>OY998166.1:101875402-103256902 GCA_963921995.1 Oxystoma pomonae | reverse complement strand
TCTTTAGGTTAAAGAAAAATGGCATTAAGGTCGCGATTCTACAAAAATCGTCAGAAAATCTCGCCTTTACAAATAATCTGACGACTTTTAAACACAAGTTTACATTAACTGCTTTTTTGTCAGGAGTAATTTGATAATGATTCGTAAAATTTAGTTTCTTAATAGTGTTCCATTAAATAAAAAATATGTCAATTTTAATTTTTGTAGTTATTGTGAAAAAAAAATCTTTATTTACAAATGTATGTTATTAAGCATATTTTTGTGTGTAAACAAACCTTTAAAATTTTCAACTTACAAAACCATAGATAGCCATGGAATATGTCTCTGTCACTATTGAGAAAAGTCACACAAATTCTGTCATTTCTTTTACATAGTGAGAATTTTTGACACTGTGGTCGCGATTCTTCAGAAACGTCGTTTAGAATAAAAACACAGCGTCCTTAATATTTATCCGAAAGTTGTAATATTTTAAAGATATTCTGCGAGACTAGCTTTACGGCGGAGCTAAATTGCTACTACGCGTACCAATAAACGTCAAAGTGACAGCGACATATTCCATAGCTATCTATGGTTTTGTATGTTAAAAGTTTTAAAGGTTTGTTTACACACAAAAATAAGCTCAGTAACATACCAACATTTTCAAATAAAAAAAGGGTTTTTCGCAAAAATTGCCTACCAAAATTTAAATTGACATATTTTTTATTTACTGGAACAGTATTAAGAAACTTGTTTGCTTGTGTTTAAAAATCGTCAGATTTTTTGTAAGGGCGAGATTTTCTGACGGTTTTCTGTCGTTTCTGAAGAATCGCGACCTAAATGACAATCTTTACTACATACCTACTATGTTTTTTTTTTAATTTTACCTGTTGGTTCTCGAAATGCTCCTGCGCGAACTGCTGATTAACGCTCTCGGCCAGCGTGACTCCCAAATGGGGCGCCAGATGGTGTTGCTGCAAGTGATGCAACTGTAGATGGGGAGGCCCTAATGGTCCGCCGCCCCCGTCCGGTGGCGGCTGCTGTTTGAGTACCAGCTGGGCCATCGAAGCAGCGTCCAGACCCATGCCACCGTTTTTTAGTTGGTCTTCTTCGGCGGGGGACGGTTGTCTGCTGCCTGGGGTGCGGCTGAAAATAAAACAAGAATATATCTATATTCTCGATAAAATCAAAGTTTTATCAATTACTGTGGCGCTATAAACGGGTTTTAAATAAAATCGGGTTTATATGTCCTTTATGAAAATCGTTTTCTAGCACTGTCACTCTTTTGGGACCCGGAGGGACTAGTAAGTTAATTGGACAGGTCATCAGCTTCAGTTACCTTCTTATCTGGCCGTTTTGTCCTTCAGTAATCTAACGACTGGAGAGTGTGTATGTAGGACCGCCTCCACGGGATACCAACATGGTTACCGCCGTGAATGGAGGGGTCGAAAGTTTTTTAAGACTACTCAAGGTTTGAGCCCGCGGGACTCCAGTAATAAAGAAACCTAACTTGATCATGTGACTCGACTAACCAACCAATGACTAAGTTAACAGATTTATCTGTAAAAGTAGGGTCAAGTTTTTCTTAATGTTTTTAAAGTATTTCTAGGTTTAAAATTGTTTTGAACCGCTGTCTCAAGTCCAATCCTGACCGTACAACTTTGTACTGTGGACATAAAATATATACTGGAGAACACAAAAAAATGCAACACCAGAAAGAACAAATATTTTTAAAGTAATTTATTTATATATTAATACATTAGGATGCTCTTAGTATAATAATCATCAAAAAATTAATAATGAGTGGCTCCTCCATGGTTATTTATGCACTCGTTTTTTCCATTGGACATTGACATAGTAAGATGGTCTATATCATATTGAGGAACACTCATCCAAATCCTCCTTACGGCATACCACAGTTCATCTAAGTTTCCAGGGGGACGTGGTAATCGACTAAGATTGCGCCCTATCATATCCGATACGTGTTCGATAGGCGACAAAAGGCGATCTTGCTGGCCAGAGTCTCTATGCCAAGTTCAGGTAAGAAGTTCATTGTTTCATGAGCAATATGCGGTCTGCAATTATCTTGTTGAAAGATCGCATAGGTAGGGATGTAAAACTGGCTGCAGCACTTCATCGATATATCGCCGAGCAGTCAGATTTCCGCTGATGAGGACCAGACGTGATCTGCTTCCTAAACATATAGCACCCCATACCATGATACTTTGCTGTCTTGCTGTATCACGTTCAACAGCAAAATCTACATTTTGTCTCTCACCTCGAAATCGCCTAACCCTCATGCGTCCATCATGGCCGCCTAAACAAAACCTGGATTCGTCGCTGAAGTTTCCATTCGTCATTTCAGTTTTGCCGAGCTCTGCACCACTCCAAACGGCGAGCCTTATGGTGTGGGGTGCCATCGATTTCTGAGAGCAAGAAGTCTGAGATGCCGTAAATCACGACCTTGTAATAATCTAGGGCGTCCACAATCCGCACGACGTCTATAAGTCTCATCATTGGACACCCTTCTCCAAACTCTTAATACTGTTGATGGATTGGAATTAACCGTTTTCGCAATTTCCCGTAAACCAAAACCAGCCTCTTTCATGCCCACGATGCGTCCTTTCTCGAAGTCGTTTAAAGGATGAAATTGTTGGCGACCGCGAACTCTTGTTATTTTTATTTTTTAGGTAAACTGTAAGCAACCCAAAAAGGCCAAAAAGTACGAGAAAAATTATTTAAAATTTTCAGAAAAGATCTTTTATGTGTTGGTTGTTTTTGCAAATGAATAGAAAAAAATCTGTGAAAAAAGGAAAGATTAGAAGACAATGTATCAAATATTTCTTTTACTATACATATACATGGGGTTGCATTTTTTTTGTTCTACTCCAGTATATAAAACAACCACTTCAAAATCCATTTTTATTGGAAAAATTAGGATTTGACTGCCAACAAGGGCCTAATATCTTGGCAAAAACCGAAAATATTTTTAAAAAAATCATGAAATAGAACATTGTTCTTATTTATGCAACTACCCAAATATATGCAACTTTTGGCAATCGCGGTGACAACTTGCACCGTCAGAGTTAGTCTTTAAACAGCTTTTCAATTTCGATTTAGTCCTTAAAACGGTTTTAATGGTGTTTATACAACATTTTTAAATTGTCCTTACATAAAAGCGCTTTAAGAGTAATTCACTGCTACAATTTGAGTTTAATTTTAAGTAATTTTTGTCAACAACGATTAAAATGTGTAAGTAAGTAATTTTGGTCTGCGGTCTACTTGACAGCTAACCCATTTTTTTCAAAAAAAAAAATGTTGCAAAAAAGGTGAAATAAAAATAAATTAAAATTTGTATAGAATTTTCTGTTTAAATTGCCTGCGGAGTATATAGCGTCATCGGTTGTTATAATTTTAGTTTAATTTTAAGCAACTTTTTGTCAACATTTAAAACGCGCAATTGTTTTTTATAGTATTCTCAAAATTTTCCCTTGCAGCGCATTACCAATACTTGGTTTTAGAAACAAATCTAATATCAAGAATAGAGTTTTTAAATATAAGTATGTTATTTTGGACACACTAACACAACCGAATACCAACTAAACCATCCCCCCACCTTTAAAAAAGGCTGTAAACGCCCCTGCCGTTGCATAAAAAAGCGTCAAGTCAATAAACCTAAACGTAAATGTTTTTATTTTAAAAATATTATCACAAGTTCTACTGAAAAAAAAAAACAATACCTTCGTTCAGAAGCCAAAAATGGATTAAACTCGCGAATCCAAACCATATTCAAAACATAACAAAACTAGCTAAACCAAACAAAATATTGCAAAAGTCGGAAAATTTATGCGAAAATTAAAACCACAAAAACTAGCAAAGTGCAGCAATATTCAAATGTTTTTGAATGAAAACCACCACTGGCATAAATCGACTTGAATTGCTAAATTACTATTTATTTATGGACACGCGCGCATTGACGGATCGTAAATAATTACCAGGAAAAACACACTTTCGAGAAAAAAATAACTTGATAAATTAATTTTTTTTAGGGTTTTTTCGTGTTTTTCCGTCCACCTATTTTAAAACCAAATTTATTTTAAATTTATAAATTATCCAGTATGTTCTTACAAAAAAAATGAGTAAAATATATATTTTAAAGACTAAATATTTCTTTGTATAGGGTGTGACAATCAAAAACCGCACTTTTTGAAATGATTATAATTAAGCTAGGAAATGATCCGATGTCAAATTTGACATTTCGTAAAAATCCAAGATGGCGGACGTATTTAAAAAATAGGTATTTTTCACCCCCTAAAAAACAAACAAAAAATATACTAGTTTAAATAGAAATAACATGCCTTCAAGTTCATAGAACCAGTGTCAAGACCAGTGGCGATCACCCCCCCCTTTTCGAGAACTGATTTCAAAAATCGCCGGTTTTTTATAAAAATAGTAAAATTTTTGATAATAAAGTTTTGCATAAAACCTTTTCTTTGCTTTTACAAAATTTTGACCTTACGCCCCCCCCCTTTTGGGAAAGCTGCGGTCGCCACTGGTCAAGACTGTCATTTACTAAACATCCAAGATGGCGGCCGCCTCATTTAAAAAAAAATAGGCATTTTTATCACCCTTAGGAAAAATTTTCTGTGCACCACTCTATTAGTCTCAAAGGTTAATTATACAGTAATATTCTTTCCCAGCATTTTGATGTAACGCCTAAAAAATTCGGCTAGTAGTAGTAGATTCAGCAGACCAGGGTTTGCTGGGTTTGTCTTCAAACAAAACTAACTTTTTTCTTAACCAAATACTTGGACGGAATGTGGCTTTGTAACTGATGTTTGAGAATGAATAGTGTTGCACATGAAGTTCTTTCTAAGGGGGGGGGTCAAAAATGCCTATTTTTTAAACATTCCCGCCATATTGAACTTTAAGTAAATGGCATTTTAACACTAGTTCTATAAATTTTGAACCCAGTGCTTTCCAAAAAGTCCAAGTTTTTTAAAATTGGTCAATTTTTCCATAAATTATTGCTATCCAAACATGTAGATTTTTAAACTTTTCAAACTTTGTTATTTCTTGACCGAATTTTTTAAATGTTACATCGATGTGCTTGAAAATAATCTGGTTTTGTAACCGATGTTTTACATCTAATACAGTGTCACACAGAAGAAATATCCAGAGGATCAAAAATACCTATTTAATCAGGTCCGCCATCTTCGATTTTTAGAAAACGTCAAATTTTACATCGGATCTATAACTTTTGATACCTTGGCTTTCTAAAAAGCTTAATTTTATGAAAATCGGAGTTTCTCGCTTAGTAGTAAACAGTGCGTTTTTTTGCCACACCCTATATAAGGCTGGTATGTTTTTAAAGGAGGAGGCCTAAATACATTGTTTACCGGGATGCGTCGGATGAGCTGAATTTGAGATATGTTAGAGCCCTAACCTTCCTGATATTTTTTCCAATGTTTATTCGAAAGGGCGCCCCCCAATTTTTTTCGTCAAATATATAAGAAAGGTTAAGGCTGTAACATATCTCAAATTCAGCTTTTGTAGGGCATCCCCATACTCGGAGTATATAAGGATACTTATTTGATATATTTTGAAAAATATTTGAGTCACTCTGTAAGTTTTTGACGCGACCCAATCTACATAAGTCGTCATAACATATTTAGACGAACTAATAGTAAATGTTTGAACTAATTTTTAATACGGATTTTCAGGTTTCTTTACAGGAATCGCAAGTTCTGAGACAACTTTTCTATTTATATGATATGTATTTTTGAGTTTACCCTGTAGGTAGATAATGCAAAATATTTTTTTAAACTCTCACTACCTCCTTGAAATGTATTCGTTATCTACAAAATAAAACTAGTTTTAGCTTTCTATCTCTTTCTTGTAGAAAGTTATTATAGAAAAACTGAAAATAGTTATATTATCAAGATTCCAGTGGCGCCTTTTCGAATAAATATTGCTTGAGAGACTGATGACCCCCCCCCCAATTTTTTTTGGAAAAAATATCAGGAAGGTTAGGGCTCTAACATATCTCAAATTTAGCTCATCCGACGCATCCCGGCAAACAATGTATTTAGTGCCTCCTCCTTTAAAATCATAATCCTAACATTTTTGTAATCACAAATTGTATTTATTCTCTCTCTAGCATCAATCATTAATCATAACAACATTTACTTTCCCGCTAAAATCAGCTTTCAAAATCCCGCACGACGCGGCAGCACCAGCCGGTCGGATATCCAGTTGTAAAGTAACCTAGCCCAACATCGATCGTATAACGAAACCTCGCTTTCGAGTTTCGCGAACAAGCTACAGGTGGCGCTAGTGGTATCAAAACCGACTCGAAATTGAATGAAATAAAAGATAAATAGAACAGAAGGTAAACAGCGCGTGGATAACAAAGGGAGGGGCAAACAAAGTTGCCGTATGTTCCTAAAATTCTAAGACTGAATTGAATAACTCTGCTTTGCACAGGAGTTCCAATACAAAATGCATATATTTAAAGTGCTTTCAGGGCAAGGATGTGTTAAGTTAAGAACATCGGTGTTCCATGGACCTTATCTACAAACATTCCAAAATTATTTGCTTTATATTTTATAACATTTTTATAGGTGTGACTAATAATAACTACAGAACAACACACGTTACGATAAAAAATTCGAGATAATTTTACTAACAACAAAATACAATAAGGAAAGATTAATGAACTTTCTAGGTTATCATGTGTAGATAAATGTACATATGCAAATATTTTAAGTCAATAACTTGTGTGAGATAAATAATTTAATTATTATTATTATTATTAGTTTTTGTATTTATTAATGTAGTAGGTACTTAAAAAACATTTTGTTACTGTTATGTTCTACAGAGCTCAACAAAATTTTTATGTAACAGTTATCTTTGCCAATAGTACCTTCACCATTCCATGGTGTATTGCAGAATTATGAGACAAAAAAAAATATTTAGATTTCTTCCCTCTCTGGAGCACATTGGATGTGAGTGGCCCTGGTTTAACTCCCTGTCCGAGAACAAAAATCTGTGGCTGGTTGTTTTGTATCTGGAAAGCCGCAATATTTAAAAAAATATATTTTCATTTGGTTTCCTACACTAAAGTGATATATTATACAGAGTAACAAATAAGGAATAGGTCAAACTTGTAAAAGGCCACCTCTAAATTACCTACAGTCAAAAAACATTACAGAATTTCAAAACAATCCCTGTTGGCAATATTTTTTTAAATCTCTCCAACCTGACAAGCCCCCTCAGTGGTCACTAATACTTTATTAGTTTTAAATTTAATGTAGGTACCCAGGTAAAAAGCCGGTTTTTACTATTTTTTTTATAAGATTCTATAAGCTAGTCTGTCTTCCTTGTAAAAACTGATAGAAAATCCGTACTTTATGAGATTTGACCTCATAAAATCTCATAAAACTTTTCTGACAGATTTGGCGCGGTTTTTTGGGCAGGGTAACTCAAGCTCTAAAATATTTATGTACAGCCAAGGCTTCTTCAAAAAATAACAGTTTTTATTTAAACAAATAAAACCATAGGAGACAGAAAATTTTTGGATGGATAAAAAAATAAAATGATACATTAGATTCCCGAAAAATTTTCCTTGTCGCCCCTTCCACCATCCGTTTTTTGAGGAGCTGTATCCGCCCCTGACATATGTCTAATTGACTTTTGGTTCACCCTGTATACATCATATAAAATTTAATGCATCCTTTTTTCCTACATCTTGAATAGTTCCAAAACTTTGTTTAATCAAATACCTACCATTTTTCGAAATAAACATGGCCCTCTACAAATATTGCAAGAATTACTATCCAACATTAAAATTAATATTAAAAAATGAGTTTTATTAGAGTAAATAAAGCATTCATTTTTCTATTTCAGCTAGTTTAGCTAATCCTTACAATTAAAATGAATGGAATAAACAGATTGTACGTTTACCATTATCTCTGAACTTCCTCTGAATTTGCGGTCGCACAATCCGGCATCACGGCGTCGTCGCACTCACGCACGTGTCATTGACTCGAGCCAAGGTAGACCGGAGACCTTGAACCGAGTTGATCTATCTCTCGTATATTATTATGTACAGAATCGGCAGCCGGACCTAGCCCAAAATATCATATGGAAGGAAGTTTTGGATAATAATTATTAGAATAAATAGACAATGTGTTTCGCAACTTCTGGGGAAAGTTGGATAATTCTTGGATCTACCAGTCGGTTTTGATTGTTTTAATGTCAGGTTGATTATGTTGGGAATTTGGAACCTTTGGTTGCACTAAAACAAAATTATGATTGTTTTCCACAAACCAAAACTACACTTTTTTGCACTCGACGCGCGTTTCGCTAACAATGTTAGCATCATCAGGAGACGATAAACAATCAATCACGCGCGTCGAGTGCAAAAAAGTGTAGTTTTGGTTTGTGGAA
This sequence comes from Oxystoma pomonae, assembly GCA_963921995.1. NCBI lineage: Eukaryota > Metazoa > Arthropoda > Insecta > Coleoptera > Brentidae > Oxystoma > Oxystoma pomonae. Next base: position 103,248,475 of record OY998166.1, on the reverse strand, counting down.
AACAATCATAATTTTGTGTCAGGTTGATTAACTGTTTCTATTGGTCCCTGACTTATAACTCCGGTATAATTATTTACAGAATCGGCAGACATAGGACCTAGCCCAAAATATCATATGGGAGCTTTTAATAATTATCATAATAAATAGACAATTTTTGTCGCATCTACTGAGGAAAGTTGGATAATTCCTGGATCTACCAGTCGCTTTTGATTGTTTTTACTGTCAGCAGGTTGATTAACTTCCGTTAATTATTATTATTAAAGTAATCGGCGACCAATTGACTAGCGTAAATGTGACATGACTATGACTTATAACTCCCGTATTATCATAATTAACTATCAAAATAAATGGACCATTTGTCTCGCATTTTCTGTGGAAAGTTTCATGGACCTACCAGAGCATTTTTTAATTGTTTTTAATGGGTTCTTAATTAACTTCTGATATGGAATCGAAGTTGCGACCAATTCACCAGCAAAAAACTGCAATAAAATTGTTTATGCTATGCGAATGATCATGTATATTATTTAGCTATTTATCAGACACGTTTTTCAATTTATCATTGAATATTTTTATCTTCCACCTCAGTCTCCAGACTATTTTTGTCTATAAAACGTAAGTCAAGCTATCGCTCTAATAAATTTATTATAAATGCTAATGGGATACCTTCATAATCATCTATTGTTGGGGGAGTAAAATTCAATAAAAGATGGTTGTAAAAATTTGAGGTTTCCAAGTACGGATTTATAAATATGTAAATTATATGATATTATGGGGCACACACCACATACAAACATTGTTCTATTGTGGCAGCCATGAATAGGTGCCTGGGCACATTTATTTGACCTCTCCCTGGGACTCAATAAATGCTTATGGGCAATGTACTGAATACTTTAAAATTATATGCTTATTTAATTATGCATTGTACTGCAAAAACTTTTCTTTCCAATCAAAACTCTGTCCACATTATAGAGATGGTATCCTTTTTTACTAGCGTGAGCTAGATGTTCCATGTTCCTGATTTAATGCTTTTTGTCCAACTGCAACTGAATTCTTAAAATACACAACCAATTTAAATTATTACCACTTAGAGCAGCTTCTGCGTTGAAAATTGCTTCTCAGATAAGCCTGGAACATTCGTAAAGTATTTTTAATAATTCCCTTACTTTGACTAAATCGTTTCTACATATTTTACTTGACATCCTAAAAATACATATTTTTAAGGATATTTTTAGGATATTTACTTTTTGATTTTGATCTTGCCCCTTTGTCGAAATGTTATAGCTGATCAGTTGTGCTAAAATAAGTAAATCAAAAGTTATCTTATTTGTAAACAAACAATATTATTTTTTAGATAACATTTATCTAACCACATAAACAAAAAGAAATATAATGTCCATAAACTAATTAAATGTTACATTAAACGAAATAGGATTCCTAGATTTATAAGATTTATGCCACTTTAAAGGATTTGAATCCTCTCAAGTTCCACCACCCGACCCCCTAAAGGCAATGTAAAAAAATATAGTAATAATAAGTATTTTCTTATGGTAATTTTTGTAGAATTAACCAAACGTAAAATAAACTATTCTAGGAACATAACCAAATCAAATTATAACTCTTTCAAACACGATTTCACCTCGGTTGCCAAAAAAAACAACAAAGATTTTTGTTTCACAATTGCAGAAAAAAATCACATTAATGACTAAACTGGATTATACTTTTAAACGAAATACAAATAATGCGAATTCCATGGGTAGAAGAGTGTAGCCAATTATATGTTTTACTAAATGCCACAGGAACTAATCAATTTACAAATTTTAAAAATACAATATATTTCTGCCAAACTTTACGTGTTATAAAATTTAACTGCAACACAAAACCTACATAATAGGAAGTTTTTGGTCAGCACAAAAATAACAACCTCTGTGATTATCGTTATTTGACAAGCCATCAAGAATAAAGTTACTTCGGTTTTACCAGCTATTTCTAGGCTTACCCATAAAGCAATATATTCTGCATTCCCTTAGTCAAAAAGTAGGTAACCATTTTAAGTTTTCTTTTTGCACAATTTACCAAAAACCCAAAAACTTTGACTATGATTGACAGAAGTAAATATAAATAAAATTAAGATAACTACAGGGGGGTTTTGGGAGGTCCCAGGAGGTCCAACTCAATCTACAAAAAATTAATCGTGATCAAGCTCTCCCACTTTTGTGACCTTTAATCCAGTTTGTGACGTGTGTTTGGTGTGATGTATGTATTAAAAAATTTTCCTGCGGCGCTATGACGTCATTAATTGTTATACAATTTTAGTTTAACATAAAGGAATTTTTATCAACAGCATTCAAAACGTGTTATAAAATTTTCATCTGCGGCGTATTTATTGGCAACAAACCTATATATACCACAACAACCCACCTCTTCTTGGAATCTAATCCAATCTACTTTTTTTTATTTTGTAAAAATTTTTATCTGCAGCGCTATACTTACCAATATTGTATGTTGTTACAATTTTCTTTACTTTCAAGCAATTGTTTTGTCAACAATATTTTAAACGCGTAAAAAATAGCATTTTAGTGTAATTTTTTCTAAATTTTTCCCTGCGGCACATTTAAGGGTTAATTTTGAAAAAAATCAGCAAAGGAGGTTTGCTTTTAAAAATAAATATTTTGGTTTCGTATACACTAACTCAACACCTATTAAACCGCCCCTCTCCCTTTCCTTCAGTTCAAGAGCTCAAGCAATAGGCACCTACCTAATTTTAAAAAAAGGTCCTATAGGTAGTTACTTCATTTTTATTATGAAACCCCCCCCCCCAGAGTCGATTTCTGGCTAGGCCACTGTTATTTCGTGTTTAATTATATTTTGTTTATATTTACTTCAGTCAAATCATATCAAAGCTCGCGTCAAAGTGTCTGTATTTTTGATTTTTTTTAAAGTTGTTTTACTTTTTGATTAAGAAAGAAGCACAATATATTGCTTTATGGGTAAGCATAAAAACAGTTAGGAAAATGAATCGAAGTAACTTCATTCTTGACGGTTTGTCAAATAACGATAACCAAAGAGGTTGTTATTTTTGTATGTTGCCCAAAAACTCCCTAATTATTCAACATTTTTCATATTTCCTAAACATTTATCAATTGTTTTGAATTATTATTATTATTTACTTTTGAACAATAAATCGGTTTTTATGACGCATAAAATTTAAACTTAATATTCCACTAGCGGATTTCCATTATTTTATGACTCATAGTTTTCATGAGAATACAATTTAGTTTATAATGTGTGTATTTTTAATATTATTAAAGTTTTACGTTTTCAAACTATGCAACTCCATCTTCATCCAACCAAAACTTTACAGTACACGCCGGAGACTTTAGAAAAAAAAATATGAAAAGTCATGTACTAATTTCCCAGCCAACACAGTTACGTAAATATTAGGTAAAAGTTACAACACACGATTACTTTGTTACGTAACTTCTAGGTCAATTGGAAGTCACAACAAGGTAAAAAGTAACTTCCATGCACAAAGTTCCCTACGTTTTACGTAAATCATATGTAATTAAAATTACGTAAATAATATATGACAACAAAAAATTGAGAAACGGCAGATATCCATTAACTAGTAAATAGAAAGTAAATCGAAAAGTAAAATTGGGATAAATAATATTTATATCTCTTATACAAGTAACATCAAGTTAAACTCAGGTAAATAACGTACTCTTTATGTAACTACTATATAAATTTATACCATAAATTTTATATAAATATTACGTATTGGAATGTAACATTTATGTAAAATTAAAGTCATATTCTGTACATAATATTTATATACTTCTAATCATACAACAAGGTAAAAAGTAACTTTCCATTACGTAAATATAATGTAATTAAAGAAACATAAAAGTTATGTTATGTAAATATTAGGAAATTTTATGAAAACTTTTTTTACGTAAACACTATGGTAATGTAACAGATGTGTTTGCTGGGTTTATACTTGTGATTTTTCATTATTTTTATTATTTAACCTCCTTTTTACATATTACTTAAAACTAATTGTGTTTTCGTAAGAATTAATGACTTGTCCTCGCGTCAAAATGTTTTTTTAATCAATTATTTTCTGTCCTAGGGTTTGAAAGGCGTATCTTAATCAAGAGTAATTTTACAACGCAATTTTTTTTTAACGAACTGCTAAATTCAACTAAGGAAATTATTTAGTAGTTATCGCATATTAATAACGATGATACACCAGAGTTCTTTTCAGTTTTGAAGTGAAGATGGAGCAAGTTTTTTTTTTTTTTAAATCTATTTTAGAAATTGAAAAATAAAACTAAATATAATAATCTAGAAGTTGGCTGAGTTCCCCGCGTTTAATGTTTTCATAATCCCATTAGCAGTGAATTAGAGTATTTATGGAATTTTTTTGTATGCAAATTAAGTTTTTTTACTTTATCCTTTATGGTATATTTTTTTTATACTTGGGCCTTTCCACCATTATAGGACCAATGCCCAGGGTTAGCTAATTTGCAACTTTTTAAAATTTTTTGCTATCGCATGCTTTTAAGATCTTATAAAAATCGCAATGAATGTTTGAAGATTTTGAATACAAACTATCCTACAAGATCAGTCAACAATGTTTTTCTTCCTAAACCAAAAAAAAAAACAGGTAGTCAAAGAAGCTACCAGTATCTTACACCTAGACTGTATAATTAACTACCCAATAATTGAGGGCCATGAAGCTACACCCAGGGGGGCGTGTCAAGGCCCAAGCATATTGAGGGCCTCTTAGCCGCCTTGATTTAAAAAAAAGCAAAAAAGGAAGATTATAATATACTGGAGAACAAAAAAAATGCAACACAATGTATATGGATAATTATTTGTGTGTTTTAATACATTTTTTGTCTTCTAATCTTTCCTTTTTTCAGATTTTTTTCTATTCATTTTTAAAAACAACCAACACATAAAAGACCTTTTCTGAAAATTTAAAATTATTTTTCTGATAGTTTTTGGTCTTTTTGGATTGCTTACAGTTTACATAAAAAATAAAAATGCCAAGAGTTCGCAAGAAGGATTAATGCCAACAGTGTTAAGAGTTTGGAGAAGGTGGTCCAATGATGAGACTTATAGACATCGTCCGGGTTCTGGACGCCCTAGATTATTACAAGGTCGTGATTTACGTCATCTCAGACTTCTTGATCTCAAAAATCGACCGGACAGTATACGCCAAGTAAGAGATGTTCTAGTTGCAGCACAGGACGAATGTTTTCAAGGATGACAGTCAATCGAAGATTTCTTGGTATGGGGCTGAGGGCTTACCGTCTGTTTTTGGTGCTACCTTTGACCCCACAACATAAGGCTCGCCGCTTGGAGTGGTGCAGATCTTTTTTTTTTAGGCAGTCATGATGGACGTATGAGGGTTGGGCGAATTTGAGGTGAGAGACGAAATGTAGACTTTGCTGTTGAACGTGACACAGCAAGGCAGCAAAGTATCATAGTATGGGGTGCTATATGTTTAGAAAACAGATCACATCTAGTCCTCATCAACGGCAATCTGACTGCTCGGCGATATATCGATGATGTGCTGCAGCCAGTTTTACATCCCTAACAAACTATCCCAAATGCGATCTTTTAACAAGATAATGCCGGACCGCATATTGCTCGTGAAACAATGGACTTCTTACATGAACTTGGCATAGAGACTTTGGAATGGCCAGCAAGGTCGCCTGACTTGTCGCCTATCGAACACGTATGGGATATGATAGGGCGCAATCTTACTCGATTACCACGTCCCCTTGGAAAGTTAGACCTCCGGCATGCCGTAAGGTGGACTTGGATGAAAGTTCCTCAATATGATATAGACCATCTTATTGTGTCAATGCCCAATAGAACAAACGAGTGCATAAATAACCGTGGAGGAGCCACTCATTATTAATTTTTTGATGATTATCATGGAGGAGTCTTCTTGGAAATGTAATCAATTACTAAGACCATCCTAATGTATTAATATAAAAATTACTTTAAAAATATTTGTCCTTTCTGGTGTTGCATTTTTTTTGTTCTCCAGTATATATAAAAACAAATACGCACACAAATACCTTTCGGCTCCTTTAAAATTGAATACATTTTGAATACTAATATACAGAGGGTACATGAGACCCATTAGTTTGTTGGTTTTCTTTATAGTTAGTTTATTATATATTATAAATATTTGTAATAATTAAAATAGGCTAAAATTTAATGTATTAACTTTCTTGTTGTCGAAAAAAAAATATCTAGTAGAACAGGGGGGCACCCTAAAAACTTTTGCGGGGGGGCCTAGTTATCTACCGCAAAAAACAGTTTAAAATGCAGCTGCATGTGCAGCCCCACCCAATTTAGTTTTTGTTTAGGTACTGCTATTATTAATGTGTGCGGGATGGGGCTATATGGCAACAATGGAAGCTGTTTCGGAAGGATCTTAAATAATTGAGGACTAAACAAAGAAATTTATCATCAATTAAATTTAAACTCAGTTAAAAACAGATCACATTAACTACGATCATCAAACAAGCAAACACAAAAAAAAGTATTGAGCAAGAAGACAAAGCGGGGAGAGAAACGATTTTCATTCAAAATAATAAACTCATAACGATCCTAATTTACGGTCTTCAAGGTTCGTTTTAATTTTAAGTCACGCACAGGGTGGGCTTATTTATTACCGTTGGATTATTATTTAGTCCGGCAGAGAGGTCAGGTCAAAGCCCGAAAATCCTTAAATTACAGTATGATCCATCGAAGGGCTTGCCAATCGGACTTTTGCGTACGATTTATTTCCATTTGACATTTATTTCCCACGTATTTCACGCATTTCATACGTATTTCTTGCATTTCCTAGATATTTCACCCATTTCCCGTATTTCTCACGCATTTTCTGCATTTCACACAGTTTCCAAATATTTCCCGCATTTACAACATTTCCTAAATATTCCCCAAACTTTTATTTTTATTTACCCCCTATTTTTCGCATTTCACCCCAAAACGTACGAAAAATTTGGAGTCAAATAAACATCAGATTTGGCTGAGCTTTGAATAGAAGGCACGTTTTGCAAAAACTTAAGACACGGTTCGGAGCACTTTTTCATTTTTTGCCGAATAAACTAAACCACCGATTCAAATGTTTGAATATTTCGAATTGGTGGCCTTAAGAAATTTTAGCTTATTTGGAAAAGAATTAAAAAAGTACTCCGAGCCGTCTCTTAGTTTTTACAAAGTGCGCCTTCCACTCAAAGTGAATGCTGGGCTGCGTTCACAAAGCCCACACTATGGTGCGAGTGCCCGCACTCGGTGTGTCCGCAAGTGTACACACCACCTATAATCTGTCATTCTTGCCTAATATACTCTAATTTACAAAAACAAAACAAGGGGAGGTTGGGATAAATGATAAAATAGGCTTTTTTTTCCTCTTATTTTCAAAAGTTGGGTTGGTTTCTGGGGTTGCTTTTCTTATGTGACATGATCTAATAAGAAATGACCCAAAAAATATATTTTTTTTGCGCTACAAGTGGGTAGAAAAATGTAAAAATAGGCTTTTTGTCCTCTCTTATTTTCGAATGATGGTTTTGGGTTGGTTTCCGGAGTTGCTTTTCGTTTGTGGCATTATCCAATGACCCAATAAAGGCATGTTTTTAGGCTACAAGTGAGCAGAAAAATGTTGGATAGTTTTTAAAACCGTCCCCAACACTTTTTTATTTCTTAACGGATCATTTAAATATGAGGACATTGAAAAGCTACATACAATCATCCCAAAATTTTTAAAACGATCAAGTATCAGCAAGAACTTTTTGAGACCTCCTATAAATAAAGTATACTTATCTACTAAACTAATAAAACATCACATTTAAAAATAGAAAGAAAAATAAAAGTCACTATTTTTTTCCTACTTCCTATACTTATTAGGTGTATTGGCTTAAAAACGACTCTAGAAAAAAAAACATGAAAAACCATATATTATATAAGTCTTGTCGTTAAAAATTATCCAAATTTCACCATATCATAACCTCATTCCAGCACACTATCATCGCCCAAGTCTGGACTGGGGTGCGTTCAGATTGAACGTCGAGTGTCGAAACTACTTTTTTTGGGTTTTTCGCCACTAAGTTAAGGAAATTTTTTCAAAAATATGTTAAAACCCACTGCGTCAATTCCTAAAGAAAAAAATGTGTTCGTTTGTCAGTGGTTTTTAACTAGAATCTAAGTACTTATCTGACGTTTCAGCAGAAATTCTACTGCCGTTATCAAAGAATTTTATCCTCCTCAAAAACTTTTTTCGATTCTTTTTTAAAAATATCTGTCTGTTGTCATACAACTGACTGACTTTGACTGATGACAACAGACAGATATTTTTAAAAAAGAATCGAAAAAAGTTTTTGAGGAGGATAAAATTCTTTGATAACGGCAATAGAATTTCTGCTGAAACGTCAGATAAGTACTTAGATTCTAGTTAGGATTTGCGTGTGTGTAGGCAAATTTTTTATCTTATTTAAAAACCACTGACAAACGAACAAATTTTTTTCTTTAGGAATTTACGCAGTGGGTTTTAACATATTTTTGAAAAAATTTCCTTAACTTAGTGGCGAAAAACCCAAAAAAAGTAGTTTCGACATTATGAATCCGCCACAAACATATAGATTTTATGAACGTCGAGTGACGCACGGGCTCGCTCTGGCCGTTCAGATTGCTCTGGTTAAAATTTACCCGGCTGTTCAGATTGTCGGTAGATTTTGACAGGACGCTACTCAAACGCGCACTTTCGCATCCCACGAAATGGGTTGATAAAATTTGCCCCGCATGCGCAGATCAAATGACAACCATTTCTAACCTTATTTCAGCGACAATATTTCTTTATTTATGTTTTTTAAATTTGAAATCTAGTTTTTGGCAATGGAAAGAATCAGTACACATTCCGATAATTTGGTTTTGGACAAGGAAGGCAATTTTGTTCTGGATGGAACAATCAAGAGTGGTAAAGTCAGTGAAAAAGTGGTGAAGGTGAATCATCCTCAACGAGTAGTTCTTCATTTATAAACGCATTTACTACTAAAAATCTTAAGAGTGAGGTTATGACAATGCGTCTTGTCCGTTCATATTGGACGAATCGCCGGGCATACTCGGAGTGCACTCTCTATCGAGTAACGCTCTGCGCCGGACTTCGCCCGGACTCTTCAATCTGAATGCACCCCTAGGGTGAAGGTGTGGTGTGATAAGCTCACTGAAACAGAAATAATTATGTACAATTTTGACCCCTATTGCCGCTTATTAGTGGCCTTACTGATGATGCTATAAGCGCACCGGTAGACCAACACCGTTCTCAACTAAAAAGCCAGTTAACTCATTTTCGTTTTAGTATCCTTTAGCCTATGATCGGCGCCATATTGACACCAAACTGACAGAAAATCCATGTTTTGCTTGTCAATTTGGTTATAAAAATGGCAGCCACATTAGGCTAAAGGGCACTGAGGAGGTAGGAGTTAACAGGCTTTTTAGTTTAGAACGGTGTTGCATAGACACACCACATTTTCTGAACGACGAAGATGAGACGCACCGGTCCTGAACGGCGACACACCACACACCGGTGCGTTTTTTACACTAAGGTGGGCATTCTGAACGCAGCCCTGATGCTTATATGACTCCAAAATGTATGAATATCCGATGACCCGTTTTAAACGTCACTTTGACATTTTCTGAGCTAAGGTCACTGACTGAAAAAAATAATCTCTCCTAATGTTTGTCTTGTGTGTGCCTAAATTTTTTGATGTCATCATGTGAAAGCTGACAGCTTCTATTTTACAAATCCGTAAATATTGAACATTTTGAAATATTTTAGCAAAAAATCTAATGAATGGCTTTTATAGAAAATTTTATTTCATAAAACTAATTTGTGCGTAAGCGATAGCGGACACAACCAGCGATCTAGGGGCTTATTTTGAAGAAGCTGGATTGTGGACACATGTTAGTTTACCACTATACAGGGTGGATTCTTTAAACGGAATGGTGTTTCTAGCGGGTTAGAATTTGAATTGAGATTGGATGAGATTTTTAATTTTCTTTAATCGTGCTAGCTTGGATTTTTTTATGTCATTTTGTTTACGAGGTGTGGCAAATTTTTTTTTAAATAGGATACCCTGTATAGTTTGAAATTTTTGACTTCTAAAAAAAAATTATCTTTTTGACAATACCACACACTAATACTCTATATTTATGGTTTCCAAGATATAGGCATTTAAACTTTGTCTATCTACTGTTTTACGGGGGATATTTGAATGAATATCGAAGTTTTCCATACAGATTTATATAAAAATATCTTGATTATAGTAAAAGATACTGTTTAGTATTGCTGAAGAGAGAATTCTTTGCAGATTTCAAAAAATGCAAAATATACAGGGTGTCCTATTTAAAAATATATATTTCTTTGCCATACCTCGTAAACAAAATGACATTAAAAAAATCCGGGATAGCAAGATTAAAGTAAATTAAAAATCTCAGTTGACGGGTTTTCGTATTTTTTTATTCAACCAAATTCTAACCCGCTAGAAGCACCGTTCCGTTTAAAGATTCCACGCTGTATATAGTAGATTGTAAACAAAAGTTTCGCTCCGAGATTAAAGATGGTCGACAGGAAATTTATTCAAAAAATCATAACCTTCTTATTTATTACCGATTTTTCTCAGACAAATTTTTAAGTGTTTATAATATATTGGTCTTTTAAAATCTTTATGTATTTTGATATTTCTGTACCACAAAACGCTTTTAGAATGGGCACTAATTCTGTGCTAAGTTAACAGATACTCCTAGGCCCAAAAAAATCACTTTTTGATTTTTTGCCGAATAAGCAATTTATTTCTAAGGCCTCACCGATTTAAATGTTTGAATATTTCGAATTTTGAGAAAAAGTATTAACTTTGTGAAAATGGACCTTATTATAGTGCATTTTACCTTTAAATCGCTGTATCTCTTACCCCCATAGGGGCTGTTTTCATGTAGAAAATACACCTCCCAAGAAAATTGTCGCGAATCACTCACTTTCCCGAATCGCAGGTCGGTCATCTCTGTCGACTTTACGTCAGAACCCCTAGTCTTATTTTATTCAAAATGACATCGCCTTTCGATTTTTATAGTATATACTTAGGACCTTGATGACTTCCGTGAAAAACTAAAATTTTGTGTCTAGGGCACCCATAGGCCACGTTTTGCTTAAGTATTACTAAGAACCACTTAAGCTAGCACAAATTTAGTATCTATTTTTTTTTTAAAGAGTTTTTTTATTAAGTACACGGTTCCGTCAAAAACCTCAAAAAACACCTAACAAAAGTAGTGATTTCAAGAAAATAATCTTTTAGGTAAACAACCGACAATACAAGGTATTGATTATACACTTTAAGTTGGTCAGGACACATACGGGGTGCCCAGCGGTATACGTGAAATTTTCCGTATCGGATGTTTCTGTCTTTTACATTTTATTACCATGTATTTCTATCTTGCTTTCTTTGGTTCGGCCGCTCGTCTTATTGATTTTTGGCTCCCGTCGGCAAAACTCGCTACGTATTTGATGACATCTTCACGTTGATGAAAAAGCTAAACGATAGACCGCAGAGATTGGACTTTGATATTTACATTCGAGCGGAAGTCTTTGCTTCTGTACAGATAAAAGGAAGACCGCTATATAAAAAATATAACAAAATTTGTTTCAGAAAAAATCTGTCAATAAATAAGAAAGTTACGATTTTTTGAATAATACCCCGGTCGGCCATTTTTAATCCAAGCATCTGTCAAAAACGCTAACGGTCTTGGACTATCTATAAAATCATAACGTTTTTTAATTAGCCAAAAGCCGACGGCCATGTTAGGACTAGTTGGAGGAGACGTTGGATGGGGGCTGGTATAATTATGTAATATTCAACTAGATAAGCACCCGCTCTCATTTTTTGATCAAAATTTTGGAGGTTAAAAAAACTACTGCCCGACTACTAATCCTTTTGGGTATTAAAAAGCCTGACGCGCACCGAGCCCCGGCTAACGCTCTGCTACGCCTACACGCGCCCTCTAATTTCATAAAACAACAACAAAAAGTAAACCGAGGCTAAACGTAACGCTGCAGCAGCTTTGAAGAACACGTTTTATAATCACATCGCCAGTAGTTTTGAAGAGGTTGGTTAGTATTCATATTTCTGGAAAAAGTAACATGAATAAACTGGACCCTAAAATAAAAAATGTAAACCTGATTTGATCTCGTACAAGAAAAAAAGAAAAAAAAAGATTTCAAGGTTTTTTACTTCGCACTTTGAGATTTTGATGAATCTCCATAAGTTTGCAGTTTCCGAATCCAGATCAGTACGTTTCCAGACGCCGTGGCTCTGTGTGTCGGTTTGTCTGTCTGTCCGTCCCTCACTTTGTTTAGCCGTTTTTGCGTGATTGATGGACAAAAATCTCAGTTTATTGGCGCTAAAATTTTTGACAACATATGGATCGCGATTCTTCAGAAACGACAGAAAATCTCACCCGTCAGAATTCTGGAAAGTGGCGATTTTTACTTATCGACTCATTTAAAATAAAAACAAAACACCTTCATATTTATTCTAACGTTGTAAGAGAAACTGCCCCATTTTTTTATTACCATTTTGTAAATTGAATATTTCAAAGATATTCTGCAGGACTAGTTCATCGCGGAAGCTAAATTATTAGTACGCGTACCAATAAACGTCGAAAATTCTCAACATGCAAAAGGATGACAGAATTTGTGTGTCTTTTCTTATCAGTGACATCAAAATATTCCATGGCTATCTATGGTTGAGTCCTGACAAAAAAGCATTGAGTGTAAATTTGTGTTTAAAAATCGTCAGATTTTTTTGTAAGGGCGAGATTTTCTAACGGTTTTTGAAGAATCGCGACCCAGAAACCGCTTTCTTAAATAGCTTTAAAATAAAATCGATTTAGTGCCTAAATCGTTTTGGTGATGTTTATACGAAAACATTTTCAAACAGTCCTTATCTAAGAGCGCTTTAACAAACCCGTATAAACAAAGTAAGTGACATCAAACATCACATTTTTCAAAAGAGTAAAAAATTTCGTTGTTTTTAAATTTTCAGACGCTTACGAATAAACAAGGACAGAAAGTGCTTGTCTATAAACAATGCCAGAGTATAGAGAACTGATATTTCCTTTTTAATAAAATTGACTTTTATGAGGTTTTTCCGTCTCTCTTTTATGTAAATATGTTATACATACAGGATCTCTAATGATATTCACATAACCCATTAAAAAAAGATTTAGTCTGCAAGAAATTTTCTATAAGATCCTTTTAACCATTTTATTACCGGTCTAAAAACTTTAGTAACACAATATCCAAACCGGAAATTTAGCAATTTTAACCCATTTTACGAAAAAAAAATGTTAAAGATAGAACAAATAAAATTATCATGAATCCAACCAATAAATAAATCAATCAAATCACTGATTCAACATAAATCCAACAAAAGGAAACAATACTCATTTGTAATTGCCATTGCGTGAAAATCGTTTTTGTTGATAATTATGTTGTTATTACCACGATATTACCACCTTTAATAATGGCAAATTTTAATGTTCTATTCGACCGTCTTGCTTATTGCCTAATGACAGAAACAATTTTGGACTGATAATAGAGACATAAAGCAACATCAAAAATTTCAACTAAGGCTGTAACGAGCCCTATTTTTTAACTTAACCGAGTACCAAGTACTCGGCTAAACGTAATGGCCGACTACCTAGTACTCGGCTGCCGAGTAGTAGAATTGTTGGTTTTTAATAGTATTCCACCATTTTTATAGAAAGATTATTTTCAGAAGCAGGAAACGTTTTTGAGATAAAAAGAAATGCTTTGCATTACATCATAATATTCCTCTTTTAGATTATAAGTTTTAAGTTATTATTTCAATGTGTTTGTGTTATTTAATTTAAGGAATTAAATACTTAGTTTATTTTATTATTTAGCACTCTGCATCTCATTTCTTTTAACATGCATAAATCCATTGTTTCTATTACTCTACTTTACTCGGCCTGCTCGGCCGAATAACACCGAGCACCGAGTACATATTACTCGGTTAAAATTCTGACCGAGCACCGAATTACTCGGTACTCGGTGCAGCCTTAATTTCAACACCTATCTCTATCCGTATACGTATCGGAGGAAGAGAAGTGACCTATCAAAGAAAGCTATGCAAAACACAGCTTAAATGCATACGTAAAGTAGCATTTACACAGGAGAATATTCTTTTGATCTTCGAAATGCCGACAAACATTCGCGCGAATTATTTATTTAAAGATTCGCGCAAAAGGTTCGGGCCAAAAGGTTCGGGGTTCGGGTAAAAAGATTCGTGGTGTTCGGACAAAATTTGCTGAAAGAAATATTTGGAATAAAAATTAGAAAAATTATTTACCGTAAATCATTGAACTGAATTGTAATATAAAAATTAAATTTCCTTTCTGACGGAAAAACGATTTGACGCACTTGATAAAAAATAATGAGGATTATTTTATTTCATTTTGTGGGGTTTTGGTGGTGGGGTTTGGTGGTGGGGTTTGATGAGTTTACACTTAATAAAGGAAAACCAAAAAAGTGATAAAGCATAGCAACAATTAGGTACAAACTTATTTAGTAGATATCTACCAACCTCACAACCTACCACCCAGCAAATAATAATTTTTCGCTTTCCGTCGGCTTTTACTATTTAATCGTGTTGCAATTTAATTTCAAGAATTGAGGTCAGTGACGTCAGACCAAAAATATTATCTATTCCCACTTTTAAAAATATATTTCCAAAAAATCCTGCGAAAATTTTCCCGAATGTTCGTGGCAAATGTTCGCTGCAAATATTCGAGTGTTCGCGCAAACGTTCGTCGAAAAAGGTTCGCCAGATTTGGCCCGAATTTTTGGACGAACCTATTCGCTCTGTGTAAATGCGCCTTAACGATCTCTACTTTATTCAACCGACCAAACATTTTTCTTTGGGTCTTAAGACCAAAGAATAGATAAATTGGTTTGGATACGTCTAGGATCGCGATACGATGATGATCCATTTGTGAGTGTGCCAGTCTGGTACTGTCCAATGCGACCACTAGCTGGTCTATTGTGAATCATCTTTCAGAATCAGTGTCGATCTGTGGTTTGCCGAAAATACGTTGACGTGCAATGGCTGGACACTCACACAGCACATGTCTGGCCGTCTCGTCCTCATACACTTACACGGGATTTATAAACGCGTTCGCGTCCGCAGTTGAAGTTCGTAGTTCGCTATAATTTAAGTTCGCGTTCACCTTTCGCATCCGCGTACGCAGTTCTAAGATAACCAAATTTTATGTTGGTACTTGGTGAAGTTCGCATCAACCAATCCAAATTTCAGCCACTTTTATTTGTCGTTTTTTTTTTAAAGAGAAATTTTTAAGTTTTACTGCTTCACTTTATGGGCTACAGATATATAGGGTGTTCCAAATTCTATACTCACCATGGGGACCTCCTAAACGGTAGGAGATACGAAAAGGTTTAAATTAGGGCAAAGTTACGCAATTTGATACTTTGCTCAAAACTAAAAAAAAAAGTGTACAAATTCCGGATAGTTCCGGAGATAGGCGGAAAAAATTTTTAGTTTTTATTTTTCTGCGCCCTTATTCTTAAAGCTGTCAAAAAAACGCTTAAAACTTTTTACAGGCACTTTTTTAAAATTTACCTAATGAGAAGTCCGTTTTCGAGATTTGACATTTCAGTTTGACAGGAGCACTGTCAAGTTCATTTTTTTTATGGACACATGCTTTTTTTCTCCTGCCGTTTGGTTCATAAAGGATAACAGATATTTTACAATCTCATTTTGACAAGTACCTGACGTTTTGAGTTATTTGACCATCATCAGCCCAAATTTAAAGATTGAAAAACAAAGAAAAAAACGTATATTTAAAATATTAGGTAAAGTTATTTGTTATCTCCAAAATATCTTTAGTAAGTTTAATAAAACCAAAACGTCAGGTGACTTGTCAAAATAAGCTTGCAAAATGTTATCTGTCGTCCTCTATGAACCAAACGCCAGAAGAAAAAAAAACCTCTCACTAGGTAGATCCTAAAAAAGTGCCTGTGGAAAATTTTAAGCGTTTTTGACAGCTTTAAGAATAAGGGCGCAGAAAAATAAAAACCAAATATAAAAATTTCGGCCTATCTCCGGAATTTGTAAACTTTTCTTTTAGTTTTGAGCAAAGCATCAAATTGCGCAACTTTGCCTTAATTTAAACCTTTTCGTATCTCCTACCGTTTAGGAGATCCCCATGGTGAGCATCGAATTTGAAACAACCTGTATAAGAATTGTGGCCAAAAGAAACAAAACAGGTTTTCATATTCACTATCAATTTTTTTCCAAAATACTTATCAACAAGAATCACTTTCAGATGGGCAAATTTTTTTCCGCTTTTTAGGTTAGTTTATGATCTTATGTCGGCTGTTTTACATCATATTCACTTGACCACAAATTACAGCAAGGCATTGTGTTTATAAATACTGCTTTCTGAACTCCCAACTATGAACTTGACCACTGAAAGTGAACTTTAACTGCGAACGCGAACGCGTTTATAAATTAAGCATTACACACTTAGACCCATTCTGCGTAATGGTACCATCAGCCTGCAGTGTCCGGTATATAGATCAACCATTGTCCTGATCTACTGCCCGGTGAGCTCAATGAGTTTCCCGTCCCTCTTCCTGCATGGTTCTGCAATGAACTCTTTGGAATGTGCCATTCCAGGCAATTCTCTCCAGTATTGGTGGAACTTATTCTCCATCCAGCTTGAACAGTCGAACGTATCGAAGCAGACGTATCGTGTTTGCACATGCGCATTTCGATACGGATGCGGCTAAGTGATTTTAAATAACGCCTAATAATGTCTTTAATAATAAAACGATAACGGGTATAGAAATTAACACCACAGAAATTGGAAATTAATCGAGCATATACAGGGTATTTCAAAATTCAATATCAAAATTTTAAGGCCGTATTTTTTAGGTCAAAATAGGACTTTCGTCCCATGCTTTGAAGTTTTCATAATAGGTTCCCCCATTTCGTTAAAAATTATTTCAAAATGTTTATCGATAATGCTCGCAGAGAAGAAAAAATACAGTAGACAAAAAAGTTTCTGAACAAAACAACACATTAATTTCAACTGCAAAGCTATAAAGAAAACACGAAAAATATCTTGAAATTTTGGTAACGAAGCGCTTGTGGCCGGACACATGTTTATATGAAAAAGATCCGAAAAACATGCCCTTAACGAAAAACAACACAGACACCAATAAACTTATAGGTACGTGGATAAGAAAACCAATGTGGACAACCCCCTTAATTTTTAACCTGATGAAAAACACTAATACTATCCGGAACAAATAGCCAAGAAAAAAATAATCGCGCTTAAACTTTGAGAACAAACGTGTTTTATTTGCGAACGCAACATCCCTGCTTTACAGTTAGGGCAACCCTAACTTACGGCAGTAAAAGAGACGAACAATTCTCCACTATTAATGCGAACTGTTTTATCTAGAGTTGCTTGTTATTTTTCGAATTATTTTGATTTCTCTTACTCGAGGAGGTAACCACTAGTTCAGAAAATGTGACATGATTGCCAATTTTGTTAAATTGTCAGTGATTGCAGGAGACTGCCGAGAAATTTCTAAAGACTCCCAGAGACTCTTAGGGTCTGCAAGTCAAGGTTTGGTGAGGTTTAGGTACTTGCAGGGGCTGCAAAGGACTGCGAACGAATAAGATGACATGATTGCCAATAGAGGTTACCCCTCGATCTTACTTTTAAAAAAAACAGAATTTCTATGATGACGGCCACTATAATAACTTATTTCATCGAGTCTATAAAAATCCTAACAGGTTTTCATCGATATTGGATCTACATAGTTTTAATATCAAGGTTATTCTATTTTATATTTCTTCCTCGTTTTTTACTCAAGTTACACATGATTACTTTTTAAATAGATTTATTTATCTGTGATATTGTTAACGAAGCTACAAAATGTGCCTGACTTTTTAATATTCCTTTTTAACAAGATATAGATAGCGGAAACTAGTTTAAGAAATCCTATTATGGGAATAAAAACGAAATAAAATTAGGCTTATTTAACAAACAAATTTTTTCGTCTTTTCCTACAGTAAAAATGTCGTCTGAAAGTTTTCAGTTTCTAAAATATTACTTTTTTTACAAGTAATTTCAAAACGCAACTAAGAAAAGCACAAATTTGCCGCGAGTAAAAAAAAAACAGAAAATCGTTAAAAAAAAGTGACTCAAACAAACCATTAACAGGACACCGTTTCTATTCGCTCATTTTAGCCAGCGGCTTCTACGATGTTAAATATGCATTTAATTTGGCGCCATCTAAGATCAACAACAAGAAATCATACAGTGTTTGATTGGGACAGTTGGCAACACTCGGGTATTTCTATTCTTTGCTGTTTTAAGATAAAAATAAGAGACAGGGACTTTCATACACGGAAAATATATAGTTTTGTACAGTGGCGCACCAAGGAGGGGGGGGGGGGTTGGTAAACTTTTTTTTTGCATTGGTGACCAAATTATGCCATCTCAGAGATAATATACAAGAAGAGAATTGTTCAAACTATACTTACTTAAAACATTTGTCGTCGTCCTGCCCGTTGACCTGTTGCATTTGTTGCTGCCCGTTGACTACTTCGTTGCCATCCTTCGGACTCTGTTGCTGTTTGCCGGACTGATCCTTGTTGTCTTTTTCTTCGAGGTGTAACGCTCTCATTCTCGGTTCGAGCCCGCCTAGAGAAAAAACCGGGCGTCAAACAATAAACTTTACGTACAGGGTGTCCCAAAAGTTCAAGTTCCCCCAAATATCCCCAAAACCTAACGAAGCAAAGAAGTAATCTTTTTTGGATGCTAATCGTTCCGCAGTTATTGCGGCATAACGGGTCCCTATAAAAAACCCGAAACCAAATTTGGCAGAAATATAATTTGTCAGAATTTAAAAGAAAATAAAATAATTGGTCCGAAAAAAAATGTCTCGAAAATGAAATGACGAGAAAATCAAATTGCTAGAAGATGTATGCATAGAAATTTAAACGAAATATATTTTTATAGAAACACAAAATGTTAGGAAATATTTTTAACTAAAATAATTTGATAGAAACATAATAATGCCGAACCACAAAGTTCAAGAAAATCATAGCCACAAATTCAATTGCTACGTTGCCAGGCTTACGGCAGGGTCGAAGTAAGTTGTGATATTGTATTAATTTATATTTTTCAACCACCCCCAAATTTCTTCATAATGTTGTATTGTCCTCGGACCTACATTACAAAAATGAATCGCAATATTTGATAGACAGTTAGATAGCCAGAAACTGTGAAGTTAAATAAAATCGTCTAATAAAAAAAAATCCCCGTGTCATCTTCCAAATAGAGAAACTTGTCAACGCCGCAATCCAGGGCCTAAGGTGCTCTAGAGATTTAAATTTGACGCATGCCCAATAGCGATTCGGCTGAATTGTGGTTCTGGTCATTTAAGGATCGGGCATAATATTTTCTATCAATTTGTAGCTCGGGTGTTTTTCGTTTCTAGAAATTATTTTCGTTAATTTTGTAATTCTGATATTTTCAGGTTCGGTAAAATTATAATCGGTTAAATTATACTCGGGTCTTTTAAGGATCGAGTAAATTAAAATTCTTTAAAATTATGTTCGTATCCATTATTTTCTGGGTGTTACTTTCGTTCATATTTTTCAGACGTTTCATTTTCTGATCAATTGTGTTTCGGTTTTTGTAAATTCGGATTTTTTGTGGGTTCCCGGCTTAACCCTGTATATTTTTGTCTATTAATAGACCTATTCTTTCTTTGTTTCAAAAATAACTTATCAAAAACTTTTTAATAAGAGCAATGAGTTAAACAAAGAATAAGCGAATACAATGTTTATTATGTAATGTTAATATAAATGTAAATGAAACTGAATAAAAATAACAAAAAATAGCACTTTCCTTCAAAAAAAGTCATGTTTACTGTAGACCCGGGTTTCGCACTTGTGGTGCTCATCAGTACGGTACTAAGAATTAATCAGGATTCATGTAAAAAACAACCATTATCAAACTACATAATCAGCTGATGTATCCTCAATTTGAAGGAAAATTAAGCGTCTCTACGGACACAGATATAATTATCTTTGCAGAGATCCTAAACTCTGTAATTGATAAATTTGTTTCGCTAAATTATTTTTAAATTTGTCAGTTCCAGAGTTTAGGATATCTGTAAGGAAAATTATATCAATCTCCGTAGAGACGATTAATTTTTGTTCAAATTGAAGGTACGTAAAAGCTGGCGAACATAAAAATTATAAATCTTTTTCAAATCGAATTGAAAACTATTAGGAAAACCTACAGAATAAATTTTCAAAACATACTAGAAACGAATTGAATATCCATTAAAACGTAGCATATATATATATATACTGACCTCCAGGATGGCCGTCTTTGCCGGTGGGCGAGGTGCCCAGCACGTACTCCACCATTTTGACCCCCAAGCCCCCGGGGCCGTCCGAGCCCCTGGGGGACAGTATGCCGTCGCCTCCCGCGAAACTAGCGCCCCTACGGCCCATGCCCAACGGTCCGGACATCGTGTGTTCGCCTAAAAAAAAATGAACATATTCAGCTGAGGGAAAATACGAAAGGCGTAAATCTGTGAAAGGTCTCGAGGAAAATAAAGGTAAAAAATTAACCCATGTTTTCTTTTTGCGTAAAACTAACTAGTTTTACGTCGCCATTTTTGATTTAAGTTCCGTTTTTTACAGTTTCTTGTAAGGTTTGACTCACAGACCAATATTTTCGATGGTGGAGTATTGACACATGGCGATAAGTAGGTCTATGACGTCATCAAAGATGGCGGTCAAATTTGTCCAGGAATTTGTCAGCCTCGAAAGTTTTTTTTAAGTAACTCCTGACCTGCTTTACCTAGACACCAAAATTTACATGATTTTGCACCAATCACCAAAATTAATCTTCAGAAAATTTTAAGCCAATTGGTCCGGTACTTTGGCTAGCAGTGATGTTGAAAAAGTAAAAAAAAAATATTAATCATTTTTCAGTCACAAAATATACGACACTCTCTTACCCGTAGCTGTTGAGACATATGTCATCACAATAAATATTTTTAAGTTTGCCTTTAAATCCAACATTTTTACAGCCACTTGCACCGACTTTTTTTTAATGGTCCTTTAGGCTAAAGGAACTTTAAAGTACCTTTAGCGTATTTTGTGTCTTGCACCGACTTTAATGGTCTTTTAAACATTCTTTAAAATGGTCAATTAACCGATCTTTAAAGCTCAGTTAGCTCTTTTGACTTTAGTTTATTTTTGTTCAAAACGCAAGAAAAAAAAAATCATCAAATGTGTAAACATTATTGAAGATGAGTTGGTAGAGGATGCTCTTGAAGATGATCTTGAAATATTGGATTTTGTTAATTTTGGCTTCACTCGAAGGTGCCTCGAAGATTCAGAGGTTAACACACGTTGAGGATCTATTGGAATTTGGAATATCCAGATGTAAGGTAAGTACTTAGTCAATGTTTTACACGGGGTGAGAGGGGGTTAAAACTTGGTTCCCAAAATGTTTATAATTGCAATTGTTTCTGTTTATATACAGTGGATGCATATTTTTGCCCAACACTCTGATCATTTTCCAAGATCAGTTATTATTTTTATAAAATGATTTTTAGCTAATATTGATCAAAACTATAATAATCCAGTGTTTATAAACAAGCTTCTCCAACAGCTCCCTGAATGAATAAATGATATATCATAAAAACTGTGACTGTTTTAGTTGTCAGTAAATTATAGCCCTCTCCTTACCTACTTTTTTTCTTATTTCAGGAGTGGATATGGTCTTTCAAATTACCTCCTGACACCTTTAGCAAATCCAATTATACCACGTGAACAACTGTATAATGAAGCCTTAATTCGAACAAGAACTTCAATAGAACCTACATTTGGGAATTGGAAACGTTGGTTTCCAGTTATGGCTTATGGGCTTTGTCTTATACTGGACACAGTTCTGACAATAATAGTAGCTGCTTCTGTGCTTCATAATATTGCCAAAGAAATGAACGAGCCAGAGCCCCCAATATAAAGATAAACAAGGAAGAATATTAAATTATCTTATGCAAACAAATTGAAATGTATGGTCAAGACCACCAACGTCATAATGTTGTGCAGAATGGAAATTATTTATTATGTGCTAAAGAAAAATAAAAAATAATTTAATTTCTTTGGCAAAATTATAACGTACAAAAAAGCAGCTGTGCATTTTAGGGTATGTATATAGGTATGTCAGTAAAATAAACAACATGTTTTAAATTTTCTTTATTTTAATAAACTGTATTGTTTTTTCTGTACACAAGGCGATTTTTTTCACCCTGTACCTGTAACTAAAAAACGACAAAAAAATAAGTGCCAGCCCACGCACTTCCTACTCAAAATAAACAAATTATAATACCGCTCGATTGCCCAAGTCCAAAGAGGTCTGAGACAAAATAACTTGTAACAAAATGTACATAAGTACAACTCTTAAACTTATACTACTACTAACAGTAAAACCCTGTGAAAAACAGTCAAATTTTTCTTATCTAGCAAAATAACCACTTTAACAACAAATCTCCTTTAAGGCGCAAAAAAAAACAATTATAACAACATCAATTTAATTGAATTGTTAAATGTGACCAAATCCAGTCTTGCAGTCTTCCGGAGTTGATGCTCTTTGTCAGTATGTAATGCTTCTCTTTTCAACTTTTTTAGGGTGATGTCAGCAATCATATTTTTTTGTCCGCTAGGAAGTCATATTTCTCTGCTAAGGTACTTGATGCCATGATTCTAACTATGGTGGCAGATGGCCTCCTCTGATTGGTACCCTACAATAAATTAAAAACCAAACTAGGTATTTGCCAAATAAAGGATTTAATAATAATAATAATAAAAGATTCTCAAATATTTTAATTGGAATTAAGTGCATCAAAAATTTGTCAATATATATATATATATATATCTTCTGTTAAACTGGAGAGTATAATTAAGTAGGCCGAGAACTACTTTTAAAGAAAATGTTGTTTAGCATAAACGTCTTCGATTATACATAGATTGCTATATTTCTTTATCAAAATACTTACCCTTTTGACTTGCCTCTTTGTCCTGTTCCTTGACCTCTAGCTGTTTCACTGCTAACATGTGCAGCATCCATGGATGTTTTGGAGTAATATTGAATAGATGGCCGACAGCTCCCTGGGACTAAGATTCAGCCCCCTTTTTCTCTTTTTAGCCTCCATTGAAATTGGAGCACTGCACAATAGCCTATATTATGTTCATAGTCCATGTAACAACTATAGCTACCTCGACTAGATGAGAAAATTCATCATCAAAAAATATCAAATGAAAACAACAGAACCATAAAAAATAAAATAAAAAAATATGTGAAAGTTTTAGTTCAGTTTTAGACAGAGATACCAACAAAAAAACCCCAGAAATCCCTAAATACGTGCGACGTTGCCGTACTGTGAAGAAAATAAAGAGCCTTTAGTAAAAGTTCAAAAAAATTGAGCCTGAGTCATTTAAAATTAAATGTCCCTTAAAATTTAAAGGTTCTTTTGTTAAAGAACCATTAGAAAAACGTCCGTGCAAGTGGCTGTTAAAATGTTATTCATAAGGTGTCTTTAGCGTCATTGAAAATGGAGGTCATAACGTAACCATGTAATTTGTCCAACATATATATTGATTTTGATAATACCCTCATCAGCTTTACCTACAAACACTAAATTTGGCACAGAACTACAAGACATAACGTATTTTATCGCCACGAAATACAATACAAATTCAGGTGTAAACTTCTATACCAGTGATGTGACGTCCAAAAAATAAAAATAATTAATTAAAATTTTAAAGTGCCAAATATGTAACACTACCTCACCAGTACCATTTGACACATATGTCTTCAAAATAAACATATTTGTAGTGAGATTAAACTCAAATTTAATATTTTTTATGGTGAAGTTGCAAAATGATATTCACACCTACAAGGTGGACCAAAAAAACCGTACATTATTTTTTCGCCTGTGGTTTTGCTACAGTAAGCTTGATTTTTGTGATTTTATATATGAAACTTTTGTCAAATTTGACATTTCGTTAAAATCCTCATTTTTAACACCCCCCACCAAAATGCAGAAAATTTTTATTTTGCTGATTTTTTTAACTTATCCGAATTTGTTATCTTATACAGAGTGTCCAGAAAACTAAAATGACAGGGCAACGTAGTTTTGACAAAAGGCAATGGCGTACTAGATTGAATTTAATAGAATAGTGTTTATAGGTGCACTGTTCACAGGGTTAAAAACAGCACCTCTTTCGTTAAGCAAAGCTTTCTTAGTTCTTGTCCGATTTTTACGAATGATACCTCTTTATACAGGGTGTTTGTTTATAACTGGAACACTCAGTATCTTTTTTATTATTGAAAATAAAGAGTAGGTCAAATTTATTTTAACGATATAAACTTAAAAATCTAGTGGCCTTGAAAAAAAACGATTGAAGGCAATGGAGCTTGATCACATGGTCGTGTCTAATGTATTTTATTAAAATTTTAAACGCACATATCTCAGAAACTACAAAAGATATTTCAATAGTGTCAATATACTGGGTATTTTATTTTAAAAAATTAGCTTTATTGCCACACCCTGTATACCAAGGGGGACCAAAAAAAGTTGTTATAGCGCTTAAGTTCGTTGCAATTTGTCAAGAAATTTTTGAATTCAAACCTACATTAACAAAAAAGATACTGAGTGTTCCAGTTATTAACAAACACCCTCTACACTGAAAAGATGTGGTGTTGCAGATGATTAAAATCAGGTACATTGGCTTAGAAAAAAGTTTGGCAGGAAGGAGTGAAAAATATCCAAATATCCAT
Organism: Oxystoma pomonae; assembly: GCA_963921995.1. Lineage (NCBI taxonomy): Eukaryota > Metazoa > Arthropoda > Insecta > Coleoptera > Brentidae > Oxystoma > Oxystoma pomonae. Next base: position 103,223,470 of record OY998166.1, on the reverse strand, counting down.
TACGGATTTTCATAAAATGTCAAATTTGACAGATAGCGTATATAGGCCAGAACCTTAGCTTCCCGCAGAGCTCAAAATCTAAAGAATCGGACGAGATTTAACAAATCCCTAGTAAAACAAAAACTAAGGTTTTAGACCTATGTTTTACCACTGTATAAGGTTTATACAATGGTTTTACAAAGGGTTAAAAAACCACTTAATTCGCTGGCGTTGAGCTTTATTACTTCTTGTCCGATTTTTCGAAGTGATACGTTCCTGTGCACGACAAAGACGTGTCTTTAGGGCAAATGTTTAAAATGGAGTACAGAGGCGCACATAAAATTTTGGCGGTGTTGTTAAAGATGGGGAAATTTAAAAATCATGCGCCATCTTGGTTTTAACGAAATGTCAATTTTGACAAAGTTTCATATAGTATTAGGCTTTAGATTTTCGCGGAAACTAAAATCACAAAAATCCAACTTGCTATAGCAAAACTACAGCTCAAAAAAAATGTACGGTTTTTTTTGGCCCACCTTATATATTAATTTGACTAGTCCTTTACCCGCTTTACCTACGGACACCAAATTTGGCACAGAATTATTATAAATTTGGTTTTGATGAATTTTCTAACAAATTATGGGATTAGTTATTATGCCAACTTTATGGGTGGCACAAAATAGCATGTCTAGATGACATGTTTAGATGATAACAACGTCAAAAACCTTTTAAACTTCTTGCGCAACTGTCAAAAATAGTGCCGACTTTATTAAAGTCAGGCTATGCCGACTTTATGTACCGATAAGTCTCTAATATCGGCTAATTAAAACTTTATTGAGCGGCACTGGAATATTTCGCTTGAAATCTACGTTCAATAATCTATTTACCGCAATATACATATAGTCAAAACAGCCTCCGTATGGAAAACCCACTACCCAATCACAAACGCTTGCCATAAGCCAGCTCTATCACGCCATTTACATAACTAATGGAGACAAATATATCCATTAAAATCAGATAACAAAGAATGCTTGTGGTTGGAGTGAAAAAACGAGGTTAAAAAGATAAAACAGTTCGCATTTGATTAATCGGAAGATAACCCTGGCATCCTTTATTTATTTACTAGCTGCTGCCCGCCACCTCGTTCGACCTGTATTTTTGTTTTCCTCCGTTTTTTTGCTTTAAATGATTATAACTCTTGTTCCTGGGAACCAATTTTGATGAAATAAAGCCTATGTGCTGCCCAGGATTCCAAGGAACCCATTAAAATCCGTTTAGCAGTTTTTGAGCAGTTCTGGAACAAACAAACATACACACAATCAGAAGAAATTCTAAAAATTGGATTTTGGTATCAAGCGGACACCAAAAATTAACCTACCTATGTATAGATTTCATAAAAACAAAGTTAAAGAAATGTATCGCAATTGTCCTTATATACAAATTATGAATCCCCGAATTGTGTACAAATAAATTCATTTGCACTCCTAACTTCACGTTAAGTTGGTAAATAAAGCCCCGTTCTCACTTAAAAGAAGACACAATCTGCTTGTGTCTTCTTTTAACCTGTTATTAGAAAATTCGATGCATGGAAAAGTTGCATAGTGAGAACATAAAGGCGCATTTACACAGACAAACTTTCCTTTGATGTGGAAATGCCGACAAACATTTACACGAGCCTCTTGAGCAAAATGTTCAAAGAAATGTTCGTAACAAAAAAAACACACGTAAATTTTGGAGAGAATGTTGAGCAAAATTTGTTTGAAGAATTGGGGGTATAAAAATTTCTTTACAAATTCAAAATATATATTGTTATCGGAATTCATTGAACTTAACTGAAAATAGAAACACAAAGTTTTAAATAAGGTATTTTTAATCAAGTGCTTTCCGACGGAAAAACGATTTGATGCCGAAATTCACATTTTACCTCATAAGCAACTTCGATTGATCTGATTTTTACAGGGGATATGCCAGTATACTTGTAACTTTTTTGGGGTTGTAAAAAAAACGAGATTAAAAAAAGTAATAATTGGCACTTATTTCTTGTTGTTGCCTGTAAAATATAATGATAAAAATTTACGTTTAAAAGAATATCCCTTTATTTTACTTCCTAGTTTAGTCTTTTACAATAATAATTAAGTCAAATTAAAAAACCTATATACATTTTATTAAATCTCAAATATATGAACAAAAGCACGTTCGGTTTAAAAATAACCCGTTTATTACCCAATTTTACAACCCTACGAACCCGACCCTTGTCTAAAAAATATAATTTAGCAGTAATTTAGTAGACTGTGTCGCCGATCTATCATCCATCCCACGTTTTGGATTTCGCAGGTAGTAGGCCGGCCCCCCTTTTGAATCGCAATGTTGCCCTTTGCATATTGTTGGTGCAGTATCAGTAATCGACTTTCATTATTACATTAAATTTACCGTAAATATCTATATCTTCAGCATTTTCATGAACCTTTTGCTTTTTTAAGCAACCCTTGGGACCTTAAACTAACTAGGTAAATCTGGTGTGAGGAATTAAAAAACAACAATAAAAGCTAAAGGTAAAGTAAAGTTACAAAAATATGTTTAAAAAAGATCCCCCTCCCCACCACTCCTCATAGTCGTGAGACGCGGAATACCGCTTAAAAGTGCAATTTTTGAGTTTTTTGCCGATATTTGAAAAACTCAACATTTTTTTGGAAAAGAAAAGTCTTTTTTGACTTTAGGAAAAAAACCCTTGGAAATAAAAAAACTCGCAAGAAAATCCCAAAAAAAACCCCGGGCAAAAAAATCCGAGAAAAACCCTAAAAAAAATGTTATAAGTAACCCTAATCCATGTGACAAAACTGACAGTAGAGCCAATAATAATGTTTCGCTTGCCGTCGGCTTTTTTTCACAAAAATTTTAAATAAAACTTGATGTTCCATTTTTTTAAAGAATTGAGATCACTGATCACTGATGTAAATTTTATTCATTCTCATTTTTAAAAATATGTTTCCAAAATAGATAGCAATAATTTGCTCAAAAATTTACCCGAACAAAATGTTCAAAGAAAAGCTCACAAAAATGTTCACGCAAAAAATTTAAGATCTTTTGCACGAGCTTTTATTTGAGCATGTTCGTCTGTGTAATTGCGCCTTAAGACTCGCTGGTTTTAATGAGTGCAAAGGCTCATAGGAATTAAATGCTCATTTGCAACAATTGTTTCTTTAATTTATTTATTATACCTATAAGGATTGAAAAAAACGGATGTAAATGTATTTACATTTTTGTTGCACATATACAGGGTTTTACAGTTCTCGTCTAGAGTGCCGAAATGCATTGCGTTGTTTTATTTTTTTTTCTTTTAGAAAAGTATAATTTTGTTTTAAATTTATTTCGTGAGATCGCGTCTTGTAGAGTCGGTATATTAGCGTAACAGGTTATGGGAGGTCAGGCTCAGACTTTTTGCAGCTTTATTGAAAGAGCAACTTAAAAGGGTCGTGAAAGTTTGTGGATAAATTGGCATTTTAATTAATTTAGCGGATTCTAATTTCAAACTAAAATAAAAAAATACTGATATTACGCCCTTTGAAGGCAACATTTATCGTTAAATTTGACGGGATCTTACGTGGGAATCTTTTAGTTAATTGTGGGTTACATCGGCAACAGCGTATCGGTTTCTCAAGTTTATTATATCTTTCGCTCTCATTTACTAGCCATTGCGCTTCTTTTTCAATACACGCTATTTTGGCACCCTAGAGAGCGCCTCTTCTTTCTACTATCTTAAAAAAAAAACTACCTACTTCTTTTCTTTTAAATTCTGTTCGAGCAAGTAATACAAATTTGTCACATGTTTTTATCGGAAAAACGTGTCAAAATTGCATGATACACCCTTTTCAGTGGACCTGGAGGGTTGACATTTTACGTGTGTAGCGAGGATAAGGGATAGTCACGTTGGGTAACGTGTCTATAAGCAATATGCTCTAGTTAAATCGATTGATAGTAAGTAGTTGAGAAGCTACCAAGCAAAACACAATAAATCCATTTTCTTTTAAGTTTCGAGTTATAGTAATGATAGAGGTAAATGTTAGTAAGCAAGGTTTGAGATTATTCGAAATTTTCAGTAAAAGTGCAAAACTAACACAAAACTTACAGTGTAGTGTGCCTAGTCAGTGGCGTAGTAATGGGGGAGGGTTTTGAGGACAACCCCGCCTCCCGAAACTTATTACAAACTTTGCAAAAATTGGCAACCAATGCCAATGACTTTGAAGCTCTAATGTTTAGAATACTTTTATACCACCCGAAAATTTTTCTTACTACGCCACTGAGTCCAAATGACAGACTTTTGCCTACGTGATTTGACGTTCGGTATTGCTAACTATTGAAATCTTATCTAGTATAGACTATTCAAGTAGTAAATTTATAAAGTACAGGATAAGGAAAAGGATTTATTTATTTAAAAAAAATCAACCCACACATAAATGTTTAAGTGTCAAAATTTTTTATCAGGAGCAGCCAGCAGTTGTTTTCGGCTCCATTTTAAGAAAATCCTTTGATGGAGTATTTTTTTTCTTACAATATCGAATTCTTGAACAAAAAGAAAGCTCGATATAAAATTTATTTTGCTGAAAAACATTTATTACTTTTAGGTGCGTCAACTTTCTTTGTTTACTTCCCAGTCGGTTTACGACTTTGCCAAGAGACAACTGAACGCGTCTGTCTATTCTTTGTTATAGGTCAATGGTCCTAGTACTGTAATTAACATTAAAGGCCAGGAAAATTAGTCCTTTTATCAAAAAGCTTAAAATATTCCCAATTTTAACTTAAATAATGTAAAATATACAGTGTCATGAAGATAGGGTAGCACCTAGGACCTGTCTGTTCACAAAATGGTGAATGCTGTCAGTAAAGCTTTAGCAGCAACTAAAAAAAAATGGTGCTAGAAAGCACGGATAGTCCACCATACAATCAATTAATTTATGTTGTAAGGAAATGAAAATATCTCGAAAACTGTAGCGTTAAAATTATTTTTGGGTAATATTTTCGAAGACCAAAATCTAAAAATAGCTGCTTTACTTCTAAAGTTACGTTTTTTGTAATATATTTTAAGGTTTTTTTAAATAACTCGGAAACTAAAGCTTCCACGAATTTGCACTTTATAACAAAATTTGTAGTCCATATTCATGAAAACTAAATCTGAAAACCGTATATCGCTACTTGCGTTTGTTCCAAAGTTACAGGTTTTTCAAATATTTTATCCCCCTTTTCCCCCCTTCACCCCACCAAAAAGTTAATCAGTTCATGGTCAGCCGATAGAGGATTTCTGTACCAAATTTCGTTAAAATCGATTAAGGCGTTCTTGAGTTATCCTGTATATAGTATAGTATAGACAACTGTTTTATTCGTCGATTTTTGTGTTTTGAAACCTTAGTAACCCATTTTTGGTGGTATGGTGGACTAAAAAGAGTAGGTAGCAGAGCAGATTTTTGAAACAATTTTAAGGGGTTGCTGTTACGTTCGAGCGGAAAAAATAACACCCAGTATAGACGTAAGGCATTTACGAACCCACTGGGATGGCGCCTTTTTCCATCAGGCATGCAACGAAATAAAACTGGGCGTCGGCAGCGTCGCTAACGGCAACGGCGGCGCCAAAGCGGCGTCCGTTGCCCCGGGAAACCGCATCTAGCGTCGTTGACAAGCTTTTTGGCGACTGATCAGGTCAGGCAAGCCACACCCCCTCCCCCCCCCCCCCGAAAGATATTCGACTCTTGATATGCTTATAATTTCGAACTAATTTTGAACCACACTCCTTCCTGGTTTTTTTTTAATATTTAAAACGGGGGGGTGCAGCCGGACGTCAAGCTAAACCCCCCTCATTTAAAGCGTAGAGAAAAATGTACCCTTGGAAAAATCAGGTGCTTTACGCATGCACATATTCGGTACAGGGTAATTCACTATATTTTGAACCCCTCGTTAGCGCCTTTATTGTTGATGATAGAAAAAAAGTTTTATAGTTTTTTAAAAGCCTTCTAACCCATATGACAGATGTTGTCTTCAACTTTCTTATATTAAATTTAACACCCTATATATTTTTTAAAACTTCGATAGATCTTTTCTTCCTGATTCCAAAAATATACCATGTGTTACCTTTGTCTTGAACAGTCATTGAGCAAGTTTAGAAAATTGTTGCCATAAGAGCAATGTGTTGAAAAAAGAACCACCTAAACTACTTTTCCTTGGCTAACACATTGTCCTTATGGCAAGTTATTTTTTATTTCACTCGAGAACTGCTAGAGATAAGCCCTACATATGGTATATTTTTGGAAACAGGAGGAAAAGATCTATCGAAGTTTTAAAAAATATACAGGGTGTTCCATTTAATATAAGAAAGTTGATGTCTAAATTTGACATATGGAATGACACCTGACAATATCTGTCATATGGGTTAGAAGGCCCTTAAAAAATTATAAAACTTTTCTATTTAAACTGTTTTCCTATTATCAATAATAAAGGCGCTAACCAGGGGTTCAAAATATAGTGAATCACCCTGTACCAAAAGTCTAACAAAGATGGAAATGGTTTTTCTTACGTAATTTCTAGTGGTTTCTTGTATATTTCTATGCCTTCCAAACTGACTGGATTTCGATTGGCTAAACCTCCCATTTTGAATAATAAATATAAAAACTCCTATAAATTAGGGTGGTTCAAAATTTTTAAGTGATTCAAAATTAGTTCGAAATTATAAATATCAAAACTCGAATATCTTCGGGGGGGGGGGGGGGTTGACTGATCTGTTACCCGAACGGAGAGAGTATCGGAAGCGTATAACTATGAGATACTAGGGACCTTACTAACCGATAAAGTTTGACGTTACCTGCGGGTGAATACCGTATTCCTTATAATTGACATGGTTGCCGACAGTAAAACGCTAAGTATAAAAACAAAACATTTGAATTGATTTTTGAATGCAAATATGTTCTGTATTCTTTTTAATTGTAAAGATAGGTGTCAATTTTTGTTTAATCATTTTCTTTGGCTAGAATTTCGTAAGAAATGTAAAACATTGATCTTTTTTATTGTAACCCGCATTTTCTCTGGTGTTTTTCCAGTTTTTAAAGATTATGAATAGTTAAAAGTCACGGTAAAAAATAAAATAAGATATTTTAAATGAAAAATATTATTGGACAAATTCTCTTTGTAAATCTTGCCAATAATAAACACCGTATAAAGTCGTCTATAAACAAATCAAAGGCGCACAAAATCTAAAAATACGGCCTTAAAAATAAACAACGCGTTATTAAGCGATAGTCACCTAACGGGGATTTTTCATAAGAGGTGCAAAACGTCGCAAGTGTCGCAAACTGACCAAACTATGTAACAATAATAACTTTGAAAAACAAAGAAAATAGGCCAAAAGCGAAAAATCTAATGCGCATGCCTGACGCGCTTAGTCGAGCAGGCTTACTTACAAGCTTACGGAAAATGCAAGGGCATGGCCGTTATATTATCTCATAGTTACATGATCGGAAGTTTTGCAATTCAGAATTGATTTATTACTAATTTTACCCATTTTTTCCCGTTTTTCTGTTTCTTGATCCAGGATTGTATTTTTACGAAAAAAGTAACAAGCAAAAACTAGTAAGTTAGTAACGACGAGAAAGATGCGAGTATTTGATTTGCAAGCCTTAGCGCAAATCAAATAATAAGTAAAGTAAGAAAATTTTTGGGCAACTTTAGTTAGGATCCCAAAAATAATAATAGGGCGATTCCATGAACAATATATTTTTTTAGTAGTTTTAAAGTGACAAATTTCTGAAAATATTTGTACTTCTTTTATAGTATATTGTCTATATCACATAATAAAACTAAACGGTGGGATTTACTAAAAGGGTTTAGTCTATTTTAGAACGGTCCTAAGTTTAAGTGAAACGTTTGGTTTTAAGCATTTTAAACCAACCCTCCTTGAATTTTAGACATAGTTTGATTTATAAATTTGTTTATTGAATGATCATCTTAACACAATCTTTTCTTGAATTTAAGAAGAAAAGAAAACTAAAAAATTTAAACCCACGCGGGTTTTAAATAGTAAACACTCTGTAGAACAAATTAAAATTGGGGTTATATGCCACTCTTAATTAAAACTTACCCTTGTTCATTAATTTTCCCAATTAATACTTGGTGTCACACTACGATTTAGATGGGTAATAATAAAATAAGGAGTAGATTAATTTTGTATTTATTTAAGAGGTGTTTTTATTTATGAAATGTATTAAAAAACTTAAATACAAGTTTTGTCCACATTTCTGTCACTGTCGAAATGTCAGATTCTAAATATTAGCTGCGTTGAAGTCACAAACAGCGAGTTCGGATTTCTTAACTCTGCTTGTACTTTGGCTTGCACCAACCTCTACTGATGAAAGCTCTACAGCTTTGAAATGGATGGGCTTTTAGTAAAGAAAGTTTTCTTGAGTGCGCTTTTAGATAACCTCAATGTTTAAATTTTAGTTTGTAAATAAATTAATATAGTGGTTTTGGGTTTTTTTCTTCGGTATATTTTTCGTGCATAATCAGTGACCTTCACGTATGTTTGTTGTGCCTAGTAGTGCCCTCATAGATATATTTTTTGGGCTGAAAACGGGCTCAAAATATGGCGTTTTTCTGGACAAAATTGGAAGTGTTTTATAGGTCAATGAACAACTTGGGATATTAAATAAGGTAAATTGATCCTTGTAAAAACGGTTACTTAGGGAAATTATAAATGAACTTATTACCAATTGCTATAAAACAATCCTTTCTGGGGGCTTTAAATTTAAACCACCCCCCAGAGGTGGTCTAAAAAATCACCAACTTTCTAACCTCAAACACAGATAATGAAGCTATTATGTGCCTAATTTTTAGCGTATTCACCATTTGCCATTTTGAAACCTGTCAAAAAAAATTAGTTTTAGGGAATTTTCTCTTAGAGAATGCAATAACAATAAAAAATAATCAATAACTTTGTGTAGTTTCTGTATGGTTAAGTGTTTTTTGAAAACTGGTTTTAAAATTTAGTACCCCCCGCAGATGTAAATATTTAGCTCTGTGGGGGGTACTATTTTAGATCTTAGTAAATCCCACTGAAAATGTTTTGATTTCCTAATCTAGTACTCCAGAAAAATAGTAACAACAAAGCAAATTTTGTTTCTGCAGAAGGAAATTCTAAAAACTCTTTTGGTTTATCAAGATGCCTCTTGATAAAAAGCTGAGCAATGATGTCAACGCTGTCAGTTTTGTTCGCGCGTCTATTTCGTAGATAAAATTATTGTTCTTTTATTGTTTGTAAGTGAGTATATTTTGTAATAAAATGTGTTATATATACACATTACATTAAAAATATAAGTTTTGTATTAACGCATTTTAATTTTTTAACCGTTTCTTCTTTGAAGCTTCTAGTTTCGTTGTTTTTTTAAATAGAATTTTGTCCCGTTAGTAAACAAAAATTAGTTTCTTGATACTGTTCCAGTAAATAAATTTTAATTTTTGTAGGCAGATCTTGTGAAAAGCCCTTTTTTTATCTAAAAATGTATGTTATTAAGATTATTTTTGTGTGTAAACAAACCTTTAAAACTTTTGACGTACAAAACCATAGATAGCCATGGATTATGTCGCTATCACTGTTCAGAAGTCACACAAATTCTGTCTTTCCTTTTACATCGTGAGAATTTTCGATACTTTTTTACGTTCATTGGCACGCGTAGTAGCGATTTAGCTCCGCCGTAAAACTAGTCCTGCAGAATATCTTTAAAATATTACATTTACAAAATTATATTAAAAAATGACGCAGTTTCTCCTACATCGTTAGGGTAGATATTAATTGTGAAGGGTGAGATTTTGTCATTTCTGCCAAAAATACAAAGAAAAATTAAAAGATTTGGTCACATAATATTGCCTTTTAAAGGAAAAACGGTCTTGTGGAAAAGCACTGCCAGGGATAGCAAGTTCTCATTATTTCATTAAAAGACGCAGAGAATCTCAAAAAATACATTTTTCAAGTGGTTTTAATGTTTTAAATTGTTTTCCTATAAGTTGAGGTTATTCCGTTTCATTAAATTAAGTACATTTTTAGAGCCCTGAAGATGATTTTAAATAAATCGAAACGTTGGCAATGTTCCGTTAGAAATCTCCCGTTAGTAAACATAAAATAACACCAAAACCCTATACAACTAAAAACTAAAGGTAAGTAATATGCTTAAATATCTTTTGGATGGAACCTTTACCATCTTATTTTTTTTACATTTTGTATAGGGTATTTAAGTTCACAGGTCTACCTCTTTGATTTTTTTTAAAAAATGTCTAAAGTTTTTTTGTCCTGTTAGTAAACACATTTTTTAGTGCCATTTTCGCGAAACTAATAAACATTTAACTAATATTTTTAAGCAAATTATTATCTAAACTCAATGATAAAAAATATTATTATATTAAGAATATAAGATATAAATATTTTTTTTTAAACCTTCATCAAAAACATAATTTTAGTAACTGTCTGCAGATAACTAAAGCTTGGATTTTTTGGTTACCGATGCAAAAAAAACTTTTTTTTTTGATCACGGGTTATTATAGAATATTTCTTTCCGTTTTTTACCCAAAGTTAAAGAGAAATAGCGGAAAAGTTATTTCCGCCGGTTTTCACCAAGTATTTACGAAAAAATCATTTAAAAATATCGTCAAAATAATAAATTGTCAAAGATTAAAATGTCGCAACAATGAACTTCACCGAGTAACAAGACACATCACTATGGAAACGATTGTTATTTCATTTACCAGCCGCCTTGATTTATAGTCCAAAGACGGTGTGTTGCGAGAAATTCTCTACGTTCGAGATTTTTAAAAGTATTTTCCTGTTTTTCTTGGATTTTTTGATAAAGGTATTAAACGTGAAAATGTACCCCTCTCTGTCGCACCCGTATAATTACATATATCGTCATCTCTCTCAAATCAGATAGCGCAAATGTCTCTCTTCAAGCCGATCTGGCCCGATCTTCAGGCCGAACTGTGCCTATCCACACTGTGCAAGTACGAGAGAGATAAAAGTACATGACATTGCTTCTTTAAACTGCGAATTTTGAGTTTATTTTGAACATTTCGGCACAATGCTCGTTTCTCCCCGATTCAGAAAGGAGTGCTCTATAAAATAGTCACTTTGTTTAATCTGCACCTTTTTCCACTTTCCCAAAACTTTCATTTTTATTAGCATTACGTCTTATGGAAAATCGCTTTGTTTACCCAACACGCACCATTTTTAAAGGGCCATCACGTGATTAATGGCTAACTTTGACAATAGGGAGATTTTGGTCAGGTTTTTTGTCGGTCTGTTACCCTTACCTTCATTCTGGGCAGGCACAGTATCGGTCTGTTACCCTTACCTTCATTCTGGGCAGGCGCAGTAGCGCTCTGTCAGGCTGTTACCTTTATTAAAGGTCATCACTGGCGCTAATTAGCGACTACCTTTACCGTTAAAAAGACAACCAACCAAAATTGATGTGATTCTGTGGTAGAAGATTTTTTAGGTTATAAAAGTTTGTTTTGTTTTACTAAAATTTTATGTATTTGGATTATATTTTTTTGTTAACCGTGTTTATATATAGTAGTAGTGGGGTGTTTTTACCGCTTTTTTTTTGTAAACAGGTGAGCAAGTACAAATAAGTTTGCAGAGGCTCGTTTTCTTCTATTACTTCACCAAAGATATCTTGCAAAATCATTTGCCTGACTAAATTTATGTTGGGGTTCCGTCTTCCAGTCCTATCACTAAATTAATATTTTCCTCCACGATATGGTTAGAAAAGTAAATAAAAAAAAAGACTTGAGAAAAAAACAACAAAAGTCAATAAAAAAGTAAGGTTATGTTTAACCCCAAACGATTGATTACGTTCAAAAGCTCTATTTTTAACCTCTTGAAGTTACCTTTATTTACGGTAACGGTAAACTTTAACGTTAAACTGCCTGACCAAAATCTCCCTAATTTGTTAGACAGCCCTATATGAGATGAAGGCACGTTTAGAAGATAGCTTCAGAAGTTCTAGTCCAAACCCTGCTTTAGGGTGTCAGCCTCCGGAGTAGTGTACGGGCGAAGCGATCGAGATTACCATTAATCATTAGATCCAGTTGCGGACTGCCGGGATATCGGAAACCAGCCGACCTTTAGCCTCTCTCCCGCTTCGAAGATAATATATCTTACTTTGGGTATGTTTTCATATACAAAATGAATGGTTGGTAATGTATCTTGACGTTCGGGCAAGAAAATTATTCCCTTTCTTTTCTTTCTTATCGTTAACTTCGTCGTCTAACGATAATCATCCTAGCCTTAAAACTAATGTTTTTGAACCGATTTAAATAACGAAAAGAGGTTTTTACAAAAAAGGCATGCTGCTAAGCTCAATTGTATACTATGTTTCAAATCTGTAGCAAAATCTACTTAAAAATATTAAAAAATACTTAACGATAGCGCAGCATGACACAACGCTACTGCGCAGGATAACGATAAAAATAACAAAGTGGATAAAAAGAACGGCCCAAAAGCACCCTATTTTTGGACCAAAACGGAATAGTTTAACTTTAATATAGTTAAAAATATTTTAAATTGTAGCAATTATGCTAATCAAATTCTTGGCACAACATAAGTATATTTTTCTATGAATTAAAATATTCTAATCTACCGCAAATATTTAACTGAGATAAATTGATGATAATTTAATATACCTATTGGACACAATCATTATTCGAGTAACAGGTAGTGTTTATGTTTAATATAAAAATAGGGTGAGTTGGCATCAATGTTAATTTTTCATTCCGGAACATTAAATTGATTTAAAATATGTTGTCTATTCTTTTAATTACGTTAAAACCGCAGCTTCTTGATTCGGCTTCAGTCTTCAGACCAATTATTTTGATGTTAAAAAATAATTGCTGTAAAGTTAGCAGCTAAAGTACATTCACAAAAATTCAACATTCCTCGTAGTATGCGTGTTTACTAGATTGTTTCTCTTCAGGACTTCTTGAAATGGTAGAAAATTCGATAGAAAGGAGTTAGATACTCTTTCGCTGTCAAGAGTTGCGCGAAAGCCAAATAGTAATTTCGATAGCTCCGCCCACTTGATGACGACACAAAGATATCTGCCTGCTTTCTTTTGCAGAAATGTTTGTAATAAAATTGTATTATTTGTTCGTCATCTCTCTTCTTCTGGCCCAAATTAAGTACCCAGCAATATTTCTTACATTGTTTTTGATATATATAGGTGCATTTATGCGTTTTTTTTTAGTGAAAAGGTCCTATATAGGTACATCAATGAGAAAAAACAAGGCATAAGGTGTTTTTAATTTGCAATCAGATTTTTTGCATATAGTTTACACAACAGGTATTTTCTTCTGAATAATAAAATAATAACTCTCTCAAAAATCTCAGGCAAAAACCAAATTCAAAAAAATAACTTCCATAACAGCAAAAAAAAACAACTATATATCCTAACTTCTGAACTACGAGTACGAACTAATTCCAATTGATCCCATAAGTTTATTAAACGGAATCGATTACCAACTAATGATTTTAATTTCTATTTGGTACAAGATCGACAACAATAACCACGCTTCTCGGGAAGCGGGAACCCCAAAACCCCCCCTCTCGGTGCGCTATTGGATAAATCATATTTACTGGTACGGCGAAAGTTAGAATAATTCATTCATTAACAAATCATTTAAACAAAAAAAAGAAAAATCCGAAAATTTAATTTGTCAAGCGTTCATACAGTTTTTAAATGGCGGCAAACATAAATCAGCAGCTAGCTTTGAGTAGGGCAAAATTACTGGGCCGTATCTGTTCCGTGGTGGTTTAATGACGTTCGCACAACACCTGTGACAGCCTGAGTTTTGCTGCAAACTTATCCGGGGGAAGGGGGGGGGGTGATTCTTGAAGATCGATCCCATGACATTAAACTCAAGAAGCAGCCGCCTGAAGCTTTAACGAATTATCTAAAAACTACCCGGGTACGAACGACAAAAAAAATAAATCACCGTGATTTTAGTCACTCTAAGAGATTCTGGCGTTCCGCAGTTCTCCAAATCGAATTCCTAAATACACAAAATCCCCAATCCGTTTCAAAGGACGAAATCTCTTTCTGGCTTTGGGAATCTACACGAAAGTTGCATGTTCAATTTTGGTTCGGCGTCCTTTAGTCGAATTCAATAAGTCTTCGTCTTTTTGAAATTCCACCCTTAACGTATTATTTATTTCCTTCCTCCGGGTTATTTATCTCCGGCCTTCTTGCGCTCGTTGCCACTCTTTTTAATATTTTATTCCAGCTACTTTTTCGTCGAGCGTGTGCAATTTGTCATTTCAATGTTAAGGGATACAAAAATTTGCATCAAGAGAATATCCTGGTAATCAAAAACGCGGTTAAAAATGCAGATGTTATATCGTTGTTGCATATTTTTTCGTTTTTCTTTAAAAAACAGATCCCCTTACTTTTTTAAATATATCTTCTCTTGAGTGGTATATGATATATACTTGGTTTATAGCTCTTCTTATTTTAAAACACCACACTCAAAGGGTGCAAAGAAAGAAGTTTTAATTTAACCATGATCAAAGCGAAGAAATGAAGAAAATAAAAATCAACAATTTGTTTAAATAATAAGAAATTTTGAACGTCTTGCTCGATTTTTTGGCAATTGTAATATTCTGTATAGAAGCTTTGTTTTCATCTTTTCGCAGCCTTTTTCCTCCGTGTATCATATACCTTGAGCCAAATCAATGATATCTTCATAATTTTAGCATACCTTGAGTAAAAGTGAGTTCTAAGATTTTTTCTCTTTATTTCTGACTCAATTATTCTGTTTCCCTTTTCATCTTGCTGCTTTCTGTCTCTCCTTTTGCGTTTTCGGTTGGTAACTAGTTTTTTCGCAATTCTTTAAGTGTAACCATTTCCTCTTCGAATTTATTAACTTACTAATTAATTAACGTCGTTTTTACTTTCCTTCTTTTCTTTGGGTACCTCCTAGTGTCAGTGTCACCGATTCACTGGTGCTAGGTTCCTGTAATGAGTTAATATCTGTCTTGCAGTTTTGGCTGGAAATAAGTGGGTTGGATGGACTCATGTGGGACGTCATCCAGCATTCTAGCGGTATTTTTGAGGTCAACGGGAATCACACTTTCACAGGTTTTTCTTGCTCAACTAACAATTACAAAACTATTTTTATAAACCAAATTTTTTATACTATATTGATTGACAGATTCCTAGATCAAGTCTGCTTATACAGACCGCTTCAAGCTACAGCGAACATAGGGGGAATCAAGTCCAATTTACTCTCCGTGCCGTACGACCGAGGTGGATTCGAAGCACGCTGCAGTGTTATCTTTTGGAAATTCATTTTGTTTTTATTATTTTGTTTTATTTCTGCCTTGCTCGAGAAACAGATGGGTAAGTTCTTAATTGAAATAATACATTTTTAAAACTAAAAATGGATGTCTACGAAGTTGCCGAAAAAGTGCAGATGGTCAAATGGTCAAATCGTCATAACCCAACACACGTTCGATATTGGTCGAGGGAAAATTTGCATTTGTATTTTGACGTAAGAACACAGTATCCCCAAAAACTAAATGTTTGGGGGGGGGGTATTGTAGGGGAACACGTAATTGGCCCATTTTTTATTAACGGCAATTGCAATTTGAATGGTCCTAGATACTTGGATCTACTGCAGCAGCACATTATTCCAACTGCTAGGCAGTTGTTAGGTGTACGATTTGGTGAAACATGGTTTCAACAAGATGGTTGTTCCGCTCACAATGTTGGCCTTGTTAGGGAATATCTTGATAATGTATTTCCTAATCGGGTTATAAGTACACGGGGAACTATTTTATGGCCAGCTCGATCTCCCGATCTTGCTCCTAATGACTTCTATCTGTTTTTGAAGAAGCTTTTCAAATTATCACCCCTAACATGCTTGGAAACGTTGGAAGGGGTTTTTATAGTAGGCTCGGATATTGTCTAGCCGAGCAAGGAGGACTTTTCGAACATTTGCTTTAATTTTTTTTTGAGAACTTGCTTTTATTTTGTTTCTCCTTATTATTTTCATTGTAACACGTCGTCACTGATAAATCTGAGCAGTTGACAATAAAACGCTCTTATTTATCAGTGACAAAAAATAAGAAAATTACGTTATAAAAATTTGCGTATTTATTGACCAAATTCCGGTTTCATTGACTACGCTCCACACAGCACCGTGGTTAGAGGCGTACTAAATACAAGGCGAACGGCGGCGAACGGCAGCGAATGGCGATCGGAAGCCTGAGTGTTGGTTGCTTCACTGATAGGCGTGCGGTGTCTCTGCATGTACGTACACTGGCAAATTAGACTTCTTTCGCCCTATGTTCGCAGTAGCTTGAAGCGGTCTGCTTAGGTTGATAAAATTAATTACTTTAAAATGTTAAAAATACTTTATTAAAATTAAAAGGTGGGATTTAATAAAAAGTCCATTTTAAAACGGTCCTAAGTTTAAGTGATATTTTTGGTTTTAAGCATTTTAAACAAGCCCTTCTTGATTTTTGGACATAGTTTGATTTATAAGAAGAATTTTAATAAATTTGTTTATTGAATAATCATCTTAACACAATCTTTTGTTGGATTTAACAAGAAAGTTTCAATTTAGAAAAAAAGGCAATTAAAAAATTTAAACCCACGCGGGGTTTAAATAGTAAACACTCTGTAGAACAAATTAAAATTGGGGCTATATGTCACTCTAATTAAAACCTACCCTGATTCGTTAATTTTTCCAATTAATACTTGATGTAATAATAAAAGAAGAAGTAAATTAATTTTGTATTTATTTGAAAGGTGTTTTTATTTATGAAATGTATTAAAAAACATAAATGCAAGTTTTTCTTACATTTCTGTCACTGTCGAAATGTTAGTTTAAAAACAATAGCGCTGCGTTCAATCACAAAAAGCGAGTTCGGATCTTTTACCCCTGCTTGCACCAACCTCTACTGATGAAAGCTATACAGCTTTAAAATGAGTGGGCTTTAAGTAAGGAAAGTTTTTTTGACTGACTGAGCTTTTAGATAAATAAATTAATATAGTTGTTTTGGATTTTTTTGTTTTGCCCTCAAATATATTTTTTGTACTGAAAACGGGTTCAAAATATGGCGTTTTTCTGGACAAAATAGGAGGTGTTTTATTGGTGAATGAACAACTTGGGGTATTAAATAAGGTCAATTAATCCTTGTAAAAACGGTTACTTAGGGAAATTATAAACGAACTTATTACCAAATGCCACAAAACAATCCTTTCTGGGGGCTATAAATTTAAACCACCCCCCTGAGGTGGTCTAAAAAATCACGAACTTTATAACCTCAAACACAAATAATGAAGCTATTATGTGCCAAATTTTTGGCGTATTCGCCATTTGCCATTTTGAAACCTGTCAAAAAAATTAGTTTTAGGGCATTTTCTTTTAAATTATGGCGTATTTTGAGAAAAAAAGCAGTTTTTCAGTGGTATTTTGCAATAACAATACAAAATAATCAATAACTTTGTGTCTTTTCTGTATGTGTAAGTGTTTTTTTGAAAATTGGTTTTAAAATTTAGTACCCCCACAGGTGTAAATATTTAGACCTGTGGGGGGGTACTATTTTAGATCTTAGTAAATCTCACTGAAAAGGTTTTAAAAAACTTGTAAAAGCTGAAAACCACCTCATTGGAGAATATTTCAAAAATCTTCCCCTCTCACAAAAAAAAGGGACTTTAGCGATCAAATTCTGAAAAAAGGGAACTTTAGGGGAAAAATTTCCTAGGAAAATAAAATCAAGGCGCCATGTGGTAATTCTAGAATCAAAAGCAAACCAAAAACCTGTATTTCATCAAGATCTACTATACTACCTTCTGCGTGTCCAACAACAGTTGTTTTTATAGTTTATTGTAGTTTTTCATTATCTAAAGTGATCCCTAAAATTATGGGCAACGATCCGGCGTTACCAGAAACCATTGCCTTTTTTTTCTGGGACATAAGCAGCACGAACCTTCTAGAAAATCGTCCAATATACTGCCGCCCTAAGTAAAGAAGCATATCTCCACATTTAATTATTTTCAGTTATCATGCCTTTACTGTTTTTTCGCCAGGCCACCAAGTAAAATAGGCTAGAATGTTCTGAAAATAATTTAATATTTAGAGAAACACCTTTTTTAAGTAGTCCATTGTTTAAGAAAATGGCTAATACTACACTTTAGGTAAGTATCAACCTTAAAGAGAGGAGATCAAATAACAAAATGTCGAGTTACTGCGTTCCAGCAAATTTTCCAATATATTTTCCCATTTCGCTGGATATTATTTCCTAAAATTCGGGCTCCACAGCCCACGAAACTTGACGTGACTGCCCGCTATCACGAAACGCCCGAACGGGAATCAATGGTGCCCAACAAAAACAACCCCCGGAAAAGTTTCTTTTTTTACATCCCCGGCGATGGCTTAAAGCAAAATTGGGAAAGTTCAATATAACAAATTTAGTAGCTTTCAAGGTCTTAAAAAGGGAATTCATATGCCAAAACAGTAACCTAAATCAGTTTTACAAATTAATCGTATGAAAATTAACAAAATTTTCAACAACAAATATTTGTCTGCCTCTCGGTCTGCACTTCATATGCGACTGAATATATACAGGGTGTACTAAAAGTCCGAATCCACCCTAGTATCTCCAGAACCAAAAGAGACAGAAAAGTAAAATTTCACATAATTAGATAGTTTATAAAAAAGTATCTTTTTGGATAATAATTGTGCCTCCATTCATTAAGGGGGCGGAGCTATGGCGGCGACAATACTTTTTTTTAATGAGATTCCCTGTATATTTTCTGAAATTTGAATAGAGCTTTTCATTCTGTTTCCAAAAATTCCTAATGTTACCTTCTTCTCTAACGGTTTTTAAATAAAATGACAAATTTTTTTAAATAAGACAATTAGACAAAGAATCACCGAATATCTGTTTTCTTGTTTAACTCATTGGTGTTATGGAGATGATTTTCCGAGTTTATTTAAAAATCGTAACGTAAGTAAAATATTAGGTTTTTTTGGAAACAGAAAGAAAAGCTCTATTTAAATACCTAGCCACCCTAGCTCCGCCTCCTTAATGACTAGTGCGATGATTATGAAATTTTACTTCTCTACCTCTTTTGGTTTTGGAGATATTAGGGTGGACTCGAACTTTTGGGAAACCCTCTATCCTCGAATTTCGACACACTTCTGTCTCGTTTTATCCAGTTTAAATTTGTTTACCAATATGGTATGGGAGCTATTAATCGTGAAATTTTAACTTTTCTTAATTTTATCAAAAATGAGTTAATAAGGTTCCAAAACACCTTAATCGACGAAAAAAAAATTGTCTGTCGGTCTGTTATCTGTCTGTATACACGATAACTTAAAAAATTTGGTACAAAAATCCTCTATCGACTGACCATGAACTGATTAACTTTTGGGTAGGGTGGTGGGGGTTGAAGAGGGATAAAATATTTAAAAAAATTGCAACTTTGGAACAAAATATTACCCAAAAATTTTTTTATAAGGTTCAAATCTTTCAAAGCTAGTTTTCGAGATATTTTCATTTCCTTTCAACATAAAATAAATAATTGATTATATCATGGACTATCCGTGCTTTCTAGCAACAATTTTTTTATTTCATTGATTTTTTCTAATGTGACATTTTAATGACAAAAAAAGATTAAAAAAAAAAATTCAGTATGTAAGAGATTTTAATTAAAAAAAGATTACAAGTAAGGAAAAAAGTGACAACCAAAAAGCCACATTTATATTAAAATAGACATAGCAAAGATAAAAGTTTGAAAAACTAATATACGTGTTATGGGGACGCTTTTTGAGAAATTACTAATGGAGAAAACCGCATGTCAGTATGTTTTAGAGCTACGGGGGATTTTTGAAAAATATGCGTTTTAAAATTTGACCTCTACTTTTTTAATAATGATTTTTTTTTTGGTGTCAATTGCTAGTATTTGCAAGGTTTAGATATCGAGATATAACACTAAGTCGGTATTTTTTTATGAAATGACCTATAGATTTTTTATTAGATCTTTGAAATCAGCATGAAATTTCCTTTAAAACGATATATATATCACACTTATAATATTAGTATTTTAAAAATTTTATATGTTCATTATTTTTTTATCTTTTTGACTTAAATAATAAAAAAATTAAATAAAAAAATTAAAAAGTACTAAAATAACAAAAACATTTTAAAGGAAACTTTATGCTGATTTAAAAATCGAGTAGAAAATAGGTAATTCCATAATATAAATACCAACCAAGTGTTGTATCTCAAAAACTAAACGCATGGGGTGTGCCTTGATATCAAACTACACACCCCATAAAAACAAAAAAAAATGAGGTTATCTTGAGAGTAGGCAATTTCTTAGGAGGAGGCGAAATTAGTACATAATTAGTACCAAATTCTGGCATAGTCACTTTTGGTCGAATCTCTTTCCTAAGCTACACACCCCATAAGAAACAATCAAAAATCTTAGGAAACGATGGTTTAATATATATTTATAATTAGTACAAAATTATGACATATTAACTTTCATTAAATCTATCTCCTCAGCATGGGGGGGTTGCAGCTTAGCACCAAGCCACACCTCCCCCCCTTTTAACTGCGAATAACTCTGTTATTCATTAAGTTTAAAAGGGGACTAAATTAGTACATCATTTTTACATATCCAAATTGAGGCGGGGGGAGGGGGTGTCGTTTGACTGAGCTAATTATTTTAATAAATAATACTACTACTATTGTTTCGATGAAAATACACGAGTCGGTAGAGTTTAAACCAAAAAAACCTTCACCTTAGCCAAGCTATTTATCTAAATCCAAACCTATCGGAAGTTCTTGCAAGTACGCTACAACGCCTATATAAACCAGATCCCATAAATTTACAGATGTAGCGCGGATTTGCCATAGAACTTCGCAAACACACACACGTACAAAAATAGAACTTTGTGAGCGTTCCATTGCCTACATCAGGAAACTTTCTGTTTAAACTGTTTTACTTTTTAATTTTTGGGGAAAAAAAATAAACATTTTATTCTGCACGGGTTCAGAAACAGCAACGGCATGTGCCGGAGTTATACCAATACGACTGTCCCAAGCAAAAACACTTGCAGTAACTGACATTTTTCTCAAAATTGTTTTTTAATAGATTTAAAGTTGCCTAACTTTTCCGTACGTTTCCTTTAAAATAAGCGAGTTGGCGCAAAATTCGAAATTTTCACGAAAAATCTGTTTTCACATGCATTATTAAAACAACAATATGTAAAACATTTAATTTCCCAGGTCATTTACTGTGTTTTTCCTTGGAACAGCCGAATAAAACTCTAGGGGGTCACTTTTACTGCTTTTCAATTTCGATTAAGCATGAGTTCACACTAGTAGTAGTAGTAGTATTATAGGGGTGGCAATTAGGCCTCTTCATGGGCCCTTTCTGCCATGCCCCGTTCCCTACCCCTATGCCCCTACTTCCACTGCAACTCTTTCTCCAGGCCTCCCTGTCTTCTTTACGAAGTTCAGTATGTCAGCCCATTTGAGCGATTGCAGTTTTGTTTCCTCTACTGTGGGAAATTCCCACTTCAGCTGCCTTGATCTGGCATATGCATCACACAAGCGGGACACACGGGATCTCCTGCTACTCTTATTTGTATCAGATGTTTGTTCAGCCGACTGTGCCCAGTCAGCATCCCTGTCAGCAGTCCAATGTGCTTTCGAGTCTTGCCTAAGTCATTTAGATCTGGCTACATTCTGACTCTTGCCTCCAGGACGTCTTCAAATCATTGTTCGCCCATTTGTTGAGCTCATTCTGTACCTGTTTCCTTGTTATTCCCAGAAGAAGTTCCGGTCCATTGTATTGGATTTCGGCCCCTAGTCTGGCAAGTTCGTCCGCTTTCTCATTCCCTAGTATTCCCTCATGACCTGGGACCCACATCAGTATGACCCTCTTGTCTTGAGCCAGTCTTTGCAGTGCTTCAGCGCACTCCTCTACCAGACTACTGACTATTTTGAGTGCACTTGGAGCCTTAAGGGCAGCCCGGCTGTCGGAGCATATGTGTATGTCCTTCCTGCCATTCCTGACCTCCGGTGAGGTTGCTGTCATGATAACGGCATATACCTCCGCTTGAAACACCGTAGCGTGTTCTCCAAGTGGATAACTCCTGCGCCTGTTGTCTGCCTGGCTGACAGTTTAGAGCCATCCGTGTAGCAGACCGTCGCGTCGCTTCTCTGCTTAATTCCGTTCGGAATTCTTTGCCACGCATTCCGTTCTGGTATTGTGGCTTTGTACTTTTTATCGAACCTCCATGGTTTAAGCGGTGCTTTCACTGGCAGTCTTAGGGGGGGGGCAACTCTTTTGTCGCCACTCCCTCGACCGCCAGATGGTCCACTCTTTCCTCCCTGCCCTTCCATAGTCCCTGGTCCTTTAATCGCAGGTGCGTCGCCATCGCCTCCTTGATCAAAGTTGGAAGCGAGGGGAGGCCCAGGATGGTTTCCTCTGCAGAAGAGCCTTCTGTAGGCTCGTGGGCTTTTTGGATTTGGTCAGCTTCTCTACAGCGGGCCACCAGACCAAGGATCCAATACGAATCAGTGTCACAAAAATGATAGAAAAGGTATGGAAAAAGTTATGAAAAAGATTAAAAGGCAAGACCTAAAGAGGGAACGTAGAAGAGCAACAGAGAAAACCGGCGAGTACCTGAGAATAATGTACAAAACTGGCACAGGTAGCCGTATCAGGAAAGAGAGTTTAAGTGGAATGCCAGGCCACTGGAGAGTCGTATACTACCAGACACGTCGCGCGTCATTCATAAAGCATAAGCAAAATCTGTAGGGCTTTTTTACTTCTGGGTCAGGCATGTGTATGTGCGATATTTAAGAACTAACACTTGGGCACAATAGGCCCCTTTAAGAATGCAAACTTTAGCTTTGGTAAGAATGCCAACCACCTGTTTGGAATACATATATATATATATATCTAGCGAAACAGGGCACAAGCAAAAATCGAACATTAATGTTATCGAAACTTCTGAATTTTCTGGTGGATTAGCCACTGAAATCGCTGTATACTTGTTTAACAGTTGTGTGTTAACGGGGAAGTTAATCTGTTAACGGTTAACTTGAATTGAATATTTTTTATCGCCACAAGAATATATAGCTGGCACAAGGTAACAGAATTCACAAACACAAAATCGATCCAGAGAATTTTCCTGCTGTTCCATGTAAATTGGCTTATGCAAAGATCGTAGTTTCTATACTTCAAAATATGTTAATGTAGGTCAATAGATACGTACGTCTTCACTTTCTGTATTGTGGTCGTAAATCAGTATAGCTAACACACGTTACAACCGAAAGTGTTTGTTAGCATGTTATCTCAACAAAAACTTTGAATTTCCTGGTTGAATATCCCAGACGTGTTAAAATCAGAGAATTATTTGAGGTTTTAGCAAACAAGTGCGCACCCAATTTTAACGCACAATGGGGCGCCATTTTGCCAATAACCTCACTTTTTCTGCTCGTTCTGACGTAAACAAGATTTAGTTGACAGATAGTTGTTCGTCGTGCCAATTTACAGCCCGACAACGATAACTTAACACTATATGACAGCTCAAAATAGTTTTTTTGATACAGGTTTTACGTTGACGGTCCAGTTATTTAATGTTTGGGAAATTTTATTATTATTTTTTTTTTAATTTTGAAAATAAAATTAGTTTACTGTGGTTTTCCATTCCAAGCCAAAATTGATACCTTCTTAATAAAGTTCCGAGAAAGTATAGAATAAAGACTACCAAAATTTATTGCTTTTATTCAAATGCCTTTTAAAGCACGTACCCATTTAGTTATTCATGAAATAAAGCTCAAACAGAAAAACACGCTTGGGTGTGTCTTGGGTATACTGAGGGCAACGCTACCCTGAAGGAAATTCTTATGTTAACCGTTCGTAGGTTTGCGATGCTTCAAGGCAGCCCTTAACGACATATAACGTTCAAATGCCAACAATGTCAAATAGCGTTCGTCGTCATGCGTTTTGGTCACGACCAAAAACTATCTATTTAATGTTTTTGGCTTCTTTACGTAAATATTTTTTTAAATATAGCGGCAAGATTAAAATATTGTAGGAAGAAAATTTCATTTATTTGCACAGGTATAACCGTTCACGGCTAATTTCTGTAAATGCCAGCGTTTCGTTAATTTTTATTTAGTCACTTATCATTATTTAAAGGAATTAAAATAAATTTATTTGGTTTTATTGTTCGTGCTAGTTTTCGAATGATCTCGGAAATTTTATTTTTTAAAAAACTTTTATTTCGTTTAAGCGGTAGCAAAGCTGGAATACAACAAACTAATTATGATGTTTCACATATACTTATAAACTAATTAATGCAAAGCTAGCAAAATGAAAATCTAAGAAAATATAAGGCACAGGTGTTCTTGTGAGAACATAACTCCTCCCGCGCTAGTTGAAAGCACAGTCTGAAGGACTTGATTTCAAAAAATTTTATTAGAATCTTCGGTTACTTCTGTTTTCCTAATTCTAATTAAAAATCTATTGATTAACATATAGCAAATACTAATAACTAATATCATATATAGAAAAATAGTCCAAAAACTGGCTTTTGTCACATATACTGGAGATGTCATGTCTTGAAGATCTTTCTTTTGGGCTGTCAATTGGGTCTGGATGTCATCGGTGGCATGTAGATTGATTAGATTTAAATCAATCGTGGGTGGATTGAAAATCGGTGATTGTCCTTTGATGTGGGTCCAATTGAGTATAGGCAAATTGACTTCTGTATAGGTCAGTGGTGTAGAGCCATATGATTCGAATACCATTGACTTTATTCGAACTTTACATTCTGGTGGTACCTCCATTAGATAGGAACCAAAGAGTAGTTTGTTGGACTCGGAATTGCCACAATTGATTTTGGCAATTGTATTGACTGGTGTGGTTATTATCCATTTACCATCTGAAACTCTGGTAAACTGATTGTTGTGTAGGTGGATAACGAACGGGTGACAAGTGGTGTTATTTAATTGAAACTTTAGAAGCTGTACAGCACATGGTGGATGTTCCTCAATGGTGCGAGTGTGGGTGTTCTTGCAGATGAATTCGTTTGTTTGGACTTCTTCACATTTTTCGTCTTGGTATACATATCTGGATTCGCCAAGTGCTAGGTAGGGTTTGTGGGGTAGGTTGACGAGAAAGGATTGATTATTGGGGATTGGTAATGGGAACAAATTATAATATTGATACGTTTCTTTTTCGATCAAAGGCAATTGAAAAATAAATATTATTTGATAATCTCTTATAAAACTTTTGATTTCAATGAATTTTTCTAAAATAAGTATATTTTTTGAGACACCCTGTATAGGCAGCGAGTCTTCATTATGAAGATGTTTACTTATTTCTTGAATTTTTGCAAGTAATTCATTTGGGTCAATAATAGAGTTATGAAGAGTGTTAATTTTCGAGAACGTTAAGGCTATTTCAATTTTATCCAATATATTATAAATCGATTGATATAGTAATGTTATTTGGTTAATAATAATAAACGTTTGGATGTACTCGTGGAACTGCATGTTATGAATGTCTGATCGTTTAATAGCGCTCTCAGTCTGTAAAATACGCGATTTTAAGATTATTT
The DNA here is from genome assembly GCA_963921995.1 of Oxystoma pomonae. NCBI lineage: Eukaryota > Metazoa > Arthropoda > Insecta > Coleoptera > Brentidae > Oxystoma > Oxystoma pomonae. The sequence continues at coordinate 103,197,817 of OY998166.1, read as the reverse complement.
GGTTATGACTTACATTGGACATCATGGTTCTAAACTTATTAATGGTTCCGTTCAAGAGAGTAATTCGATTGATTGAGTCAATTTTTAATGTGTTTTGGTTAGATTGCAAAATTTTTATTTTTTCATTGAAGTTTTCGGCATCCGTTTGGTCTAGATTTCCAGTGATGCTCTTAATAAATGTACCCAATGGGTTAAATAAGCCACGTTTTTGTCTATTTTTGAATTCATAAGGAAATATTTGGATTAATAATGTCGTAATGCGTCTTTCTATAGCATGTAGAGGTAGTAAAGAATTAAAATATTCCCGAAAATACTCGCTATCATTTTTTAAGTGGGAAGATAATATATTGGTGTGATTTTGAAGAGAATTAAACTCTGTTATTATTGGTTGTAGATCAATTGTTTGAATAAAGGACCATTGATTCGTAACAATTTTGGCTGTTCCTAGCTTGAAAGGCAAAATTCCAGGGTGGTTGTTCAAGTCGTTGAACCTGACGCTGGCGCTGGTTCCGTAGATTGTCCAGGCCCATCTGTAACAATGGGTACTATTTTAGTTTCATTAATGTGGATAATTTCTTTGCGTTTATTTTTGGGGTTTTCGATTTCGATTTTATTGTTTTCTAAAATTTGTGTCAACGTAAAAGGCCCTAAAAATTTATTTTTCATTTTACCCGATCTCTTTTCAGTTTTCTTGTATACTTGCGATCCGATAACTAATTTTTGTTTAGTTTTCGATTGGTTTATTTTATCAATTATTTTTTGTTTTGTTTCTTTGGTTTTATCCGAAATTTGATTATAAAGGGCTTCAGTTTTGGTTTTATGATTATGGATGTATTCGGTGTAAACATGTGAAGCAACTAAATTCATTGGATCCCTCGCATCTGTGTGTCCGTGGACAAGTTCAAAAGGTGTAAAATTTGTACTGGAGTGTATGGTGCTGTTATAGGCAATAAGTGCGTATGGCATTAAATTAGTAACTTCCGCGTTGGGGTCTGCGTCGCGTAAGAGTCGAATATGTTCGATCAGCGTAGAATGTAGGCGTTCGACAGGAGAATTTGATTCATGGTGATGAGGTGTAGTAAAATGTATTTTTATTTTATGAGCTTTTAATAATCCATCAACCACCTCGTTTCGAAATTCTGATCCGTTATCTGAAACAATCAATTTCGGAACTCCCATAAAAGAAAATATTTTTATTAATTGATCGCAACATGAGATGGCATTTCCGTGGTAAGGTAATGCTTGCGCAAACTTTGAGAATTTATCTATTAATGTTAAAAATTTTTGATTTCCCATAATAAATGTGTCAATATGAACTATTTCAAAAGGTTTACTCGGAGTTTCGGTAAGAACTAAAGGTTGATCAGGGGGTTTGCGATGGTATTTGGATCTTTGGCATACTTCGCAATTATTTATATAATTTGTCACATCGTTTTTTAAAGATTTCCAATAATAATTGGTTCTCAAAAATTTCAGAGTTTCTTCGATGCCACGATGGTTAGTTTTGCCTTCGTGTTTATATTTTATTAACATTGTCCTTTCCTCTTCTTTAACGTTATTTATTAATTTAGTGCACTCTATTAATTTGCAATTTTGGAAGTGTTTAGACATGGCCTGTTGAAAATAAACTCTAAGATTTTTGGACTGAAAATATATATGCATTGCTGATTTTGACAAATATTCCTTTAAAAATGTTACAATATGCGAGACACTTGCTGGTAAGGTGGCTTTTATAATTTTATTGCCGTCGAAATTTTCTTTATCGATTTTAACGTACATTTCGTATGGTGATTGATTAACAATAATTTGATTGGCTTTATTATTGATTATTTCATCAAGCAATGTCATTACAACATAATTCTGATCGGCGTTCGTAGTGTGGACAGTATTACAGTTTTGATTTTGATTTATGTTTTGTAGATTTGGATAGATTTCTTGTAGGGTCGGTTGAGGCGCTTGATCTGGTGGTTTAATTTGCAAATTTGACGTTATGTTTATTTTCGGTTTTCCGTTATTTATGGTTTGCAGGTAATCAGAAACTAGTTCCGAAGAAAGTGCGTTTGGATCAAAGTCTTCGCTTAAAAATTTAGAAATATCAGATTCAATGTCTCCCGGAGAATTGATAACAGACTCCGATTCTAATGCGTTTAACTGAATGCGTGACAGCGCGTCGGCATTGGTATTTTGTTTGCCTTTTTTATGTATAATTTCGCAGGGGAATATTTTTAAGTTTGATTTTGACTTATTATTTGCCTGATAATACAAAGGCAAAACTGAATTTTTTGATTCTAAACAAAAGTCCTTTAAATTAATACTAGCGCCTATCTGTGTTAAAAAATCTATTCCCAATAAGCCATCGAATTTGGGAGAGAAATCAAAAAGATAAAATTTATGATGTCTGTGACAATTAAAAGATGGAAATATTGGTATATTCGTCACCTCATTATGATTTGATGTCGCGTGGGCTGTTCGCACGAAAAACGGTTCAGTAATTATCGAGTTAGGACAAATTTGGTATGCTAATTTTGGTTTTATAAAACTGCGACCGCTACCAGTGTCTATTAAAAATTTTGCATTTATTTCAGGTAGAAAAATGACTGGCAGTTCGGAGTTTGTGTGACTGTTTAATAATATTATGTTATTTTGTTGGAATCCTGAGGTTCCTGAAAATTTTTGTTTAAAAGGTTCCTCATAACTCTGGGTCGGCTCAAAAAGGGTTGAATCATTATTTATTTCCAAGCTGGGGTCGTAATAATAATTATCGAATTTACTTTGCTCTTGAATAGTGCAATAATTTTGAAAGTCCTGATTAGTCTGATTAATTTGATCATTTTGATATTGATTGATTGATTGCTTATTGCTATAATCAATATTTTCAAAATTAACTGGATACTCGTAATTTTGATATGTGTGATTTTGGGAATAATTTGTCATGTTAGAGATCGGTTCTACCGTTTGGTTAAAGAGTTCTTCAACTATAAAATCGCGACGGGGTTGATTTTGTGGGTTTTTATTTAAAACAGTGTTGCCAGATGAAGTATCCATCGGTTCTGGTCTATTTGTTGATCGAACGACTGACGAAGTCGCTAGTCGTTTGTTATTTTGATGAAAACTATTATTTTGACTAAAATTAGGGTTATAATTGTTAAATTGAGGGCGTAAGTTATTATTGAACATTGGACGATTTATTGGATATCGGGGTGCAAATGCGTTTGATTCATTTTGAAAGGTAGGCGGGTTTTGTCTCCATCTTCCAAAGCCTGAAAATTGATTATTTGGTGTTGCAAAACGTGAGTTGTTGAACATGTTAGGATATTGATTCTGCCTAGAGAAATTATGATTGTAGTGAGGTGGCCAAGAGGGTGCAAAATTAGGTCTTTGTGGTACATTTTGGGATAGTGAAGGTGCTAAAATTTGTCTTTGTTGGTTTCTTGATTCAAACATGTTATGGGTTTTATAATACATAAAGTTTTCTTCTTCTTGCGCGAAACTCATAGCTTCTTCAAGTGTTTGAGGATTTTTTAAACGTACTATTAATTGCATTTGATAGTTTAAACCGTGAATAAAGGTTTTCAATACCAATTTATCGTATTCATTGATTTTTAATAATTTTATATCCCTAGCGTCATTGGTTACATTTATTTTAGAGAATAAAAGGCTTCTGATATCTTGAAGTTTTAGACCAAACTGTTGCGGTGTTTCATTTTTTCCCGGTTTTAAAGATATTATATCTTGTACTACGCAATCAATCGATCTTTGATCGGCAAAGGTGGAAATTATTGATTGTTTTACGAGTTCCCAACTTGTTAATTCAACGCGGGACGCTATTAAATCTGCAGCCCTACCAGTAAGTTTACTTAAAATTGTATCAAAAAGGCAGCTATTGATAGGAGCGTTCGTATTAGTTCTATCTTTGTGATTTGATAGGAAATTTTCACATGCCGATATGAATCGATTTATTTGTTTTGGATTGCCGTCAAAACAGGGGATATTATCCGCTTGATACCTAATTAACGCGTAATTAGGTTGTGCCATTTCTTAATATTATATAGTTCAAAGTGCCTTAAATATCTAAACAACGCATCAATATAAATTTTTTTTGTTTTTTAAGGATTAATAATCAAGGATGCACTTACAGTAGTAATATTTTCTTCATTCCAATAGGACGAGCGATGGTGTCTCTTCCCTGGTATCTAACTATGAGGATTGTCTGGACGATGCTTGTTCCATACACCTCGCACCAATAGGACACTGTATTCCCTGGTCTTGGTTGTTTCACCACTTTTACAACACCACTTTCCCGAAATTTTAGTTCTTTTTGTAGGCTCGTTCCACCACTAATCGTTAACACGAAAACGGTTACTTTTCCGCACGATGCGCAATAGTTGTCCGCTGGCGGTCGATTATCCTACCGACTGCGCCAGTTTTCGAATGATCTCGGAAATTTTATTTTTTAAAAAACTTTTATTTCGTTTAAGCGGTAGCAAAGCTGGAATACAACAAACTAATTATGATGTTTCACATATACTTATAAACTAATTAATGCAAAGCTAGCAAAATGAAAATCTAAGAAAATATAAGGCACAGGTGTTCTTGTGAGAACATAACTTGCTCACCTTTTTTATTATAGTTTTTATTAAGAGCGATAAAGACTCAAGATCTGTTGATGGGTAGTGACACATCAGCTGTGTGTTTAGCAAGTCAGTCTAAAAACAGTTGTCTATGTGTCGTGGCGAAAGGTCGGCGATCAAAAATATTTGAAATACGTTTTTTGGTGGTTCTTTTTAAATTAGAATTAAAAAGTTGTTATTTTTGGAGTGAGACGGCGTTTTCTTGTTACTTATAAGTTGGGACTTTCTTGACTATACGTAAAACTAACAAAAATAAGTCCGATTTTTCAAAAAGCTTCATGATTTTTCAAAAAATACCTCTTAAAAGTTTCTATATTTTTTAAAATTTAGTCAACAACAATAAATGATAACAAAAAAAAAGATACTTCATAGATATTAAGTTCGGGAACAAAAACAATACCTAGGTCGCTAGATTTTTTTTCGCCGATGACACCATCTTTCTAATATTAAAGAACTTTGTAAAGAACTTTGATTGAAAGAAATTAATACCACCTTTTTTCTGTTTTTTGGATAAAAATTGCAAAATAAAAATCATATGCACGAAACCACTCAAGTTGACAGACAGATGACAAAATAGAAATTTTTAAACAATTGCCTTAAATGATTTTCATCTTTCTCTAAAATACTTTTTTTATACCTTCATCAAAAACATGATTTTAGTAACTGTCTGCAGATAACTAAAGCATGGCTTTTTTGGTTACCGATGCAAAAAAACATTTTTTTTGATCACGGGCGCAAAAAAAATTTTTGTCCGTTAACCCAAAGTTAAAGTACAGCGGAAAATAGTAATATTGAAAAAATCTTATTATTCTTGCCTAAGAATTAAACCTTTTCCGCCTGTTTTCACCAAGAATTTACGAAAAAATCATTTAAAAATATCGTCAAAATATCAAATTTTCAAAAATTAAAATGTCGCAACAATGAACGTCACCGAGTAAAAGGATACATCGCTATGGAAACGATTGTTATTTCATTTACCAGCCGCCTTGATTTATAATGTGTGTGATTTCTAAAAGTATTTTCCTGTTTTTCTTGGATTTTTTGATAAAGGTATTAAAAAAAATTGTGTTAACAACTCGAGGCTAAACTGTGCTTTTTTTTACTCGCGTTTTTAAATACCTCGCTGCGCTCATTATTTAAACTAACGCTTGTAAAAAAAGCACTATTTTAGCCACTAGTTGTGAAAACTACTATTTCGGCAGTAATTTTTTTGAACGTTTAAAAAACAGTGAAAACTTGAAAAACGTGAGTGTTTTATTCTAGAATTCGAACAAAATTATGTAATAAAAATGTGAAAAACATAGTAAAAATTGCTTAAACAAAAACGTTACCCCTTAAATTATGATAAAATATTTTAAGCCTTAAATTACCAACATGGCTTTACCATAAATCTGGTTTACTTCAACTCAAAGAGTCAGTGGCGTACGCAGAAATTGTTCCTGGAGTGAGGCTTCAATAACAGAATAGTCTCAGATTACTATTTTATTGGTAAGTTTTGGGGAAAACTTTTTTGAGCCGATTAACAGTGGTTCTGGGGAGGGATTGAGCCCCTAAACCCCCCTGCGTACGCCGCTGGAGTTATCGGGGGTAATTGCACAAGTGCATAAAATTGCCGATAATTTTTGCATAAAACGTGTTTTTTATAATTGCAATATTTTCGCGAAAAAGCCACACTCCGCGTAAAATACGAACACAAAAGAATGCAATTTGTAAAAAACACGTTGAAGGCAAAAATCATCTGGTTCATTTTGATACAAATGCAGTGAAAATTTCGTTTTCTACAATGCGTGAGGGATTTAATAAACAAAGTGAATCTCGTGTCCGCGAATAAAAATTAAAGTAAGACTCGTGGCATATCGGACAAAGCGTTTTTGTTTCTCACTTCATTACGACCAGGCCTCCAATATCTAATGGAGAATCCAGACACCTACAGACCTGTTTCATCCTTATTAGGAATCATCAGGGAGTCATAGGATTGTACCTGACAGTTGAAGCTACACAGGCAACCACGCACACCTCTCGAATTTAAAACAAAAAGTTTGTAATTCGCGGGGACGTGCAAGCTGTGTGCGCCACCTGTCGAATAAACCGAGAAACAAAAACATCAAAATTGAAAAGTGCAGTAGTCCGTACAAATACAGAATCTTGTAGCTGAAACCGAGAAACAAAAACATCAAAATTGTTTCAGGTACAGGATTCTGTATTTTTACGGACTACTGCACTTTTCAATTTTGATGTTTTTGTTTCTCGGTTTATTCGACAGGTGGCGCACACAGCTTCCACGTCTTCGCGAATTACAAACTTTTTGTTTTAAATTCGAGAGGTGTTTGTGGTTGCCTGTGTAGCTTCAACTGCCAGGTACAATCCTATCACTCCCTGATGATTCCTAATAAGGGTGAAACAGGTCTGTAGGTGTCTGGATTCTCCATTAGATATATTAATTTAGGATTTAATAAAGTTGCCAAAATTTTTATAGGTGATTTCATTGATAGGAAACCGTAAATGCTAAAAAAGACAATTATCGGGGATAAATTTCCAGTTAAATTGGCATAAGGGAAATTTCCGATGTAAGTCTGCGAAAGTTGCACAACTCTTACGAAAGTTTTAACACCTGAGGGAAAAATTTAGTTAAAAAAGAAGTCCCAATTTATGAATCACCCTGTATATTCGAATTATCATTTTAATAAATATTTCCTGCATTATCGCGAAGTAGTGCAAATCCGACTGATGTTGGTCCAGCTATATGTGAAAACGTAGCAAATTAAGATATACGTTGAAGTAGCAAAGTTGCGCAGAAAGTTTATTCTTCTAAAGCACGTTACTACAAAAGTGTTTCGTTATTGTCAGAAAACGTTTGAACTTTCCAGTTAAATATAAGTTAGGTTCAAATATATTATTATTTGCTGTTGAAACTTTTAAAATGACGGAACAATTATTCACCTACTGTAGTTATAAAAACTTGCCTCAAAATACTACACTTGCATTTATTAATTAGTATCATAATGTATTTCATGTAGGTATGTATTAATTATTATGAAAAGTAAGTACTACAGGAAGCACCCATTCTTCGACAAAAGGGAAGTTATAGAAGACAGACATTAATAGTCCGGGTAGAGAAGTGAGAATGGGTTAGTTTTCCGCGAATTTTTGTAAAAAAATTATTGATAATTTATTTTGATGTACCTAATGACGTCATTTACAGCATAAGGAGAATTCCGGGGGGGGGGATAATATAAAAAAAACGGCTACTAGGTTTTAAAATATTTTCTCATATTTAGGAAAGTAATGTCGAAACTGAGGATAGAACCAGGGACCTTTGGATTGGAAAATGCATTAACACAACACACAAAATTCACAGTTCTCACATGGTACGAACGAGGGGGTAACCACCTTAAAAAAATGTGTACAGTATTGTGAGGTTGTGTGTATTTCTAAGGGAGAAAGCAAAAAACTAATATATATGTTATGAGCTCGGTTTTTGATAAATTAATAATGCTGAAACAGCATTTTTGAAATATATGCGTTGTAAAATTTGGCCTATAACTTTTTTTATTATTAAAAACTTTTCTTTTGGCGTAAATTGTTTTCTATAGATGATTTCAATTAGAATATTTTGGTTTAACTGGACTTCATCTGTAATATTTAGCTTTTGAGATATAACACTAAGTTGAGATATAACACTAAGAATGACTATATTTTTTACTCCCTCCTCACCCCATGTAACACTTTGTAACACTTTGCCAAATCCGCCCTCCCTGGAGCAGGACTAAAAATAGATGACAACCAAAAAAAAAAAACGTTGACGCCCAAGTTTAAAACCACAAAAAAGGTTATAAATTTCAAAATTTAACAAGTGTGAAAAAACCATCACTTATGGACAAACACGAAGTTACGTAACACTTCCATGAACCACCCCTCCCCCCTCGTAACACTTTGTCACACTTTCAAAAAAAACCCCCCTCCCCCCTCGAGTGTTACGTAAAATGATTTTTATTTTGTATTTCTTTAAATACCTATTTTTAATTGTAAATTTAAACGATTATAAAATTAAATAAAAAAATTAAAAATCACAAAAAAATTAAATAATAACAAAAAAAATAATAAACATATAAAAATATTATAAGTGCTACACATCGAGTAAAAAATAGAAATTCCATAACAAAAATACCAACTTATTGTTATACAGGGTTGGCCATTTAAAGAACCCTTTTAAACCTGGATTTTTTCAAAAACTGTAAAGAATTGGAGAAAATGCTGAAAGACGTCGATTTTGTTTGTAAGGGGGAGACTTATTGGCTATCTTGAAATTTTGGTAGCGCGCATCCCCTTTGAGGGGTAAACTTTACCCCTATATTTTGAATAGGGAAAGTGGGTCGAGTGATACCTTGTTTTGAAGGTCTCTTGAATGTCTCGACAATCGTCTAAAAATTTCGAAAACCTATAGATTCGTTTTTAACATATTCACATGGACAAATGCAAAAATATTTTTTTAAAGATCTTTTTTTTTTGAGAAATCCTCGGACACGTCGACTTTGCTTTTGTTAAAAGTACATTTTATCATTGTGTTTTTTCTTCTAGGATACATTCCTACAAGAGGTGAAATTTACCTGTACAATTTGAGCTTACTTTGAAAGAGACCTTCAAAACAAGGTATCACTCGACCCACTTTCCCTATTCAAAATATAGGGGTAAAGTTTACCCCTCAAAGGGGATATGCGCTACAAAAATCTCTTCCCCTTACAAACAAAATCGACGTGTTTCAGCAATTTCTCCAATTCTTTAGTCTTTGAAAAGATCCAGGTGAACCCTTTTAAATTGCCCACCCTGTATGTGAAAAAAAAAATGTTACAGATAAATCCAGTTTGACAAAAAAATTCTACTTTAAATTATCTATTGAAAAGCGATGTACACCAAAAAGAAATTGTAATTAATAAAAAAGTTATAGGCCAAACTTTTAATTAATTTCTCAAAGATCAAGCCCATGACATGTATCGCTATCTCCCTTAGAAATACCCAAAACCCCACAATTCCCTCAAATTTGGACCACCATTCACACGAATTCCCAAAAATGGTAATTGTGTAAGTACTGTGAAGTAATGTGCCAACAAATTATGAGACTGTCATGTACTGTGAAAGTATTGCAAAAATTACCCCTTTGTTACAAAATATTTTTTACTCTGGAAAAATCCTCCTGTACTAAAAAGGTGGTACTACTTACCAGGTGCAGCCCAGGTGGGATCCCGCCAGACGCCATCGTGGTTCAAGTGGTTCAGCTGCAACGATTTCGCGTCCTTCGCCTCGATGCCCCACAGTTTTTTCGCCGATGGGGCAATCTGGAAAAGAAATTGAGGAAAATTAGTTTTAACGGAAATTTAAAAAACTTCATTTACTACTTTTTCACTTCGATTTACACATAAGTATATTTACAATCAAAAATGATTAAACCTTTTAAAAAGCTGCAGGTGAAAAAGAACAAAGTTTGGTAGGTAGGTAGATTAGGTACTGGTTTTTTGTTTTGAAATATTTAATCTCATGGTTGTCTCTTCTTTTAATACCAATAAAAAAATTGTTTTTCAGGACAATCCTTATTTCACATTTGTAATTTTGATTTTAATATCTTGTCTATCCATCTTCTTTTGGTTTGTGGTGTGACTAATTTTTAACTTTTAATGCCAGCGCTTTTTCAACAAATTTTTTTATGACGTAAGACCTTAAATTACCCCAGGAAAAAAAATTTGTTCAGTATAGAAGCGTTTGTTTTTTTAATACTTATTATAATTTTTACGCATTTTTAGACAATAACAATAAAAACCAGTTCAGTTTCCAGGACATTGCCAGGTAACTCAACCTTGATATCAGGCGAAACTATATCATAGCAGTCTTTTGTGAGCTCAAACCTTGTTGTGACGTAAATTAAATAACCAAAATAATTTTCATCAAATGTTCGCACATTTGGTACACATTTTATCCCTAATGATGTCGTAAGTCGTAACTCAAAGCCATGGGGACATAACTCCTTTTTTCTGGCATAACTCTTTATGTTCCCAAAATTCCAAGGAGAAAGTAGATCAGTTTGGATTTTTTTAAAACTTCAAAACAATCCCAAACTTTTCAGAAACAGAAACAGAATGAATTATACAAAACAATTTTCATCAAATGTTCGCGTATTTTGCACACTTGGTATATATTTTGTCCCTAATGCCGTAACTCAAAGCCGGTAGTTTGGCGACATAACTCCTATGTAGCTCTTTACGTAGGGTTACCAGACGTCCGGATAAAGCCGGACATGTGTTTTTCGCTTAAATCATAATGTCAGGTTTACTCAAACTTTTTAATAAAGTCGTATATTCAAAAAGTTAAAAAATAAATAACAATAACCAATTCGTTAAATAAAAAACCTCTTCCAAGCCATTCTGGTCTGGGAGGGTCCCGAGGATCGAGGCCGCATTCACCCGCTGAATAACCAAGCTAATCAGTTGGACAATGAAACTCCTGGTCAGTGGCTCTCTGCCAGAATTTTTTATTCTCGCAGAGATCTCACTTAGCATGCGTTTTGCATCATCACCCCAAGGTCCCACTAACTCTTTATACTTGCATCTCTTTTGTTGTTCACCAAGATAGGCAGCTTCACCTGCCTTGGCTTTTATATTGATAATTCATAACTTTAGTGCCAATTCTGTATGTCAGTCTTTTTTTTTTCTTATCAAAATAATGATTTGTTTAAATTAATAATACATACTTTTAAGTAAAAATTTCAGGCTTTTTTTTATCAAAAATCAGGCTTTTTTGTCCTGATTGTCCACTCCTTTTATGCAGACATCTGATTACCCTACTTTATGTTCCCAGAAGGAGATCAGTATGGATTTTTTTAAAACTCCTAAACAATCCCACACTTTTCTGAGTGACCGAATTAATTATACAAAGCAATTTTCATCAAATGTTCGCACATTTTGCATATTTGCTACATATTTTACCTTAATGATGTCGTAACTCAGAGCCGGTAATTTGGCGACACAACCCCTTTTTTCTCGCACAGTTCTTTGTTCCCAAAATTCCGCCCGAAAGTTGCCTGAAATTTAGAGCGCATTATACGTCAGCCGCGGCGCAAAATACCAGCCTGGGCCTCTCTGTGGCTTTGAGTCATTTACCTAGTGCCGCAGCATTTTACAGCATTAGGAACGGATGCGGATAAAGGACCCCGCAAGGGCTAAGGAGTAAAAAGCACCCCGGTAAATCTTGTTTTTATTTTGTAATACATTGTATTTAACAAACTATGAAATATAAAAAGGATCGTTTGTAGTGCTTTTAGAGGTTTCATATAACAACGGTGATAAAGCCTAGATTGTTTTAGTTCTTCATCATAAATGTTTAATGGGTGGAGCTGTCTTTATTCACAGAAGTTGCATTTTTGGCATTTTCTATGCCAGATATATCCTTCCTATATAAATTTTGGATTATTATTGCAGTTGGGACTATATTCCACGAAATAACAAAAAAAAATGTCAAGGTACCATACTGTCACCTTAAGATTGCAGAATCAATTTCAAAAATAGTGCGCCCCATTATCATAACCTATTTCACTTGTTTGCGTTTCGGCAATTACAGCCTTCCCTACCAAAATTGGACCCCTTATCCACAAAGTATTTTTTGTCCGTCCTGTATAAAAGGCCGATTTCACAGATCAACTTCAAAGGTGCAAAAAAAGTTATGCGTTAAATGTAAAGGCACTTTGTAAACCACAATGTCAAAAGATTCCTTAGATAAAATTCCCGCTTGCAGGCAAGCAATTTTTTTCAGTTTAAACAGAAAATGCTGGGTTGGTGTGGGTTCTTATAAGCAGAACATTTTTCAAAAATTTAGATCTCTTGCAAGATTTTCGTAATTATTTTAAACAATTTGGGTTGAGAGAAACCGTTTTATTTGTTATACTAAAAATGTTATTTTTTACACCTTTTGAGTGCTACCGCAGTGTAAAATTTTACAAAAAGTAGTGTGTAATAGTGTATATTTAAAATTAAAAAAACCGTAAAATTTTAAATATTGTATAAAAATATATTTTCTATTATTTATAAATCGAAAGGAGAAAATTTCATTGAAATTTATATGGTTTTTTTATACTGGAACTTTTCATCCATTGTAGGATCAATGCCCAATGTAACAAAGTATTTTTGCCAAGTTAAAACAAACCCAAAATATCCATCCTATCTGGAATTCGAATCCGGGGCTTTCCGTACGGCAGGCAAATACGCTAGCCACTGCGCTACGGAGGCCGACAAAAAAGTTATATATAAATTTTATATAGGTACAGGGTGTTTGTTTATAACTGGAACACTCAGTATCTTTTTTAGTAATGAAAAGAAAGGGTAGGTTTGAATTAAAAATTTTTTTGGCAAATTGCCTATACCAAGGGCAACAAAAAAAAGTTGTTATAGCGCTTAAGTTCGTTGCAATTTGCCAAGAAATTTTTGAATTTAGACCTACCCTTTATTTTCAATAATAAAAAAGATACTGAGTGTTCCAATAATAAACAAACACCCTGTACAAGGGAATCTTAAATTTCCGACTTTTTCTCGAAGATTTTCCGACCCCACCGAATTTTCCACTTTTTCCCGGATTTTTTGGTTTTCAAGTATGGGTACCAGGTCACAAGGGAATCCCTGATAACTAGACGTCTTGGTTATTAACCACAGGGCAGATAAAATCAGGCATCACGAAATGGATAGCAAGAGAATTGTCGAGAGTCGTCACTGGACACTGTGCGCTTCGAAAGCATCTGGAAAGAATAAAACAGGAGCAGGACTCAACTTGTAAAGAATCATTATTCCACCAACTTGCCTGCAGACGAATCAAAAGAGGAATCTTCCAAGAGGTTACTAGTCGCATGAATTATTTTATTCAAGCGGTCGGTAGAAAAATCAGCTGTGACTTCTTTATGATTAAAATTATGACTATATTTTCTAATAAATAATTTTCTAAAACCATAGGTTATGCAATAACATAGTTTAAAACAATAAGTTGTAACAGAGCTTATAGGGTGAACCTTTAAACTTTGGGTTAGACGTGACAAGAAAAACCAAAACTTAATTTTAGTAAATTCTTACTTTTTTAGAAAAATGCCTTATCATGGCTTTTCCAAACTAAACAAAAGGCATTAGAATTAAAGGAGAATTAAAGGAGAGAGAGAGAGAGAGAGAGAGAGTTGTTCACATTTACGTTAAAAATTATTGTGAACCATGTACCAGTAAAGATTTTCTTTTGGGTTGGAAGGGACAAAAAATACAATAATTGAAAAAATATTATTTTCTTTAGATCCGAAACTGTTCGTATATTTCGGCTTTTTTACATACCAAGAAAAAGTGTTATAGTGGTTTTATGATTTGGGAGTTATTTCAAGATTTTTAATAAAAACCAGTAGATTGTTAAAGCGTTTTTCTTTTTCTTTAATAAAATTACATTTGCTTGAAATGGCCCAGAACAATAGATTTTTAATAGGGATGGAACGAACTCACATTGGGCCGAACTACCGGACCCAGAATGTCCGGCCAAGCTATTAGACCGGACCCCAGATGTCCGGGCAGACTTTTTAGTTAAATTATTTTCCCCATTATTTAAACTACTTTAACTTTTAAAACCATATATTGTAAAATATTGTTTAAAAAAATAATAAACACGGAAATGGGTAATATTTATAAAGACAAACGTTCCAGATTAACCCCACATAATGCTGAAAAACTATTGTTTATCCACCATAACCTAAAAAAAAATAAATTTTGACTACTAAGAACCTTATTCAATGTCATATTTTATTTAAGAGCCCTGTTTTTACTGTTGTATTTTGTATTTATTTTTTGGCTGAATATAACAAAAATTGGCCTACTTTTGTTTTATTTTATCTATTTATTTTAAATAAAAGTATTTTTTTCATTAAAAAAAATCCGGCCGGATTTGGTTAAAAATCCGGCCAAACCGGACGTCCGGCAGGGAAGCCGGACAGGCCAGATTCGGTACGTCAACCGGACGTCGGTTCCATCCCTAGTTTTTAAAACAAAACACTTATAGGATCACTTTAGGTAAAACGCGGTTTAAAAAAATACAAGATATTTCACAAACTTATCTTTTTCAAATTGAATATCCTGTATATTAATATGTCATATTCTGAATGCTTAAAAAATAAGTTTTTTAAAAAATACCAAACACTATACTTGATCTTGTCCAAGATATTCAAAGTTTGAATTTGTATGCAAGAGATAGGAAAATCGAACTCTATCTCTTCCACATACACAAATTTAAACTTGAATATCCTGGAAAAGATAAGATAGATAATATAGTGTGTGGCAATTTTGAAAAGCTTATTTACAAGGGATTCAGAAAATGACATATTATACAGGGTGTTCAATTTAAAAAAGGTAACTTTGTGTCATATGCCATTTGTTGGAACACTGTATAAAACGGTATACATTTTAGAAAACGCTTTTTTACCTAAAATTATTTCATATAAATTTTAATAAACCTATAGTTCTCTTTAAAAAATCCATTATTTCAGACTTTTGGAACTTACTGTATACATTAATGTGACACAAGTAGTTTAACTAATTATTAGGGATATTTTGGAACGCTTAAAATTTTGACAACTGTAACAGCCGCTGTGGTAGTGTTTAACAACCACTACCACTACCACTCATCGATTTTACCAGAGTTTTTGGAACACATAAAAAACTGTCAATTGTAAAAAAAATTTGGCTTAATTTTACAAAATAAGTGTTTTATATGTTGGAACCTGATAATATTTTATTATTTTTTAAAATTAACTGCGCAAAAATTCTCTAAAGCTATATATAAAAATAACCACAACCACAACGAAATGGATTCGTAGCTTACGGCAGTGGTAGTGGTTAATAGGGATATTTTGGAACGCTTATTTGACACTTCGAAGTGGTTGAGGTAATTACTGCGTCTGCGCAATAGCTAAATGTCATTCCGTTGTGGTAGTTAACCACTACCACTACCGTAAGCTACGAATCCATTTCGTTGTGGTTGTGGTTATTTTTCTGGGTAATTTAGAGAATTTTGGCTTAATTAAGTTTAAAAATTATAAAATATTACAAGGTTCCAACATATAAAACACTTATTTTGTAAAATCAAGCTAAATTTTTTATTTTTTCTCATTTCTAGTGACAGTGACAGTGACAGTTTTTAATGTGTTCCAAAAACTCTGGTAAAATCGATGAGTGGTAGTGGTAGTGGTTATTAAACACTACCACAGCGGCTGTCAAAGTTGTCAAAATTTTAAGGGTTCCAAAATATCCCTGATTACCACTACGGAATGACGTTTAGCTATTGCGCAGACGCAGTAATTACCACAACTACTACAAAGTGTCAAAGAAGCATTCCAAAATATCCCTATACTATAATCTTTTTATTTTTATAAGGTTTTTCAAGGAAAAAAAGAGTTAACCAAGCCAGCTATTCCGTTTTTATTAACCCGTTTGAAAAACTACTTTCGCCCGATAGATTCAATATTGAGTTTAGGTCGGGAATTTTAAAGAGGTGCTTCGAGAAAATTAGTTGGGAAACTCGGAAAAAAGTCCGATGAAAATTAATAGGAAAATTAAATATAAAATAGCGCACTTTTTTCAGCTGTTGATTGTCGAGGTCATTTGGCGGATTTCCTGGCGTTTTATGGAAAATACCGTCAGTTAGCAGAGAGAGGCTGGGACCAAAGAAAATAATGGCAACCAAATGTAATTGTCACGTAAATCTGATATCATGAAGACCGCTTAAAAAAACTACTTAAAAACGTTGAAAGATCCAAATGCAAACGGTTTAAGAAATAAAGCAAAATAACTAGTAATAATGCCCGTAAGATGAAAAGGATTGCAATAAAAAAAAATTAATAATCCAAACGCGCCGCGACTGACAAACCGATTCGCGATGATGAATGTTTAGTATGTTACTTAGTTGGAAAATCTGAAATTTCCATTTAAACGAAAGCTCGCGGAAAACTTTTTACAAGCATTGAAAACATCGAAGTTTCATGAATGGATGGTTTCCCCGGTAAATCGTCCGCTGACTGAATTTAAAACGGGGCTCGCGCGAACAGGAAAAAATTTGTTTTAGTATTCGCGCTCGATTCGAATCCAAGAGTCTAGAAGTTTGTCTGGAATGTAGCTGGAATACGAGATTTTACCCACAGGGGAATTTAATGACTTTATTTCGGGACAGGTCTTTTATCATCCCGTACTTTTACCATTTGCTTTTCGGGATGAATTATTTGAATCTGTCAAATTATTTGCTCCCATTTAAGACGTATTATTATGCGCAGTTAAATCGATCATTCTGGTTTTCTCTTCGAGATCTTATAATACGAAAGTATTTGGCTACGGTGAATGTGTTTGATCGGAAATTAAATTTAGACTTAAATGGTAGTTGTTACCTATAACCTTTCGTTGATTTATCCAAGGTAAACAAAATATTAGACTGTCTATCCTCTAAAGCTTGGCCATCTACGAATTCAAAAGGAAATTCTAATTCTTATAGAAGATTTGACACATTGGGAATTGTATCAGATAGCGGAGGATTCCATTTGCCCTAAATGCGGGTGGTTAGAGGAAACAGTGCCGCACCTGATAGGAGAGTGCGTGGCATGTGTCAGATTAATTAGAGAAAGAGAGTGCAGCAACGCATGCATCAGTAAAAGATGACCAACTTGAAAATTATTCCATGAAATTGAGAGATGCCCCTTTTTCGCACTCGATTGCAGATTGCACAACACGATAGCGGAGTTCGGCCAGCAATCACAAGCCATCAACACCACCGTTTCAGTGCCAGTAAAAATGGCTGCGAACGATTTTGCACAGAGTGCCAATTCTTAAAAGTAAAAGCTCCCGGTTATCATACTAGAGAGATGCAAAAAAGGGTAAAAACTAGCATAAATATATTTTAAGGTTCGTTCTACGTTCAGCTCAGTTATCAACATGGACCAGCAGCATCCCCTCGATATTTTATATTTAACTCCGGGAGAATTTCATCCCCTACTACTTCTAGAATGTCAAGAATATCCAACAAGGATACAACTATACTTAGGAAAACTGTTATATCAACGGTTACAGTCTTTTCAAATAAAACTAAACCTTCTCGGAAATGTTTCAAAAACGTTTTTGGAAACTTCCGAGTTCTTCAACAACTGCGTTTCCCGTAAAGAGAAGTTTCAACTCATGAAGTTTTAATAGAGTTCGGTTCGCGAGAATCAGCTCGCGCTGAAATTATTTTCTCTTAATTTTCTTAAGCGCTCTGTTGTGCCATTGTACTATGCTAATTTGGGAAGATTGTTTTGTGCTTGCCGTTTTAATTGGTTCGATAGTAAATAAATTCGAAAGCATTTAATTTTGAATTTACTTTGGTAGTTGGCAACACGTTTCTTTTTTAAGGCCAAAGTTACGATCTGGGGAAATCGTTTTAGCAACACTGCATGCATGTCGATATTTGCCATAAAACGCCGGGAAATCCGCCAAATGACCTCGACCGAACAACAGTACTGCGATCTATATTACAACCGTTGAACTATGCATTTCTCTCTCAAATTCAATGAAATAGAAACGCTTAGAAAGCAAGATTTTTCCAGCCCAGGGGTTCTATTCTTAAATCGAGAGAAAATTTGCTCCCAGGGAGTCAAATTCTCTCACTTTTGCCGATATGAATGTAGAATAATTCTATTGGTCTTGACTAAGAGAATTACTTTCGATCAATATCGGGCAAAAGTGAGAGAAACCGATTTAAACCGAAGAACTGGATCAATGAGATGCATAGTAGCGAAAGAATTTGGCTCCCTGGGAGCAATTTTTTCTCGATTCAAGAATAGATCCACTGGCCGGGAAATATAAAAAGGGATAATGTAATCCAGAGGAAATTATTGATAATTATCTATATTTTACCTCCGTTAACCTAGCGACCCCACCCTAAGAAAATCAAAATTTAGTTGTGCCATAATTATGTGCTAAATTCTTTCCCAATCAAAAAATTTTTGTGCTCCTCTTGTTTCTGAGACAATCGAAAAAGAAAATGGGGTAACTAGATTAATATTCACTTAGCAACCCCACCAGGAAATATGCCGCCAAACTAAAAATTTTTGTTTTTAAAATTATGTGCTAATTATCTGCTCCACGAATATATAAGAAAAAAAATCGAATTTTTCATTTTAAATTATTTTTAGGTATTACGGAATTTAAAAATTTCAACAACCCGTATTATCTGCATTTATGTGCTGTGTCTACGATCAGAAAATTTTGTAATCGTCTGTTTTCCGAGAAAATCGATAAAAAGGATATCACATTATATTACTATTAATAACCTAGCATTATCAATCTGAAGTGCGATTCTAAGGTGACAATTTATGATTCCAAAATTATGTACTCCATGTATATGTACAACAAAAATTCGAATTTTTTGTTTTTAGTTGGGCAGTTAGCTTAATATTAAAAAAAAGGTGGGGTTTTGCTAAGTTAATATTAACCTAGCTAACCCATTTTCTTTTTCGATTTTCTCGGAAACCAGACGAGTACAAAACTTTCTGATTTGGGGATGAAATTAGCACATAATTATGGTGTGACTAAATTTTGATTTTCTTGAGGTTGAGTCCCTATAGGTTAATGAAGGTCTATTTTTTGTAAGAAAGATTTTATCACAAGAGCTTTTTTTTATCGAAAAAAAAATACACAACAACTGTGTAAAATTTCATCTAATTCTGATGTTTTGTTTTTCCTAGCCACCCTGGCCCAATTATGGAAAAAGACGTTGTAGTTTTTTTATCTGGGGAGAAACTATGGCCTTGAAGGTCACAACAGGGGTTAGAAAACCCTGCTTGTTATTGTTCCTTATAAAACTCAGTCAGCTGTTAGTGTGAGAAAATCGAATAGATGGTGGAATCTTTCAAAGATGATTTTCGGGTTTTTAACAGAGGCATGTTTGATTTACCGTCAAAACTTTTACCCTAGCTAGTAAAATTTTAAAAGCTTTTAACCACGTGATAAACCTAATAATAATAAATAATAATAATTATCTAAATACCCTTTAGAGCGTGTATATAAGTGATTCAAGCTTCTAAAAATAGTTATAATTGGGGTTAGGAGGCACGAATACAATACCCTAATAATGCAGAATAATGGCTACATACTAGTGTAGTTAATAATAATATTAGAATGAAGCAATCATTTAGATAAGAGAAACAGTGGCATTTCGGTAGTTTCCAAATTAGTCACGACAAAGTTGAGCATGCTTCCAATTAATAACGAAATTGCACCTATATTAGCGCCGTTATAAATGACGACAATAGCCCTCGAATCAGACCTTTGGACATAACTTTCAGGATTGTTCTAATTTGTTACTGTTAAGGATATCTGCTGCACAAACGAAACTTATATGTAACCCACAAATTACCCTAAAAATTCTAATCAAAAGCGAGGTTACTAAATATTTAAGTACCTAATTCTTACAACGATGCAGTGTTTGTAGCACTAGTTGAAACCAGATGTCCAACATCTAGTAAGCTAAAACTTTAGGAACAAATTTATTAGGGTGCCGAGCATGAGACTGGCCTATATTATAATCAATGATTCAAGCTCGTTTGAAAATATACAATTATTTTTGAATGTGTCGGTAATTTCACAAACAATGCAAAACGTAATAACTTCTAGTGACCATTAAAAAACAATTTCCGATGTAAAAGCATACTAAATAAATTGGTAACAACAAAGACTAGGTAAATAAATAAATAATCATTTAAAACGTACCATTTTTAGTTCCTCGATTTAAACGTCCTTAAAATTTAAACGCATTACTTAGAGCCAAACCGATACTTTAAAACGCACAACTCACACAAACTTTTAATATACACAAACCAACTAAACAAGTAACCAGGCAAAAAAGTACACGGAAATACTGTTACAAAATTTACAACAAAAGATTTACAGAAAATTTACAATATTTACAATAAGCACTGAAATACAAGCCACGCGCGACCTCGACGCAAAAACCGATGGCGATCGACTGACTGTTGCCAACAACAAAACATTGAACCCAGATGCAAAAGGGGCTTTAGATTATCCTCTTTTAAAGAGACCTTTAAAACCAGACGTCACATGGATTAGGGTCGCTCAGTGTAGAGAAGGTCGACAGGCTGTTTTCAAACTTGGGGGGCAAACCACTTGTCTACAGTAACAGCCAATAATAATGTTCGTTCCCCGGTCACACACCATAAAACGATATTTAAGTATCGTCCATATCCACCAACGTGAAAATTTGGAATGAGCCTTGGCAAACAAAGTTTCAATATAAAACACCACATTCTAATCGCTGATTAGTATCTAGTCATTATTAAAGCTTAATTAAGGTAAAACACCCAGTTATTGATACCTTAAGGCCAAAATTTGAGAAAAAAAAATCATAACTTTAAAAGTTTTTGAACCAAAGTCAGTTTTTTAAACTGAAAATGGTGGTTCAAACTTTTCTTAATTGATATGCATTATCAATAATTTTTAAAAAATCAAGTTTATTATGGCAAATTATTTTTTTTAATTCATGTTTTCGGTGCCAGTTATTGATAATAAATTTTTGAGAAATTCCAACCCAACCCAATAATTGATACCTTTCATTTCTAATTTTTTTACCATTATGGATATTATTAAAACAATCTGTGCATTAATTAAGATATTCTTATTTAACATATTTCAACTTAAAAACTATAAATTTAGGAACAAAAATAAGCAAAAATAAAATGTCAACTGAATGGTTTACATTTTGTGCAACACAAATGTATCTGTAATTTGAGGCATTTCTTTTGCCACCTTCTTGCAGAAAACTTTTGTAATAGCAGCCTTGGTTTTTCATGGGCAATCTAACAGAGTGCCTAGACAAGTTTTCCCATGAAAACTGGTCTTTGGTAGGATTATCAATAACTAGAAAAGGAATTTTTTGTTAAACCAGTATTTGATATGACAATTTATTGTAAGTTATATTTAAAATATTTGTAAAACAATGCAATAACAGTATTTTTCACACATTCCCTTACTCCCCTGTACAAAAATGACTTGAACGTTTAAAAACAAAAAAGTTATCAGGATTTTAAAAAACATCTTACCTTAATTTTTTCTTTTTCTGGAGCATGCTTACAGGTCAGCATTTCACTTCGAACTAATTTTTTTGGCAGGAACTGGAATATAAATATGAAAATTGGTGCAGTTTTGCCATATACTTGAATCTACTAAATATCATCGGTAAATAGTATTTAAAGCCCATACGATCCTTATTTTTGAAAATGATATTTTAAAGTATTAATCACTGGCATGGTATCAATAACTGGGTGTTTTACCTCAAATAAGTTTATTGTTCTTCTCCAGTACCATTATTTTTTGTAGGCAGTTTCTTGGGTTTTTTTTAGACAGTGAAACAACAACAACCAAAAAGCTACGGTTTCGGAAAATTTATTTCCTTTACAGTACAGAAATTATAAAATACATTTAGTTTTTAAATTTTAAATCTAAAATAACTTTAAATTGTACTTAATAATTAGTAAAAAGTATGAATGAATGGATTGTTACTTTATAATTTAAAAAAAGTGTAAAAACAATGCACACAGTAAAATATAAATGATAAAAAAAACTCAATAAACAGTCCCAAAAAAAATTAATTACACATAGTAACAATTCATTCATTCATACTTTTTACTAATTGTTAAGTACAATTTAAAGTTATTTTAGATTTAAAATTGACAAACTAAATGTATTTGATAATTTCTGTATTGTAAAGTCCTGTTTCGTTCTTTCAGCCTGAAGAAGGAAATACATTTTCCGAAACAAACAAAACTTTTTGGTTCTTTTCACTGTTCAAAAAAAACCCAGGAAACCGCTTTAAAAAAAATTAATAATGGTTCCAAATGTCAAATTTTGAATTATTTTAACATGTTTTTGTTACGTCGTTTAATAGTTAATTTTTAGTTAAAACTTCTGGGAATAAAAAATATTGAATTTATAAAAAAAACTGTCATTTCAATGGTATTCATTTTAGCTGGTAATTAATATATTTTACTAAGTACAGTGTGATCCACATTTAAAACCGGTATGATGAATATACGAACATGAGATTTTTAGCTTCTGAAACTGTACTCTTTATTCATCTTGTAGTGTAAGAAAAAACAGGTAACCCATGAATATGCTTAAAAAACGGGTTTGCTGTATCAAAATTTAGTGTGATTATACCTTCTGATGAGGATGTATTTAACGTAATCGACAATTATTTTAAAGGTTGAGCTTTTAACTCGAAACAATAAACGAATGAAATGGTTACCACACACTAAGAGACTTATACGACCAGAAATATTGACATTTGTGCTGTATCGGTTTAATAATAATAGACACTTAAAGTAAATATTTCAACGCATCGGTATCGGTATACGTATCGCGCCAAAATACACTACATTTTTGAATTGCTCATGACATGTTTCGAACGATGCCCGCTTTTTTGACGGGTGCGATGACACAAAAGCTGAAAGCAATCGATGCGTATCGAGTGATGAACGTATCATTACGTCTATCCCAACGCACGCATCGATTGCTGTTAGCAGTTCTGTCATCGCAGCTTTCAAAAAAGCGGGCATCGTTCGAAACATCGATAAACACGTCAAAAATGTAGTGTAATTTGGCTTTATTTCGAACGCGATACGTATACCGATACCGATGCGTTGAAATATTTACTTAAGTGTCTAATATATTCGTATTTCCGACACGGGAAATCTCAAACACAAGTCAATATTCCAACAAAAAAAAAAGGATCGTGCAACCGAAAACTGGCGCATTTTGGCAAACGACAATACGATGTCATTGCAAGCGGAAAAATCCCGGAAAATGATGGTCCTGAGCCACATTTAAAAGACTCGATTCGTAAGGTATTTATTGAGCCGGCAAAGTTAACGTTTTCGAACTAAAACGCCTTTTTTTAGCGTAGAAGAGCATGAATTTAGCATACTCTTCTTCTACCTCTAGTATTTTCGTTGTCGAAGACGCTGTAACAAAACTTGTATTCGTTTGTTGTCCTAGAGCAGTTTTTACTTTGTCCACCAAAGAAACCAAATCCCAATTGCATCTCACTATTTTTTTCTTGTGACCTTTTCTTCCCGTTTTATCACATTCTGCTAAAGTACGTTTATTAATATCAATTCAAAATCGTTTAAATCAAGATCATCAGGCCAAGCACATTCACAGTATTCCTCCATAAATACATCAATATTATTGTTTGCCGGTGCCAGATTTTTTTCACAACAATTTTATCGTTAATATTGCAATGCTGCGAACGTGTAAGAGTTCCTTTGTTTACACGGATCTCTTAAAGCGCTTTTATAAGGACGGTTTAAAAATTTTGTCGTAACGCCCTTAGATTAAAAGATACCAGGGCGCTCCCCGACTCCAAAGCCAGGGATCGGTCCCATTTTCAGGCAAGCATGCGCGTAAAATATATATTTTTCAATCCAAAATTTCGAAGAAGTTTCAAAGAAAATCATCTTTTTTTTGAGGGCTGGGATAATTCCCCGAAATTGATCCCTTCTCTTAAGGGATCGTTGCTTCTCTCGAGATTCAAGAATTAGGCCCCTGGTTCAACCAAAAGTCTGGCAAAAATATTTCCAAAATTTGCAACAATGTGCTGTCACGTTAACCGGAGCTGGGTTATTTTTGGTTTGAACCAAAAGTGAAACAGCTGATTATTGACAGCAAAATTTCCCCTACTTTGCTTCAAACTTCAAAAACAAAAAACTTCAAAATTGGTTATTCGCTAATAAATGGCTTTTGTTTTAAGATGACATTTAATAAGGGACGTATAATCCCTCGGCGAAAGCGATTTTTTTTAAACCGTCTTTATATAGAACCGGTTTTGGGCGCGTATAAACGTAGTAATTGTTACAAAAACATTGAGTTGGAATAAATTCCGTATCGTTCTAAACATTAGAATGCAACAGCGACGGAGATATGTAGGGTATGACGCACTCGCGAAAACAACCCTAAATGAACAGGCAAATGTCAGAGCGAGCTTCGGTTTTGCCGCGGTCATTCTTGAACTGTGAGCATGCATTTAATGTGCTTTGGCTGCTGAGTGATCGATTCCTCTCGCGGCTTCGAAAATTAGGTCCCAAGAAAAGTAAATATTTTCTTTATTTAATCTAGGGTATCACCACTAAAACCGTTTTAAGCTCGTAGTTACAATCTGGGGAACTGTTTTTAGCAACACTGTACGGGAAATCAATTTAACTATGTCGACCTGATTTTTTTGCAAAATTTTATGACATTGAATTTGTTTTCCATGGCAACGCGGAGACTTTATGTTTATCCACAGTGGGACACCAAAGATTTTTTAGGATCAAAAATTTGGGGTTAGGTTACTTATTTTCACTTTTCGCGTTCTGCGCCGCTAAAAAACCAAGTAAAATACTAAAATAAAAGAAAGCCATTTATTGCAGAATTACCTGATAAAAAAACGCTACCCAACTACGTACTAAAGTAACTGGGCGTAATGTTTAAGGTTGCATTTACAGGTGCATTTATAATTGAATTGGAAACACTCCCGCTAGCTGATACCGACAACAGATTAACTTAACGAAATAATCGTATTCTATTTTACACAGGAGCGTCAACGACTAGCAAGAGTCTTTCCAACCTCTAAATGGAGCTTTACTGACCTGTTTTGTCAGTACTCAATTATCCGTGTGTTTTTGAAACTGAGGTTCTAAAATCTATCCTTTGCACTCCAAGATTTCACTGGTACAATTGCACATAACTATGCCTCAATAATTTAAATTTAAAAAAAAATGGTTGAATCAAAATAAAAACAAAATTATGTGGGGTTATGGGCGCCGAATGTTTCTATGGTTCTTTGATAGACTCGGGAGTAATGCCCACGCAGCGCTAGGCCTTTTTCGGCGGGCGACCGCACACGCCGGGTGGTTTCATATTTGTTTTAGAACAATGTTTTTGAAAACACATTTTTGAAAGATAAACATAACCTCGAATAGTTGTCTGTCACAAAACGTACAAATACTCTTATGTCATTTAAAGTTTGTTGACAAAACACCTGCACCTGGAATCGTATAAACTCTGCGGTGTATCGGTCAACACTTGAACTGGGTGTGTCTTCCAAATTCAACGAAGTGTGATTGATTGATCGGTTTTCTTTTCCGGAGTGCAGAGGCTTTTAGAAAAAAGGAAAGGAAACTTAGTTTTTATTTTCGCTAAAGCAAGGAAATATAAAAAGGAAAATGTGAGTATTTCTTTATTTTCTTTTGTAAATCGGGTTTGTTCCAAACCGCAATTATTTTGAGGCTTTTGGAATAGATGACAGCACCAGAGCTTTTATTTTGAAGAAAAAATAATTGAGAATTTTGAAAAATCCTTCAGATATTTTTGTGAAGCATTTAAACATGATCACCCCAGCAAAATTTCAGCTAATTCTGATGTTTAGTTTTTCCTGTGCACTCTGGCAAAAGATTAAAAAATTAAAGAACAAGGCGTTGCCAGTTGTACTTTTTTTTACTTAAAATCTGGGGAGAAACTATAGCCTTAAGCACTAAATCGATTTTACTAGTGGGGTACTAGTGGTGAAACAATTCAGACCGGGTCTTGTTAAAAAGAAAATTTTTGCTAAAAATTTAAAAATATTTAAGAAATCAAATTAAAAATTACGCAGTACAGGTAAGAAATTAGGCGCCAGGAGTCTGTGTGTATAAGTGGCTTTATCCCTTAAAAAGTTCGATTATGGTTAAGGGTCGACGAAAACAGGCAGATAGGTGCACATCTTAACAAGCGTGGCGTGGGTTGCAACGACTATATAAAGGCCAAGTCACATGCAACGGAATTCAGATTTTTACCAAGCTGTAGACAGTTTGAACGTAGGCTAAACGTTTTGGGAATTTGTATAAAAAACTTAAAAGGGGGGATGCTAGCGACGGTGGCCGGCTAGCATCACTTTTGGGTTTTATAGGGATCACGGGGGTATTAAAAAAAATATATCTGGGTTTTTTTGTTTTTATTAAAAAGGGGGTAGCGACGGTGGCCGGCTAGCATCAATTTTGGGTAACACAGGGATCACGGGAGGAATAATAACAACTACGATTTTTTTTCTGTTATATTTGGAAAAAATGGGGGATGCTTAGCAACGGTGGCCGGCTAGCATATTTTTGGGGGTCACAAGTAACATAAGAAATAAAGAATAACATTCGACATTTTGGGGTTTTAAGTATAAATAGGGGGATGCTCTGCGACGGATGCCGGCAAGCATAAATCTTGACAGGTTAATGGTATTAAAGGGGCGTCGGTACGAAAAAAATTAGTTTGCCCTACGTTTAAACTCTAAACAAGTAGTCATTATAATTTCCGAAGGATAATCGTTGATATGTTCGCCCGGGTCACCAAGCTTTATCAAAAATTTGCATTTTTTGCATTGTAATAAGTTTGGTTCCTTTGGCGTGGATTGGGCGTTTGTTTGGGGATTATTATGATTCTATTCTAACTTCAAGAAAAAAATAATAAACGTCCAAAGATGAACATTCGTCAATGGAGGCAAAATTTTGCAGGTAATTTATTAAAAAGGGGAAAGGGGAAATTAAGGCGGAATTTGAATGGACACGGCATCATTTTTTCAGTATTGCACAGTGAGTTCTAAACATTTTAATTAGTTAAATTAAAACCAATGTTTGTATTTTGTGCAATCTTAAATTTGTTTAATTTGTTAACATGTTTTCGGCTTTAAGCCATCATCAATTTACCTTTCAATTTTAATTTAGTGTTACTTTAATTTTTTACAATTATTATTTTAGTTCTTGTTTTCTTTTACTTTCTACAAAAATAATTTTCATTAAGGCTTTTTTAAATTAAAAAATTATTTGTACCATTTCTCAGATATTAAAAGTAGGCTCCTCGGTTGAAAGATTTCAAGGAGATTTATTGTCTCTGTTAACAAATTTTTGATCAAGAAGGGTACCCTTTTACAATGGGTGTATTGATATTTACTATTCAAAATCAAGAAAGCTAGTGACGAGCTTTGACAAAAGAGGGTGTATTGGTATGACCATAAACCAACCGCATTATGAATATTTTTTGTATGTTGGTGCATGGCCGTATTTTTGTTGGGCTATTTTGTAAGCAAATAAATTTAGTAAAGCTTGCTAATGATAAAGCTGTGATCGGAGGTCAGGTAATCCGAAGTGTCTTGAACCTTGCATTTGCTTAACTAGCAGTCTTTATCACATGGCAAATTATCTTTTATATAACTATGCAGCCCCTCTACGGACAGGTTACCTAGCGCGTACTTATTTTTATTCGTTCTAGAAAATAGCCAACAATGGAATGTTTTCCTACAGGGTTCCTAAGCAAATCCTTAGGGGGCCAAGCAGCCGTGTATAAGACGCAGACAAACGGAAAAGCACATTAGGCAGAAAGGGATGGGCATGGGGCGATGTTGTCACTACATCTTACACGTAGTAAATCCATTCCAGGATGTTGTTTTCTAATGTTTTCCATTTTCATACCTTTAGGACTGGAATAAAAATTGTTTTTGCTCGACTTTAATACCAAACTGATGAAAGATATCGTAAAAAAAAATATTTTTCGGCTTTTAATTTTGTAACCATTGTCCTTACGCACTGTTTACAGGCTGGGGACTGAGATACATGCAAATGCCTAACCTAAAGCGTTCATACACGGCCGGAGAAATCGACTGAGATATTTCCGTAGAAACTTTATCAAGCAAATAGGACGGGTTGACGCTTTCGACCGTCCAACCCGGGTTTTGCACTTTGATTCGAAATCAAAAAGGAGGAACAGTCAGATGTGGGGCCGTGCACAAATTACGTAACGGTGATTTTACCAATTTTTGACCCCCTCCCTATGTAATGTTTTGTAACGGTTTGGCACGCCACTCCCCTAATATTACGTAACGATTTCAAGACCACTACCCCCCCCAAAAAAAATATTTTCACTTATTTTCATTCCTCCCCCCTACATAACGTTTTGTAACCCCCCTCCCCCCTATGACCATTACGTAATTTGTGCACGGGCCCTGTAGTCCCAGTGGAGGAGGGCGAGAAAATTGATATTTTTTTCTTAAAAATTATACTCTTTAGACCTATTTCTTTGCGTTCCCGAAATTACGTAATTTTTGAAAAAAAATTGTAAGCGTCGCCATTTTTATTACGTGCTTTGTTTTTCTAACATTTTTGCGTTCGGCTAATTTAATTGAAAAATTTTTGCCTGCGGCGCCCTTTATCTTCTCACTCGAAACCAAGATCCCCCGTTTTAGGAAAACTGATCCCACCTCTGTTTCTAAATTTTTTCGAATAAAAGTAGAGTGTGACCATGGGGGAAATAATTTTTTTCTACGGTATGACGAAAATTTCGAGAAAGTTAAAGAAAAAAATAAAAAAAGTGGCAGAGCTCAAGTTTTTCGTAAAAAAAAACGTTTTTTTGTAAAGAAACAGAGCAAAATAAATTTTTTCACCCCTTTTTGGGTGTTACAAATATTGGCAGCCCCTTATTTTTCGCTTTTACCCTCCCGCTAGTTTTGAAGAATTGGTTCGCTACATGTTTCAAGATCATGTCATAAAACACCTCGAAAATATCAAATGTAGTGTAGGGGCAGCTTTATTTAAAATCAATAATATCGCAAGCAAAAAGTTCTGCAGGAAAAACAGCGCCGTTTATTGATTTCTTTGGCTGCTAGTGCTAGCTGCATGGTTTGGCCGTTTCCGGATAGATGTCACTAGTAGAACAGACTGGAAAGAAATTTAATTAAAAGCGAAGATATTTCTTTCTAATGTTAACAACCTCGAGTATACGGCATTTTAAAAACACAAAATTTATGAAACTGAAGCGACTCGAAAGGAAATAAAATCGCAATGCCTGTGAATCCCAGTTTTTCCTCGATCATCTCATGGTGTGGCCGTCATCTAGCGGAATTTGCAGACATCTTGTCAACGGTTATTATTGCAACTATGATTTATGCTCACAATGAAAGAGTGGCGACAATTTTTTCTCATGAAAGCAGTCCGGAGATAATAACAAACTGGCACCATTGCTCAATATACCTGTTTCTTTTGTGCGCGCAGAACTTTCTATGCCATTTCTGTTTGATTTATTGAAATCCTATCCCTAAGGAAAATCTTAGGAACCCTGTATAATAGTGTTTTAGTCAAAGTACTGGGCTATTATAGGCATTTCAAATAAAAAGCTCATTACTCACCTTTCTTGGAACTCAAAGCAGACATAGAATGGTGGAAACAATCATAAAGGGGAGCTTGGGTTACTCTCTTGATTCTTGGATGGTAAATAAACAATACGCTCAAGGTATCAAGAATTCCGTATCTAATTAGGATTCAATGTTAATATTTTTATGATTCAATTATCGCATTTTTACGTTTAATCGTGTTACCTTTTATTTTTCATTGGTGGTATATTTTTCTATATTTTTAGTTTTATTTGACTTCCGGTGGGAGGTCAACTGTGTCAAACTCTTTAGAACCTTGGTAAAAAAAAAGAAAGACAGAGGGAAATACTAAAAACATAAGTTAGCGTCCTTAAGAAAAAATATTAAAATAAAGATCTGAAGGCCATAAAAGGAGTTAATGTATAAAAGCATCTGCGTGCGTCATGCGTAGAAATTTTCATAATTTAACAAAACTCGGTAGGTTGTTGATGTATGAAAGTATCACCTGGCCAGTGTAATTTTCATAATTTAACAACACCCGGGTATAAACAGTTCCAGTGGCATACAAGGTTTTATCCAACAAGTGGAAGAAATCGTTTTTATGAGATAATAATTAATAAGCTTTGTGATCAAATCAAAGCTACTTGCGTCTCATTACCCTATAAATGTCAGAATTACTTGACAGTGACTTTTTTACATTTTATTCAAAGTAGGCTGTTTGTTTGGTTGCCACCGGCATGATACATTGTTAACAAATGTTTAAATAAATTTTGACACTTGTGAGTTTTCCGTGCAGAAAAGGGACGCTTTTTTGAAGAAAAAAACGCATAGAAAATGGAGAAAACCGATGAAAATTACAATCCTGAGGAATCCTTACGGAAGCGGAAGAAGCAGCGATGCAAATTTTGCCAGAAAAGTCCCGAGATGCTTACAAGGGGTTCAAAATGTTTGAGTCTTGGATGAATTCACTAAAGATATAAGGTATCGATGAAAATGTTCTATTGGCTTATTTTTTACATTTGCAAAAAAAAATAACCCCATCGTCGCTATGGACCAAATACTCGATGTTTCGCTCGACTATTCACCTTTACAAAAAAAATCGAAACGAACAAGCTTTTTGAAAAGCAAATCACGGGGATACAAACCAAAGAAGTCCAAGATATTAGAACGACCTGAAATAGAGAAGTTTTTGAACGAAGCTCCCAACGACGAGTACCTGTTGATGAAAGTGGCTTTGATAATGGGGATTAGTGGTGCTTGTAGATGCGGTCAATTTTAAAATAGAAAATAGAAAATATTCAAGGCAAAGGGAAATATTTTCACGTAGTTTTTCCAAACACTAAAACCAAGAAATCGAGAAGTTTCAGCATATTTGAAGAAGGATTTCCAGTCAACCCGATCAGTTTGTGTAAAAAATAAATGTCTTTGAAACAAAAATGGGAGGTGTACCAGCCAGTGTGTGGGAATAAATACGTTGTCGAAGATACCTTCAAGAATTGCAATGTTTTTGAAATTGGAGGAACCAGCGCTCTACACCGGTCACTGCCTGAGAAGGTCTTCGGCGACTCTTTTGGTCAATGCAGGAGCTAACATGAATACTTTGAAGCGTCACGGGGGATGAAGTCCCCGACCGTAGCAAAAGGATACCTAGAAGAATCGGTGCATAACAAAATACAAATTGCAGAAAAAATACAAGGTTCTAATGCGTCGGCGTCTTTCAGCACTATCAGCAGCTGTACCGATACGGGAGCGTCTGGTTCCAATGAACCAACAAATTTTACAATGACTTCAAATTCGAATAAATCGTTTAATTTCAATATTAATCCGAATTCTGCTTGTAAGAGTAATAAATAAATAGAATACTACTTAAAATATAAACGTGAGTTATAATCCATAACTCACATGATGGTATTAAATGATGTTTGGGGAGGGTGACCAGTGGAACCACTGATGAGGCCACACTGGTTGCCCAGGGCGAAACATCATTTGAACATTTCTCTTTTCGCTTAGGTCCTTTATGTTCCTTGTGGGATACTCATCCAAGTTTCAATTTTCGTTTTTTCCACCCAAGATCTTTTGTTTTTAGATTTTTTTCGGTTGAAGTAACTGATTCGGAGGTTTTTTAACTGCTTTTCGTCACTAGTGTGTTATTTGATAGTTTACTTGTCTAAAATAACATTAATAATGACAGTCATAACTGTCATGTGTTAGATAAGCACTTTAAAAACGCTTAAGCGCATTGCTTCCAACCTAAAGAAATACTCAACTTTGGTTTTGCCGAAAAATCTGTTGTTATTTAGTTGTTTTTGTTTTAAGCTGAAATTTAATAAGAGACGTATAAACCCTCGGAGAAAGCGATTTTATTTAAAACTGTCCTTTTATAAAACCGGTTTTAGGCGCGTATAAACGTAGTGATTGTTGTTGACCTCGACCTCTTAATAAATGCACTTTACGAAAATGCGTAGGATGGATCGCGTCCGAAACATGCGTTTCTAGGTCGAAAAGATAAATATGGCTAGACACTTTTTCAGCGTTTTAAATCAGCTGGAAGAGTGACAATCGTTATCATCCCGTGACCTCGACCTCCTAACGAAAGCATTTCACAAAAAAGCGTAGGATGGACGTAATCCAGAACACCACTCTATAATTTTATAACATTATTATAGAGGTCAAAAAGATAAATTTTGCCCGGCATATTTCCGGGGCTTTTAGGCTAATATTCGTCGTCATTTCGTCAAACCTTGGACTTCGTGTTCGACGCGAGGAAAATAGAACATATAGAGAATGGATATCACCAAAGTTTACGAGGTATGGCAATTTTTTTTTTTTTTTTTTAAATAGGGCACCCTGTATATTTTGCAGTTTTCGAAATCTGCAAACAATTCTCTCTTCAAACCAAAGAAAAAGTGGCAAATTTTAAACGAGCGGCATAACGCAGTGGCGGTCCCGGGGAGGGGGCAGCGCCCCCCCCCTTTGCTCCAGAAAAAAGTAGAAAACAAAGATGCTGCTGGTAATCCTGAAGCATTCGGAGAAAAAACTTGCAGAACTTTAAAGACATTCTAGAATCCCTCCACAATATTTTGGGAAAGACACAACAAACGCATGACATACTTACCGCAAAAACCACGATATTGGAAATACAGAAGTGAAGAACAGTATTATAGAGTTTCAATTTATAAACAAGTTTTAGAGAAAATCATTTCGGACATAAAATCAAGGTTCAACAACGAGACTAACTATTTTTGACCTGAACATATAAACACCAACAGTGAGATTTACTAAGATCTAAAATAGTACCCCCCACTGCACAGGTCTAAATATTTACCGCTGGGGGGGGGGGTACTAAATTTTAAAACCAATTTTCAAATAACCCTTGCCCATATAGAAAAGACAAAACGTTATTGATTATTTTGTATTGTTATTGCAAAATACCACTGAAAAACTGCCTTTTTTCTCAAAATACACCATATTTTAAAAGAAAATGCCCTAAAACTAATTTTTTTTTGACAGGTTTCAAAATGGCAAATGGTGAATACGCCAAAAATTTGCCACATAATAGCTTCATTATTTGTTTTTAAGGTTATAAAGTTGGTGATTTTTTAGACCACCTCAGGGGGGTGGTTTAAATTTATAGTCCCCAGAAAGGATTGTTTTGTGGCATTTGATAATAAGTTCATTTATAATTTCCCTAAGTAACCGCTTTTACAAGGATTAGTTTACCTTATTTAATATCCCAAGTTGTTCATTGCCCAATAAAACACCTCCTATTTTGTCCAGAAAAACGCCATATTTTGAACCCGTTTTCAGCACAAAAAATATATTTATGAGGGCACTACGAGGCAAAACAAACATAAGTGAAGGTCACTGATTATGCACGAAAAATATACCAAACAAAAAAACCCAAAACAACTATATTAATTTATTTACAAAGTAAAAGTAAAACATTGAGGTTATCTAAAAGCTCAGTCAAAAAAACTTTCCTTACTCAAAGCCCACTCATTTAAAAGCTGTAGCTTTCATCAGTAGAGGTTGGTGCAAGCAGAGGTAAAAGATCCGAACTCGCTGTTTGTGATTGAACGCAGCGCTTATATTTTTAAACTGACATTTCGACAGTGACAGAAATGTAAAAAAAAACACTTGCATTTAAGTTTTATAATACATTTCATAAATAAAAACACCTTTTAAAGAAATACAAAATTAATTAACAAGGGTAAGTTTTAATTAGAGTGACATAACCCCAATTTTAATTTGTTCTACAGAGTTTTTACTATTTAAACACCGCGTAAGTTTAAGTTTTTTAATTTTATTTTTTTCTAAATTGAAACTTTCTTCTTTAATCCAACAAAAGATTGTGTTAAGATGATTATTCAATAAACTAATTTATTAAAATTTTTCTTATAAATCAAATTATGTCCAAAACTCAAGGATGGTTGGTTTAAAATGCTTAAACCAAAAATTTCACTTCAACTTAGGACCGTTCTAAAATAGACTAAACCTTTTTAGTAAATCCCACCACAAGGTTTAGACAACGTGAAGCCAAAATCAAGGCAAAATTAACTAATGTCGTTTCCAAATACTATAAACTGTTTGAATAATCCAAAACACAAATTTTTGAACTTTAATGGGAGAAATCAGTAAGTGGAAACAATATTGGTCAGAAATAGGCAGAAACTTAAATCAAAACATATATGATAACGTTTTCTAGGCAATGAACAAGTGTGACGATATTTTTACGTTGATAAAAACATTTTTGGATGTTTGTCAGAAAGAAGCTTTTCCCATCTCGGAAGATTGAAAACATAAGTACTTAAAAACACTATGACGGAAATTCGTCTGTGAGGCTTAGTGTTGCTGCATATCAACAGATATACAGGGTGGATTCTTTAAACGGAACATCAACCGCTTCTAGCGGGTTAGAATTTGGTTGAATAAAAAACACGTCAACTGAGATTTTTAATTTCCTTTAATCGTGCTTTCTTGGATTTTGTCTATTGCTATGTTTTCATGGATATTGAATTCGTTTTCAATATGTTTTGAAAACTTTTTTTTCATGAGTTTTCATGACAGGTTTTCAAATCGATTTTGAATCGATTTGAAAACGGTTTTCAAATTTTGATATTTGGTAGCCAACATATGTCATAGTTGTCAAATATTCATTTTTGAGTTTTGGTACTTTTTTTTTAAATGTATTTTATTCAAAAGATGATGTTGGCCCTCGCCACACATTTTTTTTAATTTTAATTACTACTACATAGCACATACACTTTCGAGCCAAATATTTATTTATTTTCCATAATTAATTTTTTTAAAGTCTTTAAAAAACGAATCTTTAGTTATTTAAGTAAGGTTAAGGTTTTTCTATACACTCCACCAAATTTTAGAATGCCGGTTCCACAGTTTCACTTCTATTTCTCTCTCTCTCAAAAAGAGTGAGAGCAATAAAATATAATTTGGCGTCTGTCTGGTAATCCGATGCAATACGCATGTGTAAACTCAATCCCCGTTTTCATGGAAAATCGGTATTTCGATCTCAATACTATCTTGATCCAACCCTAAAAATTCTCAGGGTCGGATCTAGATTGAAATCGTTTTCAGAACGAACTCAATTCCCATGAAAACGTAGCATATGTCATTTAGTTTACGAGGTATGGCAATTTTTTATTTTTTTAAAATAGGACACCCTGTATATTTTGAAGTTTTTGAAATCTGCAAACAATTCTCTCTTCAGCAATACCACACAGTAGGATCTATCTTTTACGATAATCAAGATATTTTTATCTAAATCTCTATGGAAAACTTCGATATTCATTCAAATATCCCCCGTAAAACAGGGCATAGACAACAATTCCATGCAAGTTTAAATGCTCCTATCTTGGAAACCATAAGAGATAGAGTATTAGTGTGTGGTATTGTCAAAAAGATAATTATTTTAGAATTCAAAAATGTCAAACTTTACAGGGTGTCCTATTTAAAAAATATATTTTTTTGCCATACCTCGTAAACAAAACGACATAAAAAAAAACAAGATAGCAAGATTAAAGAAAATTAAAAATCTCAGTTGACGTGTTTTTGGATTTTTTTATAAAACCAAGTACGAACACGCTAGAAGCACCGTTCCGTTTAAAGAATCCACCCTGTATAGATAACCGAATTCCCAACTTTTTCCCGGAATTCCCGGTATTCACGGATTGTGGCAACCCTGTCTTGTTATTGTCGATGTCCAAATAATCGGAATAAGTGGGATTTCATTCACTTTTGCGAAATACGAGGTCAAAAGAGAAATCATTTATTTTCCTTATATTTCCAGGGTTTGAAATCAGCTCATTTTACACTAACCTTAATTTATTACCTAACGGATGTCATTCAAAACACGTCTCTAGTTTTATAATATAGAGGTCGAAAAGATAAATTTCCAAGATTTTAAATCAGCTGGAAAACTGACCTCGTTTTAAAATTGGGGTTGATCATGCTGCCACATAATAAAATTTTGTGTCAAACATGGTGTAAAACTTTACGTGCCTAGTTGTGGTATATATTATGTGACCTATTTTTACAAGCTTTTATTTAACTTCACATGTATGTTAGTTAGTATATTTGGTACAACTCTTGCATGTCAATTTTGCCTAACTTCTACATATAGTTCCGGTGATAACACAATATTATGCAAAAACTACATTGGTGAGGGGGCCGTTAAGGGGAGTAAGTAAGTAAGTAAGTAAAAGTTCAAAAATTCATAACTTTTCAACCGAAGATGCTACAAATATGCCATTTTTAGTTTTAAGATTTGGAGGGGAAGCTTGTTAAGGGAGTGATATTACGAATTAGACAGTCCCCCCTCCTCTTCGATGGGGGTAATCAAAATTCAATTTGAATAGGGGTTTTTGGGGTCGAGGAAAATGAACATTCGATCAGATTTTAAAAGATATGATGTTCACAGCTCTCTCTCTCTCTTCGGGGAAGGGGATAAACCAAACAAGTTCAATTTCGTTAAAAATTGGGGGACAGGAGTTTTCGGTGTCGAGGATTACGAATTTGTGATAAGTTGTTAAAAATTATGAAGTGAGTGAGAGAGGTAACATAAAACTCTTTTAGGGGATAAAGGGGGACTACCATCTAACTACGCCCGATCTTGTTCAAAATACCAAATTATCCAATTTAAATTTGGTAAGGCAACGATATATTATACAAAATGAATGGGTAACTAAAAATTTCAAAATAAATTAAAGTAAAAAATTTTTTCTACTAACAAGCTTTTATAAAAGGCAATAAAAAATTGAAAATAATATTAGCTTTTTGACACTATAATACAAGCGATAAGCGAGGATTACTCAAATAATTGAAAAGGCGCTTATGATAAGTTTGGTACCGTGTTTGGTACTTACTAAACTCAAAAGGCACCCAAATTTAAATTACCGCCCATCGCTTTTATTATGGTATTAGTGCCTTAAAAAACCATCTTTTACTTAAGTTTATTATTATTACAACAGAAACTCTGCTAGATAAGTTATCATTAAATAGTACACATCTTTAGAAGCTGAAATTCAGCGTCTACCGCCATCTGTTTGCTAAATTAGAATGGTCTGACGTCACCAGCGCTAAATTCATCAGTAAATATAAAAACTAATAACAATAGTTGTTTAGTGAAGTCAGATGAACTCATGTAACTATACACCTCAAAGATCGCCAAATGTGTAACAATAATAACTTTGAAAAACAAAGAAAATAATGTAAAAATAAGGGTTCCAACGGCGGAAAATCTACTGCGAAGGCTAACCTGATTAGGAGTTATTATCGCTACGACTTTTTTTTCGGAAAATGCAAGGACGTATCTCTGAGTTATGTGGATAAACTCTGCTCTGTGTTAAAAAAAAACTAAATTGAATAAAAGAAGTTTGTTGTTAATAAAAACAAATACGGAAAAGACAAATTAAAAGCTGATAATGTGGTGTTCTGCTCCATCAACTGCTTCCAGGGGAAACTTTCATAGGGCTGTGTTTTAAACCCACCCCAGGCCCTACTACTCGCTATCCAAGTGTCTTACAGATTCTGGGCAAGCTGCCGGGCGCATGTTGACGTCATAATGTTTTACAGGTTGTTTAAAAAATCATCAAAACTTCCGCCAACATTAAGTGGATTCTTCAAATTTTAGAATGTTTTATTGAAATTAGATCAAGAACCATAAGGTTTTCGTTTTTTATAATTTTGTTTTTTAGAGATAAAGTGAAGGTTAATTAATTGTACCCAAAAAGAAGCAATAAAAACTTGTCAAATTTTGATAATTTTTTTACGTTAAATTTACAGTTATTTTATGTGACCCCTTTTTTCGCAGTTGGGTTTGCAACCTTTTTATCGTTTGTGCTCACATTTAATTAAAAGTTAGTTAAGCGATACGTTAAATTGCTTGAAATTCATCCCAGCCTTTTTTAAACTCGTTTAGTTTCCTAGGCACGGAATCGAGCGTTCATTTGCGATTTGATTTTTGATCATCAGTCAGCAGAGCAAATAAAATTTAATTTTATAAAGAGTTGTTCGATTTTTTAAACGAGATCACCAGCGTCATCTCGGCTAGAACGTGGAGTCGATCGATCGTTCAAATACGAGATTAGTCTGATGGAGTGACATGAAATGACTACGAGTTATAATAATTTATACACTTCTTGATATATTATCTGTTGATTATGCAAACCATTGAGGCAAGACTGAGAGTTTCCAAAAATATGATAAACATAAGTCAAAAGAGGAAGGAAATATGAGTAATTGCACGAGGAACAGAGTTAGGCGATAAATAATTGAACAATTTATCTCCACTCTCTCAATTCCATCCACCACCCCCGTAGTAGAGCTGTTCGCGGATATTTTTGAGAATGGCGTGATTTGTATTGTTTAATGAGAATAATAAGTAAATTTTAACTTAAGCCATTTGGTTAAGCCTTTTTTAATCAGATTTAATACACTACTAGTGCACACTATTTAACCAAATTTAAATAACCACTACAATTCCAACACATCAGTCTTTCAATTTTCCATTTGGGTCCTAAAAACGTTATTTTATTATCTGATCCAGGTGACTTGAAAAAATTGAATCGATCCAGTCATTTAAATCGTGGACTTGGATAGGCCATTACCCCATGAGAACTGGTATATGATTTTCGGCCATGACAAAAGTTCCGAAATTAATTCGTAATTGGAGTTTTTTGTACCTAGTTCAGAGGAAATAAAAAAAACATGTGGAATTACTGATTGAGTCGGAATTTTCGGCACAAAATAATTTTTTGTTATTTTTAAATTTATTATGCCCTTCTTTATAGTAATTCTATTGATTCCAGAAAGATATAAAAGCGTCGCATATTACTTCCATATTTTCCAGATCTTTTTTTTTTCAGCTTTGCCTTCAGTCTTCCTTTTTTCAATTTACATATCTTATGGCGTTTTCAACTTACAGAAACTAGTTCCGCACCGATTTTTTCATGCAAACACATTGTATTTTATATCTTATCTTTATTTTGCATAGTTATTTCAACATCATAATAAAGGAAATAGAACAGGCAGCAAGGCAAAACATTTATCCTTTAACTTTAAACAAGCTATAAAACTATAAAGTTTGAAATCTATTATTATTTAAAAAGAATTATAATCAATATTCGTCCAATCCGGGGTCATCAGGGAAAGTAACTAGCGCTGAAGCTGCATTTCCCCACTGCAAAGCAAAAAGCTTGTTTTGCTAAGTCTTTTTGCCTCATCACCTCAAGGAACCAAAGTCTTCATAGCGAATGGAACAAACAAAAATCTATCTTCTAAATCCTTATATTTTTGGTGCTTTCTTTGCTCTGCAAGGGTAGCAGCCGCACTAGTTAATTTTGAGGTTTTTTCTATATAGGACTTGGCCAAAGTGTGGATGCAAGTTGCGTCCCATACCATTTGTTTTCCAGATTTCCAAGGTATTAATGTTATTCCGTCTGTTCGCTTTCCATCGGATCTGCAAATTCCTACAGGGATTCGGCAGATATTAAAGCCCGCCCCGGTATGTCTGGACCCACGACCTGCACTTTTCTTGCAACATTGCCCATGTGAGC
Organism: Oxystoma pomonae; assembly: GCA_963921995.1. NCBI lineage: Eukaryota > Metazoa > Arthropoda > Insecta > Coleoptera > Brentidae > Oxystoma > Oxystoma pomonae. Next base: position 103,157,880 of record OY998166.1, on the reverse strand, counting down.
CGTAATTATTTTCGGCCCATATGCAGATATGTGGTACAGAAATAGGCAAGCCAAACCTCAAACCTATGGAAATGCGGAAAGTATTGTTATGGAGTAGATTTCCTAATAATGCTGATGAGAGATTATTGAGTCAAGCATTGTTTTCTTTGGCTTGTAAAGCTAGAAAACGAGCTTTGTCCTCTTCCGAGTTTAAATTTAGAAGTAGTTGTTCTTTTACGAACTTGAATATCAAGCCCATAACAAATGCAGCCTTGACTCAAACCGAGTCATAGCAGAAAGTCTGCCCGCGCGTCGTGTGCGCGCGGCTTTTTATTACTCTTAGTGTAGGGACATATGTCGATAATTTCTATCCCGTGGGATTTTTTATGAAGGAGTTTTGTGACTATGTGGGATTGATAGCTCTTTAGTGACACAATCAAGTGTTACCGGGTGTTTTGTTCGCATAAGTGTAGAAAAGGATGATATGACGACATCTTTCAAGATGGCAGCCAAAAATTATAAAAAATACACCTTTCGCAACCGAGAATTGATTACACTCGATTCCATATAATTCGAGGACGAGGATTCAAAAAAAAATTTACTTCCAAGGTCATCCGACCTTAAATGACCATGAAAATCGCAAAAAACAAGGTTTTTGCCATTTTCTCTTCAAGAAATCTTAATAATTCGACATTTTTTCAGACCAACTTCAAATGTACCTCAAACTATTAGGCATATATTTCATGACCTTGAAAAATACCCCAGCCAAATTAACAAATTGCAAAAATAACATACTAAAGGGCGCTATTCACCAATTATTAAAGCCAAGGAAACCAATTTGGGTAACAAAGATAAGAAGGTCAAGTCTAACAATTTTGTAAAAAAAAAATTTGTTCAGCTATGACGCGTTTCAATATGGCGGCTGATATCTCAAAATAGAGACCTATAACCACATTTTATTTTATCCAATTACGTAAAAAAGTAAAAATAACAAGGTGGCCATCAATTCTTGTTGACTTATCTCTGCTCAATATGAAAAAAAAAATTAGTTGATGCATGACCTTGATTGACCTTGAAAATGCCATGTAAAATTGAAAAACCAGCTTTTTGTAGTGTTTTTTTTTACAATATACAGCTACGCAAAAACTTGTACCGGATATGAAATTAACATCTTAGCCATAAATAAACTCTTAATTTTAAACCTCTCTACCATTTTTTTTTGATCTGGCGTCCCAGATGTCTATGCCTGTTGTTTTTAGTTTCGGAACTGTGAATTTTATGTTCTACTCACTTGTCTAGCCAACAAAGTAATTTAAGTTACCTATAAAAGAGAAAGCAGAAGTTAGATATACATTACCATATTCTGGACCAGGTGTTTTAGATGCCATTTTCCAAAATGGCGGTCGAAAAACCATAAAAAATACAATTTTTGCAACTGGTGCGTGATTATACTCGATTTCATATAACTCGAGGGACGAAAAAATACGATTTTTTCCATTTTCTCTTTAAAAAAATCTCCATAATTTAACGTTTTGTTACACCAACATCTGGAACGCCAGATCAAAAAAAATGGAAGGGAGGTTTAAAATGAAGTGTTTTTTTTATGACGAAGATGTTAATTTCGTCTCCGACACTTACAGTTTTTGCATAGTGGTAGATTGGAAAAAACACTACAAAAAGCGGGTTTTTCAATTTTACATGATATTTTCAAGGTCAATAGGGATTATGAATTAACTAAACTTTTTTTAAACGCTAATAGTTCGAGGTAAATTTGAAGCTGGTCTGACAAAACGTCGAATTATTTAAAAAAATTCAAAAGAAAATGGCAGACATCTTGTTTTTTTTTTGCGATTTTCAAGGTCATTTAATGTCGGATGACCTTTAAAGTAAATTTTTTGGAATCCTCGTCCTCGAATTATATGGAATCGAGTATAATCGTGGCCTGGTTGCGAAAGTTGTATTTTTTATGATTTTTGGCCGCCATCTTGAAAGATAAAGTCATATCAACCTCTTCTACACGGACGCGAACAAAACATCCGGTAACACTTGATTGTGTGACTAAAGAGCTATCATTCCCACATAAACACAAAACTCCTTCATTAAAAATCCCACGAAATTACACATGCCCATGAATATTTGGTATAAGTTGTTCCTCAAGCCATTTTTCAAACAACTCAAACAACTGTCGTCATGTCTTCGTGATAGTCTGCAGAAGATTGTTTCATATTTTTTGCAGATAGCAGCAGCGCATTTGGTCATCAACCCAACCGTACTGCACAATATTGTGCGTGTCATACCACGTCTCATCCAGGTATATAATATTTCTTTTTTCTGGTCGATATTTTTGAATAGTCCGCAAGTAATCAAAGTGCTGTGAAACAATTCTTGGCGCACTGGATTAACGCTTCGTAAAGATTTGTATGTATAATCTGGATATTCTTGTAACTTATTTCGAATCATTTCTAACGTTGGCACCTTATTTTCGCTATAATATCCATAAACAATTTGCCAATAAAATCCTGATCACCGGCATCAAGTTTCTTGAGGCATCTCCTGCTCTAATAATCCTGTAAACACTGGTCAGACTACGTTTTGTCAGTTCACAAATTCTATTTACAATTTGATTACCTGAAAAGTTATAGTTTTCTTCTTTTAAACATTTGTAAATGTTCAAAATAAGTCTTTGAGTCTGTACATGTATGTCTCTATTTGCAAATTCGGGAGATTCCACTTCCACAGACTCTTCAACAAGGCTCACCGCGGGCTCCTCAACAACTCACATCGCCATGTTTAATCGCAAAATAATTCAATAACGCTTTTACCCAAATTTATTTCATCTCACCACAAACTTGTCACGGCACTTGATTGATTGATTCGTTTGCGAATGTGCCAGTATGGCACTGTCCACTGCGACCACAATTGGGTTTATTGTGGCTCACTTTTAACATTTTTTGTTGCTACAGAATATTCAGCCCCTTAAAGAGGCTCGCAACTCGCTTTGGTAATGCATCATTCAGATCCAGTCCGTTGATCTGTGGTTTACCGAAGATACGTTGACGCTAACATGCCTGGCCGTCTCATCATACTCCATACAGAGCCTACATTCGGTGTCCTCACTTAGACCCATTCTGTGTAATGGTACTTTCAGCCTGCAATGTCCGGTGTATAGATCAACCATTGTCCGGATGTATGCCTGGTTAGCTCAATGAGTTTCCCGACCCTCTTCAATGAACTCTTTGGAATGTGCCAGTCCCGGCAAATCTCTCCAGTATTGGTGGAACTTGTTTTCCATCCAGCCTGAGAGAGCAGTGTTGATTGTGTTGTATGCTATTCCAAGCTGGCTGGTTCGGGCCCAATAAAGACGGCAGAGGCCGCTTCGCGCGCCAGCTCATTTCCCCGATGCCCAAAATGGCCCGGAATCCATACCAGCGACACAGTGTTTATTCGCCCTAGAGTATTCAGTGTGTCCTGACAGCTCCTAACGGTTCTCGATGAGGACCTATAGGATTCAAGAGCCTTAATCATCCAACGTGCGCTCATTTCAATGACGAACAGTTCCGCCTGGAAAATTGTAGCCATTCGTCCAAGACTATGTATAATCCTGATATTTTCCCGGCTGCAATAAGCTCCGGATCCAACGCCTGAAAGCATTTTGGATCCGTCAGTGTACCAGCAGCTATCTTCACTTGAGAAACTTATTCGGTTTGTCGTCCAGTCCTCCCTATCTGCACTGCCTAAGAATATAAGTAAATAAACGTACGTAATACCCCATTACCATAGGAATTAATTACCTGGGTAAACCCTTTCGGTGACCAATAAGCCTTTTTCTTCGACCTGTATGTGTTTGACGTGAGATGACTAATCCACGTGGAGTGACATAAAAAGCCATAAAAATATACGGGGAACGTCACATGAATTTTAAACGCTTCTAAATTCTATAATTTTAAAGTAACACTGTAAAACGAGGTGTGCCAACTGACATTAATAATTTTGTTTGTTATTAAAATGATCAAACTCGTTTATTTTAAAATCGTATAAATGTAACAAAGTACTAAACAATTATTTTCTGAATTCAGTTTTGATCTGGGCTAAAACAAAATTACCAAAATTGTCATCAGCTGATTTTCGATAGCAGCAGATGTTTTGTCGAACTGATACGGAGAACTTTGGAATCGAGTGTACTTTGTCTCCTATAAGTGCTCGACTCTATTATTCAAGCAACAAAACTAAATCTCCGACGGCCGCGGCCATTTACGAAGCCTATGGGGCACACAAGCGAACATAACAATAATCGGCGAAATAACCTGTTGCCGGGGCTCTTTACATGTTAATTTATTCAAGTAGTTTCCTAACTGATACAACGACGACTACATGCGTCTGTATCAGACTAAATCTCTCTATAAAGCGAGTCAATGCCATCGTAATAATTCAAGGTCTGTTTGAAGTAGGTAGAGATAACAAGAAGTAAACATTCTTTGTTCTGGGTATACTCTAGGCTGTTAAAAACTACATGGTTGTTACATTTTAAAAACAAAAAAAAGACAAATAATGCATTCGCCCAGGAAGCGGAGCTGAAGCAGAGGTCAGCTGATTATCGAACTCACCGAGCTTAGAATTAAAAACAAACGGGTTATGGGGCTCACGGAGCTAAAATCATAACCATTACTTTTAATTTACCAAATATTTTCTTTATTTAGAAAAATACACCCAAAAAATGTAGAGATACCCATCAGTTGACTTATAAATAAAATTTAACATATTTTTCTATTTATGCTAAATTTACCTTCTTTCGTTAATTAGAAAGGTTTTACAAATTTTGGAAAATGTTTTAATATTTATAGAAGTTTTTATGTTATTTGGTAATTTATTATAAATCTTTAGTGCAGAGTATGAAATGTTCTTTTTTCCTGAGTTTCTTCTACTTCCCCTTAAGAGTCAGGACCCCCAGGGCAAATCGTATTCTGGAAATTCTGGCCAAACAAAAAGTGCTAGAAGGCTAAAAGAGCCCAATGTAGCCAAATCTCAATTTTGGAATTTATTTTCTTTAAATAAAGTTTTTCTCTAAAAAAGCTCTCTGTAGCACATTTGAAAGTGAAATTTTAGACTTGTATGCAAAACCTTATTTCTGTAGTATTCTTCATTTGACTATGATTTCCATAGAACGAAAATTGCTATTTTACACAATATGGCAACCACTGTTTAAGGTATCTGAAACACTGAATTTTGATTTTACGTTCTAGTTGTAAAACTTCAATTTTTAAGGGAATTTTATATTTCAAAATCACTTGTTTTGTCTACACTTTCATTTCAACCATAAACAAAAAATAAATAAAACCTAGATTATCAGTTTACTTAACATGATAGTGGCCGGAAACTTTGTGAAGAAAGTATCCTTAGTTCTGAAGGTGTCACCAATCAACACCGTTCTTAAGTAAAAAGCCACTTAACTCGTTTTCGTATCCTTTGGCCTATGATCGGCGCCATATTGACACCAAACTGATAGAAAGTCCATGTTTTACTTGTCAATTTGGTTATAAAAATGGCAGCCGCAATAGGCTAAAGGGCACTGAGACGGTAGGAGTTAACTGGCTTTTTAGTTGAGAACGGTGTTGCACCAATGTGACAGACATTTTCAGTGCGACTTTGTCAGTGATGGATAAAATAGTCTAAATGTTAATATTTCAAACAAACGTTGCCATATCGTGGTTGTGCTATATAGTAGGGTTCCCTTCTCTTAAATAAAAATTGTTATTGGTCATCTCAAAATTGTCGACATCATTAATTTTTAAGAATTTTTGTTGACAATTAAAACGTTCATATATATCCAGATTGTATAATAATTTAATTAATTTGTTGGGTTCATTTGATTTGATTTGAATACCCATTGAAATGGGGGCCAAGTAGGATAAAACAGAGTTTACATATGCAAAGTAAATAAGTTTTTTGATTTTTGGTCTAGTGGGTACATACCTGGGCTTTCAACCAGGAGACCTGAGTTCGATCCCCGGGGCAGTCGGTAGTCTACCTGGACTTTTTCTTATTAAATTACATAATTTGATAAGATTAAGGTAAAACGCAGTATGGAGCGGAGTAGGCCGAGTTAGCTAGAAGGCAAACTAATTCGATTCCATACCGTCCCTCGAAGAGGACGTTAAGAGGACGGTCCCGTGTTATCCATACATTGATAGTGGAGCATGATAAAGATCCCTAGCATCGACAAAGGGGTTTAGGCTAAATTAAATCCTCCTAGGAAAAGAAAACTGTCTTCCTAGGGGGTGCTCATCAGACCGATCTGGTGAATGGGGTAACCCGGGGTAAATAAGTGTAAAAGGTATCTTAGGTCCTACCCCCTATTCACGCCGGTAACCAGGCCGGATGGGATCGGATATCATTTGGAGGCGGACCTTGTTACACCCTCTCTAAGTCGTTAGACTACGAAAGTAGTCGATGACGCGTCCGATTAAGTTCATAATGCCTACGGGACTCAAAGAAGTGACGGTAATCAAATATGAGAGAGAGAGAGAGAGAGAGAGGAGTTCTTGATATAATTCCGTTTGGATATTCTACCAATTACTATGTTAATGTGTGGAGACCAATTCAATTTCCTGTCCAATGTGATAACCAAGATATTTAACTGAAAAAAAAAATGAAAATAAGAGATTCAGAGTTTTTGCGAAGAAATATTCATTTTTGAAAATGATTTGACCTGTAAATCCCGAAATACTAAACCGATATCTATGCATGATATCTCTTGGCGTTCGGGAAAAAAGAGGCTTAATTAATTCTAATTTAATTTATTTTTTCAACAACCTATAATAACCAAAATCAATTTCGGTTTTTTAATGGGCCACCCAGTAGAAAACAAAATCCTTCATATTTCATCGAAGAATAATGGTATAAAAGCAAAACGACCAAGTCGCTCTTAAAAACAAATTGAAAAGAAGCTTGAGCGTCAAGCGAACATTTACAGACCGTAAGTTAAAGCGGAAAATAAATTTTCAGCTGGCTACGCTGTGGGTTTTCCACGTCGCTATAAGCCCGGTGTGGCGAGGTTAAACACCTCGCGCAACCCAGAATCGATATTCGAGGGAAACTAAATTCAGCGCGGGAAAACGCACGTCAGAACTCCGAACCTAGGAGACGCCCAACTCGTATGTTTATGGTTATCTAGCCAATCCCATCCTTCTTCTTTGTTTGAAACATTCGTTTACTGAAATTTTTTTAAACATTACGGTAGGTGTTGGAGACATGTTTGTTTGTTTACCAGAGCTGGGCAACTCATATTGCCCTCTCTTTCTAGTTTTTTCATATTTGGATGATAAACAGATTTTATGAAATGGACTAATGTTTTGTTGTCTCTTTTTATAATTTCCCCAGACAGTTTTTGAAAGATTGATTTTTTTTTGGTTAGTAAAATATGTCAAGCTTTGACAAAAAAAACAAAAACTAACAGTGAATACACATAACTGATAAATATATAAAGATATTAAAAATGTAAATAATAGGTAAAAAGACTTCTATGATCTATATTTTTGTTACTCTTTTTCTTACAATAAAACATGGAAACATAATGTGTTATTTATTAACGAAGTACATGCTAAATGAATATATTTATACCTAATGCTTGTAGCTCACTTACCTCGCAAATGCGGCTATTTTTATTAATTTTCCAGCTTGTTAAATGCATGTTTTCTTTTCACTTTCCTGAGTTTCTTTCTCCGTTCTACAAAGGAACAATACAAATTCGTCGAGGCACTTATTTTTCCAGTTTTTGATACAGCAAAATTCCATTTTTAAACCTGACGTTCCTTAATCAAAAATCTGAGTGACAAAGTTATTTATTGTCAGGGGTTACCAACTATCATTGCCAACACACAATTTCAAACATTTCCCTAACAACTGTCAAATCCAGTTGCTCACCTCTGGTAAAACAATAACTGTGAAAAATCGTATACAGGGCCTCTAGATATAGCTATCCATAGTTTAGTGTTCGTAGGAAAAATTGCGTACAGGGTGGGCTAAATTCGCTGGGATTTTAGTACTTCTAGGCAAGATAGCAAGAAAATAGTATACATGTCCTGGGTTCGATTTTCGAGAAAAGCTTAAATACGGAAACTGCATCTCGATATGTTAAGAGATTTTGAGATACGGGGGCTTTTTGAAAAGTCTGCATTTTGGGATGAGGTCTATAACTTTGTTATTTATGGAAATATTGTTTTCATGTAAAAAAACTTTTTTATAGACATTTTGACAAAGAACTCAACCGTCAAACTGAAATTTCCCCAACGAATCTATTTTCTGAGATATAACCTAAAGTTGGTATTTTTCTTATGGAATGACCTTTTTTTTTTCTTTGATTTTTTAAAACAACATACTATTCTCCCTTAAAATGATGTATCACACTTTATGTTTTATTTTTTGTATTTTTTATATTTTTATTTTTTCGATATTTATTTATTTTTTTAATTATTATCTTTTAAACTTTTTAATAAATATAAATATTCGTAAAAAGTAATAAAAAAATTAAAAAATACATAAAAATAAAAAAATTAAAAAAATTAAACACAAAGTGTAATACATCGTTTTAAAGGAAATTTTATGCCGATTTTAAAAATCAAATAAATAAAGAGTCATTCTATAAGAAAAATACCAACTTTGGGTTATATCTCAAAAACTAGATGTGTTAGAAAAAATACAGTTAGAAGGTTAAGTTCTTTGTTAAAATGTCTTCAACAAAGCTATTTACATGATACATAAGAGACAACAAAACATTAGATCAATATTCCTATGAATAACGAGGTTATAGACCCCATCCCAAAATGCATACTTTTGAAAATGCCCCCGTAGCTCGAAAATGGTAAGAAATATCAAGATGCAGTTTTCGTATTTTAGCTTGTCTCAAAAATCGAGCCCAGGAGATGCATACTATTTTTTGGCTATCTTGCCTAGAAGTATCCAAAACCCCCAAATCCCAGCGAATTTAGCCCACCTTGTACACAACTCGATAGAAAGAAACTTTCACGCTCGTGTGAAATTTATCACTTTCTTCTCTTGTTATGTAATATACCATTTTCTACCGATGCTTCCATTTTCATCACACTTTCGCGATCGTTTGCCCCAATCGACAACGCTTCTTTATCAACTTAACGTGAAACTAAGCACAAGTTGTGTTTACCTAACTTTTATCTTTGATAGTAATATTTATTTCGTTTTTATCAACAGGTGGTTTTTAATGCGGGCTTTGCCTTTTGTGTCCCTGCATTGCGAGCTAGAATGCCACAGTTAAAAGTTGCAAAAGACAAAAGAATAATTGATATCTTCGTAAACACAGAACTGTAAATGATTTAGAAATTCAGGCTGCAAAAAAACTAACTTATCGGACAATTGTTAATTTATCGATCAATTTATATTTTTCGAAAATAAGTAAGTTAGCAAAACCCCGTTTGAATTTGGGTCTTGTTGTTGACATGCCAACAAGATAATAAATTATTTATTTATTTTTTATTTTTATACTGTTTGCCGAGTATTTATGCATAAATTAATTTAAATTAGTGGCATCTATGGTTACTTGGATAATTCTGGCAACACTGTTCCCTATCACAAAAATTTTGGCGGAAGCCATTTTTATATGAGAGCCGAAAGTGCAACGAATTTTGCAAATCATTCTGCTACAACCAAACGAGGCATAATAAGAACTTTGTATAACAGAGCCGTTCAAATTTGTAACAATTCTCATGACTTAGAAATCCTAATAAGAAACATTAAAGAGAATCTGCAGCAGAATGGTTGGGTAGCTCAGTATAGACGAGAGCTGATTAAATAATCAACAACTAAATTTTTCGTTTTTAAAATGATTTTTATTTGGTTCTTCTACATAGACGTGAAATTTGTATGGTATAATATTAAAATAACAAACGGTCCATTCACGCTGAAAGGCCTAAGTAGAGTCATCATTAATTTTTGTCGATTTAAAACACTTGGGTACAGTTTCACATAAAAAATGCAGAGCAAGTATAAAGTCACTTGGTAGAGTTGTAACAATGGTTACAGCCTTAAACTTATAACAGATACTATCTCTAAATTTCAGTAAACAGGACAGATATTATAAATTAAATTTAAATCTAATAATACAATTCGAAGCCTTCTTAGTAAAATCAAACCGGAGAACAAACAAAATAAGGAATGCATTTAAAGTTTCTCGTGAGTGTGGTGAATCATACATAGACGAAACAAAAATACCACTATCTGTTAGGCTTAAGGAACATCAGACGAATACCCAAAGAGGTGAAACAACGAAATCAGGAATCGCCGAACATGCATGGTCAAAATAACACCGAATGAAGTGGACAAAAGCAAAGAAACGAAAATTCCTTGAAGCTGCCTTTATTGGGCAGAATCAGGGTATTGCCAGTAAAGCAAGTGTTGAAATTCCAAATATTTGAAAGCCCCTTCTTGGGAGGAGCCAACTTCTTAAACTTCCCATAGTATATAAGTACGTATCCTTAGCAATAGATTGTAGTTTACACCTGAAACGTCGTGTATAAATAAAATATGGACAATGGAAGTCTGATACACTGAGTTAATTTCAAAAGAAAACCCTATTTAAGCGAAAGGAATACAGCAAGGGATACCATAAGCATACGATTAAGAGTAGAGATACCAGTTTTTCTGTCAGGTGACCTCCATACTTTTTGAGTCAAATAAACATCAGGATTGGCTGAACTTTGAATGGAAGGCACATTTTGTAAAAACTAAGAGACGTCTCAAAAAAGTGCTCGGAGCTCTTAGTTTTTACAAAATGCGTCTTCCATTCAAAGTTCAGCCAATTCTGATGGTCCTAATGTTACGGAAAGTTGTGCAAATTTGAAATTTTCGTTTGCCCATAATTTTTCGAAAACTTGACTTTGTATTCGCGTAATGAACCACTTGTTGAAATAAGCGACCTCGACTTTGGCACATATTTAAATCGCCCCGATGTCAATGGATAACGACGCAATTGCTTTAAACAAATTTGTTCGTGACATACATGCTCTTTTTAAAGTTATTACAGACGACGACAATATGAAGAAACCGTCGTCGATTAAGCATTGCGAAATAAGCACGACGGATATAATTTTATTTTTATAGGTACAGGGTGTTGCAAATTGTGCACTTTTGGAGGGATTAATGTACTTCCAGGGCTCTAATTCTTGAATTTCAATGACAATAGAAAGAACGATCCCTCAAGAGAAAGGATCAATCCCAGGGAATGATCACATGCATCCCCCAAAAAAACATGATTTTTCATGGAACCTCTTCTTAATTTTAGATCTAAAAATGGGGTCGATTCTCGGCTTTGGACGCGGGGAGCGCAAACACCCAATTTTTGATGGAATGAGCGATCACCGCTCAAGAATACGAACTGCATTCGACGTGGAATCATTCGACACAAATCTATGTCACTTTTTTTAAAAGTTTAAAGGTGAAAACCGCATCTTGATATGTCAAGCCAATTTGTTTATAAGTTTTTTATTTGTAACTTACCTCCATTAACCTAGCAACCCCACCTCAAGAAAATTAAAATTTAACCACTCCATAATTATGTGCTAATTTTGTCCCTAATCAAAAAACTTTGTGCACCTCTGGTTTCTGAGAAAATCGAAAAATAAAATGGGGTAGCTAGGTTAATATTAACTTAGCAACCCCACCAAAAATTATGGCGCCAAACTAAAAATTTTGTGCAAAAAACTTTGTGCACCTCTGGTTTCTGAGAAAATCGAAAAATAAAATGGGGTAGCTGGGTTAATATTAACTTAGCAACCCCACCAAAAATTATGGCGCCAAACTAAAAATTTTTGATTTTAAAATTGTGTGCTCCACGAATATGTAAAAAAAAATCGAATTTTTATTTTAAATTACGTTTTTTTTAGAAAAAGGGTGGGGTAGCTAGGTTAATATTAACTTAGCGACCCCACATGTTTAGGTATCACGGAATTTATAGGTACAGGGTGTTCCAAATTGTGCACTTTTGGAGGGATTAATGTACTTCCAGGGCTCTAATTCTTGAATTTCAATGACAATAGAAAGAACGATCCCTCAAGAGAAGGGATCAATCCCAGGGAATGATCACATGCATGCCCCAAAAAAACATGAATTTTCATGGAACCTCTTCTTAATTTTAGATCTAAAAATGGGGTCGATCCCCGGCTTTGGACGCGGGGAGCGCAAACACCCAATTTTTGATGGAATGAGCGATCACCGCTCAAGAATACGAACTGCATTCGACGTGGAATCATTCGACACAAATCTCTGTCGCTTTTAAAAGTTTAAAGGTGAAAACCACATCTTGATATGTCAAGCCAATTTGTTTATAAGTTTTTTATTTGTAACTTACCTCCATTAATCTAGCAACCCCACCTCAAGAAAATCAAAATTTAACCACACCATAATTATGTGCTAATTTTGTCCCTAATCAAAAAATTTTGTGCACCTCTGGTTTGAGAAAATCGAAAAATAAAATGGGGTAGCTAGGTTAATATTAACTTAGCAACCCCACCAAAAATTATGGCGCCAAACTAAAAATTTTTTATTTTAAAATTGTGTGCTCCACGAATATGTATAAAAAAATCGAATGTTTATTTTAAATTACGTTTTTTTTAGAAAAAGGGTGGGGTAGCTAGGTTAATATTAACTTAGCGACCCCACATGTTTAGGTATCACGGAATTTATAGGTACAGGGTGTTCCAAATTGTGCACTTTTGGAGGGATTAATGTACTTCCAGGGCTCTAATTCTTGAATTTCAATGACAATAGAAAGAACGATCCCTCAAGAGAAGGGATCAATCCCAGGGAATGATCACATGCATGCCCCAAAAAAACATGAATTTTCATGGAACCTCTTCTTAATTTTAGATCTAAAAATGGGGTCGATCCCCGGCTTTGGACGCGGGGAGCGCAAACACCCAATTTTTGATGGAATGAGCGATCACCGCTCAAGAATACGAACTGCATTCGACGTGGAATCATTCGACACAAATCTCTGTCGCTTTTAAAAGTTTAAAGGTGAAAACCGCATCTTGATATGTCAAGCCAATTTGTTTATAAGTTTTTTATTTGTAACTTACCTCCATTAACCTAGCAACCCCACCTCAAGAAAATTAAAATTTAACCACTCCATAATTATGTGCTAATTTTGTCCCTAATCAAAAAACTTTGTGCACCTCTGGTTTCTGAGAAAATCGAAAAATAAAAGGGGGTAGCTAGGTTAATATTAACTTAGCAACCCCACCAAAAATTATGGCGCCAAAGTAAAAATTTTGTGCAAAAAACTTTGTGCACCTCTGGTTTCTGAGAATATCGAAAAATAAAATGGGGTAGCTAGGTTAATATTAACTTAGCAACCCCACCAAAAATTATGGCGCCAAACTAAAAATTTTTGATTTTAAAATTGTGTGCTCCACGAATATGTAAAAAAAATCGAATTTTTATTTTAAATTACGTTTTTTTTAGAAAAAGGGTGGGGTAGCTAGGTTAATATTAACTTAGCGACCCCACATGTTTAGGTATCACGGAATTTATAGGTACAGGGTGTTGCAAATTGTGCACTTTTGGAGGGATTAATGTACTTCCAGGGCTCTAATTCTTGAATTTCAATGACAATAGAAAGAACGATCCCTCAAGAGAAGGGATCAATCCCAGGGAATGATCACATGCATCCCCCAAAAAAACATGATTTTTCATGGAACCTCTTCTTAATTTTAGATCTAAAAATGGGGTCGATTCCCGGCTTTGGACGCGGGGAGCGCAAACACCCAATTTTTGACGGAATGAGCGATCACCGCTCAAGAATACGAACTGCATTCGACGTGGAATCATTCGACACAAATCTATGTCGCTTTTTTTAAAAGTTTAAAGGTGAAAACCACATCTTGATATGTCAAGCCAATTTATTTATAAGTTTTTTATTTGTAATTTACCTCCATTAACCTAGCAACCCCACCTCAAGAAAATCAAAATTTAACCACACCATAATTATGTGCTAATTTTGTCCCTAATCAAAAAATTTTGTGCACCTCTGGTTTCTGAGAAAATCGAAAAATAAAATGGGGTAGCTAGGTTAATATTAACTTAGTACCGTACGTCCCTTATCTTTAAACATAACCTCAACTTGCACGGATAATAGTGATGGTTGGTTATTTTTGGAGAATAATATAATTGGAGAAACGTACATTGAGGTTCAGCTACATATAATTCTTTTGCGAGAATTTATCAGGGAAAATCCCTACAAGGTTAGAGATTTTAGGTTACGAATAAGGAAAAGTAATGCGACTTCCAATAACACTTTTTCTTAAAGTATGGTTAAGGTTCAACCTAAATAAAATACGGTTTTCCCTTATTATGGTAAAACCTTATAGAGTAACGCCCAATAAGTCCCTATTATTTGCATATTATGTGCTAATTTCGTCCATGATCAAAAAATATTGTACTCGTCTGGTTTCAGAGGAAATCGAAAAAGAAAGTGGCTTAGCTAGGTTAATATTAACTTAGCAACCCCACCAGGAAATATGGTGCCAAAATAAAAATTATTGATTTTAAAATTATGTCATAACATATTCATCATACTTCAGATTGCGAATGCCAGGTTATTACAATTGTCATATTAGATTACACCTAATATCGTTTTTAATGATTTTCTTAGAAACCAGACAAGTAGAAAATTTTCTGATCATGGACGAAATTAACACATAATACCTAAACATGTGGGGTCGCTAAGTTAATATTAACCTAGCTACCCCACCTTTTTTTTAGAGCACATAATTAGCACATAATTTTAAAACCAAAAATTTTTAGTTTGGCGCGATATTTCCTGGTGGGGTTGCTAAGTTAATATTAATCTAGCTACCCCTTTTTCTTTTTCGATTTTCTCAGAAACCAGAGAGCACAAAATTTTTTGATTGAGGACGACATTAGCACATAATTATGGCATAACTAAATTTTGATTTTCTTGGGGTCGGATCCCTGGGTTAATGGAGGTAATTTCTCTTTGCTGTGAAGTACTTTTTTGTAGATTTATTAAAGCAGAATTCGACTGTCAAACTTGATTTTCTCTGTCACTTTTAGTTTTTGAGATAGAACACAAAGTTGGTATTTTTTTTATGGACGGATTCTTTTTTTATTTAATTTTTAAAATCCGCTTCAAGTTTCGTTTATAATGATGTATCACACATGTTTTATTTTTTGTATACTTTATTTTTATTTTCTAGTATTTTAAAAAGTGAGTAAAAGGTAAATAACATAGTAATAAAAAAATAAGCAATAAAAAAATACAAAATAAAACACAAAATGTGATACGTCCTTTTAAAGGTAATTTTCAAGCTGAGTTTAAAAATCAAATAAAAAAAGGGTCATTTCATAGGAAAAATACAAACTTTGTGTTATATCTCAAAAACTAAAACTGACAGAAAAATCCAGTTTGACACTCGACTTCTGCTTTAAAAAAGCTACAAAAAAAGTAATTTACAACACAGAAATTTTCAAAAATAATAAAAAGTTATATACCCAATCTCAAAATGCAGTTTTCCCCTTTAACCTTCTCTTAAAAATTAAGCCTCGCAAGTATGGGAAATACCTAAAACCCCTCAAAAGTGCCCACACCCTGTATGTCCACATTCATTAAATGAACATTCAACTTCTGTACAAGACAAAGGTAAAAGGGGAATTGATTGTGTAATCGTTTGTCAATGTGGAGGCTACAGGGTGATTCACCATATTTTCTACCCTCCCCCCTTCCCACCCTTATTATTAGAGCTGGAAAACAGTTTTATATACGAAAGTTGTATAATTTTTGTAAACTTTCAAATGTCGTCCTTAAAAATTAGCAGCAATGCTGCCCTGGTGCTTGATTCCAGTGGTTTTTGGTCCACCTATCTAAGCTGCCACGTACCAAGGTTCTTACTATTCCGAACACCGGGTCAGTCCCTGTAGATACCCTTACTGATCCTGGCCTAGCTACGGATTTTTATTATCGCGCCACAACCAAATTCCCAAACTAATGTTGAGCTTATCTGTTGATTATAGATTCATTTATTTGCCATCTTATACAGCCCGCTTCATGCTACTGCAAACATAGGCCGGAAGAAGTCCAATTTGCCAGTGTACGTAGATGCAGGGACACCGCACACCTATCAGTGGAGCTGACCATAAAATAGTTCCCCGTGTACTTATAACCCGATTAGAAAATTCATTATCAAGATATTCCCTAACAAGGCCAACATTGTGAGTGGGACAAACATCTTGTTGAAACCATAATATGCTGCTGCAGTAGATCCAAGTATCTAGGACCATTCAAATAGCCGTAAATAAAAAATGGCCCAATTTCGTGTTTCCCTACAATACCCCCCCAAAAATTAAAAAAAAAAATACAAATGCAAATTTTCCCTCGACCAATATCGAACGTGTGTTTGGTTATGACGATCCAATAATGGAAAATTGCTTTCATCTGTGAAAAGAATAGATCTCAGAAAGTTGTCCTCGGGAAAAATTTGATGCGTTTTTGACGCTTTGTAAGAATGATAACCATTCTTTTTGAGAACACGTAAGACAGTGGCAATTTGGTGACTAGTTAACTTTCGATTTTCCTCCACTGCAGCGCAAATTATCACACCTCGTACTTCCTGCTCGTCATTCAAAACAGGGGCTACACAACCAAACTTTTCAAAATTCTGCACAAACCTATGAATCGTTGATAGACTAGGTTATGGGTGATTTACAAAATTTTCCAAAAAAAAGTTTTTGAATTAGTCTCAATGGTCTGCCTTGATAGTACCATTTGACTATCTGTACTTATTCGACAACTTCGTTGTATAAAACTAAATTCGGTCCCAACCATCCCCGTATCTCCGTCAAGTGGCTCCGCCGGCAACGTATCAAGAAACATTTTGCTGTTATATTTTACTTTGCATTTATAAACAAACAAAATAAAAAACGTGTTAAAACCTCATCGAAGTTGATTTCATCTTGCCACACGAACATTCGTAGACATCCATTTTTAATTTTAAGAACTTACCAATCTGTTTCTCGAGCAAGGCAGAAATAAAACAAAATAAATTTCCAAAAGATAACACTGCAGCGTGCTTCGAATCCACCTTGGTCGTACGGCACGGAGAGTAAATTGGACTTGATTTCCCCTATGTTCGCAGTAGCATGAAGCGGTCTGTATACATATATTATGTCAGTGATAAAATATAATTTAAAAGTATATAAAAATCAAAAATTAATTGTATAAAAGTGATTTTTTTAAAGTTTTAAAGGATCTGACAATGTGAAAACTAATACTATTAAATCACAGAAAATGATTAAAATGAAAAGAGACATGCACTTGAAATTATTCAAGGAAGAAAACATTAACGCGTATTTTAAAACCCAACAAAAAAAATTAATAAATAATAATATGACTTTTGAAAATAATTCGTCTTGAAATACAGCCATAAATTAAGGGTTCATACTAGCTGCTAAGAGTATAACTGTAGAATTTTCATCAATTTTATCGAAAAAACTATCTTTATTTTCGGTTATTGTATTGTTATTGAATTTGACATCTCCATGGTTTAGTTTTTGACCGTTGCCTGTCAAATAACTTTCTATGGGGCACTGATTAAACGCATACAATGTATGACATCTATCTATTAATGCTAAATCCACGGTGTCTCTATATCCCTTTCCGAAGCGTTTCTCTAACACTCACCTTGTTTAAACGGGCCTCTAAAACCGTTCTTATAAAAAAGGATGGGTTTAAAATTTTGTCGTATAAACACCAATAATGAAATAAATCGATTTTATTTTAAAACGATTTAAGAAAGCAGTTTATCGCTTTAAAACCTATTTTCTTTTAAAACGCTTTAGTGCATTTCTTCCGACCTAAAGAAATAGTCAACCCTGGTTTTACCGAAAAATCTGTTGTTAACTTTGTTGTTTTATTTGTTTTCTTTTTAAACTGACATTTAATAAAGGACGTACAAACCCTCGGTTTTATTTAAAAGCGGTTTTAGATGCGTATAAACGTAGTAATCAAGTGATATTTGCCAGAAGATAAACAAAGAGACAGCGCTTCCCCATTCACGTTGCAATCTAGGCATTGTGTGATATTGCTTACACTGCGGTTTTCTCGTTTAACAAGAACTTTTAGCACGTTTCAAAATTAGACACTTACGGTGGGATTTACTAAAAGGGTTTAGTCTATTTTAGAACGGTCCTAAGTTTAAGTGAAATTTTTGGTTTTAAGCATTTTAAACCAACCCTCCTTGAAATTTAGACATAGTTTGATTTATAAGAAGAATATGAATAAATTTGTTTATTGAATAATCATCTTAACACAATCTTTTGTTGGATTTAAGAAGAAAGTTTCAATTTAGAAGAAACGAAAATTAAAAAATTTAAACCCACGCGGGTTTTAAATAGCAAACACTCTATGGAACAAATTAAAATTGGAGGTATATGTCACTCTAATTAAAACTTACCCTTGTTCATTAATTTTTCCAATTAATACTTGATGTCACCCTACGATTTAGATGGGTAATAATAAAATAAGGAGTAGACTAATTTTTTATTTATTTAAGAGATGTTTTTATTTATGAAATGTATTAAAAAACTTAAATACAAGTTTTGTCTACATTTCTGTCACTGTCGAAATGTCAGATTCTAAATATTAGCTGCGTTGAAATCACAAACAGCGAGTTCGGATTTCTTAACTCTGCTTGTACCTTGGCTTGCACCAACCTCTACTGATGAAAGCTCTACAGCTTTGAAATGGACGGGCTTTTAGTAAGGAAAGTTTTCTTGAGTGCGCTTCTAGATAACCTCAATGTTTTAATTTCAGTTTGTAAATAAATTAATATAGTTGTTTTGGGTTTTTTTGTTTGGTATATTTTTGGTGCATAATCAGTGACCTTTACTTATGTTTGTTTTACCTCCTCATAGATATATTTTTTGTGCTGAAAACGGGTTCAAAATATGGCGTTTTTCTGGACAAAATTAAAGGTGTTTTATAGGTCGATGAACAACTTGGGATATTAAATAAGGTACATTGATCCTTGTAAAAACGGTTACTTAGGTAAATTATAAACAAACTTATTACCAATTGCTACAAAACAATCCTTTCTGGGGGCTATAAATTTAAAGCCCTGGTCTAAAAAAGCACCAACTTTCTAACCTCAAATACAGATAATGAAGCTATTATGAGCCAAATTTTTAGCGTATTCACCATTTGCCACTTTGAAACCTGTCAAAAAAAATTAGTTTTAGGGCATTTTCTCTTAGAATTAGAATTTTGAGAAAAAAAGCAGTTTTTCAGTGGTATTTTGCAATAACAATAAAAAATAATCAATAAATCAATCAATTTGAAAATTTTTTGAAATTTTTTTGAAAAATTTTTGAAATTTGAAAATTGGTTTTAAAATTTAGTACCCCCCACAGCTGTAAATATTTAGCCCTGTGGGGGGTACTATTTTAGATCTTAGTAAATCCCACTGATAAAGTAAATATTTTAACGCATCAGTATCTGTATACCTAAAGCGTTCGAAATAAAGCCAAAATACACTACATTTTTGACTTGTTTATGCGATGTTTCGAACGATTTGATGGGTGCGATGACAGAACTGCTGATTGAAATCGTTGCGTACGTTCGTGGGTCCGTAACGATACATACATCCTTCCGTACGAAACGAGATTCTGTCATCACACCCGTCAAAGAAGCAGGCATCGTTCGAAACACGGCATGAGCAACTCAAAATTTTAGCGTATTTTGACTTTGTTTCGAACGCGTTACGTATACCGATACCGATGCGTTGAAATATTAGAGACATAAAGCTATTTGTAACTCATCGCGGTATATATATCCGCATCTAGCGAGAACCAAGCACATTGATTGGTCAGAAACTTGTAGCACGTTCGAAAAGAGCAGATATATGCAAGTTTAAGGTGTTTCTGAACGCAATAGGTGCTGAGATACGATACGTGTGCCGTAACGATACGTGATACCTAACGCATCTCAACAACTATCGCGTTCAAGAACACCTTAGATTAGCATATATCTGCTCTTTTCGAACGTGGTACAAGTTTCTGACCAATTAATGTACTTGGTTCTTGCTAGATGCGGATACGTATACCGCGATGAGTTACAAATAGCTTTGCGTCTCTATTTACTTTAAGTGTCTACTGTGTATTTTCACTTATCGTCGGTCGTTACGTTACGTTGAACATATCGTTGCAACCACTATCCCGTATACGTCTACCTAACCCAACGTATCCCGATCAAAATCAGTATTCAATGATTCGATCGATACGTTTTGTCGCAAACAGCCAAAAGGTATTTCTGCACATGGACTTTCCAAAGATGTATCTCCGATACGTATACGGATAAGTGAACAAATTAGAAACAAGCTAGTACCTAGTGTCGGAATCATAATTATCCGCTGAACTGGAATAATTGAAATGAAACTTTTAGAATTAATTATTTCTCTAAATATTAGACGATTTAAGAGGTACTGAAATTTAGACATTTGGCAGTACAGGTCTTTTGGCTTTTACTTTTATCAAAGCTTCAACTGAAAAAGTTTCCAGCACAAGAGGGAGTTCCTCAGTAGATTCCTGGGCACAATAGGACTACTTCACAGAGGTTCAGCTTTTGAGAGTTAACTAGCAGTTTCGAATACATACATAACGTTCTTTTATAACGAACACCAATAATTTGGTTATTTCTCTGCATCAGTTTTTTATCATTATCTAATTAAGCAAAATAAAGTTGCCATTTGTCAACGATATCTGTCTTCCTCGACGTCTTATTGTTTTTGGACGAAAACAGATGAAAGCAACGCTTGGCTCCCAGCCAAATATTGGAAGTTCGTATAAAAACTCTGCATCGGGAAAAAATTTAGGTTTGATGATTAACGAATTTCCGAAATATACCAGCAGGCAAGGGAAAACCAGAATGCCGTGGTAAGATTAGGTTTGAATAAGCGAAAAATAAAATGCATAGATTGATTGTTGTTCTCCTTCTCCTTGTTTTAATAAGAATACGGAAGACAATCTAAACGAATGTGAAAACCAGGTATTTTTCTTTCCTTTACAATAGACCTAAATATGAATATCAAGAATCCAGTTATTAGCTTTGTCCGATTTAGTTATAGGGCTTCCAATGTCAGTTGGCATACCTCGTTTTACAGTGTTACAGCTGCATTAGACATCTCACGTCAAACACATTTAGGTCGAAGAAAAAGGCTTATTCTGATTCTGATTGTGTGGGCTATAGGCAGGTATGTTATGTTAATTTACGTATACTTTTATATTATACAATGTTTGAAAATTCTTCATTGTCTTCCCCTCATCAAGCCTTTTCTTCAATTTATTTAATGCTTCTTATAAATGATTGTGGTTGATGGTTCCGGCTCCGATTCTGTACAGGAAATATATATATTGGTCCGGAACCACTCCTAGGCATACAAAGGAAACAGGCGTAAAGTGAGGTCAATATAGGGCACACTTAGCCCAAAGTACATATTCAAGTAAAAAAATATATAAACTTTGAACTATAAATTTTTGAGATAGACATAGCCATAGCTTTAATTAAATATAAAAATTAAAATCTTTGACGCTCTTTTTTGGGGGACACTCCTAATTTTTTTGTGCAATGTACTGTTTTTAATACCAAATTTGAAATCCTTATAAAATTTGCTTTTTAAAGATCCCCTTATCATAGGGTTCGCATATCTAGCTTTGAAAATATCTGCAATCCTTAAAATTTCAATTTTTAAAAGCCATTATCTCACAAAGTCCTTTCAACCGGCAGACAAGGGCAATGCAACAGTGATTTTGGACACGGAAACCTAAACTTCTCCCAAAAGATCCGACGCAATCAATCGAAAGTAAGGTTTATAGAATTTTGAAAAAGTATTCCAGATATATTCCGGACAATACAAGGTCTCAACTGACACCACATTATAGCAAGCCTCCTCATCTATACGGACTTCCCAAAATTCACAAAGATGCAATGCCCTTACGCCCAATTACAAGTTCCAGAAATTCTCCAACAAGCAATTTGTCTAAATTCCTTTTGAGAATTATTCAACCTCTTGCAGGCAAGACCGCTTCATTTGTAGAAAATTCCAACCATTTTGTTAATATTCTTAAATCTTTTGTTTTAGGAACCGAGGATAGACTTGTCAGTTTTGATGTTGAAAGTCTATACACCAATGTCCCGATAAAGGAATCGCTAGATATTATTAGAAAGAGACTGGTTGATGACGAATCCCTTTATGAACGTACCAGCCTACCCCTGGAGGGAGTGATGGATTTGTTGGAGTGCTGCCTACATAACTCTTATTTTCAAGTGAAAGATAGGTTTTATGCTCAGGATGACGGTCTGCCAATGGGTTCATCGCTTTCGCCGGTGGTGGCCAATATTTAAATGGAGTGGTTCGAATCACACGCGGTTGATACCGCAACATATAAACCTAAGCTCTGGCTAAGATATGTTGATGATACCTTTATTGTCTGGACCGGGAATGACCAACAACTTTCAGAATTTCTTCACCACCTAAATAACATAAGACCCACCATTAAATTCACAATGGAATTGGAGCAAAATTGTCAAATTCCTTTTCTTGATGTACTTGTCACACGAGTAGAAAGCGACATCAGAACAACAGTCTATCGTAAACCCACTCACACAGGACAATATTTAAATCAAGGTTCAAATCATTCTGCTACAACCAAACGAGGCATAATCAAAACTTTGTATAACAGAGCCGTTCAAATTTGTAACAATTCTCATGACTTGGAAATCGAAATAAGAAACATTAAGAAGGATCTGCAGCAGAATGGTTACAGCCTTAAACTTATAACAGATACTATTTCTAAATTTCACAAACTTACAATCCCATACGTTAAAGGAGTATCAGAGAAAATTCGAAGAGTAGCGAAAAACTTTAATATTAAAACAGCTTTTAAATCTAGTAATACAATTAGAAGCCTGCTTAGTAAAACAAAACCAGAGAACAAACAAAATAAGGAATGCATTTACCAAGTTCCTTGTGAGTGTGGTGAATCATACATAGGCGAAACTAAAAGACCACTATCTGTTAGGCTTAAGGAACATCAGACGAATACCCAAAAAGGTGAAACCACGAAATCAGGAATCGCCGAACATGCATGGTCAAAACAACACCGAATAAAGTGGGCAGAAGCAAAGGTTTTGCACAAGGAGTCACACTGGAAGAAACGAAAATTCCTTGAAGCTGCCTTTATTGGGCAGAATCAGGGTATTTTCAGTAAACCAAGTGTTGAAATCCCAAATATTTGGAAGCCCCTCCTTGGGCGGACCAACTTCTTAAACTTCAAGGTTGAGTGATTTCTCACAGTATATAAGCAAGCAGCCTTAGGAATTGATTATAGTGTGCACCTGAAGACGATCAGAGATTGTACTGATCGAAACGTCGTGTATAAATAAAATATAGACAATGGAAGTCCGGAACACAGAGTTAATTTCAAACACATCATTGTCTCAAACTTTCAAACAAGTCCTTTCATGTTGGGTGTCATTTTAAAGGATTTTTTGAGATAATCTACAAATAGTGACATTTTTAAAATAAAGCGTTTGTACCACCACTTTTCAATATATGACGTCAAATTGACCAAAAATCGCCCAAAGGCCACTATTACTGAGTTATACTTAAAAAATCCTTTAAAATAATACCCAACATAGTAGGGTATCTTATTTGGTTGCTAAGATTTTTTTTTTAAACTGAAATTTTAAGACTTTGATTGCAGATATCTCGAAAACTAGATATGCGAACCCTATGATATGGGGCATCTTTAAAAAGCTTTTAATTTTTATATTTAATTAAAGCTGGGGGTATGTATATCTCAAAATATAGTTCATAGTTCATTTTCTTTCTTGAATATGTACTTTAGGCGAACTGTGATGGATCGATCATTGACATCCAATGCAAGTCGGACAAGAATCAGCCCTTCATTGGCATCTGTCGGACGGTCGCACCTGGGGGCTGATTCTTGAATTTCGTAGGAAAAATCGCACGAGGAACGGTCCTCTCCCTGATATCGACCAATAATAGGCTTTGAAGCGATCACAAGTTGTCCAAAACCTATCCGACCTCGACCGAACCTCACCAGATTGCCGTGTATCGAAGGAACTCTATTCTTGAATCGAGAGAAAATTTGCTTCCAAGGAGTTCAATTCTCTCGCTACTATGCATCTCATTGGTCCAAACGATATTGACCGAAAGTAATTCTATTGTTCTAATTCTAAACCGATTTAAACCGAAGATTTGGACCAATGAGATGCATAGTAGCGAGATAATTTGACTCCCTGGGAGCTAATATTTTCGCGATTCAAGAATAGACCCACTGGTAGAAGAGTGTGCCGCACGCCAGGCACAGAACGCGGAGCTCCCCAAGCTAGATAAGGAAGAGTCGCACTCACCAAGATGGGCCGACATGCTGAAACTTCGTCAAGAAGACTGCAGTAAAAGTGTGAAGATAAGATCGATCATGATTTCAGGCATAAAATATAAATTAGATTATCTTTTTTTAAGATAGATTAGTGGCACTTACATTATCATGATCATACAACTGCGGGAAAGTTGCGAGATTTCATAAATTTTACCAGCATTATACCCGAAATAAAACGACATTTCAATTGTGTATATTGGCTGCACTTTGTACGTATTCGATGTCGATGTTATTGGCCGTTGCGGCAGCGCTCGCGGGGCCCATTATTTACAACTGCCGTGTGTAGTGTTGACAATTTGACTGATATATTATGGAAAAAGGACCCTGCACTGATTACGTGGGAGTATGAAGGGAATTGGCTACTACAAAAACTATAAAAAAAAGATTGTCTACATCAAAATAATCTACCTTGTTTATTAAGGTGTTGAATGAATGAATGTAGAAATACGGGCGGGATAATTCCCATGTACAGCTGGGTCCTTTAAATTTTAGGACGACTTCAGAAAGTGTTTGATTATTGTGAGCAGTTTATACTATTAAGTTGACATTAAAAATTTTGTAGGTTATTTACAACTACAGGATGATCTATGTTTCCTTAAGGGAACTGCTTATACTTCTTACACTAAGGTCTTCTTTATTTTTTTATTTTGTTTACTTTATTTATAAGACTTTTATACCAAAAATAATAAATACATTTTGTGTATGTCTATGTATTTGATATAATAATAACAAAAAAAAATCAATATTTTGTCATGTCTCCGTTTACGTCGATAACGTTTTGTAATCTACGAAACATTGATTCATAGAAAGACACCGTGACATTTTCTTGGCCTGCAAGGTCTTCCCATATCGTTGTGATTTCTTCCCAGAAATGTTCCGCATTTTGTGGCAAGAGCCTGCGTTGTTGGAGTCTGTATACAATAACACTCCAAACATTTTCTATTGGGTTCATAACTGGGCTGTAACTTACCCAAGGAAGCAATTCAACGTTGTTTTCTTATAACCACCTTGTTATGATGTTCGTGGTATGAACCGGACAATTATCTTGTTGATATATAAAATTGTTTTCTGGAAAAAGCTGTTCCACACTTGGTAGCATGACATTGTCCAATATCTCTAAATAGGTTTGTCCCAAAAATCTTCCGTCAATTCTCCATATCACCCCCAATCCGCTTGCTGACATCCATCCCCATATATTCACACTAAAATGACCAGCTGCTCGGTAGTGACTCACATACTGTGGATTGAATCTGGCGTTATCTGGCCTATACACTCTAATTTTGCCTTTCTTTGACGACTGAAAGGTTTTTTCATCCGTAAAAATCACGCGGTTCCAAAAATCTTGATCTCTGTTGATATAATTCAGAGCAAAAAGAAAGCGTTTCTGTTGCGGTGTGAGCTCAGTTTTAGTAGCTGCAACACGGCAATTTAAGTGTGATCTCTTTATCCTCCTGAAAGCAGTTGTCTTGCATCCTGGGAACTGAGACAAAATCCTTGCTTGTTTTGCTGTTAAAAAAGGGTCCTCTTCGAGTCTTTTCCTTCTTCATCCTGGCTGGAAACTGCTAGTCTGCCTGATCCTCCTCTCCTCTCTAGCGTTCTTTCTTCCCTACACCTTTTGTTAATCAACAATACAGTATTCCGGTTACGATTGAAATGTTCTGCCACAGCTGCAAGAGACCATCCGTCCTCCAGCTTCGTTACAATCCGTGCTCTCAATTCCTTCGTCATGTGTGGGGCCATGATCTGAGTTTCTTGACTAAATTTAAGAATTTTATGTGACTGGATTTTGACGTTGATAATAAATTTTTGAAGTAGAATGACACTACAATTTGACTGACATTAGATTGAAATAAAATAAAATACACTGCTCAAATTCAAAAAAAAACTGCTTTAAGAGTCGTCCTAAAATTTAAAGGACCCAGCTGTACGTAGGCCACCTTGCACCATTGTACGCCCACTATCCATGGTTTAGCCCTGGAAGCCTGCCTCTTTCGCAAAAGAACAGATTTTTCTGGGCTGCAACCTTCTTACATTGCCTGGGACCAAAAGATAGTTCCCAAGGTACGACTCTCTTGACCTGTCCAGAGCCGGACACTCCAGCAGGACATGCAAGAACGATTCTTCGTCCTTCACGCACCATCGACTCTCTGAGTTTCTAGGTGTTTGTTGAGGCAACATTGTCCTGTTGCTGGTCTCACGTACTTCCTGCCTAGGTGGAGCAAGTAGGCCTTCGAGCAGGTGCTCTTCAGTCAGCTCTGTTTCGGTTGGATCATTCCTGGACCCGTATTCTTGACGGCCTGTGAGGTGAGCAGTTACCGGTGAGTATTTGCCTCTCTCACTTTTCCCATGGTTGGCCAATTTGGGCAACAGGGGTTCTGCACTGATGGTGTGGGAGTATCAAAGATTACGTGGGAATATGAATACAAAAACTATGAAAAAAAAGGAGTGTGTACATCAAAATAATGTACCTTGATTATCAAGTTTTTTTATAGAATTTAAACCCTGGCAACATTATAAAAAGTTCTTAAATTTCTTCTGTGATTTCTTTTTTTGATTTTCACTTAAAGCCCTTAAAAAAACTCGAATACGACGAATGTTTCTCATTAGCCGCGCGCGTTCAACCAACCAATCGGTAGGCTGTAGGTTGGTGTGTTACTGTGATTGTTGGCGGGTTTTTTAACAAGACTAATGCTCTTATCCACCAACGCAAAAATTCCCCGATTAGGTTCTAATCGTGACTAGTTACTAAACGGTGATTAGAATGTGGTGTTTTACTTTGAAACCTTGTTTGACAAGACTCATTCCGAACTCCGATTAGTATTAATCATGATTAAAGCTTATTCGGAGAATTTTCACGTTGGTGGATATGGACATAAGACCTTAGAAGATTAAACTACTAAGACCCACAAAATATCAAAAACTGAACAAAATGGTAAAGGTCCAATTTTATCTAGTTAAATACCAATATAACATCCGACTATGGCTTTAAAAACAATGGGTACCTAATTTGTTAAAAAAAAACCAGCTACTTAGAAACTCTTTGACATATGAATAACGTGTTTCGTTTTCTAAACAACCAATTTTAGAAGTCTGGTCTATAATTTCCCATCTATAAACTGTTTCGAATAGACATTCATATTATTTAAAAGTTTTGTAATAACAGACCGCACGACCCCTTTTTTCAATCAATATGATCATAGGATTTGTATGAAGCATCGTCAAAAGTTCGTTCAAAAAATATTGAAACGAGATGTTATAGGCGTATTGAATTTCAACGACACTAATCTCACTTTTTACTTTTTTTAAAATTTAAACGTTTACAATGACAGTTTCATTTAGTTTCTGTATTGAAATGTCTACCCGCCATATTAAAATGGGTCCGGATAACTTTGAACATTGTTTAAAATATAGGGAAGTTACACAACCTTATGGGCAAAATAGTCGACACTTTTTAATGATTTTTTTAAATATCTTGGACAAAATGAGTAGAAACTTTTCATTTCATACGAATTTTATTTTAAACATCAGACAATGCTTTAAATGAACAGTTGAAACGGAACTATCAGTTTCCTGGTACCGACCCGGATGATGCTAGTTTAATAATAATTTTGTTTAGGAAGGGGATGATCAATGTTTTCCACTTTCTTCATGTAGGAATATTTACTTTGGTTTAAATAGTTATAACACAAACATACCAATTTGTTTTCTTTGAATATGTTAACCGTGTCTTTCGACGGATTATAAAAAGGTGAACTTTTTGCCAACCTCAATTAACCTAGCGACCCTACCCCAAGAAAATCCAAATTTAGTTATGCCATAATTATGTGCTAATTTCGTCCCCAACCAAAAAATTTTGTGCTCCTCTGGTTTCTGAAAAAATCGAAAAAGAAAATGGGGTAGCCAGATTAATATTAACTTAGCAACCCCACCAGGAAATATGGGGCCAAACCTAATATTTTTGGTTTAAAAATTATGTGCCCATAACTACGGTTTAAAAAAAAAATGGGTGGGGTAGCTAGGTAAATATTAACTTAGCGACCCCAGATATTTTAAACATTTCAACATTTCAAAAAACAGTATTATCTGCATATTATGTGCTAATTTCGTCTACAATCAGAAAATTTTGAACTCGTCTGGTTTCCGACAAAATCGATAAAATTTCGTCTGGTTTTCGAGAAAATCGATAAAATTATTAATAACCTAGCATTCCCAATATTAAAATAAAAAATTATGTGCTCCATGAATACCCAATATCTGAAGTGCGATTCCAAAGTGACAATTTATGATTCCAAAATTATGTGCTCCATGAATATGTACAAGAAAAATCCAAATTTTTTGTTTTCAGTGCAGTTTTTTGGTGGGGTACTTAGTTTAATATTAACCGAGCGACCCCATCCTAAAACGCGGTTCTAAAATTTTAAAAAATGTACACCAAAATTATGTGCTCTACGATTATATAAGAAAAAATCGAATTCTTCATTTTAATTGATGTTTTTTTTAAAAAAAAAAAGGTTGGGTTGCTAAGTTAATTTTAACCTAGCTAACCCACTTTCCTTTTCAATTTTCTTAGAAAGCAGAGCGCCAAATTTTTTGATTGGGGACGAAATTAGCACATAATTAGCACATAATTATGGTGTTATTAAATTTTGATTTTCTTGAGGTGGGGTCGCTAGGTTAACGGAGGTTTTTTGCCATTATTTCGTGTTTTTTTTTTCTTTAATCACACCAACGGAATTAAAAATACGTCTAAAGGCGATTTAGGCAAGCTTTGGTACATAGTTTGGTACCCTGTTTGGTCTTATACATTCGTGTAGCACATAATTATCACATAATTTTAAAATCAAAAATTTTTAGTTTGGCAACATATTTCCTGGTGGGGTTGCTAAGTTAATATTAACCTAGCTACCCCAATTTCTTTTTCGATTTTCTCAGAAACCAGAGCACCAAATTTTTTGATTGGGGACGAAATTAGCACATAATTATGAGGTGGGGTCGCTAAGTTAACGCAGGTTTTTTTGCCATTATTTCGTGTTTTGTTTTTTGCTTTAATCACACCAACTGAATTAAAAATACGTCTAAAGGCGATTTCGGCAAGCTTTGGTACATGGTTTGGTACCCTGTTTGGTCAAATGCTTGCCAACCGATTTCGGATACGAAAATGATGACGTCACCGTGACTCTGGTATCCTTTTTGGTATGTTAAATTGCATACCGTGTAACGAAGCACGATTTTGTGATTTGGTGTAGTGCTATCTCCCTCTATTTTCGTTTTGTCCTGCTTTAGAAATGTAAACAAATAAGTTGGATTTGAAATTTTGTTCTTTTCAGTTGTAATGGATTTAAACGACCGATACGGGGTAACCCTTTTCCTTAATGGAATATGCTGGCAAAGAAATTGCATTACATACACTGTAGGTGCTATTTGATAAATCTTCTTCAGCAAAATAAACCACTTAAATAGGAAAATAACCATAAAAAACAAACAAAAAAGTTTCTTTAAGGCTTGTTTCTCTTGGCCTACCGAACGAATTCGGAAGAAAGTGGTATGTTACGTCATTACTATGACGTCACAGGTACCAATTGCTCAACCAATACCAAGGAAAGCTTGCCGAAATCGCCTTAAATTAGCGCAATGCGTATTCTAAAAGATTTGAATGTTATATTTTATCTTTGTTATTCATACACTTACTCAATCTTCTTTGTGTGTCTTTCATTTTCGTCAGGCGCTTGTGAAAAATTAAGATTTTTACATCTAAGGGCTCTCTAATAAATACATAGTTTGGATCAATAAACCTTTATTATTTATTTATCTGAGATTCAGCACCTGGCCCGTGCCCGTCTATTTTCAGATCCAATACTAACAGTTTGAAAAACATCTGAATTGTTTATAAATGACGAATTTTCAAAACTCACTGAGGAAAGGCATCAATTATTTTACCAAACCGCAGACGGTCTAATTTGCGGCCAAATGACAATCGCAAATATGAGAGGCTTTCAAGGGTCCCCTAGGCAACAAATTTTAAATTTTTTTAAAGGTCATGGGTAAAAATAGAGTTTTTCGATTGTTTATGCCTGAAATAGAGCCAAAATGTTATTTTTGTGCCATTTATTGCATAGACACGCCATTTGAGAACTTTAGTATTGTTTTTAACTAATAATTCGGGTTTTCATAAACTTCCATATCTATACACATTATAAGAACTACTTACTAGAACTACTCACTATGACTAATGATTAGTCTAATATCAAACCTAAATAACTTATAGCTATTGTTTGAGCGTGGTAGACAATATTGAACTTGAGAGGAAACTAGAGTTTTGAACTTCCATTGTCTTTATTCTTTACTTTTACCTCCATTAACCTAGCGACCCCACCCCAGGAAAATAAAAATTTAGTTATGCCATAATTATGTGCTAATTTCGTCCCCAATCGAAAAATTTTGTGCTCCTTTGGTTTATGAGATAATCGAAAAAGAAAATGGGGTAGCTAGGTTAATATTAACTTAACAACCCCACCAGGAAAAATGGAGCCTAACTAAAATTTTTTCGTTTTAGAATTATGTGCTAATTATGTGCTCGACAAATATATAAGAAAAAAAATCAAAATTTTAATTTTAAATTATGTTTTCTTTAAAAAAAAAAGGTGGGGTAGCTAGGTTAATATTTGCTATGTTTTCATGGGTATTGAGTTCGTTTTCAAAACTCATTGTATCTTTTTCTTTTTTATAGCGTGTTCTTGCTCTTGATAAAGAACACGCTCTATAATAGAAGAAGATACAATGAGTTTTGAAAACGAACTCAATACCCATGAAAACATAGCAATTAACTTAGCAACCCCACCAGGAAAAATTGAGCCAAACTAAAAATTTTTTGTTTTAAAATTATGTGCTAATTATGTGCTCGACGAATTTATAAGAAAAAAATCGAATTTTTCATTTTAAATTATGTTGTTTTTAAAAAAAGGGTGGGGTAGCTAGGTTAATGCTGCAGGCAATTTTTTGCAGTTTAAGTAGAAAATGCTGGTTTGGTGTGGGATCTGGTCTCAATTCTAGATTTGTTGCCAACATCATCTCATAAGTATGCTTAAAATTAAACTAAAATTGTAACAGAATTTGGTCAGGTTTTTTGTCAGTCTGTTGCCCTTACCTTTATTCGGGGCAGGCGCAGTAGCGCTCTGGCAGGCTGTTACCTTTATTAAAGGTAACCACTGGTGCTAATTAGCGTCGAATAGCGACTACCTTTACCGTTAAAATGACAACCAACCCAACTTGATGTGATTCTGTGGTGGATGATTTTTAGGTTATAAAAGTTTGTTTTGTTTTGCAAAAATTTTGTGCATTTGGATTTTATTTTTTGTTAACCGTGTTTATAGAAGTAGTGGGGTGTCAGGTGAGTAAGTACAAATAAGTTTGCAGAGGCTCGATTTCTTCTATTACTCCACCAAAGATATCTTGCCAAATCTTTTGCCTGACTAAATTTATGTTGGGGTGTCCGTCTCCCAGTTCTATTACTAAATTAATATTTTCTTCCATGATATGGTTAGAAAAGCAAATAAAAAAAAGACTTGAGAAAAAAACAACAAGTCAATAAAAAAGTAAGGTTATGTTTACCGCCAAACGGTTACGGTTACGGAATACGGTTCAATTGTTTGGTCTCCCTACTATATTATTTATAAAGAAATGTTAGAAAAAGTGCCGAAAAAATTTCTCAGATATTTGTATTTTAAAAAGTTTGGTGTCTACATTTTTGATATTTCATATAATGTATTATTAAATGAATTTAAATTTAAGAACTTAGAGTCTAGAAGAACACTGTCATGCTTACTATTTACGTATAAAATTATACATAATCACGCAGACTGTTCATATATTTTGAGTAAACTACTTTTAACTGTTAATATATATAACAACAGAGAGTTAGGTACATTTTATATTAAAAAAACAAAAACCAACCTGGGACTGAAAGCGACTATTTTTCAAATATGCAGTGCGGTTAATTTTATTTTACATATTGATATATTTTCTGAGACACTTAAGAGTTTTAAAAAGAAAGTGTTGGATTGTTACTAGTGACTTTAAAAAACTTATCAATTTTTTACTCAGTGAAAACATAGCTTAAAACTTTGCAGTGTTATACCTTGCGATAAGTGCTTATTTAGTTAATTAGAAATTGTTTGTAATCAATTATTGGACTTTCGTCTGTAGATTACAATAAAATGAAATTAAAAAAAAATAAAAATAAAAACGATTGACTACGTTCAAAAGCTCTATTTTTAACCTCTTGAAGTTACCTTTATTTACGGTAACGGTAACCATAAGGGTAACGAAATTTGCCGTTAAACTACCTGACCAAAATCTCCTTAATGATGTTATAGTGCCGCAGAAAAAAATTTTCGCCGTACCGACCTATAAGACGTCTTATAAGTTTTTCGTAATTATTTTTAATGGGGTTAAATTGGGTTAAACTTAAAAGAAGCTGAGTTGGGGTGGGATCTAGTTTCAGTTCTATATGTGTTGGGGAAATGTCATAAATGCCCGCAGGCAAAAATTTAAAAAAAGTTATACTAAAAAAGCTATTTTTTACACGTTTTGAATGCTGTTGATAAAAACTGTTAACTAAAATTGTGACAATTAATGACATTATAGCGAGCGCCAAAAGCAAATTTTGTTGAAACTTTTCGGTTGGTGAGCTGCAAAGGGGCAGGGGGCGATTTCCCACTGAAAAAAATTATGCAATATTGTGATCGTAAGAAATACCGCCGAGTAAAAAATTTTACAAAAAATAGTGTGTAATATCGTATATTTAAGATTAGAAAAAAAAACTGTAAATATTTTATAAAAATATATTTTCCATTAATTCTAAATCGAAAGGTCATTGAAATTTATATATTTTTTTTGATACTGGGACTTTTTATCCATAGTAGGATTAATGCCCAATGTCAAAGTATTTTTGCAGAGTTTCATGCGGCAGGCAAATACGCTGCCCACTGCACTACGGAGATCGGCAAAAAAAGTTATAAAAGAGAATCTCAACCAGGTCAAAAATATATGAAAAATTCAAGGATTCTTAGCTTAGCTTTTTCCCGGATATTTCCCGACCCCACCGAATTCCCGACTTCTTCCCGAATTTCCCGGTTTTCAAGGATTGTGGCACCCCTGCTTAGTATCTGCAATCGTCATCAGGTGAATACTGTACTCAGTGGCTATAATGTAAAAATATTAGAGGACAGTTCTTCAGATGAGTCTGATCAAAAGACAAAAATCTTCTCGCTTTTGCGATTTGAATTCGAAAAATTTGATTTAGGGGGGAGGGGGATTTCACTGACCTGATTTTTGTACAGGGTGGTCAAAATTCGAGGCCATTTTGGGTATTTCTAAGAAGCAAATACATGTTATGAGCTCGATATGCGACGGGCACTTTTTTATAAATGGAAATTTATTATTATTTACAAAAACGACGATAAAATTAAATAAAAAAATTTAAAACCAACAAAACAATATAATTATTAAGGATATAATAAACATATAAAAAATAAATTTATGAGTGCGATACATCGTTTTAAAGAAAATTTCGCGCTGATTTCAAAAATCAAGTAAAAAGTACGGTTCATTCCAAATTCCCCGGTTCAATTCCAATATGGCGGCTGACATTTTTACACAGAAACTAAACGGAACTGTCAGTGTCAAAAAACCGGTCCGATTGAATTTGTAATGAAGTGTAGGTCATTCCATAAGAAAAATGACAAGTTAGAGTTATGTATATCTCAAAAACTAAACGTTAGATAAAATCCAGTTTGACAAATATATTCTACTTTAAATTATCTACAGGGTTCCTAAGATTTTCCTTAGGGATAGGATTTCAATAAATCAAACAGAAATGACATAGAAAGTTCTGCGGGCACAAAAGAAACAGGTATATTGAGCAATGGTGCCAGTTTGTTATTATCTCCGGACTGCTTTCATGAGACAAAATTGTCGCCACTCTTTCATTGTGAGCATAAATCATAGTTGCAATAATAACCGTTGACAAGATGTCTGCAAATTCCGCTAGATGGCGGCCACACCATGAACATCTAATCTAATTAAAAATTAGATGTTTTCAGGTCCAAACCACAGCTTTTTCTTGCTTAAAGGAGGCGGCAGGGTCCATTATTTACGATACTGAGCGATAAACTCGTGAGGATGTTAACATTAAAAAGAAATATATTTGCTTTTAATTAAATTTATTTCCATTCTGTTCTACTAGTGACATCTATCCGGAAACGGCCAAACCATGCAGCTAGCACTAGCAGCCAAAGAAATCAATAAACGGCGCTGTTTTTCCTGCAGAGCTTTTTGCTTGCGATATTATTGATTTTAAATAAAGCTGGCCCTACACTACATTTGATATTTTCGAGGTGTTTTATGACATGATCTCGAAACATGTAGCGAACCAACTCTTCAAAACTAGCGGGAGGGTAAAAGCGAAAAATAAGGGGCTGCCAATATTTGTAACACCCAAAAAGGGGTGAAAAGATTTATTTTGCTCTGTTTCTATACAAAAAACGTTTTTTTTTACGAAAAACTTGAGCTCTGCCACTTTTTTTATTTTTTTCTTCAACTTTCTCGACATTTTCGTCATACCGTAGAAAAAAATTATTTCCTCCATGGTCATACTCTACTTTTATTCGAAAAAATTTAGAAACAGAGACGGGATTTTTTATTTCGTTTTCCTAAAACGGGGATCTTGGTCTCGAGTGAGAAGATAAAGATAAAGATAAAGGGCGCCGCAGGCAAAAATTTTTCAATTAAATTAGCCAAACGCAAAAATGTTAGAAAAACAAAGCACGAAATAAAAATGGCGCCGCTTACAATTTTTTTTCAAAAATTAGGTAATTTCGGGAACGCAAAGAAATAGGTCTAAAGAGTATAATTTTTAAGAAAAAAATATCAATTTTCTCGCCCTTCTCCACTGGGGCTACAGGGGCCGTGCACAAATTACGTAATGGTTATAGGGGGGAGGGGGGTTACAAAACGTTACGTAGGGGGGAGGGGGGTTTTCGACAACGTTTGCATTTGTGTGAAACTAAGAAAATTTGGAATGAAAATAAGTGAAGTTTTTTTTTTTGGGAGGGGGTAGTGGTCTTGAAATCGTTACGTAATATTAGGGGAGTGGCGTGCCAAACCGTTACAAAACATTACATAGGGAGGGGGTCAAAAATTTGTAAAATCACCGTTACGTAATTTGTGCACGGCCCCACATCTGACTGTTCCTCCTTTTTGATTTCGAATCAAAGTGCAAAACCCGGGTTGGACGTTCGAAGGCGTCAACCCGTCCTATTTGCTTGATAAAGTTTCTACGGAAATATTTCAGTCGATTTCTTCGGCCGTGTATGAACGCTTTAGGTTAGGCATTTGCATGTCTCTCAGTCCCCAGCCTGTAAACAGTGCGTAAGGACAATGGTTACAAAATGAAAAGCCGAAAAATATTTTTTTTTACGATATCTTTCATCAGTTTGGTATTAAAGTCGAGCAAAAACAATTTTTATTCCAGTCCTAAAGGTATGAAAATGGAAAACATTAGAAAACAACAACCTGGAATGGATTTACTACGTGTAAGATGTAGTGACAACATCGCGCCATGCCCATCCTTTTCTGCCTAATGTGCTTTTCCGTTTGTCTGCGTCTTATACACGGCTGCTTGGCCCCCTAAGGATTTGCTTAGGAACCCTGTATAAAAAAGCAATTCAGACCAAAAAGAAATCCCTCCCTTAGAAGTAGGTACCCAAAACCCCCAAACCCCTGGAATTTGGACCACCCCGATTATTGCAAAGTGTTGCCCGTCATTAAAAGTTGAGAATTATTGCATGTTATTGCAAGCTATTGAAAGTATTGTAAACTATTGCTCGATTATTGCAAGTATTGTGAAGTGTTGCTGGATTATGGCCAAACTATTGCATGACTATTCAGCCATTCCAGCTAAAGTTCACCACGGGTAATATCACAAAATACGAATTACCGAAGACCTTAACCTACTATTTGTGACCACTTATATATTTTTTAATTTGCCTCCAGAGGCTAAAGCTGCTTCCATTAAAAAAGTAATTTAAAATGTTTCTTTGAGTCAAAAAAATGCCAAAAACTTGAAATTTGGGTGTTTTTTTTATAAAAAGATGAGCTTAAACTTTGTACTCTCAAATATTTTTGCACACTATCCATGAAATAATTGTATAAAAAATAAATAAAGTAGGCTTGCTAGTATTACCAAGATTTATTCATTTTGCGTAAATCACTTTTCTTATAATTTAAATATTCTTAGTTTAGTTGTTTATTAGTTAAATTCTTAACCCTTTCGTTGTTTGGTGAAATAATAACAAATATTATTTAAGTATGATTTTTACTTTACGGTTATATTAAGTTTTGGCATCTTTTGAGGTCCTATTGGCAGATAAATAAATAATACAAAAATGAATGAAGGTATGCTTCTTTTTGCTGGTCCGTCCGTTACGCATATTAAAAGGCTTTTTACCAACTTACTAAAGTAGATCAAAAAAAGTTTACATTTGAATTGTTTGAGTACAATTAATGTATTTATTTTTTTTGGTCCGTCCGTTATGCTGGAATGGCTGTATTGCAAGTATTGCGAGCCACTGTTATTAATTTTTATTTAATATTAATATTTACTTTAAGTGTCTACTAAAAGTAAATAGAGACATAAAGCTTTTGTAACTCATCGCGGTATACGTATCCGCATCCAGCGAGAACCAAGCACATTGATTGGTCAGAAACTTGTAGCACGTTCGAAAAGAGCAGATATATGCTAATTTAAGGTGTTTCTCAACGCAATAGGTGCTGAGATACGATACGTGTGCGTTCAAGAACACCTTAGATTAGCATATATCTGCTCTTTTCGAACGTGCCACAAGTTTCTGACCAATCAATGTGCTTGGTTCTCGCTAGATGCGGATACGTATACCGCGATGAGTTACAAATAGCTTTGTCTCTAATATTTCAACGCATCTGTATCGGTATACGTAACGCGTTCGAAACAAAGTCAAAATACGCTACATTTTGACTTGTTTATGCGATGTTTCGAACGATGCCCGCTTTTTTGAAGGGTGCGATGACAGGACTGCTGATTGAAATCGTTGCGTACGTTCGTGGGTCCCTAACGATACGTACATCCTTCCGTACGGAACGAGATTCTGTCATCACACCCGTCAAAGCAGGCATCGTTCGAAACGTGGCATGAACAAGTCAAAAATGTAGCGTATTTTGACTTTGTTTCGAACGCGTTACGTATACCGATACGGATGCGTTGAAATATTTACTTTAAGTGTCTACTAAAGTTAATTTTCAGTTTTATCAGCAGTCGTATCCTTATCTCTATCGAGTCGACCAATCAAGCAGGTGCACTTTTAAAATCATGGCGAATGCGTGACAGCTCCAGCTGATCAAATGCAGGAAAACCTCGATAGGTACGATAAGGGAGCCGTAACGTTACGACCATCCCTGCATACGGAACGAGGTTTTCACGCATTGGATCAGCTGGAGCTGTCACGCATTCTCCATTAGTTTAAAAATACACCTGCTCGATGGGTCGACTCGATAGACATAAGGTTACGAATGTCGATCGCACCGAAATTTAACTCTAAGTGTCTATTAAGCGATAAAGTCACAGAGTACCGAACAGACTGATCCGTGATAAACTCGCCTAACGGGGATTTTTTATAAGAGGTGCAAAAGATCTCTATTGTGTGGACCACTGCGCGCTATTGCAAACCACTGTCAGATTACTGCACATTGCTGTGCTCAAAATTTGTACATATAGTGCAGGCAGTGAAATCCCCCTCGAATTAACCATTCCGCTCATTCATGTCGGTGTGTGAAGAGCACAATAAAACAATTGCTAAAAACAAAAACAACACAATGCAACAAGATTGTTGTTTGATTTAACTTCATAATTTGTGATTATTAGCATTAGGGCAGATTAGATAGAAATAACTTCATAAGCTTTGGGTTTGAAGACATTTTTTCTACGTTGCACCTACGTGAGTACTGGCTTCGTTTACCTGGCCAAAAGGAAATTTTAAAAAATCGACTTAATAAATAAAGTACGTTACGTTTTAGCGAATAGTTTTATGGGTTTCTATATTTTTGATGGTGATTTTCATATAGCAGGTATATATAAAGCATGATTTACAGGTAGTTTTTCGAATGTCAGCGTCCATACTCGGTTTGGTTATTTTTATTTATGTAAATGAGATCCTACAAATATGTTATTTTATAAATGTATCGATTTTGGGAAAAAGTAGGTGTTTTAAACAGTGTAATTTTAATATTTTAACCAAAAAAATTGACACAGGTGAAAATTTAAAAAATAATCACACCGTATCTTAAAATGTGCATAAAAGATAACGCCGCAGGCGAAAATTTTCAAAAATTAATGTGCAATTTTGTTTTTTTATACCCCGCCCGGCGCGGCAGCGCCCGTCCCTGTTTTTGGCGGAAATTTCACACGAGCCGGAATGTTATGAACGAGGCGCCAGCCGAGTGAAACAACACGCGAGTGTAAGAAAGTTACTTTCTATCGAGTTGTGTACGCTATTTTTCGTACGAACACTGATGAATTACACTAATTTTTGTAAAAATTGATGGTCCTTAATTTTACACAAATCAAATGAAACTGCTTTGCCGCACACGTGTGGAAAAGTACTTTGCAACACATGTGCAATTTAACGTTTTCTAAGGATGCAAATCGTGTGAAATCCATCATTTTCATATGTGGTCGTTGGAAAAGAGTAATGTATTTGTTTATATTTTGGCCATGATACAGATACCTTATAATAAAATCTATCGTTATGTTTGGCTAGACAAGGCTGGAAATGTAGAGAAACATTTTGAATTGATGCGTTTTATCCCTAAAATTATGGATAAAAACTGTACAAAAAAAGTTTTATGATATCTTTATAACAATAATATCGGCACACATGATAAAAGTTAAATTAAACAAAACTACGCGGCACTGGCCCAACTGTCTTTTTTAGTGTGACCATAATTTTTTAAGAGCAAGAGTACATATACCTATATATTCAAAAAAACAAGCTGTTTAATAATAATTTTTAAATATTTTATATATTTTTTAAAAGTTCCCTATACCATCGGATCTCCTATACCATGATTCAAGGGCGGTTACAGCTTTTTTTGAAGGGGGGGGGGGCGTCAAGTTGTTGTGAAAATTTTGAGCAAATTATGCTAAAAATATCAATGTTGCGTTGACCAAAATTGCTTAACGGCGCAAGAACAATCCAGAGATAATATAAATTTGTCAATCGATTTCAATACGTCATCTACCACTCATTATCTATCTCTGGTTTCTTTACTGTATTCTCCTGTTCACAGATTGCGCCGCGAATCATTGGGGATTAGGGTCACTGGATCCTAAAACCTTTGGCTGGGACCGCAGGTCTCAGGATCCAGTGACCCTATGGGGGATTGTTTATTTATCACCTAGGTGATCGAATTGAGAGCAGTGACAACTAGTCAAATGGCCATACACACAGACCACTTAAGGGTTCTAAAAAGTAGCTTTTCACCAAAGGAAAAATTATTAAATAAAACACAAAAACCAGGCCGACGAACTCCAAAACAAAACGACAAAACTAAGGTTATGAAGAATGTCAGGCAGACACACTGACATTGTTTAGTTGCAAATACAGTGAGTCGACCAATTTCGATGTTTGCATGGCATAAATTTTTTTTCCTGGTAAGGGGTGTTACCTAGGTATATATGCTAGATCTCTCTTAGCCGAATACATTTAGGAAAGAAGAACACTAGAAACTATGCCTAGGGTAAGCTCACAAAAAAAAGACGTGGGTGGTTAATTTTGATGGTGGCGGTATCTATAATATAACCATTTAAGTACTTTTTGATACTAGGCATATAACTAATATTGATAGGTAACCAGTATAGTCCATGTTTTTACATTTCCGCATGTTTTAGCTTTAGAGGAAAATAATACTCAATTTGTTTTTTATTAGAGGAAGAGGATTACAAAGCTTATTAATACAATCTAGAGAGTTTTTGAAATTAGGTGTCCATTATTTGGAAAATTACAAATATTTCCAATTTAGTTTTACAGGTCTCTATAAAGGGTATTTCTGACTGTTTCTGACGTAATATGGGCGCGCCAATTTTGAAACACCACAAAAGCTAAAACAGTTTTTTTCAAAAAATAAACAAAATTTTAAAAAAGTACCAAGATTTAATGGAAAAACATAGTCCAATAAACAATTTAGGCAAAATATCAGGCCATTTGGAAGTCCCGTTTCCGAGAAACATGCGGAAAAAGAATTGCCTAATAAACGGACCCAACAGCGTTGCCGGTTTAACGATGTAATTGGGCCGTTAAGATAAAACTAATATTGCAACAATCAATGATATACAGTTTACGTTTTATATAAAAGCGGGTTGGGTGCTGCCATGGAGGTATGAGATATTCGTATAGCTTT
This sequence comes from Oxystoma pomonae, assembly GCA_963921995.1. NCBI lineage: Eukaryota > Metazoa > Arthropoda > Insecta > Coleoptera > Brentidae > Oxystoma > Oxystoma pomonae. Next base: position 103,116,912 of record OY998166.1, on the reverse strand, counting down.
AAATATAGATTTATTACCAAAATCATGTTATTAATGTGACGCATGCAAAAATTTTGACAAAATTATACTTAAAAATGCTTCCCTACAACTTTCTAAATGCTGTTGACAAAAATCTCAAAATTCAACTAAACATACAACAATCAATAAGTTATCCGCCTGCGGAAATTTTAGCAACTTTTGAAAATTAACCAACAATTTTGGGATTGTTTAAATTCTCATGAAATTTTTTAAAAAAGGTGGGTTGGGTTGCCTGCCATCCAACCCACCTTTTTTAAGCGGCACCTTCCTTGCTTTGGATGGAGGCTCAAAATATGACCTACTTGATTTTTTAAAAAACATTAACGAATTAAGGGAAAGTGGTTATAAGATTTTGTGTTATTTGTTTACTTAAAACTTTTTAAAGCGCCACAGGCGAAAAATTGTAAAAAAATAAACTAAACATGTCATTTTAATCAACTTCTCAAGGTTGTTTGATAAAAATTGTGTAAATTTAAACTAAAATCGCAAAAAAGATTGATGCAGTAGCGCCGCAGGCGAAATTTTTTAAATCTTACTTTTCAATATTTCATTGATATTAGTGTTGGCTGTTTATTTGGTTTTACAATAATAATAAAAAAAAAGAAAATGGTTATTCCTGAATATTGTTGTGATATGGGGAAAAAGAGTACAGTTCTAATCTAATGAGTATAGAGTACAAAGCTTTAAAAAAAAGAGTACAAATGGTTTTCATATGGGGAAAAAGAGTACAGTTCTAATCTAATGACTATAGAGTACAAAGCTTTAAAAAAAAAAAAGAGTACAAATGGTTACACTGTTTCAGGCAGAAACAGAATTACCAAGCGTCAGATCCGAAAATTCTTGCTGACAGTTGACTTTAATTACATCTGCATGAACTTCGGGTAGAAAATACTGTATCTCATAGTTCTATGGTGCTGACCAATGTTCCTTCTTCAATACCTCGAGCACCTCGACAATCGCAAGTGTAACACACACACACACTGGTTGGCCATGAATCCGCTCCTGCTTGGTTTACTGAACCCGCTTTTGACGTCCGGCAGTTCAAGGTCTCGTCGCGGCTCAGCAGGCTGATAGGCAACGTCTAGTGGGCCATTCACTTCGTCTGACAGATTTATTGTTAATGAAATCAGCTGTTTGTTCTCTGGTGTTGAGAAACTCCTATTTAGGGTAGGGTAATTCTCTAGGTAAATTAGCAAGTTATAATTTAAATTAATGTTACCGTTTCCAAATACATTTTTAAGACACATAAACTTGACATTTTATTTCGAATTCTGCTATATCAGATAGAATTGTAAATTTTATGTCGCTACTACTTGAGTATGCAGTATCAAAAGTTTTGCCGCAGTAATCCCGCATTCTTTGGGTGCCAAGTATCCGTCCGACATTCTAATAAAACAAACAACTCTAGTCGCCACCATCAAATTTTTTTTTTTTAACTCGTTGTTTTCATAATCTCTTTCAAATAACGTTTAACGTAACGAAGTGATTTCGTACCTTTTCGCTTCTTCTTAAAACACCAACAATAATTCGTTTTTTATTACCTCAGGTCATTTAATTTCCCTTACATCTCCTTCACTTACGAATCCTCAGTTTAATGCCACTATAACGACCAAGTAGCGTATTTATCAATGCAATGGATGGACCAACATCCTCCGACCTTCTTTCTTTGCTTTTCTTTCCTTCAACTTTATTTCAGAAGGACGCATAAAACCCTTTTAGTAGGTTATTTTCTTTCTTGGATTACATGAATTTAGGTCTTTATTTAAAGAGTTGAGGTGCTTGCTTTCGTTTTACATCCCTTTAGAAAAATAAGCCATCCAATTAGTGCATTCGTTAGAGCATTTCTGGAAGTTGCCTCGCGTAACTTTATTCTTCTTACTTTTTGTGTAGTTCAATGAATTTTGCTTGCATAAGTCACTCAATTTAAATTAAGACAAAAAAAGAAAACGCACCAAAACTTAAGGACGTTTCTTCGATTTTGTCTAAAATTTTAAATTTCGGACACTTTAGGAAGTTTGCAGTCTAAGAAATTTAACTTAACCTTGCAAAAATGTGCCCACTGCGCACGGTGTGCAAGCATGAAACAAAACTCTTTAAAACACTTCTAGAAAATATGCAATTATCATCCGAATATCAACCACGCTAGCTTGTTCCTGCCTGCTTCTACATTTCATTTCGTTTTCTATCTAGGAATTCTTTTTGATTAGGAAGATAATCACGTTTCGGTTTCCTTCTTACCTAACACTGTATTTTATTTTTTGCAAGTTTACTTTTTGCTGTGTAACAATTTTTTTATTAGACATCTTAGCGAAAGTTTTTTTACATGCTTTATTTAACTTGCAATGTATGTAATAACGAACTGTTTGTTCGGGTGCAACTTAATTTTGACCAACTTCCCGACATCCGATCGGCTTCAAATTTATCATGCTTATATAGTTGCGGTGACAATACAAGAATATAACGTGATGAAATTGACAGCTCCCCCCTACTCAAAGGGAGTGGAGGGGGGTACAGTTGAAGTACGCCCGATTTCGTTGAAATTTGGTGTGGGATGTTGGGGCACTTGGGGATGGATACAAGAATATAACGTGATGAAATTGACAGCTCCCCCCTACTCAAAGGGAGTGGAGGGGGGTACAGTTGAAGTACGCCCGATTTCGTTGAAATTTGGTGTGGGGTGTTGGGGCACTTGGGGATGGATACAAGAATATAAAATGATGAAATTGACAGCTCCCCCTTACTCAAAGGGAGTGGAGGGGGGCACAGTTGAAGTACGCCCGATTTCGTTGAAATTTAGTGTGGGGTGTTGGGGCACTTGGGGATGGGGATAAATCAGATTTTGAAAAATCAATATGGCGGATTCCAGATGGACAATTTTTGGTCATCTTTTGCTAACCAATTTTAACTAACTTATACACATCCGATTATCTTCAAATTTGGCACTGACAATACAATAATATGTCATTATCAGGCACCCCCCCCCCTACAAAATTGGTATACGGGGGCTTTTGGGGATAAGGAATTAGATTTTTTGATCAGATTATGAAGATTCAATATGGCGGATCCAAGATGGACGATTTTCGGTCATGTTTTGCTAAACAATTTTAATTGACTTATCCACATCCGATTATGTTCAAATTTGGTATGCGTTTATAGTTCCGGTGAAAATACAATAATATGGTATTCTCAGATACCCACCTCCCTCTAACGAGGAAAGTGGAGGGGGAAAAAGATTTAGTTTGTTCGATTTCAATCAAAATTGGCATACAGGCGTTTGTAAAAAGGAGGATTATGAATATGGCGGATTCAAAATGGACGATTAAGGGTACAAATCTAAAAATTAAGGGTGTGTGTTCAAATTTGGTATGCGTTTATAGTTCCGGCGACAATACAATAATATGGTATTATTAGGTACACACAATTTAAATCAAAATTGGAATAAAGGGGTTTTTTGGAAACGGGATATGAATTTTTGATCAGATTTGAAAATTTCAATATGGCGGATTCAAAATGGACGATTTAGTGTACAAATCTAAAAATGAAAAAATAAATTTTTATTAGAAAAAACTTTGAAAGAACAAGCTTTTATTAAATGCACTCAAAAATAGAAAATATTTTTTTATCTTTCTTATACCATAATATAAGCGATGGACACAAATTAAAAATTTTAACTTTACGGTGCCAAAGACAGAACTACAAAAGAACTAAATTCTTCTTCTATTCGAATGATAAACATAATGCTTTCATCTAAAGAAGCTGAGAACGGGTGAGATTTTAGGTGACTCGTCGATGTGACCGATATACGATACCTAAAGTTAAATTTTTTTATTTGCGCCCATCGCTTTTATGGTTAAGAAAAGATAAAAAAGATGGTATAAGAAAGATAAAAAATTATTTTCTACTTTTGTGTGCATTTAATAAAAGCTTGTTCTTTAAGTTTTTTCTAATAAAAATGTATTTTTAATTTTTGGTTATATTATTACTGCGTTTTTTATCTACAAATTATGTGGTAATTTCGTCCATGATCAGAAAAATTTCTACTTGTCTGGTTTCCAAGAAAATCAATAAAAAGGATATTAGATTACATCATTTGTAATAACCTAGCATTCGCAATCTGAAGCATGATTCCAAAGTAAAAATATATTATTACAAAAGTATGTGCTCCATGAATATGTGTGAGACTTATCGGCATAATTTTAAAACCAATAATTTTTAGTTTGGCGCCATATTTCCTGGTGGCGTTGCTAAGTTAATATTAACCTAGGTAACCCCGAGGGTAACCCACTTTCTTTTTCGATTTTCTCTGAAACCAGACGAGTACAAGATTTTTTGATCATGGACGAAATTAGCACATAATGGTTGCGATTCTTCAAAAACAGTCAGAAAATCTCGCCCTTACAAAAAATCTGACGATTGTTAAACACAAGTTTACACTTAATGCTTTTTTTCAGGACTATTTGCTAATATTCCTTAAATATTTTTATGTGTAAACAAACCTTTTAAACTTTTAACATACAAAACCATAGATAGTCATGCAATATTTCGCTGTCACTGTCAGAAAAGTCACACACATTCTGTCTTTGCTTTTACATGGTGAGAATTTTTGACGATTACTGGTACACAGTTGGTCTAAAGAGGTCTAATATCGCCAACTACTATTTACCGTAAAAAGTAAAATCCTCTATGTAGCCCTTTCCTGGGGGGATATTTTTGGAAAATATTATAAAAACCTTAAATAGTAACTCCCTGTTTTGACTTCATATTTGAATTCTCGCTGAAATTCTCTTTTCAATGGTACCCCATATCATAAGGTTTGCTTTACTAATTTTCGAGATATTGGCTTTCAAAATATCAAAAATTCAATTTTCAAGGGCCCATATCTAAGAAGCTAAACAAAATATCTCTATTGTGTTTATTATCGATTTTAAGGGTTTTATAATGCACATTCCTATTTACAGTTTATTGATTTTCAGTGATTTTGATGATATTATTCCAAAAGTATGAAGTAAAAAGTCAGATTGTCAAACTGTTGTCATTTTTTATTTCCTCGTAAAAAAACCCTAAAATCGATAACAAACACATTAGAGATATTTTGTTTAGTTTCTAAGATATGGGCCTTTGAAAATTGAATTTTTGACATTTTGAAAGCCAATATCTCGAAAATTAGTAAAGTAAACGTTATGATATGAAGTACCACTGGAAAGAGAATTTCAGCGAGAATTCAAATATGAAGTCAAAATAGGTTGCTATTAAGGTTCCCAGAATATTTTCCAAAAATAGCCCCCCAGAAAAGGGCTACATAGGGGATTTTACTTTTTACGGTAAATAGTAGTTGGCGATGGATTAAAAACAAAACTGTATGTTTTAAAGATTTTTTTTTTCTTAAAACCCCTCTCTAGACCAACTGTGGCTAGCGTAGTAACAATTTAGCTCCGCCATAAACTAGTCCTGCAGAATATCTTTAAAATATTAAATTTACAAACTGTTAATAAAAAAATGACGCAGTTTCTCTTACAACATTATGATAAATATAAAGGTTGCTGTGTTTTCATTTTAAATGAGGCGATAAGTAAAAATCGCCACTTTCCAGAATTCTGACGGGTGAGATTTTCTGACGTTTCTGAAGAATCGCCACCAATATGCAGATAATACTTTCTCGATTTTCTCAGAAATCAGAGGAGCACAAAATTTTTTGATTATGGACGCAATTAGCACATAATTAGCACCTAATTATGGTGTGGTTAAATTTTGATTTTCTTGAGGTGGGGTCGCTAGGTTAATGGAGGTTGAAAAATGAAAACCTGTCAATGAACATTTTCGGTTTAAAATTTTTTATCATTAATAAATTGACATTAATCTCTTATTCTCGTTCTCAATACGCTGGCGCCACATTATTAACATAATGAATAGACGTGTTGTTACTCTAATATTTCAATTCTAATAAGGTGTGTACAGCGTGATAAATTGATCTTACACAATTATTGTTCCTCAAGAATACTATTAAATAAGAACGAGTTGTCAACAACAAAAGACGATAAGTCAAAATAATAAGAACACTGTTAGTTTTAACCACATAACTGTGAGATAATATAACGGCCCTGCCCTTGCATTTTCCGAAAAAAAAAACTCTCCAAATCAAGTTAGCCCGGAAAAAATGCGTCATGAATGCCAGAGGCGATCGCCCCCCCCCCCTTTGCTCCAGAAAAAAGTAGACAACAAAAACAAAGATGATGGTGGTAATAACCCTGAAGAAGAAAAAACGAGAAATTGCAGAAAGTTCCTTTAAATACATTCTAGAATCCCTCCACAATATTTTGGGACAGTTTGACCTTCAATCCGTCAGACCAAGAATATACAAACGCATGACGAACTTACCGCGAAAAGCATTGAAAATACAGAACAGTATTATAGAGTTTCTATTTATAAACAAGTTTTAGACAAAATCAATTCGGACATAAAAAAGTATTTTTGACCTGAACATATTCATACCAAGTTTAACATGAAGCCAAAATCAAGGCAAAATTAACTAAAGTTGTTTCTAAACACTATAAACTGTTTTATTAATCCAACACACAAATTTTTGAACTTTTATTGGGAGAAGTCAGTATTTGGAAACAATATTGGTCAGAAGTAGGCAAAAGCTTAAATCAAAACATACGTGATAACGTTTTTGAACACATTCTTGGATGTTTGCCAGTAAGTAATGCCTCGTCAGAAAGAAGCTTCTCATGCCTCAGAAGATTAAAAACATAAGTACTTAAAAACACTATGACGGAAATTCGTCTGATATGCTTAGCGTTGCTGCATATCCACAGACATATTGAAATTCACATTGAGCGAGTCATTGACCGGTTTGCCCAAAAAACTGGAAACGCCCGCGGCGCTATAATACCGTTGATATTTACGATTTTAATTTATTTTGACACAAAAATTACAGTTTTAATGTAATTTTCTCAAAAATTTTCTTAAACGTTTTTTAAAATAAAAAATGTATGAAATAAACGACTTCAAATCTGAGTACCCCCTCCCTAGATTTGAGACCAAATCCTCGCTTGTAGTTACTAAGTTTTGTTTGCATATATTGATATGTTCCTCATAAAAACTATGCTTTATTCTATTTTTTTTCTTATCGAAACCGCCCCCCCCCCCCTTTTCAAATAACTCGGACCGCCACTGAATGCGCAGTAGATATTTCGCCTTTGGCCCTGCCCAGGGCCAATCCTGATTTTTACATTATTTTCTTTGTTGGGCCATTATATAGTATCTCAGTTTTATGGTTTTAACACACACCAAGGGGCCGATTTGGCGCATCTAGACAAATATTTGTCGACATTTTTTTTTAGCTACTACTTCTTGACTAAGTTTACCCGTTTTATTCGTATTTTTTTGAAATTCACCACGGCACTTAGTTTCACCTATAACTAGCATTAAATTACTGTTTTAATTATTAAAATGCCGTAAAAATTACCCATTTTAATCGATTTTATCACGAATTAAACAAGCAAGCTAACTTTTTCCAATTTAAGCAGTGTTGTTCTTAACTATTTTTCTCTACTTTTAAAAATCCTCAGTATATTTGCCACAATTTTTAATCAAGTTGGCCATGCTCTTCTTTTGAGCCCATGCTGAATGTACAGCGTCCATTCTCAGTTTTACCATTTTTATTATGTAAATATGTAATCCTGTCGTATTTTCATTTTCTTGCCATAAAATTCCAGCATATCGGCTTTTCTCTTGTTTATTTTTTTTTTGTAAGTCACTTGTTTTTATTTCTACGTCAGAGGTCTCTTTTGATAAATTTTGTGCGGCCTTAAGAAGCTCCTGGTCTTAAAATCTTGTTCCAGATTCTTTATATCTTTCTTTGATTGCTCAATTTTTTGGCATTCTTTTTCTTCTTGTTTCTTTTTTTCTGTCTCACATTTTAATCTCTTTTCTTCCTCCAAATTTTTATGGGAGGTTTTTGCAAGGTTTAATAATTTTTTGGTAAACACCATGTTATTTACATTTTTATCACGGTAAATTAAAATATAATCTTTAATGCACTTATACAGCACACACACACAGCTTATTCCTATCATTAGTAAGAACTCTGCCGGATATGGAAAATCCCCTTTCCAGATCCGCATTTCCATGAGGAATGGAAAGGAGGCATTTTAAGATTTTTGATACTTGAGGGTACCTTAAGTTTTGATAATTTGCTTGAATGCAAAAAATTTGAAACCAGTAATGATCAATCCTCTGGCCATTTTGGTAGAGAGGTAAATTATATTCATTTAAAAGATCCGAGGAGCTGTCTTGGAACGGCATTTGTTCAGCTAAGCTTAAAAGATCTTGCAGGCTTTCTGACTTTGAAATTTTTTTGGGATGCACAATAATTTGACTTAATTATTTTATTTATGAAGTGGTTTTCCTCCTGAACTAAATGTTTTTTGCATTGTAACAAAAAAATCAGCCTCTGGTCCTCTTTGATATTTAATTGGTAAGATTCTTTGCGATTGCTGTGCCTAAAATTTCTTTGTAATTTGAGTTACGATTTTTGGCCCAAATTTAATTTGTTCCATCTAATTTTCTGAGGGTCAACTAAATCGGATGTTCCCGACAACGATTGCGAGATCGTATAAAAAGCCTTCGTAATGGAAATGAGTCAATTAAATTAAAAATATGTAAAATATGTAGAGAAAACTGAAAAAGTGGATGAATATGTAAGTGTCAGAAACTTTAGTCAAATATGTAAATATGTTTCGAGTATAAACGCTGAATGTAAGGAAGTTTTGTGAAAAGAGGCAGTGGGGAGCGGAAAGGGTTTCTAACACTCGTTTCTGCAAAGATCGCGAGCTCCAGACTCGTGTCGACCACATTTTTTTTAAATTTTAAAAGCAATTAGTAGGTAGTAAAAATTGAGCAAATAAAAATGTAACCTCAAAATTATCCTGACATTTTGGGTCCGATCGGACATGGCCTGCTTGATAGTTTCTTGTTTGCAGTGTTGCTAACTTAAGGAATTTTTCCCTAGTTCTAGGGATTTTTTTGTGCCATAGGTAAATAGGGAATTTCACCTAATTTTCAACTGCTTCGAACTAATCGACCTGTCTTGAGTTTAAATCTTTTCCTGTGATAATAAACTTAATTCCTAAAATATTGTGTTGACTTTGACGGACGTAGATAAAATAACGGACCACGACCCTAAACTTTGGTGACGTCACACACCCCACAATCGTGACGTAGTTTGAAGGCACCGCCCTCTAACAAGGGAAGTGGAGGGGGAAAAAGATTTAGTTTGTTCGATTTCAATCAAAATTGGCATACAGGGGTTTTTACGGAGGGGGATTATGAATTTTGGATCAGATTTGAAAATTTAAATATGGCGGATTCAAAATGGACGATTAAGGGTACAAATCTAAAAATTAAGGGTGTGTGTGTTCAAATTTGGTATGCGCTTATAGTTAGGTACACACTTCCCTCTAACGAGGGATAAATCAAAATTGGCATAGAGAGGTTTTTCGGGAAGGAGATCAAAATAAACACAGTGGCTAAATCCAGAACCTCAGAATTGTAACCAAAAGCTCTTTAGCCTTAAAAAAAAAGAATTCATCTAAAAGATTTATATCAGAGTACTCTTTTTTCTACTTTTAATTGTAACAAGTAAATTGACACTACCTAAAGTATTTCCCAAAAGTTTTGCACACGTTACTAGTAAAAATATTAAATACCAGCTGAAGCTGAATTTTTTTTTAAATGATCATAACTTTTGTTCCCGTGAACCGATTTTGATAAAATAAAGCCTGCCCGGGAGTCCAAGGAATGCATCAAAATCGGTCCAGTAGTTTTTGCGAGAAGCTAGAACAAACAGACAAAAATTCTAAAAATTGTATTTTTGGTTTCTATATGGTTTGGTTAGAAGCCGACACCAAAAATTTTAAAAAAATATTCAATGTAAATTATTACTTTGTAAAAATTGAAAAAAAAAATACTCCAAACCCCCCTCCGCCACCCTATATTATCACTCTTTTTAGAAGTCAAATATTTTTAAGTTATTTGTACCCTTTTCAAAACAAAATAACACCTACTTCTCAACCATCAGTCAAAATTTTTTAAAAAATGCCTAAACACGTGTTTAGTTATTTTATTAGTAGAGTCCACGTACCAATTGGCTAAAAAAACAGCTGTCATTGAGAAAAATCTCAAAAAAAAAGTAGCCTATGCTTCAATCCAGGTAACTTCCCACAAGTTTCATCCAAATCGGTGTTCAGCATAGTAGCTAAAAAAAAATGTCGACAAATATTTGTCTAGATGCTCTAAATCGACCCCCTGGTGTACGTAAAAAAAACTAAAGTAATTCCATCAAACTCAATAGCACCGTAACTTCCTGTCCTACTTTCGGTAATGCATTTCCTGGTTTAGAGATTTACGTAAAGTACACCTATATGAAGCACCTCTCCCTAGCGTTATGTACCATCTAGAAGGCAAAATGTACATAAAATACTAAGCTTGCTGAGCAAAACTGTTATAAGGAAGATATGCTACTATGCAGATGTGTGTGTTTATCATAAACTAATGATTTGGAGGCCAATTCCATTACAAATCAAGCAGCGGAAGAAGTTAAATCGCGTGCATCGATTACAATTATTTTTAGTATGTTAATCTACAATCAGAAAAAAGGAATCCGTATTTTTTTCGGTCAAAACGGGCATGTTGTATCAATTTAGACATTATTTATTACAAAAATCATGTAACTATAACAAAATTAATTTGTTTCTTGGTATTTGATAAACACCAGTTTTATAAAAATATATTTTGCCTTTTTTTTAACAAAAAACAACAAAATGACGGCCGTTTTTCCAACTTTTTTCAAAAATTAATCTCAAAAATTTCATTGTCGATTTTCTTGAAATGTTTAATACAATGGTCGCGATTCTTCAGAAACGACAGAAAATCTTTTAACCGTCAGAATTCTGGAAAGTGGCGATTTTTACTTCTTGCCTCATTTAAAATAAAATCACAGCGTCCTTAAGACAATCGGCGTCATTTTTTTAATAACTATAAATTTTATATTTTAAAGATATTATTTTTTTAATAACTATAAATTTTATATTTTAAAGATATTCTGCAGAACTATTTTTACGGCGGAGCTAAAATGCTACTACGCGTACCAAAAGTGTCAAAAATTCTTATCATGTAAAAGGAAAGACAGAATTTATGTGACTTATCTGAACAGTGACAACGACATATTCCATGGCTATCTATGGTTTTGTTGTTAAAAGTTTTAAAGGTTTGTTTACACACAAAAATTAGCTAAATAGAACACATTTTTAAAGAAAAAAAAAGAGGTTTTTTTTTACAAAAACTGCGTAGAAAAATTAAAATTAACATATTTTTTATTTACTAGAATAGTATTAAAAAACTAAATATTAAGGAATCCCAGCAAGTAAGTCCAGACAAAAAAGAACTTAGTGTAAACTTGTGTTTAAAAATCGTCAGATCTTTTGTTGGTTTCTGAAGAATCGCGACCCTATAGATCCTTACACTATTTCTACTATACTAAAATAAATTTCATTCTTGGTAAGCAGCAGCGAGTGATGTAGCTGAATTGTATAATTTGATCATGCGACTAAAAAAAAAAAGGTCAAATATAATCTTAAATATAAACGGCGTTATAGCGACGAATACGAAATTTTTTGCAACTTAAGAAGGAAGTTCTTTCAAATTTTTGTTTTTCATTGTGAATAATTGAAGTCCCAGAAAAAGTTGTTAGCACCTAACTCCCTCCCTCGAAATCTGCGCTGCCTGATTTGAAATGGAATTGGTCTGGAAAGTGTTTAAAAAGAATTAAAACTTTAAAATTAACTCGGAAATTAACAATTGAATTCTGTGATACGTACTTTTATTTTGGAGTTACCAACACAGGTTTTGACAAATGCATTAAGCAATTGATTTAAAAAATATTACTGTTCTTATTCTGGCATATTTTGTATGTTAATTTTTACTTTTGACACTTGCAATCAAATCGGCTTATATTTCGCCTCTTTTTTTTAAGTCTATGGCGGATTCAAAATTAAAATTTATTCGGCTAAAGGCTAATTGGTGCTTAGCTACTCACGATAAGAGTACAAAATGGTGAAAACGGGCATTAATCCTTTCTCAGTTTATTTTAAACCCAATTCTATTGCTTTAAATAAACCCAAAGAGCAGTCTTGCTGACTGTCGCTTTCAAGTTTTTATAGGCCTAGGCTGGATGCAAGTTGAAATTGTCTATTTATAGACGGTTCGTCTGCATGATACTTTTCTTTGCCACGATTATTGTAGTTATAGGCTAACAGATATCGGCAGCTTTGTATGTGGTATGTGGTTTTTGGGATATTTGCAAAAAAACTGTATAATTAAACCTATTGTGGTGATTTTCGTGTTTTTCTCTCCCAGTGTAAAACGTTTTTAACATTTCCCATGGGCAAACCTCGGTAAACTTTTAATATGTTTGTTTTTAAATACACTCTATCCCGAGCTCTATCCTATAATAATCCGTTCGGTTGTTCCAATTTCTTTGAGAGTAGACCCTATTTTTCATAAATGCAGCCCAACAATGTTTTCTCTGTTCTGGTATGCTTTTTGACATTCGATTTAGCCCTTGTTTATACTGGGCAGCAGTAAAATTTTATTCTGTATCCCACCAAGGTTGTCACAAATGCTTCTTTTATATATCTAATTTTGAAATTCTGTAAATTTCGTAAAGGTTATGTGAATTCATTTACATTTTTGTTTGAATTTGATTAGAATTTTAGATCGATTTTCAAGTCCTCTACACATAAGTAACATTAATTTGTTAATTACGTGTATTATATTATTATTACAACAACTTTAAGCAACCAGATCTGAATCAGTGGTAGGCATGAAAAAACAGTCGGTGTCTCGTCAGGTTTCGATTTTCACGGTACACATGACCTTGAAAACAAAAAATGGCGTATACTCCACATTCCGCAACTCATGATGGCCCTCACATATCACCTTGACAAGTTGTGATACTTAGGTTTCTTAAATATAATATATAATTTTGCTTCATTGACCTACCTTTTTAATAAATAATACATATTCTAAGCTATTAGAATTTTTCGATCAATTTACAAGCGAGTTAAAAAAATTACCATCACAGGCAGATTATGTAGATCAACAATAAAATTTGTCAGAAATTCAAAACTGTCATAAAAGTCAATTCTTAGATTTTATGGCAAATAAAAAAGCTGTAACTAGAGATAACAGTGCCGTTTTTCCATATATCTAGTGGCAGGTAAATGGTTTTCATTTTAAAAACTATACCAATAGATTTTTAGGTTTTTATTCCAGAAATTCTATTACTATTATCGTTTCTTATAGGAAAATAATCGAAAATTATAAGTTTTGACCCAAAAAGCTTTCTAGTACAATTTGTTGAGGACGGGTCAAGTCCCTACTATTATCGCCATCACATGAAGCTAAAAAGAATGTTTTTTATACCCCCTCATTATTCCATATAATAAAATGTTAAAATCGAAATCTGATTCATTAAATCTAAACTTTAATAAAAAATTACCCATAAAAATAAAAGAGTTTCCTTTAAACCAATTTAAAAAAGTTTTCAAAAATCACTTGCTTCAGAGATGTTTCTACAGTGTTGATGAATATTTGAACAATACATCGTTTTTTATAAGTTGAGCTGAGATGCGCTTCTAGTGACGGCGCTATACTTTTTGTTTAACTTGTTAATTTATGACTTGGTATAATTTAATTTTTATGTAAAAAATAGTCAATAAAAGTTCTACACTTGTGAATTCAATAATATTATCCTTTGATTTCCACTAAATCATTTCTTAAAGAACTTCAAGAAACAGGTTTATGGCAGGTAACATCACGTGAAACTTCACACTACCACGACAGTGGAAGGCAAAAAATTAATAGCGGAGTTACTACTAAATCTTACCTCATCTCGTGCCCTTACTCTCAGTCTAAATCAAAACACATCAGGCGTGATACGTCCAGCAAAATTCTGGAATTGGAGATACTTTACTTAATCACTATTTCGGAGAGCACAAGTCTTACAATCAATAAAATGTATGAGTAACTCGACTGTTACATTTTTCTCACACTGTGGTAGGACAAAGCCAGTAATGAAAACCAGTTTTTCACGTAATGCCTTTGCAAAAGAGACTCCAGTCCTCCGAAGGCTCCTTATAGACAACAAAGGACCTGCTACAAATCGGCCTTCCTTCAAGGACTAACTATTCTTTTTATCATCGAACCTTGTAAGATTTCATTCGAAAAAAGTTTTATTTACAAATTGGTACAACTTTATATCCACTATAGCCATTTATTAGCGAATAATTTTGACCAGAGCATATTAGCGGTTTGAACCAAAGTAGGGGAAATTTTGCTGAAAATAATCAGATGTTTCACTTTTGGTTAAAACCAATATCCCTGCCCCAGAGATGGGTTACCTTTGGTTAACTTGACAGCACATTGTTGTTTGAGGTTAGATTTTTCAACTGACTTGTCTGTGTGAAACAAAGAAAGGTATGTAATGTAATTATTTTTTTGATAAATATTGCTAGCGAAAACTGCATTTCCGACAATGTCATGAGATAATATTTTCCATTTTTTTGTACAGGTAGGTTAACCCTTAACTGGCGTGGCCAACATTTTTTACATTTACTGCGTGGCGGAGTCCCAGTGACTCCCAAGATTTAAGAGGGGGTTTCAATGTTTTTCAAGAGTAATATTTTTTTTGTTACATAAGTGAACAAAGGCAAGAAAACCCTGTTTCGAATGTATTTGTTTTTGCAAATAACTATTTGTAATAAGCTCTGAACCCAAAATAATAATTTTTAAGGAAACAATAACATGTTCTACTTAAAAACCAAGAAGTTCCTCACCTAAAATATAATTTGTGAAAACCAAGGAACTAAAAAATATGATTCATAATTTGTTACATCTGAAGTGTAAAAAAAACGGACAACCCATTTGGCCTACTAAAAACTGAGTAATTAGAGCTCTTTTTGCCCCTCAATTACTTAGTTTATACGGCCCGTAAACCGTTTTTATTTTAATGCGGTTTACCGACAATGCGCATTTCGCCTACTGTTTATACGTAGAAATTAAAAACGTTTTCGGATCAGATGCTCCAGCGCTGCCAACCTTGACGCAACCAAATGCCGACTGGTTGGTATAGTGGGTACATACCTGGTTTCACATCTGAATCGACCTTGAACTCATTTTGAACTTTTCGGTTGGGAGCACTGGCTTCAAAAAAGGTTTGAGAGTTTATACGCACTTTTAAACGGTTTTACAAACGCTAATCGGCATTTTTAAAACGATTTTAGCTAAAGCGCATCGGACCTCTTAAAACGGTTTAGGTAGTGTTTATACATGCGTTTTACGAAAAAGGTTTGAAATTTAAACGGTTTAACGGGCCCTTATAAACTAAGTAAATGAGCATATTTTTTTTTAATATTGTGAACAAGTCGGATTTTTGCATTGTACACATAATTGATTGAGTTTTTCTTTTTAATTTTGCATCAAAGATAAAGCAATATTTCCTGTAATTTTTATGCTAAAATATACTCAAAAAGTTACGTTCGCTGCGTAGCGGAGTCCCAGGGCCTTGTAAACACTGCTACAAAAGACAAAAGTACACACCATAGGAAGGTATTGAAGAGCGCACCCTGCCTGATCGAAAAAAGCAGAAGTTGTTGAACATTTTATACTTGCTGGAGTCCCTTAGACTCCGCCACGATAGTTAAGGGTTAATTGGCTTTTTTTAGAAATATTATAAGAGGTAGCATTTCTTTAGCCTATTTATAATCATACTTTTCAGGCAGTTTATGATAATTTGTGGGATTTGGGTTGCCTTAAAACCATGACCTTAAAGACGCGAATAACCAATCCATATGTGGAAGGAGGTAATGACATATGACAAACCAAGGACAACCAATAGGTTGAATCAAGATTTTTTGGCTATCCACTCCATAAATGGCTTATATTTCAACTTATCAAGTTATTATTGAAGATTTTACTCAGGATTTATTCACAAAATAGGTATGTATTTTCTTATCTTCTGAACAAACAATATCAATAAGTGGTAATGTAGCCCCAATCAATCCACATCCAATAAGATAAGCATGTTTATTTCCACAATCCTTTGGACTTATTATCTCAATTGAGACACCCAGACCAAGCTACTAATAAAAGTCCTTGTAACATTGAATTTCCAAATCTTAATCCAAGACAAAGAAATATCACTTCGTTGAATTCAGATTGAAAAGTAATTTAATTTAATTTTAAAATATAATGGCAGATAAGCCCAACCCTTAAATCACTCCTGCACGACACCCAGCAGTGGTTGCCCATCCCATTATGAAGGTTGCCAATAACATCCACTTACAGTGCCAAACTTACACAGGTATTTCTCAACACAAGTTTTATGTAACAAAATAATAATTCGATTAATATGTGGAAATAAATTATTCATTACTAAAGAAATAGGTTTCGTTCTTGACCTAACTGGTTTTGGTAATCTCCACTATCAAAAATTCAACTTTATTCTTAGGTTGAGCATGTGCGTGGGTGTAAATGGGCCAAAACTGTTGCGCCCGAACAATGGAACTTAAAGCCTATGGTGCGCGTATTGTGCCTTAGTCGATCTTTTACTTGCCCCTGGCAATAATATAATGATGAACACATTGGAAAAAATTAGTAAAGTAGAGAAAGAAAAAAATAGTTTCCGTATTTACCATATCAGGACCCATGTCGATCATAATACAGCCTACAGGCCGTTTTTAGTTCCAGTTCACAGTGAAAAACAACACATCAGCTATCCAAACTGAACCGAAAATCACTCCAACGATCACCCTCGAAATGTCAATTCGCCACCAATAACACACCCTCTATAACAAACAAAGCCGCAAGTTCAAAACAAAAACAAGCCAGACCAGGCTGCGTTTATGCTATGTGTAGTTCCGATAAGAGACGGGGACGGACGAGAGGCGCGGCCGTCGGACGCGGACTACCTTACACAGGATTCACGATACACGGCCGCTTCATAGGCTGTGAAGACCGGCTCTTAGAATAAGAAGACGTCACAGATAATATAGGAATATTCAGTCAGTTATAGACTTCTTTTTAAGACTTTTAACGAAACAGAACAGACAGATAAAAGCAGCGGCGAAGCGTGGGGGGACCAGATGGGGTTCCTCCCCTCCCCCGCCTTCTGGGTCTTGGCGCCCTTTGGGTGCCCTGAGCTATGTATTAAAACAATAAACATTACAATAATATAAAACAAAAGTAAAAAACATTTTTATTTTAAGGCCACAGAAACGGCATAGATTTGACAACACTGCTTTGCTATTTTTTTGAAAGATCAACAATAAATAGGTGGCATCATTAATACCATTTCGAGTGAGATCGTGCAGTGTTCAGAACACGGTACGAACACCATATGTGACAAAAATGTAACTTATTAGGAACGTAAGCATTTATTAATGCTTCTTTAAAAGGTTTTGATGCTCGGCTTCATGCTTCATGGATTGCAATGTCTCG
Organism: Oxystoma pomonae; assembly: GCA_963921995.1. Taxonomy (NCBI): domain Eukaryota; kingdom Metazoa; phylum Arthropoda; class Insecta; order Coleoptera; family Brentidae; genus Oxystoma; species Oxystoma pomonae. Next base: position 103,099,335 of record OY998166.1, on the reverse strand, counting down.
AAATTAAAAAAAATCAAAAGAAAAATCATTATTCATCATCAAAAAAATAGCAAATTTCCGTATTATTTTTATCACTTGAGATGTATTAATTTATTGACCGAATATTCCATTAGACAAGTGACCGGTGGGTATGCGGAACCTGAATTCCAATACTTCAATCGAACTCGCTTCAGTTTCCTTGGGTCTACTAAATTACGTGACCTTGGAGTTTCAGAATTCCGGCAGAATATTGCTTACAAAGAAAAAAACATAACTTTTTTGTTATCAGATAATTGGATTTATAAAAATCTATAACCCTATCCAAAGGATCTTTCAAAATTTGGTGTATTTTTTTCAAAAAATAAAAAAATCCAAAAATTGCTGTTACAGATTTCTGTATTATCGAAGAGGCTAAAGAAAAAGCCAGGTAAGATTTTTGACTATTGTTAGCCGTGTTTATTTTATTTCGAAAATGAGAGAGTCCAGCAAAAAACTGTCATTCAAAAATAAACACTCCTGCAAAATTTCAACAGATTCCGTTTTCTCGTTTCCGATATACTGCCCGGTAAAGATTGGCCCAAAAACAGCAGTGTTGTCAAATCTATGCCGTTTTTGTGGCCTTAAGCAGTTTATATTTTAAAGACGCCCACAAATAAAGATTATTTGCAAGCAGTGTATAATAAACGTCAGTTGCGCGCACCGCAATGAGTAACGATAACGCCGTGAAAAAAAAGATATTTTTCTTGTTTTCCCAATGATTTGAGACAGTGGCAGAAGTGTTTATCCTTCTGTGATTTATTGCAAAAAAAAATGAAAATTAATTGTGGAAAGTCACAAAAAAAGAAAAGCGAAAAAGTTGCTGCAACGCGTTGGGACAAACCAGTTCAAAAACTTAATTGATTTTTTTGAAAATAATCGTAAGTGGAAAGTGTACATATCCTATTTCTTTCTATATTTAAATCTGGTTAGGATAGGTAGGTAGGTACCTACTATTATTAGTACTCACCAATCTTTATGCTATACCATGCTCACCCAAGCATAGATCTAGACTGTAAAATAAATATAATCTATGTGACATTGGATACCCTTAAAGAGACGCTTTAGACAAGATTTCAAGATTATTTAAGTTTCCCAAAAATTCGATTGTTTAATTAATGTAAACGATTCAAAAAACAATTTAAAAGGTCTCGCGGACTTTATGTTATTTTATAGTTCAGATCTAGAAAGTAAAGTAAAACCCGAAGAAAAATTGCCATTTATGATAAAAAAAAGTTTTAAGAACAGCTTCCCAAACATTTTTAAATTATACCAAATAATTGAATGAATACAATTACTGGTAGCAGTGCGAAAGCGAAGCGCACTGTTAAGACTAAAAAAAAAATTGTAAAAGGTCACAAAATGACAGAAGACTACCTGGGGCCTTCTTGAATCTCGAGAGAAGGAACGATCCCTCAAGAGAAGGGATCAATCCCGGGGAATGATCCCATCCCTCGAAAAAGAGATACTTTTCCTTAAAACCTCTTTGAAATTATGATTGAAATACATACATTTTACGCGCATGCTTGCCTGAGAAATGGGACCGATCCCTGGCTTTGGAGTCGGGGAGCACAAACACCCAATTTTTGATAGAATGGGATGAGCGATCACAACTCAAGAATACGAAATGCGTTCGACGTGGAATGCGTTTGGTATAATTAGTAATGAGCGGGAATATAGCCATACTATTGATTTCGATGTAATACTGGACTACGCATGAAGTCAGTAAAAACTCGCAGACTTAATTTTTAGTTTAAAGCTAATATAAAATGTAAAAAATTTTCTTATTCATAACAACTGTAGTAATACATTTTTGTACACTATATATTAAATTGTAACTATACTATTATATACCTAGGTACCAACAGCTGTGGTGCACTTTTGAGCCTTCGCCCTCCCCCCTCCCTTTAAGTCACGCTACGCCGCTGGGTAAAAGACAGAGGTACAGTATTTTCCACCCGAAGTTTATACAGTTTCTCCCTAAAAAGACAGTTGCGCCAGTGCCACATAGTTTTCTATAATTTTACTTTTATCATGTTGATGTTATTGTTTATCAAAATTTCCTAAAACTTTCATTCAAAAAAATTAGGCGAAAATACACGTGTCCTCCCAGATTTGCAATCCGGACCAGTGTGAGACGCTTTTATCGTGTTTTAAACGAAGACAGTGTGAAGCGCTTTTATCGTGTTTTAAACGATGACAACGCAATGTGTTTTAAAGTTAAAAAATAAAAAAATTATTATATTTTGGGGAGGAAGCATAGATACAGATCGCGCATACATTGCACAAAAAAAAAGGGCGGTAAGAACCATACTTAACCTCAGGAAGGGAGAAAAATTTGAAGAACTTGGCTTCTTAACACTTTATGGACTATACATATATGAGTGTTGTTATTTCTGTTTAGAAATAAGAGAAAAATTTGAGAAATTTAAACCGCAAACTAACATCTCAACAAGGTTCCAGGGTATCAATTTTCCATTACATAGGCTTACAGCTACAGAAAGAGGTCCAACCTATTCTTGTATTACATTTTTTAATAAAATTCCAAATGACATCAAGTCAGAACAAAATTTCAACACCTTTAAAAGGAAAGTAAAAAACTTACTAGTAGAGCTGGAACCTGGTACAAGAGTTCCTTGATCTCAGGTTTTAATTCCATGTTTACTATTTTATAATTTTTTAAATGTCTTGTTTGTCAATTTGTTTGTTTGTCAATTTGTAACCATCTGTTAACTTTTAAGTATCATTTTTTTACCCGTACTTTACTTATCTGTTTGTCATCTGTAAGTTTTATTACTTTTAAAAACCAGTTCTGTCTACCAAATGCACAAAATAATTTTTCTTTACATAACGTAGTTCCTTTAAATTTAATTTTTAACTTTTACGAATTTTATTTAGCTATAAATATAGGCTTTTTTAATTTTTCTAGTAGTAGGGAAAAGAAGAAAAAGGAAAAAAATAATTAAACAAAAATACATTTATGTACACCTCTTCCTTCTGACAATATTATATTTAATTGTAATTTATTTTGTAGCAATTAACAATTTTTTATAAATAAAGAATATTTTAATTTTAAATAATCCAAAACAATTTGCGGTTATAAACCATACGTATATGGAACAGGGGTTTTAACGATACGTTCGTACATGCGCAGTTCAATACAAATACAGATAAGTAAAAAATTTTAAACATGCTAAAAGTACCTAATAGAGAATGGGTTTTCCCGTTCATAGGAACATCTCTTTATTTTTAAAGCGACTCACTTCTTTCTCTAGTGCTTAATTCCTTCTATATCCTATGTACCTCCCGACCAGTCGGTGCTACCCATAAAACTAGAACTTGAGACATAAAGCAACATCATAAATGTCAATATTTCATTCAACGGCCCTTGCATTTTTCACATATTACTGTGAGATACTATAAAGGACCAAGGATCGCAAAATGTGTAATAATAATAACTTTTAAAAACAAAGAAAATAATGTAAAAATCAGGGCTGACCCTGGGCAAGGTCAAAGGCGAAAAATATACTGCGCATGCCTGAGGCAGACTGCTCGCGCACAGAAAAGTTTTTGGCCTTGCATTTCTTCCAGGCTGACTTGATTAGGAAGACTTATTATTGCTACAACTTTTTTTCGGATAATGCAAGCATTTGGCCTTGCCTAGAGCCAACCCGGACTTTTAAATTATTCAGCATGTTTCAATCCAGTTTATACCGTACCTTCCTGCCAAATTTCATCCAAATCGGTTCAGCCGTTTTGGCGTAATTGAGGGACAAACACTCGGACAAACCTACACACAAAATTTCTCATTTATGATATTAGTAGAATGGGATTTTGAATTTTGTTAGTGTTATTTTCCAGTAACAATACAAAATAATTAATAACTTTGTGTATCTTCTGTTTTTTGGCAATTGGTTTTAAAATTTAGACCTGTAGGGGGTACTCGGGGGTACTATTTTAGATCATAGTAAATCTTAATGTAAATATTTTGGACAATTTTATTTTGGAAAATAAAATTTGTTGAAATGAAAAAATTATGACTCATTTTGTGCAATGCTCACAAATATAATTTCTGTCTGTCCTGTTTGTATCTTCTTTATTGCGATTGCTATCCACAGTATCATCATTAAGGGGCCGTCGGTTGGAATGGAATTGAATTGATTGCGTTGGTAGCTTTACTGGTTCATCAAAAGTAGACTTCTTCAGCTTTTTGGACAGTTTTTATTGAATCACTAAATTTCTTTACACTTTTTATTAGCGCTATAAGATAACATCCCTTGGGACAGTTTCTTCTTTCAGAAGATTTGGAGGTTTCCAGTAGGTAAGTGTGGACACTCAAATAAAATATGAGAGGTTGAATCGTCGTCCTCGCCGTATAGTAAGGTTCTTCTTGGTATATTTCCATCCTACGCGTTTCCATGGTGTTTTATTACCGGTTAAAAGTACCGTCAACATTCTGATCTAAAGTGGTATTCTACAATTCGTCTTTTTCACGGCAAACAACAAAGATTTCCGACTCAACCCGGTCGTATTCTCAAAAGGTTTAGAATCTTAAAGCACAGTGATGCCCAAGAAGATTTCACCTTTTTCTCTGGTTCGCCTTTCAAAGCAGACACAGACCGAGTTTTTTGATATTCCAACTTGAATGAAAAAAAAGTTGCCCGTTTTATTGCCTAACGGCTTATGACAATGACGTCAAACACATCAAATTGGGGGAAACAAGCTCAACTCAATTGAGAATAATATCTCGCTATTTTTTTTTTGTTATTGCATAATTACTCCCCATGAGATGAAACTGCTACACTACATAACTTTTATAATTTCCTTCTTCTTCGATTGTTATCTTACAGTATATCACCGACTCGACAACTCAAGATTCTATTCTACCAGCTTATTCATAGCAGTCTTGTGCTTACATTCTCTACCGCGTTTTCTACTTCTAAGACCCAGGGTCGTCTGCCGACGAGTAAGCCCGGGGGCGTGGGGGGAACGAAGAGAGTGCGCGCGCATTCAGCTCCGCATTGCCGGACGGGCGACGGCTCCAAAGGACCGCGACACGAGTTACCGGCAAAACATGTCCTGTCGGACAAGTTGTTTGGACATTAATACCTTTTTTGTCAGAAAAAAAATAATAATATTCACAGGGTGAATAAAACCTTTTTAATTTTTTTTTAAGGATTCTCAAACATTAAGGATTACATATTGGCTTCCGTCCAAAATTTTAGGACATTTAGTCACCCTGTTTTCAAAATTTCCTTCACTTTGATACCTAGAAGTCATAAACCTCCATTAACCTAGCGACCCCACCCCAAGAAAATCAAAATTTATTTATGCCATAATTATGTGCTAATTTCGTCCCCAATCAAAAAATTTTGTGCTCCTCTGGTTTCTGACAAAATCGAAAAAGAAAATGGGGTAGCTAGATTAATATTAACTTAGCAACCCCACCTGGAAATATGGCGACAAACTAAACATTTTTGAAAAACAAAGCGAATCTCGTGTCCGCAAATAAAAATTAAAGTAACACTCGTGGCATATCGGACAAAGCGTTTTTGTTTCTCACTTCATTACGACCAGGCCTCCAATGTCAAAAATTTTTGGTTTTAAAATTATGTGCTCTACGAATATATAGAAAAAAAATTGAAGTTTTCATTTTAAATTGTTTTTTTTTTTAAGAAAAAAGGTGGGGTAGCTAGGTTAATATTAACTTAGCAACCCCAGTAGCTAGGTTAATATTAACTTAGAGACCCCACATGTTAAGGTAACACGGAATTTGAAAATTTCAAAAACCAGTATAATCTGCAAATTATGTGCTAATTTCGTCCATGATCAGAACATTTTGTACTTGTCTGGTTTCCGAGAATATCAATAAAAATGATACCCTAACATTCGGAATCTGAAGTACGATTCCAAAGTAAAAATATATTATTACAAAATCATGTGCTCCATGAATATGTACAAGAAAAATCAAAATTTTTTGTTTTCAGTGCATTTTTTTTAGTGGGGTAGTTAGCTTAATATTAACCTAGCTAACCCAGTTTCTTTTTTTTCTCGGAAACCAGATGAGTACAAAATTTACTGATCATGGACGAAATTTGCACATAATGTGCAGAAAATACTGGTTTTTGAAATTTTTAAATTCCGTGATATGTGGGGTCGCTAAGTTAATATTAACCTAGCTACCCTAGCCCCCTAATTTTTTTCTGTTCTGATATACTTGTGGAGCACATAATTAGCACATAATTTTAAAACCAAAAATTTTTAGTTTGGCGTCATATTTTCAGGTGGGGTTGCTAAGTTAACATTAACCTAGCTACCCCATTTTCTATTTTGATTTTCTCAGAAACCCGAGGAGCACAAAATTTTTAGATTAGGGACGAAATTAGCACAAAATTAGCACATAATTATGGTGTGACTAAATTTTGATTTTCCTGAGGTGGGGTCGCTAAGTTAATGAAGGTAATTCATACTGTTAAGGCAATCCTTATATATTAGAACCCTGTTTAGTCAAGTATTGGAATTTTTCTTAACTTTTTCCCTAGTAGGTACAGACAGGAGCACAAATTTAATACAGAAATTGGAAATTTTAACTTTCATAATAATTTAAAGCTCGCAGTAGGTAAAGTGTAATTATGTAATTTAAAGTTTGTCTTTTTTTAGCTTTGTTGAGATTGTGTATTGATTTTTTTTCAGATGGAGTTTCAAATTTCAAATTCCCTGACTTTTGCATGAGATAACAAATTACCTTATTTTCCCTGCTATAGAGCAATCGATATTATACTTGGGGCATAAGGGCTCTTAAATCATATTTTTTATGTTGACCCTAAAATTTTTACCAGATCATAAAACATCAATGATTTAAAGGCCTTGCATGTAATGGAAAATTCATTTGAATATTGATTTCTAGACACTATAATGCAACAAAGTTTAAAATAGGCACATTTATAGGTGCAGGAAAAACTGCTGTAGAGGGAAAAACATAAGATCCAAAGGTGGAGGAAAAAGGTAATAGACATGCATTCACACAAGAATCTCGAATGCATATTTTAAAACTTCAAATAAATGATTTAGGGACAACCTATTCACCCTCACCCTAACTGTTCAGTCAGTAGAAAATGTGTAAAAAATTTTTCCACCTTCTTTTTAACAAAAGTTTTCAAAAATTTACTGTAGTGTAGTGTACTTTTAAGCACACCTTTGCGCGAAAAATACTTTTTTCTACATCTACAAAATAACCAAATCTGCACTCTATAACGCCTATAGAGACGAAAATGTTTTCTTCTCTAGTGACGAAAATGAATGACAGCAAACCATCCAAACAACGTAGGTATCTAGTAGGCTATGATTTGTAGAAACGTCGGAAATAGACCGAAACCATTTTCGTCCCTAGAGACGAAAATAATTTCTTCTCTTAAGATGAAAAGGAAAAAATTTAATAATAAAAAATACGAATTAAATCGTAAAGTGGTCTTGGGAAAAATAGCGCACACAACTCGATAGAAAAGTAACTTTCTTACACTCGCGTGTTGTTTCATTCGGCTAGCGCCTCATTCCCAATATTCACGCTCATGTGAAATATATATGTCACTTTCTTATAATGTTGTTTAGACGGTTTTTACGCAAGTAGGAACAAATTCCGCTCCGCGTCGTTCGTGCAACTGCCGTCGTGTGCGGAAAAGTATCATTTTCCGCATTTGTTAGGTAAATAACTATTTCCTTCAACAGTGCGTGATTGACCCCGTTCCCGAACGCAGTTTAGTTGGTAAAGTGTCATTTTCCCGCACGTTGCGCAAAAAAAATTAAGTATAATTTTGCCAAAATTTTTTTTACCCAAAATTAGAGAGAAATAGCGGAAAATAGTAATATTGAAAAAATGTAATTATTCTTGCCTAAAAATTAAGCCATTTCCGCCAGTTTTCACCAAGTATTTAAAAAAAAAAATCATTGAAAAACATAGTAAAAATATCAAGCTGTCAATATTAAACCGTCACAAATAAAATGTCACAACAATGAACGTCACTGAGTAAAAAGGCACATCGCTATGGAAACCATTGTTAATTAATTTACCATCCGCCTTGATTTATAGTGTAAAGATGATGTGTTGCGAAAAGTGCTCTTCCTTCAAGATTTTTAAAAGTATTTTCCTCCTGTTTTTCTTGGATTTTTTTAATAAATGTATTAAAAAAAATAGTGTTAACAACTCGCGGATAAACTGTGCTTTTTTTTACTCGCGTTTTTAAATGCGCTCGTTATTTAAACTCGTTGTGAAAACTACTACCTATTCAATTGTAGGTGTTGCCTTTTAACTAAACCATATTGATACCAAAAATCCAATTTTTTCTATTTGTCTGTTTGTTTGTTTCAACATCGCGCAAAAACGGGTCCCTATAAAAAACTCGAAACCAAATTTGGCAGAAACATAATTTATTAGAATTTAAAAGAAAAGAAAATGAAATGACAGGAAAATTATCTATGCATAGAATTAAATTTAAACAAAAAAACATCTTTTTATAGAAACACAAAAATGTCAGAAAATGTTTTTAACGAAAATAATTTAATAGAAACATAATAATGCTGAATCACAAAATTCAAGAACCCCAATCTGTCCGAAAATGATTTGAACCGATAGCCACGAATTCAATTGCTACGTTGCCAGGCTTATGGCAGGGAAGAGTCGAAGTAAGTTATGATAGAGTATTAATTTACCCCCTTTAGGTCCCTCAACTACGCCCTACCCCCAAATTTTTTCATAATATTAAAATCAGTTCACGGGAAGTGTGTCAAAAATTAATTTCAAGATTTGATAGACAGTTAGACAGCCAGAAACTGTGAAGTTAAATAAAATCGTTTAATAAAAAAATCCCCCATGTCATCTTCCAAATAGAGAAACTTGTCAACGCCGCAATCCAGGGCCAACGGCGCTCTACAGATTTAAATTTGACGCATGCCCAATAGCGATTTGGATGGATTGTGGTTCAGCACATTTAAGGATCGGGCACATTATTTTCTATCAATTTGTGGTACGGGGGTTTTTCGATTCTACAAAATTATGCGATACTTTTGTAATTCTGATATTTTAAGGTTTGGGAAAATTACAATTGGTTAAATTATATTCGTGTCTTTTAAGGACCAAGTAAATTAAAATTCTATAAAATTATATTTTTCATCCATTATTTTCTGAGTGTTTTACTTTCGTTCATATTTTGTTTCGGACGTTTTATTTTCTGTTCAGTTTCAGTTGTGTTTCGATTTTTGTAAATTCGGCTTTTTTGTGGGCTCCCGCAAAAACTACTGATTCTCATTCACTACTGCACTTCCTTGGTTTATAGGCAGTACATAGGCTTTATTACAGCAAAATCGGTTCAACGAAACCAAAGTTAAAATCATTTAAAGCAAAGTGTTACCCATATAAACCCACCTCAATAAAATAAAAAAACGATAGTACCACAATTAGGTGCCCCTAGGTACTAATTTGGTCTTCAAACTAAAAATTAACTCCTCTTGTTTTAGCAGAAAATTAAAAAAATGGTAGGACCACAAAGTTAACATTAAGCTAGTGATCCCATCCATAATAATAAAATAAACTAATATGTATTAAAACCTAATTGTGATAAACCTGTGATACACTTTTAGAAAAAGACTCAGTAGTCTCATCGAACTTTCCGCCTACTGCTGAAATTAATAATAATAATAATAATAATTCTTGGAGAAAAATTTAATGTTACCATTTTCAAATTAGGTGCTATTTAAGTGCTCCCCAAATATTAAATAAAAACTTAAAAAATACCACAGAAATTCCATTTTTTCCATTTTTCTCCAAAATGAAAAGAGCACTTAATTTTCCAAAGATGGACCAAATTAAAACCTAAATAGGACCTAATTCTCGCGTATGTCAATTAATTGATCAAAGGTACCAAAGTGGACTGCTGGCTTTATATAAACTTAGTGGTCCACCATCTTAGTTTAAAAAAAAAATACGCGCAGGGTTTTCGCATTTTTATTCAACTCCTAAATTGAATGTATTGCTTTTGAAGATATTAATCATTTTATTCTTCTTATCCCGAATTTGTGTGAAATTACCAATGAAATTCCATTTTTTTCCATTTTGGCCACAACAAAAAGTTTCAAAAGACGGACGAAATTAGCACTTAAATTGCTCTTTATTTTAAAATAATTAAAATTTGGTTTATCTTTTGGGTACCTGTGGGACCGCTAGGTTTCTGTCAAGCCAGCAGTTTTGATTTAATATTCGAGGAGCACCTAAATAGCATCTAATTTGGAACTAGTAACATTAAATTTTCCTGCAAGAATTATGGATGGGACCGGTAAGCTTAACGTTAACCTAGCGGTACCACCGTTTTTTTAATTTTCTGTTAAAACTAAAGGAGCACTTAATTTTTAGTTTGAGGACCAAATTAGCACCTAAAGAGCACCTAATTCTGGTACTATTGTTTTTTGATTTTATTGAGGTGGGACCACCTAGTTTACATAGGTCAAAGTGTTGATAAACAAGAATTTGCGTGAATGTTGCCAAAAAACAAAGTTTGAAGTAATTTAAAACTTTTTTTTTGTTGACAATCACAACATTGGTATCATAAAAGACGACATGTTGTATTTCATTGGTAAAATTAACACTCAACTATCTGCAATTTTCATTTTACAAAAAAAAATATACTTTCGGGTAAAGGCAGCCTCCTTTTGTTAATAAAAGCATGCCTGTACAACATTTTGTGGTACAATCTATTTGCTTAACTTCACTACACTTCATCCAACTATGTTTAGTTACCTACTGAAAAATTACATGAGTCGTAATAATTTACAAAAATTCAACTGTACTCACCTGATTCTGTTGCATGGGCTGTCTTAAACCCATTGACTGCTGCTGCGCCGCAACCGCTGCCAACGACTGCTGCTGCATAAAATGGTGCTGTAAAGGGAGATTACCCGCGTGAGGGGGCAAATGCCCTGGAGGCATGTAAATCAGTTGTTGTTCACCCAGGTGACCCATTGGCGGGCCCATTGTGGGCTTGTTCTGGCCGGAGAGGTCGTACAGTGTAGAAGGCATCGCGTTGGCTTGGTTACCGAACGGCGGCAGAGGAGCGCCAACGCCGGGAGGGGTGGGTACTTTGTGGCCCGAAACGCCCCCCGAGGTGGTTGCTGAGGGGAATTTCCACTTGTCTTGGTTCTGAAAAGGTTCATGTTGCATATTAAAAAAATTAAATTTAAAACAAAAAGGCCAAATAAAATAAATACTAAACAGGATTGACAGATGGTTTGCCTGGTTTAGAGATTCATGGAAAAAAAGTCGGACAGGACAAAAAAGTAACCCATTACTAGAAAAACCAACTGTGACTTCTTTATGATTAAAATTATGACTATATTTTCTAATAAATAATTTCCTAAAACCATAGGTTATGCAATAAAATAGTTTAACACAATAATTTGTAACTAGACCTTATAGGGTGAACCTTTAAACTTTGGGTTGGACGGGATAAGAAATACAATAATTGAAAAAATATGATTTGTTTTAGGTCCGAAACTGTTTGTATATTTCGGCTTTTTTACATACCAAGGAAAAGTGTTGGAATTATTTCATTTTTTTAAACAAAAACCAGTAAATTGTTAAAGCGTTTTTCATTTCTTTTTAATAAAATGACATTTACTTGAAATTACCCTAATATCAAATCCAAATATTTGGTTATTTTTTAAATTTAATCTTGTCATTGCTTAAAAAACTTAAAATAACAATTAAAAGTGTTGAACAGTTTGATCATAAAGAACATCTTACTAAATCAAGTCAAAAATTTAAAAACATTTCATAGACTTATCTTGAGAATACTGATCTCAATTTAATTTCTAATAAACAGCTCTGTCAAGCTGCACCCCCCATTTGACCGATTCGAAAAAAACTATTTTCAGATTTACATGCTCTTTATGTGCTAAGTATTTGATAAAAACAAAATATTTGTGCTCAATCACTTGGGTTGGATTGAGTTGGGTTGGGCTGCACATAAAGAGCACATGCAGTCAATTGTCATGTCAAGTGGTAATTTGTGGTGGGGGGTTGTGACTTGTCGTCGAGCTAGCCCGCCCCATTTTCAATTAAAAAAATACTTTCTGATTGAGCACAAAAATTTTGTTTTTTGCACATAATTAGCACATAAATCTGAAAAGGTTTTTTTCGAATAGGTCAAATGGAGGATACAGCTTGATGGACCTTATGTTTTTCGTAAATTACTGATTAACCCAAAATAATTATTATGCTGACTGGTCATACAATTCAAATATATGGCCGCAGGTTTTCTGCCAAAATATTGTAATTAGAGAAACTGTGTGTATTATTTTTTTAAAGATGGTTAAATTAAGACCACACCATTAGCCAGGAGCTAACCTAAGTTTAAAAACAATAACAATAAACTTCGAAAATCCTAATAAAAATAAAGTCATAAAATGTTATAGGATGGGGAGGGTTTTTACAAAAAATAAAATAGCACAGTTCACAAAAGAAATCAAAAATTGTGATTGGAGAGCGATTTATAATGAACAAAATGTCGATAGGGCTTGTTCTCGTTTTGAACATATTTTAACACAAAAAATACAACATCACAAAGTTGGATAACCAAAGGTATTAAAATTTCGAGCAAAAACAAAAGAACTCTGTTTGAAAAACGAAGGTTGGGTAAAATCACTAGAGAATATTAGCAAATATACTCAAAAATACTCAAACAAACAATAAAAAAGCAAAACAACTTGATAACAAAAAATTTATACAAAATTCAGAAAACAAAACAAAAGCTACCTGGAAGTTAATTAAAAAGGTGTCAGAAACAAAAACAAAAGTAAAAGATTCAATATTTAAGCACTTTAACTATCAAAATGAGACAGAGTTCCTGAATGATGTCAATGATTTTTTTATAAACATTTGTCCTGATAATAAAAAGAACACAGAAACGATCGTTGATGATATAAAAAAATGTGAAGCCACCCTAGAACTCCTTCCATCCACACATCAAGAGATTTTAAATATCATAAAAAACCTAAAAAACAAAAAATCGACAGGGTATGATGAAATACCAATTTCTCTAATCAAAGCTACCTCACATATTATTGCAGAACCTTTGAATTATATCGTAAATCTTTCCCTAAAAAGTGGTATTTTTCCAAAAAACCTAAAAATTACTTCATTAAGACCAATACATAAAAAAGGACCTCATAGTGATTTAAAAAACTATAGACCTATATCACTTTTGTCAAATTTGAGTAAAATTTTTGAAAAAATAATATATTCTAGATTTGTTAACTTCTTTGAAAGTCAAAAAATAATATCAGATAAACAAAACGGATTTAGGAGGGGAAAATCAACAGTTAGAGCAATATACATGGCACTTGAAAAAATTTTAGAATCAAGTGATAAAAACAATATTACTATGGCAGTTTGCCTAGACCTCTCGAAAGCTTTTGACAGTGTAGACCACAGTCTGCTCTGTCGGAAGCTTGAGAGATGTGGCATTCGTAATATTGGTCAAAAATTAATTAATTCATACCTAACAGACAGACAACAATGTGCAATGGAAGAAAATGAAAATGGGGAGCTTAAAAAGTCTAATTTTTCTAAAATAAAACGAGGTGTACCGCAAGGCTAAATTTTAGGCCCTTTACTCTACATTATCTATACTAATGAAGTGTCAAATTTGCTCAAGAGTGAGGTAGTGCTTTTTGCAGATGACACTATAGTTGTCATAAACGAAAAAACTATAGAATTAGGTATAAAAAATGTTCAAGAGACACTCACCACCCTAGAAAAGTGGTTTACACAAAACAATCTACAACTAAATGTCACAAAAACACAAAAAATAAATTTCAACAGAAAAAATGAATTTTTTTTTTTTATTTTTTATTTATCATTATTATTTATTTTTAAAAGATTATGAAAATACAATTAACACACAAAAAAATGCAACATTTCTTGGAGTGGTGCTGGATGAGAGGCTTGTCTGAAAAGACCATATTAATAAACTAGCACACAATAGAATAGACACTGCTGGTACTACAGCAGCAATAACATCCTGCCATGCACATTTGCAATCACGGGTAAGGTACGGTATAATTTTTTGGGGGAATTCCTGTGATATAGAAAGGATCCTAATATTACAAAAACGTAGCTTAAGAATTATCTATCAAAAAAACAGGCAAGATAGTTGCAAAAATCTATTTACTGAATCGGGCATTCAAATAGTTATCAATATTTACATATATGAATGTGTGAAATTTTTAATAGAAAATCCTTCTTTTTTTGAAAAGTTCAAAAATGAACACATATATGGAACCCGCTTCAAACAAAACTTAACTTCCAATAATATTAACCACTCATATATTCAAAAAAATGTAACATATGTACTTATCAAAGTCTGGAATACCTTTCGTAAACGGCTGTGTCAAGAAATCAAAATAAAACTAAAACACTTTCTAAAAAACAAGGCGTATTATGATATTAATGAATTTTTTAAAGATAGTGATGTAAAACTTATCTAAATTCCTAAAAACCAGCTCTTTTTTCAATAATATATTTCTTAACTATTCTGTACTGGTTCAGGCTCTCTGAGAGCGGCCGTCCTCTGGATACTCTGTGTGGAATGGCGGGGACACAGGGTTATTTATTAGTTACTTCTTAAAGAAACAATAAAAGAAAATAATAAATTAGGCTGTGTGTACAAGTGTAAGACTGAGAACTCGTGTATGCCTGTTTTAAATAAATTATGTGTACATTACTGGAAAGTTTTTATTTGATCCTTAAATTAAATTAATATCAAATTGACAAATATATAATAAATATTTTTTTTTTCTTTTCAATGTTTTAATGCTACTTATTTTATGTTAACATTGTGATTATATTAGCTTAAGAATTTTGACAGGATTTACACCCAAAGGGGTATGCAATGTATTTTTTTTTTTAAGAAGACCATTGTAAAAAAATTGAATAAATGTATCTATCTAAGTATCTGTTTTTTTTATGTTGCCTAAAGTGCTGATTGACCCAAAATAATGGGAACTATCTGCTGGTCCCAGGCGATGTAAGAAGCTTGCAGAGCAGAAAAATCTGTTCTTTTGCGAAAGTGACAGGTTTCGAGGGCTAAACCAAGGATAGTGGGCGTGCAATGTAAATGTAACTGTCAGATTATGTTGTTGTCATACAATTATATTTAAAAATGCCCCAACTAAACGAATTCGTAAATGCCCAAATTTTGGAAAAATTAGACGGTGGTTGGTCGGTTTGAAGAGTAGCAGCCCATTATGGATGAAACAAGATAAGAAGAAAGTATCAATAATAATGAACTGTTTGACGAAGTCGAGGAACTGGCTTGACCCAAGTCAGTACGCCTCAGCAGGATCAGCAATTGATCGACTTTCTTGAAGACCACCTTTTCCTGGATCCATAAGAACGACGCGCAGACGGATAAGCCGTTCTAGACTTAGATGTCGCGTTGCTGCCAAGAAAATCTTACTTAGTGAGGAAAAGAAGCAAGCCACGTTAATTTTTGCACTATTCACTACAAGAAGAATTTTGGCAACAAGCGGTCTTCACGGATAAAAAAATCTTTCAGTCCCACAATGACAGCAAACAAATTTTGGTATATCGCCCGCCACGAACATGCTAGATAGCGTGTTCGAAAAATATATTGCTGGGACGAAGACCGGGCTGGAAGATTTTCCATGATTGTGTGGAGTTGGATATCGGCGAGATAAAATGGGGCTCTTTTTAGAATTTATGAAAGATTTACAGCTGGAGGTTGATATGATGAGAAATATTATCCTCCCAGAAGCAACCATTCTTCATCCAGAAGGTTTTGTGTATCAACAGGATAACTGTCCTATCCATACCGCACTTTTTTTTTAAACAGTGGTTCCAGCAAAAAAACATTGAGATTTTGCCATGGACGCCAAAAACTCCTGACGCCAATCCCATGAAAAATATGTGGGGCCTTCTAGCAAAAAAGTTAACAGGCATGAATATTATTCCCAGAAATTCCAACCACTTAATGGAGCTCATAGTCAGAGGGTATGACAAAGAAAACGTCAGAAAATTTAGCAGATTTCATGCCATGAAGACTGGCAAACATTATCGAGGCTGACGGGGCAATGAAACGCTACTGAAGAAACGTTTTTTTGTTTTTTTTTTTTAATTTACGTAGTGTTTTAATAATTTCTTTTTGATTTTGAACATTTTTGGTTGTCTGCAAAGACTTAGATTACTGATCCTGCAGAGATGTGCTGACTATGATTAAGTTATTGCTTTCCTTTCGCCAAACAGTTCCTGCTTCTCAATAATTTTTTCTTATTCGCACAATTGTGGTCTTGTTTTGTCCATAATGAGCTTTAAGAATAATTTTTTATAATACATTTTTGAATAATTTCAAAAAATTGTTTTATTCATTAGTATATTAGTTCTTTAGTAGTGTGGCCAGTCTCCTTATGTTTGTGTTTACACTGTCAAAGATCTAACCTGTAATTCGAAAATGTCAAAGTCAGTTACAATAATCAACGCAATTAGCAAAACTTAAATTCAACAGACCTGCATCTAACTTCTGCTGTACGCATTTTACGCCGGAAGTGTACATAGGAATTATCCCGCCTGTATTTCTAAATTCATTCATTCGACCCAAAATAATTATTATGCTGCCTGGTCCTATGACAGACCTAATAGTGAAATGTTTATTGGCCTCCAGTGCCAGAATTTGCTAAATTTCATCCTGCGCTGGTCTATTAAAGAAGGTAATTATGTCTACTAGTTTAAGGAAGCAATTAATTTGATACAAGATTTTACTGGTTGAAAAAAAACTATACCTAGAATCAAGGTGATTTTTTTGACAATTTATTAAAATATGTTATTATGGAACATATTCAAACCAATTGCTGACAACTTTTTTACTTTTATAGTAATTCAATCAATCAATCAAAAGTAGCTTTATTGTCAGAAATACAAAGTAAACATTGACAAAGCCATGCTTAATAAGTAAATATATAACACAAGTTAGCACTTAACTTGACTGGGTAAAAAACTGTCATTGTTAAATAATTAAAAGACTAAACAATGGCTGCAAGGACTAAGTTGATAAATATCATCTTTAAGGATACACAAGTATTGTAGTTTTTTTACCATACCTCCTCTAATATTTAAATAGAAACAGTAGCACTGAAGAAAAATAACCGAAAGCCCACTGTGCACCATGCCTTTTTATTTTTATTTCTTTTGATATTTTAATTTAAATGTCTGTGCTCAGCCTGTGGTTAATGTTTTTGTCTTTATATTTTTTCAATTAATTAAGTAATAATTTTTTTAAAGTATTATTGAGTTACTAAAATTAAATTATAAAGTGTTAATATTTTATTCAAAACGGCTGCTATGTAATATAAGTTCCATGCAGCTACACCCCACATTCGAAAAACCAAAAATTTTTTAAAGCAGGAATTACAGGCTAATTATCTACTGCCTGCCTATTTCCTTATCTGATTTTTTTAAAGTTTAAAATGCAGGGTGCAGCAGCACCCTGCATCCATTAATAATAGCAGTACCCTTAAAAATTATGTCCGAATTGCAGGCTAATCATATGACCTTACCTAATCTTTTGTGTGTTGTTAGGGAATGCATCCAAACCAATAAGATTTGACTTATTAACAACCTATGAAAAACATGGTGAAATTCAATAAAAGCTTGTAAAAATGGGATAAGGGCATGAGCCCAAATTTTTTTTACCATAGATGATTAGCCCGTAATTAGCCAGTAATTCTGACATACTTTTTGTTTAGGTACTGCTATTATTAATGTGTTCGGGGTGGGGCTGCACATGCAGCTGCACTCCACATTTTAAACTTTAAAAATATCAGATAAGGAGATGAGCCCAAAATTTTTTTTTGCGGTAAATAGTTAGCCTGTAAGGGTCAAACCATATCAAATCAACCAAAAAAAAGGCACTTTTTGTTTTGACCATCTCCGATTTTGATGATTTTTGGTACACTTATTCTTCTGATCCAAAAACTTAAAAATCCAAAAAATTAAATTTTTGGGATAAGCAGTTTTTGTTTTATTGATTTTTGAAAATAAAGAAATTGACCAATATGCCCTTGACAGGCACTTACAAAAATAGCAATATCTCAAAAACTATTGGTCCTATAGAAGCGAGTTATAGCTTATTTTGAAGGTTTTTTAAAGACCTTTTTAACGATGTGTATCACCATGTAATTTTTTGTTTTTATTTTTTTTTTTAATTTTAAAAATTTTTTTTTTTTGAAAAATCTTGAACACCATTTTGAATTTTTTATTTTTTTAATATTTTTGGAAAATTTCAGGATGGAGAAGTTATTGGTTCTATTTTTTAAAAAATAATATAAAAAACCTTGCAGGAAAAAACCATACATTTTTTGATAAATACCTATATATTTACTCTTTATATCTAAAAACTTGTCAATTGCTCCCAGTCTTGTAAATAAGATACATAAAAGGTTTTTCCAAACTTGTTTATTTCTGCAAAATTTTGACTATTTCTTCAATTGTCCTCCCCTCCACCCAAGATCTTTTCACCCACCTATTATACATTTAAACATGTTAATTTGTGCGATCGAAAAAAGATTAGGTCAGGAACAATACTCAATAGTAGAAAAGACCAAAGAGAAAAACATGGACGAGTGCGAAATAATACAACAATTAAAAGAAAAATTTCAGCTAGTTCAAAAAAGAAGTCAAAGAATGTTAATTCTATCTTGTCTTGCTATGAGTTGGAGTCGGGCAAAAATTCAGCAAGAATTTGAAGTTTCCCAATACATGACCAGGATGGTAAAAAAAATGGTCAAAGAAAAAGGAATTTTATCCACACCTAATCCAAATCCTGGGAAAACTCTTGACCAAAACGTTGTAGAAATGGTAACATCATTTTACCTTAGAAATGATGTGAGTAGACCCATGCCTGGAAAAAAGATTTTGTTGTTGTAAGAAAAGAAGGAACTAAGGAGCATCATCAGAAAAGGTTAGTTTTGGCTAATATCAAAGAAATATATTTGCATTTTAAAAAAAAACATCCAGACCTAAAAATTGGTTTGTCTAAATTTAGTGAATTGAGACCAAAAAGTTGCATTTTAGCAGGAAAGAGCGGTACACATACAGTGTGTGTGTGCACAATACATCAAAATATGAAGTTAATGATAGAGCATTCTAAAATAAACAAGTTTATCTTAAATGATAAGGGTAATCCTGCTTTACCAGACTACCATGCTTGCCTCTCAAAAATGATGTGTAACCCACCAGGAGTTCACTGCTTTTTGGACAAATGTGAGATATGCCCAGGAACTGAGAATTAAAAAAACTTTTTGAATGAAAAGTTCGAAGAAGCAATGATTGACAATGTAACTTTTAAGAAGT
Organism: Oxystoma pomonae; assembly: GCA_963921995.1. NCBI lineage: Eukaryota > Metazoa > Arthropoda > Insecta > Coleoptera > Brentidae > Oxystoma > Oxystoma pomonae. The sequence continues at coordinate 103,079,909 of OY998166.1, read as the reverse complement.
GGATATCTGTAGATAGATGCAATATGGAGACATTAATTAAACCAGCAGAGGACTTCATTGAAGAATTTTCAAACGACTTGATTAAATTAAAATCTCATTCTTTTTACACTCACATGCAAAAAGAATACCACAATGAGGTAAAAGACAATTTAAAAAAGGGGGAAGCGCTAATCACATGTGACTTCGCTGAAAATTATTCATTTATTTTATTTATTTATTTTATTCAAATTACTACATTAGCCATGTAGGCTGGTGGTTGCACATAATACAAAAAAAAAAACAAAAAAATACATAATCAACAAAAACATAAATCTAAAACTTAAGTAATACAGATAAAAACAAAAAAGACTAGGCGATCTGCTTACTAATTTGTTAACTTTTTCTTGAATGAGAGGAGACTGGGGAACCCATCCTCAAAGATTGACTTGTCTAGTTTGTTCCACAGTCCCACACCCACATTCAATGGTGAGTAGAATCCTGTAGGTTTTTTAAGATTTAGTGGCTTTATTTTAAAAAGATGGTCGTGTCTACCAATGTAGGGAGGTGGTTGCAGCACACCCTTGAGTTCCCGCAAGGAAGGTAGATCTGTCTGTACTTTGTATATCATAACCTTTAAAAAGTTTTCCCTACGCTTAAGTAAAGGAGGCCATTTTAATGTCTCCAGAGCTAAAGTGGGACTGAAATCTCTCTTAAAATTTAGGTACACCCATCTTGCAGCCTTACGTTGGACTTTCTCTACTTCGTTTTGTAGCCCTGCTTGATGCGGATGCCAGACCGATGAGCAATATTCCAGACTGGGCCTAACATATGTCAGATAAGCTTTTGCCCGAGCCCCTCTAGAAGCCCCCTTTAAATTTCGCATTACAAAGCCCAATATTTTATAGGCATCTTTTACTAGTTTAGTGATGTGGAATTCCCAATGGAGGTTTGGGGTCAAGTGTACGCCTAAATACTTAAGATAATCAACTAATTCTAACTCAGCCCCTGCCATCCTATATGTGGACATGATTTTCTTATTGCCAAAGGTGATGAATTGGCTTTTGGAGACATTCAACCTCATTCCGTTGGAATTCACCCATTTCTCAATAACAAGCAAATCTCTCCGAAGAGCCAAAACATCCTGCCAATCTTTAATTTCTCGATAAATCAGACAGTCGTCTGCGAACAGGAACACAGTGGATTCCACAGACAAGGGCAGGTCATTTATAAAAATTAGGAAAGCCAGGGGTCCAATAACGCTTCCTTGCGGGACACCAGATGTAACCTCTTTCTCAGCTGAAAGGGCCCCATCTACCATAACACGTTGCGTCCTACCTTGAAGAAAGCTTTGTACCCATAGGGTCACTCACTTATCAATGTTTAATTTGGATACTTTTACCATTAGTTTATCATGGGGAACAACATCGAAGGCTTTTTGGAAATCCAATGCAATAGTGTCAACCTGGTAATTTTTCTCAAGAGACTGAGTTATACTTTGTGTAAACGTATGAAGGGCCGTTTCACATGAGTATGATGGGCGGAACCCATATTGTTTGCCATAGAAAAAGCTTGATATGTCGAGCTGTCCCCTAATATAATTACAAATCAACCGCTCAAATATTTTGCAACACACAGAGGTAAGGCTAATGGGCCTGTAATTTTTTGGATCACTCTTTTTACCAGATTTATGTATTGGAATTATGGTGGCTTTTTTCCAATCACTAGGTAATGAGCAGTTATTTATACTGATGTCAAAAATCACTTTTAGGTAAGGAATTATACTTCCTGAAGCCAGCATAAGCAACCCACTACATAAATTGCAGGATGAAGTGCAGTCCTATCACTGGACAAATAGCCAGGCAACCCTACATCCTTTTGTAATATATTACAAAACTCATGAGGGAAAACTGGGTCATTTAAATTATATATTTATTTCAGACTGTTTGGTACACAACACTGTGGCATTTCATCTTTTTTTAAGCCACCTTATGCCTGAACTAAAGAGGCAAATTGATAATTTAGACAAAATTATCTATTTTTCAGACGGCTGTGCCGCACAGTATAAAAATAAAATTGTTAATATTGCATACCATCTCGAGGAATTTAAAATTAAAGCAGAATGGAATTTTTTTGCCACCTCCCACGGGAAGAGTGCATGCGATGGACTGGGAGGCACCGTAAAAAGGTTGGCTGCTAAAGCAAGTCTGCAGAGACCATATAATGAACAGATTATGACCCCCGAAGATCTTTTTAAATTTGCAACAGAAAACATTCCTGGTATAACATTTAAATATTGTTCATTAAATGACTACCAGCAACATGAAAAATTTTTGGAAAAAAGATACATGGAAGCACAATCGATACCTGGGACTCAAAAATTGCACTTGACTATCCCCCTCAGTAATGAAAAAATTATTACAAAACCATTTTCACTAAGTAAAGAAGAAAATATTCAATGTCTTTTTGCAACCTGTGGTTTGTCAAACACAGAAATTGAAAACATCGACTACGGTTTTGTAACCATAAACTATGACTGTCTTTGGTGGATGGGATGTATCATTGGCAAAAATATAGAAAGCGGGGAATTAAAAGTTAGTTTTTTACTTTCCAAAGCCAAAAGCTGATATATTGGTCATAGATCAAAATTCTCTTTTAAGACAGGTCAACCCAAATACTGCCACTGGTAGGACATATACGCTAACTGCAGAAGAAATGACAGATTCCTCAAATATTTTACAAAAAAAATTAGCAACCTAAATATTTTTTATTGTAAATTTTCTATTATTCTTACTTTTCATTTTTTTGTTATACCCATATTAGGTAAATTAGCCCTGTATTAAAAATCTTATTATTTTTTTAAAGTATGACTCCATTATTTCTCCATCCTAAAATTTTCCAAAAATGTTAAAAAAATATTGAAAAAAAAGAAATATTTTTTTGAAAAAAATTTAAAAATGTGTTTTTGAGATTTAAAAAAAAAAAAAAATTTTTTAATTAAGAAAAAAAAAAATTAAACAAACTATATTGTGTCACACATCTTTAAAAACTCTTCAAAATGAGCTATCACTCGCTTCTATAGGATCAATAGTTTTTGAGATATTACTATTTTTGTAAGTGTCTGTCAAGGACATATTGGTCAATTTCTTGATTTTCAAAAATCAATAAAACAAAAACCGCTTATCCAAAAAATTTGATTTTTTGGATTTTTGAGTTTTTTGATAAGACGAATAAGTGTACCAAAAATCATCAAAATCGGAGATGGTCAAAACTATTGCCTGGTTGACTTGATATGGTTTGACCCGTAATTCCTACAATAAAAAAATTTTGATTTTTCGAATGCCAGGTGTAGCTGCATGGATCTTGTAATATACAGGTCGTTCTTGAAAAAAGGTAACATTGCATGTAATTGTTTTTTAAATTTAAAACCACTTATCCTTTTGAAAACACAGTAGGAGGATAGTTAGTGTACTCAAAGGCTAACATTATCCAGCAGTAATGAACTCTCCAAGAAATGTCTCCATGGAAGAAAAGTGGTTCACACCATGTGACATGTCACATGGTATGATCTGTAATTTTCAAAGTTAATAGATTCGGATATAACAAAAAGACACTTTAAGATCATAAAATTTATTTAGATAATGATTTAGATAGATAAAAACTCAAAAATTTTAATCTTAAAAAAAATACATCGATAAGTTTTTTGTCTTCATCAAAAAACAAAAAAAAAACACATGTAATTGATTTTGGTGTCACTTGTGTGATCACATGCAATCACAGATTTTTTTTTAAATCTGGCATCACTGCATACAACACCCAACTCATTTACCTGAAAATGGAGAAGCACAGAAGACGCAGTTTAGGAGTGTAACCTGAAATGCGTTACACAATTCAATTATTGTGAAATTTTGGTGGTTTTAAAACACTATTAATGTTTTGGCCAAGATAAATGTCACACATGTTTCTATATATATAGGAGATATTTACTTTCAAAAATGTGATTTAAGTATGAAAAGTAGGCATTTTACTAACTTTTATTTTTTTGTTATTTAGAGACTTTGCTAAATATGTCACTAGTGTGAATGTCACTGGTGTGATCTTTCAGAATATTTTATTGATAACACCTGTGAAATTTTTCGCTTGTAATTAAAAAAGCACAATCATTTTTTGAAAAAAAATGGCAAAAACTAGAAAGTATTTGGCAAAAGCATCAGAATCAAAAAAGGAAATAGACAAGAGAGAAAAGAAGAAATGAAGTAAGGGCATATTATATATATAGCAACATATAAATATTTTTGTTTTTTTTTTAAACTATTATACCAAATGTTACCATATTTCAAGAACAACCCAGCTATAAAGATTCTTGATTTTGGTAAAATAGGTATAACTGGTGTTAGCTGGCTATCACCTGTTAGCAGATGAATTCACAAACTCAAAAATAACTCAAGAACTAGTGAATTGTTATATCGGCCATATAGCACATTTTAGTCCAACCAACTACAGCAACATTTAATTATTACCAAAATTTCAAAGAAAACTAATTTCTTTTTTTTAAATTACCACTTGAAATGTTACCTTTTTTCAAGAACAACCCATAACAGGTTTATGTACCTAAATGATTAATGTAATTTATGGATTTATTTGTATATTTGTGGCAATAAAGCTTATTGAGATTAAGAAAATCACTGAGACACAGCTACTTACATCAACAATTGTGTCATCCCCTCCAGCCCATCTGATCTGTTTCTGTCCAAATGCATTATTGTATTCCTGATCGGGGTGCCTTTGAAAAACATAACCAACATTGGCATCATCCTGGGCACGCTGAGTGCCACGTTGGTCCATTTGGTCTCTCACAATGCCATCCCCCTCCCCTGCGCCCAACCACTTCATTGGAGTCACTGCAAAAAAAAAATATAAATATTTCACGAAGCAATGCATCCTTCTGTCTCGCAAATTAATAAAATGATAATGCCACAAATTATTTAGCAAGTGAGGGCTAGGAGAAAGCTACAATTAGGGGTATATCATCAATTCCTTCCTTCATCAACAATTCCTTCCTTCACCAACAATTCCTTCCTAAATGGAATCTTTCATCAAAACTAAAACTTGCAAAAGTGGTCCCCAGTGTATAAAACCGTCGTCAGGACGAGGCTCAAAATTACAGACCAGTTTCAATCCTTCCAGCTGTGTCAAAGGTCTTTGAGAGATCTCAAAATCTCAATATAGCTTTAGACCAAAAAAATCAATGGAACAAGCAATATTTGCTACATTGGACTACATTAGAAAAGAACTCAACAAAGGTAACAAAGTAACATCATTGGACAGGGTGGTCCAAATTCGAGGGGCCTCTATAGCTTTGGGCTTTTACAGCATAGTTAGCCCAAAACTAATATACATGTTACAGGATTGATTTTCAAGAGAAGTCGAAAACTAAAAACCGCATTTCAACAAGTCAAAGCGTTTCTGAGCTATAGGGTGATTCTCAAAAATGTGCGTTTCTAAAAACCCTCTACAACTTTTTTATTTGTAAAGATAGAGATTTTCATTAAAAACATTTTTTTCAAGATTTTTTAAAGACAAATCTACCTGTTTCACCGATTTTCTCTTAAAGCCTTTAAAAAATCAGTTTTCTAATAAAATGTCCTACACCTATTTTTATTAAATAGGTCCATATTTTGATATTTACCATAGTAGGCGCTGTGCGCGCCCTAAATGTGTAAATAAAATTTTATTGTTTTTTTTTCATACAAAATTAAGTTGGCTACAACACGAGGGGACACAGCAACCTCGAACTTTAACTTCTAATTTACTGTAATTACCAACCCTAAAATAATAAACAAAAATAAAATTATTAAGTTTTTATTTAAAATTTTTATTAATTAAACTATGTAACACTTAAAATCTACATCTAACAATTTTCTTTAATTCTAAAACAAATGCTCAAATTGACGGCCGTTTTCTTGTAAACTACATCTTCTCTTGACGCTATTGTCTGCATTAAGAAGTTCTACCGCATGAAGCTGCCTGAATGCAGTACGAAGTGTCTCTTCCAATTCCCTTCTAGTAGTTGGGCGATTTCGAAATACAAGCTCTTTGACTCTCCCCCACAAAAAGAAGTCACAAGGGGTCAGGTCTGGAGACCTGGGGGGCCAATATATAAGACCTTTATTTCCGATCCAGTTTTCAGCAAACACAATATTTAGCAAATTAGTAATGTATCGTGCATTGTGAGGAGGTACACCGTCATGTTGAAAGTATAGCACATTATTTTGCTGAAGTGGCAAATTGTCGATAAACGGAATCAACTGCTCTTCTAAAATTTGTTGGTATCTTTCGGCATTTAAATTTCCATCATTGTTTGTTCCACCATAATATGGGGATTTTGCTGTTTCCAGTAATAGCAGTATATCTGGTTAATATTCCATCACTAGAAATCATTGCCTCATCCGTCCATATAACTTTTCTGGCAAAATCGGGGTCTTCTTGGCTTTTATTTAGGTACCACCTGCAAAATGCACGTCTTGGGGCAAAATCTCGTTGCCGTAATTGGTGCACCCGTCGGTCAGGGTCGATAGGGCCTAAACTTGTGTTTTTTAAGCACCCGAACGGCATTGCTGCGTTAAATTCCAGTGTTTCTCTCCATAGCTCTGGTGGAAGTATTCGGGTTAATTTCTATTTCTCCTAGAACCGTTAGCTCTTCCAACTCTTTATCTCTGGCTAGGCTTCTATACGTCCTAGGCCGCGGTTTTGTAAAGGATCCATATTCTTGTAGATGACATTTTAACTTCAAAAATATTTTTGAGCTAGGTTGCCTTCTGTCGATTTTTTTGTTACTTTCAATATAATATTTTATCATGTCATACTTTTCAAAGTTTTCAAACATTTTTATATCTTGACGAATACGCCACTTTTGACACCTGGGCTCGTTTGTCATGGCAATTGTTTTTATTTGATCATAGCTACCTATATAGATACCCTAAAACTGCATAGCTCAGAGTTAAACACAGCCTACTATGGTAATTATTAAAAATTGCAGATATCTGTTTAACTACTTAATAAAAATAGGTGTATGACACATCATTTAACAGGAAATTTTATTACAAAACTAATGTTTTTAAAAAAATTGGGGTATTCCATTTAAAAAAATGTAACTGTAACTTTGTGTTATATCTCGTGAACCAAAGGCTTTAAGACAAAATCGGTGAAACAGGTAGATTTGTCCTTAAAAAATCTTCAAAAAATGTTTTTAATGAAAATCTCTATCTTTACAAATAAAAAAGTTGTAGAGGGTTTTTAGAAACACACATTTTTGAGAATCACCCTGTAACTCAGGAACGCTTTGACATATCGCAATGCAGTTTTTAGTTTTCGACTTCTCTTGAAAATCGAGTCCGTAACATGTATATTAGTTTTGGGCTAATTATGCTGCAAAAGCCCAAAGCTATAGAGGCCCCTCGAATTTGGACCACCCTATACTTCGACCTATCAAAAGTCTTTGACACACTAGACCATAAAATACCATCTGGCTATCTGGAATTGTGTGGCATCAGAGGGACTGCACTTGACCTGCACATGTGTAAGGAATATTTCTCAGCCAACCTGTTACCTGAAGCCATCAATCCTTTTCATCCCTGCAAAGGTATGCCTGCCCAGTTCGCTGATGACTATTCTTATCTGATAGTTAGTGAATCTATAGTCTCAAAAGGATGTTCGGAGGTTGCAAATCTCATGTCTCAATGGTGTATTGATAACTCGCTTTTTTTGAACAAAGACAAAACCGGCCGAGTAACATTCATCAAACAAAAAAAATACTTCATTATCTCTTTATGTCTTTATTGGATGATATATTAAGCTGGGAACAGCATACAAAATCTAAAATTTCGAGTACTTGCACTCTATTTCATAGACTGTGGGACATTATTAGCCTGAAATGCATGGTAGGATTAAGTCCGCACACATCCTACAGACCACATTTTAAAAAGTTAAGTATCCTCACTGTACCATCTTTATATTTTGTGTCCCTAGTAATATTTGTTAAAAATAATCCTGATGTTTTCCCTATAAATCAAAATAACAGCCTGGAGAGAGTGCAGAAAAAGTTTTTAAGGAGAGTGGGACTCAAAATTGGTATTCCCTATGAAAAAATTGATTGTGGTGAGATAATAAAACTTTTAAATCTTACTTCATTGGAAAACTGAAGAAATTTTTTTGATATTTGTACGCTTTTTTTAATTTTGAACCGCATGTTGGACACTCCTGAACTTCTGGCAGAGGTTGGTTTTCACATTCCTCCTAGGAATTCTCGAAATAAAGTTCTTTTTAGCCTACAATTTCATAGATCTAATTATAGCACTAATAACCCTATAAATCACATGTGCAAAATTGCAAATTTTATAATCCAAGAAAATAATAATATAGATTTTTTTAACTCTAGTTATAATGTATTTTGCAAACAAGCTAAAAACATTTTATTTGCTTAACTTTATATCTTCTTAATCTTGTAAAACTACTTTTTAATTGTGATAGTTCAAGTAATGTTTTTATTATTGTTAATTATTAATTTTATCTGTGTGTTGAAGTGCCATCTTGATAGATAGATAAATAAATAAATAGGTGATAAATTATGTCAAAAACAAAGTTATGATTGTTTTCCACAAACCAATCATTGTTTATCGTCTCCTGATGATGCTAACGTTGTTAGCGAAACGCGCGTCGAGTGCGAAAAAGTGTAGTTTTGGTTTGTGGAAAACATTCATAACTTTGTTTTAGTGCAACCAAAGGTTCCAAATTCCCAACATAGATAAATTATGTGATAAAAACTGATACTTATATTGTATAAAATTGTAAAAGCATTATTCTTGTATAATTGCTGTTTGTGAAAATTTATTTATTTAAGTTATACTGGACTATTATATATATTTTTTTTTAAATGTAATTGCTATATGCGTTAATAAAGATTTGATTTGATTTGATAACCATTCTGAGGATATGACTATAAAAACCAGGCAGGCATCAAAATTGGCTATACCTCATCACTCCTCTACCTTCTTTGAGAAAGGTGCATTATATCAGGCTACCAAAACATACAGATTACTTAAGTAGTTAATAATAATCAATGTATTTTAATATTTAGTTTAAGGATATTCTTTGTATTTTTTTCAAATTCAAAACATTTGATGTTGCTAGGGTTTACATATTGTAAAGTATTGTGAGCAATAAACAAAGCAATAAAAAAAAGTAAGTAAGTATAGGGATTTGTCAAAGTTTCAAAAATCCTCACAAAAATCTCAATTTTCAACAAACTACTTTATCAGAGAAAAAGCTTAACTTACTTAAATACACTAAAGAAGGGATGAATTATCTTCCAGAGATAATTATTGTAGATTTATTAATAGTCATTTAGAAATATTTGATATCTCCCTAGGGATGTTTAAAAAGAGCTTAAGTAGAATATAAGTTTGTTTTATAAATTTTATATACCTAAGTATATACTAATTAATAGGGTTATCCCATCAAAAAATAAATACAGAAATAAATAAATTATTCGTTGTATAAAATTGTGATGAACTATTGGGCATAAATACTTGAGTAAACACCCTTACTAATTAAGCATTAAATACTATTCATTACATTTATCAATTATGCATTAAGCATAGGTCTGTCAAGCTGCATCCTCCATTTGACCGATTTGAAAAAAAATATTTTCAGATATATGTGGTCTTTATGTGCTAAAAACAAAATTTTTGCACAATGAAGGTTACACAACAGGGGTTACAAAGTTCTTTAACATGTTATGTCTTTTTATTGAAACCTTTAATTTTACAATTAAAAAAATTTAACAGCACAACACAAGTTTGGACGACAGAAATAAAAATTAATGGCGCATGTAAAAAAAGGCAACTGACAAATCCTGGCCTTAATATTAGTTGTTTTTTATGGTTTTTCCACTGCCAAGATGCAAACTCAAAGGACATTTATGAGTTAAATAATTAAGTGGGCTTGTTTGTGGATAATATGATTGTCATTTTAGTTAGTGTTACAATACAAATACTTGCATTTTTACCACCTATATATTATATAAGTTATTGATTTTAAGAATCAATCCTGCGGTTGTACTGATTTCTGTCTGTTATTTTTCTTGAATTTTTAAGTGAAGAGCTGCTGGGGATTTTATCAGTTTTATCAGAGATTTTACTTTTGGCACAGTATAGCAAAAGGATAGAGTGGAAAAATAATGTTAGCTGCAGTAAGGGTAAGGCATCTTTTAGACAATATGAATTTTAGCCGGTCCAGTTTTATTTTATTTAATGTGTAGTCCAGTAGTGCATTGAACTAAATGACCACTTTCAGATGATACTGAATGAAAAACAATTGTGGACAGCATCCATATACCTGCCAGGTGGTCTACTGGGATTCTCCAGTGCAATGCCATGTAGAGGGAGCGAGAGAAGGCTTAGTGAATCATTGTCATATCACATATTTTTTCACAAAAGCAGTTTGCTTCAACACAGTGACATGTTGGGATGTATTTAAAGATTTCTTTGTGTGCACAATATTTATAATTAATAATTTTCAGCCTAGAGATATCAAGTGATTATGAAGTAGACATTGAACTATTGATTTCTCTAGTTGAAGGATGTCCAGTATTATGGGACAAGATATTAGATGAGTACAAAAATAAAAACTTAACAACCGCTGCATGTTTTGCAACAAACTGAATACAATCCTGCTATCAGCCCTGCTGTATTAACTTCACTCTGTGTGTGAAAAGTTGCGAAACTGTGTTCCTTACAAGCAATAAAATCAAAGGTAATTATGCAGTATACGGTTTTCTGCCATTTTTGATTTTTTTTGAAAAATTCTTTATGGGGGCACCTTCTAGGGTCCCTAGGACCCCAAATCCGTCTGCGCCGTTTGGGTTTTTTTTTTGATTTTTTTTGTTTTTTTTTAATTTTTTTTCACTAAAACAAACCAAACCAACACAGTCCAACCCAACCTAATCCAAACCAACCCAAAAAAATTAAAAAAACCCTTTACAACCCCCCCTGGGCACCCTTTTTTCTCGTTAAAAAAAAAAAAAAAAAAAATCGGGCGCAGGCGGATTTGGGGTCCTAGGGACCCTAGAAGTTGCCCCCATAAAGAATTTTTCAAAAAAAATCAAAAATGGCAGAAAACCGTATACTGCATAATTACCAAATCAAACATCCACAACATAAAAATAACAATCATTGGTAGCAAAGGTACCCCAAAATTAAACTGATTTACGAGTTATTTAAGGTTTTTTTGGACCTCTACTGATAAACAAAGCAAGTTTTTGGATATTTTGGAATAAAAATAAAAAAGAAGGCCAAGTCATTTTCCATAATTTCCATATAATACAAATATATGAAGGGAGTTGTTTACCAAATGTAGGTATTATTTTGGCTGCCCGGTAGAAACAAATTAATGGCGGGTGTCAATCGATGAAATGAACACAAAGAAAAGCAACTATACTCAGCTACTTCAACTTGATTGGTGTATAAACCAAGCCTAAACACTCACCTTTTGTAGGCTGGGCAAACTACTGGGCATCAGCAAAAGGTATTATTCGAATAAAATCACTTTGTACGTCGGCGTCGGCTTTCTAGACAAAGTTTTTCCACTGTACACAAACAATAATCGATCACGGCTTTTCGCAAGGAAAATCGTCCGCACAACACAAAATATTATCACTAACTGTACAAGAGACTATTTACAATATACAATGTCTGTAGGATTCACTTTTTACGCCATTTAATTGCAAGATTTTACTAGATTCAAAAACGATAGAAATTTCCGAAAAATCTCAATCGCCATTTTCTGGGCCTGCGCAATCAACCTGGGTTGGCCAACAACCTACGATTTTTTTTTTAATGAAAAGGTTGATGCTGCAACCAACCAAACATAATACTGTATTTAAAGCTGCATAAGCAAGCTATTTTTTCAAAGATGATGTGAGTAATAAACTATTCTTTTTTAAAACTGATGGGATGATAATAAAATAATCAAACTGCAGTTATTTTTATTATTTTTTTACAATATTCAACATCCGTGATGGATGTTGAAAAAAACCAAAGGAGTCACAGTTTGGCCTTAGAAAAACCACCCAATTTTTATTCTGTGACTCAGCTGATATCTGATATGTCAACAACAGCTGTACCGCGCCGCATGTTTGTAAACAATTTTATTTTATTGAAAAAAATGAGATGTAAGTGATGTAACTATTAAAAGGTGAGCGTTTTAGAATTGTAAATTTACTCTATAAAATGAAAATCTTGAGGTTGGTTAAAAACACATAGGGTAATTATGCAGTATACGGTTTTCTGCCATTTTTGATTTTTTTTGAAAAATTCTTTATGGGGGCATTTTCCAGGGTCCCTAGGACCCCAAATCCGTCTGCGCCCGTTGTTTTTTTTTTATTTTTTTTTGTTTTTTTTAAATTTTTTTTCACTAAAACAACCCAAACCAACACAGTCCAACCCTACCTAATTCAAACCAACCCAAAACAATCAAAAAAACACATTACAACCCCCCCCTGGGCACCCTTTTTTCTCGTAACAAAAAAAAAAAAATCGGGCGCAGGCGGATTTGGGGTCCTAGGGACCCTAGAAGGTGCCCCCATAAAGAATTTTTCAAAAAAAATCAAAAATGGCAGAAAACCATATACTGCATAATTACCACATATAGAAGCCGAGGGTTCAAAGTTGGAATGGTCTGAACACTGTCTGAACCATAATGGTCTAAACTAAATATTGCCTATTGTTTTTTTTAGAATAGTCTTCAATTCCGACAGCAACACTTTTTCAAATCAAAACCGAAAATGGCTAGTAGAGCTGTTCCTGGAAACATCATTGTAGTCCCAATAAATATTCTCTTGACTCACAATGAATGGTTTGCTCACAATACACTAATCTATGTTTTTCAATACTTGGATGCCCAAGATTTGCTAAGAGTTTCTCAAGTTTGTGCCTTATGGCATGAGGTAGCTGTTACCAAGAGTCTATGGCGTACAGTTACTCTAAAGGAATGCAGACTTCACTGGGCTTCTATGGGACGGGCACTTGGAAAGTTAGAAACTAGGCATTTGAGACTTATTGATTGTATTTTTATGCTTAATACTGTACGTATAGTAAGTAAACAAGTCAGTTTTTGCAAAAAAACTTACTTAATAAAATTTTTGTCCATGAAGGAAATCTGCCAAAAACACCACGTCAAATCTCTTAGAAAAGTTTGATAAGATTTTATAATGTTTTATGAGGGTTGATATGTTTCCTATGAGGTATGTGAAACAAACTTGTAAAAACCAAGACAAATCTCTTAAAGTAAAGATTTTTATGAGCAAACCAGCCTGGCTGGAATCTTATAAAACCCTTGCATGTAATCTATTTTATCCTTAGAAGATTGAACTATTAGTTCAATGTTCTAAGATTTTTATCTCTCTAAATTTTTGCAAAAGTTTTGTGGTGAATAAAGGTAAAGTGCAACTTATCTGGCAAACATGAATAAAATAATGTCAAGATTTATTTTTAAGTGACCTAATAATTGATAATTTTTGGTATTATACCAGTTCTCTGGCCTAGGCTTTATATACTTTACTTATAATTTTTTCTTCTAGTTTAACAGTGTATAAGCTACTGTTTAATCTAAGTTAATTGAGGAATTAATATCCTACTTTTATCAGATGCAGCAAATTTTTAATCATTGTATTTAATTTATTTTTTCTTTATAGGACTATTTGCTTAAGGCCCTGAAGACAATTCCCACTATAAGGAGAATAGAATTTTCCGAATGTTCATCAATATTTGTTGAAAGACTCCCTGAAGCAACAACTGAATTAGAAGAAATCAACTTAAATTTGATTGGGGGATTTGGTGTCCCACTTGACCTAGAATTTCTGTCAAAATTACCAAATCTCTATAAGGTAAGTGTTAGCTGTAATAGAGAAATAGAGACTCTTCTTCCTCTTTTGCATTTAAAGAATACTGTGAAATATTTGTCTTTAACAGATGTACAAAATTTACCAAATCTTGAATTGGATCTTTTATCAATGTTGGAAAATTTGGAACACTTAACTTTGGGTAACTGCTGGAATTTACCACAATACTTTTTCAAAACAATTATTAACTTACAAAATATTACAAAACTAAGGTTTGAAAATTGTCGAGAGTGTCATTTAAACAAACTTATAGAAGCAGCTAGCCAGCTGCAAACACTAAAACAGCTTGAACTTATCGGTATTAATGTTGATAATAATTTTTACAAAGTCATCGCTTTGTGTCAAAATGTTAAAAAGTTGATCATAGTACCGAATGCTCGTAGGTTAAAGAGCGCCGATGGAAACACCCAAGTTGTAGATGGGGTTATCAAATTAAAAGACACTTTAAGTTCGTTCACTCTTGGGTTTACAGAATTTTATATAAAATATGTAGAAAAAACTTATGATGTGCATAATAGTGCACCATTCCTAGTAGATGTTAAAACTTACCCCAATACTGTAATTCGAGAATTGAACGAATCAGAACTTGAAAAATTTGAGGGTGTAGTTAAGTTAGGGAAGGTTGAAGAATTTTTGAACAAAAAATTGCCAAAAGTAAAAGTCCATGTGGTTGAGTGGAAGCCAAAGTGGCCTTACAATAGTTATTGTATTAATCAAAAGAATTTATAGTTCTACTTGTGATTTTTTTTACATAAAATGAAGTAATTCATTGAGTTTTGTCTACATTTGCCAAGACCATTTTGATCATGCCTAATTTAATTAAAATATTACCAGGGAGCATAGAAGTGATATGTCCATCTCTTTCTACATCTTTTACAATCTCCACAATAGAAGAAAAAAACTAAAACCGTGAGTTATATACCTTAAACATTATTTTGTATATCTCTACCCAAGAACCTCAAGCATCACAGAATTTCAAAAGACAGACAAATTTTCTCTTGGATTCTCCTAAAAATTTATTATTTGAAGAATCTTGAAGATTCTAGTGGTATAAAAAATCCTCAGGAGACTCTTTCTAGCAAGGGTAGTTTTCATTATTTATCAAAACAAAACAAACAAGCTTTTTCCAAAAACATTTAATTAACTAGCAACATTATTTACAAAAAAAAAAATACAATTTTTCTATAGTATCCTAGAATTCAAGGGATTCGTGACTTTTCCAACCATTAGGGCGACATTCAGGTCTGAGTCCAAAACAAAATACAAAAATGGATGGTCTGCTGTAAAATAAACTGGATCGTATTGTTGGATGTTTTCTAAAAGAAAAGATAAAAATAAAAAAATTTGGCTGCCCAATTTAATATTTTTCATACCTGGCGTATTAAAATTGACATGATTGTTATAAGTTACTTTTATTTTTCAGACTCATTAAAACATTTGGTAAATTGTAACTTGAAATTTTAAACTGATTCACTATATTTTGAACCCCTGGTTAGCGCCTTTATTATTGAAGATAGAAAAAAAGTCTAAATAGAAAAGTTTTATAATTTTTTAAGGGCCTTCTAACCCATATGACAGATCGTTAAATGTCATTCCATATGTCAAATTTAGACATCAACTTTCTTATATTAAATAGAACACCCTGTATATTTTTTAAAACTTCGATAGATCTTTTCTTCCTGATTCCAAAAATATACCATATGTAGGGTTTATCTCTAGCAGTTCTCGAGTGAAATAACAAATTATTTTCCATAAGGGCAATGTGTTAGCTAAGGAAAAGTAGTTTAGGTGGTTCTTTTTTCAACACATTGCTCTTATGGCAACAATTTTCTAAATTTATTCAATGACTGTTCAAGACAAAGGTAACACATGGTATATTTTTGGAATCAGGAAGAAAAGGTTTATCGAAGTTTTAAAAAATATATAGGGTGTTAAATTAAATATAAGAAAGTTGATGTCTAAATTTGACATATAGAATGACATTTGACAGCATCTGTCATATGGGTTAGAATGCTTTTAAAAAACTATAAAACTTTTCCATTTAAACTTTTTTCTATCATCAACAATAAAGGCGCTAACCAGGGCCAGGGGTTCAAAATATAGTTAATTACCCTGTACATGTTAAAATATATTTTTATGTAGGTTTTTTTTTACTTTAATTTTTTTTATATCTATTTGTGTAATTTTTCTATATGTAATTTTTATTAGGTTGGCCTAATATTAATTTTTTAGATCTTTAAGTGGATTGTTTTAAAATAATTTTAAATATTGTGTCATATTTCTACAAGTAATTATTTCAATAAAATGTGTTAAATACTCTCCTACAATTACCACTTGTTTATGTTGCAATTTATTCCTTTTGGGTCATTTCATAAGAAATCAACCAAAAAAAAGGGAAGTTTGGCAGACCATCTCCCCACTTTCGATAATTTTTGGCACATTTGTTCTACCTATAAAGGGGATGAAAAATCCCAAATTTGAAATTTTTTTGAATATTACTTTTTTTTAATTATTTCTTGAAAATTACAAAAACTACCAATTTTGCTAAAACATGTACTTAAAGAAATTGAAATATCTCGATAACTAGTGGTTTATAGCTCGTTTTAAAGGTATTTTAAATACCTTTCAAATGATGTGTCACATGATATACTTTTTATTTTAAAAAAATGCAATTAAAAAAAACAGCATTTTTAATTTTTTTATAAAAATATATTTTGTTTCTGGGTGTTTCGCCAAACTATTTTCAAAATTTCAAGATGGAGACTTGATGGGTTCATCAAAAAAAAAAAAATTTCAAAATTTTGAAATATTTTTTTCAAAAAAAATGAGGTCATGTGATTATTCATTAAAATGGCATTTAAAATACCTTAAAATAAGATATTCAAGATTTTCATATTTTAATAAATGCCTGTAAAGACAGTCAATTTTAACCAAATGCGCAGGTACACAAAAAGAGTAATATCTTAAGAACTGTATACTGTAAAAAAAAAACAAGTAATACCTTGTTTTATAGGTATTTTAAAGTCCATTTTGATAAAGTATCACATAACCTAATTTTTTTTGAAAAATTATTTTCAAAGTATTTGAGATAATTTTTTTTGATGAACCCATCAAATCTCCATCTTGAAATTTTGTAAATAGTTTGGCAAAATATCCAGAAGAAAAAATATATTTTTTTAAAAATAAAAAATGCAATTTTTAAAAAATAAAAAAAAAAGTTTTTTTTGAATTTCATTTTTTTTTTAAACCAAAAGTACCATGTGATAGATCATTCGAAATAAAACGTATGTACCCTTTATGGGTAGAATAAATGTACCAAAAATTATCGAAATCTGGTGGATTTGATTTGAAAAGATCCTGTTCAATATTCTTTTTGACTCTACTATACTTACTATAATGTTCTGCAGAAGGGTCCATATAGTTTTTAATGGTCACCGTTACAGCTTGCTCTATATTTGTGACGTATATATTTTTCTCATCTGTCATAGGGGAAAAATCGGCTCTCCTTGGCTCGAATACCTCTCGTATGCCCAACTAAAAAAACAAAACATCCTGAACAGTTATTTTATTTAAAAACTGATCTGGCGACAAAAAAAATTAAAAATCAGTAAAAAACATAAACTTTACACAAAACTTTGAACAGCAGCAAATAAACATTTTTATACTAGTTCCTATTCAATTCAATTCTTTATTGGCGTTATCATACTTAAAGCACTTACGCAAGTCAAGAAATACAATAAAGTAAATATTAAACTTAAATATAAAAAGGTTATCACACATAAAATAAGTATTATAAAAATAATATGACTTAACTTAACACAACTGAATTTCATATTATTGCATGGCTCACGCTTTATAATAAAAATTTGCCACATTAATTACTTATAAAAAAACACACAAAATCAGTAATTAACAAACAAAAAAATGAACAAAAAAATCAAAATAACAGAAAAACATGACAAATTTACTTGTTAACACATATTAGAGAGATCTGCATCAAGAAAGTCATTGATATCATAAAATGCATGTTTTACCAAAAACTTTTTTAACATAACTTTAAAATGTTTGGAATCGAGATTTATAATGTTGCTTGGAAGAAGATTGTAAAATTTAATACCATAGTAGTCGGAGCCAATTCTTGTTTTTTCTAGCCTTCTAAATGGAATAATTAGTTTGTTACTATTTCTGGTTGGAATATTATGAATGCTACTATGAGTTTTAAACTCTTTAATGTGATGTTTCACATGCAATAAACACAGCATAATATATTGAGAAGGTAAAGTAAAGATATTTAACTGTTTAAAAGCAGATTTACAATCGTCTCTATAACCAAGATTTGCCAAAATCCTTACTGCCCTCCTTTGAATTCTAAAAATGTTACATGTAAAACTTGAATGACCCTATGCAATCAGCGCATAGGACAAAACAGAGTGAATTAAGCCAAAATAACAAGTAATAAGTGTTTTAATACCGACTATCTTTGACAAACAACTTAGTAGGTAGGTATTTCTGGACACCTCAACCAAACTATTGGCATGATGCTCCCAAGTCAGCTTCACATCTAGTATTACGCCTAAATATTTTACATATGAAGATAATTTAATGCCTGAACTATTATCAAACGGTTTCAAAGAAAAAACAATATGTTCGGTTTTTTCTTCATTTAGACTCAGTTTATTGCAGGCAAACCAGTCCTTCAAGGCATTCAGGATATTAGACGCTCCACAGATAAGCTGCCTGCTGCATGGGTTGGAGTAGACAGGAGTTGTGTCATCCGCGTAGATGAAAATACTATTTTGTGGACAAGCTTGATAAATGTCATTAATAAAAATAAGGAATAACACAGGCCCCAAAACGGAGCCCTGAGGAAACACTGTCCGGTGAGAATCCATAAAATGATAGTTTAGCGATAAGATCATCATGCGATACACAGTCAAAGGCCTTAGTCAAATCCAAAAATTGGGCAGAAACCAGCTCATTGTTCTCAAAACCTTGATTAATCTGTTGCAACAATCTATTTATGGCATCTGTAGTAGATAGTTTATTTCTAAACCCAAACTGGTTTACAAAAAAAAGATTATTTCCTTCGAAATACTCTGTTAATTGAATTTAGGAACCTTTTCAAAAATTTTTGCAACAGTTGGAATTATTGATATTGGACGATAGTTAGACGGACTGTTTACATCATCTTTTTTATATAGAGGAATCACTTTTGAAAGTTTAAAAATATCTGGAAAAATGTTTTGTAAAATGCAATTATTAATCAGTTTGGTCAAAGGAATAATTATTTGGTTTTTGATTGAAACTAGAATTTTTTTGTTGAGCCCGTATGCATCTTTGCAGTTACTGTTTTTTAAAGTATTAATTATATTTCTTACTTCTATAAAAGAAACACTTCTAAAGTTAAACTTTAAACCGTGTTGTGAAAAATTAGTTAAAAAACTTCTAAAATCTCTCTGACTACCATCCAAAGTATCAATAATATTTTGAGAAATGCTAGTAAAGTAGTTATTAAACTCATTTGGTGAAATTAAAATAGACTGTTTCTTACTACTCTTTTTGTTTTTATTAAAAACATCCCACATTGCTTTTTGAGAATTCCCAGATTCTTTAATAAACCTCTCATGAGCTAATAATTTTTCCCTGGATAAGTTGTTACGGTACCAGCGCTTATAATCTTTAATTTTAGGTTTTAAGTTAAGTAAAGGATGTCTATTATTTAGCTCATGTAAAAAATTTAATTGATCTCTTTGGACACGCAGATCATTATTAAATCAATTAATCTTAAATGCCTCCTTTTTGCTGGGGATAACCCTCGATTTTTCAGGAAAGCAAGTATCAAATGATTGCCGTATTAAATTTACAAAATGCGCAGCCTTTGCATTACAATCCATATCTTTCTCATCCAGAAAGTCGAAACTTATACGACCTACCAGGTTGTTAAAATTAAACAGGCCCAGTTTAGTTATTGGTCTGTAAACTTTTCTTTGTTGGGAGTTGCCTATGAAGTGCGAAATGCTCAGCAAAATAGCATCATGATCCGACATATTAGGTTTAACAATAGCGCAATTACAGAAAGAAGGAGTAAAATTTATAAAAATATTATCCAAGCAGTGATCTTTACGGGTATTGTACTTATTTAAGAAATAGAATCCAAAAGAAGAGCGTAGTGAGCATAAAAGAATTTCTCTGCGTTCGCCTGTATTAAAATGAACATTAAAGTCACCCGTTATTATTACTTTTTTATTATTTTTATCCAAAATTGTTCAAACTTGTGTTAATAAATTTAAAAATGTATTAAAGTTGCCACTGGTTGATCTGTACACTGTTAAAACTTGTAAATAATCAGATTCAATTGCAGAAAACTCAGCCTGCATTTCAACAGACAACAAAGCAATCTTTTTTAATTCGCTAAAATTAGATATATGTTTTTCTGAAATAAAAATTGCTGTACCACCCCTTATATGGACACTTCTACTATATTTTGACAATAAGTCAAAATCATCAATAACAATGCAATCTAACTCAAAGTCTCTCAACCAGTGCTCATTCAAACACAAAATATCAACATCATGATCCTTCAAAGCAGCATCCAGCATAATGCCCTTACTATCTAAACCCTGCACATTATAATGAAAAATGTTAAATTTAAATTTTTTGGAATTAAATACTTTGTGATTAGTTAATTTTCCGACAGGTCGATCAGTAGATCGCTCTCTAAAAAATAAGATCCTGCTGTGTTTATTGATTTAGATTTATTACTATCTTCAAGACGCACATAAATCAAATTATTGTTTGTGTTATTTTGTTGGTAATAATCAAGATAATTTAAAATTTTTAATGAAAAATTAAAAATATTCAGTCTTTCCTGTACAGGATTATTAATCTCCGCAAAACATACCTTATGACATGAGTATTTGCCTAATTCTGTCAGATATTCTTTTAATTTGCTGTTGAACTTAAAAATGTTATAGTTTATCTTAAAATTTAAGTTAGAAGAGTAATGCCTTATGAAAGGAATCGAGGCCATAATGATATTTGTATGCAAGCAGTGCTTAAGTTTATTATTTAATTGTTTAAAAGAAGGATATTTTTTGTTTAAAAAGTCATTATAGCCAGCCATTACAATCACAAAATCTTTCTCTGTATAGTATTTGGTCAGAGCCTCGATATCTTCAATAACATTTAAAAGCGGCGCACCCGGTCTAGTGATAGATTGTACAGAAAAAGACTTTAGCTTATCTCTCAAACAACTACCCAACTTTGAACCAAAATTGGGGAACTTTCCTTACTACTGGTGGCACTAAAACTGTTATGGTTTTTGTCTATAATATTATGCATCACATTCTTGATCGTCGCAGTCTCGAAAATTAACTCATTATGGCCATCTTGTTCGGAAGAATTCAAATTTAAAGTTCTAACCTCCTTGTTCTTAGGCTTTTTGTTTATATTAATTATTTCTGTAGTTTAAACGCTCAATGTCTTAAATAATTCTCAAGATCATAGGTAAGGTTACTATTAATTTGTTGCATCCTATTTATTTCAGTCTCTAAATTTAAAATGTCTTCATTCTTGGCTTGTATTTCCTGTTTTAATTTTGCAAATATATTGTTGGATATTGCTTGGGTTTGTGAAAAAGCGCCTGTGGTTATTAAATTCTTATTTTGCTGATTTAGAGCTTTTTCCAATTCTTCAATTTTGACTTTAAGTTTTTTTTCTGAGTTTTTATATTTATCGTTTTTTTGATTCACATCTTTTAACAGCTGTTGTAGGTTTTTAGTAGATGCAGTATGATTATTTAAAGCCATCGATAAGTTATTTTCAGCTACGAAGCATTTGTCTTCTAGATCAACATTTTTTGCGTTTAAATTGTCAATCTTAGTTTCTTTGTCAGCAAGCATCTCTGTTAAACAGTCAATTCTTTCGTTAAGTCTAGTTATAATTTGTTCATAATCAATTATGTCTGCTTCAGTTTGTACAGAACTTACCTTAGTTTCGATTATAAAAGTTTGGCAATGTTGATCAGTCGCTAAGTTTTTTGTTTGTGTTGTGCTATCAACAGAGATTCTTTTTTGTTGGTCTTTTAAATTGTTATTAATTTCCTGTCGAAGTTCACTATTCTGTGTTTCAAGTTGCTTTAGTTTTTTTTCAAAACATTCTTCTGTTCTTTCGGCCTCCTCATAGAAGGATATAGAGCTCCTTTTTAACCGATTTATGTATACATCTTTGCTTAAATTGTCAGCTTCAAGGCTTTTAATAATATTTCGTAGTTCATCATATACAGTGACATCCAATATTTCTTCGCTAGCTTTTTCAATGCACGCTCTTGAACACAAAATTAAGTTTCCTGATACAATCTCATAACCTTTTTTTCTATCCCAGCAGCTACGATGAAAAATATTTTTGCAAGTAAGGCAAAACAAATTATTATGCTCTTTTCCCCTGCAGCACTTAAAGTTAGTTGCCATGATGTAATGGTTAAATGAAATCAACAGTTCAACTTTTGGGGTCGAAAGTCGAAACTTTTAAAGGGATTTATATGTAATGTCTTTTCTTAATTGACAGCCAAATCCACGAAATTTAACGTGAAAAACGGACATAACAGCGCTCACATATATATAAAATTCACAAATTGTAGTTAAAAAACATAAAAATTAATTAATGAATAAAATATTAATGTTTATTTATATTATTATTTTGACTGTAGTATTATTTAGTCCGTAGATATAAAAAAGTTTCTAATAATTGCTTATCTTAATTCATTCAGGATTTAACTTTTTTTTGTTAAGCACCGAACAACTAGTCTCTGAGGTGACCTGAGTTGAGTTTAATGTCTTTGTCTTACTCATATACCATCTGCTCACAGTTTTTCACAAATCACAATTAATTTAATTTTTA
Organism: Oxystoma pomonae; assembly: GCA_963921995.1. Lineage (NCBI taxonomy): Eukaryota > Metazoa > Arthropoda > Insecta > Coleoptera > Brentidae > Oxystoma > Oxystoma pomonae. The sequence goes on along the minus strand of OY998166.1, from coordinate 103,057,078 downwards.
ATCGTGATTATTACCGAACATTTGAGTTTGAGCGAAATTGACGTCCGTTATTCGCAGCATTAAGCTTATTTGTTAGTTTTAGAAAAAATATATTTTTCTTATTATTTAATTTTTTAAAATTCCTTTGTCATTGCCCAGAGGTAAAAATTAAAAATAAAAAAAATTATAAAATATGTAAAGTCATGACAAAGCAGGTGTCTAAATAAATAATATATTATATTTTTAATTGTAAAATTTTTGTTGAGGGGCTCAAGCCTCCTACAGAACCATTGAATGTCCACTCCTAAAGATTGATTTTTCCACAAAAATCAAGAATAAAATGATTATGTATGATTATGCTGTTGCCCTCCCCCCCCCCCATCCATCGAATTCTAACTAAGGTTAGTATATCGATGGTTAAATCTAAAATCCTTACCTTTTGTAAAGTGGGAGTCAATGAAACGTACCCCTTCAACATAAAACTAGGTATGGTAGCAACGACATGCGTCAACCTTAAATTGTCTACGATATATTTCAACCCTCCCTGCAGTCTCAGATCACAAATCAGTTGGTCCACACCTGGAAAACAAAAGAAAAACAATATAGAGAATTAAGGGTAGTATTTATTTTATTAGATACATTAGACACTTAAAGTAAATATTTCAACGCATACGTATCGGTATACGTAACGCGTTCGAAACAAAGTCAAAATACGCTACATTTTTGACTTGCTTATGCGATGCCTGCTTCTTTGACGGGTGTGATGACAGAATCTTGTTGCGTACGGAAGGATGTACGTATCGTTAGGGACCCACGAACGTACGCAACGATTTCAATCAGCAGTCCTGTCATCGCACCCTTCAAAAAAGCGGGCATCGTTCGAAAAATCGCATAAACAAGTCAAAAATGTAGCGTATTTTGACTTTGTTGCGTTGAAATATTTACTTTAAGTGTCTAATGACGTAAAATGAGTTAGCTCTAATTAGAACCCGACAGGTGGCACACCTATTGTGCACAATATTGGACAGGACCTATATTTTAGGACTTGGCAGGACCTATATTACCTATATGTTTCATTGGGTCATCAGGGTGACCACTAGGAGTCCCTATAAAAAACGCAGAACCAAATTTGGAAGAAACAGAATTTGTCAGAATTTGAAAGAAAAGAAAATAATTGGTCCGAAAAAAATTGTCTCCAAAATGAAATGACAGGAAAATCAAACGCTACAAAATATATGATTAGAATTAAATTTAAACGAAACATATTTTTATAGAAACACAAAATGTTAGAAAATATTTGTAACGAAAATAATTTGGTAGAAACATAATAGTGCCGAACCACAAAAAAACCCAATCTGGCCGAAAATGATTTGAACCGATGGCCACGAATTCAATTGCTACGTTGCCAGCAGGCAGGGAAGAGTCTTTTGAGGTGAAGGCCCCCCCCTTTGTACCCTTGAAAAACATTAAAATGTTTAGCTTAAATTTCAAAAAAAATGTGTAAAAAGATTTTCCTGCAGCATATATCTGACTTGATTTTAGCAACAAATTAAGAACAGAGACTAGATCTCACTCCAACCGTTGACAGGTTACCCAACCCAATTTTTCTCAAATAATTTACAAAAGCAGTGAAAAAAATCAAAATTTTCATCTTATCCAGCAAAAAAATGTTGCTTGCGGCGCTATACCATCATTGATTCCGAATCCTTAAAATTTCACTTTAATTTTAAGCCAATTTTGTCAACAGCATTTAAAACATATCAAAATGGCGTTCAGTTTAGTTTTTTTTAATTTTTGCATGCAGCTTTTATTTTAATTTTGCAATTTTTTTTTAAAATATTACAAAGGTAATTTTCTACCTCTAAAGGTAAAAGGGGGAACGGGAATTGATTTTGGTACAAAATATGGCATGTGAAAACGAAATGGCTAGACTATGAAAAATAGATGGTTCGGTAAAAGCTTTTATTTCATATAAATCGTGTAAACTTTCGTGCCTGTAGAATATTAAAGTAGAAACAATTAAAATGTATTCCTAACTTTTGGAAAATCACAATTATTTTTGTAATGTGTTTTATAAACAAAATGTTTTGCAGAGGTAGACATATGAGATTAAAGCAGGTAAATTTATTTTTTTTTTATTTCATAAAATTGTCATAAAATCATAAAAAAATGTGTTGTTTCCCAGTGGCCACCCTGGGTCATTAGTGCCATATTTCAGGTACTGTCAGTGACTGATTTCAAGATTCTTGTATCTTCCTTTTGTGATAGGTTATCTGCGTAAGGGACTGGGGAGGGGGTGAGTGTTTACCAGAGGCAACACCGTACTTAACTAAAAAGCCTGTTAACTCCTACCACTTCAGTGCCCTTTAGCCCATTGTGACTGCCATTTTTATAACCAAATTGACAAGTAAAACATGGATTTTCGGTCAGTTTGGTGTCAATATGGCGCCAATCATAGGCCAAAGGATACTAAAACGAAAATGAGTTAACTGGCTTTTTAGTTGAGAACGGTGTTGCCAGAGGTGAGCAAATGGATTTGACAGTTGTTAGGGAAATTGTGTGTTGGCAATGACAGTTGGTAACCCCTAACAATAAATAATTTTGTCACTGTCACATTTTTCATTAAGAAACGTCCGGTTTAAAAATGGAATTTTGCCTGTATCAAAAACTGGAAAATTAATAAAAGCCGAATTTGCAAGGTAAGTGAACTATAAGCAGTAAGTACAAACATACGCATTTAGCATGTATTTTGCTAATAAATAACACATTATGTTTCCGTGCTTTATTGTAAGAAAAAGAGTAACAAAAATATAGATCATAGAAGTCTTTATATTTTACCTATTACAGTGGTGGTCCCAGGGGGGGGGGGTGGCGGTGGATGCGACCCCCCTCCCCTTTGCTCCAGAAAAAATTAGACAACAAAGATGCTGGTGGTAACCCTTAGAGTTTCTATCTATAAACCAGTTTTAGACAAAATCATTTCGTACATAAAAAAGTATTTTTGAACTGAACATATTAAGCCAAAATCAAGGTAAAATTAACCAAAGTCGTCTCTAAATACTCTATAAGCCGTTTGAATAATACAAAACACAAATTTTTGAACTTTTATTGGGAGAAGTCAGTATTTGGAAACAATATTGGTTAGAAGTAGGCACAAACTTAAATCCAAACCCTGATAACGTTTTCGAGGCAATGAACAAGTGTGCATTTTTTCCGTTGATAAAAACATTCTTGGATGTTTGCCAGTAAGTAATGAGCGCTTCGTCAGAAAGAAGCTTCTCATGTCTCAGAAGATTGAAAACATAAGTCCTTAAAAACACTATGACGGAAATTCGTCTGACGGGCTTAGCATTGCTGCAGATCAACAGACATATTGAAATTGACATTGAGCGAGTCATTGACCGGTTTGCCCAAAAAAACCGGAAACGATTTTTTTTTTAGATAGGCATCTTATGTTTGAGATATGCAATATAAAAGGCAATGTTTCAACTTAGTAGTAGTTTTAACAACTAGTTGCTAAAATAGTGCTTTTTTTTACAAGCGCTGGTTTAACACGACAGTAAAAACAAAAGTGGAATGATAATATCCTGTAAATAAAATGACCGCTATATGTACTTGACATTTGTGAGCCTAAATCAGTTGGTATTGACAAAATTCCCCTAACTCTGAGGCTAATAATAAAAAGGGTTATCGCACATAACTTATGGAAGGCAAAAAACTAGTCATTCCGGTTGTATAACAGCACTGAACAAATCAAAACACTAGTTTTAGCACAAACACGCAAAAAAAAACGAAAACACTTTATTTTGACTAAAAAAACAACGGAGTAACATCCTAGTAACTTTTGGTTTAGTTCAAACAAGTTTGTGGCTAATAAAAAAAGCAGGCAAATATATATCATGTTTACAGGGGGACTTGAAACCCATCTAAAAATGATATAACATTACTTTTTTTATTAACAAAAATTTAAAAAAACAAAATTTTAATATATTACGAAAAATCATGGTAAAAAATACCAATTACTGATTTTGGAAAAGACACATCAAATAAAAAAAATAATGTCGATTCGATTGATGTGACTACGTTCTTTTAGGCTCATAACTGTCACCTGCATAAGGCGGTCATTTTTGTGAAATTTCTCAGGGGGTATTATCATTCCACTTTTGTTTTTACTTTCATGTGGTTTAAATATCGAGCGCAGCGAGGTATTTAAAAACGCGAGTAAAAAAAAGCACAGTTTAGCCGCGAGTTGTTAACACTATTTTTTTTAATACCTTTATAAAAAAATCCAAGAAAACAGGAAAATACTTTTAAAAATCTCGAACGAAGAGAACTTTTTGCAACACACCATCTTTACACTATAAATCAAGGCGGCTGGTAAATGAAATAACAATCGTTTCCATAGTGATGTGTCTTCTCAATCGGTGACGGTCCTTGTTGCGACATTTTACTCTTTATATTTTGACGATGTTTTTAAATAAGTTTTTCGTAAATACTTGGTGAAAACTGGCGGAAATGGCTTAATTCTTAGGCAAGAATAATTTTTTCAATATTACTGTATTCCGCTATTTCTCTTTAATTTTGGATAAAAAACGGACAGAAATCTTTTTTTGCACCCTTGATCAAAAAAAGTTTTTTTGCATCGGTAACCAAAAAAGCAATGCTTTAGTTATCTGCAGACAGTTACTAAAATCATGTTTTTTGATGAAGGTATAAAAAAAAGCTTTTTTTTAGACCTCAAAAAAAAGTATTTAGCTATTAGGTTTTGTTTGTGATTTGTTTGTTATCTATGTTTTTTATAACTGAAAAAATTAATTTAAATTTTTTATGAAAGTATTCAGAAAATCAAAATCAAAAATTGCGGCGCTATAACGCCTTTGATATTTACCGTATTAGTTTAATTTTGTGTTCAAGTAGTTTGTAGTTTCATTTTCTTAAAAATTTTTGCCTGCTGCGCTTTGAAACACAATTTTAGTTTAATTTTAAATCAAAAAATGCATTTTTTAGTGCAATTTTCTTAAAAATTTTTGCCTGCGGCTCTATGGTACCGTTGATATTTACGATTTTAGGTTAATTCGACTCCAAAATTGCATTTTTAATGTAATTTTCTCAAAAATGTTTGCGCATTCAAATATTTTTTAAAATAAAAAATGTACGAAATACACGACTTCAGATCTGAGTACCCCCCCCCCCCCACTAGATTTGAGACCAAATCCGCGCGTAGTTACTAAGTTTTGTTTGCATATATTAATATGTTCCTCATAAAAGCTACGCTTTTATTCAAATTTTTTTTTTCGTATCGAAACCGCCCCCCCCCCCTTTTGAAATGGCTGGGACCGCCACTGCCTATTATTTACATTATTAATATCTACCGTGTGTATTCACTGTTTATTTTTGTTTTTTTTGTCAAAGCTTGACATATTTTACTAACCAAAAAAAATCAATCTTTCAAAAACTGTCTGGGGAAATTATAAAAAGAGACAACAAAACTTCAGTCCATTTCATAAAATCCATTTTACATGCCAATATAAAAAAAAAAATTAAAAGAGAGGGCAATATGAGATGCCCACCTCTGGTAAAACACTGGTGTTGATTGGCTACTTTTTATTAGAGGCACTGTATACGATTTTTGAAAGTTATTGTTTTACCAGAGGTAAGCAACTGGATTTGACAGTTGTTAAGGAAATGTTTAAAAACAAATTTTGTGTTGGCAATGATAGTTAGTAACTCCTGACAATAAATAATTTTGTCACTGTCACATTTTATGATTAAGAAACGTCCGATTTAAAAATGGAAAAGAGTAAGAAAAATATAGATCAATAGGAGTCTTTATATTTTACCTATTATTTATATTTTTAATATCTACCGCGTGTTTATTCACTGTTTGTTTTTATCAAAACTTGACATATTTTACTAAATAAAAAAATTAATCTTTCAAAAACTTTCTGGGGAAATTATAAACTGGTAAAACAATAACTGTCAAATGTATAGAGGGCCTCTAGTTATTATCATATAACTGAGATACTATAAGGGCCTTGTCCTTGCTTTCTCAGAAAAAAAGGCGTACCGATAATAACTCTCCCAATCAAGTTAGCCTGGAAAAAATGCAGAGGCAAAAACTCTTCTCTGCGCGAGTCGACTGCGTCAGGTCGCCTTTGGCCCCGCCCAGGGCCAACCCAGATTTTGACATTATTTTCTTTGTTTTTCAGTTATTATTCACTTTTACACCTTTTACTTAAGTCCTAAGTTACACATATCTTAATTTAATCGGTTGCAGGTGCTGTCAAAGTTCCACTTAAGTACCAAATTTTCACCCTTGGCTTAAGTGGTAAAATGTGACTACTTAAGTTTTATTTAAACTATTTTTTTCCGTTTTTGGTGTTTTTTGAAGTTTATTAAAGATTTTTGTTTACATGTCTAGTAAAAATTTTATATCTCAATTTTAGGCTGGGTTTATGCTAGGAAATTATTTTGCATTACTACTGAAGGCAGTTTTTAGGAAATGGAGTTAACACGGGACGACGAAGAGAACGACGAACTTTTGTTTGTCATTAATGGGATACCTAGACATAGATTTGTCCCCTATGGCTATTTTAATAGTTTCGACGATGATAATTTTAGGACAAGATTTCGTCTTACAAAAGAGAGCACGTTATTTGTGCTTCACTTGATAAAGGCTCAAATTGAGCACACCTATGACTAGTGAGTACGAAAAACAACCACTCGAGGGGTTGGGCAGGGATCTTTATTAGGAACATTTTTCTTGAAGTCTATTTGCTTGACATTCCTCACATTCTTAAAAACGACAACAGCATAGCAGTAAAATATGCAGATGATCCGCCTTTACCCTCCATGAAAAGAACCAGACCTAGATTTCTGTCAGACAACACACAGACCCCCAGCTACATGCCACAATAGTAGGTATTATACTCTCTCCATCTACTACGGTCCAAGTCAGATGAAAATTTAGATCCCCTAGAAGGACTTATCCCTGCAAAGAACACACAGACCCCCAGCCCCAACATAAACAAATTTATTCACTTATCAACAACAAAAACTGAAAAAACCTGCTGTCAAATGTCAATTATTTAATGTTGGTTTGGTAAAATTTTAAAATCCCTAAGCAATCTGTCATCAGTCTGCAGCGTTGCCAGCTTGTTTGGAACTTAAGTTAAGTATAAGATAAGTAAAAGTTTGGCAAGCTGATTTTGGAACTTAAAAGTTAAAACTTAAGATAATCCAAATTCAGAAAGTGGCCCAGTATCTCATAGGTATATGGTTGTTATATACACGTTTTTACTAACCATTTTCCTCTACCGGCAATAAAAGTAGTAAATAATATTTGCTACTATCCAATGGAAAACTGAGGGCAAGAGAGTTGAGATTAGGCAAATAAGAAAATGGTAAAACAGTGTCATATTTCATAAAATTGATGCCCGGCTCTCTGTATTTTCCGTAGATGGAGAAAGTTTTGGGTTCTTCGGGATGGTAGTGACTGGATGTGTGTCTGTCCTGGGGACCTTCGAAATACCTAAAAGCATTGTTAATGTGAACCAAAGAATAACGGCCACAAAGATTTAAAAAAATAAAGGTTTTCCAGTAAAATCTTATTGCTTAGTTAGTAGGCCCTAAAAGCATAGTCTTGCGTTTTTTAAAAAGTCTATGGTTTAACGCAGTGCTTGAAAGTTCAAAGAGGTAATTTTGGTTGATTGGTACAACACCGTCTCAACTAAAAAGCCAGTTCACTCCTACCTACTCAGGGCCCTTTAGCCAACTGTGGATGCCATTTTTATAACTATATTGACAGGTAAAACATGGACTTTCTGTCAGTTAGGTGTCAATATGGCACCGATAGTAGGCCAAAGGATACTAATATGAAAATGAGTTAAATGGCTTTTTATTTGAGAATTGTGTTGGTTGGTATAAGTAGTACATAGCTTTATGTTTAAAATAAGTATGCCAGGTAGGGTATAACATATGTAAAACACATTACTTTAATTTGAGAAGCGTCTCGAAGACTTTATAATGGCAATGTTTTATATTTTGTGAATTTGACAGAAAAGGTATTTAAACGAAACCACTTACCCTTCTTGAACATATTCTCCAACAGATCGGACATGTCTTTTACCACGATTATTATCAAACCCAGCATTCTGTTGATCGGGTTGGACACCAACATTTGGCGGTACGTTCGGCTGTGCATTATTCTGCGGTAAATTATCTGGTGTAACGGCCGCCATGTTGTTAATTAAACCGGGATTGACTTCTTCATAATTTGGTCCAGGCTGTGGAAATGGGGCGTTTACATCTTGATAATTGTAATAATCGAAATTTGGTTGGTTCCCTGGAGGGAGGGCGGTTGTTTGCGGAATTTCTGGCATAGTACCTATAAAACAAGTTGTTGAAGTTAAAGTTGAAATTTACTTTACTTAAGTATTGCTATCATATAAAATTTTTAATAGTATAATAATCTCGTTGACAAAGCGTAAAATAAACCTATAAATAGTAAATATAGAGACGGACTATAAATCTTTGAAAAAAATTGTCAAAAATAAGCCGGAAACATTAATATAACCCTTAAATAGCTAAACAAATGAAAATAATTAACTAGTTGCTGCATGATGAGAGACACTACAAATATAAAGGAAAAAAAATACATAAGTAAAACACAAAATAGCTCTATAGTAGATTTCTGAGATTTGTAAATTTTTAGGTTCTCATAAATAAGAGAATTTTTAGTCAGAGACGAGCGGTGAATTGGTAGTGGCAGATCTCTGACCTGACTGATGATCTATCTTTACAACTCCCTTACTTCTTTGTCGATAAGACAGAAAGTCTCCAAGATAAACAGTGCTAAGAGAGTGAGTATCTCAGAAGAAATAAACAATGGCCTGTAGTGTTCCCTCCGCCTCCTCCTATGCAAACAGCCAATGGCTCGTTTTTGCAACATAAAAACCGAGAGTATTTTCACCCTTGGCTTAAGTGGTAAAATTTGACTACTTAAGTTTTATTTAAACTATTTTTTTCCGTTTTTGGTGTTTTTTGAAGTTTATTCGGACTAAAATCGTCTTTCTTACACTATAAAAGAAGTATTCGAAGACTCATGCCAAACAATTCGGGAAGAAAATTTGGAAAATAGACACATAACCTATATAGATTTGTGTTTACATGTGTAGTAAAAATTTTATATCTGAATTTTAGGCTGAGTTTATGCTAGGAAATTATTTTGCATTACTACTGAAGGCAGTTTCTAGGAAATGGAGTCTGGCCTGACTGATGATCTATCTTTACAACTCCCTTACTTCTTTGTCGATAAGACAGAAAGTCTCCAAGATAAACAGTGCTAAGAGAGTGAGTGTCTCAGAAGAAATAAACAATGGCCTGTTGTGTTCCCTCCGCCTTCTCCTATGCAAACAGCCAATGGCTCGTTTTTGCAACATAAAAACCGAGAGTAGAGAAAACATGATTGTCTACAGCTATTGACTCCACAGAAAGTTTAAATGATAAAATGTTTGTTTAGAAAATATGGAAACACAAACAATAATTTTTATATCCTCGGAAATGGTATGTATATTAGCTTTAGAACACGTAAGTTTGCAGCAAATAGGGAGTCCTCCACGTATATTCAAAACAACAGAGGGCTAAAGACAAGAAGTCCCTGCGAAAGCCATATCTATCAAGCTTCCGCAGCAGTACTCTGTGATCCACGCAGTCGAAGGCCTTCGAAAAATCACAAAACCACCGCTACAGCGTCAGACCTGGATCAAACCCCATTCAAAATTCTTGAGTTAAATCTTGCTTCGCTCGTATTCTTACCTGCTGGAATCCAAATTGATTATCAGAAATGATATGGTGTTTGTCTAGGTGGACTAGCATTCTCGTCTTGATGAACCTTTCAATAATTTTAGAAATTGATGAACAGCCGAGAAATCGGATGAAAGTTCGAAGGGTCGTCGACATCTCCTCCTTTGTTCAAGGGAATGACAAGAGCTGATTTTAGGCAATCAGGAAAAATACCAAAACTAAACGAAAGATTTATCAAAGCTGCTAGGCTTCAACTGCAAAGTCAAGAATATCCATAAAGACTCTAACAGAGATTTCGTCCATACCACACGAATTTTTATTTTTAATTGAAATAAAAACGTCTGTAAGTTCAATTGAATCTGTAGACTTAAAGTATAAGTCTTCGTGAATATTGACGTGACTAAGAAATTGGAGCGGGTCTGTTTCTGTTTTAAGATAAGAGTTCAACTTATCGGCTATACTACAACAAAATTAATTTAGCAAGTTCGGCAAAAAATTTTAAAACTCCGGTGCGGCGGTTTGATGACAGGATTGATAATCCTCATCTACACAGCAAATTTAATCATAATCAGATGAACAGTTCAGAAGTTACTTCTGATTATATTTGTCATCACATCTCAAATTCCTTTTTTTATACTGGGATTTTCCATCCATTACAGGATCAATGTCCAGTGTTAGCCAAGTTTATGTAAAGACCTTCCGTGCGGCAGGCAGATACGCTGCCCACTGCGCAACGGCGACATTTGTGGATAGAAAGTATATTATCTCTGGAAATACTTTTTATTAAATATAGCTAAGAACACCTCGTGAATGATAAACTCCAAACAGAAAAAAACCGCATCGAAATCGGTTCACTGGTTCGAGAGATACATGCGCACAACACACCTCTTTTTTTCGCATTCGCGTCGGAGGTTTATAATCCAGATATTTAATGAACCATAACTTTGTCAAACAAGATCCGAATTTTTAAACTTTTATTTTATGGAAAGAAAAAATAGGTCCACCATAAAAGGCACGTCGAAGGGACTTTTTTGAAAGGACAGAATCGAGATTTTCTGTCAATATACAAGACCATAAAATGAACTTACCAATGAAAAACGGCGTTGTCGTTTGAGAATCGTCAGAAAAAGGCGGTGGAACTGTACTCATAAGCATGTTCAATTGATTTTCAGCGTTTAAATTTGTTAAGTCATTAGTGATTGGCTCGAAGGGTGGAGTTGTAGACCCTGTCACGGTAGTTGACACTTGTGTAGTTGTTATTGTTTCTTCTGTTATTGAAGGCAATGTAGTTGTAGTTGGTGATGTAATTGTGGTTTGAGTTACAGTTTCTGTAGCTTCCGTAGTTGTTTTTGGCAGTTCGGTAGTTGCAGGAAGAGTTGTAAGTGCTAAAAATAAAGTAACCAGTGAGAAATATGTCGAAAAACTAAGGTTTAAAACCAAATCTTTCATCTCAAAGATTTATGTCAAGTTGTATTTTTAGACTTGGATGTAAATGTCATTTATATTGAATAATCCAACTGATAAAACTTTTTTCAACTGTAAATCACATAGGAAAAAAAACTGTTATTTTTTGTTCTGTTTTCGTTCTATGAAATGTGACACGAGGTGCAAACTGGTTATTACCTTCAGTTGTAGATTTTTCCGGATTTTTTGTGTTTGTTGTTGTGGTTGTGGTTGTTACTATTGTAGTTGCTTCCATGGTTGTTGGTATTTCTGTAACCACATGAGGTGTAGTTTCTTCAACTTTACCTGCCGTCGTTGTTACTAACTCAGTGGTAGTATTTTTTGTTGTTGAAGTTAACTCGGTAAAGCTAGTCGGTAACAGAGTCGTTTCTAGTGGAGTTTTTGTCTCGGTTGTCTCAACAACTGTTTCTGCGATATTCGTAGTAGTCATAACGATCTCTTTAGTAGTTCCTTCTATATTTTTTGAAGTGGATGTTTTAATTTTTGATTCTGTAGTTGGCTCAACAGTGGTTTCTTTTACCGTAGCACTTTCTGGTGCTTTTTCTCCAATCCTGCTACCCAATTCAGTCGCTTTAGAAATAGTATCTGTCGATTCTCTTGAAGAAGCCGTAGTACCCGAAGGTTTTATAGTAGTGGTTGTAGGTGGTTCTGGATAGAGGGCGTTGTTGAATGAGTCATAATCAAAACCGTAAAACTTTAAAACTTCTTCATAATCTGTACGTAGTGTAACATTTGATAAGTTGAGTGTTAGACCAGCTAAGAAGCCCTCCGGGGGAATGAAGTAGCTCTGAAATCATAAAAATAGCCTTTTAAAATTTAAATCTCTTAAACCTGCATGATCGTAAACTCGTGAATTTTTCACTCGTACAAGTTAGGAAAACGGCTCAGCGAGTCTGAAACTGTCTCTAAGAAAATGTAAAGCTACGTTATCGAAAAATTAGCAGCAGCAACACCTTCTGTTAATTTAAAATATCTTACTTTTAAATGCCTATGTATGTCCCTCAATCCAACCCTCACTACATGTTTATCTTTCGGCAGATGGGCTGCGTGCAAAATTTCATGAACGGCTTCTCCTCTGAGTCCTTCGCTGAGGGCTGCCAAGACACTTATAGCACCATACGGTGAGAGCGCTATGTTGTTTTCGTTGTGTTCATTGTGAATCTAAAAATCAAGAGAAAATTAGTGAGCCTATAATAGTAATTTGCAAATTATTTACAAATTAAATTAAATTTATGGCTATCGTTTTGTTTTTTAGTAAATAATGGAATTTTAACTATAGTAATTGGTTTCTTTTAAACTCTCTTAAAAAAACATTTTTAAAATTAGATCTTCAATTACCATGAAATGTATTCATATTATTTTTGTTTCCTTTTGCACAATAATTTAAAATTTTTCATGCCCAGTGTGTAACAAACCATTAAAATTAAGTGTTGAAGCAGTCTGAGAATTCTTTACAGAGTGATCAAAAGACTCATTTTTGGTTAGTTTCGTTTCCAAAGAATCAAGGAAAGAAATCACCATGCAAAATTATTAATTCTCGCAACAATTTCGTTTTGCAGACTTAATAGTTCTCGAGATATTTTAGGTTTCAATTTTTCACCTTTTCTAGGAATTTCAATGTATGTTATTGTCAGTCACAGTTTATATAACAATGTGTCAGTCACAGTGTATATAACAAATGTCAGTGTCATAAGGGGGTAAAAGTAAGGGTTGTAATTTTAAAGATGTTTTCTATATCTCGGAAACGAAAAGCTACATAGGCCTGAAAATTGGTAAGATTCTACTAATAAAATAAATAAAACACCTGTTTTGGCGTTTTTCGAAATTTCAACTGGGGGTGGAGAAATAGGGGTAATTTGATTTTGAAGGGGGTAAAGAGATCTTCTGTATCTCAGAAGAAAAAGTCACAGAGGTTTAGAAATTAGTATTATAGACTCTACTAATTAAATAGATAAACTCGTGTTTCAGCGTTTTTCTACCAACCCCCTATTAATAGAGCGGATTATTCCCCATATTTGATAAAAATTTTGATGTGTTAAAATATGTGTTGTTGGGTATCAAACTGAAGGAAGTCAAGCCCGGAATCAAAAAAGGTGTTTTTATATTAACTTTTGCAATTTTTTATTACCCGTCCCCCCTCCCAACCTCATATTTAATGAAAATATTAACCGACTAAAATATGGGTTGTGTGGTATCAAACTAAAGGAAATAAAGTCCGTAATCTTTTATTATTTTTGCGATTTTTGGTTACCCCTCTCCTCCTCCCACCCTCCTCCTCCCCCCCTCCACCACCATGTTCGATAAAAACAATGAAATGTTAAAAAATAAGTTACCTATAAAACCGGAATCAAAAAAAGTGTTTTGTTTTGGCAAAATAAAACTGCAACAATTCTGCTGCATTATTTGGATTTCTGGGGAGTACATAGGCTTTATTTCATCAAAATCGGTTTACGGGAACAAAAGTTATGACAATTTAAAGCAAAAAAACTTCAGGCAAAGCGGATACTCAAGTCGATGAACGGTTTTAATGAGGGAGAGGGGGAATCTTCAATTTTAAACACGCGAAAGAAGTCGCGTGCGACCAGCTAGTTTGGAATAAAGGGTACGAACACAAATTTTGGGTCACCCTGTATATATATGTATATGGTGTTGAAACATCTTGGGTCAGGTCGATTAACTCTTCACACTACAGTAAACATATTTAAAAAACTTCTTCAAGACGCAATTTAAATCGGTGTGTTCGGGACAAGAGAGGCCCTGTTTGGCATTCAAGTCTTAGTTCAGCGGTCTAGGAATGTGTCGGTGCCAGTATATGCCTGTTTCATAGATTATGAGAAAGCGTTTGATCGAGTCCAACACGAAAAGCTCATAAAATCGCTAAAAGAAGTTGATCTAGATAACTGAGATCTAAAGATAATCGCTAATCTATACTGGAATCAGACTGATGATGGCCAACTGTCCGAAGAGGTCTAAATAAGAAGAAGTGTCCGCCTGTTGTTTAATATAGTAACAAAATAATAGAGAATGCACTTCATAACTGTGGAGAGGGTCTAACCATAAACGGCATAAAAATCAACAACCTACGATATGCCGACGACACTGGCCTGCAAGAGTTTTTGAATCAAATTGCTGCCAAAAGTTCGCAATTCGGGCTTAACTTAAATGTTGGAAAAACAAAATGGATGGTCATATCCAAGGAAAACAACATCAGAGGCATGTTAGAAGTAAATGGGCAGCAAGTCGAACGCGTGAATTCATACAAATACTTGGGATGCCTCCTCAATGAAAACTGGGACAACATGCAAGAAGTTCGTGCAAGAATTGAACAGGCCAGATCATTTTTTATCAAAATAAAATCGGTGTTGTGTCGTCGCGATCTTAATATCACTCTCCGAATTCGTGTGCTTCGGTGTTATGTTTTTAGCATCTTATATTATGACATGGAAGCATGGACGCTGATTGAGGCCATGTGTAAAAAGCTAGAGGCATTCGAGATGTGGTGTTATCGTAGAATACTAAGGATATCTTGGATGGACAGAGTAATTAATGTGCATGTTTTGCTTAGAATAAATAAAGACCTTGAAATTTTATTTACCATCAAAAAACGAAAACTTGAATATTTTGGCCATATTTTGAGAAATGACAAAGATAAACTTTTAAAATTGATAAAAGAAGGCAAAATTGAAGGTAGAAGAGGTCCGGGTCATAGACGGATATCATGGCTTAAAAATCTTAGACAATGGTATGGTTTTAGTGCTACGACACTTTTCCGAAAAGCAGTGGATAGGGTACAGATCGCGCTGATGATAGCCAAGAAGAAGAAGAAGAAACAAATAAACCAGTCAACAAAAATTAATTACATTTTTAGACCCTTTGTTAAAGTTTTATATTTTTTTAACTTTTTGTCATTTTAGAGAAAAAAGAACAGTGCCAAAGGTATTTAAATATTATTTGTTAAACAGCACCTAACACATATGGTGCAGTCAATTATAACACCGTACAAATCGATTTTTTTTACCGCAGAGCTAAAATTTTATGCTGCATGATGTTTACAAAAAAATCTATTATTATTTCCACATCTAGACATAATGATGAGTTTATTTGTGTTTAAAAAAAATATGACCGGTGAAATCTATACAAATAGATGAATATAGGTACAGGGTTCTTCTTTATTCATGGAATATATTGAATAAAAGCATTATTTCAAAATTTCAAAATATTCTAGTTTTTCCCAAAAAATTTCCACAAGAAAAATAACCACATCTCCCTATTTTCTCAATTTTTGATAACCCTTAAACACGTAAAATTCTTTATAGTCGGGGGTTTTTTTCAAACCTATAGGAAGATTTTTGGTGATTTTGTTCTAATTTGGCACACACTTAGGCATGACTCCCGGGACCACCAAACCAATATAAAACTTTTCGGCGACGACGTATGTTAGGCGTCGCGACGCCCTAAACTTTTTTTAGGGCTTAGGGTCATTTTGACAGCTATATCTCGGTCAAGTGACAACATTTTAAAATTTTGGTTAAACCTCTTAAAAGGCTATGTCAATTTGAAATTTAAAAAAAAATGTGTTTTTTTTCTAAAAATTTACTAAAAAAAATTATTCTCTATTTATGAACAGGATTCTGCAAGTCATTTTAAAGTGACTGTAAAAAAGGTCCTAGCTATTCGCCGATATCAAAAAAATGCAAATTCATGCCACGGAAAAAACACAAAAAAATCGGAAATTGACGTATGTTTAGAAAATTTACAAAATCTCAATTTTATGACCTCGGCTGCTTAACTTCAAATTTTTTAAACCGCATTCCCTTTACAGATCTGCCAAATATGTTTTTTAAAAGGCTATATAACACGCTAGAATATTAAATGTTACAAGTCACGATGGGCCCCCAAGTTTTAATAAATTTAAACAAGACACATAAAAAAAAGCTTTTTACTAAAAACTTTAAAAATAACAAAAATTATGTCACGCTTTATTTGTTGTCGTGTGTTTAGAAACTTTTACAGCTGCTTAAAAACAATGAAATATCCTTTTAAAAAGACCAAACTTGAATCTTGAACGATTTTTGTCTGTGAGCTGTCAAACATAGAAGATTTTTACAAGTCGTCCAATTTTACGTAAACACCACGCTTCTTTTGTTTTATTCAGTTTTGAGCAGGTCAGTATTTTTTATCGGTGTGGGTGCACCTAATCGGCAATACGTACATAAAAATAAAAATTTTTACCTCCCCCTCTTCACTCGTTTCTCCCATTTGATGGTTTAATCCATAATAATATATGGGAAGGGCGAGAAAATCTTGGACTGATTTAATTTTCTAATTACTTTTTTGTTCCTTAGCCGATTTTTATAAAGTTTGGCATTTTAGGAAGTTAAAAGAACAAAGTTTACTATTTTTGTACAAAAGATGTAAAATGTTAGAGATTCAAGATGGCGGACGTAGTCAAAAATTTAGTCTGAAAAAAAGATCTGAAACTTTTTTTCGACCTCCCTGTAATTTTTTATTGCCAAAATACGAAACCTTATGCCTTTTCACTTCTAACGCAGTAGCACAGATAAAATTCGGTTAGATAGTACAAAAGTTGCATTGGCGCAAAATTTTGCATATTCTAACCACCCCAAAATAATGTCTCTTCTTGTTTCCCAGGAACTTTCTTATTTCTTATCGGATTTTTACAAATTCATATTATTTCTGGAAAGATAAATAAACCGTCAAAACGTCAAATGTCAAAAATCCAAGGTAACGGACATAGTAAAAAATTACTTTTTTAACCTTCCTGTTATATTTTATTGCAAATCTAGAAAAGCATTTCACGTTTAACGATATATCACTCATAAAATTCGATTAAGTAGTAGAAAATACAATTAGCTCTTTTTTTGGAAAAGTAATATTTGACTAGGTATGTCCGCCATCTTGGGTTTTTGACATTTGACATTTTGACTTGGTTTATTTACCTTTGCAGACATGATACACCTGTAAAAATCCGATGAGAAGTAAGAAAGTTCTTGGTAAATAAAAAGAGACATAATTTGTTGGTGGTAACGTTATGCGATATTTGAGCCAATACAACTTTTGTACTACTTAACCGAATTTTATGTATGGTACCTCGTTAGACGTGAAAAGGCATAAGGTTTCCTATTTTGGCAATAAAAAATTACAGGGAGGTCGAAAAAAAGTTTCAGGTGTTTTTTTAGACTAAATTTTTTACTACGTTCGCCATTTTGAATTTTTGACATTTTACATCTTTTGTACAAAAATAGTAAACTTTGTTCTTATAACTTTCTAAAATGCCAAACTTTATAAAATTCGGTTAAGGAACAGAAAAGTAATTAGGAAATTAAATCAGTCCAAGATTTTCTGGCCCTTCCTATATATTATTATGGATTAAACTATCAAATGGGAGAGACGAGTGAAGAGGGGGCAGTAAAAAAATTTTTATGTACGTATTATTTATTAGGTGCACCCACACCGATAAAAAATACTTCCCTACTCAAAACTGAATAAAATAAAAAAAGAAGCAATGGTTTTTTAAGTAAAATTGGACGACTTGTAAAAATCATCTATGTTTGACAGCTCACAGACAAAAATTCTGAAGGAGTCCACGATTCAAATGTAGTGTTTTTAGGAAAAAGTTTTTTATGTATGTTGTTTAATTTTATTGAAATTTGAGGGCCCATGGTCACTTGGTACATTTAATATTCTAGCGTATTACATACCCATTTAAAAAACATATCTTAGCAGGTCTGTAAAGGGAATGTGAATTAAAAAATTTGAAGTTAAGCAGCCGGGGTCAAAAAACTGAGATTTTGTAAATTTTCTGAACATGCGTCAATTTCCGATTTTTTTGTAATTTTTCCGTGGCATGAATTTGCATTTTTCTTACAGTCACTTCAAAATGAATTTGCACAATCCCGTTCATAGATACAGAATATAATTTGTTTTTTGTAAATAAAAAAAAACACAATTTTTTTTTTAATTTCAAATTGATTATTTTTTTATGCAATTAGCATACTCTATTAAAGGCCATTTCATAGGCTTTTAAGAGGTTTAACCAAAATTTTAAAATGTTGTCACTTGACCGAGATATAGCTGTCAAAATAATCCTAAGTCCTAAAAAAAGTTTGGGGCGTCGCGACGCCTAACGTACGCCGTCGCCGAAAAAACTAATATTCATTGATAGTCATACCTAAGTGTGTATCGAGTTAAAACAAAATCACCAAAAATCTGCCTACACATTGGAAAAAAGATATAAAAAAACCCCCGTCTATTAAAGATTTTCATAATAATACAACATTTCTTTTGGACTTTTTTCAAAAAACTTTCGCTTGCTCCTGGTCTCCCCTCTTCTCCAACTTATCCTAACAAAAGATTGCGAAAAATATTCCAAAATGAGAAAAAAATTGGCACAAATAATGTGCTTCCGTCGTTTAACAATAATGTACCGAAAACCCTTTTAACATGTGTATCTAAAACTGTGGTAGAACGAATTTATGTTACAAACATATTTTGCATTCGTAAAAAATTATGTAATTACTGTTTTGTCTGGTATTTTAAATGCGGATTTACCAAAAATTATTGAACCGTTATGGATTTTTAAATAATGCAACAAATACTTTTACTATACGTCAACAAATGAAGATGGCGGAGTAAATCTAAAAAAAGAGTCAAAAGGTTAAAGAAAAGCTTTTTTCATGAGTACCAGAGACGTGATGATATTTCTCGTAAAATGACGTTCTGTTTTTCTTGGTTCACTTGACATAATTATTGTTATATTTTTATACACTAATTGGAAAAATTTGATGGAGAAAAAACCATTTTACCTTCCTAGAGAGGTAAGTAAATAAGAGAACTATTATAGTAAGTAAATAAAAAACCAACCGGGAAGTATCACTTTTACCTCCCCTAAGTGAAAGCAGGAAGAGAGCACATTACTCCAGAGGAATGTATCTGATTTTTTTCATGTATCTAATAGTACATTTAAACCTAGGGGCTAAAGTGCTACTTTGATCCCGCGGCGAAAGGGATTAAAATACGCTTTAGTCCCGAGGTTTATATACTATTTTATACACTTTAGGAAAAGATTACTGTTAAAATCACGTTATTTCTACGCCAAATGGTTCGTCGACACAAGGAAGGGTGCTAATTTTTGTTAATCCCTTAGGGATTAAAAGTGCCACTTTAGTACCACTTTAGTCCCTAAAAAGAGGGATTAAACGTAACTATTTAATCCCTAAATTGCATAATATTAACTTTTGCAACAAAATAAATCTGATTCTGTTCAAATTATGAATGATGAGTATTTCTATAAATCATTATGTTTGCAGAGTAGAGGGAATTAAATTAAACAAAACTCCTGGCGAGAAGTAAATTGTGCAAAACCCGTAGGGAGGTAAAGTAAGCAAATCTTCCTAGGAGAATAACTATTATAGGTACTTACAGCCAACAAGTTAATCCCCAAATCGTTGATAACATCCACCATAACCTCTCTGGGTATCGCTGGCTTCAAGTCGTACCCCAGGCCACCGTTGTGTTTCCCCTGGTCGTACCCCGACTTCAATTCCAACTCTGGCTTTATATGTGAATCATACCCCTGAGGTTTTAAGTTGCTCTTCAAGTCATAATCTACTACTCCATGGTCATATTCTGGCGGGCGGTTCTTTGGCTCCAAATTGAAATAGTCGTAAGGGGGAACTGCTGGTTGTTGCCATGGGGGCAACGAGATCCATTGATCGAGATTTGGAAAGCTGGCGGTGCTTGATGCGATCAGGAAAAAAAGGGCGTACCCTTTGAGGAGATGCTCCATTGTGAAAACGAGTGTAATTTTAGTTGCCAGATCTTCTGCTAGATTTTTTTTAAATAATGCCCTACTTGAAAGCAAAATCAACATAAATCAGGTTAACAAAATCTCCAACAATCAAGAAACGATAAAAATAATTATTGTTTATCGTCTCCTGCTGCTAACGTTGTTAGCGAAACGCGCGTCGAGTGCAAAAAAGTGTAGTTTTGGTAGTACTTTGTTATAGCGCAACCAAAGGTTCCAAATTCCCAACATAGTTAAAACAGACAATAAACAATAAGTAAGCCCAACTTATAAAATAAGTGGAGAGCCCCTTTAACAAATGAGCACAATTATAGCTCATTTCCCTCCATTAGATACAGACTATTGAAAAACTACCCCTCTGGCTAATTCGTCAAAAAGTATTGAACTACTACACTGTGAAAGGAATGGAATCTGGATGATAAAAAAAGCAAATAGAAAATTTCTGAAAATCTCCGTTGTCCTGAATCAACCAACCGTCACAACTTAAAAACTATCGGACCAATTTTGATAAAATTGTGTACCTGAGTTGGATTTGGGGTGTAGTTGAACCCATTTAAAGATGGTTCATTTAAACCATATAAGCCATTGAAAAGGGTGGGAGTAGCTATGGCTTGCTCGGAATCAAATCAATGGTAAGCGAGTCTAGAGCTAAAAAATGTTTTTTTAGCCTGTGGGTTACAATGATGGGGAGTAGAAAAGAATTAAAAAAAAAAATTCTATAAAATATGATTTGTTTGAAAAAAAATACATTTTAGTCTTTTTTATTCAGTGGGAGAATGAATCGTCAAAGTTCATTTTTATTATATAAATATAACACAGACAGCCTCAAACTCCGTATCCCGGATAACCAAACATCTATACTCTGTGTCTGTAACAAAAATGTACTAAATAACAACTGTGCTTTCTTTTGGCCAAAGCTTGTTAAAGAAAAATTGAAAAATGTAAAATAAAAATACTCTCCAAAAATCAAAAACTGAAGTCAGTTTATACTTCAATAAAGTAAGCGTCAAAAGGAAAAAAAGAAGCCATAAATCGGTTTAATGAACTAATGGGAAGTATTTTCAAAGTAAGATTTTAGGTAGGTACCTACCTCAAAAAATTTTTAAAAAATTAATTTGCCTCATTTTAACTTCCAGAAGTCCTATGGATAGAGACTCACCCCTAAAATATTAGATTTGTAATTTGTTTCGTTTACAAGAAAAAAAAATCGAAAATTTTTAAACTTTTTCCTATTACAGATAAACTAAAAATGTTATGGAGTTTTGTACCTACAAAAGCTTAACATTAATTGAAAAATGTTGGTTAAAAAATTCTCTAAAAATCATAAACTAAAGTCACCTTACATATTTTTCCCCGTTTTTCTTGCTTTAAATAACTATAACTTTTGTTCCCGTGAACCGATTTGGATGAAATAAATCCTATGCCCTGCCCAGAAGTCCAAGTAGTGAAACTTCCATCAAAATCCATTTATTAGTTTTTGCAAGACGCTAGGACAAACAGACAGAGAGAGACAAAAAAACAAAAAAAAATTCTAAAAATTTGATTTTTGGTATCTATATGATTTGCTTAGAAGCAGACACCAAAATTTTTTTAAAAATATTCAATGTACAGGAATGGTCTATCTAGAGATTTATTATATGTCTAGATAGGCGGATGAGGCTATACAACTCCTAAAATATAAGATTAATGAACGTGAATTTAAAAAAATGTTTAAATCTTATTAAAGCTACCCTTGTATACCTGCCGACACGCGCATTAGCCAGAGTTGTTTAACAGTCATCTGTCTGTACTGTATCCTGTATCTGCTGTAGGGAAATGGGCTACTCTTTATTTTTATTTAGCTTTTTAAAATCATTAATTAATTATTAACTAAAACAGGACATTTCAAGATTTTTTTATTCAAGAACACTTTTTGGCTATAATACAATTTTCGTAGGACAAACTCCTTTTAAGGGGTGGGTTTTACCACTACCTAGAAAGGAAATGGGGTCAGGTGAAACCTTATTTTGAAGGTATTTTGTGCCTTTACAAAAGTATGAAAACTTTAGATATGTAGGGATTGCTTTCGAGATATTCACAACTAGTGGCTAAAATAGTGTTTTTTTACAAGCGTTGGTTTAAATAACGAGCACAGCGAGGTATTTAAAAACGCAAGTAAAAAAAGCAAAGTTTAACCGCGAGTTTGTAACACTATTTTTTTTTAATACATTTATCAAAAAATCCAAATAAAATAGGAAATAGTAGTTTTCACAACTAGTGGCTAAAATAGGGCTTTTTTTACAAGCGGTGATTTAAACAACGAGCGCAGCGAGGTATTTAAAAACGCGAGTAAAAAAAACACAGTTTAGCCGCGAGTTTTTAACACTATTTTTTTTAATACATTTATCAAAAAATCCAAGAAAAATACGAAAATACTTTTAAAAATCTCGAACGAAGAGCACTTCTCGCAAAACACACCATCTTTACATTATAAATCAAGGCGGCTGGTAAATGAAATAACAATGGTTGCCGTAGCGATGTGCCTTTTTATTCGGAGACGTTCATTGCTGCGACATTTTAATGATTTTTTCGTAAATACTTGGTGAAAACTGACAGAAATGGCTTAATTTTTAGGCATGAATAATTAGATTTTTTCAATATTACTATTTTTTGCTATTTCTCTTTAATTTTGGGTAAAAAACGGAGATAAATCTTTTTTTGCACCCGTCATAAAAAAAAAGTTTTTTTCCATCGGTAACCAAAAAAGCCATGCTTTAGTTATATGCAGACAGTTACTAAAATCATGTTTCTGATGAAGGTATAAAAAAAATTATTTTTAAGTTCATCATGGCTCTACCATGTGAAGGTTTTATTCTAGAAATCGAACAGTTTGGAAAGAAAGCTTTAAAATGTCAGCAAAATCATGGCATA
Source organism: Oxystoma pomonae (assembly GCA_963921995.1). Taxonomy (NCBI): domain Eukaryota; kingdom Metazoa; phylum Arthropoda; class Insecta; order Coleoptera; family Brentidae; genus Oxystoma; species Oxystoma pomonae. Next base: position 103,034,094 of record OY998166.1, on the reverse strand, counting down.
AAAATGTGAAAAATTGCTTAAATAAAAACGTTATCCCTTAAATTATGCTAAAATATTTTAAACCTTAAATTACCATCATGGCTTTACCATCATGAAGCTTTATCATTGTTACATTTCCAAAAAACAAAAATTAAACTTTTAATTTTGTCTTCTCTTTAAGTCTGCTGGCATCATTTATTTCTTTTTAGGATGCATTTCTACAAGGAGAATATTTACCTGTACAATTTGAGCTTATTTTAAACGTGAATATCTCGAAAACTAATCCCTAATTTTTAAAATTTTAACATTTTCGTAAAGGCATTTAAAAGACCCTCAAAATAAAGTTTACTGGACCCGGTTTCCCTATTTAAATTCTGGTGTTAAAACTCAACCCTCGAAGATGGTTTGTCCTACGTGAATTCCAGTATTGCCAAAAAGTGTTCCCCTTTAATAAAAAATTGACGTATTCGCGGTTTTTTTCGAAATTGCACTCCAAAAATGCACTGTGCGACATTCTGTTTTTTGTTAAAATTTTCGAAAATCACTGGCTCTTATACTTTAAGGTTTACCGTAAAAAATAAGTTTTTAGCAAGCGGTACCACTTTTTTATTTATGGGTTCTGGGTTCACATAACGCGACCGGACGATGGTTCGTCTTCACCCAGCGGTGACTGTTTTAACACTGATGTTCACAATTTTTTTACACTAATGGTCGACTCTACCTACTCGGGCACTAATACTGCAGTACTAAAAGTAAAGAATCAGTATCTCCACATTTAATGATTTTGAGTTATTGCGCACTTACTGTTTTTTCGCTTGTAAAATAGAGTAGAATGTTCTGATATGAATTGTAAATTTAGATAAACACCTTTCACAATTAGTAAAGTAGTATCTCCAATTTTCTTTGGAGATACTTAGCTAATACTGCCCTTTGGCTTTAGACATGTGTGAAACCTAAAAAGTGGAGATACTGCAAAGGTTTTAGTGACTTATTAGTACACACAACGCCAATACTACAATTTTTCTTGACTCAGAAAAAAAGACAAAATGTGGAGTTACTACGTTCTAGCTTAGGACGGCACTGTAGAGGCTAAGGTGATTTGCACCGCAAGTTATTGCGTGTCCAAGATGTTGATTTCGACGTAATTATTTTTTGAAGAATAGTTTCTTGTATAATTTTTTAATGAAAAACGACTTTAGAAAACGATAACCCTAATTTTTCGCGCAGGACCAAAAACAGAACTAAGTGAAAATTTTCAAAATATTACAATATACAAAATATTACAATAATAAATGTAAAATTATGTAAAATAGCTACGAAATAATATTAAAAACCAAAACAAACCATATATATAACCAAAACTAGGATTATACTATAAGAACTACAAGGTTGGTCAAATTAGACAAAATGTGCAGTTTTTGGGAGACATTGAAAATCTGGTTTCAGATTAAAAAAATAAATTTTCTATCCCGAGGTACGGGGGTTTTTCGAAAAATTGGAGAAAACTATTTTATCAAATATGTCAAAAAGTATAATTTTTACAAAAAATTTGTAAGGGAAAATTTTTTTACATTTTTAACGTTCTTCAATTTGGTAGGTTTCCAGAACATTTTCTACGTCTAGTTTTCGAGATATTAACATAAACTTACTTTTTTTTAATACGGACCTTTATTTTTTATTACATTTTTTAAAGACCTTTTTTTCTGATTTTAACGATGTATCACATGTCCATATTTGTTTGAGGTTTATTAATAAAAAAATAAAATTTATGTTTTATTGGGTTTAAAAAAAAATTGAACGTCAGGGGTGGCTTAAATGACCGATAAAACAATTGCCTGTTTTAATAACATAAACACACTGATGCAGCGTCTAATGAAAAATACTATTTATTAACTTTTAAATATTTAAAATTTTTACGATTTAATTAAATTAAACTTATTTAACAGTATTTATTATTATTTTAACATGTTTTTTAAAACTAAACTTTCTTTTTTAATTTCTCTGAAAATCTCTCTATTAATATTTGTTTCATCTTCCCTGTCCTCTGCCGGTTGCTCCCCGTTTGGAAGCGTTTTCAAATGATCCGTGCAACACCTTTTGAAAAGGCTGCCATGTTGATTTAAACTTACCTTGACAGATGTATTACGCAATGATTACGCAGCATAGGCTTTTATAAGCAATTGTTTCTTTTTGCTTTCTAAGCCACCTTTGATAAAACGGCAAAAGTGCGAAAAAGCATAAATAACCATTTTTTACCATTAAAATGCAACTAAATATGGACATACATCGTTAAAATCATAAAAAAGAAAGATTTTAAGAAATGGAATAAAAATACAGGTCCGTATTTAAAAAAAGTAAGTTGATGTTAATATCTCGAAAACTACACATAGCAAATTTTATTAAAAAATACGAAATTGAAGAACGACAAAAATGCAAAAAAATTTTCCTTTACGAATTTTTTGTAAAAATTATACTTTTTGACGTATTTGATAAAAGAGTTTTCTGCAATTTTTCGAAAAGCCCCCGTACCTCGGGATAGAATATTTATTTTTTTAATCTGAAACCAGATTTTCAATTTCTCCCAAAAACTGCACATTTCTTATAGTTACCGAGATAGCAATAGTGGCCCATGGTAATTAAGACACCCTGTATATAAAATATTTCTTTAAGACGGCAGTGTGCCTACACCGATCCGGCGTTGCCGCGTTGAATTGCCCTACTAATTTTTTGCGTAATTAAACTTTTGGTCTTCTTTGAGGGATTTAAGCATCCCAAATCATATATTAATTTTTGAAAATAATTTTGAGTTTTCGTAGGACATAACTCTTTTTTGAGGGGTGAGTTTCGCCACCAGTATTTAAATAGGGAAAATGTGATAACACTTTTTTAAAGTTTCCTTCAAATACTGGTATTACAAAAATGTTAAAATTTAAAGAATCTAGTTATAGTTTTTTTTGTTTTATATATAATACATATAATATAAAAAAGTCCCCCCTGCTATCTCTTAAGCGGATTGAGGTATCGACTTCAAATAAAAGACGTGCTTAATGAGAACATTTTTGCTACTTTTTGACGTATTCTTATAAGCATCATATTGGCTTAAGACTATAAGGTCACGAACTACTTTAAAATTTTAAATGAAAAGGGGGGACGATTAATGCCTTGTTTAGAAGGTATTTTAATTCCCCATTTAAAATTTTAATTTGTTTTTAAATCGGTTTGACCCTTACAGAGATATGAGCAGTGGCGGATCCAGCAATTTCACCAGGGGGGGGGCGCAAGCAATAAAACTTATGTAGGCCGGCTTAAGCGACTACGAATATAGGGCAAAAAAGCACTTTTTTATGGTCATCGTTGTTTCTGGGGGTTTGGTTAGATTGGTATATTGGTTGTTCTTGACCTGACCCTCCCCAGTAACCAAACAGTTTCGACCTACATATGTTCGTAGTTGCTTGAGCCGTTGGTGGTGACTAACAGATACTACCTGATACAACTAATTATTTTGGCAAAGTTATTTGTTATACAAATCCTTAATTCTAAAAAACAAAAAAATACATTCAGCATTAACATTACAACATTATTATCGTATTAAAAAAACTTTTAGTTATATAATGAAATTAAGTTTTCTTTTTTGCTTTGCAAACCTATCTAAGATACATTCTAAATCCAGGTTCATTGAACGATATATATACAAAAGCACCAAGCCATTAAGTCTCTCATCTTCTCCTAGCGTGGATCGAAGATAAGTTTTCACAAGTTTTAAAGTAGAGAAACTTCTTTCGGCGGTAGCAACCGAAACAGGAAGAGAAAAAAAACAATTTTGAATGCGATGTAGAGAATAGGGTAATCATGTTTACTACACAGCGTCAACGCTGTTAAGGCAGCATCGCATTTACTATTTAAAGTTTTATTAACACTGTGTGAGAAGGGTTGTTTAAAACTGCGCCAAATTTTTCAAATTTTTTTGTTACCATATCTAATATTTTTCTGCGTCGCATCTTTGAAGGGTCGTTGGAATGCATAAATTTAATAGAGATATCTTGAATTGCTTCCTTACTTATAACTCGGAATTCCGACTTAAAACTCGGAATTCCGACTTTAAACTCGGAATTCCGAGTGTAAACTAGGAATTCCGATAAAGAAGAAGTTAAAAAAAACCTCCAAATCAGTTACTTCAACCGAAAAGAAACTAAAAAACAAAAGATCAAAAGATCTTGGGCGGAAATAAAGAAAATTCAAACTTGGATGAGTATTCCACAAGGAACACACAAAAGATCAAAGCGAAAAGAGAAATGAATAAACGATGTTTCGCCCTGGGTAACCAGCGTGGGCTCATCAGTAGTTTCACTGGTCACCCTCCACTATACATCATTAAACACCATCATACTACTGATGAGCCCACGATGGTTACCCAGGGCGAAACATGGTTTATTCATTTCTCTTTTCGCTTTGATCTTTTGTGTGTTCCTTGTGGAATACTCATCCAAGTTTGAATTTTCTTTATTTCCACCCAAGATCTTTTGATCTTTTCGGTTGAAGTAACTGATTTGGAGGTTTTTTAACTTCTTCTTTATTTTAATTGCCTTAGGAGCATAATCCTACCGGAAATATTAACACGCCAGGACGAATTCGTATTAGGTAACTTGGATAAGTAAGTACCAGTGCGAAACGATGCCTATTTGTGAGTGGTTCAAGGTTGGAAATCTAAGTGTATGATGGTGTTTAATGATGTATAGTGGAGGGTGACCAGTGAAACTACTGATGAGCCCACGCTGGTTACCCAGGGCGAAACATCGTTTATTCATTTCTCTTTTCGCTTTGATCTTTTGTGTGTTCCTTGTGGAATACTCATCCAAGTTTGAATTTTCTTTATTTCCACCCAAGATCTTTTGATCTTTTGTTTTTTTAGTTTCTTTTCGGTTGAAGTAACTGATTTGGAGGTTTTTTAACTTCTTATTTATTTTAATTGCCTTAGGAGCATAATCCTACCGGAAATATTAACACGCCAGGACGAATTCGTATTAGGTAACTTGGATACGTAAGTACCAGTGCGGAACGATGCCTATTTGTGAGTGGTTCAAGGTTGGAAATCTAAGTGTATGATGGTGTTTCATGATTTATAGTGGAGGGTGACCAGTGAAACTACTGATGAGCCCACGCTGGTTACCCAGGGCGAAACATCGTTTATTCATTTCCCTTTTCGCTTTGATCTTTTGTGTGTTCCTTGTCGAATACTCATCCAAGTTTGAATTTTCTTTATTTCCACCCAAGATCTTTTGATCTTTTGTTTTTTAGGAATTCCGAGTTATAACTCGGACTTTGTCCTTAGAAACCCCAAAAAAATTGAGGGGGGGTCCAAAACTGTTTTTTTTTTATTCTTAAACGGTTATACTTACAACAAAAACGATGAAAGTTACTCTTTATTTACCCGAGAAAAATGTTTTTCATAACCCGTGAAATATAGATTATTTCGAAGGCCAGTGTTATGAAAGTTAGACTTTTGAATAATAATAATTTTTATTATTCTGTATGTTTTTAATTTTTAAGGGGGGGGGGTGGTAATTTTTTTATGTTTGTTTTTAAAATGCCGACCAACCAATTTTTCTTGAGAAAGGTCGAAAACACCCCCAAAAAAAAGTTCGAAAATTCGATATTTTCTAAACGAGTGGCGTTGAAAGAAAAGGATTAAAGTCTGTGTATTTTTTCCAACCATAATGGGGCTAGTCGCGCACCAAAAAAAATCGGGGGGGCGTAATTTTTCAAATACAAACAGTTGAGATAATCGAAAGTCGTAGCATACGACTGTTGCCATAGATACAAAAAAAATCTGAGCCCATAGGTGTCCTTGTGCCCGCCCACCATTTTTTTTTAAATATTTTCGTAATCAAAACAGATTCAGATTGGAGACCCAAATTCGGGCAATCTAAGTTATTAGTCGATTAAAGAAAAAGACCCTCTCCTGCCAGTTTTTCAGAGAAGGGACCTAAGGGATTCAGACACTTATTTGAAGGTCTTAGTGGTCTCCGATTATTTTTCCCCTCAGAAAAACAAAATTTGCAGATAGCTTACGAGAAACCAAATCGAAAGTGTCATGATACTCGGTTTTTTTTAAATATTTTGATCGCCAGTTTAAAAAAAAATATAAAAAAAAATTAAACCCCCTCCCTTTTAAACTTTATAAAGAAAAAAATTTAATATAATGAACACTGGAATTCTCAATACGATTCGGACAATCTACAACTATTTCTGATAATAAATATGATTTTTATTAACCCCCTTAACCACCAGAAAAATAGGTTATGAAGAGTCCGGGATATTATAAGTGTTATTGTTTTTCAAAAGTCTAACTTTCATAACACTGACCCCCTCTGATTTTTGACATTTACAGTACTAAAAAAATATATATTAAAAAAATTATATATTGGAAATATGTTGGAAAAAAAATATTTTCTTTTATTTCTGTCATTTTTCGAAATAAGTTATATTTAACGGATTATGACAAAAAAATTATCTCGGTTAGATAAATAGTAAAAGAAAAAAAATACTATTAAATGTATTTTTTTCTCCGTAGAAAAGACTTTCATCGTTTTTGTTGTAAGTGTAACAGTTTAAGAATAAAAAAAACGCTGTTTTGGTTCCCCCTCAATTTTTTCCAGCCGAAACTATATAAGAGTTAAAAAAAAAAGTTAAATATAAGCAATGTTTAGTTTTTCAAGGATAATTTATATCAAAAAAAGTCATTAATTTTTGATGAATTTTTGGGTTATAAAAAATGGTATTTTTTATTGTTTTATTTTTTTGGGGGTGTTTAAAGTCAAATTTAAAATTTAAACCTGCAATTCCGAGTTATAACTCGGAATCCCGAGTTATAACTAGGAATTCCGAGTTTAAAGTCGGAATTCTGAGTTGTAAGTCGGAATTCCGAGTTTAAACTCGGAATTCCGAATTTGAAGTCGGAATTCCGAGTTCTAAGTCCACCCTAATATCTCCAGAAACAAAATAGACAAAGAAGTAAAATTTCACATAATTAGATGGTTGGATGCTTACTGTGCCACCATTCATTAAGAGGGCGGAGACAATACTTTTTTAAATGAGATATCTACCATGTATATTTTCTAAAATTTGACTAGAGCTTTTGATTCTGTTTCCAACAATACTTAATATGTTACCTTTTTCTCTAACGGTGTTTACATAAAATGACAAAAACTTTTAAATAAGAGCAATGATTTAGACAAAGAATTACTCAATATCTGGTTTCTTGTTTAATTCATTGGTCTTATGAAGATGATTTTTCCATTTTATTTAAAAACCGTCAGTGAAAAAAGTAACATATTAGGTGTCTTTGGAAACAGAAGGAAGAACTCTATTTAAATTTTCCAAAATATACAGGGTATTTAATTTTAAAGCTAGCTCCTCCTCCTTAATGACGGATACGATGATTAGCATCCAAAAAAATATTTTTTTGTAAACCGTCTCTTTTGACATTTACAGTACTAAAAAATATATATTAAAAAAATTATATATTGGAAATATGTTGGAAAAAAAATATTTTCTTTTATTTCTGTCATTTTTCGAAATAAGTTATATTTAACGGATTATGACAAAAAAATTATCTCGGTTAGATAAATAGTAAAAGAAAAAAAATACTATTAAATGTATTTTTTTCTCCGTAGAAAAGACTTTCATCGTTTTTGTTGTAAGTGTAACAGTTTAAGAATAAAAAAACGCTGTTTTGGTTCCCCCTCAATTTTTTCCAGCCGAAAGTATATAAGAGTTAAAAAAAAAGTTAAATATAAGCAATGTTTAGTTTTTCAAGGATAATTTATATCAAAAAAAGTAATTAATTTTTGATGAATTTTTGGGTTATAAAAAAATGGTATTTTTTATTGTTTTATTTTTTTGGGGGTGTTTAAAGTCAAATTTAAAATTTAAACTCGCAATTCCGAGTTATAACTCGGAATTCCGAATTTGAAGTCGGAATTCCGAGTTCTAAGTCCACCCTAATATCTCCAGAAACAAAAGAGACAAAGAAGTAAAATTTCACATAATTAGATGGTTGGATGCTTACTGTGCCGCCATTCATTAAGAGGGCGGAGACAATACTTTTTTAAATGAGATATCTACCCTGTATATTTTATAAAATTTGACTAGAGCTTTTGATTCTGTTTCCAACAATACTTAATATGTTACCTTTTTCTCTAACGGTGTTTACATAAAATGACAAAAACTTTTAAATAAGAGCAATGATTTAGACAAAGAATTACCCAATATCTGGTTTCTTGTTTAATTCATTGGTCTTATGAAGATGATTTTCCCATTTTATTTAAAAACCGTCAGTGAAAAAAGTAACATATTAGGTGTCTTTGGAAACAGAAGGAAGAACTCTATTTAAATTTTCCAAAATATACAGGGTATTTAATTTTAAAGCTAGCTCCTCCTCCTTAATGACGGATACGATGATTAGCATCCAAAAATATACTTTTTTGTAAACCGTCTAATTATGTGGAATTTTACTTTTCTGCCCTTTTGGTTTTAGAGATACTAGGGTTGATTCGAACTTTTGGGACATCTTGTATATAACCTCTTAACTCTAACGTAAATTCAAACATTAGTCATTCAAATCCATTAAGCAGTTTAGAAGCCAGAGACACACATCTAAAAATTCCAAAAATATCCAATTGTAACATTTTCAATTTTTGCTAACTAGAAAAAAATGTTTTGAATGATTTTAATTCCATCCCCGCCTTAGCCGAAGGTAAAAGAATAGATTAGATTGTCATTGACAACCCAATAAATAATAACTAGCTACCGCAAACCTAATATTTAATGAGTATTCATCGTTTTTTGTCATTTCAAAATCTATCCTTGATTTTGCTAAATTTATATGTTTAGTTCAGGACAATATATGATAAATTAGTATTAGGTAGTGATCTTTTGAGGGTTAGATTTTTTTTTAATATACCAGCGTTTTCATCACACGTGAATTTAGACATGTTTTTCTGTGTTTTCATATCATATAAACGATTTGGAAATATCGTACCTACTAATTGCATGGTAAATTTTCACAATCCTTAAAGTTTCTTTTTATTATTATGAATCAATATGTTTCTCAGCGTTTTTTGTAGCATTTTCCTAACTGCTTTAATTTCACGACTGATCGAGTTTTTGGGTTTCTTCAAATGGTACGACTTCACTTTTTAAAGATTCATAATTGCAGAAAACAAAATATCAATTTGTATGATCATATGAAAATGTGATTGCGGTTCGATTGACTTAAGAGTGCGCATACTTTTTTACAAAAGAAATAAACAAAATTAACTTAAAGAGGCTTCGAAATCTTTGGAAAAAAACTAAAAAATATCGAAAAATACGCCGTTTTTATCTTAAACAAATATTTTATTAAAAAGAGCTTTTAAATAACAAGCTTTTATTAAATGCACTTAAAATTAGAAAATATTTTTATCTTTCTTATACCATAATAAAAGCGATGGGCGAAATTAAAAATTTTAACTTTAGGTATCGTATATCGGTCACATCGACGATTCACCTATAGAATAAACAGTTGTATTACTAAAACAAAATTTGTTGTTTATATAAACATTGTTTATCGTCTCCTGATGATGCTAACGTTGTTAGCGAAACGCGCGTCGAGTGCAAAAAAGTGTAGTTTTGGTTTGTGGAAAACAATCATAATTTTGTTTTAGTGCAACCAAAGGTTCCAAATTCCCAACATAGTTGTATTACTCTATAACCTAAAGACATTATCAAAGGCTTGGCAATCACACCCGTTCTCAGTTTCTTTAGATGAAAGCATTATGTTTATCATTCGAATAGAAGAAGAATTTAGTTCTCCTTTTGTAGTTCTCTCTTTTGTCACCGTAAAGTTAAAATTTTTAATTTACGCCCATCGCTTTTATTATGGTATAAGAAAGATAAAAAATGATTTTCTACTTTTAAGTGCATTTAATAAAAGCTTGTTCTTTAGAAGTTTTTTTTTTATAAAAATTTACTTTTTAATTTTTAGATTTGTACCCTAAATTGTACATTTTGAATCCGCCATATCCAAATTTTCAAATCTGATCAAAAATTCATATCTCCTTCCTGAAAAACCCCTGTGCCAATTTTGATTTAAATGGAACTAACTAAATCTTTTCCCCCTCCACTTTCCTCGTTAGAGGAAAGTGTGTACCTAATAATACCATATTATTGTATTATCGCCGGAACTATAAACGGACACCCTTAATTTTTAGATTTGCAACCTTAATCGTTCATTTTGAATCCGCCATATTGAAATTTTCAAATCTGATCAAAAATTCGTATTCCTTATCCCCAAAAGCCCCCGTGTACCAATTTTGGTTGAAATCGGACAAACTTAGGTGTTTTCCTCCCCTCCACTCCCCTCGTAGGGGGGAGGGGTGCCTAATAATGACATATTATTGTATTGTCACCGGAACTATAAATGTATGCCAAATTTGAAGGCAGTCGGATGTGTATAAGTTAGTTAATATTGGTTAGCAAAAGATTACCAAAAATCGTCCATCTTGAATCCGCCATATTGAATTTCCAAATCTGATTAGAGATTCGTTATCTCCATTCCCAAGTGCCCTAACACACCAAATTTCAACGACATCAGGCGTACTCCACCCCCTTCGAGTAGGGGGAAGCTGTCAATTTCATCACACTATATTCTTGTGTTGTCACCGCAACTATACAGACCGCTTCAAGCTACTGCGAACATAGGGCGAAAGAAGTCTAATTTGCCAGTGTACGTACATGCAGAGACACCGCACGCCTATCAGTGAAGCAAGCAACACTCAGGCTTGCGATCACCACTTGCATTACTTTCCTTTGGTATTTAGTACGCCTCTAACCACGGTGCTGTGTGGACCGTAGTCAATGAAACCGGAATTTGGTCAATAAATACGCAAATTTTTATAACGTAATTTTCTTATTTTTTGTCACTGATAAATAAGAGCGTTTTATTGTCAACTGCTCAGATTTATCAGTGACGACGTGTTACAATGAAAATAATAAGGAGAAACAAAATAAAAGCAAGTTCTCAAAATAAAATAATACATTCTAGAAACCAAAAAGATTCTCCCAGTCAAAAAAAAATTAAAGCAAATGTTCGAAAAGTCCTTGCTCGGCTAGACAATATCCGAGCCTACTATAAAAACCCCTTCCAACGTTTCCAAGCATGTTAGGGGTGATAATTTGAAAAGCTTCTTCAAAAACAGATAGAAGTCATTAGGAGCAAAATCGGGAGATCGAGCTGGCCATAAAATAGTTCCCCGTGTACTTATAACCCGATTAGGAAATACATTATCAAGATATTCCCTAACAAGGCCAACATTGTGAGCGGGACAGCCATCTTGTTGAAACCATGTTTCACCAAATCTTACACCTAACAACTGCCTAGCAGTTGGAATAATGTGCTGCTGCAGTAGATCCAAGTATCTAGGACCATTCAAATTGCAATTTCCGTTAATAAAAAATGGCCCAATTACGTGTTCCCCTACAATACCCCCCCCCCAAACATTTAGTTTTTGGGGATACTGTGTTCTTACGTCAAAATACAAATGCAAATTTTCCCTCGACCAATATCGAACGTGTGTTGGGTTATGACGATTTGACCATTTGACCATCTGCACTTTTTCGGCAACTTCGTAGACATCCATTTTTGGTTTTAAAAATGTATTATTTCAATTAAGAACTTACCCATCTGTTTCTCGAGCAAGGCAGAAATAAAACAAAATAATAAAAACAAAATGAATTTCCAAAAGATAACACTGCAGCGTGCTTCGAATCCACCTCGATCGTACGGCACGGAGAGTAAATTGGACTTGATTCCCCCTATGTTCGCAGTAGCTTGAAGCGGTCTGTATAAGCATGCGAAATTTGAAGCCAATCGGATGTCATGAAGTTGATCAAAATACATACAAGAGTGTAGTGTTATAGTAAGACAAATAATAGAGCTCAAAAATAAGAGCCAAAATTTTTTGGTTTTTAAAAATTAAAAAACAAAAAAAAAAACATAATTTACTGCAATTCTTTGCATTGGGGCATTGCTGATCTATTTACCTTTATACCTTTTCTTAATTCCGTGCTTATTATTTGACAGAAAACTATTTTCAACTATGTGACGAAATAATTACAAAAAAAAGAAATGGTCTGCAACGTACCAAACATATTTTTTGTGCTATAGGACAAATACAATAATCAATAAATCATCAAACAAATAATCTTTTTAAATAAAAACTATAATAAAAGGAATATCAAACATTGGTAATTTTGCTTATCTAAGTACTAATAAAAAAAAATATTTTAAAACCGAATGACTGTCCCCACTTGACTAAGTCTTAGGGGTAACCTGGCATAGTTTCTGAAATAACGACTAGAACGAGTTAGTCATCTCTGTAGAAAATAGAAGAACCATATAACTATGAGATACTATAACGGCCCCTGTCTTTTGTAGTTCCTGAGATATTTGCGTTTAAGTTTTAATATATGCCAAAATGAAAATATATTGGAAATGACCATATAACTACGAGTTATATGGCTAGAACTCAAGAACGCGTCAGATATTCTATAAATAAGGTTTTTTTTTCTCTATGGCTTTGTTACAAATATACATTTTTCTGTAAAAAAAAATTATCAAAAAAAGGGTGAAAACTTACAAAATAGGACAAAAAAATTCTCAAACCCGACTGTCCGTAAGACTACCAGCGCAGCGCCACCATTTGGCCTTCTAACGCTAACTTTTGGTCCTCAACACAACATTTTCCTTACCGCTACCGAACTAAAAATCAGATAAAATATGCATATTAAAAAAATGCTGTGTAAATTCACTTTGGGTTTAATAAATTCTAGCAATAAGTTAAGTTCATGGAATATCTTTTCTTAAGGCCACAAAAATGGCATAGATTTGTCAACACTGCTTTGATGTTTTTGGGCCAATCTTTACCGGGAAGAATATCGGAAACGAGAAGACGGAATCTGTTGAAATTTGGCAGGAATATTTATTTTTTAATTTCTCACAACCGTATCCAGACAGTTTTTTGCTAAACTCGCTCATTTTCGAAATAAAATAAACATGGCTAACAATAGTCAAAAATCTTACCTGGCTTTTTCTTTAGCCTCGTCGATAATACAGAAATCTTTAACAGCAATTTTTGGATTTTTTAATTTTTTTAAAAAATACACCAAATTTTGAAAAATCGTTTGGATACGGCTGTAGATTTTTATAAATCCTATTATTTGATAACAAAAAAGTTATAGTTTTTTTTTGTAAGCAATATTCTTCCGGAATTCTGAAACGCCAAGGTCACGTAATTTAGTAGACCCAAGGAAACTAAAGTGAGTTCGATTGGAGTATTCGCATGGCCACCGGCCACTTGTCTAATGGGACATTCAGCCAATAAATTGATACATGTCAAGTGATAAAAATAATACGGAAACTTGTTATTTTTTTTTGATGTTGACTAATGATTTTTCTTTGCATTTTTTTAATTTCGAGACATTGCAATCCATGAAGCATGAAGCCGAGCATCAAAATCTTTTTTTACGTTCCTAATAAGTTACTTTTCCTCACATATGGTGTTCGCACCGTGTTCTGAACCCTGCACGATCTCACTCGAAATGGTATTAGTGAAGCAGTGTTGTCAAATCTATGCCGTTTTTGTGGCCTTAATATTAAAATGAACAATTTAAGTATGCATCACAGCGTTGTGGACAATTTTTTCAAAAAAGTTAAAAAACTTTTCATTTTTGTTTAATATAGGTTAGTATTTGTTATTTTGTTGTAGTTGCTGTTCGTCCTCTTTTGTTTACCGTCACTTTTTTGAGTCCCGTGGGCACTTTTAACTTAATCGGACGGGTCATCAACTACCGTCGAACCCCAGACAAGATATTTTTTTTCTGGTCTTTTTGTCCTTCGACCTTCAGTAGTCTACCGACTGGGGAGTGTGTAACTAGGGTCATCTCCACGGTATACCGACCCCATCCGGCCTAGTTACCGGCGTGAATGGAGGGGTAGGACCAACTTACCTTTTACACTCTTTCTTGGTTTTTTTAGGCTATTAAGTTTTATCCAAGGCCGAACACTTTTGAGCCATTCCACCGTCAGGTATGGGACATTTTTTCGCTATTTTTTTCTACTTTTTGTGTTTTATCCATAAAAGTAGTACATAAAATATTTTTCATGTAGTTTAATGTGTTGGGAAAATAATAAAATTTAGTAACAATATCTAAAAGGCGCTTCACGTACAGGACATTCTCATTTTCCAAAAGTGTCCTGTAAGTGACAGGCACTCAAGATTTTGTTACTAAATTACCATTAAACCTGCAGGGTTTCGGTCCATTTTATTATTTTCCCAACACAACAAACTACATGAAAAATATTTTATGTACTACTTGTATGGACAACAAGTATTTTTAAAAACACAAAAAGTAGACAAAAATATCGAAAAATGTCCCGTACGTGACGGTGGAATGGCCCTTTTTAGAAAAAGTGTTTTTTTTTGCATTTTCAAAAATATTTTCTTATAAAAGAATTTAGTTGGTTTAGTAGTCAATGCGGTACCACTCACTTTGGAAGTCTTTTAATAGGATTCTTTTGCAGTGCTAATAATAAAAAAAGGATACACATTAAGCCCACATTGAGCCCTCCCTTAATGATTTTAAATTGCAATAAAAATATTATTTTATTTAAGGCCTTGAATTGGGAAGAGTACACTGTTATAGATAAAAAAAACTTTACAGTTTAGAAACACTTAAGTAACCACTGAAGAATGTGTATTCATGAAGAAATACAAAATCACACGTATATCCTGTCCTTAATGGCTAGTTCCATAGCAGAATACTATAACATAATAATGGTATTATTTTTTCGTTGGATTGGTTGATTAATTATTATTAAAAGTAAAGCGTTTTAACGGGTCAATAAAGTTGCCCCCCACCAAAAATCAATGAGAAATTTTTGGAAAAAAATGTCCACAACGCTACGCACACTTAGGGCCACAAAAACGGCATAGATTTGACAACACTGCTTTGCTACTTTTTTGAAAGATCAACAATAGGTGGCATCACTAATGCCATTTCGAGTGAGATCGTGCAACGTTCAGAACACGGTGCGAACACCATATGTAAGGAAAAGTATAACTTATTAGGAAAATAACCGTTTATTAATGCTTTTATAAAATATTTTGATGCTCGGCTTCGTGCTTCGTGGATTGCAATGTCCCTAAATTAAAAATAATCAAAAGAAAAATCATTATTCAACATAAAAAAAAAACAAATTTCCGTATTAATTTCATCACTTGACATGTGTCAATTTATTGGTCGAATGAGAGTATTAGAAAAGTGGCCGGTGGCTATGCGAAACTTGAATTCCAATAATCCAATCGAACTCACTTCAGTTTCCTTGAGCCTACTAAATTACGTGACCTTGGCATTTCAGAATTCCGGCAGAATCTCGCTTATAAAGAAAAAAACCATAACTTTTTTGTTATCAGATCAGATTTATAAAAATCTACAACCGTACCCAAAGGATTTTTCAAAATTTAGTGTATTTTTTCATAAAAAAAAAACAGCAAAGCAGTGTTGTCAAATCTATGCCGTTTTTGTGGCCTTAAATTGTTCAATTTAAACATTAATGTCGATATCCACCAATGTGAAAATTCTCCGATTAAGCTTTAATCGCGATTAACACTAATCGAAGTTTGGAATTAGTTTTGGCAAACAAAGTTTCAATGTAAAACACCACATTCTAAACACTGATTAGTAACTAATCACGACACAGGATAAATCGCCAGCAAAAAAAGAGGAGACTTGGAGTAGCGAAATTTTTGGAGATGCCTCGACAGAAAATACGAAAATATAAAGGTTTTTACAAAAAATTATTTGTTTTCACAACCAAACAAACACCAGCCAAAATCAGCGTATGCAGTTAACTTTTTTCACAAATTTTCCAGATAAAAAAAATATACAAATAGTCCTGTAATAAAAGCATTAATAATTGATTTATATACACTTAATCTATAAAATATGATTTTTGTATTTAAAAATTTTAATCTACGAATTTGGGCGTTTAGGAAAACTGAGTTTAAACGTGTCTCTAAACTCGGTTTCAGTTTCAAACTTAACCCAAGTTTAAACACCAAACCGTGTTTAAACCGCTATTGAACAACCGGGTCAATTTCGTTGCTTAAATTGTTTCGTCACATAGTTGGAAATATACTTTTATCAAATAAGCAAAAAATAAAATTCGAGATTTGATGAGAGCAAGTATATACAGGGTTCCTAAGATTTTCCTTAGGGATAGGATTTCAATAAATCAAACAGAAATGGCATAGAAAGTTCTGCGCGCACAAAAGAAACAGGTATATTGAGCATTGGTGCCAGTTTGTTATTATCTCTGGACTGCTTTCATGAGAAAAAATTGTCGCCACTCTTTCATTGTGAGCATAAATCATAGTTGCAATAATAACCGTTTACAAGATGTCTGCAAATTCCGCTAGATGGCAGCCACACCATGAGATGATCGAGGAAAAAATTAGGTGTTCAGGTCCAAACTACAGCTTTTTCTTGCTTAAAGGAGGCGGCAGGGTCCATTATTTACGATACTGAGCGATAAACTCGTGAGGTTGTTAACATTAGAGAGAAATATCTTCGCTTTTAATTAAATTTCTTTCCATTCTGTTCTACTAGTGACATCTATCCGGAAACGGCGAAACCATGCAGCTAGCAATAGCAGCCAAAGAAATCAATAAACGGCGCTGTTTTTTCTGCAGAGCTTTTTGCTTGCGATATTATTGATTTTAAATAAAGCTGGCCCTACACTACATTTGATATTTTCGAGGTGTTTAATGACATGATCTCGAAACATGTAGCGAACCAATTCTTCAAAACTAGCGGGAGGATAAAAGCGAAAAATAAGGGGCTGCCAATATTTGTAACACCCAAAAAGGGGTGAAAAGATTTATTTTGCTCTGTTTCTTTCCCAAAAACGTTTTTTTTTACGAAAAACTTGAGCTCTGCCACTTTTTTTATTTTTTTCTTCAACTTTCTCGAAATTTTCGTCATACCGTAGAAAAAAAATTATTTCCCCCATGGTCATACTCTACTTTTATTCGAAAAAATTTAGAAACAGAGACGGGATCAGTTTTCCTAAAACGGGGGATCTTGGTTTCGAGTGAGAAGATAAAGGGCGTCGCAGGCAAAAATTTTTCAATTAAATTAGCCGAACGCAAAAATGTTAGAAAAACAAAGCACGAAATAAAAATGGCGGCGCTTACAATCTTTTTCAAAAATTACGTAATTTCGGGAATGCAAAGAAATAGGTCTAAAGAGTATAATATTTAAGAAAAAAATATCAATTTTCTCGCCCTCCTTCACTGGGACTACAGGGGCCGTGCACAAATTACGTAATGGTCATAGGGGTGAGGGGGGTTACAAAACGTTACGTAGGGGGGAGGGGGGTTTTCGACAGCGTTTGCATTTGTGTGAAACTAAGAAAATTTGGAATGAAAATAAGTGAAGTTTTTTTTTGGGGGGGTGGGTAGTGGTCTTGAAATCGTTACGTAATATTAGGGGAGTGGCGTGCCAAACCGCGTTATAAAACATTACATAAGGAGGGGATCAAAAATTGGTAAAATCACCGTTACGTAATTTGTGCACGGCCCCACATCTGACTGTTCCTCCTTTTTGATTTCGAATCAAAGTGCAAAACCCGGGTTGGACGTTCGAAGGCGTCAACCTGTCCCATTTGCTTGATAAAGTTTCTACGGAAATATCTCAGTCGATTTCTCCGGCCGTGTATGAACGCTTTAGGTTAGGCATTTGCATGTATCTCAGTCCCCAGCCTGTAAACAGTGCGTAAGGACAATGGTTGCAAAATGAAAAGCCGAAAAATATTTTTTTTACGATATCTTTCATCAGTTTGGTATTAAAGTCGAGCAAAAACAATTTTTATTCCAGTCCTAAAGGTATGAAAATGGAAAACATTAAAAAACAACAACCTGGAATGGATTTACTACGTGTAAGATGTAGTGACAATATCGCCCCATGCCCATCCTTTTCTGCCTAATGTGCTTTTCCGTTTGTCTGCGTTTTTTACACGGCTGCTTGCCCCCCTAAGGATTTGCCTAGGAACCCTGTATAACCCTGTATACTCTGCCTTAGCTTAACTATTTTGGTTTTATAAAAAACACTTTTTTTACATACAATCCTTTGCCATGGTGAGTACCCATATTTGGGTTCAATTACGCCGATTTAGCTGCTAAAACTGACTTTAATTGCGCCTGTAATTACTGTAAGAACCATCACTTAGGTTACCAGCATCTCGTAGCTATTGTATAGCACCATTAAAAAGGTTGGGTACCATTCTTTACAAAATTTGATTCTATTTTTTTCAGACGCAGTTTTTAATTCTTTATCGGTTTTTTAAACGTGGTAATTTATTCACACCTCTTTTTCTGCCAATCGCCTCTGGCCCTTCCCAAAATGTACAAACAAAACTCTACAGGGTAACCGTGCATTTAAGGCGCAATTACATAGACGAACATGCTCAAATAAAAGCTCGTGCAAAAGATCTAAAATTTTTGCGTGAACTTTTTTGTGAGCCTTTCTTTGAACATTTTGTTCGGGTGAATTTTTGAGCAAATTATTGCTATCTATTTTGAAAACATATTTTTAAAGACGAGAATAAATAAAATTTCACATTAGTGATCACTGATCTCAATTCTTTAAAAAAATGGAACACCAACTTTTATTAAAAATTTTTATGAAAAAAAGCCGACGGAAAGCGAAACATTATTCTTGGCTATCAGTTTTGTCACATGGATTAGGGTTCCTTATAATCTTTTTTTTCTTAGGGTTTTTCCCGGATTTTTTTTCCCGAGGGTTTTTTTGGGATTTTCTTGAGAGTTTTTTTTTTATTTCCAAGGGTTTTTTCCTGAATTCAAAAAACAACCCAGGAAAATTTTTCTTTTCCAAAAAAATTTTGAGTTTTTCAAATATCGGCAAAAAACTCAAAAATTGCACTTTTAAGCGGTAATCCGCGCCTCACGTTTATGAGGAGTGGTGGGGAGGGGGTTATGGTTATAGTTTATGAAAATGCTGAAGATAGATATTTACTGTCAATTTAATGTAATAATCAAGGTCGATTACTGACACTGAACAAACAATATGCAAAGGAGCAACATTCCGATTCAGAAATCTAGTCTATTACTGCTAAATTATATTTTTTTAGACAAGGGTCTGGGATCGTAGGGTTGTAAAAGTGGGTAATAAACGGGTATTATTTAGACCGAACGTGCTTTTGTTCATATATTTGAGATTTAATAAAATGTATATAGGTTTTTGAATTTGACTTAATTATTATTGTATTGTGTTTTAAACTAGGAAGTAAAATAAAGAGATATTCTTTTAAACGTAAATTTTTATCATTACATTTTACAGGCAACAGCAATAAATAAGTGCCAAATTATATTTTTTTTAATGTCGTTTTTTTTACAACCCCAAAAAGTTACAAGTATACTGGGATATCCCCTATAAAAATCTGAATTTCGACATCATATCGTTTTTCCGTCGGAAAGCACTTAATTAAAATACCTTGTTTTAAAACTTAGTCTTTCTATTTTCAGTTAAGTTCAATGAATTTCCATAAAACTATAAAATTTAAATTTGTAAAGAAATTTTTATACCCCCAATTCTTCAAACAAATTTTGCTCAACATTCTCTCCAAAATTTACGTGTGTTTTTTGTACGAGATTTTGCTCGAACATTTCTTTGAACATTTTGCTCAAGAGGCTTGTGTAAATGTTTGTCGGCATTTCAACATCAAAGGAAAGTTTGTCTGTGTAAATGCGCCTTAAGAATTTACAATGACCGTATTTTACAAGCTTTTATTTAACTTGCAATGTATCTATGTAAAGGGTGGGCCAAAAAATCTTGCACACTTTTGAATTTGCTATAACTTTTGATCGAATCGGTCGATTTTAAAATATTTTGACTTTTTGGAAAGACAAGACATGAGACTCCCGTCCAAAATTTGACATTTCCTAAAAATACAAGATGGCGGGACGTTTTAAATAACGAGAAATTTCCACCCCCCCTGCAAAAAAATATGTGCGGCACTGGAGAAAATCTAAGGCATTGTGACAAAAGCCTTATGTATTACTTAATGAAATCGGTTAAGAAATAAAAAAAATACGGGCTTTTATATTGAGTGGAGTTGTTTGCTGTAACTTTAGATAGAAGTACAAGACTTAAGGCTTTTAAGTTGTGGTAACAATTGTCAAGAATCCATGATGGCGGACATTTTTAAATAATGGCTAATTTTCACCCCCCCCCCTCCTCTTCCCCGAAAAGAAAAATATGTTTAGTACCTGTACTGAACAAAATTTCAATTAATGCGACAAAAGTTCCCTCCCTGCTGCATATATGAAGGTATCAGTTAATTAAATCGGTTAAGAAATTAAAAAATGATCATCAAGTATGATGACATAAACTAAATGCCCCTTTGCTTAAAATTTGCCTGTTTCTGCATATAGGAAAATGTCGCCGATTTTATTAGGCCCATTGAGCGGCCTGCTAACAGCCCCGATTTGAATCTGGTAGACATCCATTATTGGGGAGATTTAGAAAAAGAAGTATACAGAAATGGCCTCAGCTACGGTGACATTACCGAACTGTGTCAAGGCATCACAGATGCTTTTAATAAATGGCGTAACGATTTGCGTACTGTTTTAAGAACACATGGGGATCTGAGTATCCCGATCTAGATTATTATACGTTAACTAATGGTTATTTTTATTTAAAAGTATATGTGTGTAAAACAATGTATACAAAATATAAGTGTTTGATGATTAATAACAAATCTGATCAAAAATTCATAGTTCTTTCCCGAAAAACCCCTGTATGCCAATTTTGATTGAAATCGAACAAACTAAATCTTTTTCCCCCTCCATTTTCCTCGTTAGGGGGAGGTGGGTACCTGATAATAAAATATTACTGTATTATCAGCGGAACTATAAACGCCTACCAAATTTGAACACAATCGGATGCAAGCGCGGATTTCGGGGGAGGGTAGGGGGGGTAATCACCCTCCCCCTGGACTCAAAATTTTAGCAAATAACATAACAAAAATCGAAAATTTTAAAGAATCGTCAACAAAAATCGCAAAATTTTTCGCCTGCGGTGCTAGATGAAACTATTACAGTGGGATTTACTAAGATCTAAAATAGTACCCCCAACAGGTCTAATACTAAATTTTAAAACCAATTTTGAAGAAACACTTACCCATACAGAAAAGACACAAAGTTATTGATTATTTTGTATTGTTATTGCAAAATACCACTGAAAAATAATAATAATAATAGCTTCATTATTTGTGTTTGAGGTTATAAAGTAATTTTTTAGACCACCTCAGGGGAGTGGTTTAAATTTATAGCTCCCAGAAAGGATTGTTTTGTGGCATTTGGTAATAAGTTCGTTGATAATTTCCCTAAGTAACCGTTTTTACAAGGATTAATTTACCTTATTTAATATCCCAAGTTGTTCATTACCAAATAAAACAGTTTCTATTTTGTCCAGAAAAACGTAATATTTTGAACCCGTTTTCAGCACAAAAAATATATTTATGAGGGCACTACGAGGCAAAACAAACATAAGTGAAGGTCACTGATTATGCACGAAAAATATACCAAACAAAAAAAACCCAAAACAACTATTAATTTATTTACAAACTGAAAGTAAAACATTGAGGTTATCTAAAAGCTCAGTCAAAAAGACTTTCCTTACTTAAAGCCCACTCATTTTAAAGCTGTAGCTTTCATCAGTAGAGGTTGGTGCAAGCCAAGGTGCAAGCGGAAGTAAAAGATCCGAACTCGCTGTTTGTGATTGAACGCAGCGCTAATATTTTTAAACTGACATTTCGACAGTGACAGAAATGTAAAAAAAACTTGCATTTAAGTTTTTTAATACATTTCATAAATAAAAACACCTTTTAAATAAATAAAAAATTAATCTACTCCCTATTTTATTATTACTCATCTAAATCGTTGTGTGACATCTACTATTAATTGGAAACATTAATTAACAACGGTAAGCTTTAATTAGAGTGACATATAACACCAATGTTAACTTATTCTACAGAGTGTTTACTATTTAAACCCCACGTGGTTTTAAATTTTTTAATTTTATTTTCTTCTAAATTGAAAATTTCCTCTTAAATCCAACAAAAGATTGTGATAAGATGATTATTCAATAAACAAATTTATTAAAATTTTTCTTATAAATCAAACTACGTCCAAAACTCAAGGAGGGTTCGTTTAAAATGCTGAAAATCAAAAATTTCACTTAAACTTATGACCGTTTGAAAATAGACTAAACCGTTTTAGTAAATCCCACTGTTAATGTCCACAACTTTAATTGAAAGGGTTAAAAAATACAATTTTTAGTGTAATTTTATCAAAATTTTCGCCTGCGGCGCACTTAACGAGTATTCTTATTCACACATTTAAGATAAACTGATATCTCGAAATCTGATTATCCCCCCCTGGGTTTAATGCCAGATCCGCGCTTGAACGGATGTGGATAAGTCAGTTAAAATTGGTTAGCAAAACATAACCAAAAATCGTCCATCTTGAATCCGACATATTGAATTTTCAAAATCTGATCAAAAATTCGTATTCCTTATCCCCAAAAACTCCCGTATACCAAGGGGGTTCCTAACAATACCATATTATTGTATTGTCATCCGAAATATAAACGCATACCAAATTTAAAGGCAATCGGATGTGTATAAGTCAGTTAAAATTGGTTAGCAAAACATGACCAAAACTCGTTCTTCTTGAATCCGCCATATTGAATTTTCAAAATATGATTACAAATTCGTTATCGCCATCCTCAAATGCCCCTACACACCAAATTTCAACGAAATCGGGCGTACTTCAACTTTAACACCCTCCACCCCCTTCGAGAAGGAGGGAACTTTCAAGTTCATCACACTATATTATCGTGTTGTCACCGCAACTATATAAGCGTGCCAAATTTGAAGCCAATCGGATATATGGAAGTTACTACTACTACTGTTAAAGTTGTGTACTGTTCCGCGAACTATAAACGCGCATCAAGTTTGAAGACAATCGAACAAGTGGAAATCTGTCAAAATGGACTTGAAAAATTTGACACACAATCGGCCAAATCTGATTGGAAATTCGTTATCGTCATCCCCAAAATGCCCCCACGCACCCAATGTCAACGAAATCGGGTGCACTTCAACTGTATCCTCTTCAAGTAGGGAGAAGCTGCCAATTTCATCACACTTTATTCTTGTGTTGTCACCGCAACTATATAAGCATGCCAAATTTGAAGTAGATCGGATGTCGGGAAGTTGGTCAAAATTAAGTTGCAAGATTCCACCCGAACAAACATATCTAGTTCGTTACATATCTATATAGGGTGGGCCAAAAAATCTTTCACACTTTTAAATTTGCTATAACTTTTGATCGAATAGCTCGATTTTAATTTTTTAACTTTTTTGAAAAACAAGACACGAGACTTTTCCGATCCGGTTCAATCCCCCTGCAAAAAAAATACGTGCGGCACTGGAGAAAATCAAAGTCACAAAAGCCTGATGTATGCTTTCTATACCAAGGCATTACTTAATTAAATCGGTTGAAAGATAAGAAAACTATAAACCTCTGAAATAAGTGGTTTTCGAATCGAAATTGTCATTTGCAAAAAAATCGCAGTTTTTGCATTTGCTTTAACTTTTGATCGGATTACTTGATTTTAAACATTTTTACATTTTTTTTACAAGTTTGCGGCTTTGACATTTTTCGAACATCCAAGATGGCAGACAGCTTTAACACGCTTTAACCATTGGGTAATTTCACTCCCCTAAAAAAGTAATAAAAAGTGTGACTTGTAATAAAATTTAAAAAATTGCTGTGGTTTTAAACTACTGATTTTTTAGCTAGAGTGCCATGTATTGGTTATTTGGCCGAGCCCAAGCTGAGTTTACTTTGCTATTAATCATCAAACACTTATATT
The DNA here is from genome assembly GCA_963921995.1 of Oxystoma pomonae. Lineage (NCBI taxonomy): Eukaryota > Metazoa > Arthropoda > Insecta > Coleoptera > Brentidae > Oxystoma > Oxystoma pomonae. The sequence continues at coordinate 103,010,058 of OY998166.1, read as the reverse complement.
TTCTATACATTTTTTTACACACTTATACTTTGAAATAAAAATAAACATTAGTTAACTTATAATAATTTAGATCGGGCTACTCAGATTTTCTAAGCTGATCCCCATGTGTTCTTAAGACAGTACGCAAATCATCACACCATTTATTAAAAGCACTGGCAGTGTTTCTTTGGGGCAAACTTCCATGGGCCTGGGGATGTTCGCAGGCCACTCAATGGGCCTAATAAAATCTGCGACATTTTCCTATATGCAGAAACAGGCAAATTTTAATTATTAATTTGATGATCATTTTTTAATTTCTTAACCGATTTAATTAACTGATACCTTCATATATGCAGCAGGGAGGGAACTTTTGTCGCATTAATTTAAATTTTGTTCAGTACAGGTACCAAACATATTTTTCTTTTCGGGGAAGAGGAGGGGGGGGGTGAAAATTACCCATTATTTAAAAATGTCCGCCATCATGGATTTTTGACAATTGTTACCACAACTTAAAAGCCTTAAGTCTTGTACTTCTATCTAAAGTTACAGCAAACAACTCCACTCAATATAAAAGGCCGTATTTTTTTTATTTCTTAACCAATTTAATTAAGTAATGCCTTGGTATAGAGAGAATACATAAGGCTTTTGTCACCATGCCTTAGATTTTCTCCAGTGCTGCACATATTTTTTTGCAGGGGGGGGGTGGAAATTTCTCGTTATTTAAAACGGTCCGCCATCTTGTATTTTTAGGAAATGTCAAATTTTGGACGGGATCGGAAAAGTCTCATGTCTTGTCTTTCCAAAAAGTCAAAACATTTTAAAATCGACCGATTCGATTAAAAGTTATAGCAAATTCAAAAGTGTGCGCGGAACGACGAGGAATTTAATACAAGTTCGCCAAAACACAAATGCGCGTGTCATTCGTAGGTCAAAATTCTTATGTTGACCGTCCGTACGTTTGCGGCGTTTTACAGCAGCCCTTAACCATATATGACGTTCAAATGTCAACAGTGTCAAACAGCGTTCCCAGCAAAAACATCTGTTACATTAATGGTAGTATTTACGTAAATCGAAAGTCCAAAAATTTACATAAAAAAAGTTTTCATAAAATTTACGTAATATTTGAAGACCACAGGGGAAAAACGATCTAAGTCACAAAACTATTTTTTTAAGAAACATCAATTTTAAGTTTGAAAATGTTATAAACTGACTAGTTTAATGGTTATTGAAACAAATTTTTTGTTGAGCGATTAATATCAAAGTTATAAATATTTCCTAAATACAAAAAAAATGTGGAAGAACGGTCCAAGTCGAGTTTAAAGGGCAGGGTTCCTGTAAAATGGACAACAAGAATTAATTTTCTGTCACGTTTTCCGATTGACTAAATATTAAAAGTAGTTAATGACATTATGTTTGAGGGCGGGGGAAAGGAGAAGTAAGGAAAATATTCAGTGGAGTAGCCAGCCTTGCGAAGCGAAGGGGGCAAATATATGAGGGAGAGCATTATTAACGAAAACAACAGGGTTTCGAAGATAATCCAAAATTATTATTGGCAATATAAAATCACTCCAATTTTTGTAACGAGTTTCATTGGCGCTTGGACTTGGATCGGTATTTCATACAGCGATGTGGACTTGGATCGGTTTTCGTCTGTTTATTTCATAACTTATGTTTCTTTAATTACATTGTATTTACGTAATAAGAAGGGCATTATGAATGGCATATTGCAGAACATGGAATTTACTTTTTACCTTGTTGTGACATTAGAAGTATACATACAGGGTTGGCCATTTAAAAGGGTTCACCTGGATTTTTTCAAAAACTGTAAAGAATTGGAGAAAATGCTGAAACACGTCAATTTTGTTTGTAAGGGGGAGGATTTTGAAATTTTTGTAGCGCTCATCCCCTTTGAGGGGTAAACTTTACCCCTATATTTTGAATAGGGAAAGGGGGTCGAGTGATACCTTGTTTTGAAGGTCTCCTAAATGTCTTGACAATCGTGTAAAAATTTCGCAAATCCATCGATTAGTTTTTGAGATATTCACTTTCACAGTTGCATGGACAAATGCAAAAATATTTTTTGAAAGATATCTTTTCTTTTTTTTTTGAGAAATCCTCGGACACGTCGACTTTGCTTTTGTTAATAGTACATTTTACATTCCTACGAGAGGTGAAATTTACCTGTACAATTTGAGCTTACTTTGAAAGTAAATATCTCAAAAACGAATCGATAGACTTTCGAAATTTGTACACGATTGTCAAGACATTCAGGAGACCTTCAAAACAAGGTATCACTCGACCCACTTTCCCTATTCAAAATATAGGGGTAAAGTTTACCCCTCAAAGGGGATGCGCGCTACAAAAATTTCAAGTCTCCCCCTTACAAACAAAATCGACGTGTTTCAGCATTTTCTCCAATTCTTTACAGTCTTTAAAAAAATCCAGGTGAACCCTTTTAAATGGCCGACCCTGTATATAACATACACAATATGACTTTAATTTTACATAAATATTACATTCCCATACGTAATATTTATGTAACATTCATGTTTACATTATTTACGTGACGTCAAGTTTACCTTGATGTTACTTGTAAGAGATATAAATATTATGTAAAAAAATTTAACCCAATTTTACCTTTCGATTTACTTTTTAGTTACTAGTTAATCGATATCTGCCGTTTGCCAATTGTTTGTTGTAATATATTATTTACGTTATTTTAATTACATATTATTTATAGTATAGGGGCATATGTCGATAATTTCTATCCCGTAGGATTTTTTATGAAGGAGTTTTGTGACTATGTGAGATTGATAGATTTTTAGTTACACAATCAAGTGTAACCGGGTGTTTTGTTCGCATTCGTGTAGAAGGGGTTGATATGACGACATCTTTCAAGATGAAGGCCAAAAATCATAAAAAATACAACTTTCGCAACCGGGGCATGATTATACTCAATTTCATATAATTCGAGAACGAGTATTCCAAAAAAATCATTTTTAAGGTAATCCGACCTTAAGTGACCTTGAAAATCGCAAAAAACAAGATTTTTGCCATTTTCTCTTAAAAAAATCTTAATAACTCGACGTTTTGTCAGACCAACTTTAAATGTACCTCAAACTAAACTAGGCATGTATGCCAAATTCGATCCTTAGAGTTTGATGCAGTTTGAAGCTTCATGACCTTGACAAATACCCTAGTAAAATTAAGATATTGCAAAAATTACATACTAAAGGGCGCTATTCATCAACTATTAAAGCGAAGGGGACCAAATTTGATAGGAGAGATAAGGTCATGTCCAATAATATTATTAAAAAGAATTTGGTTCAGCTATGACGCGTTTCAATATGGCGGCTGATATATCAAAATGGTGACCTATAACCACATTTTATTTTATCTAATTTCGTAAAAAAGCAAAAATGACAAAGTGGCCAACAATTCTTGTTGAAAGAGTTATCGGCGCTTACTATGAAAAAAAAAGTTTAGTTGATGCATGACCTTGATTGACCTTGAAAATACCATGTACAAGTGAAAAAGCAGCTTTTTGTAGTGTTTTTTTTCCAATTTACCACTACGCAAAAACTTTAAGTGCCTGAGATGAAATTAATATGTTAGCGTTAGATAAACACTTCTTTTATTATTGGCCTTGACCTTCTTATCTTTCTTACCAAATGTGGTCCTCTTGGCTTTAATAGTTGATGAATAGCGTCCTTTAGTATGTTATTTTTGCAATATCTCAATTTTACTAGGGTATTTTTCAAGGTCATGAAGCTTCAAACTCCATCAAACTCTAAGGATCGAATTCGGCATACATGCCTAATAGTTTGAGGTACATTTGAAGTTGGTCTGACAAAACGTCGAGTTATTAAGATTTTTTTAAGAGAAAATGGCAAAAATCTTGTTTTTTGCGATTTTTAAGGTCATTTAAGGTCGGATGACCTTGAAAGATTTTTTTTTGGAATTCTCGCCCTCGAATTATATGGAATCGAGTATAATCATGCCCCGGCTGCGAAAGTTGTATTTTTTTATGATTTTTGGCCGCCATCTTAGAAGATGTCGTCGACCCCTTCTATACGAATGCAAACAAAACACCTGGTAACACTTGATTGTGTCACAAAACTCCTTCATAAAAAATCCTACGGACTTACACATGCCCCTTCACTATTATGTAAAAAGTAGGAAACTTTGTGCATGGCATTATGCAGAACATGGAAGTTACTTTTTAGCTTGTTGTGACTTTGAGTTTACCTAGAATTTGTGTAACATAATAATCATGTGTTGTAACTTTTAAGTAATATTTACGTAACGGTGTTGGCTGGATTAGTCGTCGGGCATTTTGGGCACGACCAAAAATATTTGAAATAAAGGTGACACTACAACGATAGCGATAACTTCGACGTTAAAAGTTCTGATCGAAAATACCCTAAATGACATTTGCTACAAAAACTGGTGGTAAATGAATTTTATTAAAAACTAGGTTTTACATCTTTTTTTGTTTTGACATATCGATACACATTTCATTTTTCCAATGGAATTTCGGTACTCTCTCGGAATGAGCAACCGTTTGAAGGTCTAAAATAAATCAGAGAAAAATAAATACCTAACTAAATGACTCAAATTGCAAATATTAGTTGGAGCAAGTTATTGCGCAAGGTCGAAAAGATTGCCTGAATAAATTTTGCAATATTTTTATTGGTAACACCAAGTTCAGGGTTGCCACAAAATTTCCTAGATTAATTATTACCGGCTTTTTCCCGGTTTTTCCCGAATTATTTAAAATGTGTCATAGCGCTGCAGGCAATTTTTTGCAGTTTAAGCAGAAAATGCTGGTTTGGTGTGGGATATTATGTCAATTCTAGATTTGTTGCCAAAATCCGTCATAAGTATGCTTAAAATTAAACTAAAATTGTAACAATCAATGATGTTATAGTGCTGCAGACAAAAATTTTTGCAGTACCCACCTATAAGATGTGCTACAAGTTTTTTGTAACTATTTTTAAAAATTTGGGTTAAGAGATGCTGAGTTAGGGCGGGATCTAGTCTCAGTTCTATGTGTTGATGAAATGTCATTACAAGGGAATCTCAACCAGATATTTCCCGACCCCACCGAATTCCCGACTTTTCCCGGATTTCCCGGTTTTCAAGGATTGTGGCAATCCTGCAGGTTGCTTTTTGGTCAGGGGGTACTACTAGATTAAATATATAATATATGAAAAGGGTGAGGGTTTGGTGGTGTACCGAGCTCTTAGCCCTTAATTTAAGGAAAAAACAAACGAAAGATGACTGTGTACACTGCAAATCTAACGAAAAAACAGGAGTTTTTTGTACTTCAGTGCAAAATGAACTTCCTAAATTTCGATTACTCACACAGACGGGGAAACCTAGGACGACGCCGTTTCGACCTTATTAGTGACTCGTCAGCTAGGTGTACCACAATGACAGACGATTTTGATCGCGCTTATGTGCCACCTACTGCTAACTACAGTAGATATTTTCTTGGTTTCGATCGTTCACACAGAATCGACAGCATTTCTTCCGCTGGAGCCGTAATCTTTGGCACATAACCCCAACCGAAATTGTCTATCTAGCTGATGAGTCTAATTAGGACGAAACAGCGCAGTCGTCCTAGGTTCCACTCTCTGTGTGTAGGGATGTTGGTATCGAATGAGGGTATCGATATTGGCATCATTTGATACAGAGATAAAACAAAAATAAAGAGATAGTTTCAAGTATAGGAAATACACCCAGTGTGTTTTTCAAACTATATTGACAAGGCGACGTCAACAGTTTTCAAAAAGTTCTAGCACAAAAAAAAAATGAATTGTTTTATGGAAGAACCTACCACTCTCAAGAATCAATAAAAGCTAAGTTTTAAATTTGGAAAACTTAGGAGTTAACAACCTCTGGCTTATTTTCTGTTAAATGTTTATTGGTATTCGATTAGCTGTTTTTTACAACAAAATTTAGCAGATGTAATCAGTGCAAGAAGTAGTTTTTTGTCTTGTTTCAAAGAAATACCTTTCTTTCTTCTTTAAACCAAGAAGTCCTGGGGAGTTGCACCGGGCACCCTTTTGAAAAAAAAATCCTTTTTTCAGTGTAATTTTCCTTCCCACTTCTCTTATGTTGTGTGAAAATCTATTACACGGTAAAAAATTAGTAAAACTTTGTCCAATTACGGATTTACCTCAATTTTAAGTAAAATTTAAAAAAAATATTTAACTCAAAATTGAAGAAAATTAACTCTACCAAAGTTTTGCTAATTTTTTGCCTTGGACCTATTTTGTTATTTATTGTGTTATTTATAGAACAAATGTAAAGATTTTTTGTACCAAAAAAGACTAGTTATTTATTCTGATAGCAAATAGTTTGAAAACAATGCCCTTCAAAACCAAACTAAAACTATAAATAAAAAGCACAAAAACAGCTTTTAAAATAAAACTATTTTATTAGCTAAATTGCATATCTTTATATTTATAATTTTAGTTTGGTTTAAGGAGGGCATTGTTTCTTAAAACTAAGTGACCCTAAAACAAAATTTTAAAAAGGCCACAATAAAAAGCAACTTTTGTTTCTCTACGCTCTCAATGGAGGCGCCAGCATCGAGCCAAACTTGTTGCCAGATTCCCACCATTGAGCTGATCCCTCTCTTTATTATTGTTTTCTCTATGATTTGATACTTTTTAAAACGGTATCGATTCTTATCGATACTTAGCTTTGAAGTATCGATATGTTTAAGAATCGATCCCTTAACAAAAAGAACAACACAACAACCATAAACTAGTGGATGTCCTTCGTAAAGGATATAGAAATTATACAGTACAGATATTGAAGCCATTCCAATAAAGTTGTTGTTAGAAACCATAAAAATCCTAATAAATTTTATTGAACACTTAAGATAAACTTTTTTCTAGTTAATCCTAGCTTCCTAGCGCGAGGCGATATTCTCTTTTAAGGATCGATACCTTAAATATATCAGTAAGTTGGTATCGATAAAAATATCGAGATTTTTTAACCGATATATCGATAATTTCATAGTATCAGGTATCGATACCACAACCCTATCTGTGTGAGCAATCGAAATTCAGGAAGTTAATTTTGCAGTGAAGTACAAAAAACTCCTGTTTTTACGTACTATTTTGAGGTTGAGGAAGGAAAAATGCACACCTCAGCAAAAAATGAATTTTAGTTCGAACTTACTTGAACCCACGATATGGCACAATCCATTAAAGGTCCCGACTCAAATTCTAAAGCCTCATTCACATCTTCCGGGGGCTTTCCGTCCCCAAACCAATTGCCTATGACATCGAATAGACGAGATACCATTCTATAAATTGAATAGTTTTCTTCCTACTAAATTTTGCCCGTTTTTTCCAGACTATTGACCATTTTTTGACCTTAGTGACAGGCTTTTTTTTTGGTGATAACTTGTCAAATATGAGACGCGCCAGGATGACAGTTTGCACCAAGAGACACTGAAAGCTAAGGTCACTGTCGATCAACTCCTACCGTTTTAGTGTTCTTTTCTCGACCCTCGTCGCCATGTTGACAGAAAATAATGGATTAGTAGGAATTGATCGTCCTATGTGGGGAAGGTACTAGTCACTGCATCCTAAAGCAGGTTTCATGATGCACAATATGAAAAGTTTCCTTACAAAATATAAGAAGATGATGTCTGTATATTTAAGAAAAAATATACATTTTTTGAAAGCTAGTTAGTTGACCTAGAAAAACACCTTATAGATAGAGAAGTGCTGGCAGTAAAAAATTAATCATTTCATCCCATTTCTCTGAAAATCTGAGCTTCGTATACATTAATGAGCAATTACCTGTGGCAACTTACAAACTTTTCAAAGAAGCCAAAAAGTTAAGAGGGAGGGGATTTAAATTTGTGTGGTGTTCAAATGGTACAGTCCTGGCCAGAAAAAATGATGGGGATAAACCTGTCAAAATCCGCGATATGGAGCACGTAAGTAATCTACTGGAGCTCCAGGTCAGTGAATAACTCAATTAACTACAATATTCGTGGAAAACTTATAGTTCTCATATTTATTTGTATATTTTCTTCTTTTTCCTAATGGAACATAACTCTTTACTAGACTCTTTTAGATGTTTACAAAATAAAGTGTGCAGTCAACCAAATTATCTTAGGTTTATTAATAATGAAAATAGCAATCTGAACATTATCCATGTTAATATTAGAGGAATAAGAAAAAATTTTAATAACTTGCTGCTTTTACTTAGCTCTCTAGATATATGTTTCGATGTTATCATACTGTCTGAAACACATTTCGTACAGAATTTAAATGAATTTTTAATTCCCCATTACTCAGTTTTTTATAACGAAAGCACAATAAATTGGTGTGATGGCACAATTATTTTGGCTAAAAAACAGCTGATTCAAAAAAGTCAAATCATTTGTGTAGACAATACAAAATTTTTACGTATCGAAATTTTGAAAGAAAAGAAAAGGTATGGTATTATCGCAAACTATAGACTACCTTCTTTGGATCCAAATAAATATTGGGAAATTCTGCATAGATTATTTTCAGAAAAATATTTTACTTCGTGTAACGTAGAGATTTTTTCAAGAGACATCAATATTAACATTTTGGATCCAAAAACAAAATTTGTTAACGAATACCTTAACTGTTTTTCAAGCTTTGGGTATTTTCCATTTATAAATAGTGCCACTAGAGGTACTTCATCTAGCTGTTAAGACCACTTTTTTGTTAAAGGTTCAAACAATTGCGAAGGTTTAATAATTGACAGCGATATAACTGATCACTTCTCTATTATTTTAAACATAAAATTTAGTGTCAATTCCGAGAGCACACCTCAACAGAAAATACATAAGAGACTTGACAGAACTAGTTTGTGTAAAGCTCTAAAAACAGAGTCATGGGTTGACATTTTAAAAGAAACGTCCAACAATGTTATTGCTAATAAACTAAGTGATGTTTTAAAATTACATATTGATAATACAACATCGATAGTGCAGATTAAAAGTAAAAAAAGGTGCCTAAAACCGTGGATAACCTCTGGTTTGGTTAACTGTATTCGTCAAAGAAATATTCTAAAAAAGGAATCTTTTCTAACTCCTGAAAGGTTTCAAAAATATATTGATTATCGTAACAACCTGTCTAAAATCATAAACAAGGAAAAAACTTTCTATTATAAAAATAAAATTAACAACAATTTGAATAATCCAAAAAATGTCTGGAAAGTTATAAATGAGGCTACCAATGAGTCTGTCAGTAATTCAAAAATAAACGCCATAAAAACAAGTAAAAATGGAATAACATCAGACGATAATTCAATTGCAATAGAATTTAATAGTTTTTTTAGTTCAGTCGGTGTTAGCTTGGCAAAAAAAAATAAAAAATACAATAAAATACATGGGTTAAAAAAAGCTACAATAAAAAACACAATATTTTTTGAACCTATCACTGAGAGCGAGATGGTCTGTGTTATCAACTCCTTAAAAAACTCAGGCTCATGTGGAGAGGATGGAATAACAGCTAATATTATAAAGGACAATCATCAAAGCTTGCTGAAACCTCTTTTACATCTCACGAACTCTATTTTATTTACGGGTGAGTACCCCGATGTCTTAAAAATGTCTATTGTAATTCCTCTTTTTAAAAACGGCGATAGAACAGATACTAATAACTATAGGCCCATAACGTTAACAAGCGTACTCAGTAAAATTACTGAAAAATGTATTAAAATAAGATTTTCTAGAGAAAAATAATATTTTATCTGAGCATCAATTTGGCTTTAAAACAGGATGTTCTACAGATAATGCTTTGCATGAAGTAACTACTTTTATTGCGGAAAGCTTTAATATGCATCAAAAACCCATTGCAGTATTTTTAGATTTAAAAAAGGCTTTTGATACCGTGGATCACTCAATTTTACTGGAGGGGTTGAATTATATTGGAGTTAGGGGTTTGGGAAACAACTTATTTAAATCTTATCTGACTGGGCGTGTGCAAAAGGTTAAGATTAACGATGTTTACAGCGATATTGCTGACGTACGCATTGGTGTGCCTCAAGGAACGGTACTCGGTCCAATTTTGTTTTTAATTTATGTGAATAGCCTCTTGCAATATCAGGACTTGGGAAAATTAATATGTTTCGCAGACGACACAGTTTTGCTAATAAGAGCAACATCATGGTTTCTGGCTTGCCAAAAAGCTGAAAAAGCATTACATAAAATTAGATGTTGGCTTGATGAAAACCTTAAATACAGATAAAACGGTTTTTATTGATTTTGCCATGAACTCAAGAGGACTTTCAGACATTGTTTCGCTTCGGCTACATGATCCTTCCTGTTCTTTAAAACCTAATAAATGTAACTGCGCTACGGAAATTAAACGAACTAGTTCCGTCAAGTATCTTGGTGTTTATATCGACAGATTTTTGAGGTGGGACGTACATATTAATTATGTAGCAACCAAGATTAAGAAAACAATTTTCAAATTTTACGAACTAAGAAATATTTTAACATTAAGTCTACTAAAATTGGTTTACTCTGCTTTGGTTGAGTCTCTCTTAAACTATGGTATTGTTTGTTGGGGTGCAGCTTCAGAATCTGCTCTTGAATCCTTGATCATTGCTCAAAAATATGTACTAAGTCATGTTTTGTAAACCTAAGAAGTACCCAACTGATCAACTTTTTCAGGTATCTAAGCAACTTACTATCAGGGAACTGTTTTGCTATCGTCTTGTAATTTTTGCTGTAAAAAATCAACTCATTCAAAGAATGGTTAAGCATTCGATAATAACTAGAGCAGTAAGTCGTACTGATTTTTACATACCGTTTCAAAATTTTAGCGTTACTCAAAGACATATAAACTACATAGGTCCTATTCTAATTAATACTATTCCTAATAACTTGTATAAACAAAAAGTTAAACAATTGCCTAAACTTAAAATCAAACTATGGATAAGAGACAATTTTCATACTATATACAAAAAAATTTCCTGGCTATAAAACAAATTCAATATTTAATATTTTTTTTTTGTTACATATACTTTAAGTAATTGTGTTATATTTTAGTCTACTATTGCTGAGCTAATGTCGCTAGTATAAGGATTAAATTTACTTTTTTTTTTGTATAATTTAAGAGACACACACATATCTCTGGATACATGCTGTTTTCTGTCATTTAACATACATTGTAAATTACGTTGTATTAATACTTAAATTAAATAAATAAATAAAAAAAATAAAAAAATAAATAAATTTGAGGTTTATACAATGAGCTTCAGGCTACTGCGAACATAGGGGGAATCAAGTCCAATTTACTCTCCGTGCCGTACGACCGAGGTGGATTCGAAGCACGCTGCAGTGTTATCTTTTGGAAATTTATTTTGTTTTTATTATTTTGTTTTATTTCTGCCTTGCTCGAGAAACAGATTGGTAAGTTCTTAATTGAAATAATACATTTTTAAAACTAAAAATGGATGTCTACGAAGTTGCCGAAAAAGTGCAGATGGTCAAATGGTACTATCAAGGCAGACCATTGAGACTTATTCAAGAACTTTTTTTGGTGAATTTTGTAAATCGCCCAGAACCTAGTTTATCAACGATTTATAGGTTTGTGCAGAATTTTCAAAAGTTTGGTTGTGTAGTGCCAAGAAATCATAAAAAACCCATTGCTTTGAATGACGAGCAGGAAGTACGAGATGTGATGATTTTCGCTGCAGTGGAGGAAAATCGAAAGTTAACTAGCCACCATAATGCCGAAGCAGTTGATACGTCTTCAGCCACTGTCTTACGTGTTCTCAAAAAGAATGGTTATCATTCTTACAAAGCGTCAAAAACGCATCAAGTTTTTCCGGAGGACAACTATCGTCGTATGGAATTTTGCGAAACAATTATGGAAAGGGCTAATTGTGATGAAAACTTTCTGAGATGTATTCTTTTCACAGATGAAAGCACTTTTCCATTATTGAATCGTCATAACCCAATACACGTTCGATATTGGTCGAGGGATAATTTGCATTTGTATTTTGACGTAAGAACACAGTATTCCCAAAAACTAAATGTTTGGGGGGGGGTATTGTAGTGGAACACGTAATTGGGCTATTTTTTATTAACGGCAATTTGAATGGTCCTAGATACTTGGATCTACTGCAGCAGCATATTATTCCAACTGCTAGGCAGTTGTTGGGTGTGAGATTTGGTGAAACATGGTTAAAACTCTATTAATGAGGGTTAAAACAAGATGGTTGTCCCGCTCACTATGTTGGCTTTGTTAGGGAATATCTTGATAATGTATTTCCTAATCGGGTTATAAGTACACGGGGAACTATTTTATGGCCAGCTCGATCACCCGATCTTGCTCCTAATGACTTCTATTTATGGAGTTATACCAAAAATAAAGTTTACGGGCATGAAAGGGCTAATAATTTGGAAGAACTTCGGATTAACATTGAAGAAGCTTTTCAAACTATCACCCCTAACATGCTTGGAAACGTTAGAAGGGGTTTTTATAATAGGCTCGGATATTGTCTAGCCGAGCAAGGAGGACTTTTGGAACATTTGCTCTAATTTTTTTTTGACTATGAATATATGAAGTAATTTCATCCCTTTTCTGGTTTGTGCTATTATGCTAAAGGCCACACCAAAATAACAAAAAAAAATTACACACCTCTGGGTGGGGGCGTTTTTTCCAGGGAGGCGTCAAAACTTGTATATAATTATATTTTTTTTTGTGGCCCTTAACATAATAGCACTAAGAAAAGAGATGAAATGATTTCATATAGCAATTATTTTTTGCAAGTTTTGAGGCCTACCTGTAAACGAGCCCCTACCTACAGAGGGTCAATAATTTTTTTGTTATCTTGATGTGGCACTTAACATTTTTTTTTAATTTCTAAATTTCCTTAAAATTAATAAATTCACATTTTGTATTTGATATTTCAACATAATCATAGTATTTTCTCATTTCAAAAGGCAAGGAAATTAATCCTGTGGGCTTTTTAAAATTAGTAAAAAATAGAAAACATCATATAATATGTTTCAAATTTTTAAAAGTTAATTTAAACAAATTAAAATTATTGCTACTTAATTATTTAGACACTCTTTTTTCTGAAAGTAAAACTCGTGGCATATCGGACAAAGCGTTTTTGTTTCTCGCTTCATTACGACCAGGCCTCCAATGTCTAATGGAGAATCCATACACCTACAGACCTGTTTTATACTTATTAGGAATCATCAGGGAGTCATAGGATTATACCTGGCAGTTCAAGCTACACAGTGACCATGCACACCTCTAGAATTTAAAACAAAAAGTTTGTAATCCTTGGGGACATAGTAACTGTGCGCACCACCTGTCGAATAAACCGAGAAACAAAAACATCAAAATTGAAAAGTGCAAGACACCATAAATACAGAATCCTGTACCGTTCAGCAGGTTATAAAGTAGAAACCTGTAAAAGTATAAGCTCACTGTAACATGACTCTTAAAAAAGAAGTAACGTTCGCAGCAGCACCGCCCCCTTTTTGTTTTAAATTCTAGAGGTGTGCATGGTCACTGTGTAGCTTCATCTGCCAGGTATAATCCTATGACTCCCTGATGATTTCTAATAAGGATGAAACAGGTCTGTAGGTGTCTGGATTCTCCATTAGACATTGGAGGCCTGGTCGTAATGAAGTGAGAAACAAAAACGCTTTGTCCGATATGCCACAAATTTTACTTTCATTTTTATTTGCGAACACGAGATTCATTTTGTTGTTTTTTAAATATTTTGGCTTTTTAGTTCTGCGCAACAAGCCTCCTCCGGAGCTGCTGATGCCTTAAAATTAGGGCCACGTAATATAAAGCTCCAATTGGGGGCGGTGCTTAAAATATATTTTAATTTATTTGTTACATATTTAATATGTTCTTTAAAATTTAGGTTCTCATCAAATATTATTCCTGAATATTTAAGTTTATTTTTTTTCTATTATTTCACAATTACAATTTTGATTATTTTTAATTTAAATGATACTTTAAAGGATTAGAAAATTTATATTTTTTTTTCTTAAAGTAAAATTTATATATTGTTTTCGTTGAGTCTATAAACATACTACTTTTTGTATACCAATTTTGAAGTAGTCCTAAATCATTCTGCATATTTGTTTTATTTGTTTCCCAATTTGTTGATTTATAAATAATTGCAATATCATCAGCAAAAGCCATAATTGTACCTTTAAATTCAGACAAAAATAAACTGTCAATGTATATCACAAACATTAACGGTCCTAATACTGAATCTTGTGGTACCCCACTCAGTATTGGTTCACTGTCACTTATTGTATTGTTGTTTATTCTTGTTATTTGAATTCTTGTAATTGAATAATCATATTAGCCCTAATTAGAAAAGAGATGAAATCGCTTCATATAGCTATTATTTTTTACAAGTTTTGAGATCTTCCCTATAAGGAAATATATATATTTTTTTGGTATATTGGTGTGGCCCTTAACACAATAGCACTAGTCAGAAAAGAGATGACTTCATAGAGCTATTATTTTCTGCAAGTTTGACCTCCCTGTAAAAAAAGCCCCACCACCTGAGAATCATAATATTTTTTACTTAATTCGTATGGATATAAACTACAGTTTTATATTAGTTATAATGTGGATGAAATCATACACCTCAATTGCCACCATCTCTCTATCTATTATGTTTATGGTTATTGGCTATTTGCTAAGAAGCCTCTGTGTTTTATGCGTGCAAATTTGACTTCACTGGTGAAAAGCCCTTACCTTTGGTATCAGTATTTCATTTATTGGACATCTGTCAAAATCATGCCAAATACAAGATGGCGGCTTGAACATGAAAAACAGGACAATTTTGGAAAATTCACAACTTTTTCATTTGGTAAGCGATTTTTTTTTAAACTAATTTTATTTTGTTCAAATCAGTCAGAAAAAAATTTATTCTGGAATATCATGTTTTTTACATGTTTTTTACGGAAAAACTGTCGATTTTGCAAAAAAAAATCATAAGATACAAAAAAGATGTGTATTTTATCAAATTGTATCCATAGTAGGTACCATTTTCACCATATGTTAAAAGATTCCGGAGTTATGCTCAAAAAACTGTGCAAAATCGTGAATATAATCCACCATATTTGACACAATATCGACCTATTTTTATTAAAAACCAGCTTAGGTTATTACAAATACTTTTTAATACATGACTCAAAAAAATTATATGTTTTTTCTTAAATATACTGCGGTTAGGATGGGCTGTTTTGTAAGACCCATTCTAAACACCAACTAATATTTAATCATGACTAGGGGCCGCTGCGAAGTTGGACTAGTAAAGATCGTCCTTACTGCGAGAACAGAATCTAAAGTTTAATTATCAAAGAACCAGGTAACATGGGGAAAAAGGTCTCGGCCAAATTCACTGAAATTTTTATATATTTTTTTTTGGCTTAAAAGGAGAAAATGTAAAAAAAACATGACATTTTAAACACCCTGTATCTTAAAAACGGCTCTACAGAAAAGTCTAATTTTTTCAATTTTTTCTAATGAGTCCAAGTACAAAAACATCAAAATTTCAGCGAATTTGGCCGAGACCTATTTCCCACCCACACCCTCGGGAACACCTTTTAGTTTTAAATTTGCATTATAAAACACAGTTTTAAATACAGTGTTGTATTAGACTAATGAGTTTAAGTAAAATAATAAGTGCAACATGATCCACTTGTCTAGTTATAATTTAATATATGAATCAGGTACACACATCCCTACATCAAAAGCATAACTATTAACATTTATTAATATTCTTATAGCATAACATCACATTCAATAATATCAATACTTCTTAACTTAGCTCAGCTTTTCTAGTAGCATTTTTTTTTATTCTTAAAACTTAAAGCCAAATATTTTAACATTACATTTAAATATATTCTCATAATTTTTCTATTGGACCCATACGAATCTAAATACCACAATACTCAGTCAAAAATATGTTATTGAATGTCATATCCCTAACCTAACCTCCATTAACCTAGCAACCCCACCCCAAGAAAATCAAAATTTAGTTATGCCATAATTATGTGATAATTTCATCCCCAATCAAAAAATTTTGAAAATCGAAAAAGAAAATGGGGTAGCTAAATTAATATTAACTTAGCAACCCCACCAGGAAATATGGCGCCAAACTAAAAATTTTTGGTTTTAAAATTATGTGCTAATTATATGCTCTTCGAATATATAAGAAAAAAATCGATTTTTTTATTTAAATTAGGTTTTTTTTTAAAAAAAGGTGGGGTAGCTAGGTTAATATTAACTTAGTGACCCCATATGTTTAGGTATTACGGAATTTAAAAATTTCAAAATCCATTATTATCTGCAAATTATGTGCCAATTTCGTCCATGATCAGAAAATTTTCTACTTGTCTGGTTTCCAAGAAAATCAATAAAAAGGATATTAGATTACATCATTTGTAATAACCTAGCATTCGCAATCTGTAGTATGATTCCAAAGTAAAAATATATTATTACAAAATTATATGCTCCATGAATATGTGTGAGACTTAATAACTAAGTTAATATTAACCTAGCTAACCCACTTTCTTTTTCGATTTTCTCTGGAACTAGACGAGTACAAAATTTTTTGATTATGGACGAAATAAGCACATAATATGCAGATAATACTGGTTTTTGAAATTTTTAAATTCCTTGATACCTAAACATGTGGGGTCTCCAAGTTAATATTAACCTAGCTACCCCACCCTTTTTTTTTAAAAAAAAAACGTAATTTAAAATAAAAATTCGATTTTTTTCTTACATATTTGTGGAGCACATAATTTTTAAATCAAAAATTTTTAGTTTGGCGCCATATTTCCTGGTGGGGTTGCTAAGTTAATATTAACCTAGCAACCCCATTTTCTTTTTCGATTTTCTCAGAAACCAGAGCACAAAATTTTTTGATTAGGGACGAAATTAGCACATAATTATGGTGTGATTAAATTTTGATTTTCTTGAGGTGGGGTCGCTAGGTTAATACAGGTCCTAACCTATCCTATCCTTAAAACTCGCTCAGTTTTAATCTTTTCCTGAAGACTCTAACTTAGCGAAACACGTGGAGAGAGTGCAAAATATAAAGTTTTGGGGAAGTGGTAAAACTTTCGTTCACACCGATTCCAGTCGTCTTGTCAGTTCTATTAAGTATGATTATTAGATTAAAATAAAGATAGGGAAATATAAATATTAAATAATAACAATCAAATATAACGGTTTCTCACTTACCACCTAGCCGTGGCTCTGCCGCCGCCACACCTGCAAAAACCTCACTACCCTGGACTAGAAAGTAACCTCGACATTTTTCACCACATTTGTATAATCAACCTTGGACGGCACTAGGTAAAAAGCGGGTGCCACTTGGGTGCCACACGGACACTGCGAACCCGTTATCCAGCTGAAGGATCCAACCTAAAATTCCAGAAGTGGAAGCTCTTAACGAAATAAGTACGACAGTACGATATTTTTCTCAAGAAGCTTTTGACTGAGAGGAATACTTGTACAGGGTGTCCAAAATTTTGGAGGTTTCAGGTATTTCCAGAGGAGATGAAAAAACTGACTCCCACTTACGAGACTTAAAAAGATGTTTAAACAAAAACCGCATCTTGATATCGTCGCCCTAGAGATATGAATGGAATTAATCCACATAACACTACTTTTGAGTAAAATAAGATTAAACATTTTTTGTAGCATGAAAATGATTATTTTTTTGTTTGCTATCATAAAAAAGTAATGAGGTAAAAAGTAAACGAAGGTTAGACCTGTTGTCAACATAAAATCTGGATATTTTTAAAGTAGTTGCTATCATAAACTCAAAATTTAATATTTTGTGGATTAGGACCATTCAAATCTAGGGCGACGATATGTCGAGCCATATTCGAGCTATGAGCGCTTATTGAAGTCTGCATTGTAGGTTGGGGTCTATAACTTCGAAAGAATTCGACTATCAAACTGGATTTTTTTCTGTTACTTTTAGTTTTTGAGATATAACACAAATTTGGTATGTTTGTTGTGAAATGACCCTTATTTATTTGATCTTTAAAACCGGCTTTAAATTCCTTTTAAAACGATGTGTCACAACTTTGTGTTTTATTTTTTGTATTTTTATATATTCTAATTTTTTTTATTGCTCATTTATTTTTTCAATTACTATCTTATTTACTTGTTTTCGCTCATTTTTTACAATAATAAAAAATTTAAAAAAATCTTAAAAGTAGCTATCAAAGAAATAAAAAATTAAAAAAAAAACTCAAAAAATAATCACATAGTGATGATACATACAAGGGAATTTAAAGCTGATTTTAAAAATGAAATAAATAAGGGTAATTCCATAAATTAAATACCAACTTTGTGTTTGTTATATCTCAGAAACCAAAAGTGACAGATAAAATCTACAAAAATGCCATTTACACCAAACGGAAATTTTTAGCTGGTAATACATGGAGAATACCTGGAAATACTCGGCTAATATGTGGGAAATACACAGATAATACTGATACCTGTGAATACTACAAAATTTGGCCATTGAAAAACCCCTCGATCATCCTGTTTTAAGATAAGTGGATGTAAATAAACCGAGTTGCACAAGTTAGGGTTAAAATTGCAAAGATAAAATATTTGTACTACCCAACAGTTACCTTTTAAACTATGGTGACCATTCGTTCCGTTTTTGGCCTTGACAAAACGTCCCGCTTTTAAGAAAAAGTCCCGCTTTGAGTCAGTGTCCATTCTAAATAGATTTCACGCTCTTACACCCGACCAGCACTGTTCTCAACTAAAAAGCCAGTTAACTCATTTTTATTTTAGTATCCTTTCGCCTACTATCGGTGCCATATTGACACCTGCATGACAAAAATTCCATGTTTTAACTGTCAATTTGGTTATAAAAATGGCAGCCACTGTGGGCTAAAGCGCACTGAGACGGTTGGAGTTAACTGGCTTTTTAGTTGAGACCACGGAACTAAAAATAAAGGTGGAATGATAATAATTTTTTCCCTAACTCTGGGGCTAGTAATAGAAAGAGTTATCGCACATCACTTATGAAAGGCAGAAAACTAGTCATTCCGGTTGTATAACAGCACTGAACAAATCAAAACAGTATATTTTTAGCAAAAACGCGCAAAAAAAACGAAAACACTTTATTTTGACTAAAAAAAACAACGGAGTTACATTCTAGTAACTTTTGGTTTGGTTAGAACAAGTGTCTGGCTAATAAAAAAAGCAGGAAAATATACAGGGGGACTTGAAACCCACCTAAAAATGATATAACTTTACTTTTTCTATTAACAAAAATTTAAAAAAACAAAATTTTAACATATTGCAAAAAATTATGGTAAGTAATACCATTTACCGATAGTGGAAAACATAAGAAAAAATAATGTCAAGTCGATTCGACTGAGGTGACTACGTTCTTTTAGGCTCATAACTGTCACCTACATAATGCGGTCATATTTGTAAAATTTCTCAGGGGTATTATCATTCCACCTTTATTTTTACGTCCGTGGTTGAGACGGTGTTGGCCTGACATGATTTGCTAATTTTACGTTTACTAGTATAAAATATGTTACAAATAGAAAAAGTCCAAATTTGGAACAATGTTTAACAGATAGGAGGTGGGGTGAAAGTTGCAATAATTTTTCTACAATGATATTCCTCTTTAACTCTCTAAAAAGTAATAATTCCTTTAAAAAACTCAATCCTCCGAAAAATACTTAAAGAAAGAAAGACGCAAGTGGTACTTTGTTTAGAATCATACTTTTGTGGTGTTTTGTTTTTTATACATTAAAAACCAAGTTGCAAATAAATTTTGATGTTGCATTGCAAACCCTCCTCAGAAAAATGGTCACCCTAATCAAATTAATTACTAAAATTATGATGGGGGATATGTGGTCACCATCCACTAAACTACGTTTATTTTCTTCATATCGTTTTTAACACGTTTTGATAACCCAGGCAAAGTTAGGCTTTCATACATGCAACACGTTTTGATCAAAACTGTTAACCACATCCCAACGATTTTTCTAAAATTTTTCATTACAGTTCTCTAAAGTCCACACAATTCCGGGATAAGCCAAGCTGTTTCCCTTAAAAAGGTATAGTTTTACCTTATGGTCGCACTTGGGACAATGCAACTTTCCTTGGATAACCTGAGCGGCATTCATCCACGCGATGGGTTCGATAAAAAAGGTTTTTGTACAAACAACGCCCTTATCTTTGTGCACGATAAGGTTCGACTCCGAGGCCAAAACCCGGCGACATTTTTTGCATCTGTAGACCTTGGACTCCGGTTTTGACATGGGAAGTCCTGAAAAAATAGAGCAAAGGAATAAAATTAAAAATGCTCAAAACATCCGACAGTCTCTGCGCACTGTTCTAATAACTACCCCAATTTACTCCGTCCCTAAAGTATTTTTTTTTGCCTGACGAAATTAAAATAAACTTGTGCCTAATCTAAAGTTATACCCGATTTCTCGACATCTGTGTGTAGTAAGCGCATTTTCCTTGAAGGATAGGCTCCAAACAACGCATCAAAATCGGTTCACTGCTTTTGAGCGACAAGCGCACACACACACAGGCGTCGGGGGGACGATACCTGTTGATCTAAGTATAACTTCGTTTTGATAGTCCTCAATATTAGTGACTCGTTGGAACAAGAATACGTCCGATATGCCACGAGTGTTACTTTAATTTTTATTTTCGGACACGATATTTATTTTGTTGTTTTTTAACACTTTCACTGCCATGTCAGTCATTTACGACTGACACCTTCCTTTTCCTGGGCGCCACAGTGAAAATTCGAGTTTCACATGTTTAGGCTTTCAGTATCTGTGGCGCCATCTTTTAGCCTATGTTGGATTAATAAATATCGATATACTCAGGATTCAGTTTTCTGCAAGGTGTTGCATTCGGAAATTGTCAGTCGTAAATGACTGACACGGCGTGTCACAAAAATCATTTCCCACGAGGCCATGTCAGTCTTTTAAGGTTGTGGTTTTATCAAGTGTTTGTTTTTGTGCAGTGGTGGTAAAATTAATACTTATCGACTTTTACGGTAAAATATGTAAGTAAAAATTAGTTTTGGTTGTTAAGTACACTATTTGCAGTATAATTTTCGTTATAGGCCCATTATTTGCAGTATAATTGTTGTTACAGGGATCGAAAAAGGCCATTAAAACCGGACGAATTAGAACGAGAAATGGAAAAAAATTTTGAAAGCGACTCTGAAGAAGATCCTTTCCATAATTCCGAGAGTGGTGATCCAGAATATTCCCCAAGTAGTTCAGTTGATTCTTCAGACAGCGAAGGTTCAGGTAACAAGAGAACAAGATCTTATGGAGATAGAACCAGAAGAAGACACAAGTGGAAACCCTGCTGGGATTATTTGGGGCGCTCATGAGAAAAAACAACAGCATTTTAATTTTGTGGGGCACAGCGGAATTCAACTGCCTTTGCCACCATTGATTTCACCCTTGGAAATTTATAAACTGTTAGTAACAGATGAAATTTTTGAATATATCACTGAAAAAACCAACAGATATGCTCAACAGGTGTTGCAAGCATCAAATATTACACGTTCTTTAAGATTAAATAAGTGGCAAAATCTAGCTGCAAGTGACCTAAAAAAGTTCTTTGGAATAGTTCTATGGATGGGGCTTAATGTGCGCCATCGTTTGTCAGATTATTGGTCAAAATTACCAATATACGAGAGCCCAATTAGAAAGATAATGTCTCGTAATCAGTTTGAGCTAATATTGAGAATGCTACATTTTTCGGACAACAACTTAGCAATAGAGGGCGACAGATTACATAAAATAAGACTTTTGATTGAAAAACTTCAAGAAAGATTTCAAAAATCTTACACTATTGGGGAAGAAATGGTGATCGACGAAACAATGATTCCATGGCGTGGCAGGTTAAGTTTTCGGCAGTACCGTCAAGCGGGGCTAAGAGGACCACAGCTGGTAAAGTGGTCCAAAAGGACATTAAAAATAATAAAATTGTGTATCTTCTATAAAACAACCGGCAACAGCGATTTCGTATGCAGGTTGGATTGAGAACACCTAACGCAATAAGCTTTTTTGTCAAGATCGAGCGCGCTGCTGTTGTTCAGTTGCATTCTGAAAGCGAAAAGATACACGGCAATTTTTTGGTTATTTTATTTCCTGGAAAACCTCCCTTGCAGTGCGTTTATAGGTAAGTTTTTTGTTTTTTAACTTACGTTAGGCACTTCACCATTTAGTTTTAAATAATAATTGAGTTTAAAAAACGTTTTTATTTATTTGTGGTAGCAGTGGGGGAAATAAATATAAAAAGTCAACATAAATCTGGGGAAAGCGGACCGGTCCACTTTAGCCGTAGAATTGACAAAAGGTTTGTTTTTTCGTTACAGATGACAAAAGATGGTCAGAAATTACAAGAGGAAGGTGGGAAAAGCTCCCAACTGCAACTATACGGTAGAAAACTTAGAGCTAGCGATCAGAGAAGTAAAATTACGAAGGATGTCTAGAAGAAAAGCCTGTAAGAAATATGGTATTCCCAGAACCACATTAAAAAGAAAATTAGAGGGAACTCACACATTAAAATACGGCAGACAACCAGCTTTAAGAGAGAATGAAGAACAGCAAATAGTTCAAGGTCTCATACTTTGTGGAGAATGGGGATTTCCGATGACCAAGTTGGATATCAGGTGTATTATCAAACAGTATCTTGACCGAATTGGTAGGCAGGAATCACGTTTTAAGAATAACATGCCAGGCAGCGAATATATTAATCTTTTTTTAAAAAGGCATCCCGAATTATCGGTCCGTTTTTCAGAAAATATCAAGCGTTGTAGAGCTGAAGTTGGCGCCGACATTATCAACTCTTATTTTGATCAACTCCAAAATTCTTTAGAGAACGTTTCTCCACAAAGTATACTTAACTATGATGAAACAAATTTTTGCGACGATCCTGGAAAGCAAAGGGTTGTTATAAAAAGGGGATCTAAGCATCCAAAAAATGTTCTAGACTCATCAAAGACTAGCGTGTCCATAATGATGTGCGGATCAGCTGCAGGAGTATTGCTACCACCTTATATTGTTTATCGAGCAGAGAATTTATACCCAACTTGGATTGAAGGTGGCCCAGACAACACTCGATACAACAGGTCAAAAAATGGATGGTTTGACGAAAGGACCTTTGAGGATTGGTTTTTAAAACTGGCTCTGCCATACCTTAAAAAGCAACCAGCTCCGCGACTAATGATAGGTGACAACTTATCCAGTCACGTTTCTCAAACAGTCATCGAGAGTTGTAACGAAAATCAAATTAGATTTGTGCTACTGCCGCCAAATTCAACAGGAATTTGTCAACCTCTTGACGTAGCATTTTTTGCTCCCTTAAAACGAAAATGGAGAGCTGTACTTCTAGAGTGGAAACAGAAAAATAGAGGAGTTGTTCCAAAATCTGATTTCCCAAAACTCCTTAAGAAAACCTTAGAAAGTTTAGAGACCGCTTCTGAAAATCTAAAGGCCGGTTTTGCTGCCTGCGGAATCTATCCGTTAAATCGAGAAAGGGTCCTGCAAAAACTGCCAAATGAAACTCATCCGGAACCAGAAAGTTCTGGTAATTTTAATCCAGAACTTATTGATTTTCTTAAAAAAACAAGAATGCCTGAAAATCAAACAAAAAAATCTAGAGGTAAAAAGCTACACGTGGCACCAGGAAAAAGTTTATCTTTAGAGGAAATTGAAACATCGTCCGAGTCATCAGACGATGTTGAATATAGTGAACATAACGAGTCATCTGATGTAGATATGTTTCAGGAGAATTCTGATGAAGACATTTTGGAAGCTGAACCGCAACAGGAAACTGTATCGGTGCCGGCGCTTCAACAAAATTTGAGTGATTTGGTACAAAGCGATTTTGTCATCGTAAAATTTGAAATTACTTCTGGAAAAAGGCAGTTGTATTATGTTGGCCAAATACAAAGAAATTTAAACGATAAATTTAAAATTATTTTTTTAAGAAAGATGACAGGAAAAGAAATTTACTTTGTATTTCCTCAAGTTCACGACGAATGCCTTATAGATCCTACAGATATTGTTGAGAAAATCCTTGTTAAAAATCATACCAGAGGTAGATACAAATTTCATATGAATACTGATATTTCTTTACTTTGCTAAAACTGAATCCAAATTTTTTTGTTCAGTTTTTGTTGCTATTAGAGTATTTTTTTATTTTTTCTTAGTTCTAAGAATTTTTGTTCCTATTAAAGCTTAAGCTTTTGTACTTAAAAATTTTTTTGTACAACTTATTAGTTAATAAGAGTTCGTTTTTTTTTCAAATTAAAAATAAATAAAAAATTTTGATATTATTTTTACTACCAATCTTTTTCATATGTTGTTTAATACAAAAAAATCATTTTTAAAAAGTTTAAGGGTGGACCTCTTTCCCATTATAAAGATTAAATGGGACCCTAGTGCGTAAATTAATGAAAAACGGGCGGGTGGTCCCCTTTACCTCAAACTACGGGGTAAGTGGACCACCTAGAACAAAAATATATATAAAAAAACTACATATATTTAAAACAAAATTTGTCCAGACGCAGCTTATTAAAGCATGGTAGACTTTATATTAAAATTCTTAAGCCAAAATATTTTATAGTTTTCCCAAAATCTACAAAAAACCGAAAATTTTGGACCACTTAGCCCCGGATGACGGTACTTACCCGGAAAAACAACAAAAAATTTGTTCAGTTGATGGTTTTACTTCAAAAATCATAGTGTACACAGGGGCAGTCGGAAAAAGACCTAATGGCAGATCTGTTGCCGAAACTGTTGTTTCTGAATTATGTGAAGGCCTGCTAGACCAGGGAAGAACTTTATACACAGATAACTTTTATACAGGAGTGCCTCTGGCTAAAAGTCTTTTACAACGAAAAACCCATCTTGTGGGAACTTTAAGAAGAAACAGAAAATGCTTACCTAAACCGGTTTTACATAAAAAGCTTCAGTTAGACGAGGTGTATGGAGAAGAAAGTGCCGAGGGTATTACTGTTTTGAAGTGGCGAACAAAAAAAAATAAGGAGGTTTTAATGCTTTCCACTAAACACGACCTTGAAGTACAAGAAATTCAAACTAGAAAAAGAAAGAGAACTAATAATGAAACATCAGATGAAGACCTGACCAAGCAGAAAAGGAGAAAACCTCTTGCAATAATACACTATAACAATGGAAAATGTGGAATAGATAAATCTGATCAAATGTCGTCTTATGGTACTGCAGTAAGAAAGGAAGTTAAATGGTACAGAAAAGTTGCCTTTGAATGTTTGACCGGAATCGCAGTAGTCAATGCATATATTTTATTCCAAAATATGACTAAAAATAAAATGACAATCACGAAATTCCGTGAAGAACTTTGTATGGGCCTTCTTGAGGTTGGAGAAAATTTAGTTGCAGAAAAAGTCAGGTCAAAACATGTATTGCAAAAAAGAACTGGAGGTGGCACTAAGGATAGAAAGAATTGCATTTCTTGCTACAATAAGCTAATGAAAAGAATGAAAAGGCAGGAGGCTAGAGGAAAGGTTAGAAAAGTGAAAACTTATTGCGAGGGATGCCCTGGAACACCTACAATATGCTTCGAGTGTTATAGAGAAAAGCACGTAAACATAGAAGGTTAAGTTTTTTTATTTTGGGATTTTTATGTTTATTTTAGTCTTAAATGTACTTAACAGAGTAGTTTTAATTGTTTTTTAATAAAGATTTTTAGTTTTTTTTTTCAAATTTTTTTATTTAAAAAAAAGTGTCTGTCAGTCCGATTTGACTGACATGGCGCGAATCTAGTGTGATCCTGTCAGCCTTATATGACTGACATGGCCTTGATTGAAAACACTTAAAAAATAGTTTGGCGGCGAAAGTGTTAAATATTTTGGCTTTTTAGTTCTGCGCAACAAGCCTCCTCCTGAGCGATTGCTTGCGGATGCCTTAAAATTAGGGCCACGTAGTATGAAGCTCCAATTGGGGGCGGTGCTGCTGCGAACGTTACCTCTTTTTAAGAGTTATGTTACAGTGACCTTATACTTTTACAGGATTCTTCTTTATAACCTGCTGAAAGGTACAGGATTCTGTATGTAGGGTCTTCTGCACTTTACAAACTTTTTGCTTTAAATTCGAGAGGTGTGCATGGTGCCTGTGTAGCTTCAACTGCCAGGTACGGCACAATCCTATGACTCCCTGATGATTCCTAATAAGGATGAAACAGGTCTGTAGGTGTCTGGGTTCTCCAATAGACATTGGAGCCCTGGTCGTAATGAAGTGAGAAATAAAAACGCTTTGTCCGAGATGCCACAAGTGTTACTTTAATACACAACTATTTTGTGACGTGAATGAATGAAAAGTAAAGAGTCTGATTAAACCAATAATTGTAATACTTAATCCAACACACAATTCATACTCCAACTATGAAAAATAATTACTTGAATTAAATAAATAGTTTCCTTTGTTCGACCAGATAGCCTGCTTGGAACAATAATAATTAATCGCAATTTTTAATTAAACTAAGAATAAGAATTACTTGAATCAAGGAATCCTATCTTTGATTTAAAAAGATTGTACTCTTAAACCATCCACAAAAACGTTAGCTATTAAATTATGCTAAAATATTTTAGGCCTTAAATTACCATAATGGCTCTACCATTATTTCACAACACCCCAGGGTTTTCTTGCATTCTAGTATATTTTATTAAATTTTTGGCAAGGTGGGACCTCCTATTATCTGTCAATTAACAACTTGAAGTTTAAAAATATCCGCGTAAACGGATCCCCCTTCCGTACTCTGTAACGAAGTTAAGTTTAAAAACACCTACCTATTTATATATTAGAGACCCGGTCTCTAATGGCGGGTTTTGTTGATATAGTGGCGGTTTAAATAGAAAGAGCACCTCTGAGAACTGCTGCACAATCGAGTAAGCCTGGATCCACAAGAATACGTGATAACGCATCCGTTGTGTACCATGTGAATATCAACCAATTGAAACGTCCATCATTTGACACCCTTCAAAGTTCATTGGTTGGAATAGAGTTATATGGTTGGAATTGATCACGTGGAACAAAACGGATGCTAATCACGCATACATGTAGATCCAGCCTAAGGGTGCGTGCGGCGCGGCGTTAGCTTCCCTTCTGTGTTTATAAAAATTATTGGCTCCTCAGAAGTATTGTTGCACCATTCTGAGAACTATAGAACTATCAGTTCTAAGGGTGCTAACATTGCACAGGTCACTTATTTCAAAAGAAAGTGGTCCCTACTCAACACCGTTCTCAACTAAAAGCAGGTGTTGCCCTACTCTACTAACAATTGACGCTCATATAGATATAAATGATTAGTTACTAATCGGTGTTTAGAATATTGTGTTTTACATTAAAACTTTCTTTGCCAAAACTCATTCCAAACTTATATATGGATATAAATTTCAGTATTTGAGGTAAAATTAACCTAAATGAAGTTTGGAAATTAAACCTACACTTCCCGACACATAAAACGCATAGAGCAGAAGTTAGGCACATGTCTATGTATTAAAAATTTTGCTTACTTATTAACATAAACAAATTTTGTTTGTTAAGGAGGCTGAAAGCATTTCTACCGATATTTACTGTTTGCTGTTACGAAATATAAAAAAAATATGAAACACTTTTAAAACAAAATTTTTATTATAAATAAAGCAATTCAATAAAATTTTGGCAGAACTAGAAGAAGGTTGGCCCCTTCGTCAAATAGCCGGTCAAAATGGATCAAACAAGTTCACTATAGTGCCACTAAAAGGAAAATACAAAGAAAGAAATGGAAGGATTTGGGTTAAGAGAGGTCAATACACATAAACAGGATCAGTTTTATAAACAACAAAATATTAAAAAACAAATAGAAATAAAAAACCTATCGATAACCAAAAATCAAAAATATTAACTTCAGTATCTGGTCATTGCACCATTTGCTTGAATAATTTTTTTCTTTAAAATAAATTTGGATTTTCTTCAACGATCTCTGCATAAACTATAACTATTAGCTCTATCAAATGGTTAGCAGTCCGTGGACGAATATTAAATTTTGATAACGTTTTTGCAATGAGCTCCCATACGTTCTCGATGGGATTAAACATTTTTTTCATCGGTAAAAGCTACCTGTCACCAAAATTCGTTTTTCTGTCTCGAAAAAGTAATCTGGCTTGCTTTTTTTTTACTTAGCCATATCTTTTTAGCTGCAACACGACATCTCAGCCTC
Source organism: Oxystoma pomonae (assembly GCA_963921995.1). NCBI lineage: Eukaryota > Metazoa > Arthropoda > Insecta > Coleoptera > Brentidae > Oxystoma > Oxystoma pomonae. Next base: position 102,981,793 of record OY998166.1, on the reverse strand, counting down.
GACTTCTTTATTCGTCTTAGTGCAGTTCTTACCGTAGCAGGAAAATGAACTGTTAATTTTGCTTCTATGGCCATGGAAAATCGGTGTTCTTCCAGGAAATTAGTCACTTGCTAATCCTGTTGGGGTGTGCTAACTTTGGTCAAGCCAGTTCCTTCCTTTTATCATACAGATCCTTCTTCTTTCTATTTTCTTTTTAGTCTTACTATAGTGGACTTGTCTGGTCCATAATGATCGGCAACCCGACGAACAGACCAACCTCCATCTAATTTTGATAAAATTTAGTTATCGAATTTCGATAGTTGTCATGACCTTTTTGGATTGGACAAGACTGTGACAACAAAACATGACAATGAGTTGACACTTTGTGACAGAACAGGTTGCTAAATCGTAAAGGACATATTGCATATAAAATCGGCATATGCGTTTTATGTCTCGCGAAGTGTACAGTGCGATCCATTATAAGTGGACCCCTAGATTTAGAATGGGGTAGCTCAAAGTTTTTTATGACTTGAAATTTTTTTTGTGGTGTCTACTAACTAACTAACTAACACCAAGTGATTGCAAAGTCGTCAATTTTTTAAATAGGTTGACTAGTTTCCGTCTATATTTTCTCATAGTTTGAAAATTTCTCTAATAGGCTCAATAAAAATTCAGGCAGTTGAACGATTAGTTTTCAAGATATTCCGTCTCAAAAATTTCGGACAAAAAAATTATTGGCACCTTGTATATAATTATAAAAATGAGTTACCAGCCAATCTGTCCAGGTAAATTTTTGTTTTGACATACTCTCGTTGATAGTTGTCAGAAAAGAAACCGTCAGTCAATATCGGTCAAAATGGTTTATTCAGACGACGAAAAACGTGATACTGTCTTATGCTACAATATTATTAAAATTTCCAGCATAAGAAAAGAGAAGTTCCAATCAATAAGCCACTTTCAATTGACGTCACACGCAAAACAATTGAACATCGGTTCACGTGGTACATCGAAAGTTTTTTGGTCAACCAACCAAAAGTCTAAGCTATGGTTGGTTTTGACAACACATTTGACATCTAAAAATATTTTGACATTTTCAGGTTAGAAATTTTTGTTTATTTCTAACCTCAAAATGTTCAGATGTCAAAATGTGTTGTCATAACAAACCATAGCTTAGACTTTTGGTTGGTTGGTCGAAAAAAACTTTCGATGTACCACGTGACTGTTTCGCGTCAAGTAGGCCATGCACAGCGTCACTGAAACTGGCTAATTATGAGAAAAATCTACACATTCTATTGCATTTTGAGGACCAGCCCAACTTATCGATACGACGTGTCGTAAAGATTATCAACAAAGAAGGGCTATTCAACCTCCTATCCAAGAGTTCAGGTTTTATTGGAAAAAATCAGGATGCTTTCCTTATAAATCAAGAATCGTTCAACTTGATGTTAGAACGACTGAGGGAAGATCCTTTATTTTGTTCAAAATTTTATGGACAGATCAATCCAGTTATTCCACACCACGGGTTCCTAACAGGCAAAGACATTGGTCAACTGATCGCCCAAATTTTGTTAAAGAGATAGCTTCTCAGGGGTAAATGTTTGGTGCGGAGTCTATCGTAACCATGTAATAGGACATATTTGGAGTTCCTGGAAGGCCAGCTTCAAAATCTTTCCGACCATTTGTCTGAAAACCAAACAGCTGAGATCATATTCCAGCAAGATGGGGCGGGACCCCATAATACAGCAGCAGTCCGAGATTTTTTAAATATGTCTTTTCCTGAATGGTTGGCAAGGTTTGGGCCGATCCATTGGCCAGCGAATAGTATGGATTTAACACCACCAGATACATTTTTGAACGTTTAAAATTGTGGCGACAATTGTCGTAGTTTAAGGTTTTGTAAATAAATTTTCTTATTACTATCTTTTTTGCGATGCTTTTTGCTAAAATAATGTGGGTTAAGTGGCCAAATTCTGTCAAGAGTGACAAAATTAAGTAACATTGAAATAAATGCCGTCAAAAGTTTGACGAGATTGCAGAATATCCCTGTATATTTCACCTGCGTATACCATGTGAAAAAAACTATTCTTTTCGAAATTTTTCAGACGAAATAACTTGAAAACGAATTCTTTAACTGTCCTAATTTTTACTGAGTTGATTAAAGGAATTTTCAAACTATGAGAAAATATAGACGGACACTAGTCAACCTATTTAAAAAATTGACGACTTTGCAATCACTTGGTGTTAGTTGACACCACAAAAAAAAATTTCAAGTCATAAAAAACTTTGAGCTACCCCATTCAATGCATTTTTGGTTTGAAAATTCTAAAATAAAAAAAAAATGTCAAAACCTAGGGGTCCACTTATAATGGATCGCACTGTACACTTCGCGAGACATAAAACGCATATGCCGATTTTATATGCAATATGTCCTTTACGATTTAGCAACCTGTTCTGTCACAAAGTGTCAACTCATTGTCATGTTTTGTTGTCACAGTCTTGTCCAATCCAAAAAGGTCATGACAACTATCGAAATTCGATAACTAAATTTTATCAAAATTAGATGGAGGTTGGTCTGTTCGTCGGGTTGCCGATCATTATGGACCAGACAAGTCCACTATAGTAAGACTAAAAAGAAAATACAAAGAAGAAGGATCTGTATACAACGAAAAAAATTTTCAGGTCATAAAAAACTTTGGGATATCCCATTTAAAGAGTTTTAGGTTTGAAAACTCTAAAATTTAAAAAAAGGGTCAAAACCTAGGGGTCCACTTATAATGGATCGCACTGTAAACTAAAGAGTAAATAATATTTTAAAATTTGTACAGGGTGATCATTTGTTAACGCCCCCGCCCTTTAACTTTTTTATTAATTGACATAGAAAAATGAAACAAACGATGGATGGCTTATGAAACTAAACGGGTTTTTTTCCACTACACCAATTTTTTTTAGGTCACCTTGTATAGCAAAGATGACGAAGAAGTCAGTTTTTTAAAATAGAACAGCCTTATATTTTTGGATTCCTTAAAAAAATACCTTTACAGCAATATAACATGTTATGGGTCTATCTCTCACCGTTCGCGAGATATTAACATTTAAATTTCCAAAATGGGAAAAACTTGCAATTTTTCACGACTAAGTTAGCCATGAAAAGAAACACACTACAGAAATAATAGGTAGGCTTTGAAGCGTGCCGGTGTTGCTTTTGTTGCTTTTTTGTCCATGGCAACCTTTGATTAATGGGGCTTTCCCATAAAAAAAAAGTTACCTTTTTTTTGGAATATACAGAAACATAAAGGTCCAAGAAATCCATCTAAAAACTTTTTTCCCCAAAAAATTTTGGTTTTCTATGTTAAAAATAATGTTTTTAATCGTCGATTCAGTGGCCTTACGATTTTTCAAAACGAATATAGGTGACGTCATAATCAATACAGGTGACGTCATTTTTGGCTGGTCCATTGTAATTTGTCAAGTGCAGTTTTTATTTGGACCACTGGGTTGCGAACTGCGGCCTGCGGCTAACTTTAAGTCATACTGTCAATTCGTTTTTTTGTGTTTTGCTTTTTTGGTTGTGATTCTTTTGAAGTTAATTTATAAAATTATAAACATTTAGTAGTGCGGAAGTTTATATTGTCGTTTAGAAAGCCTACAAGTAATATACAACTATATATGTAGTGAATGTTATTACAAACAGTACGGTTCCTGTCCACCATAGCCCTAGCTGCTAAGAAAATTTAAGCTGGGTTTATAAGCTTAATTCGGAGACAAGAAGAATAAGAACTTTTGATTGCGATTTTTAACAGAGTGTGCGCATACAAATTTTGATATTTGGTAAGTTTTTTTAAGTAATTTTATATAAGGGAGTGTCTATAAAGAGCCGACAATTCGGCTGAATAGACGTGAGGGTAAAGAGCCGACAATAATTATTTATTATGTGTTTCATATTTTCATATTTTTTTAAACTAAATTAACCCAACCTAACCTAAACAGACTCAAACCAACTTATTAAAAGCCAAAACAACCCAAACATTTTTTTTATGCCAAAAAAAGATGTAGGGGTTGTAGTGTGTTTTTTTGGGCTGTTTTGGCTTTGAATAAGTTGGTTTGTTTAGGTTAGGTTGGGTGAATTTAGTTGGTTTGAGTCTGTTTAGGTTGGGTTAATTTAGTTTAAAGTGTCTTTTTTTGGGGTGTTTTGGCTTTTAATAAGTTGGATTGAGTCTGTTTAGGTTAGGTTGGGTTAATTTAGTTTGAAAAAAAACGAAAATATGAAAAACACATAATAAATTGTCGGCTCTTTAGACACTCTCTTTATATAAAGCCGCTTTCTGATGCATCGTCAAAAACCACCATAAAAACTCAACGCCAGATCCAAGAATTTTCATGCTTGCTACATGTCTATTAGAAGACAGAATTTTCTCCTAAAATCTATATCTTTTGATAGCTTTTCTTATTTGCTTGCAAAAGTGTAGATTCATACTAGTAACATTATAAAAACTTCGTTCTGCTATTGTTTAAAATCTGTATATTGGTACAGCCAACGGGTGAAATGATCCCATATTTTGTACGTCTCCTGTAAAAAGTGTCCATATTCCAGTTCCTCCTGGGTTTAGGATAAAATGAAACTAATAATATAGGAAGCCTGCAAGTGCTAAAATATAGTTCCTGCCAAATATTTTGTGCACTTGCTGGATTGGTTCACCCCTTGGGTACAGCCATGATGGTATTTTCAGACTTCAAATATAGCTATCTATTCTAAAGCGATAATATTCTGTTCTTTTAATTTTTTTGCACTTATTTTAAAGGTTTCAATATTTATATTAAAAAAAGTATTGATAAAAAGATTTTTAAAGAGAGCTGTAGGTAAGTAGTTTTTTAACTTTTTGAATTTTGTTAAGATTTTTTCTTGATTTTTTTTTAGAGAATATGGCTCAGAATATGGAGAAGGGATTTGTGAAGGGTGATTCTAACAACTTACCCAAAGTGGATCATGAGATGATTAATTTATATTATTTGGATAATATGGATTTCTTTAGCGCTGAGATGAAGAATGTTAAGACTGGAAGTGAGTATGGTTTAACTGCGCACATTAAAAATCCAAATTGTGTCAAAATATATGAGTAAGACTGTTAAACATTTATTATAAAAACCTTGTCAAGTGACTTGAAATATGATTTTTGGACACCCTGTACATATTTTTTTAAATTTAACTTTTTTTTCCCCGATTACAAAAATCCAAACCTTGTTACTTTTTTATGCCAAATAAGAAAAAGCAAGGTAACTTTTTGAGAAAGGACCTCAGCACAAGTAATTTAATTTATTTATTTATATTTATAGGGAACAGAAACCCCATTAAAATCAATACCTTGTCAAAAGAAAAAAATTTTACATAGTCAACACTGAATACTAATTAATAAATAAAGACATGAAATATAGTATAGTAGGAGTTATAGTATGAACAATGCAAAATATTTGAAAACAGACACACAACAGTATAAAATTTAACTAAAAAAAATATTTAGTCTGGTAAGATTCTTTTTGTTTGTCTTTTTAAGGAGTTAACAGATACATTAAAAACATTAATAACTGGTTACTGAGTTAAGCAATAAAGTTCTTTCAATAAATTATTTTTTTGTCCATAATCAGTTGTATGAAAAGTAATGTGAAAAGTATGATGATGTCTAACAGTCAGTTAGACCGTTAATTAATTTATGCATCAAACAAATGTCTAAATTCTGACATGATGATAATTTAGTGCCACATTACCATCAAATTTCTTTACTAACACATTAGGCTTATGACAGTAAAGTTTTTTCAGAAAAATGCAATGTTAATTTCAAGGTTAATTTATATACTTAGCAAAAGCTAGTTTAAAAAAAATACAAAAGAATGTCAATAAAGTAAAAAACTAAACTAAAAATAAATATTTAAAATTAGGATTTTGGGTTTAATAAAACCTGATGACTAGCTTATTAAATCATTCAAGTATCTTTCAAAGAAAATCCCAAACATTTAATTAAAATGACTTTTAAAACAAAACATTATATAATAGTCAATTAATTTGTTGTGAAGAGGGTGGAATTGTAGCAGCTAGCAATTACATTTACGTTGAAGTCAGATCTGTAGTTCTTGAAATATTCAAGGAAAATAAAATATACTTTTAGCAGCTAGCAACACACGGTTTTAATATTTAGATGGATAATTACAGTTCCAACAAAAACTATATCAGATTTGTAGTTTTTCAGATATTCAAGGAAATATTGGACTCAACAGGATTTCTTACTAGTTTTGACCAAGGTTTTGACCAACTTATTAAAAGCAAAATATAAATGACAGTAAATAAGTAATTTATTACAGTTACTATATTTTAAACATCCTGGATTTTTTTGTAACAGTGAAAAGCTGCAAAATGTGAAGATAATAAAAAAGTCATTTGTAGGTACACCTAAAATTTTGCTATAAAATTTAAAACAAAATGTTAGAAAAGCTTTATCAGAAATAATTAACCACAGCTGTAAAATCTGGGAAAACTATTTTGAGGTATATAACTAAGACAGATTTGTAAAAATATAAAAAAAAATTGTATTTTTTTTATCTTATATTTTTAATCTCAAAGAATTTCCAAATTTAATTCATGTTATGAAAAATATCATAGCATGAAAAATTAACAGCTAATGAAGTGTCACCATATGCCATTCAGTGCATTACAAAAAAAATATGATTTCTAAACTTTTGCCATACCTAGAGGACTCATGGTATGTAAACTGGACATATGAAGTTTTGTCTATCTATCAGTTATTCTCGTGTCATATGAGAGTTGCAATTCTACGTGTATATGAAATTATTTTTACTTTGTTTGTACCTTAAAAATGTACATGGTCTGGTTGATTTGGTGTTAAAAGTGAGATGATTGAAGGCTTAAGTGTTATTGTTTATTTTAGAGTTACGAAGGAGGTCTATGGTGACAAGTTAAGAGAGAAGGAGATGTTTGCACAGTCAAGGCGAAAATAACTCCGGAGCACAGAGTAAGAAATACTCCTTATACTGTGGAAATTTCTGTTAATGAGAAGGAGGAAAAAGTGCTGCATTCTGAGTGCAAAGATTGTTCTGCTTCTGCAGGTAGTTTTAAAAACTTGAAACTATACACATTTTACATTACATTTAAAAAAAAATATTTGGTTAATCTCTTTTTAAAGTCTTCTTAAAATTACTTAATAATTGTTATTATTTACATTTTTTGAGAAAAAGAGGTAAAATTATAACTTTCAGAATAGCAGCTGGCACTATTTTGCAATTACACCTGGTAGGAAAATTATATCTTTAAGGTATCCAAACTTACAAAATATTAGGCGCTGCTCTTTTTTTTGTACATATCTGGGGTGGAAAATCCAAGTAAAACTGCTTTAAATTTTTTAAAAGTTGACCTTTATGCATAGAGTTTTTAGAGCATACCAACACAAAAAGTTACGTTTGTTAGGACAAAATGAGGAGCTATGAACATTGGAATAATTTTTTTAGACATTAAAAGGTTGTATCCCCAAACCATCTCCGAGACTTGTTTAATTATCAAATTTCGGCGTCATTTCACATTTCTCTGGTGGGGGGCATTCCTAACTTCAAAAAAAAAAATATGTGCGAAAAAAAAACACTTTATTTATACCAAAATAACTCAAATAAACATGAAAGACCTAAATACAAAATTTCTTAATTGGTGCCTGCCTGTCTGTCTGGACAACGATGACTGAAAAGCCACTAAAGTTAACCGATTTTGATGAAATTTGGCACAAAAATCCTTTGGAACCAAAGAATGAGCTGATTAGTTTTTGATGGGGGTGAGGGTTGTAAAGAGGGTAAGAAACGGGGTTGAAAATCATAACCCACAAACCGTATCAGCTAGCAACACACATACAGTTTTCACATTAAAAGAAATAATTATATTTTCAACAAAAATTAGCAGATCAGTAATTTTGGAGATATTGAAGAAAAATAAAATTTATACATGCCTGCTGGTGCCATGTTTTAAAAAATATTTTTCTGGTATTTTCTAACTATGATGTATTTTTTGTACCAGTTTCTGTTAAGCTAGGAACACACAATGCAAATTTAGTTTTCACAAGATAAAAAAAGACGCAAGCAGAATGTGTCTCCTTTTAACCTGTTATTAGAAAATTGTTAACTGTTTTTAACTTTTCTTTTTTGATACTTACAGGGGGCTGCAAGCATGCCATTGCTGTCCTTTTTTGGCTTCACAGAAGAAGTGAAGAACCAGCCTGCACCTCTACAATGATGTTGGAAATGCTAAAATGGATTTGCAGTCACTTAAACGAAGACGTGCCAGCCCTCGGACCAAAAAGTCATAATTATGTGTCTCAATTGATGTAAATCTGCGCAGATAACAAAGGGGTAATATATACCATTTTGCGATCTGAAGACAAGTACACCTATATCGATGTATACCAGCTCTGGTTCAAGTTTAAAACTGCAGAGAAAATGGACCAAATGGAATGTTGACAGGTTCATTAATTACATGCGGTCAAATATGAGCGATTCCTTGTGTGTCGAAGCTGAAACGGATACTCGACTTCAAGCCAATTCTCCATTATGGCACAGCTTGCGATTTGGCAGAATAACGTTAACTGAGGCTATTTTTGGCGCTTCTAAAGTGGAGTGCTGCTAAACCGATTTTTATAAAAAATTTACAAAATATCTTTGGCATCAAGCAATGAGTTTTTAATGGTTGTGGGAGGTTGGAAAGAGGGTTGAACTTCTAAAAACATCCTTACTTACTGTAGCTGCTAGCTAGAGATATTCAAGAAAAGGTTCTTTGGGCGATATATGTGTCTGCTAAAGCACTTTAAAAAATCCGTGTTTGTTTAATTAATATCTGCGTTTTTTTTTTGTTTTTTAATGTTTATATTTTTTTAAAGTCTCATTCGTTACTTAAATATCTGGTCATAAAACAAAAATTTAATCTCAAAGTGCCATAAAAAATGTAGATATCTCAAAACGCGCATACTTACAGTAATACCAAAAATATAGTTACTACCTAAACTAATGCAAAACATTGAGTTGTTTAATAAAACGCGGAAATTATTTATAAAACATGGATTTTTTTTTGTGAAAATCACAAAAATATATGATAAACTCCAAAAAATGTTGTCAGCCTGAATTTTTTTATCTCTGTAGAAACTTCAAAGTGATAGATCACAAATGAACCCCAAAGTGAAGTACCGTTTTTTATCAAATCTTGAAGTGTTCTATGTGAAACATTGTTTTTCGCCAATTTGAATAACATTTTTTGTTTCATGTAAACCATTTATAATGTACAGGGTAAATCAGATATCGTGATTAAAATTTAAAACCTGCTATTAATATATTTATAGTTTGATGACCCAAGTACTCAGATTGCTAAAAAATCAATGAGCATAACTACTAAAGACTTAAAATAAGTGTTATAAAACACTTTTATGAAATTTTCGTTATGATTTCTGTATTGTGTATTTTGACTATGACAATATACTAAAATTTTATACAAATTGGTGGAGCACAATTTTTTACAGAGGAGTCTTATGACAGGACTATCAAAAACTTAAAAAAACTGTTAAGAGATAAAACCTCAATGTAAGGTACCGCCAAATAAATTATAGGTTTTTGGTATTGCTAAAAAGGTCTTTTGACAAAGATTTTGAAAGAAAAAAAATCTTCACTGATTGATGTTAATACATTGTTTTGATTCCCTGTACAAATCTTGGCATAATAAGAACCGAAGACAGGCTGTTAGGATAAAAAATTGTCTCTCTGAAGAGATATTAGTGAAGTCTGGAGTACCACAAGGGGACCTATGTCTACAATTCTTTTCATTTGTTTTATTAATGATATTTCAGACTGTTTCTGTTGCTGTCTAATCCTTCTATATGCAGACGATTAAAAGATTTTTAGAATTGTTAAAGATTTTAGGGATTGTGAAAGAGTGCAGAATGATCTCAACACTTTTTTACAAAATTTAAAGACTTAAGGGTATTATTTGACCCAAGCTTAAGCTTTAAAAATCACTATAACTTTATCTGTAACAAAGCTTTTAAACTACTGGGTTTCTTAAAAAGGAGCCTATCTGAATTTAAAAATATAATCTGTTGTAAAAATGTTTATTGTTCTCTTGTTAGATCAATATTAGAATATTGTAGTTCCATATGGTCCCCATTCTATAAATGTCATGTAGAAAATCTGGAAAGGGTATTGAAGAAATTCTTATGTTTTGTAGCTTTTAAACTTAAAATTCTATCTGGGGAAATAGTTTATTGTGATGTTTTAAAATTTCTAAAGGTCACAACTCTTGAAAACCGTCGAGTAATGTCTTGATCTAGCTTTTATTTTCAAGATTTGAAATGCAATGTTTGATTCTCGTCAATTAATACATAGAATTGGCTTAAGGGTTCCACAGCGGAGTACAAGAAATAGGAATATTTTTAACTTAGAATATTATAATACAAATTACAACCTTAATAGACCTATACGAAGAATGTGTAGCTCTGCTAATAATGTGGATATTTTTTTCCACCTCTCTGGATTCCTTCAGATATAAAATTAAAGTTTTGTATATTTAGAATAATAAAAAATTGTATAATTAGAATAGTACATTTATTTATTTTGTTTTATTAATAATTTACTATTTTCTTGTGTATCTAACACTCCTTTTGTTTAAATAGTACGTATTTTTGACCATATTATTTAATAAAACTATTTAACTTTAGTCTTGATATTTTTTTGTCCGCCTTTAAAAGCTTGAGTTTTAGGATACATAAAACATGGTAAATTTACAGTAGGTATATATTTATTTCTTACAAAACAAAAGAACAGGCAATGATTTTATTTCACTTCACTTATTAAAAATAAAAATTATATAAAACTATTGTAATATTAAAAATGACAATTTTTTCCATTGAAGGTCCCAAAATGAATCTTATTTACAGAACATGCTTCTAAAAAAAGATTGAAACAATTTCAGACAGTATAAAACCACTAGGCGCCCACCCCAAACATCATTTTGAATCACTCACAAATAGGCATCATTCCGCACTTGTACTTTATTATAAGTCATCTGATATGGGTTCGTCCTGGCGATGGCGTGTTAATATTTCCAATAGGAATATGCTCCTAAGGCAATTGAAACAAAAGAGAAATAAAAAAAAGAAGTTAAAAAAAACGCATCCAATTTTGAATTTTGTTTTTCCACCCAAGATTTTTTTCGGTTGAAAGTTATGAGAAAAAAGTCTTCTTGGGTGTTTGCCAGACATCTGTTATTTGACGGCTCATATGTCCTATCATATAAGATCCTCATAGAATTTCACTATTTTGACCTTTGGTACAATACATTAAAATACGGTTACATTTTACAAGTTTTTGTGCAGGGGGGAAAATAATGTCATTTTTAATATCATTTTTCACAAATTTTCGTCTGCAATGCATTAGTAACTTGATTTTCCCAACATCTAAAATTAAGACGAGATTCGACCCCAACCCAGTCCTTGGCAGGTAAACTAACCCAGAAGTTTTTGGTTTAAGAAAAATTTGGGAAGAAACATTGACTCTTGCTAATCAATGCATCTCTCTAAATTACTTGCTATGAACTTCTTAAACTACAAAAAAATTAACCCTGAGGCAATAAATTTAAATATAAGTTTAAAAAAATTCCACTAAACTTGAAGAAAAAATATTAGAAAAAAAAATAACTTGAAGTGATTTACCATATTTTTTCACTCCCATCACTGGAGCTAAAAAAAATTTTTACAGAAGTTTTATACGTCCCTAGATTCCCATAAAGGTGGGGAGGACTGACCTTATCAGACTTTTCTATGTCATAAGTGGGAAGTTTGGCTCGGTCAATTTTAAATAAATCTTTTCTTTCCAGTTTTTAAGCAAATCAACAAAAGTCTTATTACAGAATGAGATATAAATTCCCAATGTCTATAGTGGAGTTAAATATAAATAAAAAAAAAGAGTTTTACCAACACAAAACTATTGGATTTTTGGCATCCTCCACTAGTTCTACCACTGACTGGTTTCAAACAAATTCCCACTATCCATAGTAGCCATCATTTCTCATCCTGTTATCTATAATGTTTTGCCAAGCATTTGTTCATGACTTGTTGGTTTGATCGTTCGTATTATTTGTCTATAAAACCTTATGGCGTACCGATGATCCCCAACAAGGGTGAAACACATGTTTGCGTTTATTCTCCAAGTCACACCCGGTATGTATTCTTGTGGTACTCCGGTGTATTTTGTAAAGTTCATTGTTTTTGTTATCGATTCGTTATAGTTGAAGGGCCGACTGGTGGATGGACTGTGTCTGAAACCAGTGGTGGTTGGTAAAACTCTTTTTTATTTACTTTTTTATTTAAAAACTTTATTGCTATAAGAATAATGGGTTAAACAAGAAGTGAACTAAATTTTACTTGTCTTAACAGATTGTATGAGGGTTATTTTACGCGAGAACCATCAAAGGTAAACCTATATTTTTTTACATGATCATGAAATATTTTTTTGTAAAGAAAAATTTTTCCTTTGGGTGGCGATGTCTCTAATGGGGTTGTATTTGAATTTCAGCTGTGATCTTCACACACTATTGCGCCCAGCCGTGGATAATTTTTTCAGCTTTAGTGCCTCTAGAACCACAATTTTCTTCTTGGTCACAAAGGGAAGGGCAAAAATATCTTAAATTTCCAGGGGAATTCTGACATTTATTTATTTTCACATCCGCGGAAAACGCACTTTTTCATTTTGATGCAGAAAAAGCTCGAGAAAAAATAAATACAACTTTTAACAGATTGTTTACTAAACAGAAATGACATTTAGTGACAGCTAAGCATTAAACTGAAGTTAGGAAGAGGATGAGAAAAAGGTCACCACTCGCTACTTTTCTCGTAAAGTTAGTTGGCTAAAAAATTTTTTTGAGCGTTTTTGTAGAACTCCAACTTTAAAAATTTTTTTCTACAAAACCAAGAGTTTTTCAGAAGAAATAATAAATGCGTTTTGGATAACTCACTCTAAGGTACCAAATTCCGTTGCTTCCCAAAAATGTGGGAAAACCCCATTATTATTAATTATAAATTAATTACGAAAGAAAGCTTTTTGATTAAACTTATTTATATATTTTTTCATATAACATTAAAACTATATCACTATATCCATAAGAAACAACAACTGAAATATCAACACAAAATCATTTAAAATTAGTAACAAATCTAAGATAAATTTATAAAAGATGTTCGAATCTATCTCCTTCAACTTCAATACATTTTTCAAATCTACGCCTTAAACCGTTAACAGTATTAACAAGAAACTCTGAAAAATTTTCGTTTAGTTGGTTGACTTCTATTTCCACCAGCTCTCTTATTTGTTGAGGATTCTGGATATCTACCTGAAATACTTCATCCTTCAGATAATTCCACAAGAAAATGTCAAGCGGTGTAAGATCAAAGCTGCTTGGCGGCCACCGAATATTCCCATTTTTTCCAATCCACTCCCCAAAATGATTGTTTAAGAAATTTTAAACATCGCGGACATTATGAGCCGTGGCTCCATCCTGATGAAAAATTAAATTTTGCAGTTCGATAAGTGGAAGATCTTCTAGAAATTCAAGCAGGTGGGTCTCCAAAAAATGTAAATATCTATCGCCTGTTAGAGTTCCTTGAAAATAAAAAGGTCCTATTACACAGTCTGCTAAAATCCCACACCAAGTATTAACAGACTGTCTTCCTTGCAATGTCACTTCCTTTATAAAATTGGGATTTTCAGTTGCCCAGTACCTATGATTTTGTCTGTTGGGTACCCCACAAGTTGAAAATGTAGATTCGTCCGACCACAAAATCCTGTTCAAAAAGTTTGGGTCATCCATCCTTCGTAGCATCGTGCGGCAGAAATCACACACGTTTTCTCTTTTGGTCCGGATTTAGAGCTTGCACGGTACGCGACTTATATGGCTTGTAGGAATGTTTCCTTAGCTAACTTCTAACCTTTCCATAAGAGCTGCTATTTTGATGCCCTTCTTGCCTTAAAACTCTACAACCTTGCCGAATTGAGGATTTAGAATTTTCTTGAAAATGAAGAAGAATATTGTAGTATTTTTTTAAATAATTTAAATTTGCCGCCAATCAATATATCGATTTTGCCTGAATGTCATTGGTCAGCTGATGGGATCTTCCTCTTTCCATCATGGCTCCCAAGCCGTCCATGTAAGCAATTACTTTATTTTTATATTTTTTGCAATAAAAGTTATGAAACTAAGAAAATATAAGCTTAATTTAACTCCTTAACCTGCCAACCTGCAGCGTCAGGTGTGGAGTAGCCAAAAAATAGCAGGATTGACGAGATAATTTACGATATAAATTGGCCATTGGAAAATTTTTAAGGGTCAATAATTTTTGCTAATTATGGATAATCAATCGACGCCTCGGGGAAATACCAACCCGTTTATGGTTATCAACATTAAGGAAGTTATTGCTGCCGCAATAAATGCCAACGCCGAAACCAGAAGACACGAGCTAACCCTCAACGACGTCTCTATTTTGATACCCCAGTTTTCTGGATCCCCTGGTGAAAATGTCGACTTATGGGTGAAAACACTCGAAAAAATCCAAAATGTATACAAAGAAGGTGATTATGTTATGGTTGCTAATGTTGACACCACGGTTGGTGTAAGTAAAAAGTTGATCCCGAAGTATCGAGGTCCATATGTCATTAAAAAGGTACTTTCAAATGACAGGTATGTCGTAACATTCCAAAATACCCAAGTGCCTTATGATGGAATCCTCGAAGCTTCAAGATTAAAAGCTTATGAACAGTAGACTATTATTTTAAATAAACTTGTTTTTTTTTTACTAATTTTGTTTTTCAGTTGGTATGTAGTTGAGGTTTATGAGATTTGACTTTTTTTTGTTACAAATGTTAATTTAAAAAAAAAATACATATTTTTTATGAAAACTTACTTAAGTAAATAAGCTTATGTATTTCTGAAATATTTACGACTTATGTTTAATAGCTTATGGTGATATGCTTATGTTATGTTTATGGATAATAAAATAGCTTATGACTTGCTTATGGTTACATTATGCTTATGTATTTATGTGTATTCTACATTGTAAAAAAAAATATTCTTATTTGTTTTTTTTCTAATTGATCAGGAGATCAATGTGTCAGGAAGGCCGAAGCTGTAGTATTTTTTTAAATAATTTAAATTTGCCGCCAATCAATATATCGATTTTGCCCAAATGTCATTGGTCAGCTGATGGGATCTTCCTCTTTCCATCATGGCTCCCAAGCCGTCCATGTAAGCAATTACTTTATTTTTATATTTTTTGCAATAAAAGTTATGAAACTAAGAAAATATAAGCTTAATTTAACTCCTTAACCTGCCAACCTGCAATATTAAAGTTTATTTCTTCATTAGCAGGAACATACCTCTTTTTTCTTCGTACGCTTGACGTCTGTCTAAATTTACGAAAGAGCCGTGTGGATCTCGTAGGACATTGTCTGTTTGGAAACTGCTGTCTATACTCACGAATAGTCGCA
Organism: Oxystoma pomonae; assembly: GCA_963921995.1. Classification (NCBI taxonomy): domain Eukaryota; kingdom Metazoa; phylum Arthropoda; class Insecta; order Coleoptera; family Brentidae; genus Oxystoma; species Oxystoma pomonae. Next base: position 102,966,250 of record OY998166.1, on the reverse strand, counting down.
CGAGAGTTATAATTGTTTCTAGCAAATAACAATAAAATTTTTTGCCTTTCTTGATCTGAATAAACCATTTTTGTGAAAGAATAGGCCCTACAAATTTCTATGCAAATGATTTGTGTTGACATTTTTGTTTCCTATTTTATTTTGTTTTTTTTTCATGGGTAACTAGTTAACTATAGTGACAGTTTTGACCGTAGGGGTAAACAATGACTTAAAGGTTGCCATGGACAAGTGGGTTTCTTTGCGTGGCCAACTTAGTCATTAAAAATTGCAAATTTTTTCAATTTTGAAAATTTAAATGTTAATATCTTGCGGACGGTGAGAGATAGACCCATAACATGTTATATTGTTGTAAAGGTATTTTTTTAAGGAATCCAAAAATACAAAAATATAAGGGGTATTCTATTTTAAAAAATTGACTTTTTCGTTATCCTTCGTATACAGGATGACCTAAAAAAATTGGTATAGTGTAAAAAAACCCGTTTAATTTCATAAGTCATCCATCGTTTGGTTCATCTTTCTACATCAAATAATAAAAAAGTTAAAGGGGGGGGGGGCGTTTACAAATGATCACCCTGCACAATTCAAACAACGCTATTATTAATAGAATAATAAAAGATGGCATTCATAACTTATGAATCACCCTCTATATACTTACCTGGATCAGGTTGCATCAAATCTGTAAATTCTTGAGGAAGGATTTTAACCTTCCGGACTCGGTCTGCGGCCAAATTTAGGCGAAAGAGCTTGTACCTCATTTGGTTATTGTCAATTTTATAGCCCATTTCCTTGTAGAGTTTTAGTTGGGAAATGAATCCTTGGTTTGGGTAGACTATTCTTCTTTTTGCTTTAACCTTTTAAATTAAAATACCTACTTTAACAGGGTGGTGTACGGGGTGTACTCCAGGTCTTGATAATTGCAATCTTAAGTGAGAAAATTCAATTTGAGGGTGTTGATTCACAGCTTTGACCTGGCATATTATGTGCAAGCCTATCTGATAATATTCTGTATGAACTGCACTGAACTGTATTTCTAATTATATCGAAAAATATTTTCTTGCCCTTTAAACTGACATAGGATTTTGAAAAGTACTTAAAATAAAAATAAAAAAATTGATAAAATTTTATTTCCTGTAAAAATACTAGTCACTATTGCTTGGGTTTTTCTACTTAAAATAATTCAGAAAATGTTAAAAATTCACTGTATAAATTAAATTAACTGCTATTTGTTAGTTGTTTAAATAAATAAAAATAAATATAGCATGCATATACAAAAAAATTCTGTTCTATACTCAAATCAATGATGAAGTACTTTCACGTTTAATGAGCTTAAATTAGATGTGTACAGAGTGATCCTAATTCGAGGGGATTGGTGGGTTTCAGATATTTTTTGTTTTTTTACTACCTATTTTTATCTTGTTTATTTTTAATTTTTTATCATTTTCTTATTTATTTTTATAGTATACCGTTTACGAAAAAAAGGACAATAAAATAAAATACAAAAATTTAAAAAAATTATTAAGAAAAAAAAACATAAATATGAGTGTGATACATCGTTTTAACGAAAATTTCACGATTATTTTAAACATAAAGGAAAAAGTAGGTCATTCCATAAGAAATATAGCAAATTACTGTTATATCTGAAAATCTAAATGTAACAGCTAAAATCCAGTTTGACAAATTAAAAGCGATTTAAACCAAAAAAATATTTTCATTAATAAAAGGTCAAATTCTAAAATAAATATTTTTCAAAAAACTCCCATTGCCCAAAAACCGGTGGACTTACTGACATGCGATTTCCACCATTATTTATTTCTCAAAAATCAAGCCCAAATACCCAAAAACCCCCAATCCCCTCGAATTTGGACCATCCTGTATATTTATAATTTTTACAGATTTCATTTATACTTTAGATTGACTAAAATATAATTGTACAACAACCTCAACTCACCTTTTCAAAGGCATCTGCATAGCTAAGCTGGTATTTTTTCATTACATAAGCAATGACCACTGTGGCGCTGCGAGACACTCCAAAATAGCAGTGTACCAAAACTGTGCCCCCATTGGCAATAGCTTCTTGTATAAAAATGTATGTGTCATCTGATTAAAATAAATCAAGTTATTAAAGAAACTCTGTAAAAAGTATAGTAGGTATTTATATTTTCTGAGAGCAAATCAAAAAAATTATAATGTTATGGATGGAGAACTTTTTTTGTTTGCCATACTGAGAATTCAGGTGCTCAGGGATTATACAGAAGCTTAACTCTTTTCTTTAATGCACAAGCAATTATGTAAGTATTTCCTAAAGAGATTAATTTATATAAACTATCCAGTAGACTATGGAAATATTAAATTTAATTTTTATCATTAGGCTCACTCCATTTAAAAGGTGATTACTATTTAAAAAAAGTGGCTGCTCGATGATTTTATAATTTTAAAATTTTTGGTCACTTTTAGTTTTCAGATTTATAACTTTTTTGGTGTCAAGAAACACTTAAATTGGATGGTTTTCAGATATTTGTGTTATTTCTTCTATGTTAGTTATGGGTCATTCCATATCAAATCAACCAAAAAATCACAAAAATTTTACGCGACCAATTTTTCAAAATAAAAAAGTCAGCATTTTGACCTTAACAAGAATGTACAAAACTAGCAATATCTCGAGAACCACTTACACTAGGAAAGTAATAAATGGCTCATTTTAAAGTCATTTTGAAGCTCTTTTTTATGAAATATCACAACATAATTTTAACAAAAAAAAAATTGAAAATAAAAAATTGAAAAATTCAAAAAGGCCATTTTTAATTTTTTTGAAAAAAATATATAATTTTGGTCAAAGTGTTACTTAATTATCCACAAAATTTTATGATGGAGAAATGATGGGTTCAATGTCAAAAAAAATATCAAAAATATTAAGTACATTAAAAATCATACATTTAAAAAAATAAACATATTTTAGGAGCACCAATAGTGCACTGGATATTAAAATAAATAAATTTGTTGGATGGATACAGGTTTTAAAAACTACCCAGAGGCTTTATCTACAAATTATTTTATTTTAAACTCGCAAAAGAAATAAACAAACTTTTCTACTTTGTTGATAAAAATTAGACAGAAAACACTAAGACTAACTATATACCTTAAATTTATTTTTTTAACTTTCTTTTAAGAATTTCTGATGAATCTGACATTTCTTTTTTGCTGACATTGTAAGTTCTGCCAGTAGCAGTGTTGGGTTCAACTTTTTTTATAAGACTTTCTGGTTTAATAATTAAAATTCTTTTTGTTTTTGTACTGCGCAGCACATCCATCCGAAAAATAATGTCATGTCAGCAAATCCCCACAATGTACCTAAACAGACCAATAAAATGAAGGAGGTGTGTCCTTAATGTTAAACAGGAATAAACAGGCAGTATTTCACAAAAGTATTGGCAGGTTTATACAGGCATATTTTCCTAAGAATTGGAACATCCAATAGTACGTCTCCAGTGGAAAAGAGGTTTTGTAAGTAAATATTACAATGTGGGGCAATGTTAATCTGATTACTGATACAGAATGAAACGTAGGATATAATTTTTTATTAAATAAAATATTGTTAAATATTTTTATAATATCGCTTTAAACCCCATTATATTCTTCTAATTACCAAAATGCATTGTCTATTTATAGGCGATTTTTCATGCATGTGACATTTTTAATAAATTTTTTCACATTGAACCCATGATTTGTCCATCTCAAAATTTTGTGAATAGTTTAATAACACTTTAAAGAAAATAATATAATTTTTTGAAAAAAAATAAAAATGGCCTTTTTGAAATTTTTCAAAAAAAAAAATCAAAAAATTTTTTTTTTATTTTTTTTTTTTCAATATATGTTATGCAATATTCTCATATGAAAGGTCTTTATAAGAGCTTTAAAATGAACCTTCACCTACTTTTCTATTATAAGTGGTTCTTTGGATATTCCTAATTTTGTGCGCACATGTTAAGGACAAATAAGTGACTTTTTCGATTTTCAAATATTAATTCAAAATAAACAACTGGTCAAAAAAGTCTGAAATTTTGGATTTTTTTTGGTAGGAAAAACATGTATACTAAAAATCATCAACATCGGAGATGGTGTGGTAAAATACCCTGGTTGACTTGATATGGACTGACCCATCATTTTTTTGTAAAAGTTGTGGTTATCCAAGTATTTATTTGTTGAAAAGATTAGAGGAAGATCGAGGAGTGAACCAATTTGGCAGGAGGTGTATAAAATTCTTAGTAGGACCCATGTTTTAGGACTAGGCAGGACCGACCACATTTTGGCTGCAAAATCCTTGCAAAATCCCGAGAAATCCTGCGCGAAATCCCACAAAAGTCTTTGCGAAATCGCGCAAAATCATGCCTACTTCTAATTTTTTTCTAAATATAAAGTTAATATAAAATTCAGAAGCTACCTACCTAAATGAGACAGTAAATCTTCTTTAGCCTGATCTGAAAGCTGAATATATTTGAAAGAGATGTGCTGTAGTTCCAAAATATGTCTTGGCAAAGGACAAGTGTCTATTGTAATAATATGGGTGATCTTGTGCTTATTTAGTGTTTCTAAATCTTTGGCTGCTGACAAACTACCTGTTAAATAAAAGAGTTTTTAAGAGTGAATTTTTATTAAAACTGAAAAAATTCCAATACTATGAATAGCTGTTAAATGTTAGCCTAACCCTCTGCCTAACTTTTTGGTAAATCTTCTTGTGTTTGTTTTGTTGATTTTGACACAGGGTTTAAAGAGGTGCACAATAAATAAAACTGGTTTAGGTCCCAGACTTGGAACCTATTTGGTCTTGTTGTTCCGATAGGTTCATTATCAACCTTCTAACAATACAAAAATTTGGGAAGTCCTTTAGATTTTTATTACAAGCTTTAGGTATTAGATATTAATTTTTTTCAAACCTCACAATACAATAAGAGTATCTCCTGTCAACTATAATAATCAAATGATTTGGTACTTAAGGCATGCATAAGTATTCTTGAAAAAGTGAGCAGAGTGTAATCACATCTCACCTGGGGCCTGTATTCTTGGCGACCTGTGAGGTGAGTAAGTAGTCACCGGTGAGTATCTATCTCTATCACTTTTCACATGGTTCAAAGCAGGTAAGAAGTGTGAAATTTGTTTACACTCACAGGCAAGGGTGTCAAGAATACAGGCCCTTTTTTAGATTTTTTATGACCTTTTAATTTATTAGGCTTAATTAGAGCTTACCACTTACCCAGGAAAAGATTGGGTTCAATCTGATCGATGCTAATTGGGCCAAAAACAAAATTGTCTTTGTGTAGAAAATCCATTAGTAGCAATTTCTTTAATATTGTTACCTGTTAATATGTAAGATTGGATTAGTGCCGTTGTTTGATAATGTATACAATCGCAATCAAATTAAACCAATTTTGAATTTTATTTTGATTTTTTTAAAGGCCGAAGCATAAGAAGTCTGAAGTTAGAAGATTTCTTCTACTTTTCTTTAACAGCGGGCCAGATAAGGTTTGACTGACTAAGGGTCGGTTTCTCGATAGCGGGTTACAAGAGAGTTAAATTAACACGGGCTATAAATCCCATTTTTTTTCCTGTTTTAAGCCAATATTTTTTTAGGCTAACCCTTATGCGCAATTTTACAACTCATAGTTAACGCAACTTACTCTCACCTTGAAGCCCTGGTTACCTTGGAGTTGATTTTAACCCGCTTTTTAAAGATTTTACAAGGTTATGTTTCTCGAGTTAACGCTAACTCCTATTAAGAAACCGGCCCTAATTACGGCCAGAAAATTTAAATCTCCTCCCCTTTTTCAACCAACAATTAATCGACTAACCGCACTTTTCATTTCGTTGTTGTTTTGATCATAGAAATTGAAATCTTCTATTTCTATGGTTTTGATAGAAAAAATATTTTTTAGGAAAAAGATTGATTTCTGTAGAAAAAACTCGGTGGAGTCCTCGTAACTATGGATATTGGAGAGCTCCTAGACTATAAGGTAGCCGTAAAATGATTATAAATAGTCATTTCATAAGTCTAACTTTAAATTTATACCTTTCTATTTGTTTAGTAAAAACCAACTAATATTTCAGCCTCCTCAAGCTTTAAAACGTAGTGCTCCAGGAGAAGATAGGAAACATGAATCAGAAAAGTCTAAAAAACTACGTAAAATGGCCAGGCAAAAAGCTGAGCAAATTATGCATAGGCCAGTGTCCCCTACACCTTCATTGCAGCCCTTTGATCAAATATCTGAGGAAGAAAGAGCGGAAATTTTAAGATATGTGGAAACTGAGCAAACACAGGTAAGTTTTAAGTTGTTTAAAATAAGCATTACTTAAATTAAAAATACATTTTCCAATTTTTTTTTAGGGAGAGGTGGTTGATGAAACCACAATAAAAAAAATTGTGCTTAACTTTGAGAAGCGAAGCCTGAGAAACCGTGAAATGAGAATTAAGTTTCCTGATTCTCCAGAAAAATTCATGGACAGTGAGATAGAGCTTCATGAAATTCTACAGGAAATGAGAACCTTATCTACTGCCCCTGATTATTATCCATTGTTGGTAAAATTACAAGTTGTTCCCAGCTTGTTGGAGTTATTATCACATGACAACACTGATGTTGCAGTAAGTACATAGTGCTAATCTACCAAAAATCACCAAAAACTTCCTTTTGTTTAGTTTTTTAAAAAGTTATAGGTTTTTAAAATCAGCAATAAAATTGGTACTTAATATGTAAAAATCTTAATTAGAATGTGATTGTTTCCTAGGTAGCAACAGTTGAGCTTTTACAAGAACTAACTGATATTGACATTCTCAATGAGTCCCAAGAAGGAGCTGAAGCTCTCATTGATGCTCTATTAGAACACCAAGTTATTGCTCTACTGGTTCAAAATTTGGAGCGACTGGATGAGAATGTCAAAGAAGAAGGCGATGGGATTCATAATACATTGGCGATTATTGAGAATTTGATTGAATTAAGGGGTGATATTGCAACAGAGGCGGGAAAACAAGGTAATACTTTTACAGAACTAATCTATATCCTGAGCTATATCCACAACCAAGTTTAAATATCTGTATGCATTTTCTGTGATTCATTTTTTTAGGCTTGCTGGCATGGTTACTAAAAAGACTAAAACTGAAAGCTCCCTTTGATGCAAATAAACTTTATGCTAGTGAAATGTTATCAATTTTGCTCCAAAATAATGAAAAAAATAGAAATTTGCTTGGAGAAATTGATGGTATCGACACACTTCTGCAACAGTTGGCTTTCTATAAAAGGCATGACCCCACTACTGCAGAAGAGCATGAATTGATGGAGAATCTTTTTGATTCGTAAGTCTAAAATAGTCAAATTAAATTCAGTCAATTACAATCATGGATTGGCAAAAGTACACTTATATTACAGTCCTTTAATATTTACCTATTTCTCTATTTTTTTAGTCTCTGCAGTGCACTTATGGTAATTTCAAACCGTGATCGATTCCTTAAAGGGGAAGGTCTCCAACTGATGAACCTTATGCTGAGAGAAAAAAAGACTTCTAGAAACGGCTCATTGAAAGTCCTAGATTATGCAGTCTCTGGTCCACATGGTAGGGATAACTGCAACAAGTTTGTGGACATTTTGGGCTTGAGGACTATTTTCCCATTGTTTATGAAGACGCCAAAGAGGAACCGGAAGAAGGTATTAACAGCAGAAGAGCATGAAGAGCATGTTTGCAGTATTATTGCTTCGATGTTGAGGAATTGCAGAGGACCCCAGCGACAAAGGCTAATTAGCAAATTCACAGAGAATGATCATGAAAAAGTAGACCGATTACTGGAACTTCATTTTAAATATCTTGAAAAAGTAGAATTTATTGATGACACATTAGAGGATAATGATGATGAAGATGCTAACTATCTAAAACGCCTGGAAGGGGGCTTATTTGTACTTCAACTGATAGATTATATTATTGTGGAAGTCTGTGCTGGGGGTGCTCCAACAGTAAAACAACGTGTAATGCAAATATTGAACCTCAGAGGTGCTTCTCTAAAGACCATAAGGCATATTATGAGGGAATATGCTGGGAATCTTGGAGAGGATGGGGATAAAGACTGGCGAGATCAGGAACAACAGCATATTTTACATTTAGTAGATAAATTTTGATTGTTTTTTTGTATAATACTTGGTATAATATTAAGTTCTTATGTAATATATTTTGATGTATAACATAGCCCTCAATTTTTGTCATTTTCAAAGTTACCCATAGAATACAGAGCGCGGGTGCCATAGGCGGGTGCCGATGTGTGGAACGCGCCCTGTGTCTAGTTGCCCCATAACTATTGTCAAGAGAATATCCTCGTTCCTATTGTCCATGTGTGTGTGCTTCGTAGAGAAGAATTAGACATAACCAATTTTCTGTGTTTATTTATGTTTTGGTTGTACTGTTTTTCCTTGCCTTTTTAGTGATTTCTTGATAGTTTAAGAAAAGGAAAGGAATTCTCGGGTATCTCAAGAATATGGATGAAACAACAGATTCAGTGGCAAAGGTAAAAAACGGCTAAATTTAATAAATTTCAAAGAAATTTTTACCGCCAAAATAAACCACAGTCCAAAAGAAAAGAGACAGAGCCGGACTTGGAAAATAAGCATTATTTGATAAGTTGTTAACAATTTTTTTCAGGGAGTTTTTGTATTTAAAAATTCATTTAAACGCAAAAATAAACGAAAAATCATCGACGTCGAACAAAATGATAAATTATCAAATCCTTTTGCTAACAACCTCTGGTATCAGCAATATAATAATGTCTGGACTGAGCTTGAACAGCAGCTTAAGGTAAGTTATTATAGATTGAATTAACTTTGTAACTTGCGGTTTCCTCCTGGATGTATATTCTTGAACAAGGAGCGGCATAGATCTATGACATGTATGATCACATGGGACGAAAACGTTATATTCTTGAGCGATGATTAGATCGATATGATTTATGTATATTCTTGAACAAGGAGCGGCATAGATCTATGACATGTATGATCACATGGGACGAAAACGTTGTATTCTTGAGCGATGATTCGATCTTACGGATTTCATGAAAATTAACGTTCCCGATCGCATGTTCCGAAACCGGGAACAGCGTCGAATCTAGTGAAGCTTGCGCAAGAAAGAGGTTTTTTTTATATGTTTTGCTTCATAAACTACTTTTTATTTGTGGGAGGTGATAGATCCCATCGCACGAGACTCATGAGAGAAAGACCGGATTGTATGACTTTCAAGAATACACGTCCTGGGGGTGCGCAGCGTCACTTAAATAACGCATCACATGCATGGATGCATGTGGGGACTCCCTGGTGGACACCATGATTCTTGAATTGTGATCATGTGAAATTTCATACAGCACATGTTCAAGAGTTATGCCCTGGTTTAACAATGCTTTTAATTTAAAAAGGACATTGGTACCAATATCTTCACTTCAATGACTCAAGATGTAATGGACTTTCTCAAAAAAAGTCACATAACCCTGCCACAAGAAGTTCCCACAGCAGTTCTCTTAACAGGGATTAATATGCCTGACCATGCTGCACAGTTTAAAAGTTTGGAGGATCAGATAAAAAGCGAAATCTCTCCACATGTTGCATGTTTAAAATGTCAAGAAGGTTCAAGTTTGAAATACATTATAGAAAGCATGATTGGTCAATTTGTCAGAGATGATAAGAAAGATTTTGAAAGTGAGGTAAAGATATATAACAGTAAAAATTATTCAGCTTAAATAAACATTTGATTTTATGAGCAGAAAAGGGCATTGTAATTTTTGTGGTTCCATTTGGATCAATAAGTTTTGTCATATAAAATGTTTGCGTGGTGTATAGCAAATATTATTTTCTGCTTAAAAAGTCATAAAAACATTCATTTTTGCCTCGTTTCTTAGCTTTGGTCTGTTTTCAGGATGAAGAAAATTCAAACAAACCCAGTATTAAAAAAAGTAGTCTGTGTTTTGGCTTATTGGAATTCTGGTATGATAATTTGATCAAAAATGGTGCTAAAAAGAGCTCAAATCCTTTGGTTATAATCATCCCTGACTTCGAGAGCTTCAACCTTAAGGTTTTGAAACATTTTATCTTGATTATTAGTTCTTACATTGAGAAACTTCCATTTGTGTTCTGTTTCGGAGTTGCTACGTCTTTAAACACACTTCAAACATCGTTTCCTTACCACGTTATAGCCAAAATTAGTATCAAAGTTTTCAAATGTGAAAAATCTATTGAGCACCTTAACAAAATTTTAGACGAGGTGTTCTTAACTCGCCATTCTCCCGTTCAATTCGGACCAAAGGTATTTAATCTTTTTACAGATATTTTCCTATTTTATGATTTTTCTGTTAATAACTTTGTACAGAATATGAAGTATGCCATGATGGAACATTTTTGCTATGGGAACGCCATGAGTTTGTGCACTTCAGATAAAAGCGAAGTTAAAGACATTCTGTTTAATGAATTTGATCATGAAGATTTAGAAAATGTCAGACAACTCATGTCGTTCCGCAAGTTGGTTGAATCGGAAACCTATGAAAATAGAATTAAATTGTTAATTGATGACAGTTATTTTAAGAATCAACTGTTTGAATATGTTATCACCATTCAGAAATACATTAGAAGGTTGCATATATTTTTAAAATGTTTACATGTGTTGGTTGCTGATTTACCTGGAGCTCCTTTGGGAAAACATTTAAGAGAAATTTATCCAAATGTTTTACAGACAAACTTTACAAGATCTCCTGAATTTATAGAATGTTTTAAGTTGTTGAATTTTCAATCAAAAGATGAGTTACGAAGAAAAGTGAATAAGACAGCTGATATAATTTATGGTGCTCTTAACAAAAATACAAAAAAAACTGAGCTCAAACAAATCTATGAAGAAGTATTAAACTGGATTGAAAAATTAGATAATATTGATCAACAAGATTTGAATGAAGCAAATTGGACAGAAATTCAAGAACAAGACATTACTTTTAATAATCAAACGACCAATAGAAAAGCTTTAAAGGAGGCGCTCTTAAATAAAACAAAACAGAAACCAAATCTTAACAGATATGAAAAATTGCGAGAAGAAATTTTAATTTTTTTCAAACTTACCTTTGCAAAGTTTCTTGTAGAGCCAAGTTCATATTATTTTTACGAAATTTTTTTCTTTGATGACATTTCGATTCAGAACAAACTTATTGGATCTCATAGGTCTGCTATTCACCAGGCTTTAAGCAATCCAAATCACTATCTACAAGTAAGTTCTGTAAAAATCGACTGTATAAAAAGGGTTGTATATGAAAGTAGAAGTTTTCACGGACGAAACGGTGTTGTAAAAATAATTTTTAATGTTTTACTTTTTAGTGTAAATGCTGCAAAATACCTAATAGTAGTTCAATAAAATCTTGTATGCCTGACATTTGTATAGCATACAAATTGCACTTGGAGTGTGGAAAAATGATTAACTTGTACGATTGGTTACAGGCATTTTTATGTATTCTTGACCCCACAGATCAAGATGAGGATGAATCAAAAAAAGTGGTGGATCCTGAGCTACAGTATCCTTTTTACAAAAAATCCCCCTTATTAATGTTTACTAAGTTTTTAATCTTTTGTCACTTCGTCACTATTTAAAGTGGAGGAACTAAAATTTTATTAAAAACAAAACACTGCATTATTATAGTGAGAAGGTAAAAATGAATCTGATTGATTTCTAAAATTATTCTTAACATTTTACAGAGCTCGTTTCACTCAGTGTGTGGCTGAGCTAGAGCATTTAGGATTCATCAAAAGTTCGAAAAGGAAGTTGGATCACGTTGCAAGGCTTACATGGGGAATTTAATTATAGTACCAAATCTGATCTCCAATATTTTTACTTTTAATCTTTTTTCTTACTTTATCGTTTCTATTTATTCTTAAGGTGTTTATTTTATGTCATTATTTGGACTTAAATAACTTTAACAAGACTTCAACTTCACTCACAAACTGTCATCATCTTTTTTTTAGTAAAATCAAAACAAAATTTAACTGTTTTTCTCAGAACTTTAAAAAGCCCCAATTAGGTATCTCCAAACAAATCGAAAAATAAAATTATATTTGGGCCAGTGCGATCCTGTGCACGAGGTCTTAATCGCTCAGCTGTTTTTGACTTTTGAACTTTTATGTAATTTTTTTATGAAAAAAGTGTAAAAAATGTTTGCAGGAAAGGTAAGCATAAGATTTTTGTGGTTGAAATTATCATATTCATGTAAAACTGTAAAATTTTAAGTCTAAGTTTAAAGAAAAAAAGTTTATTTTGTATACATTTTTGAGGTTATGCGGAGGTGCCTGATTCCGGCAGCTGCAGTGGTTGGAGAGGCCTCAAAGGATAGCAAAGGGAAAGAGCAAGCAGACAAAAATGTTTGCAGGTTAGACCCTATTTGTAGTTTTTGACTTTATATACATACATCCATTTTTCTCATTATAAACTTTGTATTGTAGAAAACAAATTGGTGTTCCATAAAGTAAGAAGTTAGCTGTATCAAAGGGTCATTCCATATCAAATCAACCAGGGTATTTTACCAGACCTTCTCCGATTTTGATGATTTTTGGTACACATTTTCTACCCACCAAAAAACTTCCCAAAATTGTGTGGGGGGGGGGGGGGTTGTAATTTTGACCAGTACTTTTTTGTTATTAATTTTTGAAAATTAAAAAAATTCCCAATTTGGTCTTGATATGTATATACAAAAAATTTTAAATCTTAGGAACCACTTAAGCTGGCAAAATGAGTGATGGCTCGTTTTAAACGTATTTAAAATACCTTTCAAATGATTTAGCACAATGCATAAATTTTTCAAAAAGGCCATTTTTGATTTTTTTTTTTTTAAATATATTTTTTTGTTCAGAGTTATAGCTAGCTATCCTAAAAATTTCATGATGGAGAAATGATGGGTTCATGACCAAGAAAATAAGAAAAAACTCATTACACAAAAATTTTTAACTACTACTACTTACTAGTGCAATGGCGAATGCCTCAACAATGAAGAAAAACCATGTCCGACTACATAAGCCAGCCTACTAAGTTCAGCTGGTTATGCAGCCGGTTTCTTCACTGCATCGCAGCTGGATCAGCACCCTGGCCAGGATTTGAAGTTGGAACTGCTGCTAACTGGAATCAGATGAACTGACCGAAGATGCTTGTGTGCACTTCTAAGCATGTCAAATAAAAAAAATGATTGGAGCAAGTTTAAAACCAAATGTTGCAATCCATTTGATATTGAGTCTAAAACTAAACATTCTGGAAAATTATGGAATGATACGCAGTGGATGTCCAATTATAAAAATATTGAAATAGGCATGAAAATTTGTAATGCATGTAGACTTAGGCTTGCTAAGGAGTTTAAAACTTCAGAAAACAAGGATGTGGCTGGTTAAGAATTTTCTTTTTTATTATTTATTAATTAAATTTGCATCTAATAGACATTTTTTTGATATTTATATTTATTAATATGTTTGCAAAATAAAAGTCGGCTGTATAATTTCTGGCACTTAGCTTACTTTTTATATTACTTTTTAAAAATTAAATAATAATAATAGTAATTTTTTTAAATTTTACTTTTTAAACTCAGTCAAGTTCAAATAAATGATCCTGATTTTGAAGACCACAATGAGTTACTCTCTATGTTAAATAAGTCCCTGGAACTGGTAGGAGAGTCGCCAATTAAGAAAAAAAATGTATATAAACAAAAAAATAGAAAAGGTGCAATTGTTAATGACCAGATTTGCCAAGGAATCAACATCTATTTTAATGCAGCAAGAAGAGTACAACCACGATGAACGAGATATGATCAATCAATTGAAGGCAAAATTTTTAAACACAAAAACTAGAAGTGAAAAATTTCTTGTTTTGTCTTGTTTACTGCAAAGTTTGAATAGAGCAAAAATTCAAGAAGAATTTGGAGTCTCTCAATATATGATCAGGGCAGTACAGAAATTGGTGAAAGAGAATGGGATATTAAGCTCTCCAAATCTGAAGCCTGGAAAAAACCTGAATGAAAGAGTTGTCCAAAATGTAAAGGACTTTTATCAACGGGATGATATAAGCAGACCAATGCCTGGTAAAAAAGATTTTGTTGTGATGAGGAAAGATGAGATCAATAAGAAACATGTACAAAAAAGATTAGTCTTAGCTAATCTGATTTTCCAGACAGAAAAATTGGCTTCTCCAAATTTTGTCAACTTAGACCTAAAAACTGTATTTTGGCAGGAAAAAGTGAAACACATTCTGTCTGTGTGTGTACTATTCACCAGAATATGAAATTAATGATAAGAGAGAGGCCTCAAAGGATAGCAAAGGGAAAGAGCAAGCAGATAAAAATGTTTGCAGGTTAGACCCTATTTGTAGATTTTGACTTTATATACATACATCACATCCATTTTTCTCATTATAAACTTTGTTTTGTAGAAAACAAATTGGTGTTCCATAGAGTAAGAAGTTAGCTGTACCAAAGGATGCCTCAAAATTTAATAAAATGCTTGATGAGAATAATAGGTCTTTGGCAGCAAATTACTATCAGTCTTTGTATAAAATGATCTGTAATCCACCTTCAATAGATTGCTATCTAGGAAATAGATGTCAGGAATGTCCAGGAGTAGACCATTATAAACACATCATTCTCAAAAAATTTGAAGAGGAACTCATTGATGAGGTAACATATAACAAATGAGTATCTGTAGATCGATGCACAATGGAATCCATTGTGAAAAAATCCAATGATTTTGGGCAGGAATTCACAGACAGTCTAATAAAACTGAAATCGTTGCTAATATGCAAAAATAAAAATATAACAACATTAAAAATAATCTAAAACCTGGAGAAGCCCTCATTACATGCGATTTTGTTGAAAACTACTCGTTTGAGGTTCAGGCTTACAATTGTTTGTATCTCGTGCCAATACTGTGGCATTTCATTTATTTTTGTCGAAATTAATGCCAGATTTAAAAAAAAAATATTTTAGGAATTTTTCTGATGCACTACAGCTCAATATATAAAAAAAAAAATTCTTAATGTGTGTCTCAATAAAAAAGACTTTGGAATCAAAGCAGAATGGCATTATTTTGCCACTTCTCATGGCAAGAGTGCATGTGATGGCTTAGGAGGCACAGTTAAAGGCTTGCAGCAAAGGCTAGTCTTCAGAGGCCATACAGTGACCAATTAATGACACCCCTTCAGTTGTTTACTTGGTGCCAAGAAAACATTACTGGTATTAATTTTAAATATTACATTGAGGATGAATATATTAACCATGACAAATTTTTGAATAAAAGGTTCACTGATGTACTAACCATACCTGGTACACAAAAAATTCTGTAATTTCCTATACAGAAAGCTCTTTTGTAGCAAAATTTTTTTCGGAAAGTTTAGAAACAGAAAATCATCACATTATGCCAGGGGGGGATATTATTTCCAAAATACAAAATGTTGAGTCAGGTTTTGTTACTGTGGATTGGTGGACTGGAGAGCTAAAAGTAAGCTTCCTTCATCCAAAAGGCCCTGCAGCCTCGTTTTGGTACCCAAGTAATCTGGATATTTTAGTAGTAACACCCGAAAATCTGGTAAAAAAAGTCGAACCTACTACTGCTAACGGTAGAACATATAAACTTAACAAAAAATAAATGATGGAGTCCTCACAAGTTCTTAAAAGACAATTAGACAAAAAGATGTAGTTGTATAATATAATATTTTGTATTTCTTATTATAAATATTTATTGCGTATATTTTTATTTTACTTGTTTAATGCGTTTAATATACAGAGATCTAAATTAAATTCATAGCCATATAAACCCAAATTTTAGTAATTTTGAGGTAACATTTTCAAATTTTTTTTTGCCAATGAACCCCTTATTTCTCCATCATGAAATTTTTAGGGTAACTAGGTAATAATAAAATAATATATTTTTTTGAAAAAAATCAAAAATGACCTTTTTAGATTTTTCATAATTTTTTTTTTTTTTTAAATTTATACATTGTGTTAGATCATTCGAAAGGTATTTTAAATACCTTAATGAGCCATCACTCATTTTGCTAGCTTAAGTGGTTCCTAAGATATTAAATTTTTTGTATATACATATCAAGACCAAATTAGGGATTTTTTTAATTTTCAAAAATTAATTACAAAAAAAGTACTGGTTAAAAAAATATAAAATTTTGGGAATTTGAGTTTTTTGGTAGGTAGAAAATGTTTACCAAAAATCATCAAAATCAGAGAGGGTGGAGTAAAATTTGTATTATTTGATGATTTATTTCTAAAGGCGGGATTACCCAGAATATATCTGTTATCTTTTTCCAACATAGTATGGTAGAAAAAGAGATGAAAAAGTAAGCTCTAAATTTAAGAATTGTGCATTTAGATGCTGCATAAACCAGCCCTATCTGGATAAATATGAACAACAACATTTGTTTATTATTTCTTGCATCTTAATGCTTACTTAACAGAACTATGACCACCAGGCTTAAGAATTAGAACAGCATCTTTAAACAAATCATTGTGTGAGAAATTTTAAAATATAGTCTTTTTGTGAAGTTCTGGTCACAGAAAGATCGATAAATGTGCTTTTATTTTACCCATTTTCTGTCATTTTAACATGGTTAAAATTTTATCAAGAAATATTTGCATTGATTATGGTCAACTACAATCAGGTCACATGCTTTTGGAGGTACAAACACAACTATTGAGTTCTTTTATTAGTGTTAAATGAACCCTAGCAACTTATAAGTATGTTGGTCGTGAAGAATTTTGTTTATTTTAGGCCAAGTGAACTCCCCATTTACACCAAAGACCCTCCAGTCAAAAGAGAGACAGAATCATCTGATGAACCCCCAACCTTTTTAACAAATTACATCAGATCAGCTAGAGAATCAATTGAAAAGGTCAGCAATGAAATGTCAGCCTACAAGAAGGTTGCCATTGAGAGTTTTAATGAAGGCAAACAAGAAGTTGATTGTGAGTTACATGATAGGTTCAAATATTTACTTTTCTCTGTTCATAAATATTTTCACCAGTGGCTTATGCTATCAGCAACCAGAAAAAATTAACATGAAATCTTCTGAAGAAAAAATTTAACATATTGAAAGCGTAAAAAAATGTTTTTTATACTTTCTATGGTTTTTTTAGGGGTAGTAGACTACCTTCGCCAAGAAAACAACATCTTGCCGAAAGCAGGGGCCATAGGTATTGGAGCCCTAACTGGTCTTATTTTTGGTCTTCGAGGGGGAATCTTTAAAAGGACTCTTTACTCCACCACTGGAGCACTAGGTATGGCAGCTGTTTGTTATCCAAAGGAAGCTGCAGAGTATTCAGAAATTGGATTGATTGAAGGAAAGAAGTATCTTACAATAGCTTATAATTTTATGTATGGAGGTAAGTTTGTCCAGTATAATCTCCAAAGTTTGTCTAAGGAAATAAGTTCTCAATAAAAAATGAACTTGTTATTAGTAGGTACCTAGATGTCCCTCCAAAAATATGATAGTAATTTTTATTATTGTTTTTGCATTTTTTAGTTGAGAAAGGTATTTAAATAATATTCAAAATATTTTTGATCAAAGAATTAAAAGACTTTTTGTTTACAGTAAAAAAGGATGAACCGCCACTAGAACTCCCATCTCTACCAAAAGTTCCGACAAGTTTAACTGAAGCTTGGGACTCCGTAAAATCTACATTTGTTTCAGATGAGTCCAAACCAGCTCCAATTGATGCTAAAGCTACTGAAAAAGTAAGTAGCTTAGATATGAACAAGGTATCTGTTGAGTCTAAAAATCCTGCCAGCCTAGTGTCTGAAACCCACCTCCTTGCTATGTCCAGCACCGATTCCTGCACGAGTCCTGTTGAAAATTCCAAAGAAAATGAACCTGCAATCCTTTTGTCCAATGAGAAAACTAATCTGTAAATATTGCTTTTTTTTATACTAATCAGGTTATTTTAGATAGATAAGACTTCTTAAAATCTTGATTGATTACACTGATTTTTAGTTTGGGTAAAAAACAAAAAAAATGTCATCCTCAACCTGTTGTCATTTTTTTTTTTTTTTTTAAAGAAGCCAATCCAAACAAACATATTTTCTTATTACACTATAACTGAAAATTAGATTCCTGGATACAATAGGGGCACTTAAGGTTGCAGTGCATGGTTTGGCTTTCATATGAGTAACCATACAACTCCAAATTACAGGGATGGAAGCAGGTTAGAATCATTTTTCTACTGACCTACTGAGCAAAATGAAAAAAAAATACTGACCAAATTTTTATTTATCTGGGCTCCTTCTAGCCAACCAACGTCCGCCCTTCAGACTTTGCTGTTTTTAATAAAGATGTATACAACATTTAAAGTCTACAAAAATTGCTACTTGGAAAGTCTTTATTTTTTTTGATTTCTTACAAACAATAATATGTCAACTGACAAGTACAATCCTACGACTCCCTGATGATTCCAAATAAGGATGAAAAAGTCTGTAGGTGTCTGGATTTTCCATTAGACATTGAAGGCCTGGTCACAATGAAAGGAAGAAACAAAAACGCTTTGTACAATATGCCACGAGTCTTACTTTTATAATTAAATTAAAATTAAAACAAAAAAATTTGGTGCCAGAAGTTCAAGAAAAAACTTGTTTTAGTACAAATTTTTCAAGTTTTAAAAACAGTTCCTCAGGTGTAATACATAAAAACACATCCTGATGGTATTTTTCCTAATGTTTAGGTTTACAAAAATGTATTTTTTAGTTATTGTAGATGTTTTTTTTGGATCACATTGAATTGGAAAATCATTTTGTTTTACATTTTGAAGTATTTTTATTTCCAACTATTCAAACGAAGTGGAATGATAAAACTTTAAATGAATATATTACAGGCGAAAGAAAAACTTTGTCACAATACAAAATGTTGTAAAACAGTTTTTATTTACCTACATAATTATTTTGTCCAGGGAATCTATATTTTTTTAATTAATTTGATATCAATTGGTTGCTCAATTTCTTAATTTTTAAAGGGTGGCCATTTTCTGGAAAACCGGGAAAAGTCAGGGAATTTTGACAACAATTTGGAATTTTAAAAAGCATAATAAAAGTGTTGGCCCATAAATTCCTTGAAATTTAAAAACAACAGAGTTATTTAAAAATGTCTACTTTGTAAAAAAGTTTTTTAATAAATTCAGAGTTTTAACTCAGCAACAGTAGGTATTTACATACTGATTGATTCTTTAAAAAAGTTTTAATTAATCGAATATTTTTTTATTTCAAATTTCTTATGGCAACTTGACATAGATAATTTAACGACAAGGTGGGCACACAAGCAAAACCACTAAGCGAGGTCCAAAGCCACTGGGAAATAGAGTTGGAGTAGGGCAAAAAAGACTTCTTTGTAGTTAGCCCTTTTTCTAACAAAAACAAAAAAATCGGTCCCTCAGCTTTGCAACTTACCCAACTTTTAAGTAACTAAAGAATTTTTGGCTTAAAGAACCCTGCACGGATAACATATATGGACCTACGGTCCGCGGTAAAATGTAATCATATTGTATAAATGGTCAAAATAGTGAAATTCTATGGGGATCGTATGTGTCTGTGATAGGAGATATGAGCTGTCAAAAAGGGTATAGTGGCTCACAAACCTTTAAATATTGCCTCCAAAAAGATTGAATTTTCCCCAAAAATTAAGAGCAAAATGGTTATCAGAGATTATGCTGTTACTCAACCCCCCTTCTCCCCAAAGAACCTTAGCCCCCCCCCCTCCAGTCTCTGCTTTTTTCCATTTTTCTGCTTTGTTTCGTCGTCTTAACTTGATAACCAAACTTTGCCTATACTCAGTGACATAAGCAAAAATTGTTCCCCCCAGCTGAGGATCCTTGGAGGGGGGTTACTATTTTATTCTTAATTTTTGGCATAAGCCTTCCAGCCCCCCACCCTGCATCGCCACTACCTATATCCTTAAAGAGTACTTACATATAAAAAAAATGTCGATGCAAAAAATAAGTTTTTCCTCTGCTTTTAACAGATTTGTTATTTATTGACATTTTAAAGCTTATGCCTCCACCAGGGAAAAATTACTTTCATTTACGTAATTTTTTTAAAATTAACCCTCTCAGATAGTCCACGTAAGAAAAAACCCTGAATACGCCCCTGTGCAGTATTCAAGTTATGAGAAAAAGTCTTCTTAGGTGTTTGCCAGACATACGTTCTTTGACCGCTCATATCTTTCATATACGATCATCAAAAAATTTTACTATGGTTAAATTTTACATGTTATCCGTTCTTTCAATGTCAACGGTCTGCGGCGCTATAATGGCATTGATTGTTAAAATTTTATTTTTAAAGTTAAAAAAAAATGCCAAACGTGAAAATAATATCATTTTTAGTATCATTATCCACAAATTTTCGCCTGCGGCGCATTAGTGACTTAATTTTCCCAACGTATCTAAAATTGATATTAGATTCGAACCCAACCGACTTTTCTTAAAATATATTTTATGTTAAATGTAAATAAGGTCAATTTCCCCTTAATTTTCCGCTTAACATGCATTATTACCTGCGGATCACCGATTGTTACAATTTTAAACTTTTTAAGGATTATTTTTTCAGCATTTAAAAGATGCATCTTTAGTAAATTTTTGTTAACCCACCTTTGTTAAAATAAATATCGTGAAGTTCAAAATTTTTAGGTAAAACTGCAAAAAAGTTAAATTTTTTCCTACAACATTTAAACCATGTTAAAAATGGAATTTTTAGTATAATTTTCTTATATTTTTCGCCTGCGGCGCATTTAAGATATGATTTTGGTAACAAATTGGGCCAAGGATTCGTATCTTTGCTTTTAAATATAAATTAGTATTTCTTTTTTCGAACACACAGTCCAACCCAACACCTACTAAACCGTTGAGGAGGGAAGGGGTCAGGGAAAAACTTAAAAAATGATCTGGAAAACCGGGAAAAGTCAGGGAATTTGGTATTACAAAAAAAGTGGCCACCCTGTTTTAAATTAACCAAAATCCTATTTTACCAAAAAATAAAGCTGTGCTGTTTCTAAATTTTCAGAAAAAAGAATAAGCTGTGAGTGAGCAAATCCGACCTTTTTACCAGTGTTTGTGTATATTATTGTGTATTATTTTAGACTATAAAGACCCACGTAATTATAATATTATGAAAATACAATCGATTAAATTATTGAAAAAGGCTTTTATTTAAAAATAATACAACAAAAAGCAATAAAAACAATTAGCTAAAGTAATAATTTTTCAAGTAACTTTAAAGGATCTTGTAGTCACTTTTTCGAAAACCAGATTTTAGGGTTTATTTTCTTATTACAAAACGGAATAAAAACCAAAAAGTTTTTTAAAATATAATTGTCTTGTTCATAAAAAGTTTTTGTGAAAAAGCTGTTATTAAACCAACAAAAATTACAATTTTTATAGAGGTTCTTACTCTAACTTGTATATTATGCTAAGTAGGTATTGCTTTGTCAGTTTTCGAAAATATATCCGATATAAAAATCCGAAAAAAAAAATAATTGCAATGTCTCTGTTTTTGAAAAAGTAACCACATCCCAATTTTAAACGCCAAAACAGATTCTATGTACATAAACTATTTTTATCAATGCGTATAAATTTTATGAAAAGCTGTCACCACCTTTGTTTGAAAGTCCGACGGTTTGTGTTGCTCCTTTTTAAATTTTTTAGCCCCTGATTGAACCGGTTGGATTCATCAAATCTAAAGTGGCCCAGACGCTATGAAACCATCTTACGAGTCTTCTACTGTACTGTACTGATAGGACATAGCAGGCAGGAGGTGTACAAAATTTGGGGATTGGTTCACCACTCCATCATTCCACTGCCCGGTTGCCCAAACTTTTTGAACCATATTTGTAAAAAACCTATTTTGTACCTTGAATTGGTAATGTATGTACACTGAAACGACCACCAAGTCATGGACTTGGATAGAGGAGGGTATTCTACGCCATAGATAACCTTAATTTTTCCTCCTCTTTTGTTTTTTTATAAAAGTTTAAAGTCATAGATGGGCCTTATAAATGTCTGACCCAAAAACCAAGGTGGTCTTGGCTCTTCATATACCACTTTGTACTCATTGCTGTTTTTTTTTACAGAGAATAAGATACTTACAGAACATCTAAGAGTCTGCACTAATAATATAGATGATCACAAAAATATATTTATCACCGTTAATAATAATAATATAATGTTTATTCTATGATCTATTTACATATAAAATAAGTTATTCCTATGTTAGATCATTTTTCGAAAAGTTAAATTGAAAACAAGTAGATACCCCTAAGGGAATCAAATATGCACCACAGAAAATACTCGTGGAAACATCAATAGTTCATTTTATATCATATTAAAAAAAAATCCTTTTTTTCCAAGTTACAGAGAGCACCAAAAAAAAGTGAAAAACAAGTTAAACAGTATTCTAAAAACGGTAAAAGAAGGTCAGGAAAATCTGAAGGGATGAGAGTTCAAAAATTCCCCAAAAATAAACAACAAAAAAACTATAATATTCTAGCGAAACACATTATTATTTATTTTTTGCTTATTATATTACCATCCTGCTAACAATACCTATCTAATATTTTTTAGGGTAATGATTTTTATTAAACAAAGATGGCAATCAGTGCAACAGAAAGACTCGCTAGAAAATCTAAAATATGTGTAGAACTATTGAGGTGTTGTGTTTTTAATATCGTTTTTTTTTTTTAATTAACAATGAAAACGGTAATTTTCTGTGGAGATTGAATTTTGGGCCACCCTGTAGTGCTCATTATTAAACATCCATGTTTGAAAACTTTGGTATTAGGAACTTGAAACAAAAACCATTCAGTATAGACAAATCATCTCTTACCCTGTAAAGAATCAAGAATATATACCGGGTGTCCCCTATTAGACTATTTTGAAAGCTGTAGAATATAAAGTTAGCGTTTTACACTATTTTTAACCTAGGGTTAAATTAACCTTGCAATATTTTAACCCTGAGTTAAATCTAAAACGATAGCTTGTGAAATCTTAAGATAGGGACGTAAAAACCGCATTGATCTAATCCGCTCACATACAAAGTTTCAAAAGTTTCTATTCTATAGCTTTCAAAATAATCTAATAGGTTACACACCTTCGTATACCCGGTATATGTATATATTTCTAAAACCATTACCAAAAATGTTTTCTCTATGGAAGTTTATAACCGGATCATCTACTGACGTATTATTTTGAAGACTTTTAAATATAATATTTTAGCAGATTTGCTAAATAAAAAACAAAGTGATTAGGAATTACCAGAATAGTTTTTTTAATTAGCTTTTTTTTTATTAAAACTCTAATCTTAAACTATTTTTGTTAGTCAAGTTCGTGAAATGGCGCTTTAAACCTTTTTTTTATTTGTGTAAAGAAATAGTCAGTCTCTGTTCAAACTCTTCATTTTAAAAAAAACTCCTATAACTTCACTTTCTGCATAACATTTTTTTTTATTTAACTATCAAAAATAAAACTGTACTATGAGTATTTAACCTACTTAACTATTAATTTAACGTCCCTTTCTAGTAGACAAACATCTTTAAATCCCGTTTTTTTTACCACTTACTGGTATAAAATACTGACGAAACTTAATGTTAAATCATTTTTGTCAGGATATTTGTATTTTGTGTTTTGAAACAAGACATCTGGGACCATCCATAAAAAGGCTAATTATGGCCACTTTACATGATAGGGTTTTAGTCTCTTGAAATCCGATGCTTTATTTGACAAATGAAATGTTTGAGGTAGGTACAAAGGGTACCTAGAATAAAAAAGTAAATCTCTTTGATACAATCAAAAATTTTAGGGAGAGATAAGTTAGGTGAGAGCAGCGGCGTAGCGTGGGGGGTTCCTCGCCCCCTCCCTCGCCCTCTGGTCTTGGCGCCCTTTGGGTGGCCTCACCTATGTAATAAAACAAACATTACAATAACATAAAAAAGTGTAATGTTAACTTTAGCAGTTTATATTTTAAAGACGCCCACAAATAAAGATTATTTGTAAGCAGTGTAAAATAAACGCGCTCCCCAAAAATATGTAACTATTGACCATTGAGTAAACGATAATAGGAAGTCTTTCTCTTTTGCAGTGAAAAAAGCAAGATTTTTTTCTTATTTTCCCAATGATTGAAACAGTGATAGAAAAGTGTTTATCCCCCTGTTATTTATTGGAAAGTCAAAAAAGAAAAAAAAAATCAGGAAATGTTTCGTTTGGAAAACCGAAAAAGGTTGCTGGAAAGCGTTAGGATTAATTGATTTTTTTTGGAAATGCTCGTCGTGTGGAAAAAAACGTACGAGTCCACATCCTATTTCTTCCTATATTTAAATCTGGTTAGGTTAGGTAGGAAATTACCCTCTATTATTAGAACTCCGCAACGCTTATGCTAAAACATGCTCACTCAAGCGTAGAATATTCTATGTGACATTGGATATCCTTATAGAGACGCTTGAAACAACATTTCAAGATTTTTTTAAAGTTTCCCAAAAATTCGATTGTTTAGTTAATATATAATGTAAACGAATGAATGAAGATGAAGATGAGCAGAACAATTTTTTTGTAGTGCATAATTAGGTGCTAATTAAGTGCCTCACTTAAAAATTTAGTGCTGATTTAAAAAAAAAATACAGCATGTTCTGCTAGCTTCAGATGAACTCAGCAGCGCAATACATTAAATCCGAATCAAAATTATCATATTGCATAATAAAGTGCTAATTAAGTGCCTCATTTAAAAATTTAGTTCTGCTTTTTTTAAATAAAATAAATAATTAAATAAAGTGCTAATTAAGTACCCCATTTACAAATTTAGTGCTCCTTTTTTTTAAAAAGTATAGCATGTTCTGCTAGCTTCATCTGAAGCACATGCTGTATTAAGAAAAAGGCAGCACTAAATTTTTAAAAGGGGCATTTAAATAGCACTGAATACGCACTTTATTATACAATGTAATAGTTTTTGATTCAAGGATTTTTATTGTATTGCTCTGCTGAGTTATGCTGGTTTTTAATAAAAAAGGAGCACTAAATTTTTAATTGGGGCTCTTAATTAGCTTTTTATTAGGCACCATTACATTTTTTATCCCGACGGTTTTTAATGCTCTGCTGAGTTCATCTGAAGATAGCACAACATGCTATTTTACAAAAAAAGAGTTTAAAATTTTTAAATGGGGCACTTAATTAGCACCTTATTATGCACTATTATAATTTTGATTCCGATGATTTTTAATGCATTGCTCTTCTGAGTTCACCTGAAACTAGCAGAACATGCTGTATTTTTTCTTAAAAGGAGCACTAAATTTTTGAATGGGGCACTTAATTAGCACCTAATTATGCACTAATTAAAAGACGAAATCGGGAAACCCGAAGAAATTTTGCCATTTATGATAAAAAAAACAGTTTTAACAACAGCATAAGTGAGAATGAACATAATGAATGCAATTGCTCCTAGCAGTGCACTTTTAACAGACTAAAATAAAAATTGTGAAAGCTCACAAATGATGAAAGGCAACCTAAATGCGTTTGATATAATTAGTATTGAGCGGGAATAAAGCCATACTTTTGGTTTCGATATGATACTGGACTACATGAAGTCAGTAAAAACTTGCAGATTTAACCTTTAGTTTAGGTGAAATGCAGAAAACGTTCTTATTTATGACAACTGTGTTAATACATTTTACCTACTCGTGTACGGTAAAGTGCACTTTGCCGCACTCATTTGAGTACAGGAAGATGTACTTTACCGCACTCAAAAAAAAATCTCAAAAGGAATAAACTCTAGGTTTCACACTTTTCCAATGTATACTTTTTTTTAAATTAATAATCTTAAAAAAAAAAATTTTTTAGAATTTCTCAAATTATTATGTTTTTTTAAAGGGTATAAGACGCTAGTAGGTAAAATTTGTACCTTTACCGCCCTTGACGGCTTGCCCGAACTCCGCTTCGTGTCGTTCGTGCAACTGCCGCCGTTTTTACACTATATTAAATTGTGAATATACTATTATATATACCTAGGTACCAACAACTGTGTTGCCCTTTTGAGCCTTCGCCCCCCCCCCCCCCGCCCTTTGTCAGGCTACGCCGCTGGGTGTGAGTAACTAAAAACTGCTCTCTTAAATATTTCGGAATTATCAAACTATTTTAGCAATTATCGCTCCCTGGTGCAAAGGGGTATAAGATATTATAGTTACGGTTTTGACAGCAGAATCGCATTGAAAACGGATTTAGCCTGTCATGAAACTGTACCCGCCCAGTATATGCAAGGTTGCCAATAGTGGTCGCAGATGTCTGATGAATCACCTGAATCAAATCACAAGGTTACCAAAGTTGACAGAACTTACTTATTAACGGCGCCTTTTAAGCGACCAACATTTCATCAAGCGTCACTTGTCTGTGTGTCCCCCTCCTCGTCCGTTTAGGTGTCGCAATGACATCAAATTCGGACTGCAACTTCTTTGCCAGTTCGAAATCGGCTTTTTCTTGTAATTCTCTTTCTCTCTGATTCTCTTCAGCTTCTTGGAGCTTTCTTTTCTTCTCCGGCGTTAAACCGTTTATTGCATGTTTCATTAAGCCATTTCGTTTTACAGGTTGTCTTTTCTGCCTAGTTTGGGAACTGCCTATTTCTGGAGACACATCTGGTTCAGTATTGTGAAATCCAGTAAATGACGAGCAACTTCTGGTTCTTTTTGTATTGTCAAAACCGTGAAAAGATTCAGTTATGGAAGTATCTACATCAGCATTAAATGATTGGTTAGTGACACCATTCGTATTCTGTTCGAATCCTAGAAATGGGAGATTCATGGACTGTTCTAAAGCGTCGCCATCACTTGATACAGTTAAGTCAACAATTGAGTCCCTAGAAACCGAATTTTTATCCCTACTATATCTTTCAGTTCTATATTTTTTATTCTTATTTGATTTAATGCTCTTTGATTTCTCAGTTTTTGTTTTTGACCAACCTAGGAAAGTTTCAGTCATGGATGAGTTTGACTCTAAGCTGTCATTCAATATATTGGAGTTTGCAGTTGACTTTCCAGAAAAGTTATTTCTAACGAAAGTCATAGAATTTTTAGGTTTAGCTGATTCAATTCTTGTTGAATCTACACATTTTGGTGTTCTATGTTTGGTCCAACCTAAATTCAATTCATGGGATTTGGGAGTTGAAACTTTAAAATTGTTATTTTTGTGAAATATCTTTGTATTAGGTGTAGTTGGTTCAACAGCTGCATGTTCTGGTAATTTACCTTTTGGCCAACCAATGAAAGTTTCTGTGAAAGAATCTTCATGTGAAAAATCGTCTAATTTTCTTTTAGATTTGTTATTTACCTCAACACTTGATAAATCTGCTGTTAATCTTTTCATTGGTTTATTATGCCAGCCTACAAAATCTTCAATTTTACTTGAAGCAATATAATCCGGAGTTTTAGTATTTGAAGTTAAATTTTCAGACTTGTTGGATTTAATAAAGCCTAAAAATGGTGATTCATCCCCACTACCCAATGTCGAATTTTTCCTCTGAAATATCCTTCTAGCTATACAATGCTTCCTTTGGGGACTGCTTATACTTAAATTATTGTTATTTTTCGATCGTTTAGAAAAATCATTTTCGCCTTGTGTGAGCGCTATATCCTTCGATATTTCAGTGTTGGCACAAACTGAAAAAGAGCTGTTTGTTGGCTTATTTTTAGTTTTTTGATTTGCTAGATTTTTCTGTGATGTTTTTTGTTCTTCTACTTCAGAAATAATGGACCTACTACCTTCTAAAACTGAAAATCTTGAAAATGCAGAAAGTCTATTTTCTAGCTTTGGCTTTTTTCCCACAGGAGACCTAAAAAACGAAAAAACGTTTTCAAAAATTAAGTATTAAGACTTGTTGATTATTATTATGTAACAGTTTTTTACAGGAATATTTTTATGTATGATCCCAATAAAATTTTGAGTTTGGGTAGACTTTTGAGAACTACTGAACATTTGAGAAAAACCTCAGGCACGTGATTAGTTTCAGATAGAGACACTTTTAAGCTATATTCTCAAGAATAAAAAAAATAGAAACAACGCTTACTACAAAAAAAAAACAACGTCAAAAAGTGAAAAATATCTAGGGGGTAACAACTGACCCAAAATTTGTACATGTATTGCCATACAAATCTGGTAGTAATGCCAATGAATTTGTACATGTATTGCTAGTAATGTCATGTTAATTTATATGGGTAATGCAAACTAATGTTTTCCCCTCGAAAAATACCAACTTTCCCAGTTGAGAGATATTCTCGTTTTCAAGTTGCATCAATTGTACTTATTTCATAAATTATGCAATTAATTCATTATTTTTTATTGTCAACATTTTTTGTTTTGTGCTTTGATAAACTTCAAAAAAACAAATCATGGTTTTTTTTAACAGTTATTAAGTTTTTTCACAAGGTTTTCAAGTTGCTCTAGGTTCTAGTCCTAAAATTGCTCTTATTATCTGCGCTATTAACATTTGTAATGCTGCGCCAAAGTATCTTCCAAAAAATATTACGAAATCGCAGTGGCTTGAATAACAAGAACTTGATTTTATCAGTATTTACAGGGATCACTCTCACTGGACAGTCAGGAAATGACCCAAAGTCATGGAATATACACACATACCTAAAGGTTTGTATTTTCTTTAAATTATTTCAAGAGAATAAGAATCCTTACCTCCAGTTAAGTCTGGATTTTCTATAGAAAAAAGTATCTTGGTTGAAAATATTTTTTTAAATTTCTTACTCTAAAAATAAATGAAATCTTTGAAAGTTTGTAGAAAACTCTATCAAGATGCTCTAGAAAAAAACGGCAGCAAAGAGATTGAAAAGGTGGCAGTTAATAAAAAGAAGGCTAACGGCGATTTTTAGAAAAGAAAAACTAAATTTAGAAGCCCTTTTAGCCATGGACCTGGAGATAGAAGAGTTACGAAAAGCCTTGAATATATTTTTTTAGAGTTTTTTTTTACTGCGATTTTATGCGCATTTTAATGAGTGTACATAAGAAAACTATATTAGTGTACAAGTTTCTGAAAAATTCGGCAGTTTTATCTCGGACATTTTGTAGATCATAAAAGATTTATTATGTTAATTATTTTTTGTAACTTTTAGTAACATTTTTTGTTCCAATAAAGGTAAAAAGTTTATGGTTTTACCTGTCATCATTTACAAACAGAAACAGATGGTTTGCAACTATACTTAATTTCCAAGTTTTATTTTGAAATTATTAAAAAAAGAATACTTGTGGATAAGTCACCGGCCAAATAATTATGAATAAAAAAGTACCTGGATTTTGTTAAAAATGTCCAATGTCGGGATTTGGAGGCCGGAACCCTGTTAAAGAACCTATTTTGATTGACTGTTCTTACTAAATTTAATTAATAAAATTTTTAGTAGTTCTCAAAAAGTCAAATTAAATGTTTCTAATGAAAATCCTAGCCCTAAGACAACTTACTTAACTTCCACATAAATAGCATAGTTATATTGACTTGGTCTCTTTTAAAAAACGAAATTAGGAAAGTACTTAGTATAATCTTAGTTTAGCTCTTGGTAAATATTTATTTTTATAGTTTTTGTGATATTTAGTCACAATATTTAACTAAGCGATAGATCATAAGATAGGACGACATTAGTGGCGGGTTGGGAAGTGGACACAGTGGTACCTGCCTAATCTAGAAGTGTATCTTATACTTACAAAATGCTGGTAAGCCCATTAATTAGAATCCTTCTGCTAGGCACTTTGACTGGAATTTTTTTATCGATTTTTTTATCCACAGGACTCCTCTTGAAAATTTCAATAGGTTCAAAATAGTAGCGGCAATCTAACTGGATCAAACTAGAACTTGCTTGGCTACTGCCGCTAGCTTGTTTGTGGGTATCCTCAGTTTCCAAAATTTTGTGAATTTGTTGGATTTTTTTTTGAACTACTGGCATAACAATGCCCTTACTTCCATTGTGTTTGTTTTTAGGAAATTTTTCTAGACATATAACTCCACTGCTACATTCTTTTGTAGAGTAATTTGGTTTCTTACTAGTTTTCATTTCTGAGCTATGTAAGAATTTGTCCAAGGGTCCAAAAGATTTTTTAGGGGTTCTCTTATGTTTTAAAGTTGATGCTGCAAGTTCTTTTGTCAGTTTTCGAGCCAATTCTGCATCTAATCTTAATTTTTCTTCCTCAACTGCTTTTCGGTATTCTTCTTCTTCCCTAATTTTTTTTATCAAAGCTGAACTAGCCTGTTCTTCTGCTTCTTTGAGCTTTTTTCTTTCCTGTTCCTCTTTTTTTCTTTCAGTTTCATATTCCTTTCGAATTTCTCCTGGGTCAGATACTACAATCACAGGCTTGTCTAAAAAAAAATAATGAAGAAAAATCAAAACAAACCTATAAAAATTGACAGCAAATTTTTCCGTAAAAAACAATGCTTATAAAGTGCGATCAGCCTAGGAAGTCCCATGGGAAGAATTTGTAAAAGAAAACAGTCTCTATCTATCTCCCTCTCCCCGGATGCCTTCCTATGCTGGTCGCACACATAGTGGCGTTTTATTTTTACTTGGCCAGGAGCTTGGGCACTTTTTGCCTCCTGAAATATTGATTTTTCCAAACTAGATTATAACTGTCTAGGCACACTAAAAATATGTCATAAAAATTAATTTAAATATACACACTACCTACATTGAAATAAATAAAATAATTTTATGATTATAATTTTTTTGAATAAGCTGTACAAACAAAGAACCAATTTAAAAGTTATTTGAAAAAAATTTACATTTTTGTGTTAGTAAACTTATCAACAGTATTTTAAAAAATAGTGAAAGTACTGTTCATTCCAAGACCAATTTCAATAGTGTTTCAATATGGCAGCTGACATTTAAACACAAAACCTAAATGAAACTGTCATTGTCAAAAAAGTGGTCCTACTCAATTTAGAAGTGTAGTAGTACTTTAAAATTTTTTGATCCAAAATTTGGAAGAGCAAAGGTGGCTGGGTTGGTATGATTTGTACCATTTCATATGAAATCAACAAAAATTTTTTTTGGGTTTGGCAGACCATCTCTCCGATTTCGATAATTTTTGGTACATTTATTCTAGCCATAAAGGGGATGCAAAATCCCAAATTTGAAATTTTGTTGACCATTAGTTTTTTTTAAATCAATTCTTGAACATAACAAAAACTACCAATTTCGCTCAAACATGTACTTAAAGAAATTGAAATATCTCGATAACTACTTAAACTTGGATGGTGGTTTATAGCTCCTTTTAAAGGTATTTTAAATAAAATAGTACGTCGATGAAAATTATTATAGATTAAAATTAAATAAAATAAATTTGGAATTAAAAAAAAAACTTTTTTTAATTTTTGAAAAACAGTATTTTTTATTATTTTTTATAAAAATATATTTTGTTTCTGGGTATTTCTCTAAACTATTTACAAAATTTCAAGATGGAGACTTGATGGATTTATCAAAAAAAAATATTTTAAAAATTTTCAAATTTAAAAAAAATAAGGTCATGTGATAAATGGCCTTTAAAATACCTTTAAAACAAGCTATCACTTGCTTTTGTAGTATGTATAGTTCTCGAGATATTCATATTTTGTGTGCAGGTACACAAAAAGAGTAATATCTTGAAAAACTGTATACCGTACAAAAGCGAGTAATATTTTGTTTCACAGGTATTTTAAGGCCCGTTTTGATAAAGTATCACATAACCTAATTTTTTTTGAAAAATTGTTTTCAAAATTTTTAGAATATTTTTTTTTTGATGAACCCATCAAGCCTCCAACTTGAAATTGTCTAGTAGTAGTAGTAGAGAAGGTAAGTAGGCCTCCCTGGGCCCTTTCTGCCCTACCTCGAGCCTGCCCCTAATCGACCGCCTGCACCACTGGTCTGGCAGTCTGCTCATCTGGTTTCACTGTTCTTTTTGCAAAGTCCAGTATTTTGTCCCATTTGAGCGTGTGCAGGTCCTCCTCATCCAGGGTCGGGAAACCGAATACCTGGTATCTCGTCCTCTGGTATGCCTCGCAGTTCGCTATAACGTGTCGAGAAGTCTCTTCTGCCCGCCCGCAGCCCCGGCAGGTCGAGTCATTCTCCACCGCGATCCGGGTCATGTGCTTCCTTAGTCGGTTGTGACCTGTTATGATTCCTGTTAGCAGACCAGCGTCCCTTCGCGATCTCCCCAGAAGTCATTTTTGTCTGGCTACATCCGAGCCCTTCACGAAGTCCTTGATCTGTTTGCATCCTGTTCCTCCTCTCCAAACGGTCGTCATGGCATCGTTGGCCCATTTATCGAGTCGACTTTGCAATTGCCTCTTGGTTTTTCCTAGGAGTGGTTCCGGCCCTACATACTGGGTACTTGCCCCGATCCTGGCGAGCTCGTCGGCCATGTCGTTACCCGGCACCCCCATATGTCCCGGTACCCACATAAGTGTCACTTGTTTGCCCTCTCCCAAGGATTCTAGTGCATCCGCACATTCCTCCACCAGAGTGTTGTTGATCTTGAGCGCCCTTAGTGCCTTTAGGGCCGATTGGCTGTCGGAGCATATATAAACATGCTCCTCCCTACCGTTCTTTATTTCTTCCATGGTTGCAGCCATTATTATGACATACACCTCTGCCTGAAAGACCGTGGCTTGTTCTCCGAGCGGGTAGCTCTTTCGAACCTCCTGGTCTTCCACGTAAACCCTCGATCCTGTGGTTTGCTTCTCCGACAGTTTGGACCCGTCGGTGTAGCAAATCACGGCGTTCTCCTCGAACTGTTCGCGGAGGTTTTCACTCTGCCATAGTTCCCTGTCTGGGATGACTACTTTGTACCTCTTGTTGAATCTCCAGGGGTTTTTTGGTCTTTGTGTTTTAATCGCTTCCATAGGAATTTCCCTCTCGGCGATTTGGGCAATCCTAAGATGCCCCGCAGCTTCCTCTACATTGATCTGTATCTCTCAGCCGGAAGTGGGTCGCCATCGCTTCTTTTCTGATCCAGATCGGAAGCGGCGGCAGTCCCAGAATGGTTTCGAGTGCCTGTATAGGTGCCGTCCTCATAGCGCCGGTTATCCCTCTGCATATGGGTCCCTGTAGGCTCCTAAGCTTGGGGGTAGTAGTGACCTTCTCCACTGCTGGCCACCAGACTATACTGCCGTGTACATCCAGTGGAGGTTTCTGGGGCTCAAACCCCAGGTGCGGCCAACCACTCGACGCAGTTGCCACATCGTTGCCTGCACCTTATTGGTCAATTTCGCAACGTGTGGTGTCCAGGTGAGCCCCTTGTCTAGGATGACCCCTAGATACTTCAGTTCTGAAACCAAAGTCAGGGGTCTCCCGTACATCTTGGGTGCTCTGAATACCACTACCTTGTGGGCAGCCTCCCGTTGCCCCTATGTTGACCCTGGACTCCCCTAGATTGGCCTGGATCTTTCTCTCTGTTAGTGCAGATTTTACCCATTCGGAGACTCGGCTCCCCTTCTCTGCAGGGCTGTCTAAATAGTTTGGCGAAATATCCAGAAACAAAATATTTTTTTTAAATAAAAAATGCTGTTTGTCAAAAATTAAAAAAAAAAAGTTTTTTTTTAAAGTAGTTATCGAGATATTTTCATTTTTTTAGGGTCATGTTTAAGCAAAATGGTAGTTTATTTTGATTTTCAAAAATTAATTTCAAAAAAAATAATGGTCAAAAAAAATGTAAATTTGGGATTTTTGATTCCCTTTATGGGTAGAATAAATGTACCAAAAATTATTAAAACCGGGGAGATGGACTGCCAAACCTCTGGTTGATTTGATTTGAAATGATCCATTATTGAAAAAAAAAACTGTTTTTAATAGGGAGAATGACTATGAGCTATTATCCTGATTAAAAAAGGCCAGATGAGGGTTAAGTTCTACAACTATTTGGAAACAGCAAAGATATAAGACAAAAAAGGAAATACCTGAAATCCTAGGAAAAACTTACCCTCTTCAATTCCACTATCTAAACCATCATATTTGTTCTGCACTTCTTGTGGAAAACTATCTTTTATGGCACTCCAGAATGGCTCATCAATCAGTTCATGAGTACCTTTTTTTGCTCTTCTGTACCAGGAACCTACTCTTGTTCTGCAGAGCGGACAGACAAGATTTGCATTCTCCATGGTGTCCTGAATTAATTTAAGAATAGAAAACTAAATAGGTAATAAAAAAAAAACAAAAAAAAGGGTTTACTTTAGGTTCATTGTAATATCACAAAATTGCTGAATTACGAAACTATTTTAAACATTTTCTCCAACAAAACATTGATCATTTTTACCAAGGTGTGTATGTGTATCAGTAATAAGAGCACAGAGAAACTATCTACAGTTAGTTTCTTTGTGAAAAGAATAAACTTTAAGCTACATTTTGAAAGTAATAAAATCAATTTAAAAGGTTTAATTGGCGAAAACAGCACACATTCAAATTCAAATATTTTTCATTCATAAAATATTTTAAAGAACTACATAAAAAGGTATATTACAATTGAATATAAAAGCTTCAAAAAAGTAAATCACTCATTTTAATCTTGAGAAACCAAGAGTAGGTTGCATTTTAACCATTTTCCCGCTCTGCCATCAAAAAATAAGTTCCTATTTTACCCTTTCCTGCATTTGAAAAAGGATCTGTTTATTTTTTTTTTGTATATATTAAATAAAAATAAATATTTTTGTGTCTTAAAAATTTGCATTTTTTTTCTACATATAAAAGTTACATTAAAAGGTAAATCTTAAATTAAAAACGGTGTAGGTACTGTAATTTTTTGTACTTGTTTTAAAATCTCTAAAGTGGTCCTGATACATAAATCAGGTGACATAGAAGATGTTTCCAACTATCGTCCAATTTCAATTATACCAGTCAATTTATGAAACTGTAATTAAGAATCAAATTGTAAACTGGTTTGATGCAAACAACTTTTTTAGTCCCTGTCAATATGGTTTTCGTAAAGGTGGTTCTACAACATTGGCGATTAGTCATCTAGTTAAGCACATACAAGAAGCATTTGAAAATAAAGCTTACTTGCATGCATCATTGTTTGATCTAACTAAAGCGTTTGATTGCGTTTCTCATGATCTGCTAGCACTTAAACTAACTGAATACAATTTTAGCTCTGATTCAGTTTCACTAATAAAGTCATACCTGGGGGAAAACAGACGTCAGTACACCAAACATCAGAGTCTAATTTCCAACACCAAACTCCTAACTTATGGAGTTCCTCAAGGCTCGACCTTAGGACCTACTCTTTTCATTATATTTGTTAACGATCTCGATGATGTTATTAACGGTGTACAGTTTGCTGATGATACCACAGCTGAAAATGTGTCCTCTGACTATGATGTTCTATGTGAAGCAGTAAGTCAAACACAGTCGAATGTAAAAAATTGGTTTCTTAGTAACCGTCTTAGCCTTAACAACAAAAAAACCCAAAACATTGCATTTTCAATGCGTAAAATTCCAGAAGACCTACACAAAAAACCTGTTAAATTCTTAGGGTTAACACTCGATCCAGGGCTAACATGGGAAAACCATTCTCTTAAACTTACAAAAACCCTTAGCAGAAACGTTTATTTACTAAGGAACTTAGTAAATTGTGTCTCAAAAAATACCATCCTCAGTGCATATTATTCATATTTCCATTCACACATGTCATATTCCATCTTAATCTGGGGTCACTCAGCTCACACAGATTTGGTATTTGCTGTCCAGAGAAAGTGTGTAAGGGTCATTGGTGGACTTGGGTATCGAGATTGTTGTCGAGCTAAATTTCCTGAACTCGGAATACTAACTTTTCTTTTTTTGCTTTGCTTTTGCTTGATGCACCTTTTAAGTCCAACTTGCATGCAACAACAATTGTTTATCGTCTCCTGATGATGCTAACGTTGTTAGCGAAACGCGCGTCGAGTGCAAAAAAGTGTAGTTTTGGTTTGTGGAAAACAATCATAATTTTGTTTTAGTGCAACCAAAGGTTCCAAATTCCCAACATAGTATATTGCTGACTTTTGAACGAGAGTTGAATGCGGGATAGGGAGAGGAATATTGTGGCTTTGGCGAGTGAAATGGGTAGAGTGGTGGGCGGGAAATAGGTTAAGGTTTTTATGAATCAAACTTACAGATTTTAAGATAAATAGTCAGGGCAATGTAAGGAGCTTGCAATTGATAAAGAGTGGTTTGCAGTGAGTTCTGGTTGGAACGCCTACAATATATCTAACCGCCCGCTTCTGTAGTTTAAAGACAGAATTAAAGAGGTACTGACTGCAGCAACCCCAGAATGGTAAGGCATAGGACAGGTGGGACTGGAGTACAGCATAGTATGTTGTTTTAGCCACAGAAACACCTAGGTTAGCAGCCACCGTCCTAATGCAATAGCAACCTGAGGCGAGCTTCTTGTTAAGCTGAAGAATGTGGTTCTGGAATTTCAGGTCAACATCAATCTGTAGTCCAAGAAATTTAGTACCAGGGGAGCTAGTGATGGAAAATTGATCACATACAATATCGTCGATATGATGGAAACAGAACTTGGGTTTTATTAAAGTTAAATAACAGACCATTTGCGTCACAACAACGTTTTATTTGATTTACATTGTGGGATATAATGTTGGTTAGGTCATTGGAATCTTGTCTATGCCACATGACCATGGCATCATCTGCAAAAGCAGCAAAAACTCCAGAAATTTCGAGATGAAGTAGGTCATTAATATAAAGTAGGAACAGAATTGAACCCTGTGGAACTCCAAAGGCGATTGATTGTTATGAGGAGCACTTGCCGCCCACGTCGACATTCTGACTGCGATTGGTATGAAAGGACCGAAACCAATCCACGACCATTCCTCTAAATCGATAGGCCTCCAGCTTCCGCAAAGCCTTTGAAAAGTCACAGAACACTGCTGCAGTTGCAAAACCATTATTGTAATGTTTGAAGATCTCATTGACAACCCGAAGTATTGCATCATGCATATTTCTCTTGGGGAGGAAACCAAATTGTGGGGAACTGAAGACGTTGTTTCATGACAAAAAGTCCATCATACGCTTTTTGACCAATTTTTCAACTACCTTTGAAATTGTAGATAATAATGATATTGGTCGATAGTTGGATGGATTTTTTGTGTCACCATCTTTATGAATGGGAATAACTAAAGCTTCTTTAAGGCTTGTTGGAAAGGTCCCATCCAAGAACGATTTATTTAAGGTGCAAGAAATCTAATCTAATCTAATGCACGGTCAGGAAGTTCCTTTAAGATTTTTGATGAAATTCCATCAGTGATTTTTGATTGATTTAAGCACCAATTTAATTTCGCGGATGTTATTTGGTGTAAGTACAAAAGATTCGGCAACATGTAAATTTTCAAGATAGTTTAGTGGTTCGACATTTGATTTTATGTTTTTAGTTCGGTCAGATGCTACAGAACAATAGAAGGAGTTCAAAACTTCAGGTTCAACGTCAATTTGTTGTGGTTTATGATTGTTTTTCTCGATTAGATCTCGTACAATGTTCCAAGTCTCTTTTGATTTGTTATTTGAATTTTCCAGGCGATTTGAATAGAACAGAGTTTTGGCCTCTTTAATTAATTTTCTATAGTTTTTGCGAAATGTTCGAAAATGGATGACAATGAATGGACTATCAACAAAATTCTTACGTAGCATATTTAAATACCTAAGATTTGCTGCAGACACCTTTAAACCCTGAGTCAACCAGTATTTTTGGGACTTTTTTTTACGAAGGAGCCTTAAAGGAAATGACTGATTTATGATTTGACTTAAGGCCTGGTGAAGAGCCTGGAGTGGGTCATCATTTTCCAGAAGAGGCTCCCATTGAATGGTATTGCAGATTTGTTTAAACTGGGTATTGATGCAATAGCGGCATGCTGGTCAGAAATAGCAGGATCTACAACCTCACAAACAACCACCTCATCAATATTAGAGCATATATAATCAATAGTTGATGAGGTGCTAATGGCTAATGGTAATGCTTTCTCACCCATTTCAGAGATCTTGGTTGGTCAAGACTAGAGGCCCTGTATGCGATTTTTGACAGTTATTGTTGCTAAGAAAATGTTTGATATTGTGTGTTGGCAATGATAGTTGGTAACCCCTGACAATAAATAACTTTGTCACTGTCAGATTTTTGATTAAGAAACATCAGGTTTAAAAATGGTATTTTGCTGTATCATGGTCAAGCCAACACCATTCTCAACAAAAAAGCCAGTTAACTCCTACCACTTCAGTGCCCTTTAGCCTACTGCGGTTTTCATTTTTATAACTAAATTGACAAGTAAAACATGGATTTTCTGTCAGTTTGGTGTCAATATGGCACCGATCATAGGCCAAAGGATACTAAAACGAAAATGAGTTAACTGGCTTTTTAGTTGAGAACTGTGTTGGTCAAGCCATAGGGTAACGTTTTTGATGAAGCAATTTTTCACTATGTTTTTCACATTTGTATGCCATGATATTGCTCACATTTTAAAG
The DNA here is from genome assembly GCA_963921995.1 of Oxystoma pomonae. Classification (NCBI taxonomy): domain Eukaryota; kingdom Metazoa; phylum Arthropoda; class Insecta; order Coleoptera; family Brentidae; genus Oxystoma; species Oxystoma pomonae. Next base: position 102,927,754 of record OY998166.1, on the reverse strand, counting down.
CTTTCTTTCCAAACTTTCAATTTCAAATGAGAAGAAGTTTTCACTGTTTTTTTCAAGAAAAAGTACTGCCAAAAAACATTTTTTCTCTGTTAAAATGAAAAATTTTTAAGGTTATTGAAGTATTTTAGAGAAAGATGGACATAATTTAAGGCAAATGTTTACTAAAAATTTCTGTTAGTTCATATGATTTTTATTTTGCAATTTTTATCCAAAAAACACCAAAAATTGTAATTTTTCAAAGAGTAAAGCGTGTAAAACATAAGGTGGTATTAATTTCTTTCAATCAAAGTTCTTTACAGTCTTTAATTTTACCAAAAAACATATCCTACTAAAGTGTATTTTAGCACTCTAAAAATAATTTAACAGGAATTTAAGAAAATTATTTTAAGGTTCATCATGTGCCTTGACGAATTTGTATTGTTCCATTGGACAATGGAGAAAGAAACTCAGGAAAAGTGAAAAGAAAACATGCACTTACCAAGCTGGAAAATTAATAAAAATAGCCGAATTTGGGAGGTAAGTGAGCTACAAGCAGTAGTTACAAACAGACGCATTTAGCATATACTTCGTTAATAAATAACACATTATGTTTCCATGTTTTATTGTAAGAAAAAGAGTAACAAAAATATAGATCAAAGGAGTCTTTATATTTTACCAATTATTTACATTTTTAATATCTACCCTGTGTATTTACTGTTTGTTTTTTTTTGTCAAAGCATATTTTCCTAACCAATCAATCAATCTTTCAAAAACTGGGGAAATTATAAAAAGAGACAACAAAACATAAGTCCAAATATGAAAAAAACTAGAAAGAGAGGGCAATATGAGTTGCCAACCTCTGGTAAAACAACAACTATCAAATGTATAGAGGGCCTCTAGTCAAGACCAGGAGGCTTATTCTTGACCGACCGTGAGGTGAGCGAAATTCCCCGTGGAAAAAGATGGTGAAAAAAGCTCACCTCACCGTCATTCAAGAATAAGCGTCCAGGCAAGATGTGAATACTCCCTTCTCACTTTTTCAAGAATACTGGCACTGAGATTTCATTTGGATAAGAGATTACCAAGACATAAATCCTCTACAAAGGTATTCCATTTTGTGTTACTCTGTGTGTGTAAAACTCTAGGCTCTACCTGAAATAAGCAAAAAGAGGCTTGCCCCTGCAGGAAACAACCTGCCAAAACTCACCTTAAAACATGCATTGCAGAAGGCATGTTTGCACGGTAAGGTCACTGGTTCGATCAGAATCGTTCTGCAAATGGGGCATAAGACATCGCCCGCTTTCAATGCTTTAAAATCCAACTTTTTGGGGCCCTTTAAATTTGTTGTTTTTCTTTTGCCTGCCATGTTTTTTTTTTTAACTGACAGTGTTGACAGCTTTTGCCGTTAACGTCATTCTTCTATTCTTCTTTTTTCGATTGACTTCGGGCCTGAAGGCTCCTCATAAAAAGTGCAAAATGAAGTTATCAGTGCATACCACAGGCAAACTTTTACAGGAGTTCAGACAAATATTTGGGTTAGAACGGCCAGAAATACTGCTTAATTTTTTTACTTCCTACCTTCAGAAACGTTTATATTTTTTTGAGACGTTTGACCACGGATGTTTTGACTCTTGAGTGAACTTTTGACATTTCTTGTATTTTGAGGTTGAGTTTTGAACTTTTGAGTGGTCTGGAGTGAAATGTAATGCAACAAAATTTTGTTCACTTCAAAAATGTTTAACAAATAATAATTTAGTCATCCCCATAAATATTGATATTTTGAGGTAAGACTTCTTTCAAGGTGTTTTTTTTTTAGGAAAAATCAATAAGATTTCATCCTGCTTAAATATTTATGGGAATATGTCTGGAGTGTTTGGTTACAGTCGAGAAGCTGTAAGGGTCAAAGTTAAGGTATGTTGATATCTCAGTTTATATAAAAAACACCTACAGCCAGTGGAATGTGTGAAAAAACTAACTGTTCCATGATTGAATTTATTTATTTTAGAAATGGGAAGGCAACCACCCTCCTGAACTAAGAAAATTTAGTGTTGACCCACAAATTACTTCTTTTGAGGTTCTACAGAGCATTCTTGCCAAAGCCTTTGACTTAAAGGGTGATTTTGCTATATGTTATCGAGCTTATGATTCAAACGGGAAGGAAATCTATTTGAGGCTGTTGTCTGATTGGGACTTGGATGCTGCATTTTTAAAGTAAGATTCAAACGAGGATACAAATTAAACTTCCTTGTAACCCAGAATATGTCAAAGCTTATTATAAATCTAAAGTCAATCCAGCTGCTTATAATGATGTCTGATGGGACCTTTACTTTTTCAAGTTTTGCACCTTTGTAATAACTTCAATTTGCAGGGTGAACCAATCCACAAATTTTGTAAACCTGCCAAAAGGGCCCATAATCTAGGTCCTAGTGTGTCCTGCCATGTCCTGTCAGGGCTCAGCAAGATATGAAATATACTTTTGGTCCTGCCTAGTCCCAAAACATAGGTCCTGCCTAGTCCCAAAACATAGGTCCTGCCTAGTCCCAAAACATAAGTCCTGCCAAAGATTTTGTGCACCTCCTGCCAGATTGGTTCACCCCTCTCTCCAATTTTAATATTTTAGAGTTCACAATACATCAGTAGCAACCAATGCTGAACCTTGTCTATGTCTAAGAGTAGACCTTAAACCTTTTGAAGAATCTGTAGAAGATTGGGAACAAAGAAAAAATGTCTCAATAATCACACAAATACGGACGGCAACAAGTCAGGAAGCTAAGCCCTCCTTTAGGTAAAGACACTGATTGAGTTGTTGAGAATTTTGGGGTTACACTTGCTTATGTTATGTTGTGAGTTAGCCAATCCAGCATTTAAGGAGTGTAAGCTTGAATGTTAGGTACCAAAATCTCCACTTTTATTACAATAACCAGTTTTAAAGATGATAATCATAAGTTCACAAGTAATTCAAAGTTGGAAATAAACAAAGACCACTTACATTGTAAGACCAAAATAGGCTCTTATTTCCTGTACCTAAAAATTGACAGAATTGACTATAGTATTCCCCCACAATAAAGAATAAATAATAATAGCAATGTTTTTTCTATTTTCCAGAGTGGGGCAAGCCTCAAACATTGTGAATTGGTATTTTTCTATAACATTTTAGTTAATTGTCTTCTCTTTAGATTTAACTTTAAGTCAAATTCTATCCTCCAAATCAAATATTGAGCGTAGAGGTTGTCAGTTCTAGGACAACAAAGCAAAGGTCTAATTTTTAGCCAATGTTTTGTTTATTATGCATAAACTTCATCAGGCCTCAATTAGTAATTAAAACACTTTTGAGCCTACTTTTTATATAATAAAAAATATGAAAGTTATAAGTAGTTAAGAACATGGTCTTCAAAACACACACAAGAACAAAAATATTGAGAACTTTATAATAAAACTGAATGAGAAGCTATATGCATACACAGCGAAGGTATACAGATTAATAATAAACAAAACATTGCCTAAAAATTTGACCTTTGATTTATTGTCCTAGAACCTACAACCTCTATGCTCAATACTTTTCAGATTTATTAAAATATTGGGACTCATTTTAAAATAAAAATACAATGCCTGACTGACTTTTCATTTTTTATTGTATATTATTTAATTACAAGAAAGGGAGAAAGCCTAGACAGTCTCAATATTTTATTTTTCAAACCCCAACATTAAAGATGGGTTTGTTGGCACTTGGAAATTTAGTGATGACAGGGACTTAATTACCTCCATCAACATAGCGACCCCACCCCAAGAAAATAAAAATTTAGTTATGCCATAATTATGTGCTAATTTCATCCCCAATCAAAAAATTTTGTGCTCCTCTGGTTTCTGAGAAAATCGAAAAAGAAAATGGGGTAGCTAGATTAATATTAACTTAGCAACCCCACCAGAAAATATGGTGCCAAACTAAAAATTTTTGGTTTTAAAATTATGTGCTCCACAAATATTTAAGAAAAAAATCGAATTTTTCATTCAATTATGTTTAAAACAGAAGGGTGGGGTAGCTAGGTTAATATTAACTTAGCAACCCCACATGGTTAGGTATCACGGAATTTAAAAATTTCAAAAACCAGTATTATCTGCATATTATGTGCTAATTTTGTCTATGATCTGAAGTGCGAATCAAAAGTGACAATTTATGATTCCCAATTTATGTGCTCCATGAATATGTACAAGAAAAATCCGAATTTTTTGTTTTCAGTGCAGTTTTTTAGTGAGGTAGTTAGCTTTTTTTAAAAAATCATAATTTAAAATGAAAAATTTTCTTTTTTTCTTATGTATTTGTGGAGCACATAATTTTAAAACCTAAAATTTTTAGTTTGGCATCATATTTGCTGGTGGGCTTGCTAAGTTAATATTACTCTAGCTCCCCTCATTTTTTATTTTCTCAGAAACCAGAGCAGCACAACATTTTTTGGTGTGACTAAATTTTTATTTTCTTATTGGGGCCACTAGGTTAATTTTAGAGACTTAATTGATCCCTGTGTGTATGTATCCACTAGTTTTGTTAAATTTGTGCTATTAAAGCATTGCCTAAATAATAGACAACCCAGCATTTTTTCATAAAGATAAAAAACAAACTTTTCATTTTTTTAGATTTCATGGTGTGTTTAACCAAGTAGGAAAAACTGCATTAAACACTTTGCAAAGGGCGTTGAATTTGGGGGACGATTCGAATGCGCCTGTTCAGCCCCCTAGGCCTCCCTTGTCAGACGGAGAGTTTCGAAGATTTTGTGATGCGGTGGGACAAATAATTTATCCTAAGGAATTGAGGACAGCCATCTATTTTGGAGGTATCGAGCCAAGTTTAAGGTAAAGCAAATAAATAATTTTGTTTTAGGTTTTATGGTAATTACCTTGAATTTTCTTCTAAGAAATTAATAAAATTCTATTAGATAAAACCTGTCCTGTCCATGAAAGCGGACCTTGTTCAAAACAAAGCAGAAACATGTCAAAAATGTAGTGTCCATTGACTTTTTTGTTAGGTATACCGATACTGATATGTTGAAATAGACACTAGAGTTAATAGACCACTAATTTATTGTCACCTTATTTACTTACCTTATTACCGTAATTGAGATGCCAAAAATAGTTTTTTCTACTCGCATGCAGAAAATTAAATTTTCCGCACTGTTTTGAGTGCAGAAAAGTTAACTTTATGGTACTCTTCTGCACTCAACCAAAAATAAAAAATAAATATATTGCTATATTTTAAAAAATTTTATTTTTTGTGTTAGGTAAACATTTGAATCATGATAAATAAAGAGTAACATTTTTAAAATTCCTTTTGTTGGGTCAAATGAGAAAAGTGAAGCGAGTAGAAAAAATATTGTACCTAACTCGCGCGTAAAGTGACTTTTCCACACTTAATTGCTGGCCATCTGCAATTGCTTGCGGAAAAGTGGCACTCTTCGTACTGGTTAGGTAAACTACTATTTAAACCACAAACACAAATTACTGTAACCGTATTCTTTTGTTCACATACAAACTGTGAATTGCAAATTTAGTTTCTCAAAAAAATTAAAAACCTAACTAAACAAAAAAAACGAATTATTACTTGCCAGCTGCAGCTTTTGCACTCTGTAAGTAACATATTTCGTTTCGGTTATTTTTGGATACAGAAGAAAAATAACCGATTTTGCCTATGGACCACCACATTTTTGACTTGTTTATGCGATGTTTCGAACGATGCCCGCTTTTTTGAAGCGTGCGATGACAGGACTGCTGATTGAAGTCGTTGCGTACGTTGGTGGGTCCGTAACGTTACATGCATCCCTCAGTAACGTTACGTACATCTGTCTGTACGCAACGAGTGGAATCAGCAGTCTTGTCATCGCAACCTTTATGACTTGTAGAAGCACTTATGTGGAATTATCACCAATAATAATTTCGAACGCATTAGGTATACCGATACCGATGCGTTAAGATATTGAATTGTCTAGTAAATATTTCAAGGCATCGGTATCGGTATACCTAACGCGTTCGGAACAAAGCCAAACACACTACATTTTTGACTTGTTTACGCGATGTTTCGAACGATGCCCACTTTTTTGACAGGTGCGATGACGGAATAGCTGATTCCACTCGTTGCGTACGGAGGGATGTACGTAACGAACGTACGCAATGATTTCAATCAGCAGTTCCGTCATCGCACCCTTCAAAAAAGCGGGTACCGTTCGAAACATCGCTTAACAAGTAAAAAATGTAGTGCAGGCAAAAATACGAGCCACGCAATATTCAACCTGTTGGAGGAAGTTTACATGGGGCTTAACTCCAGGTCAGACGCTGTAGCGGCAGTGTTCTGTGATTTTTCGAAGGCTTTCGACTGCGTGGATCACAGAATACTGCCGCAGAAACTTGACAGGTATGGCTTTCGCCGGGATTCATTGTCTTTAATCGAGTCTCTTCTTTCTTCTCGATTTCAGTTTGTATCTTGTAACAACATATTGTCAAGTCCTCTAATCAACCACAGGGGCGTTCCTCAAGGATCAGTCCTTTGTCTTCTTTTATTTTCAATTTACGTACTTTCAAAACTGCCTATTCGTTGCAAACTTACGGGTTTTGCGGACGATACCACCGCTCTTTGGCGCGGTCCTAAAGCTAATTTAAATAACATTATCTCTGAGGATATAAAAATAATAAAAAACTCGTGTGATAGCAACCGCTTATGCTTCAACATTTCTAAAACAAGTATTTTGGCATTTTAACTTTCTATGGAGCCAATTGCTTTAGAAAATCACGTTTTGGATTGCACAACTCAGCTAAAATTCTTAGGCCTTATATTTGACAAACTAAAATCCAAATTAGCATCTGGATGCTTTACAATTAGGACTACAGCTTCAGAGTTGGGCTACTCATCTGCCAAGATGGTATATTTTTCCCTTGTGGATTCATTGCTGCGTTATTGGTTGGCATTTTGTGGTTTATGTGCCAAATTCGTGTTTGATTCCGTTTTTGTTTTGCGGAAGCGAGCCATTCGCCATTTGCATGGGAGGAGGCGGAGAGATCACTGCAGACCATTGTTTATTTGTTCTAAGATACTCTTCCCACACTTTTTGTCTTGGAGACTGTCTGTCTTGTCCATAAAAAGTACGGGAATTATAAAGATGGAGACAGAATCACCAGACATGCCAGAAATCTGCGACTACCAATTCCCCGCTTGTCCCTGACAAAAAATTCTTTAATTTATGAGAGCCTTAAAATGTACAACCACCTTCCAATAAACCTCAGAAATATGGTGAATCCAAAGCTTTTTAGAAGGCCTGTTATAGGGTTGTTGGTGAACAAGGCATATTACAATGTAAGCGAGTTTCTAGATGACCAACTACTATATGGTTATTTTGTATTTTTTATTATGTGATAGATTAATTTCACGCCTTTTGGTGTAGTGTTTTCTCGTTTTTATTTGTAGTGTTTTGCATCATGTACCAACTATTTTCTTTAAACTGTTATGTTAATGTTTTGTTTTACTTAATTTTATAAATTTACTGTTATTAGTTTTTTGAACTCAGTCTCTGTATTTTTAATATAAGTGGTTATAATAGGATAATCTTACGCTTATATGATGATCTTAATCTTATATGATAATAAAGTACATTTCAATTCAAATTCAAGATACGTTGAAATCAGCGGCGTCATTTTACATTTCTCTTGGGGGGGGGGGGCATACCTAATTTAAAAAAAAAGTATGAACGAAAAAAATAAATCAATAAACATAAAAAACAAAACAAATTTTTTAGTCAACGATGCAGAAAAAATAAAAAAGCTTAGACCGATACACTAAATTAATGGTTTAGTGGGTAACGGCGATGCAAATTTTGATTTTTGTTTGCGAATGCTCAGGAGGGGGGGGCGATTGCTGGTTGAAATATTTACTTTTAGTGTGTATTATCTACTTTGAGTGTCTAATATATTTTAGGAAAGTGGTTTGGAAACACCTCCTTAACGTTTATCCAGATGGAATGACGGGTCGGGATCGCATGGACTATATTAAAAGGAAGGCAGCCGAATACATGTCTCTGCGCGAAACATGGAAACAAGCGATAGCTACAGGTTACTTTCACTTTGATGGCCTAGCTAAAGACATAAAAGTACTAATTACAAATCTGCCCTTTATATTTAAATCGTCCTAACTGACAATTTGTTAGAACTTTAATAATTAAGGTTTGCTAAAATTAACTGTTGTGGAAAAAACCATATATTTTAGTTCTAATAAATTGTCAGTTAACTGACGTTTTTAATAAGGAAGTCAGAGATATTTTAGCGTGTTCAGAACTCGTTTGAATATTTGTTAAAAGGATTGACCAATGAAAATCAAGTTCTGTTGTAAACATAGAACATTTTCCCACTTTAACTTATTTCTTGTTTGAGACTTGCGCTACTTAATTTTGTAGCTGGTAACTAAAAGCGCTTTTCCTTCGACGTACTAGGTTGGTATATCAATATATTTTTCGGAACACCAGGGTTGAGTATTTCTTTAGATTGTAAGAAATGCGCTAAAGCGTTTTTCAACCGTTTATAACGCCCCTAAAATGGGTTTTTAAGCGATAAATCGTTTTCTTAAATCGCTTTAAAATAAAATCGATTTAGTGCTTAAATCGGTTTTAGTGATGTTTATACGACAACATTTTCAAACCGTTCCTAAATTAAAGCGCTTTAAGAGGCCCATATAAACAAAGTAAGTGTAATTCTAATTGTGTAACTTAACATAGCTTGGTCCCTGAGTGGCACTGTCAATGAATTTTACCTTTAAGGTTACTAGCAAAGAGTTGTTGACAACATTGCAAAAATAAAATGATTGTACCGTTGGTTCCAAATTTTCTGGAATAATTCCAGTATGGCGGCTGACATTTAAAAATAGAATCTAAATGCTACTGGCATCGTCATTTTCAAAAAACTACTACCACTCAACTAATAGGTCGAGCTTTGTATTGAGCTAATCGGCTTTCGACTTGGGCATAGCTGCAGTTCATATCGATTTTAACACGTTTTTATAAACCCGAACGGCGACACGAGCGCAGCCGGTGGCTACATCAAGGAACTACTTGTACAGCCAGGTGCATAATAATATAAATTTATTCTTTTGGTTCATTTTTACTTATTTAATAATAAAAAGATATGAAAAACTTAACAGGCACCGTTTTTCCATACTTTTTAGTGTTAAAAAAAGCAATGCATTCGCAAAAGGTTTTAGCTCTATACAAACCTTAACCAACTTTGTACTGTTATATGCAGCTAAAAAACTTTCTTTAGCTTACAAAAAGTTTTTTGGACCTAAAATAGGAGGAGGAGGGGATTATAACTATGTTGAGGAATATTATCAAATATTAAATGTTTGATGTTATTTTCGAGGTTATTTTCTTTTATTAATTGGGAAAAAATCCCAGTATAAAAGTCTTTCAGATTTTATAAATGTTTTAACCAGGGTTCCCACCAAATTCTGATGTCCAAATTCACTGACTTTTCCAGATTTTCCCTGACTATTTTTTAAAAAATTCCAGGTATTTTTTGGATATAAATTGCTTGTCTACGTTGATACCAAGTAAATGTAGGCTTTTACCATGACAATTTTTATACCAAAAACCGCAGCACGGGATTCATATTATCGAGATGAAAAGGTAAAAAGCAGATAAATAAGACGAGAAACTTTGTTCAAAACTTTATTTGAAGACAAAAATCACAGGGACCGAATTCGTTAAATCCTAAAACAAATCAGGTACTTAACAGTATTGAAAATAAAAGACTAATTTGCCTAGTTCTATCAACGTTTTTTTGGTTCATCTAGCAAGTTATAAAACTAAATTGCACGAAGGGTTAATATATTTATAGAACGACATAAGCTGGAATACGGAAAAACTAAAGACAGAACAAACACAATACCGCAATGGAGCTACAGTGTAAACGAGCTCTGGAAGACCATCCAAGAAAGAGTAACTACGGTGGCTCGACAAAAAGAGAAAACAAAGAAGGAAGTAGTTTGATGACGACTGTTAGTAGTAGAGCGACGGAAAGATGAAATATGACCAGGAAAAAAATTCTTCAACACCCAACAGCATCTAATATAGAAGAGTATAAACAACAAAGATCTCAAGCACGCAGAATGATAAAGTAAAAAGATAGAACACCATCTAAATATAATAAGAGAAATGGAGGAAACATACAAAACAACAGAATAAAAGAATACTTTCAGGGAATAACAAAACACAAAACATAATACCAACCCAGAACCGAAAACTTCCTCTCAACAAGCAACGGACAACTGATAACCAACGAATAAGAAATTCGATCCACATGGAAGAACTACTTTTGCGAACTATTCAAATATAAATATATAAACCAGATTTTTACCGTTAGACAAATAATTGAAAAATGAGGACTTCACCAGATGTTTATTGATTTCAAACAGAGATTTGACAGATTATGGAGAGCAAAGTTTTTAAAATCTGATATCCCTGGTAAAAATGTGTACGGAGAATACAAGGTGTAAGATAAGGGTGGAACAGAGCTACCCTGATTTCTTTGGTCTCGACAATGGGCTTAAGCAGGGTCGTGATACTCTTTCACCTCAACTCTTCAACAGAGCATCAGAATATGCAATTATGAAAGCCGAGATTGAGATACCAACGGCTATATTCCACCAGGAAGGACCCAACCTACTACTGCCCTTCGCAGATGATGTGGACATAATTGCTAACAGCAGGATTAATCTTAAAGACTCCTTGCACCACAATATTTCTGCATCCATAACTGATTGCTTAATACGAAAAGATTACAAAAAAGAAGTAGAACCCTTTTGGCAGTGGAAGCAGTTGCTGTGGAGGTTCCTTCACTTCCAGTAGTTGGTGTAGATGTAGGTCCATTGTCATTTTGGGCCAAGACTGATAATGTATCAGTTTTCTTGATTAACAAAGGCAATTTCCTTGATTTTTTTTCAGCCTTTACGTACTTTACATGACCACTGATCTTAAAATGGCTCAAGATGGCCTGACGCCCCATATTACTCAATTCAATATTTTTTAAACAAAGCTTAAAATATGCTTCATATTTATTGGTTTTCACATCCTGTAGACACTGCCACTCTGGTGAACTTATGAAAGGACTTATCCAGTCTAAATTAGAAACTGTTTTTTTCGACATTTTGGATTCTTGCTCTTAAAAAAATTGAAAATTCTCGCATCGCAGTTGCACCCCATATCATTTAAAGGTTAGGAATAAATACATTACATGACAAATATTGTCGGATTAGAAAAAACGCGTTAGACTATACTTGAAAGTTGGAACAGAAGATAGCGCGATGTGTGCTTCGAATAAATAATACCAGGTGATATTTATTATTATGAAACGAAAACCAAATATGTTCAATAAACACAATCTACCACCCTGGGTAATGATGCGGTTCTTGTTCTACACGTTTTAAAAAGCTTTCCTCCCTCTTTTCTCTTGCTCTTGGATTTTAGGTGGACTGGAACTGATTGAGCGCGAAACAGATGTTAAGCTTATATACGACGTGAGCAGAGAAGAACTCACATAATATTTTTTTACAAAGTTGGTTTAAAAAATAGGTTGAGAAAGAGAAATTCCAGGTTTTGTGTGGCAATTCCCTGACTTTTGAGGATTTTTTGGTCATTCCCTGACTTTTCCAGGTAGCTCTCCAGATTCCCTGACTTTTCCTGGTTTTCCGAGTCAGTGGGAACTCTGTTAACCTATATCTCTTTTTATTGGTTTATTTTAACCTATTAACGTCTTGCTTAACTCTGTAACTCGATTCCAGTAGTTCCATGCTCGCTAGCTTTAATGGTAGTGATAGACTTTACATTAAGTTTTTGATCCACTATATAGCTAATTCCATAAACGCGATTGCCAACCAAAATAACTCACTTTTAAAAATCTAAAAAAACCGCTTGCCAGGCTTGACAGACTTTGACAAGGCAAAAACCGGTAGGTACAAAATTAAAATTGTGTGAAATATATTTCGACATTGAAAAATGTTCTGTCTTTCTTTTATGTACATATAAAAAGATATGGACGGGGCAAGTAAAGAAACTTTTTTGTATTATATAAAAAGATTTATAGTTTCTTTGCAAAAATTCAGCAAAGCCAAAGAAAAGCCAACCTGTTTTTGCAGTCAATTTTTTTGAAAGTTGGTTTAAAAAATAGGTTGAGAAAGAGAAATTCCAGGTTTTGTGTGCCAATTCCCTGACTTTTGAGGATTTTTTGGTCATTCCCTGACTTTTCCAGGTAGCTCTCCAGATTCCCTGACTTTTCTAGGTTTTCCGGGTCAGTGGGAACTCTGTTAACCTATATCTCTTTTTATTGGTTTATTTTAACCTATTAACGTCTTGCTTAACTCTGTAACTCTATTCCAGTAGTCCCATGCTCGCTAGCTTTAATGGTAGTGATAGACTTTACATTAAGTTGTTGATCCACTATATAGCTAATTCCATAAACGCGATTGCCAACCAAAATAACTTACTTTTAAAAATCTAAAAAAACCGCTTGCCAGGCTTGACATACTTTGACAAGCGGTGGCAAAAACCGGTAGGTACAAAATTAAAATTGTGTGAAATATATTTCGACATTGAAAAATGTTCTGTCTTTCTTTTATGTTCATATAAAAAGATATGGACGGGGCAAGTAAAGAAACTTTTTTGTATTATATAAAAAGATTTATAGTTAAGAAAAGCCAACCTGTTTTTACAGTCAATTTTTTTGAACAAGGAAAATGCTTCAACAAACAATCCTCCAAAATTTCCACGCAATTACTTTTTTCATTTTCTTGTTTTTCCCTGAAAAAAACTAGGCTGAAATTGGAATAGCGAGGCTTCGTCTTGGGTGCGCTTCTACTGAGATGCGAGAGAGAAAACTATAACAATTAGGTAAACCTGACAAAGATAGCCAGCACATGCGTGTACTAGCGATGGCGAGGAGCGAAAAAAGTACGTGACTCGGGCTATCTTTGCTAGATAAACATAGGTGTTAGCTTTCTCTCTTGCACCTCAATAGAAGTACATCCAAGATGTAGTCTTGTACACGAGGTATAATTATAACGATGCGTTTAATTCAATAGGTCCTGTGGTTGGGGAGTTAGCTTACACGACTGGCATGGTGCGAAAAGACGTCCTACGAACCGACAGACATCATCCTTTTTATGCCGGGAGCGACGATAATCAACACATCGCTTCGTTGTTCAATATTTTGACAACGTAAGTACATAATAAAACACCGAAATTCTATAATTTTTACTTTGGTTAGTTGCCTCTCAGTTTTCTGAGTGGTCAAAAGTCGAGGGGATTAGGGGGTTTTAGATATTTCTAGCGAAGATGAGGTAAAATGATGTAAGTATCGCACATAATATTTATTTTTTTTTTCTTTTAATACCTGCTTATTTTTTTGTTATTATTTATTATTATTATTATTTATTTTTATAGTAAACTTGTTTCAAAAAACGACGATAAAATTATATTAAAAAAATAAAAAGTTTAGGCCAATTATAAAACGCATATTTTTCAAAAAGTGGTTGTACTGGATTTTTCATTAGAATTTGGTTAAGACCTTTTTTAAATTGAGAGAAGGTATCAAAGGGAGTAAAAAATTTTAGTTAATCGAGAATCCTCTTTCGAGTCAGGCATAGTACAAAAAGATGTTGAATTATTATTATTCAATTGTTGAGTTCCGAATATTATCCTTAAAGCAGTTTTGAGGTTAATTGTGCCCCTTCATCGCCCTCTTTTTTTCGTTTAAGATCGTCAATTCGGAGAGTTGGTTAAAAAAACCCCAAAGTAAAGCTTAAGTTGGCTAAACGCGTTGAGGCGGGTCCCTATAAAAAACCCGAAACCAAATTTGGCAGAAACATAATTTGTCAGAATTTAAAAGAAAATAAAATAATTGGACCGAAAAAAATTGTCTCGAAAATTAAATGAATGAAATTAAAACGAACGAAACATATTTTTATAGAAACACAAAATGGCAGAAAATATTTTTAACGAAAATAATTTAATAGAAACATAAAATAATGCCGAAACACAAAATTTGAGAACCCCAATCTGTCCGAAAATGATTTGAACCGATAGTCATGATTTCAATTGCTATGTTGCCAGGCTTACAGCAGGGAAGAGTCGAAGTAAGTTGTGATGTATTAATTTACCTCAAATTTTTTCATAATATTGTATTATCATCGAAAATACATTACTGTTCCAAATTTCATTAAAATCGGTGCACGAGAAGTGTGTCAAAAATGAATCGCAAGATTTGATAGACAGTTAGACAGCCAGAAACTGTGATGTTAAATAAAATCGTTTAATAAAAAAAATCCCCGCGTCATCTTCCAAATAAAGAAACTTGTCAGCGCCGGAATCCAGGGCCTACGGCGCTCTAGAGATTTAAATTTGACGCATGGCCAATAGTGATTCGGATGGATTGTGGTTCTGCTCATTTAAGGATCTTCTTTTTGGAAAAGTGTGGTAGTACTAACACCATACCATTTTCTAAGATTTTTAAGCCATGATATCCGTCCGTCTACGACCCGACTATTATTAATTTTAAAAGTTAATATTTGTCATTTCTCAAAATGTGGGCAAAATATTCAAGTTTTCGTTTTTTGATGTCAAATAAAACTTCAAGATCTTTATTTATTCTAAGCAAAACATCCACATTAGTTACTTTGTCCATCCAAGATATTCTTAGTATTCTACGATAACACCATACCTCGAATGCCTCTAACTTTTTGCACATGGCCTCAGTCAGTGTCCATGCTTCCATGCCATAATATAAGATGCTAAAAACATAACACCGAAGCACACGAATTCGGAGAGTGCTATTAAGATTGCGACTACACAACACTGATTTCGTTTTGATAAAAGATGATCTGGCTTGTTCAATTCTTGAACGAACTTCTTGCATGTTGTCCCAGATCTCATTGAGGAGGCAACCCAAGTATTTGTATGAATTCACGCGTTCGACTTGTTGCCCATTTACCAGCGTGTCTGCTATTATGACAGTGTCGTCGGAATATCGTAGGTTGTTGATTTTTATGCCGTTTATGGTCAGACCCTCTTCGCAGTTATGAAGCATGCTCTATTATTTTGTTACTATAGATATTAAACAACAGCGGAGAGCAGCAGTCTGATTCCAGGATAGATTAGCGATTATCTTTAGATCTCGGTCATCTAGACTAACTTCTTTTAGCGATTCTATGAGCTTTTCGTGTTGGACTCAATCAGACGCTTTCTCATAATCTATGAAACAGGCATATACTGGCACCGACACATCTCTAGACCGCTGAACTAAGACTTGAATGCCAAACAGGGCCTCTCTTCTCCCGAATCAACGAGGATATTATATCCTCGTTGCCCGAACCCACCACGAAATCCAAACTGCGTGTCGCCCATAAAGGATTCACTTCTTTGTTGAATGTTTTTTAGGCAGTTTAACAAAGGTTGATTTTAGCCAGCCATCAGGGATTTTACCGCTGCGATAAATCAAGTTAAAAAGTTTGACCAGCGTATTTACCGAATCTTCGGTTTTTATTAGCTTTAAAAGCTCAGTGTATACTTCGTCTTGCCCTACCGCTTTTCTGTTTTTAGCTGAAGATATTGCGTGTTGTACTTCCTCTGGTGTTATATCTATGCCTTGGTTTGAGAATTGTTTTGGCTGTTCGGATCGGTTATCGGTAAAGAGATGTTCTATGTAGCTACACTTCTTTCTTTTAGTTTTTCTTTGGTATCCGGTATGATTTTGCCCTGATTCTCCACAAGGATTCCAGCTTCTTTTTTATTCAATAATCCGGCTGATTCCTTTATGCGTTTGTGTAAATTGAAAGTGTCATGTTTAGCATCTAGATCTTCTATTTCTTGACATTGCTGTGTTATCCAGTCTTGTTTTGCTGATCGATGCTTTTTTTTACTGTGTCTTTTATCCATCAGCTCAAAGATTTCATCAGTCATCCAAACTTTCTTTTTATTTCTTCTTTCATCCTTGCCTAAGAGTGTTGTGCTTTCGACTATCGCACTTTTAACCTTTGTCCAAACCATTTCTACATCGTGCTTGGTAGACTTAGTAAGGTAAGTTTTTGCAGATTTAATACAGTTTCTAAATCGTTTATTGATTAATATAAAGTCTATTTGGTTTCTAATAATACTCTCAGGGTTGTCGGATTTAGAAGTCCAAGTATAAAGGCGTCTAGCTGGAAGTTTAAAGAAAGTATTTGACAGTCGATCTCCACGTTCATTTGATGTACCAAGACTGTACCTTCCGACAATGTCTTCTCTTGGTTCGTTTCCAAGTTTTGCATTGAAGCCCCCCCATAGCAATGGTGATTTTTGTCTTTTTTGTAAAATTAAGGGCAGTTTGAACTTGGTCGTAGAGTTTAGCTGAAGAAATATGACTCGATCCGAAACAGGAACAAAAGAGATAACGGATTTTTAAATTTCTTTTTTCAAAATGACTGCTACGCCGTTATAGTGGTTTTGTCGTCATTGCCTGCGTAGTAGACATGGTAGTCGTCTATCTGGCATTTCTCTGAGTTAGGCAATCTCACCTCGCTAACTCCTAAGATCTCTGGCTCATTTCTCTGGTGATATTGTGGACTTTTCCAGCCTGAAACATACTTCGTACGTTCCATGTAGCAATCTTCTTCATGACTGGTCCGGAGATTCTTAGCACTCTCTGGTAACTTAAGACCTGCCGGGACTGAGGGTCTGTGGGGTTATTCTTGAATCGAGAGAAAATTTTCTCCCAGGGAGTCGAATTCTCTTGCTACTCTGCATCTCATTGGTCCAAATCTTCGGTTAAAATCGGTTTCTCTTACTTTTGCCCGATATTGATGGAAAGTAATTCTCTTAGTCCAGACCAATAGCATTACTTTCGATCAATATCGGGCAAAAGTGAGAGAAACCGATTTAAACCGAAGATTTGAACCAGCGAGAGAATTTAACTTTTAGAATTTAATTTTCTCTCGATTCAAGAATAACCCCCTGGGCTTTTGGTTTTCCAGTCATGATGATGATATTTCCTGGGGAAGGATAAGGATTGGGCATATTATTTTTTATCGATTTGTGGTTCGGGTGTTTTTCGTTTCTACAAAATTATTTTCGATACTTTTGTAATTCTGATATTTTAAGGTTCGGGAAACTTATAATCGGTTAAATTATATTCGTGTCTTTTAAGGATCGAGTAAATTAAAATTCTATAAAATCATATTTGTATCCATTATTTTCTGGGTGTTTTTTGTTCATATTTCGTTTCGGACGTTTCATTTTCTGTCCATTTTTGTTTCGGTTTTTGTAAATTCGGCTTTTTTAAATTTTTGATCATCCCGTTCGTTTCCGGTCGAAGGAAACGCTTTTTTCTGATTAATTCCCTTACCCCACGCTCTCTGCGCCACAAATCATTTTTCTTTAAATTTATAAGGGCGCTAAAAATGTTTATTTCAAAAATTATTATTTTATTTGCACTAAAATTAAAGCACTGTGTGCCATTGCAAGCAAACGAAAACGACAACAAAAATGGTGAAACACGTCAAAAATAATGGTTCGATCCCCAGATTTATCAGGCGTTGAATAACAGCTTCGCATTTTTGAATTTGTTTCAACGAGTCGAGACTTTAAGAACTTTTTTTCCGTCAATGTTAAGTTTTATGAAAAAAGAAAAAACTCGGGTTAATTTTTTTGTATCTTTGACGGCTGTCCGACTCCACAGTATCCAATATTTTTTCTGTTTGCTGCCACAACCCAATACAATCAATCAATGCAGGGATTGGATTTAGAAATAAACAGTAGTTAAAATAATTTAGTTTTCTTTCAGATATGCTCTAAATCACCCCAAAGTGTCCTACTGTCAAGGCATGAGCGACTTGGCCTCACCCTTCTTAGTGACGATGAACGACGAGGCCCACGCCTACATTTGCTTCTGCGCACTAATGCAAAGATTGGCCTCGAATTTCATGATCGACGGCATCGCCATGACCCAGAAATTCACACATCTGGCGGAGGGGATAATGTATTACGACCCGGAGTTTTATAGTTATCTTAAAGTACATCAGGTGAGCGAACTTTCAGTATACGCTTAAAAGCATAATATCTTCCAAGTATCCTTAAATTAAAAAAGGCGTCGTCCTCGTATCTACTTTGTTTTGTTATTATCTAAATTTGAGGTAGACTATGACCAAAGTATTTTTACTGTGTATTCCCAAACGTTTTGTAAAAGTGAAACGCCGTTTTTGGTCCTTAAAAATGCAAAATGTGAATAATACTGGGTGTTTCACCCCCTTTTTTCCGTAAATATTAGGATAGAAAATTGACGTTTTCTAACAGGTCACGTGACTTCCAGTCGCGTCCAGTGTTACCGGAAATAGCCAGACATAGACATTTTTTGACCCAGCATGGCCACCTAGATCTAAAAAGAAAATATATTTTTTTCAAAGGTGTCAAAAACTGATATTGGGTGTTTTTAAAAAAAAAATAAAAGTAAAGTCTATTTCCGGTGAAACCGGAAGTCACGTGCCCCGTCAGGAAACGTCCAATTTGACGTTCTATGTTATGTATATAGTATAGTCAAACTCAAGATGTATTCATAATCAGAATGTACTCTTAGTTGCAGAAAAAATGCGTAAAAGAGATATTTTGAGTCCTGTGATTTACGTCAATATTAATTGAAGTTTCATTTAAAAAAAAGTCAAAGTCAGCTGAATTTCTATGCAACTGAGTACAAACTTTAAGCGATCAAATATCAAAAAGTACGAAATTAACTCTGTGTTTCGGACTTCCATTGTCTATATCTTATTTATACACGACGTTTCGATCAGTACAATCTCTGATCGTCTTCAGGTGCACACTAATATCTATTCCTAAGGCTACGTACTTATATACTATGATAACTACTCAACCGTGGAGTTTAAGAAGTTGGCTCCGCCCAAGGAGGGGCTTCCAAATATTTGGAATTTCAACACTTGGTTTACTGAAAATGTCCTTATTCTGCCCAATAAAGGCAGCTTCAAGGAATTTTAGTTTCTTCCAGTGTGACTCCTTGTGCAAAATCTTTGCTTCTGTCCACTTCATTCGATGTTGTTTTGTCCATGCATGGTCGGCGATTCATGATTTCGTTGTTTCACCTCTTTGGGTATTCGTCTGATGTTCCTTAAGCCTAACAGATCGTGGTCTTTTTGTTTCGCCTATGTTAATTTCAAACACATCATTACCTCAAACTTTCAATCAAAAATTACATTGTGAAATTAGTTCCATTGTCATATTCTACACAAAACATTGTTGTCAGTTCATTAAAGCTTTCAACAAAGGCGTGGACAGTTCAACTTCAGTCAACAGAACTCGGTTCAAATTTTGTTTGAAAAACTGGATATTAAAGCTGAGCCAGGTTCATATTTGAAGTTTACTTGAATTGGCACTCAAACCTTAACTGAACAAACGGGTCATACGGGCACAATGTTATATGTCGATCCTAAATCCACTGTTTATTCTTATCCATTAGAAACCTGTATAAAATAGATAAAATATAGAACATTTTTATTTTGCTGATTTTTTTTTTAATCTTTAAATTTGTTATTTTATACAGTGTCCAGAAAACTAAAATGACATGGCAACGTAGTTTTGACAAAACAGCTCTCTTCGAACGTTGACTGTTATCAGCGCGATCTGCTCCCTGTCCACTGCTTTTCGGAAAAGTCTCGTAGTACCAACACCATACCATTGTCTAAGATTTTTAAGCCATGATATCCGTCTACGACCCGGACCTCTTCTACCTTCAATTTTGCCTTCTATTATCAATTTTAAGAGTTTATATTTGTCATTTCTCAAAATATTGCCAAAATATTCAAGTTTTCGTTTTTTGATGGTAAATAAAACTTCAAGCTCTTTATTTATTCTAAGCAGAACATCCACATTAGTTACTCGGTACATCCAAGATATCCTTAATATTCTACGATAATACCACATCTCGAATGCCTCTAACTTTTTGCACATGGGCTCAGTCAGTGTCCATTCTTCCATGCCATAATATAAGATGCTAAAAACATAACACCGAAGCACACGAATTCGGAGAGTGGTACTAAGATCGCGACTACACAACACTAATTTCATTTTGATAAAAGATGATCTGGCCTGTTCAATTCTTGCACGAACTTCTTGCATGTTGTCCCAGTTCTCATTGAGGAGACAACCTAAGTATTTGTATGAGTCCACGCGTTCGACTTCTCGGATGTTCTTTTCCTTGGATATGACCATCCATTTTGTTTTTGCAACATTTAAGTTAAACCCGAATTGCGAACTTTTGGCAGCAATTTGATTCAACAACTCTTGTAGGCCTTCCAGCGTGTCTGCTATTATGACAGTGTCGTCGGCATATCGTATGTTGTTGATTTTTATGCCGTTTATGGTCAAACTCTCTTCGCAGTTATGAAGTGCATTCATTCTCTATTATTTTGTTACTATAGATATTAAACAACAGCGGAGCTAATATACAACCTTGGCGTACTCCTCTTCTTATTTGGACCTCTTCGGACAGTTGGCCATCAACCTTTATTTGAGCAGTCTGATTCCAGTATAGATTAGCGATTATCTTTAGATCTCGGTCATCTAGACCAACTTCTTTTAGCGATTCTATGAGCTTTTCGTGTTGGACTCGATCAAATGCTTTCTCATAATCTATGAAACAAGCATATACTGGCACCGACACATCCCTAGACCGCTGAACTAAGACTTGAATGCCAAACAAGGCCTTTCTTGTCCCGAACCCACCACGAAATCCAAACAGCGTGTCGCCCATAAAGGATTCGCATTTCCCATAAATTCTTTTGTGGCTAATCTTTAGAAATATTTTTAACATATGGCTGATTAGGCGGTAATCACTACACTTCTTTCCTGAATGTTTTTTAGGCAGCGTAACAAAGGTTGATTTTAGCCAGTGAGCAGGGATTTTACCGCTACGATAAATCAAGTTAAAAAGTACCAGCGTATTTAGCGAATCTTCGTTTTTTATTAGCTTGTTAGCGTGTTTTACTTCCTCTGGTGTTATATCTATGCCTTGGTTTGAGAATTCTTCTGGCTGTTCGGATCGGATATCGGTAAAGAGATGTTCCATGTAGCTACTCGATTCTTTTAGTTTTTCTTTGGTATCCGGTATGATTTTGCCTTGATTATCCACAAGGATTCCAGCTTGTCTTTTATTGAATAATCCGGCCTCTTCTTTTAGGTGTTTGTGTAGATCATAAAGGTATAACTTAAATAGGGACATTATGTTTACCACAGTTGCGATCAGACATAAGGTAAACAATTTGGCAACAATGCCAGATTGCGCTGAAAGTTGTATCTCTACACGTAATGCTTTTAAAAACATATTATTTTATAACTTTATCATTTACATGCAATTATGCAAATTCTCCGGTTTGTTTTTTTAAACATGGAGAAACACCTTAGCATTATTCAAATATATAAAGAAATTTAGGTATATTATATAATTGTATTTAAATTTCCTTGAATCTTCACAATTTTAAATCAATAAAGAATTTATAATGTGCAGGTACATGTTATGGTACTTGAAATATACCTCATTTTTTCGATCGAAATATCACATAAAATACCTGATATTTTGGGCGAAAGAATAATTATTTTTATTTCCCAATATATATCGGGAATAAAACCTATAACAATGTGACAACCTCGCATTTGTGGCGGGTCAGCCATATAAACGTGTGTACGCTGCTCCATTCATAATTTCTCTACGGCGTTGTAGCTTTAGCATAATCGATGTTTTGGTATATTTTACAGATTAATCGAGAGTTTTTTAATATTTTTTCGATAGATTTTTAAGTGTTTGTGGCAAAAGTAATGTGACAAAGTGCGTATTGTGACGAAAACTGGAGATTGCAAGTGAAAACCAAACATTTCACAGATTTGTTATCATATGTTTTTTCGCCGCCATCTTGTGATAGGCCGCGGAGATAATATACAACCTTGGCGTACTCCTCTTCTTATTTGGACCTCTTCGGACGGTTGGCCATCAACCATTATTTGAGCAGTCTGATTCCAGTATAGATTAGCGATTATCTTTAGATTTCGTCATCTAGACCAACTTCTTTTAGTTATTCTATGAGCTTTTCGTGTTGGACTCGATCAAATGCTTTCTCATAATCTATGAAACAGGCATATACTGGCACCGACACATCCCTAGACCGCTGAACTAAGACATAAATAATTACATTTTGTATTTATTGCAACACTAGTTGCACGCCTATGGCGGCCTATCACAAGATGGCGGCGAAAAAACATATGATAACAAACCTGTGAAATTTTTGGTTTTCACCTGCAATCTCCAGTTTTCGTCACACTACGCACTTTGTCACATCACTTTTGCCAGGAAAGAAATAAGTTTTTTTTGGGATATTTTTGCGAATTTGTGATAAAAATAATATTATTATGGTAAGCACTTATAATTAATTACACTATATTTGGTATAATGAACCAGCCCCAGCTGCGACATTTTGAAATATCCTATATGAGTAGCAAAGAAATGTGTGCGTATGATATTTATTTATAACTACATTCACAGTTTTAATACTATCTGTAGTCAGCTTATTTTTTCTGCTGAGATTTGTTTATAAATAGTACAAGCGTTCCTGGTATAAATATAAATTTTTAAAACATTATTATGTCAGTAACAGGATAAAGAATGTATGTTTGTTACAACTTTTTATTTATAATATTTAAATAGGTACATAATCCACATAACATTTTTTATATTTATTAAAAATGTAAAGATACTTTTGTACGTATTAAATAAAAATTATAGTAGAGTGTATAAATTCCATTTTTTTTTCACAACGAAAAACCATCATATAGGTATCATCATTTTTCCAAATACCACTATTTTTAGTCGAATTTGCTTATTTTTTCCACATTGGTTTTCTGGTAATTTGCCTAAACAGTGCGAAAAGTGATACTTTTCTGCATACGATGGCCTTTAAGGGCTAAAAAGGCACTTTTGACACAACAACAGTACAACAATTTACTACTTGCATAAAAAGCTTCTGCCTAAGGTTATATATATTTGGTATTTTTAAAATTAAAACCAAAAAATAATTTTGTTTCCATATTTAATTTGATCTAGTTTATAAATGCATCTAAAAACTCCAATTAGACTTAAAATGCACGCCATGCTAAAAAAATTTTGAGTTTGAAATGTGTGTTCTAAAAACTACTTTTTGATCAAGAAAGTCATCATAAACACTCGTAGAAAAAAAATTGTACCTTACCCTTGCGGAAGTGTCTTTCCCCCCGAACTCCTCCCGTGCGTAAAAGTATCACTTTCCGCACTAGTTAGGCAGATAACTGTCTGGAGAACATTTAAAAAATTAATATTTTCTATGTTATATCTTTACATAAATATTTTCAAAATGACAAATATAATACCTCTCCATACCCTCGCTATCAATTATTAAGTATAAAAAAATTAAAGATTGTATTTCCAAAAAAATTTGACAAGTCTGAAAATAACGACCTAACCTTTTTACATTTATAAATAACGAGCCGCTTCTGACCGCTGCTAAACGTAAGGTGGTTGGAGCAACACCGTTCTCAACTAAAAAGCCAGTTAACTCTTATCTCTTCAGTACCCTTTAGCCAAAGATTGCCGCAATTTTTATAACCAAATTGACAGGTAAAACATGGATTTTCTGTCAGTTGGGTGTCAATATGACCGCTATAGTAGGCTAAAGGATACTAAATCGAAAAAGAGTTAACTGGCTTTTTAGTTAAGCAGGTGTTGGTTGGAGCATATGTGAGGAGGAGCATGTCTGGTGCAGCGTTGCCAGTGGAACATAAAATGGTTTTCCCTAAATCTAACGACTGATCGCGTTTCAAAGCAATTTATGAATGACTTGATGGGTCTATTTTAGTTAAACGTCTTTGGTGTAGATCTTCTATTTCTTGACATTGCTGTGTTATCCAGTCTTGTTTTACTGACCTTATCTTGTTTTTTTATTGCTCTATTGATTTCTTCATACTGATCGCTGCCTTTTTTACTGCGTCTTTTATCCATCAACTCCAGGATTTCATCGGTAATGGAAACTTTCTTTTTATTTCTTGTTTCATCCTTGCCTAAGAGTGTTGTACTTTTGACTATGGCACTTTTAACCGTTGTCCATACCATTTCTGCATCTTGTTCGGTAGACTCATTAATATATTTAAGCTTTTTGTTAAGTTCGACTTTAAGTTTAGTTGCTATCATGTTATCTTGAAGTTTGTCCAACCTGGGTCTGGGTTTGTTATTTACTAGATTGGATTTAATAAAATAGTGTTTTTAGGTGCACTGTTTACACAGTTAAAAATAGCACCTCTTTTGTTAAGCAAAGGTTTTTTAGTTCTTATCCGATTTTCACGAATGATAGCTCTTTGTACACTGAAACGATATGGCTTTCCGGATGATTGAAATCAGGTACATTGGCTTACAGAAAAGTTTGGCAGGAAGTAGTGAAAAATATCCAAGTTTCAAAAGCATGCGCCATTACGGATTTTCACAAAATGTCAGATAGCGTGTATAGACCCGAGCCTTAGCTTCCCGCAGATGTCAAAATCTAAAGAATCGGACGAGATTTAACAAATCCTTGTAGAACCAAAACTAGAGTATACGTCTCTGTGCACGACAAAGACGTGTCTTTATGGAAAATGTCTAAAATCGAGTACAGTGGCGCACATAAAATTTTGGCGGGTGGTGTTAAAAATGGTGAAATTTAAAAAATAATGCGCCATCTTGGATTTTAACAGAATGTCCATTTTGACAAAAGTTTCATATAGTCTGAAGCTTTAGCTTTTCGCATAAACTAAAAATCATAAATACCAAACTTACGGTAGCAAAACTGTAGCCGAAAAAAAATGTACGGTTTTTTTTGGTCCACCTTATACTTATCTGTTATTAACATTTTTAATATCTACCGTGTGTCTACCTGGCTGTTTGTTTTTGACAAAGCTTGACATTTTATTAACCAAAAAAATTAGTCTTTCAAAAACTGCCTGGAAAATGATAAAAGGAGATTAGAGAAAAGTCGCTTTTACATGCAAATATGAAAGAAACTAGAAAGTGAGACCAATATGAGTTGCCCACCTTTGGTAAAACTACAACTGTCAAATGTATAGAGAGCCTCTAAGTTAGAGTAAGTTGGGGCGATGCCTCCGATATTTAATAGACCTTCCATCTACTCGGGTTTTAGTGAGCGGCCATTTTGACAATTAACTAATGTAATAACTGTCAACAGTGTCAAAAATGGCAGCGGCATACGTGTAAAAGGGTACTAAAACGGAAGGTGTTGGCTGGCCTCCATGTCGGAAGTATCGGTTGGAGTGATCGTTTGGTGTTTTAAATTTGTCCTTTTTAACAAAGTGGCCTTATTATCACTATTACTTTACAGCTATAAAAATAGGCTTTTCATTTTCCAGGCCGACGATTTACTCTTCTGCTACCGCTGGCTGCTCCTAGAAATGAAACGAGAGTTCGCTTTCGAAGACTCGTTACGAATGCTCGAGGTGCTGTGGAGCTCCTTACCCGCGGACCCGCCAGAAAAGGAACTGCGCCTATTCGACGTCCAATTCCAAGCGATACCCCTTAACATGAGCACCCCTCCCATCAGTCCCTTGGTAAAGACCCCTATAATACCGAGAGAAAGCGCCTATACCAAAGTCTGTGCCCTGCGACGTCAAAGCTCGTCGATATCCCTAAGTAATTATAGCTGCCACAAGCCGGGAATTGTGAAACGACAGAACCATAGCCTAGACGAGACAATAAGCCACTGTAGAAACGGAATTTTAGAGATTAAGCTCAACAAGAATCAGAGTTTAGACGATGCGGCCTTAATGCACCACGCCAAAAGTAGGAGTAGCGAAGTTAGTTCCAGGTCGCTCAGTAAACACGGTTAGTGTTTAGCAGATTTTTATCAGATATTATTGAATTACGAAATTTTTTCAAAAATATGGTTTAAGGCCACAAAAACGGCATAGATTTGACAACACTGCTTTGCTATGTTGGGAATTTGGAACCTTTGGTTGCACTAAAACAAAATTATGATTGTTTTCCACAAACCAAAACTACACTTTTTTGCACTCGACGCGCGTTTCGCTAACAACGTTAGCATCATCAGGAGACGATAAACAATGAACTAAATTAATCTACGCTCTATCTTATATACAATCCTTTAGTGGGCGGAGATAAGACTAATAAATTGTGATTGATCACGATTTTTAATCCTATCTCCCCTCAACCAAAGAATAAAGTGTACTAAACGGGATGGGTCCTCTATCTTTATTTAAACTATTTCTGGATTTAATGATTTCCATACTTTCATATGCATTCAAAAGTCTTTTGTTTGGTACACTTTTTAGAAGTTTTAGGTTATCTAATGTGAATCTATGATTGTTTTCAAAAGCATGCTCGGCCACACTTGACTTTTCTGTTCTTCCGTATTTTAAGTGTGCTAAGTGTTCTTTAAAACGTGTTTGAATAGAGCGTCTCGTTTGGCCAACATATTTTTGTCACAATCCATGCAACTAATTTCGTAAATTCCACTTTTTTCTAGAACTGTAGTTTTATCCTTGGGATTTCCTAGTAAGCTTCTTATTGTGTTACCGGATTGATATACTAATTTAAGACCGGTGTTATTAAATACTTTGTGTAATCCTTTCGTATAATTAGGATTATAAGGAATTGATACAAATTTTGAGTCGCAGGTATCTTTTTGACTGAAAAAGGTAGAATTCCGAAAGGTCTTTTGAAAAGAATGTCTATTTATCAGCTTATTTATTAAGCCTTCGTCGTAACCGTTTTCTATCTAAAGGCTGACAAGGGTAATAAAGTTGTTATATTAGATAAAACAGATTATTTCGAAAGGGTAGATAACCTAATAAAAAATGGACCCTACAAACAAGTCCCAAAGAACCCCTTACCAAAAATGATTAACGAAGTAAAAAACACAATTAGAAAATAAAATATTATTACTGACAATATTAAATATAAACTACAAGTAAGCAATCCCACTATGCCGAAACTGTATTGTCTTCCGAAAATCCACAAGCCTGGAAAATCGGTTAGACCTATAGTTTCTGCTGTAGGATCACCTACTTACAACATTTCGAAATGGCTAGCAAACGAGTTTGAAAATTTACCGATAAAGGAAAAAGGTTTTTCTGTTCAAAATTCCCTTGAATTTATCAACAAAGTTAAAGATATTTCACTCCAAGAAGGTGAAATTTTAATCTCGTTTGATGTTAGTTCGTTGTTCCCTAGTGTGCCGATCCCCAATACCTTACAATACCTGGAGGAACTACTAAGAAAAAACAATCTAGAAGACAAACAGACTTTAGAATACCTATCTTTAACAAAACTCTGCATGAATCAAAATTACTTTCAATATAAAAATAACTACTACCAGCAATTAGAAGGAACCACAATGGGTAATAGTTTATCACCTTTTATCGCAAACCTATTTATGAGCAAATTTGAATCAGATATAAGTAAAGAATTTGAGTATTTCCCCAGAGTATGGTTCAGGTATGTAGACGATGTGTTTGCAGTATTCAACAGTAAAGTAACTAGTGTTGAAAATTTTATGGAAAAAATAAATAACAAATTTCCCACTATTAAATTTACTTATGAAACAGAGAACAACGGTACACTGCCATTTTTAGACACTTTAGTTATAAGAAATAAAAATAAATTGGACTTTGACCTATACAGAAAAGGAACGGCCACCAACAGGTATATTCCAAATGACTCTTTTCATTGCTTACAACATAAGCTTGCAAGTTTGCACTTTTTAACATATAGATTAGTAAATTTCCCCTTAAACAAAGAAAGATTTGAAGCAGAAAAAAATAGGATTAGGAATATAGCTGGCGAAAACGGTTACGACGAAGGCTTAATAAATAAGCTGATAAATAGACATTCTTTTCAAAAGACCTTTCGGAATTCTACCTTTTTCAGACAAAAAGATACCTGCGACTCAAAATTTGTATCAATTCCTTATAATCCTAATTATACGAAAGGATTACACAAAGTATTTAATAACACCGGTCTTAAATTAGTATATCAATCCGGTAACACAATAAGAAGCTTACTAGGAAATCCCAAGGATAAAACTACAGTTCTAGAAAAAAGTGGAATTTACGAAATTAGTTGCATGGATTGTGACAAAAAATATGTTGGCCAAACGAGACGCTCTATTCAAACACGTTTTAAAGAACACTTAGCACACTTAAAATACGGAAGAACAGAAAAGTCAAGTGTGGCCGAGCATGCTTTTGAAAACAATCATAGATTCACATTAGATAACCTAAAACTTCTAAAAAGTGTACCAAACAAAAGACTTTTGAATGCATATGAAAGTATGGAAATCATTAAATCCAGAAATAGTTTAAATAAAGATAGAGGACCCATCCCGTTTAGTACACTTTATTCTTTGATTGAGGGGAGATAGGATTAAAAATCGTGATCAATCACAATTTATTAGTCTTATCTCCGCCCACTAAAGGATTGTATATAAGATAGAGCGTAGATTAATTTAGTTCATTGTTTATCGTCTCCTGATGATGCTAACGTTGTTAGCGAAACGCGCGTCGAGTGCAAAAAAGTGTAGTTTTGGTTTGTGGAAAACAATCATAATTTTGTTTTAACACTGCTTTGCTGTTTTTGTGCCCATCGTTACCGGGCAGAATATCGGAAACTATAAAACGGAATCTGTTGAAATTTGACAGTTTTTTGCTGAACTGTCTCATTTTCGAAATAAAATAAACACGGCTAACAATAGTCAAAAATCTTATCTAGCTTTTTCTTTAGCCTCGTCGATAATACAGAAATCTGTAACAGCAATTTTTTGATTTTTTTTTTCAAAAAAATACACCAAATTTTCAAAAATCCTTTGGATACAGTTGAAGATTTTTATAAATCCTATTATCTGATAACAAAAAAGTTATGGTTTTTTTCTTTGTAAGCAATATTCTGCCGGAATTCTGAAATGCCAAGGTCACGTAATTTAGTAAGCCCAAGAAAACTGAAGTGAGTTCGATTGGAGCATTGGAATTCAGGTTCCGCATAGCCACCGGCCACTTGTATAATGGAAAATTCGGCCAATAAATTGATACATGTCATGTGATAAAAATAATACGAAAATTTGTTATTTTTTTGATGTTGAATAATGATTTTTCTTTTAATTCTTTAATTTAATTCTTTTTAATAAGTTATACTTTTCCTCACATATGGTGTTCGCACCGTGTTCTGAACACTGCACGATCTCACTCGAAATGGTATTAGCGATGCCACCTATTGTTGCCGTTTTTGTGGCCTTAATTTGAAAATTTGTAGTTTTTGAACCACTGCACAATATAACCTTAACCAGCTAATAGTAGTCGCCCACATAACTCTGAGATCCTATATCGGTCCTGCCCTTGTGTTTTCCGAAAAAAGCCATAGCGATAGTGACCCCAAGCAGCATTTGGACGTTATCTTACGTTGCGCATACGTTGCCCTTGAGAAACGCGACGTTGGCTAGCGACGTCGCTTCGACTGCCTGACGACCATCATTTGCACCCAAATGGGTAATACAGATTCGGGTCGCCTCGACGTCATTGATCCTGACTAGCTGTACCAATTGCCAACGTCATTTTACGTTTAATTTTCCTCACCTAAACAAGAATGTTAATTACGATTGGTTTTGTTTCGACTACCTAAAATATATAAAGTTTTTGTAAAAGAATAAAAATGGATGCGTTTTTTTAAAGTACCTTACACATAAAAATTTGTAAACGAAAAGCCGTTTATTGATAAATGTGATTAAGATACTTCGAAAAAAAACCGAGCGCCCTGAAAGATCTAAGAATAAATATTTAAAAAAAGTTGGTTAGAAATTTTAAAAAAAATAATGTTATTTTGGTTGTAAAAATGATCAAAAAGCAAAAAATTAATTTACAATTACAGACGCCAACCTCTTCAAAATGGCGAATTTTTGTGTCCTACTTAATCTGAACTAACATTATACCAAGTCGGACCGGGCCTCCAAATTAAGTCGTCAAGCATGACTTAAGTTACGAAACCCGTCGGTTCGCAAACGTATTAGGACGTATTAAAACCGTACGTCTGCCATGCATGATGTACCAATTTAATGTTACCATCGGCCTACATACGTATTAGAATCGCACGCCTTGCACGGAGTATGTAATATTAATCTTACCTACGTATCAGAATCTAAAGTCGTTTTTAGTAGGTCAATCACACCCTGTGTCACCCTAACCTCGCGGTTTTATTTATTCTTGTTTGTGGGGGGAAAATGGGATATGCTGGTCCCTTACAACATGTTTGAATTGTCGTTTTGGCATTTTCATGAGCCCCTGCAACTGGCAATAAGCAAATCCTGGATCCAAAAACTCCAAGAAAAAAAATTAAAACTTGTTGGGTTAAAATTTTCAAAAAAGTTAAGTTAGAACCAGAGAAATAAAAATAGTTGTTCCAACGCCCGAAAATGGACGTGTTCGTTTGGGACGTCGGTTGACGTAGGCCAGTTCCAACGAGCTACAGGTTTTAAATTTCAACGGGAGGCAAACGTCGCTATCCGGCACGTTTAAATTTCCTACGTACTGAAGACGTTGGCTTTGCAGTAAAATCGGACGTCGCTTTGGCCGACGTCGGTATATCGTTTGGTTTTGTAACGGATACCTCAAAAACAACGTTGAGCAAAAACGTCGTTGATCACATTCTTAATTCTACCCGAAATTGCGGTCATATTAAGACGCATTTGGCTGGAAGTTAGATTTTTGCTGCTTGGGACTCTCTTAATCAAGTTAGCCTGGCAAAAATGTAGAGCCAAAAACTCTTCTGGACGCCAGCAGCGAGTTCCACCTTTGACCTCCTGATTTTTACATTATTTTCATTATTGGTCAAAGTAATTATTTTTACACATTTTGCAATCCTTGGGCCATTATAGTATCTCATCGTTATATTTAGTCGCCACACGTATCATCAACCTTTAACATTTTGTACTGATTTATGGAACCAATATACAGGGTGCGCAAAGCTCAATCTTCGATGCCGGCCGAATAAGTGCGAAAATAAATAAATACCAGCAAGAGATCAAAACCATGGCTGAGGTTGATCTGAGAGCAATGTAGATCGAAAACGTTTTAGCATTGTTGTCGACATTCTCTAAAAATATTGATTCGTGCCAGGCTTCCTTATTGCTGATGGTATATTTTCAGATTTTTCGACCTACATAAGAAAATTGTTTTCCACTAAAAAAATTGGACATTGTGTTTTTGTAAACGAGTACAAGAAATTACCGTCTTTTTTCTTGTAGCCTAAGAGCAGCTAGTTGAGTCACTTAGTTTAGTTTTGTGCCAATTTGATTAATTGTTAGCCACATTATTTTGTGATAGGTGGCGCGTAGTTTCTCTACAGTTGCATTTTCTCATAATTTTAAATTTATTAGGTACCCTCCGTCCTGCTTGAGCTTCCTAGTATCAACAATCAAAATCAATTTAAATTTGGACAAACCCCAATCGTCCCAGACAGCTCTCATTTCTGGGGCGAGTGATACCTTCCGCAATAAAATCACACGTGAAATCATGCACCAAGGCAACATTGCGTCTTATGGAAATCATATCCCAAGATGAAACCTTGCGGACCCTGTATTTTTTTCACTCATTTATTAGTTAACTAAGCCCCATTATTTGCTGATACTCTTTGTAACACTAATGCGACACACTAATAACCCTTAGTTTGTACACTCGGTTGCAGAAAACCGCATAACTGCATTTTGTCTTATTTAAACACTTATCCTTAAAAATAATTTTGACACACTTAAAATAGGTGGATGATGTGGGAACAGGTAACTGAACTACTAGATGGGGACAAGGAAAAATGTATGTATGCGTTTTTTTGCAACCAAGTGTATATAAAGTAACGCTTACACCTAACCTTCCTGCTTTAGGTAGTTCCAAGGAAGATGGTTCTGTTTCTTCTCATTCAACGGCCGAATTGCGTCCCCGTTCTGTCTCACCCTTAGAAGCGAAATCCGATTCGGTAATGCTTAACAATCGCATAAACGCTCACAAAACCGCTTTTAGGGAGAAAAGTGCAAGTTTATCCTCTAGCATGACAAACCTAATTAGAAACACTAAAAAAACTGGTCACTTTAAAGACCTTAAAGATAAAATCGCCGCAACAAAGTTTTTCTCGTCTTTAGATCGCCTCGACATAACCCATTCGATAAAAGAAGAAGAGGAGAAACCACGGAAAGTTGTCAAAAATTTAAACGAGTTCCTTAGCTTGGCGGGCGTCAATAAAAACAAAATATCTGATAGAGCCAACACACTGACTGTTAACGAAAAGGATAAACCAAAAATTATGCTAACAAGATCGAGTCTAGACGACTCTGAAAGCTCAAGTTTCGAAAAACCAAGAAACTCTTCCACATCTACTTTTACCACAGATGACACTGACACTTATGAAGACTACAGTCCTGACGATTCCCAAGAATACTTCCCCTTAACTACCTCAGTGACACGAGAATTACGTTTAGAACTCGAAAATTTGGATAGAAAAGTTTTCGGCGACAAGTATGTCGAAAGGTTATCAGAATCTCCAAGTAGCGACTGTGAAACAAGTATAAAAACTGATGATCCCCCGCCAGTTCAGAAAACAACCAGCGGTGATATCTTTGTTTGGGAAAATCCTTTGCCTGACGCTAGTCCCAAGCAAGTTAATAATTTTGAAACGCCAGATGAACAAATTGATATTGACTTTGACATTCCCACAATAGTAAATGAAACTTCCGCTACGAAAACCGTCACACCTATAAGAATAATAAACTCGACTTCCAAGATGGAGGCAGAGCAAAAAGTTGTCGTGAATCTGGCGGAGCCTATTACTCAACCACAACCGATTTCTGCGCCCCAAAATAGTCCCATAATGAACCACTCTTGTGAAGAAGTAATAGAATCCAAGGGTTCGGCGTTGCTTCCCTCTCCGAACGAATTTGGCGGGGGTAATCCGTTCCTTATGTTTTTATGTTTGACTGTATTGCTGCAATATAGAGACCATATCATTGGTACGAGTATGGATTATAACGAGATGGCCATGCATTTCGACAAGATGGTAAGAAAGCACAACGTGACAAAAGTGTTGAACCAAGCTAGGCAAATGTATGCTCAATATATCAAAAAACAAACAATCGCACATCACCAAGGTGATGTAAAAAATCAAGACTGTTGAGGTCGTAAAAATAATGTAAGGGGTTTATTTTAAAGAGTATTTTGAAAATAGAAAGTGTTCAACGAGGAATGGTTGATAAATAAGTTAATAATTTCCAAATGTTGTACGAACAAATATAAATATGTCGACTTTTCAATCTCCATTCGGAAAATGTCTATGATTATTTTCTGAACAAATGGGAACAACTACGGACCCGAAGACAAAATTATATTTCGACATTAGGTCTTATTTGTCCCCACCACCTGATTTCTATTCCTCGTGAGATATAATGCATGTATAGTTATTATGGAAAATTACCAGTGAATTGAGGATAATAATTGTGGGCACAGAAAGATTAATTGAGATTCGTAGAATTAGATACTCTTTCGAAATTGACCCTAAAAAATTCATACGATTACTGTGATATTTTTATTTAGTTCTAGGGGCACATACAACTTGTTTTTATTGTCATTCCTTTTTAAGTTCCTTATTTAAGTTAAGGTATTGTGTACTTAAGTAATATTTAAGGGCAAGTTTGTTATAATTCGTCTTATATCGACCAATTTCTTGAGGAGAGTTAGTTCAATTATATATTTATTCAACGAAATGTTACCCACCAAGCTATTGTTGGACAAACCGGCCGGCCATTCCAATCCAACAGACAACAAAAACTATCGATTGCAAACAGTTAACCTTATTGTCTCTTTCATTTCATAAATTTCATTTCATTTCATAAGCATCTAATAAACCTTCATAACTGTTCCTAATTAAGGATAATTGATGAAACTTCAGTAAAGTTTTACCGCTTTTAGAGCCTCCCTGGAGTAGTGTGCAGCAATACTCCCACTCTCACAAACCAATTTGGTTATTTAGTGTCTGTGAATGTCCGATTTTGGATGAAAAGTCTCATTTTAGATGCTTTTAACATAAATTTAACTTTACCTTTTTACACTACTTTTTTTAACGATAGAATTGCTGATTGTGTAAATGAATTAAATCAAATTAATTTACAAACTTGTCCTCCTTTAAAGCGTTGAGCCTTTATTTTATCTATTATTTTTAGGAGATAAGTTTATTTTTTGCGCTTTATTCTTACCGAGCAATATAAACAACATTCTTTTTGTGACGAGAAAAATATTTTTTTCATTTCATCCGATTTTATCAATTAATAAAAATGATACAATAGTAATGATTGAATATTTTATTAAAATCTGTTTAAAAAAATACTATACACTGGATACTTATTTCCAACAAGGACAAACAAATCAGATTATATACAATATGGCGAAATTTGTTTGAAACTATCGGACAACCAGAATCATTTCAATTTTATTAACAAAAATATGTATAGCCCGTATGTACTAAAAAACACATATAATAAGTAAATGGGACGGGAAGCTGGTTAGTTGAATAAAAAAATACTGTTTGTTTACAAAATGTGATGTGAGTGGTGCAATTTATCAAAATCTATTTATGAAAATAAAGATGGGTGTAAATAAACCGGATTGTAACAGAAAATCAACTCTCGTTAAACGACACACTTGCGTCGGCTCTCAAGCTGCAGAGTTCGCCTGACCTACACCATGACCTTCGGTCACTAATCATAGCCTATCAATCAGCTGTTGATAGTGGTTTCTCCAGTCAATGTCAGTCAAATTATCTCTTTTAGGTTAACCAAAATATTATTGTCATGTTCATTGGCGTTTCATGAAAAATAAGAAGTCCGTCATATAATTAGGGACACATTAGACATTTGTTTATAAGTGTGCTAATCGTTTTTACATTATTTATTTAAACAACTAATTCTATATTCTAGTACGAAGGATAATAAGTGGTCGCTCGATGGCATTGATACATTTTCCAAGAGATATCGGGATCATTTGGAAAGGCAAATACCGAAACCATTGGCCCGTACCTATAATTGCCTTTGCAATTAATAATACAGCAAACGTTCGGCATTTTTTAAACAAATTTTAAGAAAAGATGGACTTGATAGTGACTTTGAAAAATGCAAAAAAAATTTGTTTTTTTTTATTTTTTCGACGGTTATGGTGACAGCGTCATACGTACAGGTTAGAAACTATCCAGAGCTGATCTATTCTGACAACAGAGTTGATAGACTATATTACACCCGGTTCCCACCTACCTTTCGTGCGTGTCCGCTCACGCGTCAGATGACTGTCATAACATTTCATATTGACATCAAGTGACGCGTGAGTGAGCAGTCACGAGAAAGTCGCAGGTGGGAACCGGGTGTTAGTGACCGAAGGTCACGCCTACACTCCGTTTCAAATTGCTGCGGACCAGTATTTTGACACTGACAATGACAATTTTATTTAGCTTCTGTGTTTATTTGTCAGCCGCCATATTGAAATTAGTCCGGAGAATTTGAAATTCCAGAAAAAAAATATATAAAGTTTGAACTATATATTTTTGAGATAGTGACCTCTAGCTGTAATTAAATAGAAAAATTAAAATCTCTTTTTTCCCCCTTTATCAAATAACAATTGACGGTTTAGGTATTTGTTGAGATGTCTGTAATAAATTTTATTTATATCTTTAATTGGAAAGCAGTTATTGACCCCTATTTGCCGAATAATGGGAGCTATCTTAATTTTTTTGTGCGATCTCCCGTTTCTAATACAGTATTTGAAATCCTTATAAAATTTACTTTTTAAAGAAACCCCATAGATTTCGAATATCTAGTTTTCGAGATACCTGCAATTAGTCTTAAGCTAGGAACACACGATGCAACTGTTTCATACATCAAATTTTCCAATAACAGGTTAAAAGGAGACACAATCTGCTTGCTTCTTTTTTTATCTTGTGAAAAGTAAACTTGATGCATGGGAAAGTGGCATCGTGTGTTTCTAGCTTTAAAATTTCAATTTTTAAAGTGATTATCTCGCAAACTAAATAAGGTACCCTAGGGTGTTGAAAGTCATTTTAAAGGGTTTAAAGAGAATTGAGAAATCGTAGCCTTTCGGCGATTTAGATATGCAATTTATCAATTTTTAATGCTTAATTTCAAAAATGTTACTATTTGTACAGGGTGTCCAAAATTATATGGTTTTGGAGGGTTTTTGGTACTAGAGGAGATAGAGAAAATTCGACCCCCTTTACGAGGCTCAAAGACTCAAGACAAGTTTTTTGATAAAAACCGTATTTCAATATGTCACCCTGTCTTAGAGCTACGGGGGCTTTTTGAAAAGTCTGCATTTTGGGATAGGCCCTATAACTTTTTTATTTATGAAAATATCTTTGTGGTTTTAATTGCATTTTTGTAGAGTTTTTAAACTAAGATTTTGGACACCCTGTACATTCTCTTAAAAAAACTCTTTAAAGATGACACCCAACATTATAAGGTATCTAATTTAGTTTGAGAGATAATCGCTTTCAAAAATTGAAATTTTATATATCTCGAGAACTAGATATGCGAACCTTATGATATGAAATATCTTTAAAAAGCAAAAACAGAAGACTTCATCAAAAAAAATTAAAATTGCTCCCAAAAATGTCCCTGCAAAAAATACCTACATCAAAGATTTTTATTTTTATCTTTAATTAAACCTGGGAGTAAAAAACAAGAAAAATTTTTTCTATAACATATGAGTCAAAAACCAACAGTGTTTGTTTTACATTTCTAAGTTAAAACTTAAAAACTAAATTTTTGGCAGCATACTCACTTAAGTAACTGGCGTAATTTTTAACAAACCCTGCAAAAAAATCTTATAAAAGCGTATTATAAAAATATTTTTTTTTCGCCACTACCAGAATTAAAATAAACTTGGCAACAACAAAGTTACACGTTAGAAGTGGTGCTTTTTTACGGTTGTGTTTTTGCATTTTAATAAAAATTAAAGTAAAGTGTTTACAAACAAAGAATACTTATTGCGAATATCTTAGAAACGTCATTTAGCCAGTGGCATTTATCGGCTAAGATTTCCACAACGAACACATCACACCGGAGAAAAATGGTGCAAGTTTACTAAAGACTCCGTGAAACAAAAAGTTTTTGATGGTGCTACGATAATTTAGAGACTAGACATAGTGCACAGCTCGTAGAAACTGGAAGTGGGGGAAGACTTTTGAACAACTTCTTTAACTAATTTTATGTTAAAACAAAGAAGTTAAAAAAAAACCTCCAAATCAGTTACTTCAACCGAAAAGAAACTAAAAAACAAAAGATCGAAATATCTTGGGTGGAAATAACGAAAATTCAAACTTGGATGAGTATTCCACAAGGAACACACAAAAGATCAAAGCGAAAAGAGAAATGAATAAACGATGTTTCGCCCTGGGTAACCAGCGTGGGCTCATCAGTAGTTTCACTGGTCACCCTCCACTATACATCATTAAACACCATCATACACTTAGATTTCCAACCTTGAACCACTCACAAATAGGCATCGTTCCGCACTGGTACTTACTTATCCAAGTTACCTAATACGAATTCGTCCTGGCGTGTTAATTCATTTCTCTTTTCGCTTTGATCTTTTGTGTGTTCCTTGTGGAATACTCATCCAAGTTTGAATTTTCTTTATTTCCACCCAAGATCTTTTGATCTTTTGTTTTTTTAGTTTCTTTTCGGTTGAAGTAACTGATTTGGAGGTTTTTTAACTTCTTCTTTATTTTAATTGCCTTAGGAGCATAATCCTACCGGAAATATTAACACGCCAGGACGAATTCGTATTAGGTAACTTGGATAAGTAAGTACCAGTGCGGAACGATGCCTATTTGTGAGTGGTTCAAGGTTGGAAATCTAAGTGTATGATGGTGTTTAATGATGTATAGTGGAGGGTGACCAGTGAAACTACTGATGAACCCACGCTGGTTACCCAGGGCGAAACATCGTTTATTCATTTCTCTTTTCGCTTTGATCTTTTGTGTGTTCCTTGTGGAATACTCATCCAAGTTTGAATTTTCGTTATTTCCACCCAAGATATTTCGATCGTTAATTTTATGTTATATTTTTAACCACTTAAAAAATACTCATTTTATTTTTAAAGTTACTGAATTGGGGCAAAGCAAATCGTATGGACGAACTTAACTTTAAGGTGCCCATATCTCGAAAATTATTGATTTTTGACCCATATGTTATGGTTTTTTTTTGTTTCATCCTGTATAGGGTGGGCTGCCTATAATTTTGAAAACAATAGTCCGATTAAAAAAATTATATGTCTGGAAAGAATTTTGCACAATAAATGTTAAAACTGACGTTTTGTAAAACTCCAAGATGATGGATTTTTTTTCTTTGTGCCAGGGGCACACATTTTTTTTAGAGCTTCATCCAATATGAACATAAATCCCATTTTTACTAAAAAAATCAACTTTAATGTTCGCCATCTTGAAATTTCTTAAAATGTCAAATTTGACGTTGAATTTTTAATGTCTATTGGATCTGTCACTATACTATAGCCAAAATAAAGATTCATTTTACCTATTTTAAAAAAACAAAGATCCCTTGCATTGTTAATCGTTTAGCGATTTTCGCAAGCGATACATTTTTGTGTTTGGGAAAAATCCATTCTCAGGTAAAAAAAAATATGTTTGTGCCAGTAACACACAGAAAAAAGATTCATGGGGGTTAAAAAATTGCTCTTTTTTAAAATTGTCCACCATCTTGCATCTTTAAGTAAGTATATTCTTTCCAGTTATGTAATATTGTTATTAATTGGTCTATCGGTTTTAAAGCTATAGCCAATTCAAAAAATCCCATTTTTTGTGGTCCACCCTATATAATCAAAGTAAAACTAGTATGTTTAGGCCGTTAAGACTGAAAACGCACCACAAGTAACCGACTGACCCGGCCTCTCTGTGATATTACTGTGCCGGACTTCAAATTCCTTATATAACTATGAGATACTATAACGACCCTGCCCTTGCATTTTCCGAAAACAAAGCCAACACCTCTTCTGGGCGGGAGCAGACTGCGTCAGGCATGCGCAGTAGATTTTTTACCTTTGGGCTTGCCCAGGGCCAACCCTGATATTAACATTATATAAAAGAAAGGCTCGTGGCTCGGACACACATTTTGCTTTTCAATTCATTACTACTAGGCCTCCAAGATCTAATGGATCGTCCAGAAACCTACAGGCCTGTTTCATCCTTGTTAGGAATCATCAGGATAACATAGGGCTGTACCTGGCGTATGAGGCATAACATAAGCAACTACACCCAGCGAATTTAAACTTTCGTCGTTCAAATAATGCGGGATGTTGGATGGCTATATGCAGCGCGCCGCCTGTCGGAATAAAGCGAGAAGCAAAATTTTAAAAGGATGCAAATATCAATGAGAATGAAATTTGCAAGCAGGACAAAAAACTAGAAACCTTCGAAAATGTACCGGTTACTGAAAGAAGACCGTTCAAAATACAACGTTCGCAGCAACTCCACGCCCAATTGGAGTCTATACTACGTCGCCTTATATTAAGGCTCAGCAACAATCACTCCAAAGGAGGCTTGTTGCGCAAAACAAAGTAAAATTAAAAAAAAAAGTAGATTTGTTTCTTTTTATTTATTTTTCACGCACAACAAATGACTCCTTTTTAAATTCTATTATTTTCTTTGTTTTTCAAAGTTATTATTGTTACACATTTTACGATCCTTGGGCCATTATAGTATCTCATAGTTATATGCAATTCCTATATTTAAAGTCTTCAATGATTAAAATTTAGATAAAATAAAAACAACAAACGAAAATTAATAATCGCCATCCTGCAGTGACGTGACTTTGAGATCACCTTTGGTCTTGTGTATCATGTTTTGAGATTTCTACAAGTTAAAAGCTTACGTGTAAAATTGTTTAAAACTAATCTAGAAAACCCGCTTCAAATGTCGCTTTCCACGGGCGGCCAGTGAATACTGTCAAAATCTTTGGTATTGGCCATCATGAAATTTTGCACTATGAGCTGCAGAGAGCATCGGGCCTCTCTTTCTTCTTTAATTTGATTTGTCAACGCCGACAATTGGTATTGCAGGACGTTGAATTTGGACTGAAGCTGATTGACTGCTTCGGGTATTATTCTGGCCATTTCGGATTTGGAACCGTCCACTAAGCTAACTACAAAAAAAATTACGTAATTTAACAACATGCGTCAATTTACTGTAGGTATGAGGCTCAATTCTTGAAAGGAATTTGCATCACTTGTAGGAACCAAAGAAATTTAAATAAAATAGAAACCGCATAAAAATCTTGAGGCAAATCACACAAATTCCGGAAATGTCGACTGCGGTTGCCGAGTTTCCATAATTATCCCTTATTTTATTTCCTATAATTATCTATCAATTCACGATGGAAAGAACACTTCCTAGAACTAATCAACAGAGAGTCTCAGGTCGATAACGACATCTTCGACAAAATTCCGGAGAAAACTACACAACAACACCTAAGTGAGATTCCGAGATTAGAGGAGGTCG
Organism: Oxystoma pomonae; assembly: GCA_963921995.1. Classification (NCBI taxonomy): domain Eukaryota; kingdom Metazoa; phylum Arthropoda; class Insecta; order Coleoptera; family Brentidae; genus Oxystoma; species Oxystoma pomonae. The sequence continues at coordinate 102,887,092 of OY998166.1, read as the reverse complement.
AAAAGGCAATCACACAGCTAAAGAATAACAAGTCAACAGGCACAGATGGTATCGCTGCTGAACTCTAGAAACAAGGGGGTCCCGCACTTAATTCCCAAATGCACACTCTAATAAGTAAAATATGGACCACTGAAACCATTCCTGCCGAACTCACAGACGCCTCTATAGTTATCATTTTCAAAAAAAGCGACAAGGCCCACTGAGGTATATATATCTCTGCTTTCTGTTGCTGGAAAGATACTTGCATGGATACTATCAAACCGATTAATTCCGATTGCTGAACAAAATCTACCAGAAACACAGTGTGGATTTAGGCCCAATCGAGACACAGCTGACATGATCTTCAGTGCCAGACAAATGCAAGAGAACAAAATCGACCCCTCTTCATGGCCTTCATAGACCTAGTCAAAGCATTTGACTCGGTCAACAGAGAAGCTCTCTGGCAAAAACTGGATGCCCTCAAAAATATATTCAAATTCCTAGACTACTAGACGACAATATGAATGCAACAGTCCTGAGGAACGATGGACCAGGAGAGTCATTCCAGATTACGACAGGCGTTAAACAAGGATGTGTTATTGCGCCCACCCTATTCTCTATATTTTTAGGTGCCATGCTTCAACTTGTTGAGGAACATCTACCGCCTGGAGTGGAAATTCTATATAGATTTGACGGTGGCCTACTTAACCTAGGCAGACTGCGAGCAAAAACTAAGGTCTCTCGACGAACAAATAAAGTGTTTTAGAAGAAGCCAGAACAACTAGTATAGAAGCCCTTATCTTCAAGCACCAGCTTCGTTGGACTGGTCACGTTATCCGCATACCCGAAACACGTCTCCCAAAGCAGATATTTTATGGACAACTGAAGGAGGGAAAGGGAAATCAAGGAGGTCAACAAAAAAGGTACAAGAACGTTCTCAAAGGCTATATGATGAAGGGTCACATCGATATAAACAACTTCGAGACCACGGCAAACGATAGGGCTTCATGGCGCCGAACAGTCCATGAGGGAGCACAAACTTTTGAAGAGGAACGACGTAGACTAGAGACGGAAAAGAGAGAACGTAGAGAGGAGCGACAAAATGGAAGAATGGATGACCAAAAACACCCGGCTGCTGCCGGAGACTGGGTGTGCCAGGACTGTGCGGCTCGAGAATTGGCTTACATAGCCATCAAAAAAAGCACAACAGATAGCAACGATACAGAATAGAGGAAAATCATACTCGGTATCGAGTGATTGCCTATGATGGGTGATGATAATTATGTAATACAGCAATAAGTAGCATAAATACAAGACATTATTCTGATAAAGTAAGTATAGTGCCGAAGAAGTTCAGTTTAAAGTGCATGAGAAAGTTTACTTGATATAATGTTTTGTTTTACCTTCTAGAAATCATTATTGAAATCAGGGTTAGGACAATCTGACAACCAGGGCAAAAAAGTTATTGAATTATTGTGGCACGGTTTGCCATCTTGGGTCCGACCGATCCGACGGGTTTTTGTTTGTTTTTTATGTTTTATGCAATTGTTATTTCCTATACTTATACAGGGTGTTTCAAATTCGATGCTCACCATGGGGATCTCCTAAACGGTAGGAGATACGAAAAGGTTTAAATTAGGGAAAAGTTGCACAAAAATTTCATGCTTTGCTCAAAACTAAAAAAAAAGTTTACAAATTCCGGATAGTTCCGGAGATAGGCGGAAAAAAACCGAAATTTTGATTTTTAGTGTTTATTTTTTTGCGCCCTTATTCCCAAAGCTGTCAAAAAACACTTAAAACTGTCTACAGGCACTTTTTTAAGATCTACCTAGTGAGAGGTCGATTTTCGAGACTTGACATTTCAGTGTGACAGGAGCACTGTCAAGTTAATTTTTTCTTATGGAAACATCCTTTTTTCTCCTGCCGTTTGGTTCATAAAGGATGACAGATAACGCATTTTGCAACCTTATTTTGACAAGTCAGTTTATTGACCATCATCAGCCAAATTTAAATTTTGCTTTTAACTTTTTTTATAACCTGACATTTTGGGTTTATTGACCATCATCACTTGCCAAAATGAGGTTGTAAAATATCTGTCATCCTTTATAAACCAAATGACACGAGAAAAAAAGCATGTGTCCATAAGAAAAAATGAACTTGACAGTGCTCCTGTCACACTGAAATGTCAAATCTCGAAAACGGACCTCTCATTAGGTATATCTTAAAAAAGTGCCTGTAGAAAATTTTAAGCTCTTTTTGATAGCTTTAAGAATAAGGGCGCAGAAAAATAAAAACTAAAAATTAACGGAACTACCCGGAATTTGTAAACTTTTTTTTTGGTTTTGAGCAAATCAAAATTGATTGTTTTCCACAAACCAAAACTACACTTTTTTGCACTCGACGCGCGTTTCGCTAACAACATCAGGAGACGATAAACAATCATAATTTTGTTTTAGTGCAACCAAAGGTTCCAAATTCCCAACATATTTGAGCAAATCGTCAAATTGCGCAACTTTGCCCTAATTTAAACCTTTTCGTATCTCCTACCATTTAGGAGATCCCCATGGTGAGCATCGAATTTGGAACACCCTGTATATGTTTGTTTTAAGACTTATAAAAATGCATAAGAAGTGTGTGTTAGGTGAAAAAAGTGCTGAAAAGTCGCCGGGACTATCTTTTCACGGTAAACAACAAATCTCTATTAAACCAACACATTTTAAATATTGCTTTAGAACCAATCAGAACGCGGCTCTACAATGTTTCCATGAACAGTCCTCCGCAATTTCCTTAGATTTGGTTACTGATTTGGAAAATTTGCTTTTAATAAATGGAGTGCGCCTTCTAATTTATTTTAATTTCTTTGTTTTGACCTGTTTTATATTATTATAACTTAAAACCGAGCTTAAAACGTCCTAGTGTAAGGATCGATCCATCGTGACTTTTGCATTTTTTGGTGCTTCCATATTGTGCCTTTAGTAATAATAAAGTGTTTTTGGTCTGCACATTTGTCACTGAAATCGTGGTTGTCGTTATACACAACCAAAGAATAGACAATAATGTATATTATTTGACAGATCAACGGAATATAACATATAACAGACGTGGTTAATTACGTAACACCCGGTTCCCACCTACGACTTTTTCGTGAGTGCCCACTCAAAAAGTCGTAGGTGGGAACCGGGTGTAAGAGTTGCTATGGTTATTTAAAATTGACATTTGCAACTAACTGAAACATCAATATTAAATTTCTAAATAGGTCCATACTGTTACCATGCCATTGTTTAGTAATTGAAATCATATGACTATGAGATTATATAACGGCCCTGTATTTCCCGAGAAAAATGCGTACCTATAATAACTCTTCCAATCAAGTTAGCCTGGAAATAATCCAGAAAAGAGGAGTCTACCGGGACAGCGCGTCGATTTAGTCAGTGGTGAAAGCAACTGACAACCATCTGACAGCGAAAATTTAGGTTTATGTAAATTTTTCTTTGCTTTTGGAAAACTTATTAAAAGAGTGGATTCTACCGTAAAAAAATTAAAAGTGTTGTCTAGTGTTTCCCGTAATTTCGTATCAATAGAAAATTGGATTCCTCTAGATTTAAACATAAACAAAACAAGATCAGAAAACAAAAAGCAGGATCTTTGAGGCTTGATTGGTGAGTATAATCTAATTTTTGCATAAAAGCTGGGCACACAAGTGCTGTTGTAGGCATTCCGTGCCTTGAACTTTGTAATTAGGTGACACATTTTGTGGGTTAAGAGTCAATTAATGCGCAAAAAGAGGTCACGTGCTTCGCATATTTATTTAAATAACCCACGAGATCACAGAAAATACCGCCATAAAATTTTAAAACACGAAAACATCACCATTAACAAAATGGCAAAACCACACCTCGCCAAAAATGTAAACCTTTTGACGATGCCGAGTTTTCTCAGGAAGTGTGCACTTGGGCGCCATGTCCTCGTGTAACGGATTCACCTTGTGGATTGAAACCCTCGAGTAAGGATAAACTAGCGGTTTGAGATGTTTTATCCACAATATAACAAATACAATTAAATAAAATAAAAGTTTTCGGACAGATGATGATTGTCATTAAATTATCGTAAGGTCACTACGACACCGGCATGGCTTTGCTAGTGCATGCACAATAGATTTTTTGCTTATAAAATGGCGGCCCAACCAGTGCGAAAGCCAACCGCGATTTTGAATTTTCTTCTTTGTGAAGTCATTTTCATTACACATTTTGCGACACTTGGGCCGTTATAGTATCTCATAGTTATATGATTGAAATCAACGAAAACTTATCGTTCTTAACAACACAATTAACCCCAAGTAATACAAGTGACTTTTACAGTAACAGATCAAAAACACTCTAATAGCTTATAAATTAGATATTTACATATAAGGCGGTTAAATTTTATAAGGCTCCTCAACTAGATACAATTCAGCTTAGTAATTATACACCTTGCAGATGACATATCCACGACTATTGTAGCGTATACCATTTTGTTTTTAATTTGTTTCTAATTAAAATTCGGGAGTAAAAAAATAAAAAAAAAACATGAAATTTTGACATTTTTAAGCATAAAATGGCCAATATGCTTTTTTTGGCTTTGAGGTGGCAAGCTTTAACAAAGCGCCTTATAACACTTAATCGCGTTTTATTCGTATATTGTGAGCTACGGTGACACAAAATTATTATCAACAAATCAAACCAATAAAATCGTTAGTCATGTTAAACGGAAAACAAAAGTACAACAGCAAAAACAAAACACCCACGATTTGCGATGCCTTCGAGAATCCTTCCGACAGTGAAGCTAGCCTCGATCACTCCAAATGTCTTTTGAGCTGCTTGGCCACAAACGAGCCGCAGCACCACGTGGTCGCTCGAGCCGGGCCGTGCGGCCTAAATCGTCGTGGCTGCATGGGTTGCGCTATCAGTTCCAAGCTAGAACGGTGGGAGGTGCCAAGTTTGCTCGGTAGTTGAACGTTGCCACCGGCCAAAATTTCGCCTTCACCATTAAATGATAGTCAAATAAACACGTCCAAACAACTCATATCATAAATGGCCTTATCTGCCCGAAATACTGCATACAATCTAGTAAAAACGTTTTACTTGATATAAAATCATATAAAACATTGTAAGGACTCATTCACTTTTATAAGAACTCTGCGGTATTTTTGGCAGAATGAGGAAAAACCAACGGGTTTCTCACTTCTCACTTATTTCAAGAGCATCATTCTCATACAATTTAAACGCTTATTATTTCAAGAATGATAAAAGATAGACCCCTAGAAATGTCAAATAAATGTCAAAATATACAGCGTCCAATTTGAAAAAAAAATCTAACTAAATGACATAGAAAAATTTTGAAATGGCAGGATTAAAGATATTTAAATAAAAAATCTTAGTTGACGTGTTTTTTAAATTTTTCTAAAAAAACTAAACTTTACCCCGCTAGAATTAAAAGATACATACCAGAATTTATTGTACTCCTAGGTTTTCCTAAGGAACAATAAGCTTCAATTACATCTAAGATTAAGGCATCTTCTTTGTAATTTGATGGTCGCCGAATATACCTAGAAAAAAAAAAATGTCGAGTCACAAAAGTGCAGTCACAAATCTGTCATATCGAGCACTTTTCAAGAAAAATGTTGGCACAGTTTTAAATAAATTATTTATAAAATTGGAATTTTTTGTGTGACGCCTACATAACATTATATTTCTTTTATAAGCAAGTAATCAGGATAAGAGTAGACAGATTTCAATGATAAGAGAAGCCTTAAGTATTTTGTATTCAAGTTTGCTGGATGATCGAAGTCTTGATGTCCAACTGTTCCAAAACAGGGTGTCCACAGATTTTTTGAGAAAAAATTCCCTGACTTTTCCCCGACCAGATTAAAAAATTCCCCGACACCTACTGTCAAGAACTGAAGTATTGTCCGGGATTGTTAAGTATTGTCCAGTATTGTCTAGTATTGTAAATTATTGTCTAGTATTGTCCAGTATTGTCAGGTATTGTCAGAGTATTGTCAACCCCTCGGGGTCAACGGTTGGCCAAAAATTTGTACACCTACTGTCAAGAACCGAAATATTGTCAAGTATTGTTAAGATTTGTCCAGTATTGTTTAGTATTATCCAGTATTGTCTAGTATTCTCCAGTATTGTCAAATATTGTCCAGTATTGTCAGGTATTGTTAAATTATTGTTAACGATTTGTTCACCTACTATCTGCAGCTGATGACCCCTCGTCCCTGACTGATATTTTTAGCAGTCTCAAAAAAATTTTTTTTAGAATGTTGATTTTACCTTAGAAGAGTGAACTACTAGAAGGAGTCTGGTCTGTCTGGTTCCACTGGTTGTTTCAGCGCAACATCTACACAAAAATCTTATTAAATTAGGATTAAGTTTTGACGCTTATTTATTAATTAATTAATGAGGTTTAAGATATATGTTGAAAAAGCTAATATACACAATATATAATACTCACAAGCTATTTAAAACTTTCGACGTTTTTTGAAAATTTAACATGTGTTTTCCTTAAACATCTTCTTTTGTAGTCAACGTGGCAACATTGATTGTTTGTTGAGGTTTCTCGACAAGTTTCAACACTTGTCAATAGTGTTTTTTTAAATATTTTTGTGACAATTTTGTGGCGAAAAATGGTTCCGAAGTGTATTATTATATGCAAGTTGAAACAGAAGCCGGGGGACCGCAGTATTTCGTTTCACAGGTAGGTTAAATTTAAATATTAACTAAATATTAGTTTAGAATTCGTTATATTTGGCCATTCTTGGTAAACAAAGGCAGAAAATCTGTGTTGCCGGCTTGTCATTAATTTCAGTGTGAATAGGGATTTCCATAGCACGTTTTTCTTATTTTTATAGTTGTATATCCTACTTGAATACATTTTTAGTTTAGTAAGTAAAAATTATTCAAGGTATTTTAAATAATATTAAAAACAGGGGAAAACGTATTAGGTTAACATGACAACAATGGGATGAAGATGTTGAACTCAAACACCCTGCCCTAGGTCTGAAAAAAAAGATCCTTCTAGTAGTTCAATATTTTAAGGGATAAACCTTGGCGTCTAACCATTGTTCGCAAAATATTGCGTGTGAAGAACAAAGTAGAAATATTGAAAAAGCTTGTTAAGTTTTTGATAAAATAGTTCTTGAACACTTTGCTTCTGAATAAGTAGGAAGCACAAATAAAAATAAGATATATTTTTTCTGAAATTACTCTCATTGGGGAAAACTTCCTGACTTTCCCCGACCCATCGAAACTTTCCCTGACTTTTCCAGGTTGTGGACACACTGCAAGAGGACCGAATAAGGGGTTCACCAAGGCTGCATATTGTGTCCGCTGCTGTTTAATATTTAAAGTAGTAAAATAATAGAGAATGCACTTCACAACTGCGAAGAGGGTCTGACTATCAATGGCATAAATATGGTGACGACAGACAATAGCGCTGATGATAGCCAACATATGGTACTTTTTAAAAAAGCAGCCCATCTTACCTCTGATATGGTCCGCCAGGCGTCGGTCCAAGCGCAAGACAAGGTCTCAAGGGTGGTGTAGGACGGAGAGAGACCGCCGACCAGCCTCCTTTGGCGGTGCCGTGAGGGGGTGCTGTCGGCGGCGACGAGCAGCGCATACTACTTACGGCGCTGCCCCCTCGACTGTGGAGGCTGCTCTGGTGATGGCTGTTGTGGGTGTTGCCTGATATGGGCACCGCCTATAAAATTCAAGGCAACATAGTCTTAAAATCTTATAGTTACAGATTTTTTTATCATCTATTATAACAGGTCTGAGATAAACAAAAAATTTGACGTTTGAAATCTATATTAGGCAAATTTGGGAGTAAAAAAGAGGTAAAAAGTATAGATGATGATAACGCAGCGACTTCAAATTATCCCAAATCAGTTGTTAAATTAAGAAACTCTGCACAAGCGTTTATTTTTGTAAAACTCTATTGTCCCAACCCTCGCCATTTTAGAAGTTGGGTTGTCATGACATGAAAAGCTTTCTACAAGTCTAAAACAATAAAAAGTCAATTTCTATTGGTTTAATTGGTTAGTTTTAAGCTTTAGAATAAAACATTTCTTTGCGATGATGAGAAAATAAGAATGCGAGGAATGGGGGTAAGTTTCATACTGATGAAATACAGGCAAGGGCTAAAACACACACAGAAGCGTGATAACAAAAAATTAGTTAAGCAATGACAATCGCAAAAGTTTTGTGGTTACACACGCTTTCGTCTGATCTAAATCAACATAGAGGGGTGCCCATAAAGAGACCGAAAGTACAAAACCCAATTCGTAATTTGTCCGAGAATAAAAGACGCAAAACCGAGTCGAATCTAAAATCGCTCAAAAATATTTTATAAACTTAATTAAAGAAATCTAATGAGCTTGCGTGAATGTACAAATTGCGTGGCTTAGAGGTAAAGCGTAGCTGCGATTGCATGCTTTTGTCAGAGAGCATATAAATCTAAATAAAGAAGACACGTAATGGTGAGTTTTAGATTATTAGCTGAATGCGCCAGGAAGAACCGGAGTAATATTTATTTAAAATTAAAACGGCAATAATCCCGCGCGCTGAATGAATATCGATTTATCACTGGCGTACATACTTATACTTAATGCAATTTTAAATGAACTTGTTGCTAAGGGAGCTGACAGAAAGTTTTTATTGTATATATTTTTCAAGCCTTTACTACTTGTAATAATTTAGGAAAAAGCAGAGAGCATATAATTTAAGTTTTCTCCGGTAAAAAATAACGGTGGGATTTACTAAAAGGGTTTAGTCTATTTTAGAACGGTCCTAAGTTTAAGTAAAATTTTTAGTTTTAAGCATTTTAAACCAACCCTTCTTGAATTTTAGACATAGTTTGATTTATAACAAGAATATGAATAAATTTGTTTATTGAATAATCATCTTAACACAATCTTTTGTTGGATTTAAGAAGAAAGTTTCAATTTAGAAGAAAAGAAAATTAAAAAATTTAAACCCACGCGGGTTTTAAATAGTAAACACTCTGTAGAACAAATTAAAATTGGGGTTATATGTCATTCTAATTAAAACTGACCCTTGTTCATTAATTTTTCCAATTAATACTTGATGTCACACTACGATTTAGATGGGTAATAATAAAATAAGGAGTAGATTAATTTTGTATTTATTTAAGAGGTGTTTTTATTTATGAAATGTATTAAAAAACTTAAATACAAGTTTTGTCTACATTTCTGTCACTGTCGAAATGTCAGTTTCTAAATATTAGCTGCGTTGAAATCACAACCAGCGCGTTCGGATTTCTTAACTCTGCTTATCGCTCTGCTTGTACTTTGGATTGCATCAACCTCTACTGATGAAAGCTCTACAGCTTTGAAATGAGTGGGCTTTCAGTAAGAAAATTTTTCTTGAGTGCGCTTTTAGATAACCTCAATGTTTTAGTTTCAGTTTGTAAATAAATTAATATAGTTGTTTTGGGTTTTTTGTTTGGTATATTTTTCGTGCATAATCAGTGACCTTCACTTATGTTTGTTTTGCCTAGTAGTGCCCTCATAGATATATTTTTTGTGCTGAAAATGGGTTCAAAATATGGCGTTTTTCTGGACAAAATTGGAGGTGTTTTATAGGTCAATGAACAACTTGGGATATTAAATAAGGTAAATTGATCCTTGTAAAAACGGTTACTTAGGGAAATTAGAAACGAACTTATCACCAATTGCTACAAAACAATCTTTTCTGGGGGCTATAAATTTAAACCACCCCCCAGAGGTGGTCTAAAAAATCACCAACTTTCTAACCTCAAACACAGATAATGAAGCTATTATGTGCCAAATTTTTAGCGTATTCACCATTTTCCATTTTGAAACCTGTCAAAAAAAAATAGTTTTAGGGCATTTTCTCTTCGAATAGGGTACATTTTGAGAAAAAAAGCAGTTTTTCAGTGGTATTTTGCAATAACAATAAAAAATAATCAATAACTTTGTGTAGTTTCTGTATGGGTAAGTGTTTTTTGAAAATTGGTTTTAAAATTTAGTACCCCCCACAAGTGTAAATATTTAGCCCTGTGGGGGGTACTATTTTAGATCTTAGTAAATCCCACTGTAAGTGCTTTCTATTTATTTTTTAAATATTTTGCTATCTAAGGTTACTTCAATTTTGCTATAAAAAAAACAAACATTTGCAGCAAACCACCCAAACTATGCTTCTGTACCAAATTTTAATAACCCCGTCATTTGCGAATGTTTGAAAACTACATGATTAGGAGATCGGAATGCGTGAGAAGGTATGCGAAAACTGATGGTCTCATATGATAAATTTCCTTGGATATTCCTTCAATGGTTCTGTTCTCCTAATCCAAAAGAGGCGGTTGTGACGTAACCGTAACAATTTTCAGCATAGCCTTCTTCAAAAGGGAAAGACAAAAACATTTTTTTCCGAAACTTAACACTTGATTATGATTTTTTCAAAAATTTGACTGCCGAAGACGAAACCTTGCAAAAGAGTAATGTTTAATTTAAAATAAAAGAAAAAAACTGGCGCCGCAGGGCAACATTTTTGGGGAAGTTGGTAATTTCGTCGAAGAGGGAGTCGATCGCCTCCCACTGTATTCGCCACCTGTGACTGTACCGGCACGGGTCTGTTGTCTGCAGCGCAACGCGGGCGATCGATATTATGGATAGTTCCCAACGCGGAACTCGTCCGCTACTGTTTTGGATCGATAAAAATACAGATCGAAAACGAAAGTGTCGCACCAAGTTTCCAAACCAAGAACTAAAAAAAACGATAGCTGTGCCATTTCGCAAATTTACCATTAGGTTCCTCTCTATTTATATTTATATGCTCTCGGCCGGTTGGATGTCCTATTTTTTTTGGTTGTTTAATCAATAAAAAAATAATTTCACTCAGGATATAGAATCTTGTTTACAACGATGAGAGTGAGTTTAAATTTTTAAAACTATTTAATTCTGAACTTGGAAACCCAGCATTGGATATCATGGATATGCGTGTGCCTCAGTTTTACCATCCAAGTTAGCTATGTTTACGATTTGTATGGGGACCCCTAGAAAGTTGGAAAAGAGTAAAAAAATGAAAGAACACTTCACGCGCATGCGCCCTTGCCTGCGGGATGTCTCTTGCGCGTCTCCTCATAAATCCCCCTGAGCACAGCCGGCGGCAGCTTCGCCTTAAGCCACCAATGCGCGTACAGCCCCGATTTGAACATGACAGGTTCGTCTTCTACCTCGTTTTCCTCCTCAGCCTGCCCTTTAGTATTATCGTCAAGTAAACTACTCGCCGATTTTGACTTTTGCACGCCTGAACTCACGGAAAGTCTGGAATGTATCATTTGTTGCTGCGAACCCCACGGTTTGGGTATTATCTCTATGCTTGTCACAGAAGTAGTTCGTACACTGTCTTTGGTCGGACAATTTTCACTCGAAGTTCTCGGTGTTGAACCGAAAGGTGACGAACAAGGGCACTCCGATTCGAAGTTCCTAGCTTCGATTTCACTTAACGGGATACCGCTTCCTAAATCGCCGTACTTTTGATATAAAAGATTCATCATGTTGTTTTCACCGCTGCTTCTTTCTTGTTCGTTGTCGGTTGTGTTTTGTAAATCTGGAGAGTTTAAGGTACAACTTCCGGCCATACCGGAATCGGAGGATCTGGGACTGTGACAATATTCCGTTCCGCATCTACAAACCGATTTTCTAGAAGGTCCAGGTTCATCAACGTTGTTTATTCCACCCATCTGCAGAAACGTGGAGCTCACACACTTTTTTAACTTATTATCTTTAAGATCGCTAGTGTTTAACTGTATGCTTCGTCTTCTCCTCGGTTTATCGGAATTAATGCTGTGTTTTCTGAACGGTATGCTATCTTTTCTCAACGGTATTGTACTAGAAATATTTTTAAATCCATCAAACATAGTTGGTGGCTTTATCACAGTTTTAGAAGAATGTTCCGTAACGTCACTTTCTACCGATTCCGACTTTGAAAACTCTCCGTATAGAAGTTCAGCCAGCATTTTGTCTGGAACTGGTATGGTATTGACAGGTAATTCCAAACTACTAGAATGCGTAGTGGTTGTGGAAGTGCTGTCAGGTAGATGCTTTTCAAATTTGGTAACGCAAGAAATATTATTATCACTATTCGAATACGAAGGAATGTCGATTGCGGTTAGACTATTATGATTAAATTTATCTGCTATAAGCTGTGTTGGACAGGTGTGCCTCGTATTTGGAACATTGTAAAAATGTTCGCTAACATGTAGGTTTCCGTTAATTTCATAATTTTCGTTTATATTTAACAAATTTTCACAAGCCAAACCCGACCGGCGCACCATAACGCTGTCTTCTGAATCCTCAGACCATTGTTGATGCCACAGATTTAGTTTGGCCGTGGAAGTTAGGACAATACTAGGTTTTTTTGGTTGTTCCTCGACTATTTTAAGACCTAAACTCGCTGTGCTAACGTCATCGCGATCTGCCACTTTTCTAGGTTCACCCCAGTCTAAAAAACTTTCGTATTTCTCGAATTTCCGCTCTGAACCGGTCTGAGGATTATAATACCTAATGTATCCAAAAGGGTTACTAGAACCACTCGAACTCGTATCAGATTGAACTTCCAACGCATTTTGCCGTTTCAAATTGGCATCCTCACCACTGTCATCACCCACAGAACTATCATCAGAATCCGAGTCACTATCACAATTTATCACACTGTCCCTAACATGAAGACCTTTTGTATGTAATGGAATTATAATTTCAGTTTTGTGGTGTCTAATTTTCACTAAATTTAAGTTCATCTTGTTTAAATATTCGGAATATAACAATAACCTAAGCATTTTGCGCGTTAACTTTTTTTCTTTAATTCTTTTATGGAAAAACCGTGTTAAACTGTAGTAAGGGGCAGCCGAGGGGTAGTCCGAGGGGGGCAAGGTTGGTTGGTAGTTTATCGCAGGGCTGTACGAAAGGACTGACGTTCGATTACAGTAACCTCTAACGTTGATGTTTGACATCTGGCAAATTTAAAAAAAAGGCTTGTTATAGATACACCAGAAAAAGGATTACACTCAAAACAAATGAAATTCTGAAGAAATTCGGTTGTGTACCAAATTCTTTGTCCAGACGAAAAAGGAATTTTACATGTGTGAATAAAATTCAATTTTTAAAGAAGCGTGTGCAATATCAAAATGTTTACTTATTAACAAAGAACTTTAAAAATTAAGCTCTCTCACTTAAATAAAGACTATAAAAGAGGACGCATGTAACCCAAACCGTGACTGTTGACTAAACGAGCTGTCAAAAACTAGTAGCTACTTACATGCGGAGGTGGCTGTGGCACGTATTGCGCCTGTGAAGGTGCCACTTTGTGATTCGACATGTTCGAGTTTCTTGCGCCTTGTTGTTTGGCCAACAGCTCCACCCATTTGTCAGCTTCTTGCTTGCTTTGACAGATGACAATTCGCCTGTCAATCATGGGGGCGCTGATTTCAAAAGCATTCTTTATCGTTTCAGTGTCTTCTAGGCGGCTTACCGTCAGGCCCGAGAGAAATAGTTTACCCTAAAAAAGTAGTTCATGTAGTAGCTAAACAGTCAATACATTTCTTCAGAGTAAGATAAACTACTATTTTAGTGTTTAACCTTGAAACCTGGCATAGTTGGTTTATTAAGTTCAGTAAATACAAACCCATTGTGGCATATGGTGAAGGCGCCGAGAAAACCTAAGATTTTGAACTGAGGCAACCCGCGTGCGCCGTCATCTTAAAAAAATGGCGAGCAAAATATATTTTTTTTGGCATATACATACCTCATAAATAAATGCACTAAGCCGATGACTGACAGACAAAATTACCAAAGTCGTGGGAAATAAGACGAAGTATCTGTCGTGATGTTGAGTCCCTACCGCCACAGATCCCATGTAAATAATGTCCCCCAGGGTGACTAAACTGGGGCCTTCCCATCCTCTTACTGGTCCCGTGAGCACTTGTAGTTCTAGTTCTTTTTGACGCCTTGTAGCAGAACAGGTAGTCTAAGAAGATAGAATAGAATAATTTACTGGTGGTTTACACAATACAGTAGCGTTTACAAAGGTCAGTATTTTTTTTATAATTAGGCGGCTACTAAACTATGGGTAAGAAAATTAGAAACAAATGATAAAATGTTTCTTGTTAAAATTCTTCGAATAAGTAGAAGGCATTTTTAATCAATATTTATTTTGTTAAGTTTTCAACGCTCGCGGAGTTTTGATATACTCCTTTTGTAGAATAGTTGCAGATTATTTGTATCACTAGTAATATAGTTGTGCCAATTCTTGTAAGTTTCAGATAGACTTAGATTTGATTTGAAATACATACCGCCTTTAATATGCCATTTACCATGACGAAAATTGTGTTGAACAAAATTTATTTTTAAATACAACCCTTCTCCTTTAACCAGATTCAAAATTCATTGTAAATCAGCCACTCACCGCTATATCCTTATAAACACTGACAGACCGTTGCGTATCGCCCCTATCCGAATGGCATTCTTCCACGTGCCTTTCCAGTTCTTGTAGCATGCCAGAGTATTTGTCCAGCCTTCGGAATGGCTTGCTTAACATGGTCGTCAATACCAAAACCCCTGGACTTGCCGCACCTCTGGACTCCATGTATTTTGTGAGGTCATCCCTGGAAAAAGAACAAAAACCAGTGAGCTTAGCCTTAGGAAGGTTTAAGGTGAGGAAAGTAGCGTTTACCGGGATGGAATTTTAGGGGACTTTAGGTAAGTTGATATTTCCTCCATTGGGAAGTTGTGTAAAAAAATCGGAGGGGTTATCTACCCCCTCAAAATATGTACACCTACTGCCAAAATTATAGGGATTTATTGCCGGTATTTCTACATACTGTAGTACGAACGCTGCCAAATACTGCCAGTACTGCCAAAAATTTGTACACCTACTGAGTAGATAGACAACCCCTCAGAAAAATCAGCCGTATACTATTGTTTTTTACATTTTTAAGAAAATGTGCATACGTTACCGGGGTAGGTAACCATTTAAACAGGTTTTTACTCGCTATTGAACACAAAATTTAATAAAAACAAGTAAAGGGTCCAAAGTCAGTTCTTGTTGTAATTTTTTTATTATTTTTTACCTTTTTAACCCTCAAATAAATTGCTTTTGCACTTTAGCCAATGTAGAGTCCCTGTATGTGATAGATATCAGTGAAAAAAAGAGTCACGACAAGGTTATCAAAGTAACAGAGATGGATGTATCGGAACTACTCTACTGTTCGGGTTTAGAAAGAGAAACGTTCCTTTTCTCTGTCTGACACTGAACGTTGTATGCCAACAGTGACAAATCAATCAAATTATTGTCTTTTCATCAAACAGTTCCCGTAACATTTTTAAAAATGTATATTGTTTTTTTACATCTACTAATACATGCAGTGTTTTCTAACAAGTTGTGACAACAATTCCCCATATGACTAGAGGTCTTTTAGGTTTCCAAAAGATAAAATACTGCAAGGAAAAGGCAAAAAAGTTTGCTACGTCCATCACCAAAAGTTGAAAATAATACACAAATCTGAGAGGTAAGTTGATATTCTAGCTCAATATTATATAATAACTACCAGATTTTAATATAATAACTACCAGCTAATGTACCACTATAACAATTTCCATTTGACATTTTGTCGCGATTCTTTATAAACGACAGAAAATCTCAACCGTCACAATTCCAAAAAGAGGGCCTCAATCAAGCTACAGCCCCCACCCCCCTCAACGAAACTCAATTTGGATACTGTAAAGATTATGTACTAATTTAGTCCCCTTTTAAAAAAATTTGTATTTAATGAATAACGGAGTTATGCGCACTTAAAAGGCGGAGGGGGGCGTGTCTTGGCGCTAAGCTGCACCACCCCCCCCCCCCACGCTTAGGAGACAGATTTTGTTTGTTTGTTATGGGGTGTGTAGGTTGATAACAAAGTGACTATGCCAGAATTTGGTACTAATTATGTGCTAATTTCGTCCCCTTCTAGAAAATTGCTTACTCTCAAGATAACTTCATTTTTTTTTTTGTTTTTATGGGGTGTGTAGCTTGATATCAGGCACACGCCCTCTCCCTAGGAAAGAGATTTGAAAAAAAAAATAATAATGTTATAATTTGCTTCTAATCATGTACTAATTTCGTGCACTTCTAAAAAATTACCTACTCTCAAGATAATTTAATTTTTTTTATGGGGTATGTAGCTTGATATCAAGGCACACCCCGCCCCCCCCCCCTCTGCCTAGGAAAGAGATTCGACGAAAAGTGACTATGGCAGGTACTAATTGTGTACTAATTTGGTCCCTTTCTAAAAAATCTAAAATCTAAAAAAAAATTGTTTATATGAGGTATGTACCTTGATATCAAGCTATTTTTTATTTACTGGAACTGTATAAAGAACCTAAATTTTAAGAAATATTAACAAATTAGAGACAAAAAAGCAGTTAGTGTAAACTTGTATTTAAAAGGGCGAAAGTTTCTGACGGTTTTTGAAGAATAGCTTTGTTTCAAACTGGCAGGTTGTCACATTAGCAGGCTTTTATTTAGGTGAGAGTTGTGTGACACGAATCAACACCGTTTTAGTTGCACGAATGATATTTAAAGGGGCAGTGCACTTCCCAGACAGACTTTGAGGTTTTGACATCAATGAATAGCCAGAAAAGCCACGATTTGAAAAATGTGCCTTAGTCTGCTCTGCGTTTTGTAGTTTCAGAGATATTCGCAATTTTGTACCAAGTGAAATTTATATGTTATATTTTTGGCGTCAATTTTCTAATAAAAATTAATGACTCCCTTATAGTAGCGTTTGTCAAATTTTGGTCCATTATGATGTCATTCTTATATTTGAGAGATCCAATGTTATAAATAAAATGTTATAATAAAATAAATGGAACTGTCATTTTCAGTGTCAAAAAAGTGGTCCGCCGTAATTTGGAATGGAATGTACTTGCGGCCTTGAAAAACATTTGTTAGTTGGTTTCATGCGACGAATGGAAAAAAAAAACCTGCGAGAAGACTCTACAAACCACAAACTCTGAATTATAATAAAAGTACTCTGCACTAAGTATTAACTTTTAAAATCAGTAAAATAACAGGGACATAAAAACCGTTGAAAAGAAATATCCCAAGGAAAATATATAGAATACATTATAGGTACCTGATTTTTTGGGGACTTATTATGGTCATACGAGAGGAAATAAAATAATTTTTTGAAAATAAAAATGTTCGTTTTTCTACGTGGTGTTTTTTTCGTGAAGTGAAAACACTTCCATCTTGACTTTATAAAACTCAAAAGAAAAGTCATCTTCATAGAGTCACTAATTAAACAACCAAAGAAATTAAAGAAAAATACGATAAGGTCATCATAAATCATAGTTAAAAGTATCGATTTAAAGAATATTCGTATTTTTGTGCTCCACAATCTTAGATTAAAAAGAGACAAGATATCTGGTCCAACGAAAACTCCTTGTCAAATAATAACCACTGTCTATTTACAAATAAAATCACAACAAAACAAAGGTGAGAAATATCGATTATTTTTCTATCCTTTTAAACGACGTTAGAACGATAGGGATAGAGAATTCTGCTCAACCACTTTAGGTCGTGATTGGCTTGTGGGTGGGGAAAGTCAGACGGTTGGATGATATTTTTATTGACATAAGCTTTTTCGTGTTATTTATTTTCAAATTTCAGGATATTTTAAGCAGTTTATAAGTCGTTTTAAAACCACATTTTGTTTATAGTGTGTTTTTCTTACCAGTAGGAGAATATTTCGCTGCATTTAAAGTGATATTTTGGAACAAATCGTCCAATTTTTTGAAAACAAAGGGAGAGCAAGTGAAATCAGTCAGTGGCGGTACATGCCGGTAGGTACACAGAAAATAAAAATAAAGTTTATGAAATATACTTAAATGATATATTTTCTAACGTTTTTATAACGTTTTTTTCGAGGTTTTTTTTTATAAAGACGATAAAATAAAGCATACTTTTGATGAAGTAGTTAATGCGCAAACAAGATATTTTCGAAGGTTTTTTTTATAAAGACTATAAAATAAAGGTAGCTAAAGTCCTTAAACCAACTTGCAAACAAGAATAAAAGTTAATTCACATGTGTACAGCTTTGTAATAATATTGAATTCCTACCTCTTAGCAGAATACTAAGGTTGATTTATACTGCCGCCGTTGCCATCTGCGCTCGCCCTTCGAATTGATTTTTAAATCTTTTTGTCTGTCCTAGATGTCCCTATATACCATAAGCATTATTGACTTTATTGTGTACTGAAGAAGTCAGTATAAGTAAGTTTCTGCTAATGACCAGAAAAAATAACAAACACAATAACATAATTTTTTGCTAGTAGGTAATAATAATAATAATAATACGTTTATTTGCATACATTTTTACATAAAAAAACATAATTAGACATATAGATGCAAAATGGATCTGGAAGGCAATAAATTGATCTAGTCCAGTCCGTATTTAAAGACTTAAAACACTAAGTACTATAAGTAACAATAACAAAGAAAACAAAAATCAACTAAAAAATTGAAAACAAAATTATCAAAAAAAGAAAAAAAACATAAGTAAAAGTTAGTAACTAAAATTAACCTTGAGCTAGTGGTTGGTTTTTGGCTTAGAAATTTTCTTAAAAAACATCAAAAACAATATAAAAACAGATTTTCAAAATGCCTAAATCTAATTCCTACAAAACAGAGGCACATTTTATGCTAATTAAAGATTATTTTCATTTTGCAGATTAAGTTAAAAAACAGAAAATATACAGAAAAAAAAATATCTAAAACGATGAATTTTAAAGAAGAGATTTAATTCTTTTTTCTTTTTTTTTTTAAACCGAAAGTAAGTTAGAAACATTGTTTAACCAGTATTCATCAATAATTCTTTAACTCTCTTTTTAAAACTTTGAATGGTTAGACTTTTAAAATGTTCGGGTAGACCATTGTACATGCTAAAAACATTATATGAAAAACTCCTCTGAAACATAACTGTGGAGTATGGGGGTGGAGTTATCAAACCCTTAAATCGTAAATTTAAATTGTGAACATCTGTTCGATATTTTATTTTGTTAGCTAAGTATTGAGGAGTTTTTGTTACAATAATCTTGTGAACAAAAACTAACGAATGAAGTTGTCTTCTCTGACGCATATTAAGCCATTTCGCATCTTTAAGTTTATGTGACACCGGCAAATACTTTCTAATGCCATAAATGAATCTGAGGCAAGATTTTTGTACCTTTTGTATCCTGTTTTGATCATTCTGATCCAAGCAAGGTCCATAAACCACATCACCAAAATTAAAGTGGCTCAATACAAGCGTATCCGTCAGTTGAACTTTTTGTTTTGTGGACAGGTAATATTTTTTTTTTCTTGATATTCCAGGTGCTATGAACTATGTTTCTTTGTTTTAATGTTTGTCATAATATTATTGTGTTGAAAATTGAAATTGCTATAAATCATATACTACAAACATTTACTGTTAGGAAGCTTCCAAAGCTCAAATTGGCAGAATTATCTTTTGCATGTTTTTTAAATTATTTTGCAGATTTCATATTATAGTAAAATTTTAATAATATAATCCATGTGTAAATTTATATTTAATTAGGTACGCCACTGGTGTGTTTACTGTAAGCAACAGAAAGGTAAACATTGTTCCATATAATAATATAACCAAAGTCTCCGTAAGTGTCAGGTATCTTGTCTCTTTTTAATCGAAGTCCATAATGCAAAACTTTTCAATTTTCAAAATTGTCATATTTTAAAAATTCCTTCGTAATCCTGTCATTATTTTCTGTCAGTGACTTTAGTTCGTTCAGGCAATGTCGAAGTCAAATAACCATCAGAATTGGCTGAACTTCGAATGGAAAAAACATTTTGTAAAAACTTAACTTGAAGTAAAAATGTAACCATAACCAGGCTTCTCGGGGAGGGGGGGGGGTAACGCCAATCCCCCCCTCGGTCTTTCTTAGGTCACCGATTGAAATGTTTGAATATTTCATGCCCAAAGAAGTACTTAATAAAAAATCGCGGGTTCAGTGAATTGGGTCCTTAATTTTGTAAAATCCGAGCAAATACTTACTTGTACTTATCAAGAATACACACGGCCCTGGGATGTAACGAGCAATAACTCTGATGAACCGCTTTAATTTTCGGGGCCCAATTCAAAAACAGCTTGCCCACTCGCTGGTCGTCGCCGGGCTTATTTGACTCTTGCTCTATCAGCATCAACAGCTGTTGATGCGTTTCCAAGATTTCTAGAATGTTGCTCGTCAGCTGTTTGTATTCATCTTGGGACAGGCTAGAAAAAGTCGAAAATGAATTAGATCGGTCGTAGATCAAGATGCATACAAAATATTTAAATGTTGCCACGGCACAAGTTCATTCATCAATTAAAATTTAAAAAAAAATGGAACAGGGACTAATGATCTAAAATTATTATCATTAGCAGACGCTTGGAAAACACGAAAGTTTAATAATTAATTAATAATATAATATTAATATATTACATAAATACAAAACGCCTAAAATGATAATTTTACTCTCAAGGAGAGCCTTTTTTGTTTAAAAATATAATATGTGCGGAAAACCATAGCTTACGAATTCACTGCTACTAAACTGTCAATTAATTAACACAATAAAAAAAATTTGTGTCAAGCAAAAGCACAGCCAACATGCTAATTTAAGTACGTCCCTGAAGGTAGCACAGCCTTAGAACATTGAACTACTAGAAGGAGTCTGGTCTGTCTGGTTACACTGGTTGTTTGAGTGAACAATGGGGAAAGGAGAGAAAGAAATCTGTGTTCCCAATTTTAAAAAACTTATTAAATTTGGATTAAATTTTGACGCTTATTATTGATTAATTAATTAATGAGGTTTAAGATATGTGTTGAAAAAGCTAATATACACAATATATAATACTCACAACCTATTTAAAACTTTCGACGTTTTTTGAAAATTTAACATGTGTTTTCCTTAAAAATCTTCTTTTGTAGTCAACGCGGCAACATTGATTTTTGTGAAAAGTTTTTGGCGAAAAATGGTTCCGAAGTGTATTATTATATGCAAGTTGAAACAGAAGGCGGGGGACCGCAGAATTCGCCATATTTGGCCATTCTTGGTAAACAAAGGCAGGAAATCTGTGTTGCCGGCTTGTCATTAATTTCAGTGTAAATAGGGATTTCCATAGCACCTTTTTCTTATTTTTATAGTTGTACATCCTACTTGAATACATTTTCAGGTTTTTTTTTATAGAAACATAGATTTTTATTACTATATCTAGACCATTTAATTAAACGGAACTAAAAATGATTGAAGGTATTTTAAATAATATTAAAAACAGGGGAAAACGTATTAGGTTAACATGACAACAATGGGATGAAGATGTTGAACTCAAACACTCTGCCCTAGGTCTGAAAAAAAGCTCCTTCTAGTAGTTCAATGTTCTAAGAGCAGAGCAAAGTGATCAGAACAATTTTTTTATAGTGCATAATTATGTGCTAATTAAGTGCCCCATTTAAAAATTTAAAACTTTTTTTTCTTGTAAAATAGCATGAGGTGCTAGCTTGAGATGAACTTAGCAGAGCAATGAATTAAAAACCGTCGAAAAAGAAATTGTATTGGTACATAAAAAAAAGCTAATTAAGTACCCCATTTAAAAATTTAGTACTCTTTTTTTTAAATATAGCATGTTCTGCCGGCGCTCTGATAACTTCACCTCAAGCTAGCACAACATGCTATTTTACAAAAAAAAAGTTTTAAATTTTTAAATGGGGTACTCAATTAGCACTTTATTATGCACTATAATAATTTTAATTCCGATGATTTTTAATGCATGGCTCTGCTGGGTTCATTTGAAGCTAGCAGAACATGCTGTATTTTTTTAAAAAGAGGAGCTCTACATTTTTAAAATGAACACTTAATTAGCACTTTATTAAGAACTATAATAATTTTAAGTTCGCTGATTTTTAATGTGTTGCTCTGCTGAGTTCATCTGAAGCTCGCAGAACATGCTGTATTTTAAAAAAGCAGCATTAAATTTTTAAATGGGGCACTTAATTAGCACTCAATTATGCACTATAAAAAAATTGTTCTGCTCACCTTGCTCTGCTGGCTTTAGGGACGTAATTTAAGTTCAACCTATAGGTCATGGCTATATGGGTAAAATCTTTATGTACGTCCAACGAATAATACTAATTTTAATGGCTCATTTACGGTCCTAGGATAATAATAAAGCTTAAACGTAAACCACAGCGATTGGGTTTAGGTCTATGTGAACTATGTGAACCTATGCGATGAAACTTTACTTTATAAGAGCACTAATTGACACAAAAATGTGAATTATTTTTCTATATTTTTAAGACAATAAATATTTATTAAACGTAAATAAATCCAATATAACATTACTACCTAACCAAAAATAGGTTCCGTTATTCCATATTACTCATTTTTAAGAAAAAAAATCCTTGTTTTTAAAAGATATATGAAAAGTCCCTTAGTAACCTTATTTGTTTTGACGTTTTAGATAGAACGTCATTGAAACTTCAGAATATGAGAAAAAAAATCCTTGTTTTTAAAAGATATATGAAAAGTCCCTTAGTAACCTTATTTGTTTTGACGTTTTAGATAGAACGTCATTGAAACTTCAGAATATGAAGGTTGTTGACTTAAGAGTGTTCGCATTTATTATTATTATTAAATTAACACTCGCCTGCGGCTCGCGTCTCAAACTACATTTTCATTCCAATTTAAAATAAGTAACCTGCTGTCAAAATTCAATATTTATTTTGAGATTTGAAGTTTCGACTGTTCTTTCATATTCCAAACATTTTTTACAAATAATTAAAGGAGATAAAAGGAAGTGCAAATTATAATTAAAGAAGCTACCTTAAACACAAAAACGATTTTTTAAGTTTATTCTTACCGCTCGGCTAATCCAACATTGCAGGCTAGACAAAAATAACACGTTTAATCGTTAAACCGATTTCGGTGAAAACTTCGCGGCTCATAGACATAAACTCGTAATTTTTGACAAACGTGTACGTCATCTAATCTTCATTTTTTTATTTCTTAAAATAGGCATTTGAGGTTTAAATTTTTCATAAATTGAATATTCAGAAGAAAACAAAATTTAGTAAACGTATTTATATAACGTTTTTTATACCTTCATCAAAAACAAGATTTTAGTAACTGTCTGCAGATAACTAAAGCATGGATTTTTTGGTTACCAATGCAAAAAAACTTTTTTTCTTTGATCACGGGTGCAAAAAAAGATTTATGTCCGTTTTTTACCCCAAATTAAAGAGAAATGCAGAAAATAATAATATTGAAAAAATCTAATAATTCTTGCCTAAAAATTAAGCCATTTTCAACAGTTTTTACCAAGTATTTACGAAAAAATCATTTAAAAACATCATCAAAATATCAAACTGTCAAAGATTAAAATGTCGCAACAATGAACGTACTGAGTAAAAAGGCACATCGCTATGGAAACCATTGTTATTTCAATTACCAGCCGCCTTGATTTATAGTGTAAAGATGGTTTGTTGCAAGAAGTGCTCTTCGTTCTGTTTTTCTTGGATTTTTTGATAAAGGTATTAAAAAAAAATAGAGTTAACAACCCGCGGCTAAACTATGCTTTATTTTACTCGCGTTACCAACACCTGTAAAAAAGCACTATTTTAGCCACTAGTAAGCCAAAAATATGCAATTTTTCGGAAGAGAGAGAATTTTTAGAGGCCACCCACAAAATAATACTTACATTGTACTTTTTTCCAACGGTTGCAAGAAATTGGTCACCAACCCTTCTAACTCGGTGACGTAGGCTCTTTCTGAATCAATTAAGTCTTTTAAAACAAGATTTTTGTATTGGTTTTCTTGTTGCACGACAGGTTTTGGAATATCTAAAAATAGACAAAGTTTGAACAGAGTATCAATGTCCACTTATTTTATAAACACTTTTCGAGATTTTAATAGTCTTTCTCTACAACTAGCGTATGTAGAAGTTTTTCGCACGCTGGACGGCGTGTGAAAAAATGTTTGGCAAGCTACAGTATTTTCCACCCAAAGTTTATACGAATTTAATTGACGTCAACTATCAGCGACAATTTTCGATCTGGACCCGTATTCTTCAATTTCGCGGAAGGAAATGCTCCCGGGAATCAGAAACGCACCAGGGTCTGTATTCTTGAAAGTGTGGAAAGGGAATGCTCCCGCGGGAGTATCCTTTTCCTTTTCACACCTTCATATATATATATATTATATATATATTTTATATACACATGCCTTGTATTCGATAGATGAGTACTTTAATCTAAATCTCTAGGTAGCTAATTTCCTTAGACTCTTGCTGTGGGATTTACTAAAAGAGTTTAGTCTATTTTAGAACGGTCCTAAGTTTAGGTGAAATTTTTGGTTTTAAGCATTTCAAACCAAGCCTCCTTGACTTTTGGACACAGTTTGAATTATAAGAAGAATTTTAATAAATTTTATTATTGAATAATCATCTTAACACAATCTTTTGTTGGATTTAAGAAGAAAGTTTCAATTTAGAAGAAAAGAAAATTTAAAAATTGAGATCCACGCGGGGTTTAAATAGTAAACCCTCTGTAGAACAAATTAAAATTGAGGTTATATGTCACTCTAATTAAAACTTACCCCTGATAATTGATTTTTCCAATTAATACTTGATGTCACACGACGATTTAGATGGGTGATAATAAAATAAGGAGTAGATTAATTTTGTATTTATTTAAAAGGTGTTTTTATTTATGAAATGTATTAAAAAACTTAAATGCAAGTTTTTTTTACATTTCTGTCACTGTCGAAATGTCAGTTTAAAAATATTAGCACTGCGTTCAATAACAAACAGCGAGTTCGGATCTTTTACCTCTGCTTGCACCTTGGCTTGCACCAACCTCTACTGATGAAAGCTACAACTTTAAAATGAGTGGGCTTTGAGTAAGACAAGTTATTTTGACTGAGCTTTTAGATAAACTCAATGTTTTACTTATGTTTGTTTTGCCTCGTAGTGCCCTCATAAATATATTTTTTGTGCTGAAAACGGGTTGAAAATATGGCGTTTTTCTGTGCAAAATTGGAGGTGTTTTATATTGATTAATAAACAACTTGGGATATTAAATAAGGTAAATTACTTCTTGTAAAAACGGTTACTTATGGAAATTTTAAATGAACTTATTACCAATTGCCACAAAATAATCCTTTCTGGGGCCTATAAATTTAAACCACCCCGCAGAGGTGGTCTAAAAAATCACCAACTTTTTGGCGTATTCACCATATGCCATTTTGAAGCCTGTCAAAAAAAATTAGTTTTAGGGCATTTTCTCCTAAAATATGGTATATTTTTAGAAAAAAAAGCTGTTTTTCAATGGTATTTTGCAATAATAATACAAAATAATGAATAACTTTGTGTCTTTTCTGTATGGGTAAGTGTTTTTTTAAATTGGTTTTAAAATTTAGTACCCCCCACAGGTGTAAATATTTAGATCTGTGGGGGGTACTATTTTAGATCTTAGTAAATCCCACTGTTGATTTTTATTTGTTGACATCAACAGCATCTTGTGACCCTTTGTCTGAAATATGCAGCTCAAGAATTTGCTCAGAAGATTGCTCAAGGGTTTGTCAATACATGTGATATCTGTTCCTTTATAATATTTTTATGGTGTTTTTAATAATTTTGTATCCCGTTATTTCACCCTATTTTTGTTTTTATATATTTATATTCTGTTGCCAGATTCGCATTTTTAAATATGATCAGGCATGTGATTAAACCATTTTTACAGTTGACTAGTAATAGGTTATTTATTTTTTTAAAGTAACACTCGCGGCATATCGGACAAAGCGTTTTTGTTTCTCCCCTCATGACGACCAGGCCTCCAATGTCTAATGTAGAATCCAGACAGCTACAGACCTGTTTCATCCTTATTAGGAATCATCAGGGAGTCATAGGATTGTACCTGGCAGTTGAAGCTACACAGGCACCATGCACACCTCTCGAATTTAAAACAAAAAGTTTGTAATTCGCGGAGACGTAGTACCGGTGTGCGCCACCTGCCGAATAAGCTGAGAAACAAAACCATCAAAACTGAAAAGTGCAGAATACCGTAAAGACACCTACAGACCTGTTTCATCCTTATTAGAAATCATCAAGGAGTCATAGGATTGTACCTGGCAGTTGAAGCTACACAGGGCACCATGCACACCTCTCGAATTTATGATGATGATGATTCCTATACCGCACGGCTGCGAAAGAATTTCTAAAATAATTATACCCATCTGCACACTATGGGTATCTTTAGAGGCCCTCTATCAGTGGCGGTCCCAGCCATTTGAAAGGGGGGGGGGCGGTTTCGACAAGAAAAAAAATAGAATAAAAGCATAGCTTTTATGAGGAATATATGCAAAGAAAACTTAGTGACTACAAGCGAGGATTTGGTCTCAAATCTAGAGAGGGGGTACTCAGATTTGAAGTCATTTATTTCATACGTTTTTTATTTTAAAAAATGTTTAAGAAAATTTTTGAGAAAATTACATTAAAACTGTAATTTTTGAGTCAAAATAAACTAAAACCGTAAATATCAACAGTATTATAGCGCCGCAGGCGAAAATTTTTAAGAAAATGACACTACAAATGCCATTTTTAACACAAAATTAAACTAATAACGTAAATATCAAAGGTGTTATAGCGCCGCAATTTATGCCCTACTTTTTATTTTCTAATGTTTTCATAAAAAATTTAAAGCCTGGGTCGGGGGGTGGGTTAACTACCCCCCTTTCCTCCTGAAATCCGCGCTTAAGTAACTACGTATAATTTTTCCAGTTATAAAAAACATAGATAACAAGCAAACCACAAACAAAACCTAATAGCTAAATACTTTTTTTTTTGAGGTCTAAAAAGCTTTTTGTTGAAACATCATTACCTTTTATATCGCATATCTCAAACATAAGATGCCCATCTCAAAAAAAAATAATTTCCAGTTTTTTGGGCAAACCGGTCAATGACTCCAATTTCGATATGTCTGTTGATATGCAGCAACGCTAAGCCCATCAGACGAATTTCCGTCATAGTGTTTTTAAGTACTTATGTTTTCAATCTTATGAGGCATGAGAAGCTTCTTTCTGAGGAGGCATTACTTACTGGCAAACATCCAAGAATGTTCTAATCAACGGAAAAATATGGCCCCACTTGTTCATTGCCTCGAAAACGTTATCAGGTATGTTTTGATTTAAGCTTTTGCCTACTTCTGACCAATATTGTTTCCAAATACTGATTTCTCCCAATAAAAGTTCAAGAATTTGTGTTTTGGATTAATAAAACAGTTTATAGTATTTAGAAACGACTTTAGTTAATTTTGCCTTGATTTTGGCTTCATGTTAAACTTGGTATGAATATGTTCAGGTCAAAAATACTTTCTTATGTCCGAATTGATTTTGTCTAAATCTTGTTTATAAATAGAAACTCTATAATACTGCTCTGTATTTTCAATGGTTTTCGCGGTAAGTTCGTCATGCGTTTGTATATTCTTGGTCTGACGGATTGAAGGTCAAACTGTCCCAAAATATTGTGGAGGGATTCTAGAATGTATTTAAAGGCACTTTCTGCAATTTCTTGTTTTTTCTTCTTCAAGGTTATTATCACCAGCATCTTTGTTGTTGTTGTCTACTTTTTCTGCAGCAAAATGGGGGGGCGATTGCCCCCCCTCTGGGACCGCCACTGCCTCTATATATTTGACAGTTATTGTTTTACCAGAGGTGGGCAACTCATATTGCCCTCTCTTTCTAGTTCCTTTCATATTTGCATGTCAAAGCGACTTTATGAAATGGACTGATGTTTTGTTGTCTCTTTTGATAATTTCCCCACAGTTTTTGAAAGATTGATTTTTTTTTTTGTTAGTACAATATGTCAAATGTCAAAAACAAACACTGAATATACACTGTAAATATGTAAATATGTGAAATATAAAGACTCCTATTGATCTATATTTTTGTTACTCTTTTTCTTACAACAAAGCACGGAAACATATTGTGTTATTTATTAACGAAGTACATGCTAAATGCGTATGTTTGTACCTACTGCTTGTAGCTCACTTACCTCGCAAATTCGGCTATTTTTATTAATTTTCCAGCTTGGTAAATGCATGTTTTCTTTTCACTTTTCCTGAGTTTCTTTCTCCGTTGGACAAAGGAACAATACAAATTCGTCGAGGCACATATTTTTACAGTTTGTGATACAACAAAATACCATTTTTAAACCTGACGTTTCTACTATGTTGGGAATTTGGAACCTTTGGTTCCACTAAAACAAAATTACGATTGTTTTCCACAAACCAAAACTACACTTTTTTGCACTCGACGCGCGTTTCGCTAACAACGTTAGCATTATCAGGAGACGATAAACAATTGATTGAAAATTATGATTGTTTTCCGATTTAACGATAAACAATCAATCAATTGTTTATCGTCTCCTGATGATGCTAACGTTGTTAGCGAAACGCGCGTCAAGTGCAAAAAAGTGTAGTTTTGGTTTGTGGAAAACAATCATAATTTTGTTTTAGTGCAACCAAAGGTTCCAAATTCCCAACATAGTAGAAACGTCAGGTTTAAAAATGGTATTTTGTTGTATCACAAACTGTAAAAATACGTGCCTCGACGAATTTGTATTGTTCCTTTGTCCAACGGAGAAAGAAACTCAGGAAAAGTGAAAAGAAAACATGCATTTACCAAGCTGGACAATTGATTGATTGTTTATCGTCTCCTGATGATGCTAACGTTGTTAGCGAAACGCGCGTCGAGTGCAAAAAAATGTAGTTTTGGTTTGGGGAAAACAATCATAATTTTGTTTTTTTTCTGACGTTTCTTAGTCAAAAATCTGACAGTCACAAAGTTACTTATTGTCAGGGGTTACCAACTATCACTAGCTGCCAACACACAATTTCAAATATTTCCCTAGCAACTGTCAAATCCATTTGCTCACCTCTGGTAAAACAATGACAGTATCGTATACAGGTCCTCTAGGTATCTTATACCCTGACTTTTAGGTCATTTTTGGGGTTTTACTGACTTTTCCCTGACAGCTTACAAATTCTCCATGTCAAGACCATTTAAAACACGAACTTGACAGTTGCAAAACTTGTTGCTGTAATCGGTCTTTAGAGACTCAAGACTTTCATGCAATTGACTGGATCTTTAACAACTTGTGGTAGATAAAAGGTAAAAATTATTTGTAAAAACCTGAATTAAGCATGAACGAATTGCTTAAAACTCTCTATAAAAACATTCACACAGCACTGCGTATATTATAATGTAAAAAAACTACACGTTTTATTTTTTTTTAAAACACATCAAAAAGGCAAAAAAAATCAAAACGTGAAAAAAATGTGCTTTCAGAGCACCACTTCACTCTTATCATAATCATATAAAAAGTTACACTAGTTATAATAAGATTTTATTAATGCATCCAGTACTTACACCTAGGGAACATAAAATAACTCCAGCCATTAACCTTTTCGCTAGACATTTTAACCCACACTCAATTATAATAATTATCAAGTCCCTATCAGACTGAATGAAAGGAAGCTTGAAAGATTTTTAATTTACATTCATTCATAAATGCAAAAATGTTATTTTTGATAAAAATCAGGCTTGTCTTCCTGTCTTATCAAAAATGTGTCAAATTTCTTGATATGTGTGTTTTTTATTTCCTATTGCAGTGGCGGTCCCAGGGGGGGTGTAGGCCATCGCCCCCCCCCCTTTACTCTAGAAAAAAGCAGACAACAAAGATGCTGATGGTAACCCTGAAGTCTTTGGAGAAAAGACGAGAAATGGCAGAATGTTCCTTTAAAGACATTCTAGATCCCTCCACAATATTTTGAGACAGTTTGAAACAGACGAAAACCACGATATTAGAAATACAGAACAGTATTATAGAACTGAACATATTCATACCAATTTTTATACAACGTGAAGCCAAAATCAGGGCTAAATTAACTAATGTCGTTTTCAAATACTAGAAACTGTTTGATTAATACAAAACACAAATTCTTGAACTTTTATTGGGAGAAGTCAGTATTTGGAAACAATATTGGTCAGAAGTAGGCAAAAGCTTAAATCAAAACATATATATATATATAACGTTTTCGAGTGTGGCGATATTTTTCCGTTGATAAGAACATTCTTGGATGTTTGCCAGTAAGTAATGCTAAGACTGAAAATATAAGTACTTAAAAACACTATGACGGAAATTCGGCTGACGGGCTTAGCGTTGCTGCTTATCAACAGACATATTGAAATTGACATTGAGCGAGTCATTGACCGGTTTGCCCAAAAAAACTGGAAACAAACTTTTTTTTAAGATAGGCATCTTATATTTGAGATATGCAATATAAAAGGTAATATTTCAACATAAAAAGGTTTTTAGATCTCAAAAAAAAGTATTTAGCTATTAGGTTTTGTTTGTGGTTTGTTATGTTTTTTTATAACTGAAAAAATTATACGTAGTTACTTAAGCGCGGATTTTAGGGAGGTAGGGGGGTAATTAACCCTCCCCACCCTGGATTTAAATTTTTTACGAAAATATTTAGAAAACCAAAAGTAGGGCATAAATTGCGACGCTATAACACCTTTGATATTTACGGTATTAGTTTAATTTTGTGTTAACAATCGCATTTGTAGTGTCACTTTCTTAAAAATTTTCGCCTGATGCGCTTTGAAACCATTGATATATTTACAATTCTAGTTAAATCAATCAATTAAATCTTACAAATTTTTGCGATACGTTGATACTTACGATTTTAGTTCAATTTGACTCAAAAATTGCATTTTTAATGTAATTTTTTCAAATTTTAGGCGCATTTAAACATTTAAAAAAAATGTACGAAATAAACAACTTAAAATCTGAGTACCCCCCCCCTAGATTTGAGACCAAATCCGCGCTTGTAGTTACTAAGCATAAAAGCTATGCTTTTATACTAGTTTTTTTTCGTATCGAAACCGCCCCCCCTTTTGAAATGGCTGGGCGCGCGACTGCCTATCATTAGAGTACTTAATTATGTATAAAAATAATAAATGTTATTGGTGGTGGGCAATTTTTACTCATACTTTTCTATGCGCTCTAAAGCAAGGGGTGCAAGTTTTTTAATTGAAACCTTTCCTGTTAAAGTTTGTGACCCAAAATGTAACTTTTTTATAATTTTATTAATATTAATTAAAGGATATCTGAATGAATGAATGTAGAAATGCGCGCGAGACAATTCCCATGTACGTAGGCCACCTTGCTGGGCCCGTTGCACGCCGACTATCCATGGTTTAGCCCTGTTAGGAGCCCTGTTGCTAGTCTCACATCCTTCCTACCTAGGTGGAGCAAGGACTTTGGTTTTTTGACGCTCACCTCACCATTCAGGAGTTTGGCCTGTCTCATGCCCTCTTCAGAGCGCCTGTCTAATTCACTTTTCAGGGTCGTTATGATGCATGCCGGAATACCTAGTTGTCAAGACACGTTTGCACTCCAATACAAGGAGAGAGTTAACCCTGTTGGACCTGGACGTGTATTCTTGAAAGTCATACGAACCGGTCTTTCTCTCGTGCGATGGGATCGATCGCATGGGATCTATCACCTCCCACGATCGAAAAGCAGTTTAGGAAGCAACACATTCCAAAAAAAAGTCTTTATTGCGCAAGCGTCACTTAGATTCAAGGCTGTTCCCCGGTTTCGGACCATGCGATCGGGAACGTATGATTTTCATGCGATCCGTAAGATCGGATCATCGTTCAAGAATATAACGTTTTCATCCCATGTGATCATTCGCTATAGATCTATGCCGCTCCCTGTTCAAGAATACACGTCCTGATAGCAGATGGTGCAGCTCTACTAAACACACAGATCCTATTGGTCGACGTCACCATTTCCCTCAAAAATAAATTTGTTTCTACTGGTTTTTAGTGAGAGTAATAAAAGATGCCAATTTCTATTAAAATATTGTAATTAGTGTCATTTGTGGGAGAAATCAGCGGAATCGACCAATGAGAACCGCGCATTTTCACTCCGGCGGAGGCTTGTTGCGCAAGTAAAATTTAAAAAAAAATGAATTTGTTGTCCGTGAAAAATAAATAAAAAGAAAGGTTCATGGCATATCGGACACACATTTTGATTTTCAATTCATTACGACCAGGCCTTGTGGCTTTGTTTTGCGCAACAAGCCTCCTCCGGAGTGATTGTTGCTGAGCCTTAATATAAGGCGACGTAGTATAAACAGGTGGAGTTGCTGCCAACGTTGTATTTTGGACGGTCTACTTTCAGTAACCGGTACCGTTTCGCAGTTTTCTTTTTTTTTGTCCTGCTCGCAAATTTCATTCTTATTGATATTTGCATCCTTTAACGTTTTGCTTTTCGATAGGCGCGCTGCATATAGCCATCCAACATCCCGCGTTGTTTGACGATGAAAGTTGTTTAAATTCGCTAGGTGTGGTTGTTTAAACAGGCCTGTAGGCCTCCAAATTAGATCTTGGAGGCCTGGTCGTAATGAATTGAAAAGCAAAATGTGTGTCCGATATGCCACGAACCTTTCTTTTTATAATTTTAGTCTTGTGATTTATGTCAATTTTAAGTCAAGTTTCATTTAAAAAGTCAAAGTCATCTGACACTATGGTCCCGATTCTTCAAAAACCGTCAGAAAATCTCGCCCTTACAAAAAATTTGACGATTTTTAAACACAACTTTCTAACTGCTTTTTTGTCAGGATTATTTGCTAATATTTCTTAAAATTTAGTTTCTTAATACTGTTCTAGTAAATAAAAATATGTCAGTTTTAATTTTTATAGGACGTTTTTTTGCAAAACTCTTTAAACGTTTAAAACTTTTAACATAGATCGCCATGGAATATATCGATGTCACTGTTCAGAAAAGTCACACAAATTCCGTCTTTCCTTTCATATGGAGAGAATTTTCGACACTTTTTGACGTTTATTGGTACGAGTAGTAACAATTTAGCTCCGCCGTAAACTAGTCCTGCAGAATGTCATTAAAATATTAAATTTACAAAATGTTATTACAAAAATAACGCATACAACGTTAGCATAAAGATTAAGGACGATGTATTTTTATTTTAAATGAGGCGATAAGTAAATTCCAGAATTGTGACCGGAGAGATTTTCTGTCGTTTTTGAAGAATCGCAACCTATGTACGCAATTGTTGTGCAACAGAGTGTACCTCAGCCTGAAAAACAGACGCGTACCTTCCTAGGGAGAAGTGGAACTTCGCCCCCGTGGTTTGACACACGTCCATTCCTTCCAGACTTCCCTATCAGGCGTGTAAAACCTAATTGGAAGCTTCGAACTGGTTTGCATCGGTATTCTGTCCTTGTTCATGCGAATAGAGTGCTGTATCAGAATTGATCCTGAGGTCACAATGACTTTGGCCACAAGCCACATGTTCTATGAATAGGTGCAAAGGAGGCAGCCCTGCGAGTCTTTGAATAACCCTGGTAGGTGCCGTGCTCATGGCGCAGGTTATGCTCAAACACGCTAACCTTTGTACTTAGGTATCACAACAGCTGCATAAATTAATAAATTAAATATCTTCTAAATATAAAAAAATGTTGAGATTGATTTATCACCATACTAAAAAATAATTGCCATCCAATTACATAATACCTACGTATGCACCGCACTGTTAAGCCTCAGCAGTCCATTAACGCCGATTAAATTTAAACTAAGTTTAAAAGTTCGGTGCAATCGGTCGATAAACTAAAAAAAACGTACCTTTGCATTCTTTGACGTAGTTACTGGGAAACCATCCTGTCTTGTCATTAAGGGTGCCCTCCCACCACCCTTCATCTCTCTGGGTCACAGTAATGATGTCACCTTTCTTGAAACATAGCTGAAAAATACGTAGTTTTTTCATAGTGCTTTATACCAAAAAAAATGAATAGTACTGCATTTACTTAGAAACACTTAACAAATTTGAAACTATAAAAGTTGAAAACTCATTCATAATATTCAAAATTTTAACGCACAAATTAAATGCAAAATCTTCAAGTTTAGCTCATTAATAACAAATTATCTATGCATTAGCAAAAATGTTGTAGACAAACAAGTTTGCAATATACACAAAAACAAAAATACTTTCAAACAAAAAAGCATTATTTATTTTTATTTGATGGGCTGCTTAGTGCAGTCGAATTTACCCAAATTTTCATACGAAACGTTTACTTTTAAATTAAGAAAAATTTGGCAAATTCAATCGCATTAGTTTAGAAAAAACATGCTATAAATTAACTTATTAACGCAAACAAACAATAGATTACACTTTGACACGATGTCGTACAAATAATTATGTATACAGGGTGTTCCAAATTCGATGCTCACCATGGGGATCTATTAAACGGTAGGAGATACGAAAAGGTTTAAATTAGAGCAAAGTTGCGCAATTTGACTTTTGCTCAAAACCAAAAGAAAGTTTTACAAATTCCGGGTAGTTCCAAAATCTTTATTTTTAGTTTTTATTTTTTTGCGCACTTATTATTAAAGCTGTCAAAAAACGCTTAAAACTTTCTACAAGCACTTTTTTAAAATCTACTTAATGAGAGGTTCGTTTTCGATATTTGACATTTCAGTTTGACAGGAGCACTGTCAAGTTCATTTTTTCTTATGAACACATGCTGTTTTTCTCCTGCCGTATGGTTCATAAAGGATAACAGATATTTTACAACCTCATTTTGACAAGTACCTGACGTTTTGAGTTATTTGATCATCATCAGCGCAAATTTAAAGATTGAAAAACAAAGAAAATAACGTATTTTTAAAATATTAGGTAAATTTATTTGTTATTTCCAAAATATCTTTAGTAAGTGTAAAGCAAAAATTAAATTTGGGCTGATGATGGCCAATAAAACCAAAACGTCAGATGACTTGCCAAAATAAGCTTGCAAAATGTTATCTGTCGTCCTTTATGAACCAAACGGCAGGAGAAAAAAAGGATGTGTCCATAAGAAAAAATTAACTTTACAGTGCTCCTGTCACACTGAAATGTCAAGTATCAAAAATGGACCTCTCACTAGGTAGATCCTAAAAAGGTGCCTGTAGAAAGTTTTGAGCGTTTTTTGACAGCTTTAAAAATAAGGGCGCAGAAAAATAAAAACTAAAAATGAAGATTTCGTTTTTTTTTAGTTTTGAGCAAAGCATCACATTGCGCAACTTCGCCCTAATTTAAACCTTTTCGTATGTCCTACCGTTTAGGAGATCCCCATGGTGAGAATCGAATTTGAAACACCCTGTATAGGGTGGGTCATAAAAAAATTACACTTTTTGAATTGCCTTTAACTTTGGAACTAATGGTCCGACTTAAACAAATTTACATAACTAAAAAGAGTATGCTTTATGTTTTCCGAACAAGTAAGAAAAGTTACATTTCCTAAGAATTCAAGATGGACCATGAAACTTTTTTCTGTGGCCACCGGCACCAACTAATTTTAACGTCTTTATTTCATCAGCGTTTTTTAAAATTAAAACATTTTTATGTTCGTGAAGGATAAAAAGCTTCCAACAAAAAATACTTTTTGAGGCAGTGACTTTACCATTTTCTTTGTTTTTCAAAGTTATTATTGTTAAAAATTTTGCGTCATGTGGGCTATGATAGTATCTCATAGTTACATGGGTAATACAAAGGGTATTACTTTGGCTCAAATCTCGGGAAAAATTTATATTTTCTGGACTAAATCCCAATTCACCAACCTATTTTCCTGTATCCAAACGGTAGATGTTAAATTTTCGATAAAAATCAAACTGACTTTGGTTTATATAAATCTTTCATCTCCAAATAAACTAAAAACTGATATTATTTTGACAAGGGTTTACAGACAAGAGCAATAATCAAATCTTCTATAATAGTAATTTAGACAAGACCGAGAAGTGATATTAATTATTCATCACAAACTTTTCCTAAAGAAAAGTGTTTTGAGATTGGTTTTAGGAAGTTCAAAATCCTCTTCCTGCCAAATATAAAAATTACAGTTCACAGAGTGCAACAAAACGTTTGGTTTTAAATGTAGCACACTACTGTGTGTGTGATGAATTTAAGAATATTTTTTGGTTTTTGAGTTACATATTTTCTTTTAATTGTTGTTTATTCTTGGCATTCAATAACAGTTGAAAATGTTTGTTTCAAAGTTTGAGACAATGAGGTGTTTGAAATTAACTTTGTGTTTCGGACTTCCATTGTCTATATTTTATTTATACACGATGTTTCGATCAGTACAATCTCTGATCGTCTTCACGTGCACACTACAATCTATTCCTAAGGCTACGTACTTATATACTATGGGAAATCAATAACAGTTGAAAATGTTTGTTTGAAAGTTTGAGACAATGAGGTGTTTGAAATTATCTTTGTGTTTCGGACTTCCATTGTCTATATTTTATTTATACACGATGTTTCGATCAGTACAATCTCTGATCGTCTTCACGTGCACACTACAATCTATTCCTAAGGCTACGTACTTATATACTATGGGAAATCACTCAACCGTGAAGTTTAAGAAGTTGGCTCCGCCCAAGAAGGAGCTTCCAAATATTTGGAATTTCAACACTTGGTTTACCGAAAATACCCTGATTCTGGCCAATAAAGGCAGCTTTAAGGAATTTTCGTTTCTTCCAGTGTGACTCCTTGTGCAAAACCTTTGCTTCCATCCACTTCATTCGGTGTTGCTTTGACCATGCATGTTCGGCGAATCCTGATTTCGTTGTTTCACCTCTTTAGGTATTCGTCTGATGTTCCTTAAGCCTAACAGATAGTGGTCTTTTTGTTTCGGCTATGTATGATTCACCACACTCACAAGGAACTTGTGAAAAAGGCTTCGAATTATATTAATAGATTTAAAAACTTGGATCAAGAAGGAGGCGATGGCGACGCACCTGCGTTTAAAGGACCAGGGACTGTGGAAGGGCAGGGAGGAAATAGAGGGCCATCTGGCAGTCGAGGGACTGGCGACGAAAGAGTTGCCCCTCCTAAGACTGACAGTGAAAGCACTGCTTAAACCATGGAGGTTCGATAAAAAGTACAAGGTCACACTACCAAAATGAAATGAGTGGCAAAGGAAAGAATTCCGAACGGAATTAAGCAGAGAGGCGACGGTCTGCTACACGGATGGCTCTAAACTGTCAGCCAGGCAGACAACAGGCGCAGGAGTGTACGCGGAAAGCCTAGAAGTTCAGAAGAGTTATCCACTTGGAGAACACGCTACGGTGTTTCAGGCGGAGATGTATGCTATTATCATGGCAACAACCCTACCCGAGGTCATAAATGGCAGGAGGGACATATACATATGCTCCGACAGCCAGGCTTCGAGAGGAATCGGCGCAGCACTTGATAGCAGAGTGTGATGCATATGCCAAATCAAGGCAGCTGAAGTGGGGAATTCCCACGATAGAGGAAGAAGAGCTGCACTCGCTCAAATAGACCCACATACTGAACTTCGTAAAGAAGACAGGAAGGCCCGGAGATAGAGGTGCAGCGGAAGTAGGGGCATAGGGGTAAGGAACGGGGTATGGCAGAAAGGGCCCATGAAGAGGCCTAATTGCCAGGCCCACGGGCCGCCCCTACACTACTACTACTAATACTACTACTACTAATACTACTACTACTACTACTACTACTTCTTCTTTAAAAGCTGTTTTAATAATAAAGTTGTTCGCTACTCTTCGAATTTTCTCTGATACTCCTTTAATGTATGCAATTGTAAGATTTCCTGGTTTGTATCTCTGTCCTGTTTGCTGAAATTTAGAAATAGTATCTGACCTAATGTTTCTAATTTCGATTTCCAAGTCATTAGAGTTGTTACAGATTTGAACGGCTCTGTTAAACATTGTTCTTATTATGCCTCGTTTGTTTGTAACAGAATGATTTGAACCTTGACTTAAACATTGTCCTGTGTGAGTGGGTTACGATAGAGTCCGATAGACTGTTGTTCTGATGTCGCTTTCAACTCGTTTGACAAGTACATGAACAAAAGGAATTTGACAATTTTGCTCCAACTCCATTGTGGTCTTATGTTATTTATGTGGTGAAGAAATTCTGAAAGTTCTTGGTCATTCCCGGTCTAGACAATAAAAGTATCATCAACATATGTTAGCCAGAACTTAGGTTCATATATTGCGGTATCAACCGCGTATGATACGAACCAATCCATGTAAATATTGGCCACCACTGACGGAAACGTTGAAAAAGTCTTTTAAAATTGTGGAAAAAGTGTTTTTTGTGAGTTGTGTGGTGCGACGTCACAATGCTATTCAAAGCAAAAAAAAAACAGAGTAAAGTTGAGATGTAACTAACAACGTTTAAATTCACAATTATTGTCGATAATTCCAAGCCCAAACCAATCTTCAAATTGGATCAATGCATTATTTTTAAATAAGTGACCGCTGATATTTTTTTATGATAATGTTCTCTGTAAACCAATAAAATTCGAAAATCAGTTTTACTATTGCTCTCAATCCAATCAATTAAGCCAAACAATTCAAAAAAAATACCACGTCGCGTCGTTTTCATCTATTTTTAGTCTTTCAACGAGTGAATTTTTCCGAGAGTGTAGGCGAAATCAGGAAATGGTTTGTTTAAAAAAAATTTAGCGTTTTCCGTTTTGTTTATTTATTTTCAATTCTTTTCTGCAGACGTTTTTTTCTCTTAAATAAATGGCGCCAGCAGGCATGTATACAGCCCTCCATACATATGATCTAGTTACGCCACAATGACCATTCCTTGGGATTTTAGAAAACATGAAACAACTATAAAAAGCGCTGGCCCAGCAAATTACTTAGAAATACAGATCCAAATAAAATCATGGAAAAAAAAATAAATATCATACGGTATTATTGCTTGGGGAAGGGATTACGACAACATACTAACACCACTTGAACTTGTTCAAAAAAGGATTTTGAAAATCATAATAATATATAAAGTTTCTGCCCAATTCAGTACAGATAATCTATTTATTTATTTAATTTAAGTATTAATACAACGTAATTTACAATGTATGTCATTTAAGAAAACAGCATGTATCCAGAGATATGTGTGTGTCTCTTAAATTATACAAAAAAAAAACTAAATTTAATCCTTATACTAGCGACATTAGCTCAGCAATAGTAGACTAAAATATAACACAATTACTTAAAGTATATGTAACAAAAAAAAAATATATTAAATATTGAATTTGTTTTATAGCCAGGAAATTTTTTTGGATATAGTATGAAAATTGTCTCTTATCCATAGTTTGATTTTAAGTTTAGGCAATTGTTTAACTTTTTGTTTATACAAGTTATTAGGAATAGTATTAATTA
The DNA here is from genome assembly GCA_963921995.1 of Oxystoma pomonae. Lineage (NCBI taxonomy): Eukaryota > Metazoa > Arthropoda > Insecta > Coleoptera > Brentidae > Oxystoma > Oxystoma pomonae. The sequence goes on along the minus strand of OY998166.1, from coordinate 102,847,714 downwards.
GAATAGGACCTATGTAGTTTATATGTCTTTGAGTAACGCTAAAATTTTGAAACGGTATGTAAAAATCAGTACGACTTACTGCTCTAGTTATTATCGAATGCTTAACCATTCTTTGAAAGAGTTGATTTTTTACAGCAAAAATTACAAGACGATAGCAAAACAGTTCCCTGATAGTAAGTTGCTTAGATACCTGAAAAAGTTGATCAGTTGGGTACCTCTTAGGTTTACAAAACATGACTTTTAGCACATATTTTTGAGCAATGATCAAGGATTCAAGAGCAGATTCTGAAGCTGCACCCCAACAAACAATACCATAGTTTAAGAGAGACTCAACCAAAGCAGAGTAAACCAATTTTAGTAGACTTAATGTTAAAATATTTCTTAGTTCGTAAAATTTGAAAATTGTTTTCTTAATCTTGGTTGCTACATAATTAATATGTACGTCCCACCTCAAAAATCTGTCGATATAAACACCAAGATACTTGACGGAACTAGTTCGTTTAATTTCCGTAGCGCAGTTACATTCATTAGGTTTTAAAGAACAGGAAGGATCATGTAGCCGAAGCGAAACAATGTCTGAAAGTCCTCTTGAGTTCATGGCAAAATAAATAAAAACCGTTTTATCTGTATTTAAGGTAAGTTGGTTTTCATCAAGCCAACATCTAATTTTATGTAATGCTTTTTCAGCTTTTTGGCAAGCCAGGAACCATGATGTTGCTCTTATTAGCAAAACTGTGTCGTCTGCGAAACATATTAATTTTCCCAAGTCCTGATATTGCAAGAGGCTATTCACATAAATTAAAAACAAAATTGGACCGAGTACCGTTCCTTGAGGCACACCAATGCGTACGTCAGCAATATCGCTGTAAACATCGTTAATCTTAACCTTTTGCACACGCCCAGTCAGATAAGATTTAAATAAGTTGTTTCCCAAACCCCTAACTCCAATATAATTCAACCCCTCCAGTAAAATTGAGTGATCCACGGTATCAAAAGCCTTTTTTAAATCTAAAAATACTGCAATGGGTTTTTGATGCATATTAAAGCTTTCCGAAATAAAAGTAGTTACTTCATGCAAAGCATTATCTGTAGAACATCCTGTTTTAAAGCCAAATTGATGATCAGATAAAATATTATTTTTCTCTAGAAAATCAGTAAGTCTTATTTTAATACATTTTTCAGTAATTTTACTGAGTGCGCTTGTTAACGCTATGGGCCTATAGTTATTAGTATCTGTTCTATCGCCGTTTTTAAAAAGAGGAATTACAATAGACATTTTTAAGACATCGGGGTACTCACCCGTAAATAAAATAGAGTTCGTGAGATGTAAAAGAGGTTTCAGCAAGCTTTGATGATTGTCCTTTATAATATTAGCTGTTATTCCATCCTCTCCACATGAGCCTAAGTTTTTTAAGGAGTTGATAACACAGACCATCTCGCTCTCAGTGATAGGTTCAAAAAATATTGTGTTTTTTATTGTAGCTTTTTTTAACCCATGTATTTTATTGTATTTTTTAATTTTTTTTTGCCAAGCTAACACCGACTGAACTAAAAAAACTATTAAATTCTTTTGCAATTGAATTATCGTCTGATGTTATTCCATTTTTACTTGTTTTTATGGCGTTTATTTTTGAATTACTGACAGACTCATTGGTAGCCTCATTTATAACTTTCCAGACATTTTTTGGATTATTCAAATTGTTGTTAATTTTATTTTTATAATAGAAAGTTTTTGCCTTGTTTATGATTTTAGACAGGTTGTTACGATAATCAATATATTTTTGAAACCTTTCAGGAGTTAGAAAAGATTCCTTTTTTAGAGTATTTCTTTGACGAATACAGTTAACCAAACCAGAGGTTATCCACGGTTTTAGGCACCTTTTTTTACTTTTAATCTGCACTATCGATGTTGTATTATCAATATGTAATTTTAAAACATCGCTTAGTTTAGTAGCAATAACATTGCTGGGCTTTTCTTTTAAAATGTCAACCCATGACTCTGTTTTTAGAGCTTTACACAAACTAGTTCTGTCAAGTCTCTTATGTATTTTCTGTTGAGGTGTTCTCTCGGAATTGACACTAAATTTTATGTTTAAAATAATAGGGAAGTGATCAGTTATATCGCTGTCAATTATTAAACCTTCGCAATTGTTTGAACCTTTAACAAAAAAGTGGTCTAAACAGCTAGATGAAGTACCTCTAGTGGCACTATTTATAAATGGAAAATACCCAAAGCTTGAAAAACAGTTAAGGTATTCGTTAACAAATTTTGTTTTTGGATCCAAAATGTTAATATTGATGTCTCCTGAAAAAATCTCTACGTTACACGAAGTAAAATATTTTTCTGAAAATAATCTATGCAGAATTTCCCAATATTTATTTGGATCCAAAGAAGGTAGTCTATAGTTTGCGATAATACCATACCTTTTCTTTTCTTTTAAAATTTCGATACGTAAAAATTTTGTATTGTCTACACAAATGATTTGACTTTTTTGAATCAGCTCTTTTTTAGCCAAAATAATTGTGCCATCACACCAATTTATTGTGCTTTCGTTATAAAAAACTGAGTAATGGGGAATTAAAAATTCATTTAAATTCTGTACGAAATGTGTTTCAGACAGTATGATAACATCGAAACATATATCTAGAGAGCTAAGTAAAAGCAGCAAGTTATTATAATTTTTTCTTATACCTCTAATATTAACATGGATAATGTTCAGATTGCTATTTTCATTATTAATAAACCTAAGATCATTTGGTTGACTGCACACTTTATTTTGTAAACATCTAAAAGAGTCTAGTAAAGAGTTATGTTCCATTAGGAAAAAGAAGAAAATATACAAATAAATATGAGAACTATAAGTTTTCCACGAATATTGTAGTTAATTGAGTTATTCACTGACCTGGAGCTCCAGTAGTTAACTATATTAAAGTACTAAAAATTAGGCAACTTCATTATAAAAGTTCACTGAACAATGTTATTATAAACAAAAATACAAATCAACCACAACACAACTATCAAACCAGACACGCTGTGGGAAATCAGGTAGTAAACCTCAAGAATGCTAAAAACAAAGGACAATGTATTTAACCTCCTGCCACCAGATCTCAAAAATGATATAAAAAAAAGTCTTTAAAAAGAAATATAGAATTATAGATATTTTCTTATTTTTTATCTTATGTATTTATTATTTAATGTATACATATAATGTTGGGGTGTCTATGTTATTTTAGGGGCACACAAATAAAAACTGATTTTATAATCTTATCATAGCTTTTATAATTTTCTATTATTTTAATTTATAGTATTAAAGTACTCTGTAAACTTTGTGGATCCTAACCTTTCCTCTATTAGCTGGTGTCGACAAGAGCACGAGCATTTTTTGTTAACTATGCATTTTGTAAGAGCTATATTGGTTAGCTAATAAAGAGTTATAATAAGAATTAAAAAAATCAAAACACTACCATTTTTATTTATTTAAACCAAGTATTTAGATTTAAAATAATAATCTCAATAACCTCCACACTTTTTTTTTATTTGATTTTGTTGATGACCCGAAAGAAGCATTCAACAACGTACTATCAAAGTTCTAAATATTAACATTGGACACATTTTTGTTTCAGAATAATATTTGTGTTAAAATCGAAGGAAATTATTAGAACAGAACCAGAAATAATTTGCAAAAACTCACTCAAAGAGTTTCTAACAAAATCAATTTATTTTTGGTGGCTTTACTTTGAAAATAAAAAGGGAAATATTTAAGTAAATGAACTGTCTCAAAGCCATATGCTCCAAAATGTTAAAATAACATTAAAATATTAAATAAACTGCCAATAAAATTATTTTGGAGACTTTCAAAATCGTATAGTTACAAAATTGCTTTTTAAACATTATGTTTTGAAAAGCACAATATAAACAAAAACTATTTTTAATTTTACTAAATTAAAAAATGCTAACAAGTAGAACTTTTTCAAAATCCGCCCTAAAATAAGTTAATTAAGTAGAAAATAACTAGACAAAGAGTACTTAAACAAAGAAAAGTGAAGCAAATGTGACAATTTTTTATTTCAAATATGCTTTCTAACTTTTCCTTTGCTGGCGGTCAAACGGCGGCGCCCAAAAGTTCTACTTTGGACTTACTTTATCCTCTGAATTAAGCATTTAAAACCTTTTTATGGGAATAATTATTGGAAATTCAAAGTTAACAATAAAAGCTAACTTTGATAAGAATTTGTTGATGTTTTTTTATTTAAAAAAAATATGTTGACTGGAAACTGTAATTGCTGCGTTCTTGCACAGGATCATTTTTTAGAAGAGATAAAGCCTTAGTTACTACGTTTACACGCAACTAAAACCGCTTTTATATAAGGACGGGTTTAAATAAAATATCTTTCTCCGAGGATTTATACGTCCCTCATTAAATGTCATTAAGGTCACGATTCTTCAAAAACGACAGAAAATCTCACCCTTTACAATTCTGAAAACATGTAAACAAACCAATGGTTTTATAAAAAAAATTGCTTCGATACAAAAACGTAAAAAAACACCCTTATACTGACAATTGAAACAAAGTTTGTTTTAGAAAAATCGGTTTATAAAATAGGAAAGCTATGATTTTAAAGACACAAAGGACCAAAGCGAAAAGAGAAATGATCAAACGATGTTTCGACCTGGGTAACCAGCATGGGCTCGTCAGTGGTTTCACTGGGCCCCCGCCCTAGACATCATTAAATATCATCATACAATTTGAATCACTCACAAATAGGCATCGTTCCGCACTGATACTTATCTAAGTCACCTAATACGGGTTCGTTCTGACGTGTTAATATTTCCAATAGGTTTACGCTCCTAAGGCGATTAAAACAATAAAGGAAGTTAAAAAACCTCCATATCAGTTACTTCAACCAAAAAGAAACTAAAAATCACACAAGGAAAACACAAATGACCAAAGCGAAAAGAGAAATGATCAATAATAATGTCTGAGGCGGGTGACCCGTGAAACCACTGACGAGCCCACACTGGTTACCAAGGGCGAAACATCGTTTGATCATTTCTCTTTTCGCTTTGGTCCTTTGTGTTTTCCTGGTGGGATGCTCATCCAAGTTTGAATTTTCGTTGTTTTCCACCCGAGATCTTTGATCTTTTGTTTTTTAGTTTCTTTTCGGTTGAAGTAACTGATATGAAGGTTTTTTAACTTCCTTTTAACATCGAATTTTCGTCACTAGCTTTATATGAAAAACACACACCAATAAAAATTTCGTATCGCGTGTCAGCCATATATGGACCACCATATTTATCGTACCATCCATTTTTAGTATAAACCATTGATCTTATTTTATTTGAAATGACATTGCCTCTGAATTTTCATAGTTGAATGGAGAATTTTTGTGACTCGTCAAAACGTGAAATTTTTCTGCCTGGGGTTAATTTTGCGGTTTTCAAGTATTTCTCAAGAACCAGTGAACCTAGCGCCAAACTAGCACCTTTTATAAAAAAGTCTTAAAAATGCGCATTTTTTTATTTGAATATTTTTTTTATAAAGTACGCCGTTTCGTAAAAAAAAAAATAAAAAAACATGGAAACGAACTAATGGTTTTACGAAAATATTTTTTTCGATATGAGTACAATACCAAAATTGTTTGAAAACGTAGTAACAAAATTTTTAACATCGATGCTATCACCTTTAATAATTAATGAACGGTTTGGCTTCTGTGCTGACTGAAATACAGAACTAAATCTCATCACCTACTCAGCAAATATTACAGAGGCATTAGAAAATGGATTAGAAATTCACTCAATTTATACAGATTTCGCTAAAGCCTTTGATAACATATGGAATTTCTGGTCCAATGCTCAACTGGATTCAAAGTGTCATAACGGGTCGCATCCAAAGAGTCAAAGTTAACAATTTTATATCTCGTGAAATAACAGTAACCTCTGGCGTTCCACACTTTTTATAAATGATGCATCATCCTGTTTTATTTGCAGATGATGTGTGAGTGGTGCGATTCTAGTGGAATGGAGCTGAATGCGTCCAAGTGCAAGCTGATGATCTTCTCCCGAAAACGAGAAAAAACTAACTATAACTATTTCATAGGAATTGAGATTCTTGCATCAACTGAAACTATAGAAGACCTCGGTATCATACTGAACCCTGAACTCTCCTATGTTGATCACATTACTTTTATATTTAACAAAGCCTTCAGTCATGATTTTGCCTCCATCCGTGCACTTAAAATTCTTTTTTGCAGTCTTGTTAGATCTCATCTTGAATATGCCTCATCTGTGTGGAATCCCTATTATCAAATACATTCTTCAAGAATCGAGAGAGTTCAAAGGAAATTTCTTCGATATATTAACTACAAATTCTTTAATAACGAGAGCACTTATCCAGCTCTTTACCAAAATCTTAATCTCCTTCCACTGGAAACTCGCAGAGATCTCCATGATTTGCATAATCTTTTTAAAATTTTTAATTTAATGGTTGATTGTCCTCAACTTATTTGTAAAATTACTTTAAATGTTCCTCAAGTCAACACTCGAAATCATCTGTCTTTCATATACCATTTTATCGTACTAACTATGGTAAAAACCCAACCACCCAAAACCGGTCCATATAACCCAGACATCGAGCGATTTTAGAATTTTTTTGATATGTTGTAGGCCTGGAAAAGGGCTTAAGAAAAATGTGACTTAAAAGTTGGTGAGACATTTGGTTTGGCTACAGCGGCGTATCAAATGTGGGATAAAATATCATTGTGAAATTATATTTTCCGAAGAAAACATGCAAGTATTTATTTCTTTTTGTAAGAATATAGTGTAAATGTACATTTTTAGATTTTCTCGCAATGTTTTCTGACAGGTTGGGCCAGTGGCGCACCGTAAAACTATTAAAATACTGTTATTTTTTTCATTAAGAGAGAGAGGTATTTTATAGTTTTTTATATATTTTATAAAATGATAAGTCAGTGGTGTAGCATCCAAATATTAAAACACTTCCTATACTTTTATTATTTTATTTGATAACTGAACTTATTAATTAAATCTATTAATAGAATCTTATCTTCTATTTTGCTTCAATATAAATATTCCAACACAGTGGCGTAGGGTAACCCATAAATAATTTTTTTTTATGAAACTTAAGACGGCTAAGTTTCATGAATGTCTAAAGTAAATAATTGTTATTATTCTAACTAGTGCGGAAAATTGTATTTTTTCGCACGCGACTGCCGATCAAGGTTGGAAAAGATACTTTACTCGCGAAGATATGCGTGCTGTGGGTAAATAAATGGAGAGAAGTTGGTGGATGTATCCGTTTAGAAAAAAGAAGGCAATATTATAACATAAAAGGAAAGGTTTTCGTAACAGCCAACATCATTTTTTGGGTCAAATTCATTAAAAAAAAACAGAACACACATTACATTACGTCACTACGCCACAATTGACAACTATGACATAACAGCTAGCAAATATCAAAATTATAAAAAGGCTTCAAGACGGTATCCAATCAAATTGAAAACCTTTGTGGCAGTTTAAACTACTAGTACATAATATTTTGATGTTACACCACTGATTTATCTTTTTATAAAATATACTAAAAAAACTATAAAACAGCACAAAATACATATACACCTAATATCGTTGAATTAGCTTTTTAATGAAAAAATAAACAGTATTTTAATAATTTTAAAGTGCGCCAATGACCTAACCTGTCAGAAAACATTGCGAAAAAATGTAAAAATTAACATTTACTCTATCCTTAAAAAAATAAATAAATACCTGCATGTTTTCTTTCCAAGATATCATTTCTAAATGTTATTTTATCCCAAATTTGATATGCCGCTGTAGCCAAACTAAATGCCTCATCAACTTTTGTCCAAAGCTGTCTGGGTTGCATGGGCCGGTGTGCGGGGTTCTTTCCTGATTTAGATTTCTCTTGCACAGAAAAACAGTTCCTCAGTAAGCTATCTCAAATTATTCCAGTTATATATCCATGAATAATTTATTGTTTAAGTAGAAATGTCATCACATATTATAATTTAAATAACTAATTTTGTTGTACCTTAAAATTTTTAAGTTGCGAACCTCAGTATTAAGTATTTTTGAAAAATTATTTCCTTGTTAAATTTTTTGTAAAAAAATGGACAATTTGTCCGTCAATAAATAAATAAGACTCTTACTGAGAATCACAACAAAAATTGTTTTAGATAAATCGGTTAATAAATAAAAAAGTTATGATATTCGTACATTTTCGTCAGTAGCTCTTAGGCTATATGGTTTTGTATGTTAAAAGTTTTAAAGGTTTGTTTACACACAAAAATAAGCTTAATACCATTCATTTTTAAATAAAAAAAAAGGGTTTTTCACAAAAACTACCGTCGAAAATTAAAATTGACACATTTTTTATTTACTGGAACAGTATTAAGAAAGTAAATATTAAGAAATATTAGCAAATTACTCCTACAAACAAGCAGTTAGTGTAAACTTGTATTTTTTTGTAAGGGCGAGATTTTCTGACGGTTTTTGATGAATTGCTTCCTAAATGTCAGTTTAAAGACACCAATAAAAAAAAATATGTTAACAACAGATTTTTCAGTAAAAGGAGGGTTTTCAGTATTTCTTTAGGGTGGAAGAAATCTGCTAAAGCTTTTTTAAGTGTTTATACTGACCCTAAAATAGGTTTTAAAGTGATAAACAGCTTTCTTAAATCGCTTTAAAATAAAATCGATTTAGTGCTTAAAACGGTTATACCGGGTGTCCCAAGGTGAGTAACCTATTAGAATATTTTGGAAACTATACAATGGAAACTTTTCAAACTTTCTATTCTAACATAAGTCCATGTAAACTATCTTTATGAAATACTCTCATATTTGCAGTGTTGCCATTTGCAGGAAAACTTGGCAACAACTTTCTTATTTTAAAATGAACACCATGTATATTTTAGCATTTTTGGATTCTACGAAATATTTTAGGTACATTTTATGTATAATATCCTATACCTATGTTCAACTGTTTTTAAAATATTGACAGGTGAAAATTGACATTTTTTAACTTTGACAGCCTGTAACATCGAAACGGTTAAGGATAGAGCAAAATGGTTTTTATAATCCTATCTTGGTTTTTCACAAGCTATCGTTTTATATCTAAACCGAGGGTTAAAATATCCCAAGGTTAGTTTAACCCTGGATTAAAAATAGTATAAAACGATAGCTTGTGAAAAACCAAGACAGGAATATAAAAACCGTTTTGCTCTATCCTTAACCGTTTCGATGCTATGGGCTGTCAAAGTTAAAAGATGTCAATTTTCACCTGTCAATATTTTAAAAACAGTTGAACATAGGTATAGGACATTATAGATTAAATGTACCTAAAATATTTTGTAGAATGCAAAAATATACAGGGTGTTCAAATATGAAAGTATTTCATGGACTTATCTTAGAATAGAAAGTTTGAAAAGTTTCCATTGTATAGTTTCCAAAATATTCTAATAGGTTACTCACATTGGGACACCCGGTATATAAGCGCTTATATAAAAGTGCTTTCAGAGGCCCTTATAAACCAATTAAATGTGTGGTATAGCAGGAAAGGACTTTTGGCAAAAATGTAAAAAATGACAATATATATTGACAAAAGGAGTGTAGGAGGTATTTAAATGTTTTTTGTTTAAACTTTCTAGGAATAGTAAAAACTTTTTAATAGACAGAAACCCAGTGTAACCTTACATGAAGGTTGTGTAGGTTTACTATAAAATGTCTGTCAAACTGACAAATGTAAAAAAAAGCACAAACCGTTTTTACAAAACTGTCAGTTACAAGTTAAATGGATTAAATTTTAAGTGTTAAATTTAGAGCTCTTACCTCATCGTTGTTGCTTCCTTTAAAGGTATACAGAGCCTGTACCACGATGTGTTCGTTTGCCATCTTGGTTCCATCCACTTGGCACTGGAAACTCAACGTCTTTCGTGGAATTTGTCACAGATTCACATACCTAAAATATGTCAGCGGTTACATTTTCCTCGAGAAACAGTCGCAAACGGAACATAACTTGTGAATGCCACCAAAATTCTTGGCATTTATTATACGCCCAGTCAAATTTTATCGAAAAAAAATCTCGTAAAATCAGTTAATACGCGCGAAGTGGAACAAAAAAAGACCACAACAAATCTGGATGAGCTCGTGTTGGAAAGTGAATGGGATTTTTCACTTTTTAGATCAAATTGGCCCTGAGCCAAGAATATTTTGGGCACATTTGGCTTAGAGCAAATTATTAATAAGCAACAACATAGCATGCAGAGTGATTACCAATTATTTTTCTTGGTATAAAATTAAAGTAAACAGTAAAGAAATTCTGCAACCCTAATAAGCGGCCTTATAAATTCTTCTGAAGATCTTTGAGATCTTCTACATGTTTTAAATAGTTGTTTGCATGGGAAAACGGTAAACGGATAATCGGATTTAATAGGGTAAAAATGTAAACCTTGGCATTATGGCAAGACTTAAAATATTTTAGAATAATTTAAGGGGTAACGTTTTTGTTTAAGCAATTTTTACTATGTTTTTAACATTTTTGCTATGATTTTCACATTTTTATGCCATGATTTTGATCACATTTTAAAGCTTTATTTCCAAACTTTTCAAGTTTTCACTGTTTTTTTAGCGTTCAAAAAAAGTACTGCCAAAAACATTTTTTCTCTATTAAAATGAAAAATATTTGGGGAGAGAGAGAGAGAGAGGGCAGAATTTTAGAGGTAGATGGAGAGATAATTTAGTGAATTATAAAAAAGTATTTTAGAGAAAGATGAAAATAATTTAAGGCATTCTGTTACGTCATCTGTCTGTTATCTTGAGTAGTGTCGTGCATATGATTTTAATTTTGCAATTTTTATCCAAAAAGCAGCAAAAATTGTAATTTTTCAAAGCATAAAGTATGTGAGACATAAGGTGGTATTAATTTTTTTCAATCAAAGTTTTTTAAAGTTTTTAAATTTACCAAAACACGTGTCCTACTAAAAGTGTATTTAAGCACATTTAAAAATCATTTAATGGTAAAGCCATGATGACCCTTACAATAATTTAGTTAAATACCTGTTAAATTATTTTTAGATGTGCTTAAACACTAATAGTAGAACACGTTTTTTGGTAAACTTAAAGACTGTAAAAAAACCTTCATTGAAAGAAAAATACCACCTTATGTCTCACACACTTTATGCTTTGAAAAATTACAATTTTTGCTGTTTTTTTGTACAAAAATGGCAAAATAAAAATCATATGCACGACACCACTAAATATGACAGACAGATGACACAACAGAAATTTTTATTAAACAATTACCTTAAATTATTTTCATCTTTCTCTAAAATACTTTTGTATAGCCTGCTGTCTCTCTTCAACAACCTTAACAATTTTTGCACTTCACTAAATTATCTTTCCATCTACCTCTAAAATTCTGCCCTCTCTCTTTAAATATTTTTAATTTTAACAGAGAAAAAATATTTTTGGCAGTACTTATTTGAACGCTAAAAAAACCAGTGAAAACTTGAGTGTTTTATACTAGAAATCGAAAGTTTTAAAGCTGTAAAATGTAAGCAAAATCATGGCATAAAAATATGAAAAACATAGTAAAAATTGCTTAAACAAAAACGTTACCCCTTAAATTATGCTAAAATATTTTAAGCCTTAAATAACAGGTATTTAACTAAATAGTTCTAAGGGTCATCATGGCTTTACCATAAGTCATAAAATGTACAAAAAAAACTTTTTGTAAAAAGGACTAAAAAGTCCGACTTTGAACCCCCATATCTCGAGAACTACTGGTCGTATCGCTTTCGAGGAAATGATGGTTTTTTTTTATCAGGACGACGAAATAAGAGCAAAACCCCACCAAAACCGGGGACCTTTTTTATGTATTTTTCTAAAAAATTAAACAATTGTTGCAAGCCCCACCTGTCATACATACAGATAAAAATATGTCTTATTCGTATCTTTTTTAAATCAGATATTTAATTTTTATCCCATTCATAATCATACATGAAACGTACCTCCAATAGACATCCAGTAATGTGCTCCATCAATGTATATCCATTCTATATGTTACCCATATAAAATGAATATACATTGATGGAGCTGCAACAGATATCCAAGTGTGATAAATAATCACCTCTGATAAATGTCCGATGAATATACATGGGACATTCATGGATATCCATTGTATATCAAATGAATGTACTTTTGCTATGAGGGGAAAAGGCAAAAATTCGATCCGACCTGCGAAGGAACGATTTCTCCAACTACACAATCAATAACACACCCCCATTAATCTAGCGACCCCACTTCAAAAAAAATCAAAATTCAGTCACGCCATAATTATGTGCTAATAATGTGCCAATTTCGTCCCCAATCAAAAAATTTTGTGCTCCTCTGGTTTCTGAGAAAATCGAAAAAGAAAATGGGGTAGCTAGGTTAAAATTAACTCGGCAACCCCACCAGGAAATATGGCACCAAACTAAAAATTTTTGGTTTGAAAATTATGTGCTAATTATGTGCTCCACGAATATATAAGAAAAAAATCGAGTTTTTCATTTTAAATTATGTTTTTTAAAAAAAAAGGTTGGGGCAGCTAGGTTAATATTAACTTAGCGACCCCACATGTTTAGGTATCACAGTAGTATGAAAAACCAGTAGCATATTATGTGCTAATTTCGTCCATAATCAGAAAATTTTGTGCTCGTCTGGTTTCCGAGAAAATCGAAAAAGAAAGTAAATTATCTAGGCTAATATTAAGCTACGTACTCGACTAAAAAAGCTGCACTAAAAACGAATAATTCGGATTTTTCTTACACATATTCCTGGATCACATAATTTTGTTATTTCATTTTGTAATATATTTTTATTTTGGAATCGTACTTCAGATTGCAAATGCTAGGTTATTACAAATGATGTAATGTAATATCCTTTTTATTGATTTTCTCGGAAACCAGACGATTACAAAATTTTCTGATCATGGACGAAATTAGCACATAATTTGCAGATAAAATTTTTAAATTCCGTGATACCTAAACATGTGGGGTTGCTAAGTTAATATTAACCTAGCTATCCCACCCTTAAAAAAAAAACATAAACATTTTTTTCTTCTATATTCGTGGAGCACGTAATTAGCACATAATTTTAAAACCAAAAATTTTTAGTTTGGCGCCATATTTCCTGGTGGGGTTGCTAAGTTAATATTAATCTAATCTACCTCATTTTTTTTTTCAATTTTCTCAGAAACCAGAGGAACACAAATTTTTTTTATTGGGGACGAAACTAGCACATAATTAGCACATAATTATGGCATAACTAAATTTTGATTTTCTTGGGGTGGGGTCGCTACCACAAAGGACGACAGACATAAGAAGAACAGGCAACCAATACCATCTTCAGACTGTCTTCAAAACGACCACAACAATAAGAAGTCAATAAACAAAAACAAAACCATATTGCCACAACACTAAGAACTGCATCTACCAGGTACCATGCGAGTGTGGAGATGTCTACATCGGAGAAACCAGCCGACCCATAGAAGTTCGCCTTACAGAACCACTGGATCAAAAATAGCTCAACATTGCTGGAAAAATCAACATCATATGGAATGGAAAGAGGCAAAGATCGTCGCCAAGGAGGAAAATCTATTCACATAAAATGCGTACAGCAGAAGTTAGCTGCAGTTCTATTGAATTTAAGTTTTGCTAATTGCGTTGCTTATTGTAACTGACTTTGACGTTTTCAAATTACAGGTTAGATTTTTTGACATTGTAAACACAAAAATAAGGAGACTGGCCACACTTTACTAAAAGACTAATATACTAATGAATAAAACAATTTTTTTAAACTATTCAACATTTTATTATAAAAACTTATTCTTAAAGCTCATTATGGACGAAACGAGACCACAATTGTGCGAATAAGAAAAAAGTTTGGCAAAAGGAAAGCAATAACATCATAGTCAGCCCACCTCTGCAGGATCGGTACATTTGAGTAATCTAAGTCTTTGCAGACAGCCAAAAATGTTCAATATCAAATTATTAAAAAAACACTACGTAAATTAAAAAAAAAACAAGAAAACGTTTCTTCAGTAGCGTGTCATTGCCCCGTCAGCCTCGATAAAAGTTTGCCAAAAATTTGGATTTGAAACACTGACTTCGTCGTACTCTCTGACTATGAGCTCCATTAATTGGTTTGAATTTCTGGGAAAAATATCCATTGGTGTTAACTTTTTTGCTATAAGGCTCACACATTTTCCATGAGATTGAAGTTTTTGCCGGCCATGGCAAAACCTCGATGTTGTTTTCCTGGAACCACTTTAAAAATGCGTGCGGTATGGATAGGACAGTTATCTTGTTGATACACAAAACCTTCTAAATGAAGAATTGTTGCTTCTGGAAGCATAATATTTCTCATCATATCAACATAAACCTCAGTCGTAAATCTTCCAGGGATTCTAAAGAGTCCCATGTCCTCTCGCCGATATCCAACTCCATTTATTCGTCTTTGCGTCGTTCTTATGGATCCACGAAAACGTGACTTAATCAGTTGCTGATCCTGCTGAGGCGTACTGACTTGGGTCAAGCCAGTGCCTCGCCTTCGTGGAACACTTCCTTCTTCTTGATACTTTCTTCTTATTCTTACAATTGTAGCCTTTTTTTGTCCATATCGGGCCGCTACTCTTCGAACCGACCAACCACCATCTAATTTTGCCAAAATTTGTGATTTTTCGAATTCTTTTAGTTGGGGCTTTCGTAAATATAAGACAACAACAAAATCTGATGGTGACATTTTTTGTCAATTTGAAATGCCTAAAAGGTTACTGAGTTGCGAGGCCCATAATACAATATATAAAATTGTCGTACGCATTTTATGTGGCCGGAAATGTATTTTCCCAACAGAGAGTCAGCATCAAGGATGCTTAACAGGTCCACTACTTAATAAAAGTTTACAAAATGATGTAAATAAAAGTCATACAATCTATGAAACACTTACTAACAAAAAAATATAAAATCAAACATTACAAAAAAAACAAAAATCAAGACTAAGAAAAAGACAAACCTAATAAAATCACAGATCAGAGAAAGGCAGGACAGGAGGGAAATTATGTACTATTTGGAGTCACTGCAATAAAATATCTGCGAATTTTAGCATTTGAGGTATTAAAGATATCTAGCTCCCTGTTATGGATATTATGAGTTCTACACAAACCATAGAGTGGAGAAAAATGTAGTTTGTTTGTTCGAGCTCTTGGTAGAGAGAAAGTGAGATTTTGACGTGATGATAGACGTAGAACAAGAAAGTTGATTTTGTTTATTATATCAGGACAATCTATCTGGTTATGTATTATCTTGAATAGAAAGACTTGAGAGAAGTATGTCCTTCTGTCAGCAAGGGATTGAAATTTGAACATTTCCAGCAAATTTGCCTGTGGGTAACCTTGAGGTGCCATGAGTTTTTGTTGAACTCTTTCTAGATTTCCAATGTGTGTGTTACATTCAGGTGACCAAACTACCGAGGCATATTCTAATTTCGACATGACAAAAGAGTAAAATAGAGTTTTAAGAGTGTTAATGTTTTGGAATTCACGACTTAATCTAGCAGTAAATCCAAAGGTTTTGGTAGTATCGGAACATATGGTTTCATAGTGCTTTGTGAATGAAAGTTTGCTGTCAAAGGTTATTCCCAGATCCCAAAATGAGTCAGGCCTGGATAAGATTGTTTGGTTTACTGAATAATTATTTATAATGAGAGTGTTGCAGGTCCTCTTGGAGCTTGAAACAGTCACTTATTGAGTTTATACGGAAAAGAAGCTTTAAATTAAAGACTCACATCGTTAATGAATATATCAAACAGTAAAGGACCCAAAACGGACCCTTGAGGTACTCCTGAGGAAGAGACATATTCCTCAGAGTTAATTCCATTTACTGAGACAAACTGCAATCGATCAGAGAGCCTTGATCTCAAAAGTTCTATAACATTGTCAGAGAATCCAAATAATTCAAGTTTGGATAATAATATTTGATGGTCTAACTTGTCGAAGGCCTTAGATAGGTGCGTGTAAATGACATCTAATTGGGAGGAGCTATCTAATGTTTCAGCTATAGTTTGGGTAGTAGATATTTGGAAACCCATACTTTTCGGAGGTAACAGATTTCAAAACTGAAAGGGCGGAGCCAACCAAGTGTAAACTTTATGGTTCCCTGAACACAGTTAGGTTCACTGAACACATGCTAGTATATAAGATAACTCAATCATTGCATGTTACTTTTTATTTGTCCCATTGTTCACCCCAATATTAAATTATGTAGCACCAAAACGTAAATTTCGACAAATGTACAAAATTAGTTTAATATCTATTTCTTTCCATGTTTACCCAATGTTTTAATATTATAAAGCGCTATGCGCCCCCCCTCCTTTGAACGGAACATAATTTAAAAACAATGCCAAGCAATGCTAGATAAAGCCAAGTTAAGCATATTGAAAAAGAAATTTTAACACCTATTGCAGGAGCTGGAAATTTCCTTGGATAATACAAACACAATACAAAGAAGTGCATAGCAAAAAAATGTACCTATCCCATACAATAAAATCGGACCCATATTTGGAATAAAGGCATCAAATTTTTAAATTTTAATTATTGGCCTTTTAAAACGGCTAAAATTTTTCAATTTGACAAAAATTTTTGAAGTTATGGACAATCAAAAAGCATCCTATATATAATTAGTAATTATTTTACTAATAAGAGGTAAAAGAAGCTATTATCTAAAGCTAAATTTTTTTATTAGAACCTATATAACTAATTAGAGCTAATTTACTGCTAATTTTGTTCTTCAAAAAAAAATTTAGAGCTTGTGCAGGAGAAGTCATGCGAATACAGCCTAATTAAGAGAATTCAGAAAATAAAAAAAAAGATAAATACATAATTAGAGGTAATTTAGTGCTCCAAATAACTCCAAAAGTACTAAATTTATAAATTTAAAAAAGGATTTAGCAAGGGTGAATAAATAACAAAGTCAGTGAATAGCGAGCTTTCCCTCACCCTCGCTAAATCCTTTTTTAAATTTATCAATTCTGGAGCGTAGGATATTTGTAAAGATAATTATATCTGTCTCCGTAGAGACACTTAATTTTCCTTCAAATTGAAGGTACATCTGCCGATTCTGCAATTTGACAGATGGTTGTCTTTTGCATGAATCCTGTGTCAGATTTTTTCATCATTATTTCGTCTCCCAATTCCTAGCACCGTACTGATGAGCCTCACAAGTGCAAAATCTGGATCTACAGTTACCATTACCTTTTTTGAGTGAAAGCTCGCTATTCACTGAGTTTACTAAATTTATATTCCATAAAAAAATGTAGAGCTAGTTGTTTTTAAACAAAGAGCGCCTGCGCTGCTAGCTTCTGCAGAAGCTAGCAGTGCAAGTGATTGTAAGCAAATAAAACGTAATATAACTCCAAAAGTGACATGAATCACTATGACCGATTTAGTGCTACAGAGTTATATTATTTTTAACAAAAAAAACTACTCCTCGGGAAAATTCTCCTGCAGGCATTAGATTTTAAGTCTATCTCATTTAGTAATCCCAAAATTCTTGATATCCTATTTATTGAAGTAAAACTATAAGAAGTATTTAAGTATGTTAAGGCACTAATTTCCTAACACCTTAAAAAATTTAGAGCTCGCTTTTTTTAAAATATAGAGCGTGCACTGCTAACTTCTATGGTTGCTGGCAGCTGAAATGATGACAGGCAAACCAAAAGAGGTTACATCCCTTTTACCAAAAAAAAACTACTTCTCGGGAAAATTTCCCTATATCAGAATATAATATTATTCAATATAAGTAGTATAATTTTCATATTGCATATTTTAAAAAAATATATGAACCCATGGAGCACTAAATTAGCTCTAATTATGTAGGTATCTTTTGCTTATTGAATTTTCTTAATTAGGCTGCAATGGCATGGGCTGCTGGCTTTTCACATCACCTGGCAGAGCCTGCGTTAACTTTAAAAAATGCAAGCTCTAAATTTTTTTTTGTGGAACAAAATTAGCACTAAATTAGCTCTAATTAGTTATATAGGTTCTAATAAAAAAATCGCAAGTTGTGCTGCTAGTTTCTTGTACATACTAATAAGTATACTTATCTGAGCCAGACTATAATATTAATAATGAAATGAAAATTGGTTTCGACAAAAAACATAAAAAATAATTATTAAGAAAACATTTTTCAGGCTCTCTTTATGCTCTTTGTGGTACATTCATTAATATAACAAAGTAAGGCATATTTAAAAAAAGTAATTATTTTTTCAGCAATCACACAAAAACAGCTAAACCGATTTTGAAGATATGTTGCCAAAAATTATGACTCCATTACACTAAGATTTTTATAAGCTTTCCAACAAGATATCACAAGGTAAGAAAAAATAAAAAAATCTCTTCTTGCGCGTCAGTACAAGTAATCATTATGATTTTTAAGCTACAACCACCTCTTTGCTTTAAGAAGATAGCTGTGGATCTTAAGTGGAAGTATTTCTAGAGGTTAACTTTGACCTTATTTCAGTGGTGCAACAGATAGTTAATATTTAAATTATATAATTGACCCTTATTGTTTTTGGAAAAATCTTTTATTATGTATTGGTCACAAAACTGGATTAGCATCAAGTCAAAACCTTAATTGAAACCAGAGAGAGCTGTTGAAACATAATAACTGACCATATCTTATCGGTCCATGCTTTTAATAACACCGAATACTCTTCCTGTGAAATTATTAGTCTCTGGGAGAGTCAGAAATATATTTATTCTGAAAATTGAAAAAAAAATGTGTGAAGGTTGTTCCAATGTGCTAAAGTTGTGAGTAAAGTAGATGCTCTGCAGATGAATATTACCACTAAATTCTGAAGATAAATATTACCACTAGATAAGGACATCTAAAGATTCAAATTGATATTGCATGAACACCATGAGAAAGGAGCCAAGTTTTCCAATTTTGTGAGAATGTAAATTAACAGAAATATATTAAATAAATTTTCATGTACAAAAACTACATAAATACATTTAAACAATAATTGTAGTCACGCAACTAGTTTTTACTTACCAACCCCAACAAATGCCTTCATTAAACCTTTACAAAAGCTCGGTCTTACAAAAATAATTTAAAAAAAAATAAAAATTCAACTCTTTCCAAAAATAAACATAACCTTTTTAGCTGTTGTCAAAATCAGCTGTGATGCGTCAAAAAGGACTGTTCGGGAGGTTCCGGAAATCCAAATCGGCTGCTACTTAAAAAGCTGATCATCAAACCATGTAAAGCAAACCATACACGGGAACTCCCTTCATGATGGTAAAGCCATGAAACACCGTTCTCAACTAAGAAGCCAGTTAACTCATTTTCGTTTTAATATCCTTTGGCCTATGATCGGTGCCATATTGACACCAATCTGACAGAAAATCCATGTTTTACTTGTCAATTTGGTTATAAAAATGGCAGCCACAGTAGGCTAAAGAGCACTGAGGCAGTAGGAGTTAACTGGCTTTTTAGTTGAGAACGGTGTTGAGCCATGATGACCCTTAAAATAATTTAGTTAAATACCTGTTAAAAGATTTTTAAATGTGCTTAAATACACTTATAGTGGGACACGTTTTTTGGAAAATTTAAAGACTGTAAAGAACTTTGATTGACAGAAATTAATACCACCTTATGTCTCACACACTTAATTATTTATGCTTTGAAAAATTACAATTTTTGCTGTTTTTGTATAAAAATGGCAAAATAAAAATCATAAGCACAGTACTTTTTTTGAACGCTAAAAAAAACAGTGAAAACTTAAAAAAATTGAGTGCTTTTTAGAAATCAGAAAGAAAGCTTTAAAATGTAAGCAAAATCATGGCATAAAAATGAGAAAAACATTACCATCATGGCTTTACCATAACTCAGGTATAAAAATTTTGCATGGTGAAAATTCGATAAAGACCTAGTTTTTTTCAAAATAATCAACATTAAAGTTACATAAAGGCTAGTTTATGCTTAAAGCTGGGTTTATACAGGAAAAAAATAAAATAATTTAAAACTAAAATTAAATTAAAAATAAAAATAAGAGTTAAACCTCAGATTAAAAAATAAAAAGAGATATAACAGTAAACACTACTACACCGATCAACCATCCATAAGGTTCATTTCCCATAAAATGCACGTTTGCCAACTTGCCGAAAGAAAAAACTAAATACAGTTTTTGAATCGCTTTCTTAATTATTAACGAATTTTTATACAAGTTAATTAGCCTCAGACTAATAACTAAATTTTATAATTAATTAAATTTAGATTAAAAAATATTAGTCTGAGGCTTTAACAAATACAAACCGGCAACGTTTTACGTTATCTAGTTTTACATTAATTATTATTTTAGATGGTCCAAAATGTCCCTATTAAATAAATAAATAAATAAAATCGTCTTTATTAAGTCATGTCATTTTAGCTTAGTCATGTCATTGTAGCTTATATATTTTAAATCTAAAATTATAATCTCTTTTGCGCAAGACGTATTTTGAAACAACTTTGCGCTGTGCTGCCAAGAACTTAGCTAATATCTAAAAAATTAATTAAAGTTTGTGCCTATATTGGCCATGGTGTCTCGTCGAAGTACAACACCCGTAATTTACTAGTAGTAGTGTGCTTGCCATCAGAGCAGGAGGTTGTGGGTACACTGAGGAAAATCGTGTGGCTCTTTAGTTAAAATTGCTTTCCTGAGAAATTTTTCGCTGGTATAGAATATTTTTCGCAGAGACTAAAAAATCCTCTTTTTTTCCTGCAAAAAGTTTTGCTGTTCCGGTTTTGCTAAAGCGGAAAGATAATTTCGGTGTTAAAACAAAGCATTTTTCTAAAAAATTGAGCCATAAAAATTTTTTTTCTGATTTTTTTTCCCTTTTCCTTTAGTTTCGACAACATTTTTTTTAGAATTTGAAAGGCGCTCACTGGAACTAAAAAGCAAAATTCCTAAAATACATTTTGGTTGTTAGCCAAAAAGTGCTTTTCAAAATCAGAAAATATTTGTTTTGATTTTGGTTACGGAAACGTCCGACCGGCATACGGGAAATAATTAAAAATTAGTCCATCCGCATTCCAGGCAACTTCTTGTCGCTGTCGTTTTTCTATGTCGAAAAGAGTGAGAGAGAGCATGCATGGTGCTCTGTGCTCAAAACAATAAAAAGAGAGCAGTGCAGTGAGCTCGTAAAAATTTGTAAAATTAGCCGCAGCAGTTTTCGTAAAATGGCTTACAAATATACCTATGAAAATAATCTGCAAGAATGGGGTCTGGAGGAATACATTCAAAATTTTCAAGGTAAGTTTTATCATAGATTATTCTCCATATATGCTTTTATGGGTATAATTATTTAGTAAACGATTTTCTGCCATTTTTTTTTTTTTTGAAAAATTATTTTTTATATATATTTTTAATAATAAATCGCTGAGATTTGGTATTTTTTTAGTGTTACAAGAGACCAAACAGATTACAGTGATTTCTAACCTCAATTTTTTGCGCGGATTTTGTTAACAAGATACAAATTACAAGATACAGCAGAAAACCGTTTACTTAAATAATTAGCGGAGCATATGCCCATTTTATTCTAGGTTTTGCTAATGTTTAAGAACGTAGCATTTTTTGTTATTTTAGTTTGTGCTTAGCACTTTTATGTTTTATTTTGTTTGTCAATACAGAAATATTTTAATATAAAACAAGAATAAGGTTCGGCTTCTGAAAAGAAACCTGGAAAGTCAGGTAGAATCTGTTCAAAAAATGTTGGGTATTTTTTTTGGATTCCATTAGTCGTTTAAAAAACATACGTACTTTTGCGCGGTTGGGTGCTTTCGCGGTGGCACGTTACTTTAATTTGATTTCTTGTACTTTTACGTACTTTTTCGGTAAAAGTTACGTTACGTTCATCACAACGCACGCATCGATTGCTGTCACTATAAAAGCGGGCCTCGTTTGAAACATTTCACAAACAAGTCTACTTTAAGTCTCTAATTAACCAAAAACATATTAATTCCATTGATATATTACAGAAGTATGTTGGAAATTTGGAACCTTTGGTTGCACTAAAACAATCATAATTTTGTTTTTGTTTTATATTACAGAAGGCCATTCCTATTGCTCTTCATTCATTACATCTTTGACTACCTGACCCCTGCATGAAAGCGATGACTGGTGAGCCTTTACATCTGACCCAGAAAATCAACTTCATTATTGCATATTTTAATTTAGTAACTCAAACAAATGTCGCCACATAAAAGGATAGGTATGTATGCACAAGTCTTTATTCAAGAGGTATGTAATTTACATTAATAGGTCCAACCCCTCTGTATACTCTTGATCCAAAAGCAAATTTACTTTAGCACAAGTATTTATATTTAAGAGGTATGTATTTTACATTAATAGTTCCAACTCCTCTGTATACTCTTGATCCAAAAGCACATTTACTTTAGATTACTAAAGATAATTTTCCCTTGAATTGAAGTATACAGGGTTTTTTTACAAAGCTCAAAAATGTTGCTAAATAGCAAAAAGTTTTTACTAAAGTAGCGAAAAGTTTGAACTAATGTAGAAAAATAAATTTGCTAAAAAATAGTCAAAAATGTTTGCTAAAATAGTTAAATGCTTTATTAAAAGAGCAAGGCAGTCTTCAAGGAAAGTTAAATAATTTTTACTAAAGGTACAAAAAAAATATTATAACAAAAAAGTATTTTTGCTGATCCAGAAAAAAATAATGCAATTTCTGGAACTTTGCTTTTTTTAATGGTCAAAGCCCCTCTCAAATCTAAAAAATGCTTTGCTGAAATAGAAAAGATGTCACGGTCATTTTCTGCAAAGTCAATTTTGCAGTTATAGCAAAGTTTTTTTTTGTGGGGCCTATTTAAATAGAGTTTTTTGCCATTTTAGGATTTTTTTTGCTATATACACTAAAAAATTTTTTTCAGTGTATGATTCCCACCAAAGAATGTTTTGTTTTTTTTTCCTTTTTTTTACGTTTTTTTAAATATGCTACTTAAACTTATATCAAAATTTTCGACTCATTAGTAATGGGAGCAGTTTTAGATATTTTTTAATCTAGAGATCTAGAATTCTGGCGAATGCGTTGGTAAACTCAAGATCCCAAGTATAGTAGATAATTATAAGCAGATGCAAGGAACAACTCCCGATAGTTGAAACCTCGGCCAATGCCTTGAATGAACATAGTATTTTAATTTTGGCTACACACTTTTTTTATTTTATGATTTGAAGCAAAGTAGGTTGACGCACGCAAAAGTCGCTACCACTGGTGATGGGAAAAGCGACTTTAAACAGTGTTGCCGTTTTATTCGTCTATCTCTTTTCTCCTCATGTATTCGTCTAAAAGGGTGTTGGATTGTAAACATTGGATAATTTCCAAAGGGAATGTTTGGTCTTTTCTTTAGTTATTAGTATGAGAGTTAAACCTATAGGAACACCTGTAAGCGTTTATACAGCGAAAAATAAAAATAAGAACATCAAATTAAAATTAAAAGATGATCAACTTATTTTAACTTTTTAACTTAATTTTGTCATGCATGGTTTTTGGAGCACAAAAATATATTTTTGATTATATTTAAGGCCATATTTTGAGGATTTAGGTAACTAGTTACACCTAAAAGTTTCTGATTAGATGGAGACCACCAACATTGGCCCAATGACTATGTGACAAAAATCCTTCATTATGCCAATATATTTTTGTTACTGATCCAGCAACGGTTTACCACTGGACCATGCAATGATGTGGTATATCGGTTAAGTGACTGATGGGCCAGTATTCCCAAGTTAGATAAAGAATTACCGGCTAGACATCTGCTAACTTCAGTGGTCCATTGAACGAATAACTGAAAATTTATATTGGGCCAATATTTATTCGTCACAAACTGTTTATAGGGCCATGATGGTGGAGTTGATAATTAAATCAAACAACTATGGTCTTTCTCAACTGACTTTATAATTTCTTAAAATTATCTGTTAAAAACCCGACATGTTTCGGCAGTTTAGTCTACCATCATCAGGGGATTCTAAAAAAACCCAAGGAAGAAGAAAATAACTTAATTAATGCCTTATGTAAAATATTCTAGCAAAGAATGAAGTGACTTATCCTTTTATTTATGTGTTTTTTTATACACAAAGGAATGATTTTATATATTAAATTTTTATATTAAATAATTATATATTAAAATATGATCTCAACCATTACAAGGGTAGGAGATTTTGTTAATTGTAATGGTTAATGTAAGATAAAAAAAAATTGCCGTAAGTACAAACATAAAAAAACTTAATCGGGATCTCTGATTAATACAAATCCTAGGACATTCTATGACGACAGTATTATGTAAACAGCTTTATTGCCACAGCCAGCAGTTGCCTATTGTATGTAACACACCAAATCGTATTGTATTGAATTTATTTTGAAAAACATACAACAAAATTAGATTATGCTTTTTTAAAGTAAATAAATAAAAGGGAAACTTAAAAAAAGGTATCAATTTTTTAGCATCCCCCTTTTTACTTTTTGCTATTATGGGTATTTATTTGCATTACGCTCATATTGTCATGAGGCAAAGGAGTGGCATAAACTATAATAATCATACAACGCTAAAAGCAATTATTTTCTATTTAGTTTTGCACGTCATATCTATTTTTGATTTGCTTATTTATGCACCTCTCAGGTATAGCAGTAAAATGTTTCTAAATTTGGAAATTATTTATTAGCAGGACATTACATTTAATCCTAAGATGATTGAGTGTCATATTCTCATAGCATTAGCTTTAGCTACCTATTCTTAATAGGGTTTCATATAATATAACTAGTGTATCAGTTTCAACCCACATTAAGAGCAATATTTTATAGCTTTAGTTAAAGGTGCTTTGACTGGCAAGGGTGTAGAAAATAGAAATTTCAAAGTGTAGAAGGTTTGGTTCTTTTTTCATAATACAATGGATTCTTCATCAGGAGGTAAGAATAAATATATGTAAGCTGATCATACAACAATATAATGCTAGAATTGCACTTTCATAGGCAGCTAAAAATGTATGTCACACTTTGTAGTGTACCTAATACTAAACTAACTTTGTAGTGTACCTAATACTAAACTAGTGTAGAAATCTTATCATGCAAAGATATTAACTACTCCCAAAACCAACATTTTTTTCTGTAGTAAATGTTAGGTTTAACCGGGATAAACAACGGAAAATGCGCAATATATATATGTCAGCAATAAACAAAATAATACATCTACACAATACTGATGTGGGCAATTTATTTTAATTGCACTCATTTTTGCTCCAATCATTTGGATATATAACCACAAAAATAACCTTTATAGGGTCTCATTTATAAATCATAAATGAGTAGGTAGTGCATGAATTTTTTTTCTGATTTTTAAATAGTGAGAGAGAGACAAAATAAAATCAGGTAGGTAGGTATATACTGTTAATATATTCTACCCAGTAAACACAAACATATTTTGGAATAACAGGAGAGAGGATAAAAACAATATAATATTACAATTGATCAACATAATATAATATGTAATCATCTAAAAATCGTACTTCGAGATTTTCGTGATCCTCCACGAATTTTGAAGTTCCGAATAGTGATAAGCACGAATCCAGACGTCGTCGCTCTGTCTGTCGCCTACTTTGTAGCCACTCTAACTCAAAACCTCCTGCATCAATCGTAACAAAATTTTACATAGTCATTATTTGTGTTGACGCGCAGACCCCTATTGTTTTTGAGAATTTCCCTATTACACCCTTCGGAGCTATCCCCCAAAAACTTCATCCATTACCTCTTTGGAAAGCTTATAAAAATCGTAGTTGAATGGCGCTAAAATTGTTGACTACATATATATATATATCACATAAAAAATGCAAAAAACTCTGGAAAAATTCAATTTTCTGTGCCATATATCTCGAGTTATGGAAAGAAATGTTAAATAAAAACTAGCTTAAGTTAAGATCCAGGTCACGCCCTATTGTCTTATCAAACTTCATACAAATCGGTTTAGCCGTTTTTGCGTGATTATTGGACAAAAATCTTAGTTTAACTGCACTATATAAATATATAGAGCACATTTAAAACCTAATGTTTTGAGAAACAAAATAGTCTGAATCTATATATATAGCACATATAAAATATATTGGAAAAGTTCGCCTACTCGAAAGAATCTCTGGATACAACCTGAAAAAGTCTGGATACACCCTGGAATGTCTGAATACACCCAGGAAAAGTCTGGATCCGCCCTAGAAAAGTCTGGAAATACTCAGGAAAAGTCTGGAAAGACCCTGGAAAAGTCTGGATACTCTCTGGAAAATTCTGGATACTCTCTGGAAAAGTCTGAATACACTCTGGAAAAGTCTGGAAAGACCCTGGAAAAGTCTGGAAAAACCCTGGAAAAGTCTGGAAATACCCTGGAAAAGTCTGGATACGCTCTGGAAAAGTCTGGAAAGACCTTGGAAAAGTCTGGATACACTCTGGAAAATTCTGGAAAGACCCTGGAAAAGTCTGGAAAGACTCTGGAAGAGTCTGGAAAGACCCTGGAAAAGTCTGGAAAGACCCTGAAAAAGTCTGGAAAGACCCCGGAAAAGCTGGAAAGACCCTGGAAAAGTCTGGATACACTCTGGAAAAGTCTGGATACATTCTTAAAAAGTCTGGAAAGACCCTGGAAAATTCTTGAAATGCGCTTGAAAAGTCTGGATAGACTCTGGAAAAGTCTCGAAATACCCCGGAAAAGTCTGGATACACTCTGGAAAAGTCTGGATACACTCTGAAAAAAGTCTGGAAAGACCCTAGAAAAGTCTGGAAAAACCCTGGAAAAGTCTGAATACACTCGGTAAAAGTCTGGAAAGTCCATGGAAAAGTCTGGAAAGACCCTGGAAAAGTCTGGATACACTCTGAAAAAGTCTGGATACATTTTTAATAAGTCTGGAAAGACCCTGGAAAATTCTGGAAACATGCTGGAAAAGTCTGGATACACTCTGGAAAAGTCTGGAAAGACCCTGTAAAAGTCTGAAAAGACCCTGGAAGAGTCTGGATACACTCTGGGAAAGTCTGGAAAGACCCTGAGAAAGTCTGGAAAGACCCTGGAAAAGTCTGGCTACACTCTGGAAGTCTGGAAGGACCCTGGAAAAGTCTGGATACACTCTGGAAAAGTCTGGAAGGGCCCTGGAAAAGTTTGGCTACACTCTGGAAAAACCTGGATACACTCTGAAAATGTCCGAGTACAAGTCTGAATACACCCGTAAACAGTGTGGATACACCCAAGAAAAGTCTGACCGACCCAATCTAACTCATGTGTATAGGAGTAGTGGTTTTTTTTTATATATGTTCCTTAGCGAGGGAAGTTTTAGAGTAAACCTTTACTCGATTTATTTTATTTTTTGGTTATCGATGCAAAAAACTTTTTTTTGATCACGGGCGCAAAAAAAGATTTATGTCCGTTTTTTACCCAAAATTAGAGAGAAATAGCGGAAAATAGTAATATTGAAAAAATCTAATTATACTTGCTTAAAAATTAAAAGATTAAAATGTCGCACCAATGAACGTCACCGAGTAAAAAGGCACGTCGCTATATGGAAACTATTGTTATTTTATTTACCAGCCGCCTTGATTTATAGTGTAAAGATGGTGTGTTGCGAGAAAAGTGCTCTTCGTTCGAGATTTTTAAAAGTATTTTCCCGTTTTTCTTGGATTTTTTGATAAAGGTATTAAAAACAATTGTGTTAACAACTCGCGGCTAAACTGTGCTTTTTTTTACTCGCGTTTTTAAATACCTCGCTGTGCTCGTTATTTAAACCAACGCTTATAAAAAAAGCACTATTTTAGCCACTAGTTGTGAAAACTACTATTTTTATGGCTTTTTAATGATATTTTAGAATTATGAAAGTTGACCTGCGAAAAATCTTTAAAAAAAATTTTGATATTTTTTTATTTCCCCTTAGAAATTAAAAAATTAAAAGGGTTGGACCCAATAAATAACTTAAACGTCAAAAAAGCAAATATCTTTGATTTAAGAAGAATTAAAAATAAAACTTCTAAAAACTCCGAAAACAAAATTTTGGTGACATTTTATTAAATAGAACAGTAAGTCTGATGTTTTTGGTTAATAAACCGCCAGGGTGTTTAATATTACCCCGTTTTAGGGTACATCACACCAATTAATTTGCAGTCAATTACACTTAGCCAATGAAAAACCCTTCAAAACAGATTTGATGGACTTGGCTATTTTTACCCTATTCTATTTTCTCGTGTGTGCGAATCTCAAAAAATATTATCGCTTGTAGATCGATTATAGCGGTTTTTGCGTGTTCTTTTTAGTCGTGAACAAGTGAGTGTAATATTCGGTAACAAAAATTATTGTTTAATTGTTCTCCCTGTCAGTACATTAAATCGAGGGTAAATACCAATTGTAAAACAGTCTGATATCTACTTTGGCGCTCCATTTGTCGATTGTTAGTTGTAACATAAAACCAGAACTTTCTTTTGCTTTGCTATTGCTCTTTTTAGTTGAAAATGACAAGGGGAATTTTTATCAAAAGCCCAAGATATACACCATACATGTAATATATTGATAACAAAACAACAAACATATTTTTATAAATTAATTTTATTATTATAAGCCTCTTTTTTAGAAACAGAAGCCAAAAATGAATCAATCACTGAAAAAACCTTGGAAGAGACCATAGAAGAAATTAAGCATCCAAAAACATCAAAAACTAGCCCTAATAAGATCAGACTGAAAAATATGCTGGTAGGATTCGTGAAAAGGGTAAGTCTTCCATCTACTAATGTCAAATAAATTGTGTGACAACAAACTGCTAACCTACATATAAGTGTTCATTATCTATGTACCTTAAGAAAGATAGACCATTTCTGCACATTGAATATATTATATTTTTTGGTTGGTATCGGCGATATAGATATCAAACTTTCAATTTTTAGATTTTTTTGTCTTTGTCTGTTTTTTGTTCCAGCATCACGTAAATACTAATAAACCGATTTTAATGGAAGTTTCACTAAGTACTGAATTTATTTGATTCCTGGACAGTACATAGGCTTTATTTCTATAAAATCGGTTTACGGATACAAAAGTAAAAAACATGCTAGTAATAAAAAAATGTCTTCCCTACTTTTTCCTAGATTTCCCAGATTAAGTTATTGTCATCATAATCCGCCCGTTTTTATCATAATCATAAGAATTATAACAAATTCCAGGATTTCTTGAAAAAATCTAGACAAAATATTTTTTTTTACCAATTTCTAGGTGAATATCAGTACTGTGGAAAGTGTGGAAAACCTTTATTATATTTGTCATGTTTCAGCCTTGTTTTCTTTTTATTTCTTTCTATAATGTACGGAAAATTTCAGTGTTAAGCACCTCTTGGTTGATTTTTTTCTGGATGATCCAAGCAATGGGAAAGGGTCAATCCATTAATGAAAAAAATCAAAGATATATTTGCTAAAATTCACCGTAAAGCCACGAAAAAACTCTACTTTTACACTAATTATTATTTACTGCCAAATTCAGTATTCCTAATAAACCAATTTGGTTTATATAGGCGTCACTGTTGCTCCTGGGCTACATAGTTTGCTACTTCAACTTATCGCTAATTTTGCCAATCATAGCAATATGCACAATAGTATACTATGAGTCTGTCAAATCAAAAACTGCCAAAAGAATCCAGACAAAAGTTTGGGCTAGTAATTCGATGACTAAAAAGGATTTATTGGAGATAGCCAAGGAGCTGCCATCTTGGGTAAGCAAAAAATTTAGCAAAATAAGACGAATAATGTTTGAGACAATGATGTGAAATTAACTCTGTGTTTCGGACTTCCATTGTCTATATTTTATATATACACGACGTTTCGATCAGTACAATCGTCTTCAGGTGCAAACTGCAATCAATTCCTAAGGCTACATATTTATACTATGGGAAATCACTCAACCCTGAAGTTTAAGAAGTTGGCTCCGCCCAAGGAGAGGCTTCCAAATATTTGGAATTTCAACACCTGGTTTGGAACGAACAGAGATTGTACACGTCGTGTATAAATAAAACATAGACAATGAAAGTCCGAAACACAGAGTTAAGACGAATAATATATCATAAACCCTATAATTTACCTAGGAAGCTTAAATTATTTTTTTAAATTTAGGTCACATTCCCTGACAAAGAAAAAGCAGAATGGATAAATGAGGTATGTTGGTATATTTTTAATTTAATTTGGTATACTGGCTTTTTCTACAGCAAATTGAATATGAATTTCAACCTTTATAAAATAAAAATAATAAGGACTAGAAAACCAAACCCTAATAAATAAAATAAAAAAAATCAGTAACTAATTTTCCTTTCCCCTTTTTTTATTTCTATATCAATGTCTTGTTATTTTTTAGATCATAGCACAAATGTGGCCAACACTAAACTGTTTCATAATTAAATACTGCAGAGGAAAAATCCAGAATAACATTCGAAAGAAATTCGATTCTTTTAGATTTGAAGATATGGACTTTGGGGACAACGTAAGTAAATATATTTTTTTTAAATGATATCTTACCAGCCAAAATGAATTTTAAACCCCCTGCGGTGTAGTGTTTTCTCAGAATCCACTGTTTTTCGACCAGTAAGAGGCTTTTATTTGGACAGGTTGACAGTTCTTGCCCAACCTATAGGCGAAAAAAAATTAATAAGTGGATTTTCTTAGCTTTTATTATGGTAGAGCCATGATGGTAATTTAAGGCCTAAAATATTTTAGCATAATTTTAGGGGTAAAGTTTTTGTTTAACCATTTTTTTCTATGTTTTTCACATTTTTGTGCCATGATTGTTCTCAGATTTTAAAGCTTTCTTTCCAAACTTTCGATTTCTAGAATAAAAAACTCACTTTTTTCAAGTATTCACTGTTTTTTTCGCGTTCAAAAAAAGTACTGCCAAAAAACATTTTTTCTGTGTTCAAATGAAAAATATTTAGAGAGAGAGAGAGAGAGCAGAATTTTAGAGGTAGATAAAGATAATTTAGTGAAGTGCAAAGTATTTTAGAGAAGGATGGAGGTCTGTTATAATTGATCGTCTAGAATCAAAAACATTAGCGTTGCCAAATCAAATTATTTTAGGGAGATTTTGTTTTCAAATAAATTTGAATGATATTCTCTTTATACTGAAAATATATAAAAAGAAGGTTTTTATAAATAATGTTGCCAGCAAATGCTAATCTAAATAAATATGTATTTATTAATGATATTGATTTTATGATAGTAAGGTAAATAAAGAATTCCAGGAAAAATTGGTTTAGTGTTATGGCAACAGCGTAAAATAATTTTTCTTACAGTTCTTTTTATTTTTATTTTCCAGTATCAAGTTCTTATACTCTATATGCCACCTTATGTCTTACACACTTTACGCTTTGAACAAAATGACAGACAGATGCATGACTAAACAGAAATTTTACTTCCCTCGCGCCGTCGCTCTATCTGTCGGTCGATCTGTCTGTGGCCTAGTTTGTAGCCACTCTCTCAAAAACTCCTGCACCAATCATAACAAAATTTTACGTAGTGATTACTTGTGTGTGTGTGACCTCTATTGTTTTTGAGTATTCCGCTATTACACCCTCGAAGCTACCCCCAAAAAACTTCATCCCTAAAAAAATTTTTTTTTTCTTACCGTGTGATACCTCTTTGGAAAGCTTATAAAAATAGTAGGTGAATGGCGCAAAAATTTT
Source organism: Oxystoma pomonae (assembly GCA_963921995.1). Taxonomy (NCBI): domain Eukaryota; kingdom Metazoa; phylum Arthropoda; class Insecta; order Coleoptera; family Brentidae; genus Oxystoma; species Oxystoma pomonae. Next base: position 102,815,926 of record OY998166.1, on the reverse strand, counting down.
TGACTACATATATATATATATATATATCACATAAAAAATGCAAAAAACTCTTGAAAAATTCAATTTTCTGTGCCATGTATCTCGAGTTATATATATAAACAATAAAATCTGAATCAATATATATATATAGCACATATAAAATGTATTGGAACAATCCGTCTACTCGAAAGAAATTCTGGATGCACCCTGGAAAAGTTTGGATACACCCAGGAAAAGTCCGGATATGCCCTGGAAGTCTGAAAACATCCAGGAAAAGTCAGTATACACTCTGAAAACGTCTGGAAAGACCCTGGAAAAGGCTGGATACACCCTGGAAAGCCTGGATACATCCAGGAAAAGTCTGGATCCTCCCTATAAAAGTCTGGATACACCCTGGAAAAGTCTGGAAAGAGCCTGGAAAAGTCTGTATACACTCTGGAAAAGTCTGGATACACTCTGGAAAAGTCTGGAAAGACCCTGGAAAAGTCTAGAAAGACCCTGGAAAAGTCTGGAACATGCTGGAAAAGTCTGGAAAGACCCTGGAAATGTCTGGATGTACTCTGGAAAAGTCTGGAAAGACTCTGGAAAAGTCTGGATGCACTCTGGAAAAGTCTGGAAATACCCTGGAAAAGAGTGGAAAGGCCCTGGAAAAGTCTGGATACACTCTGTATCTGTGTGCCTGGAAAGATCCTGGGAAAGTCTGGATACACGATGGAATCGTCTGGAAAGACTCTGAAAAAGTCTGGATACAATCTGGAAAAGTCTGAAAAGACCCTGGAAAAGTCTTGATACACTCTGGAAAAATCTGGATACACTTTGAAAATTACCGAGTACACTATGGAAAAGTCTGAATACACCCCTGAACAATGTGGATACACCCAAGAAAAGTCTGGATATACCCTGGAAAAGTCTGATTCACTTCATCTAACCCATTTGTATACGAGTAGTGTTTTTTATATATGTTCTTCTGATCGAGGGAAGTTTTAGAGTAAACCCTTACTCCATTTATTTAATAAACAAAGACCTTAAATTATTTCCACCTTTCTCTAAAATACTTTTTTATATCCTGTTGTCTCTCTTTAACAACCTTAAATATTTTTTATTTTAAAAATGTTTTTTGGCAGTACTTTTTCTGAATGCTAAAAAAACAGTGAAAACTTGAAAAAAGTGGAAATGCAAAGTTTGTAAAGAAAGCTTTAAAATGTGAGCAAAATCATGGCTTAAAGCCACAAAAATGGCATAATAGCATTGTTTATCGTCTCCTGATGATGCTAACGTTGTTAGCGAAACGCGCGTCGAGTGCAAAAAAGTGTAGTTTTGGTTTGTGGAAAACAATCATAACTTTGTTTTAGTGCAACCAAAGGTTCCAAATTCCCAACATAATAGATTTGACAACACTGCTTTGGTATTTTTTTGAAAAATCAACAATAGGTGGCATCACTAATGCCATTTCGAGTTATTAAGACTTATTAGGAAAGTAACAAATTTCCGTATTCTATTTTGATCACTTGACATGCAATTTATTGGCCGAATGTTCAATTAGGCAAGTGGCAGGTGGCTATGCAGAACCTGAATTCCAATACTCCAATCGAACTCAGTCAGTCAGTCAGTTTCCCTGGGCCTACCAAATTACGTGACCTTAGCGTTTTCAGAATTCCGGCAGAATCTCGCTTATAAAGAAAAAAAAAACATAACTTTTTGGTTATCAGGTAATAGGATTTATAAAAATCTACAACCGTATCCAAAGGATTTTTCAAAATTTGGTGTATTTTTTTCAAAAAATAAAAAAATCCAAAAATTGTTGTTACAGATTTCTGTATTATCGACGAGGCTAAAGAAAAAGCCAGGTAAGATTTTTGACTATTATTAGCCGTGTTTATTTTATTTCGGGAATGAGAGAGTGCAGGAAAAAATTGTCTGGATATGGTTGTGAGGAATTCAAAAATAAACATTCATGCCAAATTTCAACAGATTCCGTTTTCTCGTTTCCGAGCCCAAGAACAGCAAAGCAGTGTTGTCAAATCTATGACGTTTTTGTGGCCTTTCAAAAACGTAACCCCTTAAATTATGCTAAAATATTTTAAGCCTTAAATTACCATTAGGGGGGTTAGCAAGCGGGTAGTAGGGGGGATTAAACTTTTGAAAAAATTTTAACTCACGAACCGTAGTTGCATTTTCAACCAAAAAAAAAAATTTTTTTTTTTTAATTTCAATTTTTTCTTTAATTTTATGGCTGTCTATACGTGCCTGCTGGCGCCATTTTTTTTATTTTGACTTTCATTTTTGTGAAATATGGATCCAAATAAGGCGTATTTTGCCTGCGCATATCTGCAAGGGCAAACAAAAGCTTTATGTTTAAAATGGGATTAAAATTTGGGACAAGCGAAATTTTGAATGAGCAAGACAAGGAAAGCTGCCAGGAAAAACTACTCTTATGCGAAAAAATAATTCAAAACAAGCCAACTGTTATATAATAAATATATAATAATATAATAAACCCAAAAAAATACATTTTCAGCCTCCAAAAATTGACGGAGTCAAGGTCTACAACAAGTTCGTTTCCAAAGAAGCTATCATCATTGACTTCCAAGTATTGTAAGTAACTATAAACTTCTATTTGTCAAAAGGAAAAACTAAAACTTATTTTTTTTAGCTATGACGGAGACTGCAACATCAACTTTTCATTATCTGGAACTCAAGTTGGAAGGATCAAAGATTTTCAGGTAAAATAAAATTTTAGCAATCCATGTCTGAGGAAACCTCAGCTTTCTAGCATCGGCAGAAAGCTTTTTTTACTAAGCAAGCAAAATAAATGCACAGACAATTTTTGATTTGGACTGAAACTTACGCAAGAAAAAGTCCTCTTTTGGAATGTGTATTGTATGCTCTTTGTTTATGCAATGAAAAATGCACCTCCTTTAAGCAAAAATGCTAACTAGCTGGTATTATTTTAGTTTTTATTATTTATTTTATTGATAGGTTTTTCATTTTTATTGCCTTCTTTTAGATGGGAGTTGAATTAAGAATCGTCCTAAAACCAATTCTGTTGAAAGCTCCGGTAGTTGGCGGAATTCAGCTGTTTTTCTTGAACGTTCCGGATATTAGTTTTGAACTGGATGGTATTTCTGGAATTCCCGGATTCAGGTAAGCATCAGCAATAATGAATTACTTATCCTATTTCATTGAATAACTGCAACTAATTTTTTGGGTCTAGAATACGTCGGGGCTGGCGTAGCCTAGAAATTTGGTAAGTCTTGTGTTACTCCAGTTTTACCAAGATATTGAGCTGTTCCAATGCTTTACCATGGGTAACAGCACATTTGTGGATTCCCACAAACCCAAACGAGGTAAGAAATGGTAGTTCCAGCCCCAAGTTTAGCTGTTCCAGCTATTCCCTCGAATTACCTTAGCCCCAGATGTGGGGCTAGCACAGCCCACTTATGAGGTTTTTGGTTTATTTCTTAGATTAAAAAGAGACAAGATACCTGACACTTATGGAAACTTTGGTTATATTATTATATGGAACAATGTTTACTTTTTTGTTGTTTACAGTAAACACACCAGTGGCGTACCTACTTAAATATAAATTTACACATTGATCATATTATTAAAATTTTACTATAATAAGAAATCTGCAAAATAATTTAAAAAACATCCTAACAATAAATGTTTGTAGTATACTTTATACAAAATAAATTTATAGCAATTTGAATTTTCAACACAATAAAATTATGCCAAACATTAAAACAAAGAAACACAGTTCATACCTACTAGCTAAAAATTATGTTATTGTGTTTGTTAATTTTGTTATTTTTTCTGGTCATTAGCAGAAACTTACTTATACTGACTTCTTCAGTACACAATAAAGTCAATAATGCTTTCTTTAAATAATTGTTTTAAAAAAGATTTATGGCTGCACAGAAAGATAGTTTGTAACACCATTAAAACTCTTATTTAAAACATCTTTTCAAAAAACGCTTGGTTTTTGAAATATTTAAAGGTATCGTTACTTTTCGGAATATTATAAAGTTTTAATCCAGCCCCAAATTTGGGCTGCTCTAGCCCCAAATTATGGACTTCTCTAGCCCTAAAATGTAGGCTGCTCTAGCCCTAAAATGTGGGCTGCTCTAACCCCAAAATATGCACCGCATGGCCCAAATAACCGAGGCACCAAATTTGGGTTTGTTCCAGTCCAGTAAACTTTGTTTTTTACAACACCACAAAGTGCATAAAACATTAATGCACACTGGTGGGTTGCTGTAACAGAAAAACAGTGGGTTGGGGTAATCCCAAAAAATTAGTTGCAGTAATTTAAGCTCGGGTCTATGCTTATATTAAACCACGGCTATGGGTTCCCAACTAGCAATTTTTAGTTGTACAAGTTGTAAAAATTAGAATTGCACTAATTTTAAACGTTGTTTTACAGATAAAGAATAGTTATCATGGCGACGGTCGACAACGTCGACTATTATACGACGCCTAAACGTTTATCACAACTTCAGTCGCCATCACAACTATTTATGACCGTCTATTGTACTAACAGTAATTCCTTAGTTGTGAAGGCGCCGACTACAAACCGGTGTGTGCTAAACCAAAAATTGATCAATTTACTCCACGTTTTCTGGCCGGTTTGTTGGAGACGAGGGCGCGCCTGTTTTCATCTAACCAATTTTTCTGTTCTGTTTGCAACAAGCCAATTTTGGAGCACTGCTGTCTGTCATACAAACGTCAATTAATTCAGTAAAAATAACTAAGAAGTGTTTTGTAAAGTTTCTATTAATTTGGTTTGAACATTTTGCACTTTGAAAAGGAACAAATGGTATAAATATTCTTCGATATTTTGACATGTGACAGCTGTCATTGAAGGTGATTCCCCAGTGTGTCGGAAAAAAAGAGGAAGGTCCTGTGTAAACAACAAGGACGGAAATTAAGTGAGCAGCAGAAAGCCAATTAAACTGTTGAGCAATTTCGATTGGGTAAAAATTGAGGCTTGTTCGCGTCTTTAAGTTAGGGGATTCGTTCAAAACACAGTTAAGTAGTTAAAGCAGTCGAGACATGGGACTTCTTTGGTTGTCATAGAAACTAATAAGTGTCGCCATGATTGATTGTTAAAACCATTGTATGCTAATTTGTAAACAAACATTAAAAACTATTTTTTTGCTTTTTTCTACAATAAACTAAGATCTTTTTGCATATAAAAATCCGTATTTTGTTCTTAGGAATCCTAAGCAACATCTTTAGAGGATTTTCGAAGCGATTTTTAAATCATGATTTTTTTTAATTTCATAAAATCATCTTAATCGAGGGCGCGCTTGTTTTTTAGAGCTACGAACTGTACATTTGACAGTAAACTACCGTCTGTTTATATATTTTGGCATTGGTTCGCATGTTATGATGATGCAAAACATGATATATGACATAGAAGATCATTTTATTTTAATAATATTATGGTGTTAGAAATAGTTTAATTTGTAGTCGAATAGTGTATTTATCATTTTACGTAATGAATAATATTTTGAACAAATAATTGTACTCCAAAACCCACTGAACTATTACTTCAACTGTAGTCGCGATCGCGACGTTGACTCAACCAAAAAATCATCCACCAAATTGGTGCAAAAGTGGGTGGTGTTTGAGTAAAAGTAAACGTTGCGGCGCAACGTTGAGACGTCGACAAATTGCTAGTTGTGTTGGATTAGCCTGAATACTTTATTTGTTCCTTCCGCCTTAAGAGTTCACGTAGTGCAAGAAAACAAGGAATTTTTAATTATTTTCACATGTATCCATGGTTTTCAGTTTCAATTCGGTATACATAAAGGCGTTATTTTGATTTTAGCTACATTGTCCGTCAGAAAATCGAAGAAATCATCAACAAAAAATTGGTGTTTCCAAATAAAATAACCAAGCGATTTACAAAAACAATTGAAGCAGCAGAGTTAAGAGCTATCGAACCAGAAGTAAGGAAACTATCGAAACATAAAATAGAAACACCCCATAATTATAGTAAAACATTATTATGTTTTTAGGGTGTTCTCAGAGTCCACGTTTTTGAAGCAAAAGATTTAGAAAAGAAAGATGTCACGGGAAAGTCGGATCCTTATGTCATATTGAATGTAGGTGCTCAGGAATACAAGACTCACGTAATTAAAAGGGAGCTCAATCCACAGTGGGACTGTTATTGCGAAGTAAGTATAAACAACACCGATCTTTTCAGACAGCCAAGCAGCAATAAAAGCCCTCCAGCAGCCTAATCATGTCAATGGATAAAGTCAAAATTAGTGTGAGACTGCCTGCAATCCCTTCTTGACTCTAGCTAACACAACAAGATTACTCTTAGCAAGAGATCAGAAGATCTTGGGTGGAAATAACGAAAATTTAAATCTGGATGAGCATCCCACAAGGAACACACAAAGAACCAAAGCGAAAAGAGAAATGATTAAACGATGTTTCGCTCTGGGTAACCAGCGTGAGCTCGTCGGTAGTTCCACTGGCCACTCTCCCCATACATCATTAAACACCATCATACACTTTGATTTCCAACTTTGAATCACTCACAAATAGGTATCGTTCCGCACTGGTACTTATCCAAGTTATCTGATACGGATTCATCCTGGCGTGTTAATATTTCCAATAGAATTATGCTCCTAAGGCAATTAAAAATCAAAAAAGAACCACTGACGAGCTCACGATGGTTACCCAGTTGGAAATCAAAGTTTATGATGGTGTTTAATGATGTATGGGGAGGGTGACCAGTGTGACCACTGACGAGCTCACGCTGGTTACCCAGAGCGAAACATCGTTTAATCATTTCTCTTTTCGCTTTGGTTCTTTGTGTGTTCCTTGTGGTATGCTCATCCAGGTTTCAATTTTCGTTATTTCCACCCAAAATCTTTTGATCTCTTGTTTTTAGATTCATTTCGATTGATGTAACTAATTTGGAGGTTTTTTTAACTTCTTTTTTGATTTAAGATGACTTGTTGAATGTGAACAGTCGTGGAGTAGAAGGGAGTGATATTTTCGTGGGAGTAAATTAGGGAGTGACAAAACAGAAACTTCTTTATTCATCTAAGGAGGCCTTTGCTTGTGTTCAGTTGGGTTTTCAAGATACAAGCATTAACCCGGCTCAAGGGGACCCAGAGCTTACTTCTTTGAATCCCACTTGGTTAATTCTCAACAGGTGCATCCAAGTCGCGGGGGTGGACCCGACTGGGTAAGTCGGTGACTAAATCCTGTTGGAGAACGTTATGTATGAGCCGTGAGCCGGAGATCGGAAGCGCTTAGGTGAACCTAACTCTGGATTGCTCTAGACTTCCCTGAGTGGTGAATCGGGGACGGGTGTGGGAGCCTTGGCTTAAATGCTCGGGCCGCTTTCAATACAAGAGGCCCGACAGGTATTGGACGTACACTCTACAAACGCATCAAGGGCGCTTACAGACGCCGCTGATGCAAACAAATTGGTCAAGGAGCTCAGTAAGCTCCAGGTCAAAATCGTGGTCAGCATGGACGGTCCAACCGAAACAGAGCTGACTGAAGAGCACCTGCTCGAAGTCCTTGCTCCACCTAGGTGGGAACGATGTGAGACTAGCAACAGGGCTCCTAACAGGAAACTGTCGCCTCGACAAGCACCTAGAGACGCTGGGAATCGCCGAAGACTCAGAGTCGATGGTGCATGGAGCACGAAGAATCGTCCTTGCATGTCCTGCTGGAGTGTCCGGCTCTGACCAGATCAAGAGAGTCGCACCTTGGGAACTATCTGTTGGCCACAGGCGATGTAAGAAGGTTGCTGCCCAGAAAAATCTGTTCTTTTGCGTAAGAGGCAGGCTTCCAGGGCTACACCATGGATAGTGGGCGTGCAACGGGCCCAGTAAGGTGGCCTACGTACATGGAAAGTGTCCCGCCCGCAATTCTACATTCATTAATTCATCTAAGAGGTAGGTTCCCTGACAACATTAAAATGTTAAACCTATTTTCTAAGTAAGAATTTAGTAAGAGACACCATAAGGAAACCCAGCTGCAGTATCAGGCAAATCGTGACCTTGATGTTGTACAAAATCTGCACTACTAGAGAAAGCTTGGACCTTACCTTGCTATAGAAAATAAATTAATCAAGTAGACAATAGCTTAAGATTTGGCATAATTTCGCTAAAACCATGTAGTTCAATTTACAAAGAGCTGTTTTCGTTTTTACTTCATCTGCTCCTCAATTTGTTTTTTAACTGCGGTTTTTTTATTTTAGTTTATAATTTTGGACCCAATGGCTCAACAGCTTTATTTTAAATTATACGATCAAGATGAATTTTCGGAAGATGACTTTCTAGGAAGGTATTTATTATATTTTTCTTAAATTACAAATTAACTTTAAAAACTCAAACATTTCTGCCCACCGACCGTCTTCAAGACGTTATAGTATTCTTTTTTTTTGTAATTTATGTAAATATAACTGATGAAATATTACAATAGCATGAGATACTAACTAACGTTTTTCAATTTTTTTTTCTCAATTTAAAAGGCGAGGAAATTAACCCTGTGTGCCTTTTAATTGGAAAAAATAATAACAAATATAATGAAAAAATTAATTGACCTCTTAAAATTAAAATAAGATACTCTCGTGTAACCAAATTTTTCTTTTATAGATTATCTACTTTTGTCCAGCTAGAGGGTTTGCAAAAAAGAAATCTTTAATTTTTATTTTAAATCTAGTCAATGGCAATGGAATTGCATTGAATATTTTTGGTGATAAATATACAGACCGCTTCAAGCTACTGCGAACATAGGGGGAATCAAGTCCAATTTACTCTCCGTGCCGTACGACCGAGGTGGATTCGAAGCACGCTGCAGTGTTATCTTTTGGAAATTCATTTTGTTTTTATTATTTTGTTTTATTTCTGCCTTGCTCGAGAAACAGATGGGTAAGTTCTTAATTGAAATAATACATTTTTAAAACCAAAAATGGATGTCTACGAAGTTGCCGAAAAAGTGCAGATGGTCAAATGGTCAAATCGTCATAACCCAACACACGTTCGATATTGGTCGAGGGAAAATTTGCATTTGTATTTTGACGTAAGAACACAGTATCCCCAAAAACTAAATGTTTGGGGGGGGGGGGGTATTATAGGGGAACACGTAATTGGGCCATTTTTTATTAACGGCAATTGCAATTTGAATGGTCCTAGATACTTGGATCTACTGCAGCAGCACATTATTCCAACTGCTAGGCAGTTGTTAGGTGTAAGATTTGGTGAAACATGGTTTCAACAAGATGGTTGTTCCGCTCACAATGTTGGCCTTGTTAGGGAATATCTTGATAATGTATTTCCTAATCGGGTTATAAGTACACGGGGAACTATTTTATGGCCAGCTCGATCTCCCGATCTTGCTCCTAATGACTTCTATCTGTTTTTGAAGAAGCTTTTCAAATTATCACCCCTAACATGCTTGGAAACGTTAGAAGGGGTTTTTATAGTAGGCTCGGATATTGTCTAGCCGAGCAAGGAGGACTTTTCGAATATTTGCTTTAATTTTTTTTTGACTGGGAGAATCTTTTTGGTTTTTAGAATGTATTATTTTATTTTGAGAACTTTCTTTTATTTTGTTTCTCCTTATTATTTTCATTGTAACACGTCGTCACTTTTTTTCACAAATTTCCAACATAAACGTCGTCACTGATAAATCTGAGCAGTTGACAATAAAACGCTCTTATTTATCAGTGACAAAAAATAAGAAAATTACGTTATAAAAATTTGCGTATTTATTGACCAAATTCCGGTTTCATTGACTACGCTCCACACAGAACCGTGGTTAGAGGCGTACTAAATACCAAAGGAAAGTCATGCAAGTGGTGATCGCAAGCCTGAGTATTGGTTGCTTCACTGATAGGCGTGCGGTGTCTCTGCATGTACGTACACTGGCAAATTAGACTTCTTCCGCCCTATGTTCGCAGTAGCTTGAAGCGGTCTGTATAAACATTCTTTGAGTATGTGTTTTGTTAATACGTGGAATAAAATAATTTTGATCATTATGATTTCTTTCTAAGTCTATTTTATTTACAAATATTTATGCAATAAAAGTTCTGAAACTTTTAAAATTTTATGTTTTTTGAAAAGATTTGTGGTATGTTCTCTATGATAACATCCTTCTATGATTCTGATGAATGATTTTTTAATAATTTTTATGCTACATATATTCTTATTGTAAATTCCACCACAAATAGTGTTCCCATAACTTAATATGGATTGAACCATGGCAAAATAGAATGTTCGTTTTAAAGATATTGGTATTTTATGTTAATTTGTTATATTATTTGTTATATGTTTTACATGTTCCTTGAAATTTAAATTCTCATCAAAAATTATGCCAAAGTATTTAACTTTATTTTGACAGTTTATGTGGTATTTTAGAGGATTAGAAAATTCATAATTACTTCTTAAATTAAAGTTTACATATTCCGTTTTTTAGAGTTTAGAAACATATTTTGAAGGATTTCTAAATCATATTGTATATTTGTTCTATTTGTTTATTGAGATGAAAATAAGCTGTCAATGTAAATTACAAATAATAATGGTCTTAGTACTGAACCCTGTGGTACTCCACTCAGTATTGGTTTATTCCTAACAAAGAAGATTTATTCAATAATTTTTTGTGTGAAATAGTATCGAATGATTTTTGTATATCTATAAACAATCTACTAATTTAAAAAATAAATAAATTTCAGGTCAATTTTAGATCAAAAACCATCGATAGTAAAGCCACTGGTCTATAATTGCTTGGATCGTCTTTCGGACCAAATTTATAGATTGGAATTATTAAAGATGTCTTAAATCGTTCTGGGAAAATTCCGTTTTTCAATGAAAGTTTGAAAATTTGTGTCAATGGTGTTGCAATGAATGACATGGAGTTTATCTGATGTGTTTTTTTAGTGGAGCTGTAGATATCTACAATGCAATCAAAGAAAACAACCACGATCAGTGGATCGACTTGGATGGTGCCAAACATGGAAAAATTCACTTTAGATTTAGTTGGCTGGGACTGTCTACCAATAGGAATGAATTGGAATCGGTGAGAAATTTAATTTGTTCATATTATTTTGCGAAATTAAATTGATTCATTTGTTTATTTCCCTCAACAAACCTTAAGGAATATTACATTAAAGTAACAAAAAGTCCTAAAAATTGACGCAACAGTAACAAATGTCTCCCCCTACTGCACTTGATTTTATTATTGTTGTATTTTAGGCATTGGAGGAGACTAGACTTCTTAAAAATGAAAATGTGCATACTGCCTTACTAGTAATTTATGTAGAAAGTGCCTCAAACTTAAAGGTAAAGGCTAATTAATTTATTTAAACAAACGATAAATAAATAGCTACTAAATTAATTAGGATAAGTAAGGCAAAGTATTCAAAAGATAAAGTCAAAAACGTTCTTTCATTACGCAAACCGATATCTTATATTTTTAGAAAGTAAAACCTCACAAAAATCCAGACCCTTACATAGTCCTAACAGTGGGACACAACCAAACCAAAAGCCGAGTGAAGAAACACACCACTAATCCAGAATGGCAACAAGGCTTTTACCTATTGGTCAAAAACCCGGAAAACGACTCCTTGATTATCAACGTTATCGACAAACAGAGTGACACGAACATGGACAGAGTGGTCTACAATATTAGAGAGTTGTTCGAAAAGACGAATCTTCAAATAAGTAAAGAAGAAATTGAATGTCAAAACGTGCCTGGCAGTAGTCTTGTCTTGTCACTACAGTTACGGGTAAGTACAGTTGATTTTTGAGTCGTATTGGACCACTATGTGTTAAAATGTCAAGCTGCCATATTAAATGTGCGATGCTTTAAATGAACGCCAGCTAGTGTCATATAAAAAATAAACGGAAAAAGAATAGGTTTTAAGTGCTAGGCATTATAAAACGTACCGCTTTCCCTTTAGGTACGTACTTTCATAAAATTCTGAAGAAAAAAGAAAGTTTGAGACAATGATGTGTTTGAAATTAACTCTGTGTTTCGGACTTCCATTGTCTATGTTTTATTTATACATGACGTTTCGATCAATACAATCTCTGATCGTCTTCAGGTGCACACTACAATCTATTTCTAAGGCTACGTACTATGAGAAATCACTCAACAGTGAAGTTTAAGAAGTTGGCTCCTGAACACTTGGTTTACTGAAAATACCTTGATTCTACCTAATAAAGGTAGCTTCAAGGAATTTTCGTTTCTTTCAGTGGGTCTCCTTGTGCAAAACCTTTGCTTCTGTCCACTTTATTCGTTGTTTTGACCATGCATGTTCGGCGATTCCTGATTTCGTTGCTTCACCTCTTTGGGTATTCGTCTGATGTTCCTTAAGCCTAACAGATGAACACTATCTGTTAGGCCTATGTATGGTTTTGTTTTACTAAGAAGGCTTGGAATTGTATTATTAGATTTAAAAGCTGTTTTAATAATAAAGTTGTTTTCTACTCTTGGAATTTTCTCTAATACTTTAATGTTTGGAATTGTAAGAAATACATTTGCCTGGTTTTGGTCTTGTAATCTCTGTCCTGTTTGCTGAAATTTAGACATAGTAGCTGTTATAAGTTTAAGGCTGTAACCATTCTGCTGCAGATCCTTCTTAATGTTTCTTATTTCGATTTCTAAGTCCGGAGAATTATTACAAATATGAACGGCTCGTTATAGAAAGTCCTTATTATGCCTCGTTTGGTTGTAGTAGAATGATTTGAACCTTGATTTAAGTATTGTCCTGTGTGAGTGGGTTTACGATAGACTGTTGTTCTGATGTCGCTTTCTACTCGTTTGACAAGTACATCAAGAAAAGGAATTTGACAATTTTGCTATAACTCCATAGAGAATTTAATGGCGGATCTTATGATATTTAAGTGGTGAAGAAATTCTGAAAGTTGTTGGTTATTCCCGCTCCAGACAATAAAAGTATCATCAACATATCTTAGCCAGAGCTTAGGTTTATATGTGGCGGTATCAAACACGTGTGATTCGAATATTGGCCACTGGCGAAAGCGATGAACCCATTGGCAGACCGTCATCCTCAGCATAAAACCTATCTTTTACCTGAAAGTAAGAGTTATGTAAACAGCACTCCAACAACTCCATCACTCCCTCCAGCGTTAGGCTGGTACGTTCATAAAGGGATTCGTCATCAACCAGTCTCTGTCTAATATTATCCAGCGATTCCTTTATAGGGACATTGGTGTATAGACTTCGACATCAAAACTGACAAATCTATCCTCGAGTCCTAATATTAACAACAATATTTACAAGTGAAATGGTCTTGCCTGCAAGAGACTGAATAATTTTCAAAAGGAAATTAGACAGATTGCTTGTTGGAGAATTTCTGGAACTTGTAATTGGGCGTAAGGGCATTGCATCTTTGTGAATTTTGGGCTCAGATTAAAAAATAAATATTAGTCTGAGATTTTCGTTGAAGTCCGTATAGATGAGGAGGCTTGCTATAATGTGGTGTAAGTTGGGAACTTGTGTTTTTCCGGAATATATCTGGAATACTTTTTTAAAGTTCTATAAACGCTACTTTCGATTGATTGCGTCGGGATTTTTGGGAGAAGTAAGTACCTCTTCAACTTTCTGGTCATAGGTTTCCGTGTCCAAAACCAAAATCACTGTTGCATTACCCTTTTTTGCAGGTAAGATTTGCCCGTAAGATTCTTCAACGCGATTTCCTCTGTCTTGCTTATGTTAGAGGTATGCTTAATAGGTTTGTCAATAATGGTCCTTACTTGATGTCTAAACTCGTCGGCGTCTTGTCGTGGAAGAGGAAGAATTTCTATGGCGGTGATGACATCGATAGTGGGTATCTTCTTAAATTCCAAATATTTGGAAGCCCCTCCTTGGGGCGGAGCCAACTTCTTAAACTTCACGGGTGAGTGATTTCTCATAGTATATATATATATATATATATGTTTTTTTTTTTTAAATATTTATGTATTCATCATGGGAATATAAACAAAAATAAATAAATATAGTAAAATTATTTAACTTTTGATTCTGACAAATTGTTTGCTTAAGTGTTTCAAAACTTGCACGTCAAATCCACAAATTTCTGTAAGAACTTGTCTGTAGTATGTAGTATTTAACATACAGTTGTAATACACTGAAAGCCTTGTTTTTAACATAAAAAAAATAACAATAAAAAATACTCTATCCCTATCCCATTTAGAACCCTTAATATGTAGTTACTTACATTCTTTTTGTGTGTGATTGCCTTTTAAATTATTAATCATAAATTTAATATCGAAACAAGATGCATAGGTTACATACATTAGTAATAATTGATTGAGGTTTATTGTAAGAAGCCATTCATTCATTTTTTTATTATATAGTTTTTTCTGGGAGATGTTTTTAATTTCAGTAGAAACGATATTATAGATTTTTTGTCCAATATAAATGAAATATAATTGCCCTTTAGTGATAAGCATTTTTGGTAACACTATTTGATTTCTGTGCACGAACCTGGTATTGTGTGCGTGTTGCTGTGACTGACCAATATTTTTATTAGTTATGTAATATAATGAATTTTTGTAGTAAAGACTCCTTATACTAAGAACTCCAGCTAGTTTAAACAACTTTTCTGTGTTATATCTGAGAGGCACTGTACGTAGCCTTAGGAATAGATTGTAGTTTGCACCTGAAGACGATCAGAGATTGTACTGATCGAAACGTCGTGTATAAATAAAATATAGACAATGAAACACAGAGTTAATTTAAAATAAAAGAAAGTTGTTTTTGTCAACCGAGTGAGAGAAACTCAATACTCTTTCAGATGAAATATGCTTATAGTTAGATGTGTTTTCTCTTAGGTTTTACACAATGCCCTATTCGAGGACAGCGATATTGATTCAGATCCAGACGAATTCACTGAAAAAACCCTAGAAAAATCTACAACTAGAAACTCTACTAAATTCAGAAGAGTCAGTTATAATGATAAAGTGAACCACAACGAAGAAAAGGAGATATTCCAGGCGGTTGAAGAAAGAGTTCAAAAATCTTCAAGTAAACAAGATTTGAGCGGTCCCAATATTAGAACTTCGAATTTTTTAATGTAATTTTTTATGTAGAGCATGCAATTTTTGCTAGTAAATTCACGCATGTTAGCTGTTGTGTAAATAATTTAAAAAAGGTACCTATTTATCACAATAATCATACTCATCACTAATCCAGATTCACTACACACAACTTGCATGACTGATGTACCAAGCAAAAAAAAGACAATAAAGAACACTCACAAAATCACATCATTTAAACTCGAAAAAATATAATATTTTGGTGGTATATTTATGCTAAAGTTATTTTATTTATTTTAGGAAACCGGAACATCTTGGTAGAATAGAGCTCTCTCTCAGTTACAGTGCTGTAAGACAAAAATTGACTGTGATAATCCATAGGGCAGGGTAAGATTGTTTGAAAGTAATTCACACAAGCGCAATACATCAAAAACCTCCAAAAAGATATTTAATTAGACATTTTTAAAATCAATTTAAAGTGATTTTTGATTTGTGTATGTTTTTCCCTAAAATTTATTTCTGTGGTTCAAATCTTTGCAATGCGGAGTGTAAAACTTTAAAAAACATTCTGGAATGCACTTTTCTTTGTATTTCCGTGTATTTTTTGTGAACTATACCGTATTTTTTTTAAATTTTTAGAAATCTAGTGATGAAACACCCTTCAAGCATTCCTGACCCATACGTCAAAATTAAGTTATGTGATTCAGAAAATGCAAAGTACAAAACTAAGGTAGGCTATACAAAAAAAATAACTGAAACAAATAAACTGGAAAATTTATGGTTTTCGACGTTTCTCTCCATCTTAGAGCGGACGAAGCTTTGCCAATAAGAAATGCTTAAATGAAACAATCAAAGGATATATATTTTTTTAATTCAAGAAATTGCTTTGAGTAGGATCTTTTTAATTCAAAATAAAAACAAATAAAATCACTTATAATATAAAAAAAAAACATTTCTTAAACTAATCTTGTTTTTGGTCATAAGTATTATTATCTTTTAAAAATTATGAATGTACGAGATTTTGGGCGAATTAGATTTAATTAAGAGTTTTTTAGTCCACCATACCAATATGGTATGTGGGACTATTAAAATCGTGAAATTTTTCTTAATTTTATCAAAAATTAGTTACTAAGGTTCCAAAACACCTTAATCGACGAAAAAAAAAAGTTGTCTGTTGTCTGTCTGTATACACGATAACTCAAGAACGCCTTAATCGATTTTAAAGAAATTTGGTACAACAATCCTCTATCGGCTGACCATGAACCTACTAACTTTTGGTAGAGTGGTGGGGGGTTGAAGTTGGGAAAAGAGGGATAAAATATTTTTAAAAAATTGTAACTTTGGAACAAAAGCAAGTAGCGATATACGGTTTTCAGATTTAAGTTTCCATGAATATGGACTACAAATTTTGTTATTAAGTCCAAATTCGTGGGAGCTTTAGTTTCTAATTTATTTGAAAAAACGTTAAAATATATAACAAAAAATCATAACTTTAGAAGTAAAGCAGTTATTGATATGCGGTTTTCAGGTTTTGGTTTTCGTAAATATTACTCAAAAATTTTGTTATAAGGTTCAAATCTTTCAAAGCTACAGTTTTCGAGATATTTTAATTTTATTTTAACATAAAATAATTGATTTTATGGTGGACTATCCGTGTATGCTTTCTAGAAGTAATTTTTTAAATTTATTTTTAGGTCGTAGTTGATTCCTGCGATCCTATCTACGAAGAAAAATTCGAATTTTTAGTATCAGAATCTCTCCTCCTATCTAAGCAACTAGTTGTTACAGTTAAAGATAAGAAAATGTTTACTTCTCGAATTCTTGGACAGGTATGTACGCAAATAAAAAAAAGAGTAATAAACAGCTATAATAATTATTATAAAGTATAAGAAAACTAATTTTTAAAATTTCTTGGCCTAAAAACGATAAATACATTGAATACACTTGAATTGTGTCAAACTCTACGGAAAACGATATTGGTTAGATGGTTTGATATACCAAACTTTGAGAAACTTTGAAAAAAAAAAAGATTATTTACACAGAAAAACACTGAAGTAACATCAATGATAGTTCCAATCCACATTTAGGATTTATTGTAATGTAATCCTTTTAGATAATTATTAATTCAATGCTTGTTGCATTCTTAGAGAATACCTATGTGCAATCTACAAAGTCATGTTGGCCTGTACCATCGATGTAGTACGTCGATGGCCTGTACCAGAATAATGGCCTACTTACTACTTTTATTATATTTCCACCCATTTTCCACCTACTTTTATCGCTTAGGTATACAAATTTGTCCTCAACAGCCCCTTTTTCCACTTATTTTTCATGATTTTCAATTTTTTTTTAACAATTGACAACATTCACATGACCGAACGCGGTCATTCATATTCATATTTTTTTAGTTTTTTTGCACTTAAACTATGTATACTTTAACTTTAAAAAAAAAACGGGCTTATGTTACGAGTCGTTTATTTATTAATTCCTACTTTCCAACAATAATATAAAAAGACTATACTGCCTGAATCAAGACGAATGCATGGCCTATTACCAATCACATTCCAAATGCACCTCTTATCACTACCAAAAAAACAAATAGTACGTAAACAATATAAAAGATACGTGAATAAATTTTAATTAACGTTTGGTTCTTAGCCAGTTGATATAAAGTAAGGGGGCCAGCCATAAATTAAGTCACATCATTGTGGACAAATTTTGACCCTCCCAAAATTACGTTACAAAAAAAATATCTTCCCCTTGAATTCTAAAAAGAGAGCGGTTAAGAAATAAAAGTCATCAGAAACGTGATGATTTATGACAAGGTGGCTGGCGGGGGGCCAAATTTGGCCAAAATTGTGTTTCTAATTTATGAAGTGCCCTCAGAGCCATAAATTATGTAACACCATTTTTGCCAACCCTGTCACAAATAAAATTCTTCCTAAATATACCAAATTGTTCTCCAATTTTGGTATTGTTAACTGATGTTAGTAGGTAGGTAGGTACCTATTTTTAATTATAATAATTAATTAATTAATTATCATTAGTATGGAGGAGGCACCGTCCGTCGGTGGTAGCACATTTTTTTGGCCTTTTATTTCTCACTCTAGAAAAATTGTTTTAAACTTTTGAAGCTCTTTTTTAATAAGGGAGGGGATGTTTTAATTTTGTGACCTACACACAAGACACGTGACGATTTGTGAAAAGCGGAGGTTGGGGAAAATATGGCCGAAATAGTCTAACATAATTTATGGATGGCTCCTTTTAGTTCATTGCACCTCTTATTGCTGACCTACAGTTTGTTTTTTTTTGTCGCGATAAGATAAGGTGACCAACTCCTAAAGGGGCAAAACCGGGACACTCCGGCCATTCAATGTATTGTATACATATAACTATGAGAAACTATAATGCTCCAAAATGTGTAACTAAAATAACTTTAAAAAACAAAGGAGAAAATTCAAGATCGCGGTTGGCTTTGAAACTGTTTGGGTCACCAGGCCATAAACCAAAAATCTACTGCGCATGCACTTACAAATCCATGCCTGGCGTCGTAGTGACCTTACGATAATTTAATGACACTTGATTGGGAAAGTTATTATCGGTATGCATTTTTCTCGGGAAAGCAAGGGTAGGGCCGTTATAGTATCTCATAGTTATATGATTGTATATCATGTATTTTTTCTTATATGCACCCCTAATAATATTAAGATGTATTTTCCAAAATACTTATTAAAGAAAAATAATTTAAGTAAGGTTTCAATTCAAATTTATAGATGGCAGAGAACATCAGCTTTTTTAATTGCAGTGATTTTAAAGTTACAAAATACAGTGGTATCAAAACCGGGGCGAACCGGAACTTTTGCTGAAAAATCGTGACTATCCGGGATGGTTTTTTTTCCCCGGGACAAATGGTTAAAAATCGGGACTGTCCCGGCCAAACCGGGACGGTTGGTCACCTTAGATAAGAGAGGTGTGAAATTCGATTACTAAAACCATTGATTCATACAGTCCACTTCCAATATTACCTATGAAAAGTAGAAACAAAAACTCAGTTAAAATAAAAGCTTCAAAAATTTGTATTAAAATACAAAAGTGACAAAATAGGTACTAAAAATAAAGCTGACACCGGCCCTGCCGCCGAGATTGATCGTGTTCCGTCAACTAATAACTACATTAGCGCGTAATGTTGGAAAATGGTGAAAATCTTTAAAAATAGTTACAAAAGAGCCTGTTAAGGACAAATTTGGATACCTAAGCAATTAAGGTAGGTTGAAATATTTTGAAAAGTAGTAAAAAGCCATTATTTTGGCTACAGGCCAACTTAACCCATGACATTGCCATAAGCAATTGTGCATGAAATCGGCTACCTGTAATTAATATAAAAGGATTGTTTTTAAGACAATTATACGTGTCTTTCAAGAACATGGGAACTCTCATGCATTGCTTTCTGTGTATAAAACCTGCTGTCAAAAAAAAAACAATAAAATATTTTCAATGAGATGTGAACCCCTCATCCCCCGGCCCAAGGGGTTAATTGCCCACCTTAGTGTGATGCGCCGAGCCCTGAGGTGCAAGGCACTGTTCAGTTCGTATTGAGGATGGAAAAACGCACATCTTAGACCTACTCTATCAATTCAATATGATTTTTAGGCTATAATCCAACTCAGCCAACTATCAAACTTCGAGAAGCCCCTTCGTGATTGGTTCGATTTATGTGAGGACGAAGTGTCCGATTGATACAACTGTTTATGCTTCTTCCCAATAAGAAAATTTAGCTTTAGAAAGAAGAGGCTTCCATAATAATGAAGGCTTAATATGAAAGGAAATGTTAGCAACAACTTATAAAATCAAAAGAAACATTTTGGTGCGTGGTATATTATAGAAGAGGGCAAAAAATAAAATTTTAAAAATTGTGTGACAAAATTTTACCACTTAGACTTACAAATACAACGTGGGGCCTTATTCTTGAATTTCAATAGAAGGAACAATCTCTCAACAGAAATATCAATCCCCTAAAAAAAAACATGATTTTTCTTGGAACCTCTTCTTAATGTTATATCTAAAAAGATACAATTTACGAGCATGCGTGTCTGACAAATGGGATCGATCCGCGGCTTTGGACTCGGAGAGCGCGAACACATAATTTTTTATAGAATGAGATGGGCGATCACCGATCAAGAATATGAACTGCGTTCGAGGTGGGATCATTCGACACAAATCTATGTTGTTCCCCGCTCAAGAATTACGGCCCTATCTGTAATAAAAACTCTTTTTTTAATTCCTTCTAAAATTTTGCCACTAATAAATATCTCGACTAATATTGGGGGCGAAAACAGCTATGCTAAAAAAAGGGAGGGTGTCAAAATTGTTGAAGTAATGTTTTTATAAAGACGCCATCGCAAAAAAGAAGAGAACGATGGCCCCCTTTAAAAAAATGATTTCTAGGTAAGAGAGCAAAAGGTAAGCGATAGCTCACTTTATAGTTAAGTTTTTTTATAGTGTATTATTGTTATTTTATTTTATACAATTGTTATACTATGGTTTGAAAGCAGCTTTTTCTTTCATATGTTATAATATAATTTGTAAAAAAAGTAGTTATTGATTTAAAATAATTCTCCGGTGACGATAAAACACCCAAATAGAAAATTTTGCAAACACTTTTCTACAAATTTTCTCAGATAAGTTTAACTTTTTTCGGTTTATTTCTGACTTTTAATGGCTATTTCTTCGTAAAGGAAAAAAAAATTCGCCTAAAAAAATAAATTGTAAATTTATATATGGGTCATTCATATTTTAGGTAAGGTTTTAACCAACATTCCCAACAATTTACGAAATTCTTGTAGAGAGACTAAATAGAATATTTTAATACTGTCAAAATATTATTTCTACTCAAGCTTTATACTTATTGTATTAATATTTAAGGAATATTTTTGAATATTAGTTTATAAGGTTTGACGGCTGTAAGTACTTTTTACCTATACCGTGTTGTTTTTTTTTAATCAATACAGTTTTTATATTTATATTACTTTTATGTAACGTAGTTTTTGAAATCTATTTTATATATTACTATGAAAAAGAATTATAATTTACAGAAAAAAAATCGTGGTCGGGGAAAAACTTTTTTTCGATTTATTCCCTCACCCTTTACCCTATACGCCACAAATCTTTTCTGTAACTTTATTAGAGCGCTATATTTTCCCTTCATTTTAAGAATTATAATTAACTTTTTTATTGAGTGAAATATAAAGCGCCTTTACAAAATCTTATTGCTGTTTTATTCCGCATTTAAATAATTTTTTTTATTTATACCTTCATCAAAAATATGATTTTTGTAACTGTGTGCAGATAACTAAAGCATGGCTTTTTTGGTTACCGATGCAAATAAACTTTTTTTTGATCACGGTGCAAAAGAAGATTTCTGTCCGTTCTTTTTCCAAAATTAAAGTGAAATAGCGGAAAATAGTAATATTAAAAAAAATCTAATTGTTCTTGCCTAAAACATAAGCCATTTCCGCCAGTTTTCACCAAGTATTTACGAACAAATCATTTGAAAACATCGTGAAAAGTCAAAGATTAAAATGTCGCAACAATGAACGTCACCGAGTAAAAAGGCACATCGCTATGGAAACCATTATTTCATTTACCAGCCGCCTTGATTTATAGTGTAAAGATGGTGTGTTGCGAGAAGTGCTCTTCGTTCGAGATTTTTAAAAGTGTTTTCCAGTTTTTCTGGGATTTTTTGATAAAGGTATTAAAAAAAAAATAGTGTTAACAACTCGCGGCAAAACTGTGCTTTTTTTATTCGCGTTCTTAAATACCTCGATGCGCTCGTTATAACCAACGCTTGTAAAAAAAGCACTATTTTAGTCACTAGTTGTGAAAACTACTATTTAGGACTACAAGGTCGTAAGAAATATTTTTTCTGACGTTAATGCCGTGCATAATCTATCGGTTTACTGATTTTTTTAAATACTATTCTATGGCTTATAATCCACCAAATTTATAGGTCCTTCAAAGTGACTTCGCATGGTTGCTGGTTTTAAAATTCAATGATATTTAGTTAGATTTAAGGCTTTCCTATCAGTGACGAAAAATACAAATTACTAAAGCATAACTGAAAGAGATAAGTGAAATTTGACATATGCGTCAATTATTTGACTAAGAATGACTCTGATTGCTCCTCAGATATGTGGTTCAGCCAAAAAACGAAATAAACACGTATTAATAATCTCTTGAATTGAAATAACTGCGTTGAACTTAACAAGTGAGCTTATTTTTCCCAGTTTACTAAAAAGTCACTGTCAGTTTTCCAGAGCTTAATCGATGTTTAAAAATTGTTTGCTCCCAAACCATAACTGCGACATAAAATATTTATATATTCTTGCATTCTAGATTTAAAAGGTGAAAAATAGTACATAATACACCTAGTGACTAAAATAGTATTTTAAATCCCGAGACAAAAAGTTTATAGTCCGACCAACGGTAGGGCTGTAATTTGTCGATGGATTTAAAACCACTTTAGTCCTGAGTTGTATATAATAATAATAATAATAATAATAATAATAATAATAATAATAATAACTTTGAAAAACAAAGAAGAAAATTCAAAATCGCGGTTGGCTTTGAAACTGTTTGGGCCACCAAGCCATAAACCAAAAATCTACTGCGCATGCACTAACAAATCCATGCCTGGTGTCGTAGTGACCTTACGATAATTTAATGACAAGCCAGGGCAGGGCCGACAGGAATGTGTTTTTTTTTTGTCGGCCTTGGACAAGCTATTA
This sequence comes from Oxystoma pomonae, assembly GCA_963921995.1. NCBI lineage: Eukaryota > Metazoa > Arthropoda > Insecta > Coleoptera > Brentidae > Oxystoma > Oxystoma pomonae. The sequence continues at coordinate 102,793,122 of OY998166.1, read as the reverse complement.
ATTTGAGTGACAGTGACAAAGACATCATCTGTCCGAAAACTTTGATTTTATTTAATTGAATTTATTTATTATATTATGGATAAAACATCTCCCTCGACTTACTTGAGGGTCTAAATCCACAAGGTAAACCCGTTACACGAGGAGATGGCCCCAAGTGTGGCGGTATTTTCTGTGATTGCGTACGTTATTATTACGGGAAACACAACACTTTTTCAATTTTTTTGACGGTAGTGTCCACTCTTTTAATAGATTTTCCAAAAGTAAATAAAAATATTAAACACAAACCTACATTTTTGCTGTCAGATAGTTGTCAGTTGCTTTCAATACTCACGCAATCGACGCGCGTGTCCATTAGACTTCTCGTCTATGGGGTTTTTTCCAGGCCAACTTGATTGGGAGAGTTATTATCGGTACGCATTTTTCTCGGGAAAAGCAAGGAGAGGGTCGTTATATTAGACACAAAGTAAATATTTCAACGCATCGGTATCGGTATACGTAACGCGTTCGAAACAAAGTCAAAATACACTACATTTTTGATTTGCCCGCTTTCTTGAAGGTTGCGATGACAGAACTGTTGATTGAAATCGTTGCGTATGTTCGTGGGTCCGTAACGATAAGTATATCCTTCCGTACGCAACGAGATTCAAAGAAGCAGGCATCGTTCGAAACATGACATGAACAAGTCAAAAATGTAGTGTATTTTGACTTTGTTTCGAACGCGTTACGTATAGCGATACCGATGCGTTGAAATATTTACTTTAAGTGTCTATTATCTCATAGTTATATATATGCTGTAGGCCAATTATTACCAAGAAAATCTGGAGAACAATATAAAAACCAGTTATCTGAGTTTATCAAATGGTGCAAAGAACGGAACGTAGAAGAATTTACAGAAGAAAAGGCACCTGCTGGCATATTTTGCTGGGCATATAAATTATTGAAAATAAATTTCTAAATTTAGCTTTTATTTCAAAGAAATTTACTTTAAATCCCTAGGGATTTAAAGCACATTTTAACTGCTTAGGGGTTTAAAGTAACGCTTTTTTCTTTGAAAATAGGGATTTAAAGTATTCTTTAAATCCCTAAAGTGCATAAAATAATTTTGTCTCCCTATAATAGTGGCCGTTTGCCGTATATGCGACGGGCTCTTTTGATGTTTTACTTCCTTTTTAATTGAATTTAAAGTATCATTTGGGAATTGTGGGTCTAAAGGCCGGAAATACTGTTTTTTGGGTTACCATAACATAACCTAAAAAAATCTGCTCTCAAACCGTGCATTTCATATTCCATTTGCGATGCACTAATGATGCACTGATGCAATTTTCTCACAGCACCAGTGCATCAAAAGGAAAACGCTATTAGTAATTATTATCAATAAAATTATCGAGGGGAGTACGATTTACATAAACAACTTGCCAAAATTTAGTATTAGCACAATTAGCAGAAACCTCCAGTTTATTTACCTAAAAAATTTAGCAAAATCATCGAAATCAACCAAGAATTCCCGGAACCGCCATTTTCAAACAAATCCATAAACTAGGAAAATCCGATGAGTCTTCCGAAATGTTAATATTTTGGACAAGCATAAAATCTATTAAATCTAAATAAGCATAAAAACCCAAAATATCAAATTTGTTTACCCAATATGACTAATCAAAAAGTATCAACATCCTTTCCAATGCGTGGTCAAGGGAACTCTCTCAGACTAATAACTAAACTTATTAATCTGAGGGAACTCTACAATAGAATTCGGAATTTGAATTAATTGCTGTGTTTTCATGGGTATTGATTATGTTTTCAAAACTCATTGTATCTTTTTCTATTTTATAGCGTGTTCTTGCTCTTGATAAAGAACACGCTCTATAAAAGAAGAAGATACAATGAGTTTTGAAAACGAACTCAATACCCATGAAAACATAGCAAATATCTCTCAATCTTAATTAATTTTAACAGTATACCCATTGCTAAAATTTTGAATCCATTTTATTTGTTTAACATGGGTATGGGTACTAAATAGTAACGGAATCCTTTAATATCCGATAAAGTTTGACGTTCCCTGCGGATAAGTACCGTTTCACTTATTATTTAAGTTCTAATTAAATGGAAGTTAAAATAAGACCAGGATTTCTTCAGCTTAATGTGAACCTAGAGCATTAAGCTCCACTTTTCTCGAGTTCTTTATAGACTTTATTATATTCTCTTTTATTTCTAATAAACAGAACGAAAGATTTTGTATAGTAACCTTACCCCACTAAGATTTTTTTGTGGATGTCTCCAGAGACTTGGCTATCATCCATCTTTTAATTTTCTTTTCGAGAATCTTTTGAGGCTTATAGAAAAAGTTTTGTTCCTTACTCATGCGGAACGTGTCTCTATCGCCCTTGCCGACTTGACCAAACTCCGCTTCGCGGTAAAGTATTTCTTTCCGCACTTGTTAGGTAAAAGACGATTGACTGCAAAAGTTGTTGAATTTAGTAAGGGGAATTATTTTCTTCTAGCATGGTTTATACAGTTAAACTTTTACGTAATTTGCGCCAAAAATGTGATTATCATATCCTAAGTCGAGTAAGCAAAGTTATATGATATATGACACCTTAAATTGCATAACATGAGACTAAAACATAAAAACTGATGATCCACTATTTGTGTATTAAAACAAAAAATTTATTATTTCATAAAATGACCTAAGAGGGAATCAAATTATGGCATAGGGTCAATCGGGGCTAAAATTATACAAAAATATAAACTTTACGTATGAACTAGTGGATTAAATCTATCATAAAAAATACTGAGATATACAATTTGCGTGATGCTTAATTCATTCATAGAATCAAAAAACTCTCTTGTCGCATAAATTTAAGACAAAAAATAAAAATCGTGCATCAAATTAGACTTCTTTGATGGGGCTAATATGAAATCGGTGGGGGCTAAAGAGATAAATTATTAAATCCCTGTTGTTACTGGCTGTAGAAATTTTTCAGGGCTTTAATGATATGTCCATGGTTTATTGTATGACCTGTATTTTTTACCAATTTATAGCATTAAGCATTTCGGACATGCAAGCAGTTATTTAGGTTTCCACTTTTTGGACTGGGATGTCAATTCTCAGAGGCGGTCCCAGGAAGGGGACGGGGTGGGCGATCGCCTCCTCCCCCTTTGCTCTAGGAAAAAGTAGACAACAACAACAACAAAGATGCTGGTGGTAATAAACCTGAAGAAGAAAAAACGAGAAATTTCAGAAAGTTCTAGAATCCCTCCACAATATTTTGGGAGAGTTTGACCTTCAATCCTTCAGACCAAGAATATACAAACGCATGATGAACTTACCGCGAAAACCATTGAAAATACAGAACAGTATTATAGAGTTTCTATTTATAAACAAGTTTTAGCCAAAATCAATTCGGACATAAAAAAGTATTTTTGACCTGAACATATTCATACCAAGTTTAACATGAAGCTAAAATCAAGGCAAAATTAACCAAAGTCGTTTCTAAATACTATAAACTGTTTTATTAACACAAATTCTTGAACTTTTATTGGGAGAAGTCAGTATTTGGAAACAATATTGGTCAGAAGTAGGCAAAAGCTTATATCAAAACATACCTGATAACGTTTTCAAGGCAATGAACAAGTGTGGCAATATTTTTCCGTTGATTAGAACATTCTTGGATGTTTGCCAGTAAGTAATGCCTCTTCAGAAAGAAGCTTCTCATGCCTCAGAAGATTGAAAACATAAGTACTTAAAAACATTAGACGAAAATTCGTCTGACGGGCTTAGCGTTGCTGCATATCAACAGACATATTGAAATTGACATTGAGCGAGTCATTGACCGGTTTGCCAAAAAAACTGGAAATGATTTTTTTTTTGAGGTGGGTATCTTATGTTTGAGATATGCGATATAAAAGGTAATGTTTCAACAAAAAGCTTTTTAGACCTAAAAAAAAGTATTCAGCTATTAGGTTTGTTTGTGGTTTGTTTGTTATATATGTTTTTTATAACTGAAAAAATTATACGTAGTTACTCAAGCGCGGATTTCAGGAGGATAGGGGAGTAGTTAACCCCCGCTACCCTGGCTTTATGATAACATTAGAAAATCAAAAGTAGGGCATACATTGCGACGCTATAACACTTTTGATATTTACGGTATTAGTTTGATTTTGTGCTAAAAATGGCATTTGTAGTGTCATTTTCTTAAAAGTTTTCACCTGCTGCGCTTTGAAACCATTGATATATTTACAATTTTAGTTTAATTTTAAATCAAAAAACGCATTTTTTAGAGCAATTTTTTTAGTTTATTTCGACTAAAAAATTACAGTTTTAATGTAATTTTCTCAAAAATTTTCTTAAACATTTTTTAAAATAAAAAATGTATAAAATAAATTACTTCAAATCTGAGTACCCCCCCTAGATTCTCGCTTGTAGTTACTAAGTTTTGTTTGCATATATTGATATGTTCCTCATAAACGCTATGCTTTTATTCTATTTTTTTTTCGTATCGAAACCACCCCCTTCCCCTTTTCAAATGGCTGGGACCGCCACTGCAATACTTCTCTTCGTCCAATATCAAACTCAGCAAGCCAAAGAGATCTTGTCTTTTAATAAATGCAACATTTTGTGGCTCCTTCCAACAAAAGTAGGTTCTATAGCACACATAAGAAGTGTATGAAAATAGCCCCTTCAGTGTATCATATTAGCTTTCTTCAACTTCATCATATTACTAACAGATATATCAGAAAAGTTTTGCCCTCGATTCAGTCTCGAATTTTTTTGAACCTCTGAATGTATTTTTTTAATGATTTAGTTATAATCAACAATTGTAATTTTTGGCAAAGCTTACATTTTTTTTGTATACGTTATCATAACAGTATTTACCCTTATTGGCCCCTACGTATTTTAAGTAATCATCACAAAACACGCAGCTCGACTTTTTTCACTTGTGTTCACAAAAAGGTCATAAAAATCGACTATTATGTTTAAAAAAATTACGATTATGCAAACAGCATAAAAACTTCCAAAAGAAAATTTATATTTTGGGTTGGTTGATTTCGTTTAGATGAGATTAGATTTCTAGAAAACTTTTCAGATTTATTGTAAAAAAGACTGGAAACATGCCTTGTTAAGTTCTACATTTTTAATTATAGACTCCATAGGCGAGAATGCTGCCCACTAAGATTTTTTCCGTTATACAATATTAAAATCTGAGAAAACTCCAAGCAAGCGGGTGGAAGGAAGTATTTAAAATTATACAAATTTTACTTCTATTTTATTCAAGCAGCTGAATTCGGCCCCACTCTTGTAAACTTGTAAACGATATATTTTTGAGATATTTATTCCCCTAGCTTTAATTTTTAGGGGGCAATTTTGAAGAGCAATATACATTTTAAGTAAAATTCCTCTATTTTGATATGAAATTAAAAATCTTCATAAAAATACCCATGTCATGGGGTTTGCTTGCTTAGTTTTCGAGATATCTGAAATCAAGGTGTTAAAGTAAAATTTGTGAAAACGTTTCTGCATTTCTGGATTCTGTTTGAAAAATTCTTTAAAATGACATCCAACATGATAGGGGAATCATTTTGGTTTGTGAAAAATTAAAATGTTTACACTTTGAATGCAGATATCTCGAAAACTAGGGAAGCAAATCCTATATATGTCATGGGGTGCATTAAAAAAGCAGATTTTATAAGGATTTTTTAGTTGATATTAAAATCGGAAATTCCAGCGTAAATTTTAAAATTGTGCCCAAAATTAGGCAAAAGGGCTACATAATAAAATATATATATATATATATATATATATATATATACAGGGTGGATTCATTAAATGATACGGTGCTTCTAACGACTTTAGGGAAGAGGTTTTAAAAAAAGCTATAAGCGAATCTTTAATGATTTTTTACGGACTTTACGCCCATGGAAAAAAAATTGGGGCCCCCAACTGGAGGCTCTGGGCCTGCCAACTATTTTTTTTAATGAGAAGTGCCACTTGTGGCACTTTTTTGGAAAGCTTGTTAAAAAATAAATTTAGCACATTAGTTTTTCTTGACATCTGTCAACCAATGTGTCAAAAATATAAAAAACTTATTTTTTTGTCAATTGTTTTAGCTTCAAAATAAACTACATATTTCTCGATTTTCTAAGCGGAATAAAGAAAATACCACACAAGAACATTATTGGCGAGCCATTTGGAGGCCCTTACTAAAGGCCCGGGGCCTAACAACATTTTTTTCATGAGGAGGTACCAATTGTGGCACCTTTTGGAAAGCTTGTTAAAAGGAAAATTCGATTAAATAAAAAATTTTTACATCTGTCAACCCATGTGTTAAAAATTTTACGGCCATCATATCCTTGTGTGGTAGTCTCTTTATACCTCTTAGTAAATAAAGAAATGTGTAGTTTATTTTGAAACTAAAACAATTGACAAAAAATAGGTTTTTTAAAATTTTTGACTCATAGGTTGACAGATGTCAAAAAGGTGTCATAAGTGGTACCTCCTCATGAAAAAAATGTTGGTAGGCCCTGGGCCTTCAGTGAGGACCCTCAAATGTCCTTATGTGGTATTTTCTTTATTCCGCTTAGTAAATAGAGAAATATGTAGTTTATTTTGAATGTAAAACAATTGACAAAAAATAAGTTTTTTTTAATTTTTGACACATTGGTTGACAGATATCAAAAAAAACTAGTGCGTTAGGTTTCTTTTTTGCAAAGCTTTACAAAAAGGTGCCACACGTGGTACCTTCTCATTTAAAAAAAAATTGTGGCATCTTTTGGAAAGCTTGTTAAAAGGAAAATTCGATTAAATAAAATTTTTTTACATCTGTCAACCCATGTGTTAAAAATTTTACGGCCATCATATCCTTGTGTGGTAGTCTCTTTATACCTCTTAGTAAATAAAGAAATGTGTAGTTTATTTTGAAACTAAAACAATTGACAAAAAATAGGTTTTTTAAAATTTTTGACTCATAGGTTGACAGATGTCAAAAAGGTGTCATAAGTGGTACCTCCTCATGAAAAAAGTGTTGGTAGGCCCTGGGCCTTCAATGAGGACCCTCAAATGTCCTTATGTGGTATTTTCTTTATTCCGCTTAGTAAATAGAGAAATATGTAGTTTATTTTGAATGTAAAACAATTGACAAAAAATAATTTTTTTTTAATTTTTGACACATTGGTTGACAGATGTCAAAAAAAACTAGTGCGTTAGGTTTCTTTTTTGCAAAGCTTTACAAAAAGGTGCCACACGTGGTACCTTCTCATTTAAAAAAAAATACTGGTTAGGCCCTGGGCCTCCAGTTGAGGGCCCAGGGCCTACCCAGTATCATGGACAGAAAGTCCGTAAAAAATAATTAAACTGCGCTCCCTCCACCAAAAGAAAAAAAACAGAAAATTTTATTTGGATAAGTTCTATATTATGATGTTATATATACAGGGTGAAGACTTGGAATGGAATATTGGCCGTAGCGGGTTAAAAAATTGTTTTTTAAAAAATATCCATAAACATACCAACTAAAATTTTTATCAGCTAAAATTTTCGGCAAAAGATTTTTGTGAACGGACTCTCAGAAAGGAGTCTATTCACATACAACTTTGTTTTTTAAATGAGAAAACCCCGCTTGTGGCACCTTGTGGGAAAGCTTATGAAAAAAGAAAAACGCTCGTGTAATTTATTTTGACATTTGTCAATCGATGTGTCAAAATCCTCAAAAAATTATTGTTTCGGACTTCAAATGGCCTAGCGGGTTGGCAATTTGTTTTTTAGAAAAATCCAAAAACCCGTCAACTAATATTTTTAGCAATAAGAATTTTTGGCTTAAAATTTTTATGAACCTACCCTCAGAAAGGGGTCTATTCACATACAACTTTTCTTTATAAAGGAAAAAACAAATTTCCAACCCACCTGGGGCAGTTCCATTTGAAGTCCGACGCAATCATTTTTTGAGAATTTTTGACACATGGATTGACAAATGTCAAAAAAATACACGAGCGTTTTTCTTTTTTGATAAGCTTTCCAACACGGTGCCACAAGTTGGAAAAAAAAGTTCTATTTGAATAGACCCCTTTTTGAAGATCCGTTCACAAAAGTTTTATGCCGAAAATTTTGATTGCTAAAAATACTAGTTGAAACGAATTTCCAACTCGCTAGGGGCAATGTTCCATTTGAAGTCCAACACAACAATTTCTTGAGGATTTTTCTTTTTCGATAAGAAAGTGTTACAAGCGGGGTCTTCTCGTTTGAAAAAAAAAGTTGTATGCGAATAGACCCCTTCCTGAGGGCGGCCATTCACAAAAATTTTTTGGCGAAAGTTTTATACCAGTTGTTTTAAGCCAATCAGATGCCTTGTTTTTGACAGGTTGCTATGGCAACAACCTTTTCGTAAATTTCTTCGGTCACGTGACCTAGTTGAAAAATTAATAAGTTATAATTTCCCTAGCTTGACAGCTATCATGTGCAGATGTCAGAATAACAACAGAGGCGTAGGTACAATTTTCTATTCATTTTATGATATTTTCTTTGTGACAACAAAGTTTAATATGACGAATAATAATAAAAACAAAACAAAAAGATATTGGTGAAACGTCATTTCACCAATGCGCTGCAGCAGTCACAGCCAACTTCGCAGATTTTATATTTCCTACCTAAATACTTACCGCGTTAAATTGTCATCGACTTTGCAAGAGAATAATTAATTTTCCCTTCTCTCTACTAGTACAGGGTTCCTAAGCAAATCCTTAGGGGGCCAAGCAGCCGTGTATAAGACGCAGACAAACAGAAAAGCACATTAGGCAGAAAAGGATGGGCATGGGGCGATGTTGTCACTACATCTTACACGTAGTAAATCCAATCCAGGTTGTTGTTTTCTAATGTTTTCCATTTTAATACCTTTAGGACTGGAATAAAAATTGTTTTTGCTCGACTTTAATACCAAACTGATGAAAGATATCGTAAAAAAAAATATTTTTCGGCTTTTCATTTTATAACCATTGTCCTTACGCACTGTTTACAGGCTGGGGACTGAGATACATGCAAATGCCTAACCTAAAGCGTTCATACACGGCCGGAGAAATCGACTGAGATATTTCCGTAGAAATTTTATCAAGCAAATAGGACGGGTTGACGCCTTCGAACGTCCAACCCGGGTTTTGCACTTTGATTCGAAATCAAAAAGGAGGAACAGTCAGATGTGGGGCCGTGCACAAATTACGTAACGGTGATTTTACCAATTTTTGACCCCCTCCCTATGTAATGTTTTGTAACGGTTTGGCACGCCACTCCCCTAATATTACGTAACGATTTAAAGACCACTACCCCCCCCCCAGAAAAAAACTTTTCACTTATTTTCATTCCAAATTTTCCTAGTTTCACACAAATGCAAACGCTGTCGAAAACCCCCCTACCCCCTACGTAACGTTTTGTAACCCCCCTCTCCCCATGACCATTACGTAATTTGTGCACAGTCCCTGTAGTCCCAGTGGAGGAGGGCGAGAAAATTGATATTTTTTTCTAAAAAATTATACTCTTTAGACCTATTTCTTTGCGTTCCCGAAATTACGTAATTTTTGAAAAAAAATTGTAAGCGGCGCCATTTTTATTTCGTGCTTTGTTTTTCTAACATTTTTGCGTTTGGCTAATTTAATTGAAAAAATTTTGCCTGCGGCGCCCTTTACCTTCTTACTCGAAAACAAGATCCCCCGTTTTAAAAAAAACTGATCCTGTCTCTGTTTCTAAATTTTTTCGAATAAAAGTAGAGTATGACCATGGGGGAAATAATTTTTTTCTACGGTATGACGAAAATTTCGAGAAAAAATAAAAAAAGTGGCAGAGCTCAAGTTTTTCGTAAAAAAAACGTTTTTTGTAAAGAAACAGAGCAAAATAAATCATTTCACCCCTTTTTGGGTGTTACAAATATTGGCAGCCCCTTATTTTTCGCTTTTACCCTCCCGCTAGTTTTGAAGAATTGGTTCGCTACATGTTTCGAGATCATGTCATAAAACACCTCGAAAATATCAAATGTAGTGTAGGGCCAGCTTTATTTAAAATCAATAATATCACAAGCAAAAAGCTCTGCAGGAAAAACAGCGCCGTTTATTGATTTCTTTGGTTTGGCCGTTTCCGGAACAGAATGGAAAGAAATTTAATTAAAAGCGAAGATATCTTTTTTTTCTTTTTAATGTTAACAACTTCACGAGTTTATCGCTCAGTATCGTAAATAATGGACCCTGCCGCCTCCTTTAAGCAAGAAAAAGCTGTGGTTTGGACCTGAAAACATCTAATTTTTAATTAGATTAGATGTTCAAATCTGTCCCCTTCTTGAGCCTCACAATATCCCAATCTATTAGTTTTTCCTCGATCATCTCATGGTGTGGCCGCCATCTAGCGGAATTTGCAGACATCTTGTCAACGGTTATTATTGCAACTATGATTTATGCTCACTATGAAAGAGTGGTGACAATTTTTTCTCATAAAGCAGTCCGGAGATAATAATAAACTGGCACCATTACTCAATATACCTGTTTCTTTTGTGCGCGCAGAACTTTCTATGCCAGTTCTGTTTGATTTATTGAAATCCTATCCCTAAGGAAAATCTTAGGAACCCTGTATAAGATTATTAGAGTATGAAGAAATGTGTTTATTTCGAGATTTTGAGAATCGTTTTTTTTTACTAGGGCAAAGGGAAAGTGAAAAAAAAACAAATTCAAACTATTTGAAATACAAAACACCTAGCGTCCAATATAACACATGTGTACTATACTAGTACTATAAAATTGTGTGATTTAAATAGAATATAATCAACTTGATACAAAGATGCAAACCTTATTTTACTAGAGTACCAGGGAATTGTAAAAATAATAGATGAATAAGTTTATAGCCACAATATAGGTAACACAGACATTCAAAGTGTCAAAAAAGTAATTAAATAGCCACCTTATAATAAAACACCAAAGCTCAAAGTAAAATAAACGCTTGCCAAATTGTCAAAATTTGTATTTTTTTTTTAAATAATTTTTGGTATAAAATTTTCGTACTGAATCTCCCGCAAGCTTGAATCAGTACCCTCTCCAGATAGGCCGATCAACTCATACCGATTTAGTGTCCTTTTCTCCACCTTCGCCGCCATTTTCACTTAAAAGTGACAGATAATCCATTAGTTTTCTGTCAAAATGGCGGCGAAGGTGGAGAAAAGGACACTAAAACGATAAGAGCTGATCGGCCTATGTGGAGACGGTATTGCTTGAATTAATCTCCGTAAATTTTTTCTCTGTTGCGAATTTTTATAAGAAAATTTCTCTTGGCTGACGCCTCAGGATATTTTCAAAAAATTCGCACCTCGAAAAAATTTTCGGAAATAATTCAAGCTCTAGGGAGATTATAAGTGAATATTTTAGCTGCTAAAAATCTTAGTTGACGTGTTTTTGGATTAAAAAAAAACCCGTTAAGCCGTTACGGCCAATATTCCATTTAAAGTCTCCACCCTGTATAGTACCCATCACACATTTTTTTAAAACGTTTCGAAATCCTTTTGTTTAACAATGCGCTCCTAATCATTATCTATGGTACTTCTTGAAAACTGTTCAAACCACAAAAAATGACACCCGCACATCCATCCCCACCACTCTGACTGGGCAATAGATTTGGTTATATCCTTAAAAACTCTTGTAAATTACGCGAACTATAGCGAACTTTTCTATGAGCGGTACCTTCGGTCCAAGCCAAGCGAATTTTTCGAACGGTCTGGTACTTATTTGTCGATGTCGTTAGTACCTACTTTAATATATCGCAAATTAAAATTTCTTTAAAATTGGTAAAATTACCCAATAGAAAAAATATGTCGCTTCCTTACGCGATTCGCGATTTTTAACAAATTTCCTCCGTGCAAAATGTTAAATTTATTATTTTTTCTGGTTTTCAAAAATTCGTAGTTAAAACATTATAGTTCAAAATGAAGTTCTTCACTTTTTACTTTTTCGTGGTGCTTTATTTTGTGGCCACAAATATCAATTGTGACGAAAAATCGACTCTGATTTACAGTGTACAAAGGACGCAATTCCTCGATGATGTCCTGATGAATATCATAAATAAAACGAACTTTTTTGACAACGTTCTAAACGTTACAAATGAAAAAATTACTAATTTAGAATTGGACGATAATAGTGATGGTTTGCTCAGCAACGAAGAAAAAGGGAAGAATTGTTTGACGAATGTTAGCAAGTGCATCAAGGAAGGTAAGTTAATTGAGTTTTTAATTTGATACTAAAAGCCTGTTACGCTGGAAAGGTGTTGGAAACGTCCAAAAAAAGAAAACCTTAAGATGTGTCATGAAATAAATGCGCCGCAGGCGAAAACTTTGGGAAAATTACACCAAAAGCGCCATTCTTTACGTTTGAAATTCTGCTGACATAAACTGCTTAAAATTAAATGAAAATTGGAAAAGTCAAAAATTTTTTGAACTTCAAGCAGGTAGTTTTTTCCTATTTTGATTTCTTTTACGTGTTAATATATTTTTTTTATGGACTTTTTAGTATTTTTTTTAAATTTTTGTCTGCAACGAATTTTAACACATGAAAATAAAAGTGTCCCAATAGTTCGAACCCCCCCCCCCCCCCCAAAGGCAAAAAAGGCAGAAAAGTTTCTACCCAAATACAAAAATTTTTCAAATATTTTTAAAGATAAAGGTTGTATCTAGGGTTATCTAGAGTGGTACTTTTTGCAATTTTTGTCTAGTCTTGCAAAGATGTGCACAAACAAGAAAGTCGAAATTAAAAATCTATCACTAGAAAATTCTAAATTTAGGCTATATCTTTAAAATAAGACTTAAATTTCTGGAAAATGTCTGTATTTTGGATAGAAAAATGAAACCCTTTCAAACGAAATTTTGCACGAGTCTGCTCTTAAGGTATTTTTGGAATCAGAGAAAATTTTGCCAAAATATACAGGGTCTCCGAAAAGATGATTTTTTGTAAACCATCAAGGGAAATTTTGCCTCCTTTGATTTTGCATACTTCAGTAGTAGGTCAAATGTAAGGGCCAAAAAATAATAGATATTTTAAAATAACGGATTTAAACTAAAACGCTGGTGCTGCGTCCAATTTATAGGTAATAGAGAAGGTCCAATTTCTCCTTAAAAATTTGACATCTGACATGACTTTTATAAGTTTTTATTGCGCTGACATCGTATCGCGCATAAAAATCACCCAATTAATATTTTTTACTAATTCGCAAGTTTTAGAAAATTTACATTCATTGCTAAAACGGCCATAAAAAGAAAGGAAACTGTTTTGCTTCACAATGGATTATTCCTAATGGGGATAATATAAAGGCAGTGCAGTTGTGGAGCACTTTGCAAAGTTAGCTACACTTAATCTCGGGGAGGCAATGTCAAACCATTTACCTAGGAACTATAGCTAATGTCATTTATTTTTAAAAAGTTAACCCTATAGTAGTTTGTAAAAAAAGTTTCCCTCTGAGGGCCGGTTTACCAATGCGAGTTAGTTATTTAACCCCCGAGTTAACCTTCAGCTGTTTCATTAACTCCTGAGGGTTGCTTGCTTCCTCCGTCATCTTGAATTAAAAATGGCCGACAGGGATATTATTCAAAAACTCATTAATTTCATATTTATAAACCGATTTTTCTCAAACCATTGATTTATTGCATACTAAGAAAAAGTGTTATAGTGGTTTTATGATTTGGATTTATTCCAAGATTTTAACAAAAACCAGTAGATTGTTAAAGCGTTTTTCTTTTTTTTTAATAAAATTACATTTGCTTGAAATGGCCCACCAGTCTTTTGAAATCATCGTTAATACCTTGTGTTCTTGACGTTTGTTTAAAAAAACAATATTTTCTTGATCTCATTACCTTTTTAGGTGTTTTTTTAACTAAAAAAATGCGCACCTTTGAGACGCTTGCAGAATGGGCACTAATTCTGTGCTAGGTTTAGTGGTTCCTGAGTAATGGGTACGCCTTTAATAAATGGAACAACTTGCACAGAATAAGTGCCCATTCTAAAAGCCTCTCAAAACTGCGTATTTTTTTGTTTGAATAGTTTTTCTATGTAGTACAGGGTTTCGTGGAAAACCTCAAGAAATACGTAAAATATTTCAAGAAAATATTTTTATTCGGTACAAAAACGTCGAAACTACAAGGTATTGATAATATTTTAAAAGACTATTATCATATGATAAATCAAATTTTATCTAAGAAAAATCGGTTAATGAATAAGAAAAATATGATTTTTTGAAGAAAATCCCGGCCGGCCATCTTTAATCCAATATAACGGAGGGAGCAAGCGTCTCTCAGAGAAAAACTTTTTTTTAAATACTTTCCCTAAAAATGCTAGCGGTCTTGGGCTAAAGGCCCACATTATATGAAAATATTAATTTTGCTGTTTAGGATAAATGACAGATCTTAGAAAACAAATAGAAATAATATTCTCATAAAAAAAATACTTACCCTAATAATAACATCCAGATCGTAGTAATTTAATATGCCCAGTGTCTCACGAAAATTAAAGTAAAAAGTGTTATTAAAAATTTTTCTTTTTCTCGTCCTTTCATTCAACATTGAGTCGAACCTGGAAGAAAAAACAACACTATCAAAAACTTTGGTTTGGGCTATTTTTTATCTGTAACCGGTTGGCTGTATTACGGCTGTAACCTGTGGGTCTATTCTTGAATCAAGAGAAAATTGGCTCCCAGGGAGTCATCTTTCCTTTCGACCAATAGGAAGACTCAGAAGCTGTCGAGCTTGCATGGTGCACGCGCAATGCTGACCGGATTGTCGTTTTTCAAGAGCGCCCGTTCACCTGGTCCGGGGGCAGGTGTAGGAAAGTTCCTTCGATACACGACAGTCGGGTGAGGTTCGGTCGTGGTCGAATAGGTTTCGGATATCTCCTGATCGCTTCAAAGCCTATTATTGGTCCTACGAAATTCAAGAATCAACATTTTTTCTCGATTCAATAATAGACCCACTGGGAGCAGAATTTCTATCAGTTCGAGAATAATGGCACTGGAGTAGTCTGGGCTGAGTTTTAGTGGTTGAGGTTCTATCGTATTTCTAGATATCCAGCTATAAACATATAAGTCAGAATTAAAGGAGTGTAAAAAGAGAATACAAAAATAACGTAAACGAAAAATTTATCTCATTTAATGTTTTATGTGGCAGGAAAAAACAAAGGAAGATCTTGTTAATCTTCCCATAATTTTGAACTTTTTTAGGTGTGAAATATGTACACATATCACCAATATTAATTATTTCTTTTCGGTTTTCTATTGCCCATTGATTTGATTTTAACTTTAACGGATTTTTATTTGAAAAAGAAATATGTAGTAGATAATTTTATTTAGAGGTAAAAAAAAACATTGCATGGCTGGTAGATTAAGTTAATCTACTTTTTTCTTCAGATATCACTAATTGTTTAAGGTGAATGGTTATATGTATAAAAATCACGTTTAAAATCACCAAATTTAGTACGAAATTATTGAAAAACTATTTGTAATGAAAAATTCATGAAATTCTCGGAGGCCAATCTGTGACACTAGAATATATACCGGGTGGGCCATAAAAAACCGGACAAAGTGTTTTCCGTTATAACTTTCGAACCATACCACCGATTTTAAGGCAACAAAATGCTCTTTGCAAGGAATTGAGCAAGACTTTGAGTAAAAATATTTTTTGTCCGCGATCTTAAAATCTAAGATGGCGGAAAGAAACAAACTTTACCCTTCAAAGAGCCACGTTTATTCTTATATTACGGAAGATTTTTGGTTTTTTTTTTATGAATTCGTAAAAAAAACTCTGTTTCTGCCACGCAGAACGAGGTGCGAATCATTAAAATCGGTTGAGTGGTTGCCAAAAAAAATTTTAATCAGTGTTTTACGGATTATGCAATTGCCGTCTCAATAATGTCTGCATACATTTTCTCATAAATTCATTATTAGAAAACCGATTTCAATGAAATAAAATACATCATGGCGAAAATCGATTGTTTTTTAACCACTGCTATTGAAATTTGCCGCCATCTTGAAATCCAAGATGGCGGACAGAATCAAACTTGACCCTTCAAAGAGGCTCGTTTATTCAGATTTTCTGAAAACTTTTTATTTTTTTTTATTCGTAGAAAAGTTTTGCTTTCGCCACGCACAACGAGGTACAAATCATTAAAACCGGTGTAGTGGTTCTTAAAAAATTAATTTTTGTTTCCATCACTGTTCTCCAGATTATACGATTGCTTTCTCAATTCCGTCTGCATTAATTTCGTCATAAATTCATAATTACTGAACCGATTTTAATTTAATAAAAAGCATTATGACAAGGATCGATTGAAGTTTAAAGATCACTATTGAAATTTGTCGTAATTTGTAAACCCCAGATTGTTTCGAGAACCTTTCGACGACGAATTCGTAAAAAAGCTTTGTCTCCACCGCGTATAACTAGGTTCAAATCACTAAAAACGGTTTAGTGGTTATTAAAAAATTAATTTTTTGAGAACCACTAAACCGATTTTAATGATTCGTACCTAGCTATGCGCGTTGGAGAAAGGGCATTTTTAGGTTCTTGAAACCTAAGAATAAACGAGCTTCTTTGTGTCCGCCATCTTGGGTTTCAAAATGGCGACAAATTTCGATAGTGATCTTTGAAGAGTTTTTGATCTTCGCCATGATGCTTTTTATTTTATTGAAATCGGTTTAGTAATAACGAATTTATGAGAAAATGTATGCAGACAGAATTGAGACGACAATCGTATAATCCGTAAAACACTGATTGAATTTTTTTTTTTTGGAACCACTTAACCGATTTTAATGATTTGCACCTCGTTCTGCGTGGCAGAAACAAAGCTTTCTTACGACTTCATAAAAAAATCCAACAAATTTCCAGAACATAAGAATAAACGAGGCTTTTGGAAGGGTAAAGTTTGTTTCTGTCCGCCATCTTAGATTTTAAGATGGCGGAAAAAAAATATTTTTAATCAAAGTCTTGCTCAATTCCCTCCAAAGGACAGTTTGTTGCATTAAAATCGGTGGTATGGTTAAAAATTTATAAACTCAGGCTTTATTTCATCAAGATCGGTTCACAAGAACAAAAGGTATGAACATTTAAAGAAAAAAAAAAGCGAAAGAACCACATACACAAAGCGGGTGGGGGAAGGGTTGGACTCGGTAACCTTGCCACCAGGCCGAGGTTTACGCCATAGAGCTCTGTGCAAGAGAAATAGCCGACAAAGGCATCTCTATCAGAAGCATCAAAATCATATCAGATAGTCAAGCTGCTCTGAAAGCAATAAGCTCGAATAAGATCCAATCACTTTTAGTTTTGAACTGTCTTCAAACTATGCTAAAGATCTGTGGAACCAACAAAATCACTTTTGTATGGGTCCCGGGCCACACATGAATCGAAGCAAACGAAAAAGCCGATTCTCTTGCTAAGGCAGGAGCGGAATCTGCGTTCTTAGGGCCAGGGCCCTGCTGTGGACTAACTAAAGCCATAGTCAATAGGGAATTATCCGAGTGGGTTGCCTGAGAATAATCACAGGTCTGTATACAGGCATGCCGACTCAACCAACACAGGAATAGAATTGGAGTGAGCAATACATCGATCTGTAGATTCTGTGGAGGACCTTTTAGGTCGCAGTGGAGAGTGCATCATTGCACCACTCATAACAAACCTAACCTAACCTAAGGGTTGGGGGTCGGGTGGTGACAAAAAAGGGAAAAGGGGAAGCTACAATTTTAAACACGCCAACAAAGTCGCGGGCTTTGGCTAGTTAATAAATAAATGCCTAATTAACGAATTTAATAAAACAAAATATTTGTTATTGACGTTATTTGTTAGGCAACGACAAAACAAGGTCGGTGACCACGGTGACCAGACTAAAGTGAATACTATTAGAAAAAAATAATAGTAGTAGCAATAATAAGAGTACCTTCAAATTGATGAATGATTAGAATTGTAAAAGTAGGTATATAGATAGATTCATTGATATAAACTTCCTGCTAAAACGCTTATAGACCGAATTTTAAATAAAATAAGGATTGCAGCAGGTAGGCAATAGAACCTCTATATATATATATATATATATATATATATATATATATATACAGGGTGGATCAATAAGACTGACCACCGGATGGGTAGCCCAATAACTTAACAACGGATTCATCTGGAAAACTATGAATGAGTCCTACAAACTTGTAACCAAAAAAATCTGAATGAAATTGGGGCCTTCCTCTTCATTAAAAATATATATTTTTGTGCGCCTTTCCATAGCCTAGTTAAGTAGATAGATAGATTTATTACCAGAAGTATTTATTGTATAACTGTTTGCATACTTAAAAGTTACCTGTGCAAAATAGCTAAATGTCATCGCAAATGTCAAATTTTGACACCAAGTTTGTTATTTTAAATGAAACACCCTATATTTTATAAAATTTTTGAATCGGCCGTTCCTTTCTGATCCCAAATATAACAAATATGTTACCTCTACCTATATTGGTTTGCGAGAAAAATGACAAAATTCTTACCATAAGGCCATTGTGCTAGAGAGAGAATATATCTAAGCAATACCTTCTCCAAATAGGCCAATCAACTCCTACCGTTTTAGTGTCCTTTTCTCGACCTTCGCCGCCATATTGACAGAACAGTAATGGATTTTCTGTCACTTTTGAGTGAAAATGGCGGCGAAGGTGGATTAAAGGACACTAAATCGGTAGAAGCTGATCGGCCTGTATGGAGAGGGTACTGATCTAAGCTTTAATCTCTATCTAATACATCCTGCTTATGGTTGGAATTTTGCATTTTTTTGCAAACTAATATTGTGTTTGGTATTTTTAAAATTAAAAAGGAAAGGGCGATTCAAACATTTAACACTATACAGACATTTATTTTTTGTCTTTAACTATTTTTTCTAACATAAATAATAACAGCGCTAACTGGGAAGTCAAAATATCACGAAACACCCTATACATATACAGTGTGTCCTAAAAATCTGGCATAATGGATCAAAAAAAAACTTATATAGGATCATTTTAGGAAAAAAAACCATATAATCAGGTCCGTTTTAAGCGGAGGTTAATCTGTATTTAGGATAGTTATAGTGTTTATTATTTTTAAGATCATATTTATGGTTGGGCCTTAAATGTTCAAAGTTTGCCCAATTTTTTTTGCGATACATGATACATTCAAAGATATAAACTGCCGGAACTGTCAAAGTTTTATAAGATCGAAAAGTGTTTCTACAGCTTTATTTAGTTCTTAGAGAGAAAATGATCCTTACAACTCTTTTCTCCTGGACAAATACAGTTTCAGTATGACTGCTATTTCCCGATCGAACTATGCCGTACTCTAATGAGAATAGTTTGGTTTTTCAAGATTTTTGGTTTTCCAAAGTTTTAGAGATAGTTTAGAGCTCTAAAAATTTTCCCGTACAATAAATCGATTGGATCATTTCTGTACATAAATATTGTTTTTTTAAATTGTTCCAGCATCATGCAAAAACTACTGAGCCAATTATCATGAATTACAGCATTCCTTGGATAATATAGTATATTGACTTTATTTCATTAAAATCGCTTCACGGAAACAAAAGTTATGACCTTTTAAAGTAATAGTGTGAAGCTTTCCGAAAATTGAACTATTATTGTTTAGGTAACCTTTGACCTACTAAACTGGGCGCACTATGAAACGCATATTTTATATTTAGGAGAGTATTTTAAAACTCTGTAACTTTTTTAGGTTTTATTATTTTGAAATGGGGTTTTTGGTATTGTATAGTAAAGTAAAGTTTGACATATTGTATTTTATTTGGTATAGAAGGTGTGTCAAAAAGTACTGTTTTTTTTGTCAAAGTTTAAAGTTAACGAAAAAAAAAAGTTTGGGAAAAGTTTAAAATTATTAAATTGGTTATCAAATCTTTCTTAACAAAATTAATTCTCAGATTTTTTATTTTCTTTTGTTTTGCAGATATGATTTTTTTCCAAAATTTGTGCTTATTTTACATTCTTTTGCTTCGTGGATTTGACCGGTTTTCGAAAATAATTTTAAATATGCATTTTTGCTTATTAAAAATAAAACACAAAGTTATTTTGAAAATTAATCTTGATTACCAGTGGCGTCCAAGTTGTGAATTGCAACAGATATTTACAAAAAATACTTTATACGTTTAACATCAATTTTCTCGTTATTAATTAAAAAATTTTCTAATTTTTTTCAGTTATTAGTAACTAGTGACCATTGTTACCAAAGCGGTTTTTAATTTTTTTAAAATGTTAACCAGGGGCGGAGCTAGATTTTTTTTCAGAATACACTTTTATTGATAAAAAATGGTTACATAAATTAGAGAAAGCCGGTTCAGCTTATATTTTTTTAAATTATTATGTAAATAATTTTTTTTATAACAAGCACATCAGGGGCGTGCATAATTTTTTATTTAAAAATATGATGTTAGTTCTGTGTGATCCTAAAGTGAATTAGTGAAAACCAATCAAAAAATATAAGATTTTTTTGAAAATTTTGGTGTCATTCGAAAGTTCCAATTTTGCACACCTATTTTGCAATAGGGTTCTTGAGTGAGGCTGGCCCCCCAGATATTTTTTGAAAATTTTAGTATCATTCGAAAGGTCCAATTTTGCACACCTATTTTGAAATTTTCCACACCGTATATGGGAACCTGCAATAGGGATCATGAGTAACGAGGCTGCCCCCCCAGATATTTTTTGAAAATTTTGGTACCATTCGAAAGGTCTAATTTTGCACAGCCATTTTTAAATTTTGCGCACCCCATGGGAACCCGCAATAAGGTTCTCGAGTAACGAGGCTGCCCCCCCCCACCCGATGATATTTTTTGAAAATTTTGGTTTCATTCGAAAGGTCTAATTTTGCACAATTTTGCACACCTATCTTGAAAAGTGGGGGGGGGTGCAGCCTCGTTACTCGAGAACCGTATTGCGGGTTTTCATGGGGTGTGCAAAATTGTGCAAAATTGGACCTTTCGAATGATACCAAAATTTTATTGGCTTTCCTAATTCACTTTAGGATCTCACAGAACTAACATAATATTTTTAAATAAAAACTTTTTAAAATAAAAAATTATGCACGCCCCTGATGTGCTTGTTATAAAAAAAGTTTTTACATAATAATTTAAAAAATATAAGCTGAACTTTCTCTAATTTATGTAACCATTTTATATAAATACAAGTGTATTCTGAAAAAAATCTAGCTCCGACCCTGGTTAACATTTAAAAAAAAAATAAAAAACCGCTTTGGTAAAAATGGTCAATAGTTACTAATAACTGAAAAAAATAATCTTTTTTTTTAATGAATAGTGAGAAAATTGATGTGAAACATATAAAGTATTTTTTGTAAACATCTGTTACAATCCACAACTTGGACGCCACTGGTAATCAAGATTAATTTTCAAAATAACTTTGGGTACGTTTTATTTTTAATAGGCCTACCACAAAGAAAAAATAAAAAATCTGAGAAAGATTTGATAACCAATTTGATAATTTTAAATTTTTCCCAATTTTTTTTTTAATTTTCGTTTACTTTAAACTTTGACAAAAAAAACAGTACTTTTTGTCACACCTTGTATACCGAATAAAATACAAAATGGCAAACTTTGGTTTTAACCTTTTTTTAGAAAAAAATATCAGCTGTACGATACCAAAAACCCCATTTAAAAAAAATAAAACCTAAAAAAGTTACAGAGGTTTAAAATACTCTTCTAAATATAAAATATGCGTTTCATAGTGCGCCCAGTTTATTTAGGCTATACATTGAATACTTCACAATCGAGGTCCTGGAATCACCTTATTTCTTGGCCCTTATTCTTGAATTGACAGAAAAGGTTGTACCATCTCCCATATTTCCACCAGTGGCAAAGCCAGACGCTGTCACAAGTAAATAACACCAGATATATTTTGTAAAAAGTAGCATTCAAATTAAACGAAAAAAAATAACGTATGCCAAAATCGTACCTATCCTTCAAGGGCGCTCAGTATTTATTTATTTTTTTAAATTCTCTGCACGGTAGCTAATGGAACAGAATTTAGATTAATATATAAATCATCAATGGAATAAGTAATTGGTTTTAAATTTTAATAAATTATGAGGCAATTGAAATAATAAATGAAGTTTTCTGGATCACAAGCAAAAATTATATTTATTTAATTAGAAAGAAAAACCACACCTGCACTGTCAAAATATGCATTTTTTTAGATTTAATTTAATTTCCACCAAAAATGTCCTTATTGAGGGATTTGATATATTTGAAATCAAGAACTTTTGAATAAAAGCTGTTAAGAATATGCGGTTTTCAGAATTGGGTTCCTTTAAATTTTCAATTTTAGAGTGGCTTGCTTCCTGTTTGATTTCCAGTATGTTTTAGAGCGCCTCATGATTTTATGTTGTATCCCAAGTAGCACAGGACGTCCTCAGGATGTCCGATTTAGATCCGAATGTTATGGGTCGCGGACGTCCTATGAACGTCCAATTAAGGACCAGTTGAAGATCAAAATTTTAAGACATCTTTAGGATTTATTTTTTGGTAATAATGCACTATATAGGGGATTTTCCGCCAATTTTTAGTTTCGAGGTTAGAAAATTTTCAGTTAGGTTCCTTGAAAAAAATTTCGAAAAACTCAAAACAGACAGACAACCGAAGTCTGCATAAATACCCTTTTTTAATTCAATCGATTTTTAGAGATTTAGCGAGTAATCGGGATTAGTTCATCAGGATTATGTTCAGATTACACGCCAGATGTCGTCGGGTGATATTTCCGTCTCTTTTTCTGTGAATTCCGAAAAAAACGCTATTTTCGTTTGTGCTTAGTGGGGAGTTTGAATGTTTTGTATGATTTGACTTTTGGAAAGTTCTCTTTATAAATATATTTATAATATATATAAATCAAAGACATTCATTAAGTTATACCTTTATGGTTTATATGAATGTACTCATAAACTTGTAATATTATAATCATTAGTTTAGTATCCCAAATATGTTCTGGAAACGTCAGATTACAAATTTGCTAAATACGTCTTAAGTCGTTTAAAATGTCTCCAAAACAATACCAAAAATGTCCTGGAACTGTCCCAGAAATTTCTCAGATTTGTGCCTAGGGACGTCTTAAACCGACATCCTTAAGACGTACTGGAATGTACGTCTTATGGACGTCTTTGGTACGTCTTTGTGATTCTTGGGATTATTAAAGTTCTATTTAGTAGAATACGTACAATTGATTTAAAAACAAAACGCATACATGCAGTCACAAAATTGACCTTTCTAAAAGTGTATAATATATACGGACTACTAGCTAAAATGCCTAAAAACTTCAAAAGTACGACAATTTGTCATATTGTTTAAAAAAGGTCTCTGAAACTGAATATATTTTGTTACTTCAATTAAAGGCAACCTTATTTTTATATTAAATTTTGCATAATACTAAAAAATCAGCAAAAATAATGTTTTAGTAAAGTCTTTATTGAACAATATCAAATTATCACTCGAGTAACGGACGAAGGCTGTTCCATAAAGAGGGCGGTAACCCATTTTGGAGTTGATAAAACAACAATAATACGATGGAAACAGCGCTGGATTGAAAACAATTGGACGAATAGGAAACTTGGATTAGGACAAAAACGATGGTAAACTTAATACTAATTATTTTGACTTAAAACAGAACTAAAATAAATAATTTAGTATTTAATAGGATCACCATTTTTCTCTATTACAAGCTGCATGAAAAGGTTAAATTTTGAAAATACTGTTGATCTTCTGAGAGCTGATCCAATGCGCGATAAATAGCATCGATTAACTCTTCAGCATTTCGTGGTCTCCAATTCCTTTTTTTTTAACGATTCGACCCCATATATTTTCCATATTTTCCATTGGGTTAAGGTCAGGGCTGTTGGATGGCCAAGGAAGTGTTTCTATATTATTATCCTGAAAACATTGGCGAACAACATTAGCCGCGTGTACTGGACAGTTGTCCTGCTGATAAACGAAGTCATTATTTTCATGTAAAGCCTGTACAGATGGCAGCATAACGATTTCAAGGATTTCAACATATCGTTCACTATTGAATCTTCCTTCGATTCTCCAAAAAAAACCCAAACCTCTAGCACTAAAACAGCCCCACATGTTTACAGCTTTTTTAATTTTTTTTGTATATTCGGGTTCACATCTAGAATTTGGTGGACGATAAACTAAAATTCTTTTGCTGCTTGAAGATGATTGAAAACCACCCTCTCCCAGAAGTCATTATCATGAAGAACGTTGTTCAGTGCAAAAATCACTCTGGCCTGTTTTTGTTCTTCTTTTAGAAAAGGCTTCTTTGAAGCAACTCGACAAGTGATTTCGTTACTCTTCTATTTACTGTTGCTAAAGAACCCGGAAATAATGTTACATTAGCTGCTTCAACCGACGTTAAAAAAGGATTTTGTCTGAGATGGTCAATAAGTCTCTCATCTTGCACTTCAGAACTTACTTTTGGTCGTCCTGATCCATCTTTCCTATCCGTAGAATTATTTTCAATCCAGCGCTTTTTTTAAGCTGTCAGGCATACTAAGCTGGTGGTGCCTTATAATAGTATACACTAATGGAAAGCTAAATTTTGTGGCATAGGAAAAAATGCACGTATGAGTTTTTTTTTAAATCAAGTGTACATATACCTCATAAGTAATAATACTAATTCACCGATTGGTTGTATACTTGGAATACGACAGAAAAGCCAAAGAAATATTTTTGGATTATAAATTTAAATAAATTGTTTAATATTATTTATTGTGACATTTACTTACTGCACGGTTAAATTTTTTCGGCACTTTTCAGTTTCAAGTTCATGTCAATTGTGAATTTTAATTATCTAATACCCGTTACTACTTGACGTGTTAATGGCTTCGATTTTTTCGCTTGGATACAGATCATTGGTTCGTATTTTAAGTTTTGTATTGACCTCCGGATCTCTTATGGCCTCAGAAGGATTAGGCGAGTTCTTGAAATTAAATTAGATGTGAGTGGGCCAAGCGATAGTTAAATCTTTGCCATAAAAAAAAAAGATCTGGTGAGGCAGTGGCGTAGCCAGAAATCGACTCTGGGGGTTTCATCATTTAATAAAAATCAAATACCTAGGGAAAATTTTTCAAAATTAGGTAGGTGCCTAGTGCTTAAGCTCTTGAACTGAAGGAAGGGGAGAGGGGCGGTTTAATAGGTGTTTAATAGTGCTGTATACGAAACAAAAATACTTATTTTTAAAAGCAAGTCTCATTTAATCTCATTTGCAGATTTTTTTTTAATTAACCTTTAAATGCGCCGCAGGCAAAAATTTTGAAAAAATTACTCTAAAATGCTATTTTTTACGCGTTTCAAATGTGGATGACGAAAAAAATGCTTAAAATTAAATAAAAAATTTTAACAATATTTAATATTGTTGGCAAAAACTTTGACAAAAAATTGATCTCTTAGGTCTCTTGTAAAATATTTTTGAAAAAGTAGATTGGGTTAGATGCTAAGAAGGGGTGGGTTGCGGTGGTATATATAGATTTGTTGCCAAATCCTAAATTCGCCGTAGATGAAAATTATACTAAGAATGACATTTATCACACGTTCTGAATGCTGGTGATATAAATTCCTCAGAATTAAACTAAAATTGTAACAATTAATGACGTCATAGCACCGCAGGCAAAAATTTTACAATTTAACACATCACACCAAACACACGTCAGAACAATAGCTTCTCCACTGTTTTTGGGCCATTGATCATTATTAATTTATTGTAGATTGGGTTGGACCTCCTAGGTTTTGGGGGTTAACCCCCCTGGCTACGCCACTGGGTGAGGTCATCTTTCGCAAAGGTTTCAAACTAAGTGCTGTTTGGAATAAAAATGAGAATTATCAATTTTCTCTCGATTGAATTATCCCTTTTTCTTTCCCTAATTCTGGTTGCTGCGCAGAAAACGTAATACTTAGGGGGCATAGCGTATCCCGTGGGACTTACATATGTGGCCCCTAGGGGGCAACAGGGGCCAAAATGTGTTTTTAAACTATATCCCTCATATCTTCCATACTAATGCACCTGCACATCTGAATCTCAGTGAGTTGGTAGTTCATACAATGCTATTACCTACAAATATATTATACCGAATTTCGTGGCTGTTAACAAGGCTCCTAGGTTAGAGGCTAAAAATTTTGTCGATTTCAATTAAAAAATTATATTTTACTTATCTTTCAGCCAATGTCAACAAAAATGCACTACCAGTGGCAGTAGGCCATTTCTCAATTTTAAATACCCCCAACTTTGGCCCAGCCCCTAGGGGCTGTATAAGGGGGCGAGATCTAATTTTAACCATTTTCAAATTCCAGAAAACACTCCATATGCATATTTGAAACTCATGAATTTGGTGTAATATTTTCAATATGTCTGTTGATATGCAGCAACGCTAAGCCTTTCAGACGAATTTTAGTCAGTGTTTTTAAGTACTTATGTTTTCAATCTTCTGAAGCATGAGAAACTTCTTGCTGACGAAGCATTACCATAAAGTAATAGATACTTACTTTATTGCATTAGTTACTAGCAAACATCAAGAATTTGTGTTTTGGATTAATCAAACGACTTTAGTTAATTTTGCCTTGATTATGGCTTCATATTGTATAAAACTTGGTATGAATATTTTCAAGTCAAAAATACTTTTTTATGTTCGAAATGATTTTATCTAAAACTTGTTTATAAATAGAAACTCTATAATACTGAATTGAAGGTATACTGCGGAGGGATTCTAGAATGTCTTTAAAGGAACTTTCTGCAATTTTTCGTTTTTTGCCCAAAGACTTCAGGGTTACCACCAGGATCTTTGTTTTCTACTTTTTTGTGGAGCGATCGCCCCGCCCCCCGTATAAATAGCGGACATAAGCTTGGAATTAATTATATATTTTGACATATTTTTTTAGGCCTGGGGCGGCACAGCGCACTTCCTACTAGGCAACTAGTAGGCAGTGCGAATCCTGACCTTTGCCAAAATAGAAATAGGTATAGGGATCTTTATTGTTTTGTACCTTATTTGTAGCAATAAACGCATTTATTATTAATATTGCTGCTTTCTAAGCTTTTCTATTTCATTGAACAGTAGCGCACCAAGGAATTGACTTTTGAATTAAAAATGTGCCCATAACCAGGCTTCGCGAGGGTGGGGGGGTTTAACCCGAAAACCTCCCCTCTCGGTGAGTCAGTGCATTGAATTTGAGAGAGAAATGCGTAGTTTCAGCACAAAGGATATTCCTACGAAAATATACTTTGTGGTTGAAGGCACCGCGAATAGGACTAAACTCCATCCTAACCCCGGTTTACGTACCAGATTTCTTTAGTTATGAGTGTCGGTTAGTATTTTGATTTATCCATTCATAACCTTCATAAAAAATGTAAAAAAATTAACATAGGTAGTTTCTAAAAGCTTTTGCATCGACTCAAATCGAGGTCCCATAAAATAAAGAAAAGTAAAATGCAGGAATCCTTATTTATAGAAATAAACTTTGGCAAAATCGAATTTTCTAGAAATCGAACTATGGAGAAATATACATCAAAGAAATCGTAAAACAGAGAAACCGTAAAAAGTAGAAATTTGCAAGGGGCAAATCTGATCTCTGCCTGACAGGTGTTTGCATGCGAGCTTAGAATAAGAAAAGGCGTAGAAAATACATTTTTTATTTTTTGATGCAAAATTTAAAGGAGTGGTGGGTTGGTTTGGGTTGGTATTTTAAGTGTCTGGGATTGATCTGGGTTGGTTTGGATTGGTTTAAGTTTAGTTAGGACAAGTCGGGTTGTTTTAGAAAAAAAAACTTTCTCTGTTTGATGATTTCTTCGATGTAACATTTCTCCAAAGTTCGATTTCTACAAAGTACAGTTTCTCCATTCTTCATTTCTATGAAATACGTTTCTCTAATGTATTTTTCCTAAACTATAGGGACTCTTAAAATCGACCATAAGTCCCGGTGAGAATAGTGAACTGGTGCGGAAATATAGCATTTAACTAGAACTTTGCAATACTGCTTTGGCTCTTGCCCTCCAAAAGTTTTGAACTTCTAATTGTATTAAACACAAAATAAAGGACTTGTGCTAATAAAAAGAAGCGAGTTTTGTGGGTCAATTCATTTTACCGTTTGATCACCATTATCAAGCTCCATCAAAACTTTAGAACATAACATGTTTTTTAATTTTGGCTATTAGTGCTAGTCTGGAGAAAATGAATGTTAGGCAAGAATCCGACTGATGCCGCTCTGGTACCCTTGGGTATTTTGAAAAATCGAAGATGGCGGCCATTTTTAAGTGAAAAAGCTAGAGAAGGAAATAACTGAACAAAATATAGATAATTTATACCAATTAAATTACCCCCACTTTTTCCAATTAACCCCAAATATCTCTTTTAACCTCAGATTTTTATTAAGCGGACCCAAGAACTATGCTTCTCATTTGACTTTTTGCTCACGGACGCCATCTTGAATATTTGAAAATGGTGGATGATGCCCAAAAGTTATTAAATAGTTTTGTAACGGGGTTGAGCAGAGCTATCGAAATTTGTAAAAAACTTGAATAAAGTTTGATCATTAATTTTCCACATAAACAGTTTTACTGCTCAAGCCACACAGCGTGCTATAAATCAGTTGGGATAACGTTTTCGCCGTAAAAAATATAACAAACGTCATGAAAATGTTGTCACAGCTATTTCGAGGAATATTTTTTGCCTGCGACAACGTCTACGGCAGCTGAAAATACAGCATTTTGCACGTGAAAGCAATGTTGTTTCAAATTTAATTTCCCTGACAAAAAATGTATTTAAAAATAGCAATTAAATCAAAATTGTCCGCCAACATAAAAGACTGAAAATGGAAGACAACTAAAATAAATATTATCGATGTTTAACAAACTCTCAATCCAAAATACGCATTTTGTGGACTTCCCAAGAGTCAAATCTTTGTGCGAAGGCCCGTTCGATGACGAAACCTGTCATGATACCTCGTTAAACTTCGCGCGCTTCAAAAATTTGAGATAATAAAAGTTTTTTTAATATAAATTGTTTATTTTTTAAATTTTAATCCAGAATTAAAGGATAAACATCATGTCTGGCATATTTAGGTAATTTTGAAAGATTTTCAGACTTAGATTTGAGCATATTTATTATAAGATGTTTTTTTTTCAGAAATTTTTGAGAGGTTATGGTTCGCCATAATACATAAAACATGGACGCTCGCCCGCCCGTCAATCTAAAACAAAAGCAAATCTTGGCGTTCTTGCTTTGGGCTCACGGTCCCAGCCTAGCGGTAGAGGGCGCTTATTCTCAAATACTAAATAGCATTTTAATAAAAATTGCACTAGGATACAACAAATAATTGCTGTTGCCATCTTGGCATTGTTTTCAGTTGTATTTTAAGAAAAAAAGTTGAAGATTGCTTGAACTATTTTGTTAGTTAAGTTTTAGCATATTTTTAGGAAAAGTTTTACCTTTAAAAGTTAATTCGCTAGGTGATATAACTATAGAAGTTATTTTGAATGTAAATTTAGTAGTCAAACAGTTTTAGCAGCCAAAATTACAGATTAAATGAAGCTAGCTATTTTAAAGCAAAAAGAGAGCTGTATAACGTTTTTGCAGCATTGACTTGGCTTTAAAGTCTATATTGTCGAAGCTGTGTTACTTGGGTGTGTACCCCATATAAATACCCAGCGGACCTAAAAACCCCCAAATTGATGTATGTTATAGTAGGTTAGTTTTTTTGGGGGTACCCCCAGAAAAAATATAATTGTAGAATGGTTTAACGATCCTATTTTTATTTTTGTTGAAGCTGTATAGATTTATGGGTTGAGGGATCTTATTAATGAAACGTCCTTTTTTTGAAATGCCAACGTTTCGCAAAATTTATTTGCTTCTTCAAGGCGGCCGTTCCATATGTCAATTATATTGCCAATAGACGTCATCCTTCGATAAAAATGCATTATTTTTACACAATTACCGTAACTTTGATAGTAATATTTTGATGCGTTTGTTTACGTCTTTTTAAAAGTTTTTAATTAAAATTCATCAAAACGGCCGTCTTGAATAGCCCTGAAGAAGAAAATAAATTTTGCGAAACGTTGGCATTTCAAAAAAATGACGTTTCATTAATAACCCATAAACCTACACCTTAAAAAAATATATATATATAATGCCGGATCTGGATTTCGGCGAACAGTTTTTTAACTTCAAAATGGCCGCCCTCTTGGATTTTTCAAAATGCTTAAGGGTCCATGGTGGCCTCAATTAGATTCTTAATATAAAGCTTGATTTCCCATTTCAAATATTTGATTCGTAACCAGTCTAATATGATAAATGATTGACATTTTTCTAAGATTTTGTGATTAGTCACTGATGACCTCTTTTAATGTATAACACTTTCACTTAAAACTTTGATAAATTAAAATATCTGTAGTAAATATATAATTACAGGGGTCGTGTATTGATTTGATTTAATTAAATAACCAATTATAAACACGCATCTTATTTTTTAATAATTCTCAAGGAAAAAAATATAATTAGTCAAAACTTTTATAAAAAAAAAATTCTTGTGACAGTTAGTATCATAAATACGGATAGATGGACATACAAATTAATTTTCTCATTCAGAATGTAATGTTCCTTGACAAATTCGCAATAGCTTGACCAATTTGACAGGAAGTTATAGTGCTTCCAATGTCAGTTGGCACACTTCGTTTTACAGTGTTACTCTAAAACATATAACTATTAGATATATAAAGGACCAGGATGCGAGAAAATCGTCGCGGCAACGGTCAAAATCTAGATTACCATGCTGAAATTTTCCCCTCAAACCTCATCCAGAACCGAGAAGTTTTTATAAGTTCTATAAGATTCAATGAGAAGGCCAACATTTTTTTCTATAATATTTTATAATCTTCTAGAAGCAGAGAAGATTATATAGGAAATATATAATAATTTATCAATTTGTAGTTTTAGAATAATTTATAAGATTGGATAAGACTAATTACTTTTATGAGAATCAGGGATGTTTTATAAGACAGAAGTCTAGGACATTTTATACAATTTAAAGGAGATTTGATGGGAATGGGGTATTGAGGATGTTTGAGGAGATTCTATCAGTATCGCGATTCTAACAGTTCCTATAAGCAATGATTTTGGAGAAGTTTCTATGAGTTCTTGTGGGATCGGATTCTCGGATATTTGATAAGATCCTATCATTATCGTGATTTTAGAAGATCCTATGAGGAATGATTTTGGAGAAGTTTTTATAGTTTCTAGGATATTTGATGGATGAGATTCTATCAAAATCGTGATTCTAGAAGATTCTATAAGGAATGATTTTGGAGAAGTTTCTATGGATTCTTGTTGAATATGTTTCTAGGATATTTGTTTCTTCATTTCTTGTTAGATCGGTTTCTAGAATATTTGATGAGATTCTATCAGTATTGCGATTGTAGAAGATCCTATAAGTAATGATTTTCGAGAAGTTTATATGGGTTCTTGTTGAATCGGTTTCTAGTATATTTGATGAGATTTTATAAATATCGTGATTTTAGAAGATCCTATGAGGAATGATTTTGGAGAAGTTTCTATGGGTTCTTGTGGGATCGGTTTTTAGGAAATTTGATGATATTATTAGCAGACGGAAAAACTTCTTGTAAATGTAGTTAAAAAAAAATATTGTTTAGTTTGATTTTATTTAATACCAAATCAGTAAGAAATTAAGCATTCTTCTAGAGATTCTAAATATGGCGGAAAATATGAAGCAAAGATAAAAACAAGAATTTTAATAATTTGGAAATGTGTTGTCCTGATTTTATGAAACAATAACAACACATTTTCTACAATATTCCTTGGACCATTATAGAGTTTTTCTTTCATATGTCCTTACGTCCCCTTACATACATACAGTTGGCGTATAATTTTCTTATAGCCTTTTAAATTAAGTAAGAGTACTTTAAAGTTAGAAAACATCATTAAAAATGTCAAATTTTAACAACAACTTTATGTTGAATTGAACACCCAAAAATACAAATAATAATTAAATAAAAAATTAGCACATATTTATACCTAAAAACTTACACTTTGGGTTTCTGAACAACAATGTAACTGGCTCTCTCGTCACTTAATTTTGGGCCAAAAGAGGAAAACCAAAACAAAAGCAAGCTGGGCAAGTCGGCCGACTTTAAAAGCGCAATACACGAAAAACTACATCAAATTAATACGATGCGGAGGCTAATGATTTTAAAAGTATACTTAAGGCAAGTTAATTCAAAAAACAAATTTTTCAGACCTGATAAAATTTTCTAGGATCTCATCGAAATCTGTTCCAAAATCGACCCAAAACCACCATAACGATAAAAGCTCCTCAAATCTTCTAGAAACCAATCCGATAACAACTCATATAATCTCCTCCAAAATCATAGACCCATAGAACTAATAAAATCTTCTAGGATCTTATCGAAATCTGTTCCAAAACCGACCCAAAACCCGATAAAATCTCCTCGCCCATAGGATCTTCTAAAATCAACATAACGTTAAAACCTCCTCAAATCTTCTAGAAACCAATCCGATAACAACTCATATAATCTCCTCCAAAATCATAGACCCATAGAACTAATAAAATCTTCTAGGATCTCATCGAAATCTGTTCCAAAACCGACCCAAAACCCGATAAAATCCTATAGGATCTTCTAAAATCACCATAACGTTAAAACCTCCTCAAATCTTCTAGAAACCAATCCGATAACAACTCATATAATCTCCTCCAAAATCATAGGCCCATAGAACTAATAAAATCTTTTAGGATCTCATCGAAATCTGTTCCAAAACCGACCCAAAACCCGATAAAATCCCATAGGATCTTCTAAAATCACCATAACGTTAAAACCTCCTCAAATCTTCTAGAAACCAATCTCATAACAACTCATATAATCTTCTTCAAAATGATAGACCCATAGACCTAATAAAATATCCTAGATTCTCATCGAAATCTATTCCAAAACCGACCCAAATCCCGATAAAAAATAATACAAGAATTCTATCATTTTTTTTATGAGATTCGATGGAAAAATTTCAGCAGGGCTATGCTAATGGGGTATTACGTTTATTTACGTATATTCTTAGTCAGTGCCGTGACAAGTTTGTGGCGAATTGAAATAAATTTTAGTAAAAGCGTTCTTAAATTATTTTGCGATTAAACATGGCGATGTGGAGACCTTGAAGTGATGACTTTCAGGTTGTTGAGGAACCCGCAGTCTGTGGAAGTGGAATTTCCGAATTTGCAAACAAAGACATACATGTACAGACTCAAAAACTTATTTTGAACATTTACAAATGTTTAGAAAACTTAGTCGGACCCGTGTTTACAGGATTATTAGGGCAGGAGATGTGATCGATCATTCTGTAAAGCGTAAAAGAGTTGCCCAAATACTCAAGAAGCTTGATGCCGGTGATCAGGATTTTATTAGGCAAATTGTTTATGGATATATAGCGAAAATAAGCTGTCATTATTCGCAATAAGTTACAGGAGTATCCAGATTGTACATACAAATCTTTACAGACATTACGCGTTAATCCAGTGCGGTTTTCATTATAAAAAACTAGACAAACAGATGGTAATAATGGAGTTGGCAAGAATTGTTTCACAGCGCTCGGAGTACTTGCGGACTATTAAAAAATATCCACAAGAAAAAAGAAATACCAGAAAAGGCTTCCAAGAAAATATTATTAGAGCTGATTAAAAAGCAAAATTTTTAAAAAGACTACTACTAGACTACTTGACACACCGTTTTACGACTTCCGCCATATTATTGCATTTTGAATCAGATCGAAATGGTTTGGGCTGAGCGCAATTCACACGATGCAATAAATCTCTGCGATCTCTATTTCCATCCTTTTTGGTTAGATTTCAAAAACAAGGATAGAACTAGAAATTGCAGCAATTTATTGCATCGTGAGAACTGAGCTAAAAGCTAGAAGCTCAGTTCTCACGATGTAATACAGTTTATTTTCAGTTTTATTCTGCATAACTAAATATTCTTCGATATTATTTGCCTGCCTCCGCCTCTGTGTCACAAAGACGATGCCGACATTTTATGAGGTTCTGGTGTTCAGACCGTGCCAACCGACATTGGAAGCACTATACAATAGTATCATACTCTAAGAAAATCTTCAACTTTAATTGTATATAATACATATAACTATGAGATACTATAACGGCCCTGCCCTTGCACTAGACTAGGGGTTATAAGCCACATCACGTAACTCGACGTAGCGTAAATTTTGATCAAGTGCGCATGTGCAGTAAACTCCAAACGTACGATACGATTTACGCGCGGTGTATCGTTACACCGTATATCGTATCGTATCGTACGTAAATGCGTAATCCCAGATCAAATGAAAGTTGATTACTATAAGCATATGTGGTCGTGTTTTTCAAATAGTATCCAACACTCTCGTTCCGCCATCTCGTCAAAGTTGAATCTTCCATAACGGGCTGCTATTTCCGAGAGCACGGAGAATCTTGATGTCATCATCATCATCAAAAATAAAAACGTTAAGAATGTCTTCCATTTTTGAAATATACAAAAACACGACAATTTTTAGTTTATCTTATGAAAAACAAAGCAAATGAGAGTGCCGTCTGCTCGACTACTTAACCAATTTACAAGATACGCAAGAAGCGATGCTTCAAGCCTTTTTGAGCTCGTCGTGACTAGGCGACGTATCCTCTTTGCGTAACGTTGTAGCTTAGCACTACATCCGTGGATACGGGCGCTAGGGTGGTGCATCGTTACGTCGCGTCGCCTCTGCCGGTTTTCACCAATGAGAGCTACGTTACGCCTACGCGGTGGTTTGGCTTTCAGTCTCTATTAACTCTCCTAATCAAGTTAGCCTGTAAAATATGCAGGCAAAAACGTTGGGCGCGGGCTGACTGAGTGAGACACGCTCAGTGGATTTTTCGCCTTTGGCCTTACCCAGAGCCAACCCTGATTTTTACATTATTTTCTTTGTTTTTTAAAGTTATCACTCAAATTCGTGAAGTAGTCCATGATATAGTGGAGTTGATAAATAAATCAAACAACTGTGCATGGTCTTTCTCCACTGAATTTAATTTCTTATCTGTTAAAAATCCGATATGTTTCGTCAGTTTAGACTACCATCATGGGTGCCGACTCATGAATTTCATAGGAAAGATCGCATGGGAACGGTCACCTCCTATCGACCAATAACACGCTTTAAAGCTATCACGAGTTATCCGAAACCTATCCGATCACGGCCGAACTTCACCCGATTGCCGTGTATCGAAGGAACCTTCCTACACTTTCATACACCTGCCTCTGAGCACGAGAACGCTTGCTCTTGAAAAACGATAATCAAGTCAGCTTTGCGCATGCACCGTACAAAGTTGGCAGCTTCTGAGCCTTCTTATTGGTCGAAACCAAGGATGTGAACATTCCCAGGCGACCATTGTCTCGAAATTCAAGAATCGGCACCATGAGGGAGTTCTAAAAAAAACCCAAAGAAGAAGAAAATATAGACTTATTGCCTTATGTAAAATTGTATCAGAGTGAAGTTACTTTTATTTAAGTGTTTAAGTTATTACTCAAATTGTAGTCCATGATGGTGGACTGTTGGAGAATAAATCAATCAACTATGCATGGTCTTTCTCCACTGAATTTAATTTCTTATCTGTTAAAAATCTGACATAAGAGGGTTCTAAAAAAACTCAGAGAAGAAGAAAATATACTTATTGCCTTATGTAAAATTGTATCAAAGTGAAGTTACTTATTCTATTATTTATTTAAGTGTTTAAAAGTTATTACTCAAATTGTAGTCCATGATGGAACTGAAACTATGCATGGTCTTTCTCCACTGAATTTAATTTCTTATCCGTTTCGTCAGTTTAGACTACCATCATCAGGGAGTTCTAAAAAACCCAAAAAATTGTGTCGGAGTGAAGTTTACTTATTCTTTTCCACAAAAGGGTTGATTCATTTTGTTATAAATTTGTTTTTTATATATGAGAATTACTTATTCTTTTCTACAAAAGGATTGATTCATTTTGTTATAAATTTGTTTTTTATATATGAGAATTTATATATCTTAATTTAAAAGAATAATTTACATTTCTTTTTTTTTATTTATTAAAATTTTATATCAACCATTACAATTAACAAAATCGCTTACCATTGTTTCAGCATTGCAAAGCAGTTTTGATCGAATGAAAAAAAACCATATATTTAAAAAGCCATTAAAAAACTACCCATATTAACCGGTTGTTTCTCTTCTGACTATGTCAGAAGGGAATGACGTTAATATGATTACCTATCCGATCACGGCCGAACTTCACCCGATTGCCGCGTATCGAAGGAACCTTCCTACACTTTCATACACCTGCCTCTGAGCACGAGAACGCTTGCTCTTGAAAAACGATAATCAAGTCAGCTTTGCGCATGCACCGTACAAAGTTGGCAGCTTCTGAGCCTTCTTATTGGTCGAAACCAAGGATGTGAACATTCCCAGGCGACCATTGTCTCGAAATTCAAGAATCGGCACCATGAGGGAGTTCTAAAAAAAACCCAAAGAAGAAGAAAATATAGACTTATTGCCTTATGTAAAATTGTATCAGAGTGAAGTTACTTTTATTTAAGTGTTTAAGTTATTACTCAAATTGTAGTCCATGATGGTGGACTGTTGGAGAATAAATCAATCAACTATGCATGGTCTTTCTCCACTGAATTTAATTTCTTATCTGTTAAAAATCTGACATAAGAGGGTTCTAAAAAAACTCAGAGAAGAAGAAAATATACTTATTGCCTTATGTAAAATTGTATCAAAGTGAAGTTACTTATTCTATTATTTATTTAAGTGTTTAAAAGTTATTACTCAAATTGTAGTCCATGATGGAACTGAAACTATGCATGGTCTTTCTCCACTGAATTTAATTTCTTATCCGTTTCGTCAGTTTAGACTACCATCATCAGGGAGTTCTAAAAAACCCAAAAAATTGTGTCGGAGTGAAGTTTACTTATTCTTTTCCACAAAAGGGTTGATTCATTTTGTTATAAATTTGTTTTTTATATATGAGAATTACTTATTCTTTTCTACAAAAGGATTGATTCATTTTGTTATAAATTTGTTTTTTATATATGAGAATTTATATATCTTAATTTAAAAGAATAATTTACATTTCTTTTTTTTTATTTATTAAAATTTTATATCAACCATTACAATTAACAAAATCGCTTACCATTGTTTCAGCATTGCAAAGCAGTTTTGATCGAATGAAAAAAAAACCATATATTTAAAAAGCCATTAAAAAACTACCCATATTAACCGGTTGTTTCTCTTCTGACTATGTCAGAAGGGAATGACGTTAATATGATTACCTATCCGATCACGGCCGAACTTCACCCGATTGCCGCGTATCGAAGGAACCTTCCTACACTTTCATACACCTGCCTCTGAGCACGAGAACGCTTGCTCTTGAAAAACGATAATCAAGTCAGCTTTGCGCGTGCACCGTACAAAGTTGGCAGCTTCTGAGCCTTCTTATTGGTCGAAACCAAGGATGTGAACATTTCCAGGCGACCATTGTCTCGAAATTCAAGAATCGGCAACATGAGGGAGTTCTAAAAAAAACCCAAAGAAGAAGAAAATATAGACTTATTGCCTTATGTAAAATTGTATCAGAGTGAAGTTAATTTTATTTAAGTGTTTAAGTTATTACTCAAATTGTAGTCCATGATGGTGGACTGGTGGAGAATAAAGCAATCAACTATGCATGGTCTTTCTCCACTGAATTTAATTTCTTATCTGTTAAAAATCTGACATAAGAGGGTTCTAAAAAAACTCAGAGAAGAAGAAAATATACTTATTGCCTTATGTAAAATTGTATCAGAGTGAAGTTACTTATTCTATTATTTATTTAAGTGTTTAAAAGTTATTACTCAAATTGTAGTCCATGATGGAACTGAAACTATGCATGGTCTTTCTCCACTGAATTTAATTTCTTATCCGTTTCGTCAGTTTAGACTACCATCATCAGGGAGTTCTAAAAAACCCAAAAAATTGTGTCGGAGTGAAGTTTACTTATTCTTTTCCACAAAAGGGTTGATTCATTTTGTTATAAATTTGTTTTTTATATATGAGAATTACTTATTCTTTTCTACAAAAGGATTGATTCATTTTGTTATAAATTTGTTTTTTATATATGAGAATTTATATATCTTAATTTAAAAGAATAATTTACATTTCTTTTTTTTTATTTATTAAAATTTTATATCAACCATTACAATTAACAAAATCGCTTACCATTGTTTCAGCATTGCAAAGCAGTTTTGATCGAATGAAAAAAAACCATATATTTAAAAAGCCATTAAAAAACTACCCATATTAACCGGTTGTTTCTCTTCTGACTATGTCAGAAGGGAATG
This sequence comes from Oxystoma pomonae, assembly GCA_963921995.1. Classification (NCBI taxonomy): domain Eukaryota; kingdom Metazoa; phylum Arthropoda; class Insecta; order Coleoptera; family Brentidae; genus Oxystoma; species Oxystoma pomonae. The sequence continues at coordinate 102,754,673 of OY998166.1, read as the reverse complement.
ACGTTAATATGATTAGGTTTTTTTTAAGTGGCTTTTTAAACATATATGGTTTTTTTTTCAACCATGGGCTCCGGTTCCCTACCCTTTTTCTGTAAGTATGTTAAAATTTAACTTATTGGAGTTTTTTCGCCGATTTCCAATTTTTTTAATTTCAGTTCTACATTACTGAGAGTACTGTGGTCCGTTAATTCGGCCACAAAGTGATTTTTTCGAAAAACTTTAAATTAGAAAGTAGATCTCGGAAAAATCCTATAAAATTGACAGGACAACTCTGTCCCAAAAATGTCCAGTGCACCATGAGGGAGTTCTAAAAAAAACCCAAAGAAGAAGAAAATATAGACTTATTGCCTTATGTAAAATTGTATCAGAGTGAAGTTACTTTTATTTAAGTGTTTAAGTTATTACTCAAATTGTAGTCCATGATGGTGGACTGGTGGAGAATAAATCAATCAACTACGCATGGACTCTCTCCACTGAATTTAATTTCTTATCTGTTAAAAATCTGACATAAGAGGGATCTAAAAAAACTCAGAGAAGAAGAAAATATACTTATTGCCTTATGTAAAATTGTATCAGAGTGAAGTTACTTATTCTATTATTTATTTAAGTATTTAAAAGTTATTACTCAAATTGTAGTACAAGATGGAACTGGAACTATGCATGGTCTTTCTCCACTGAATTTAATTTCTTATCTGTTGAAAATCTGACATAAGAGGGTTCTAAAAAAACTCAGAAAAGAAGAAAATATACTTATTGACTTATGTAAAATTGTATCAGAGTGAAGTTACTTATTCTATTATTTATTTAAATATTTAAAAGTTATTACTCAAATTGTAGTCCTAGATGGAACTGAAACTATGCATGGTCTTTCTCCACTGAATTTAATTTCTTATCCGTTTCGTCAGTTTAGACTACCATCATCAGGGGGTTCTAAAAAACCCATGTATGTAAAATTGCATCAGAGTGAGAAGAAGAAAATATTCTTATTGCCTTATGTAAAATTGTGTCGGAGTGAAGTTTACTTATTCTTTTCCACAAAAGGGTTGATTCATTTTGTTATAAATTTGTTTTTTATATATGAGAATTACTTATTCTTTTCTACAAAAGGATTGATTCATTTTGTTATAAATTTGTTTTTTATATATGAGAATTTAGATATCTTAATTTAAAAGAATAATTTACATTTCTTTTTTTTTATTTATTAAAATTTTATATCAACCATTACAATTAACAAAATCGCTTACCATTGTTTCAGCATTGCAAAGCAGTTTTGATCGAATGAAAAAAACCATATATTTAAAAAGCCATTAAAAAACTACCCATATTAACCGGTTGTTTCTCTTCTGACTATGTCAGAAGGGAATGACGTTAATATGATTAGGTTTTTTTTAAGTGGCTTTTTAAACATATATTTTTTTTTTCAACCATGGGCTCCGGTTTCCTACCCTTTTTCTATAAGTATGTTAAAATTTAACTTATTGGAGTTTTTCGCCGATTTCCAATTTTTTTAATTTCAGTTCTACATTACTGAGAGTACTGTGGTCCGTTAATTCGGTCACAAACTGATTTTTTTGAAAAACTTTAAATTAGAAAGTAGATCTCGGAAAAATCCTATAAAAGTTGACAGCACAACTCTGTCCCAAGAATGTCCAGTGGAGAAAGTTTTCTGGACAATTCAGCAGTTCATTGGACAACCAAATCTGTAAGAAATGTTGTCCAAGGCATATCCATTGGATAATACAATTTTCAACACGTTGGACGGCTCTCGGACTTCCCAAAAATGTCCAATATTTTGACTATTGTACCCATCGATGTACTAGTACGTCGATGATTGTACCACTATACTAAATCCAATGGTTATCCAGTGGAACAAAATTCTGTCCAAAAGTTATCCATTGGCTATCCAAATCTTTATGGCTCACTGTTGATAAAAAAATAGAATGTATATCCGTTGGTCTAATTTTCTTAGTACACTGGATATATTTGTTCCAATGGATATCCAGTGGACAGTTTTGTCAAAACCACTCCAACATCATAAGTCTGATTGTCGATCCCCGAGGAAATACTAAAATACCAATTAGTCTAAAGTAATGAAAAATACTTAACTATAATAAACAAACGATTCGGCTAGATATGAGAGAAATGTTATTTATTAATGTGCCAACCAGGCCAAGCCGGATTGACATAGATTTTTTGATAAATATTCAATGTTTAGTCAATGTATAAAGTACATCACTTTGGAAGACACAAAATGGACGTCCGCCGGATATAGTTTATTTTTGGTCCGATGGACCAAGAAACGTCGTTATTCATTGGATATCCAAAAACTAACTTGAAAAAAAGTAGTTCTTTATGGATCAAAATTGGAAGTCCTTTGGACTCAGTTTTTTCGTCATCCACTGTATCAGGAAAAACCTTTGTCCAATGGATGTCCATAAATGGTTCATGGACAATGCGGGCGGTTCTGGACAAAAAATGGCTGTCCGATGGACAATTTGTGCTGTCTGGTTATTATTTATAATTAATTAAAAAGTCTCTGATCTACAGCGACTGAAAGTTGGTAAAATTCTTTGAAAACCGCTTTCTAGGCATGCCTGAAGTCGCGTGTTGTTGATTATATATTATTATTTCTAGTAAGAGCAGTACAAATGAGGTATCAAATTAAATTGCCAAAAGTATCTGACAGACTGACATTTATTCGGGTACCGATAGTCGAGGGTAACGGACTATCGATCAATACATAAACCAGATAAGAGGGGTTGAAGGGGTAGGTATGGGTATTATTAAGTGCTAAAAGGGAGGGGGAAGGGGTTACAAAAATCTTATAAAGTTTCGTAGGGGGGGGGGGCAGGTGTCAAAATTTAGTACAGTAAAATTGTCATTTGAAGTCGAAAAAAAACAGGACAGGCTGAGTTTTTTGTATGTTCTTTGGGGGCTGAAAGTAAAATTCCCAAGTTTGCATTTCCCCCACTTCTCGGGAACTATCCGTAATTTTCAAAAAACTTTAAAACCGATTTTCTCCATTTTTGTTGGTCGGAGACAAAAAAGTGTATAGAAAAAAGTCTTTAGCAAAAAATTTGCAATATTTTTTGTGACAGATTCAACTCTCTGTAGTTAGTTTTTAAAAAGATAGAGGGCGTTGAAGTTACGAAAAATCAGTTTTAACCGAGTTTAACGTATTTTGACCCACAAAAATTGACTAAATGCCAGTCATTTGTACTGCTCTTACTATAAATAATAATATATATAATCCACAACAAGTGACTTCATGCACGCCCAGAAAGCGGTTCTCAAAGAATTTTACCGACTTTCAGTTGCTATAGCTGAGAAACTGTTTAATTAACTTTTTCATTTATTTTTTTAAATCTTTTTTTGTTGGTTAAAATACCTCAAAACTAACTACAGAAAGTTGAGCATTAGGACAAAAATGTTGAAAATTTTATGCCCAATATTTTTGTTCTCAGACTTTTTCGCCTCCGACCAATAGAAATGGAGAAAAATCGATTACAAAGTTTTTTCAAACACAACACAAACTTGCGGGATCTTACTTACTTTTAGACACCCCCCAACAACATACAGGGTGTATTCTTTAAACGGAACGGTGCTTCTAGCGGGTTAGAGTTTGGTTTTATAAAAAAAATCCAAAAACACGTCAACTGAGATTTTTAATTTTCTTTAATCGTGCTATCTTGGATTTTTTATATCGTTTTGTTTACGAGATATGGCAAAAAAATATTTAAAAAAAAAATAGGACACCCTGTATATTCAACCAAATTCTAACCCGCTAGAAGCACCATTCCGTTTAAAGAATCCACCCTGTATAAAAACTTTAGCCTCCCCGGATTTTTCCGAAGTACCCCCCTTATATATGACAATTTTAATGTACTATAATTGTAGTGGTTGAGATACGGTTCTGATTTTTTTTTTAATTTGTAAAAAAGTAACTTTATCAGTTTTCGATAATAATAATTTTATAGACATGAGTTTAATTTGAACGGGTGAAAACAATTATTTTAGCTGTAAACAATAATAAATAAAAAGGTTTTTACCTTTATTTGGTGCTTGCTTTCTTTCTGTACTGTGTGAATTTTCAGGGAAGAAGTCCAGGTGCGGGTGAAAGAAGTGCACTTTAAGTGACATGTTACATCCCATGGCCAGCGGCGCACAGTGGTTTAAAACGGTCAAATTTCGGAAAACAGTAAATATCGTTAAGAGTATTTAACAGATAAACTTGAAATTTTGTACATATATTTAACACATATTTACCAATTTCTTTTTATCTAAACCTCCCCCCTTCCTCTTGCTGGGTGTAGGGTAAAAAATGTTTAATATAGATAAAAAGGTAAAGAATTGCTCAATATTACTAGTTTGATTGATGATTGATTTTTCCATAAACTACTGCCGCCCTCATTTGTGTTGTGACATAGGCGTACTTAGGGGAGGGGGTCTGATGCCTCTCCAGGTCCGACAGTCCCTTAAATTTTTATTTTTTTGTAGAATCAAACAAAAAGTATTAATTTTTTTTTTGGATTCTGGCAAATTCTTGTCGCTCACTTATTCCTATAAATTTAATAAATAGTAAGGTGGTAGAAAGTTAACAAATTCAATATATTTATCCCAAATTAGAATTTATTGTCCAAATAAACCTACAATTATTATACAAAAAATTAAAAAAAACTTTTTATTGTAAAAATATCCCACTAATTTACGTTACACCTTAAAAAATATAATTTGTAAATATACTTAATAATAATTAAAAATGTCAATATTAGTGGCAAGCCTTGAGCATTCCCTTGAATGGTTTGTGCGATATTTTCTAGTCTTTATTTCGTGCTTCTTAGAAAATGTTTGCGAACATGACAACACAAACACAAAATTGCAGGTAAAATGTTTTGATAAAATTACATTAAAAGGCGAAAAATTTTGTTAAAAATTGAAGTCCAGTATTTTATTCCCTATATATTTTATTTCTGCTGTTATTTGATTGTGCCAATTGTAACTAGAGACCTGATAAGGTGGAATTTGAGTTACGTTGGCAACGCCGGCGCCGCATCCGCTATTAATCGAGCCTCAAGCCCGAGACAGCAGAGTTTCTAGAATTTCCAGAAGCCCGTATTCGACCTGCGTGTTGCTCGACGAGAATTTTCGCAAGCGCTCTTTAACAGTATTTAAGTCGCCGTAGTCCGCTTTGCTAGGTTAGTTTATCGTAAGAGGAATTGTAAGCGGTTGAACTGTTATGATAAATAGAAGTAGTAATAGAGAGTTTTAGTAGTGATACGTTCCAATATCGGATCGGTTGCTTCGTTTTTTCGTAAAAAGTTAGTCACAAGATGGAAAGATTTTTATTAAATAAGGAAATTGATAGATCGAGACATAGTGATCAAGCATCGACAAGTGACGGAGGAGTAAAAAGAAGGAAACATCACAAATACGATGATAGCTATTTAAACTTTGGTTTTACTTCAGTAGAAGTAAATCATGAGGAAAGACCGCAGTGTGTGCTCTGTTTGAAAATATTAGCGGACGAAAATATGCTCCCAAGTAAGCTAAAACGACATCTCGAAACCATTCATCCTACGATGGTTGGAAAGTCACGCGAATTTTTCACAAGAAAGTTGCAGAATGTACGAAAACAAAAGAACGTGTTTACTCAACAAACTTCAGTACCTAGCAACACACTGCTGTCCTCTTTCAAAGTGGCATACAGGGTGGCGAAGTGCAAGAAACCTCACACCATCGCAGAAGAACTTATTTTACCGGCTGCTGTCGACATGGTTAACATTATGATAGGAGAATCGTCGGGAAAACTAATTTCAAAGGTACCTTTATCTAACAACACTATTAGTCGAAGAATCCATCATATAGCTGAGGATCTTAATGATCAATTGATAGAGAAAATGAAAGGCAAGGAATTTGGTCTGCAACTTGATCAGGCTACTGACAGTAATAAAGATGCACACCTCATTTGTTACGTACGCTTCCTGGATGATAATATTATTGTTGAAGACCTTCTTTTCTGCAAAAGTATCGATGAAAGCGGAAAGGCTCAAGACTTGTTTCAAATTCTTGACAAGTTTATAACAGAGAATAAATTAGATTGGGAGAAGTGTATTGGAGTTTGTACAGATGGCGCTCGATCAATGTCTGGACGTTATGGTAGATTGCAAGCACTTATTCGCAGTAAACCACCGTATGCCATGTGGACCTATTACATTATTCATAGGGAAGCACTTGCATCGAAGTCGTTGGGCTGTGAATTGAATTTGGTTATGGAACGTATCATAGACGTAGTTAACTACATAAAAACTAGGCCGCTAAAAACCAGACTATTCAAAATTCTTTGTATGGACATGGAAGCTAAACACACTGCGCTGCTATATTACTCCAGTGCACGATGGCTTTCACGTGGAAACGTCTTATCCCGTACATTCGAGCTACATCAAGAAATCCACATTTTTCTGGAAAAGGAAGGTCATGCAAGCTCCAGATACTTTAAGGACTTTTTGCTAAAACTGGCATATTTGTGCGATATATTTGACAAACTGAAGGCCTTAAATCTGTCTCTCCAAGGCAATCTATCAGAGAAAATTGCAGCATTTAGGAAAAAACTGCAGTTGTGGATATGAAAAATTAATGAACATGGTGCTCAAGATTGTTTTCCAGAATTGCATAAATTCTCAGCCTCTAATAATCTCGTTATCTCTCAAGACTTGCTATCACTTTTCACCGAACACCTATTTCGAAACTCTCGGAATGGTTTTCAAAATACTTTACAGAAGAAAATGCCGAAAAATGTGCATGGATTCAAGATCCTTTCCATGCACAATCTCCACCAGAATTCACTTCACTAGAAGAAGAGAGTCTTATTAAACTCCCTTGCGACAACAGCCTAAAATCAAAATTCGCTGCTTTTGAGTTGGTGGAGTTTTGGGTATCCGTCAAAAATGAATATCCGGCTCTAAGTTTAAAAGCTTTGAGGATTCTTATCCCCTTTGCAACATCCTATTTATGCGAAGGAGTTATTTTCATGTGTTTTGTAACTAGTGCCAATATATTTACAATGGTGTTAAATAAAGTGTTGTACAACGCTTGCGCTTTGCTACTATACAGTAGGCAAGTTGCAAAGCACATATTTTATACATTATACATATGCAACACTTTGTTGGACACAACTATATATGCATATTGCGAGTAGGGGTGCCCTGACAAAATACTAAACCTGTAAGTGCGCCGCAAACTGAAAAAGTTTGGGAACCACTGTACTCTATACAAAAAATACTTAAAAATATATACATACATCCATATTAACACAGCAAACCAAATCCGTTTGTGAGTATTTGTAGTAGTATATTCTAGTAGTATATTGGAACAACAACGCCACAATTTTAGAAACCTAATTCAGAGATATTGACAGCTACAACCTATGCAGTCATAAAGTTAAGACATTGTAGTATATAACCACAAAGAAATCTCATTGCGGGAGGCTGCGGGAAGACAACTTTTCCTCTGTAGAACTTTGCATATATCAAAAAACCATAGTTTTTTTCTGTTATTTTAAGTTCTTTTGAAATTATAGATAACAATATTTTGTCTTTTAAGGCTTAAAAAAACTGCTGAGTTGCTTAGCCCTCTAAACGAAAAAAAGAAAGAGGAAAATTGACAGCGGTTTTTGTTTAAGACATAAATAAAAGACGGGTTGCAGATGGAGGAAAAAACTTTGGCGTCCAATTTTTCAAAATTCCAAATAATTCTAAAAAAAACGAATATAGGTTTAAATTAAGTGGACAATCCTCTACAAAAAAAATGAACACATTTTTCTATAAATCTTGATATGAATATACAGTTGGGGTCCCGAGACAAGAACAATTTATGCCCCCCCCCCCCTCACTAATAAATGTAAATTTTAGTTTTTTAATAAAAATTTAAGACGTGTTAGGTAACTAAAGTTGTGTTTTATTCAAGTAAATAAAATACTACCAAACTATAAAAACAAATATATACATATTTATTTTAGTTTGGTAACAATGGTAACTTAACATACTATTAGATATATATTATGGTTTATTTATAATTTATTTATATTGAGAGGTCAATAATTTAAAAGTCCGTTTCCTCGCTTTTTCATTGGCAAATTCTTTTATTAGAGTCGTTTTTGTAAGCAACATTCGTATCAATTGAAAACAAAGCTAAGCTGCTTAATCTATCGACCCATTTGTGATATGATAGTTTTTATTTACTAAACGTCCTCTCAAGAGTTGCCACTGTTACCGGTAATGTTAAAAACAATAAAAATGCGCTAAATGTTTGAACAAAGTTACTTTCTAGGACTCCGTATTGGTTAATAATTAGCTCAAAAAAAGCGCTAGTCGACCTATTATTATTTAGATCGTTTTTTACAAGTGGTAAAAGATGATTATATTCAATTACTAGAGAAGGCTCTATAATTATAATGAGAATGAGGTTTTTCTGGAAATAATCAGGTTTCTAAGTATTTAGTTTTATTGACCAAATTTGACCACACTCATTTTTATACTAGAAGGTAGCCCAACTAGTCTACTTATATGGCTCATAAAATCTTAGCCGTCGGCGCCCGACCAGGATTGTATGTTTTTTTTCCTACGAGCGTGCGTAAAAACGCTTTTCTCGCAGCCATTTCCGTGCGGAAAGTGCCACTTTTCACGCACGCTGTTGAGCACGCTTGTTGTTGAGCACGCTGTTGCTCAGTGATGAATCAGGAAGACTTGAAGTCGACGATGGCATTAAGCAACATAAGCAGTGGTACTTTCAATGTTACCGTGATTAATAATTACCATTAAAATTAATTTTTTAACCATAAAATTCGTAGTTTTGACTATTTTTTCATTTTTAGTCTGTTAGGTTTAACTAAAATAATGACAAAATATTTTGATATTCCGCACGCTCGTAGGAAAAATGTTGTACCTAACGCGTGCGGAAAGTATTTTCCGCACTTACGGCTTGCCTGAACTCCACTGACGCGTCGTTCGTGCAAACGCCGGTGCGTGCGGAAAAGTATAACTTCGTGCAGAAAAGTATAACTTTCCGCACTTGTTAGGTAAATAATTTTACGACTTTTTAAACCCCTTATTAACTTTTGATTTAGACATCCGATCTAAAAAAGTTTAGACTTTCTAGAAAGAAAAATGAATAAAGTTTTAGGTTCAAAATAAAAATTTTGCATTTTTTTTTAAATCCAAGATGGCCGACACCTTCTAAAAATAAGTACCTTTTAACCCTGAAAAAAAGTTATGTGCGACCCTGAACAAAATATAGGTTATTGCACTAATGCCCTCACACTTTGACGTTAGTTTAAAGTATAACCCATTTCGATCGCTTAAGAAATAAAAAAGTTATGCGTCTTTAAATTATAAATGATTTGGCTCTGTTTAGCATTTTTTATGAAGGGACTCATTGGCACAATTTAAAATTTTTGAGAAATCAAAAATTTGTAGCATGAAGGAAAAAGCCTTGTATGTAGAACTCCCAAAAAATTTAAAAGTTTTAAAATCGGACGTGTAGCCCCCCCCCCAGGCTCAAAAGTTTTATCCAATGAAAAGTTTTACGGAATAAGGGCAAAAAAACAGAGCAAAAACATTCATGATTCAAATGCTTATAATTTTCTTATTTCTTAACCGATAAAAATAAGTAGTATTTCGAATTAGGGCCGAAATAAAAATAAAATTAAAATAAAATTAAATATTTTAAATAAAAAATGGATAAAAATAATATTTTTAGATTCTTTGATGATTTAAAGTAAAGTAAAAATTTTGTTAAAGAACAAAACTCACTGCATTATATTTTGCATTTTAAGCTACCCCCAAAATGCAATACAAAGTATATTTAATGTCGTAGGAAAGTATGATTTTTTTCATTATGATGAAGCGCTGAATCACTGTGTCCCTGCCCCTAAAAAAAGTCTACCGCGTTGCTACCAATTTCCCAAACCATCGAAAAGTAGTAAAAATAGGTAGGGGGATCACCTCGAAAACGGGGGTTGATGGGGGAAATCGAAGGTCATATTTGGATTCAGGAGGTCATTTTGTATAAGAATCGGCAAGAATGGTGTCAGAGCCGATTTTCATACAGACCAGTATTATTCGCTTCAGGATGGATGGATTACATAATCAAAGGTTATTAGGTAAAGTATATCATGGTTCTACTATTTTATTGTTTTTAAATTAAACAATTAACGTTAAGACCTTAACACCATAAAAAAGCGTAGAAAATCGTTATCAGAAAAAAAGGATGTACACAAACTCGTTAAAGTGACATAGGTGCTCATTAAATTGAAGTAAAGATGATTATTGTATTCTAATAGTGCAGTACGATAGGTCAACACAAACAAGATATCATAATGGGACAATTAAATAACAATTTATGGTAATCCTAATACTAATATGGGTTACCCTGGTGTGTGAATGTAATTTTTGAACAGTATAAAGTGCGTATCAATTATATTGACTATGTTTCAATCCAGTTCACCTTCTCAAAAAATTTCATCGAAATCGGTTAAGTCCCCAGCAAACACAAATCGTCGGCATTGAATCGGGCCAATTTCACGTCAACAAACGTCGGCAGTGTGTCGGCATCGGCGACTACACTCTGGCCCGATGTTGGTCAGATTGCGATTTTCAGTTTTCTTTGTTAACTTTGTTTAATCGGTCGGAAGTCGGCAACTGACGATGGCTCGATTTATTATAGTCGACTTTTTGCTGAAGCCCATTTTATTTGCTTTAGGGTCGACGACGGTTTGATGGGAACTTTCTTTAATCGGACGAGAATCGGCAACTGACGATGGCCCGATTTACTATAGTCGACATTATGCCAACGCAAACCTTATCTGCGTTAGGGCCGATGATGGTCCGATAGGAACTATCTTTAATCGGTCGAAAATCGGCAACTGACGATGGCCAGATTTACTATAGTCGACTTTATGCCGACGCCTACTTTATCTGTTTTAGGGCCGACGACGGTCTGATTGGAACTTTGTTTAATCGGACGAGAATCGGCAACTGACGATGGCCCGATTTACTATAGTCGACATTATGCCAACGCAAACCTTATCTGCGTTAGGGCCGATGATGGTCCGATAGGAACTATCTTTAATCGGTCGAAAATCGGCAACTGACGATGGCCAGATTTACTATAGTCAACTTTATGCCGACGCCTACTTTATCTGCTTTAGGGCCGACGACGGTCTGATTGGGACTTTGTTTAATCGGACGAGAATCGGCAACTGACGATGGCCCGATTTACTATAGTCGACATTATGCCAACGCAAACCTTATCTGCGTTAGGGCCGATGATGGTCCGATTGGAACTATCTTTAATTGGTCGAGAATCGGCAACTGACGATGGCCCCATTTGCTATAGTCGACTTTATGCCGACGACCACTTTATCTGCTTTAGGGCCGACGATGGTCCGATTACGTCACCTAAAAATGTTTAAATTGCGTAATAGTTTCTTCCTAGTATGTAGAGATGGCTGTTCCCTGTATAGTGGAAGATAAAATTTTATATATATAATTGACTTGAAAAGATGGTGTTACTTCTCTACAAGAATCACCCCTTCTGCCACTTAAACTCGCCCGACTGGATAAAAAATAATGGTGGTCCGATGTCGTAAATCGACGTCGTGCCGATGACGACAAATTCGGCAATTGACATCGGAACAACGAAGGCCCAAGGGAAGCGTGTTTGCTGGGTCATTTCTTCAGGATTGAGAACCAATAGCAAACACATATCAAACACTTTCGCATTTATTATATTAGTAGGATGATTTAAAATGAAAATTTCCTTGTGACAGTTGTGACTATATTCTCAGGATTTCCTGACGTTTTTATAACAAAAAATAATTTTACATAAAAGATAAAGTGCACTAAAAAGTAGAAAATAATTTTTAGCATTCTGATATCATAATAATAAAAGCGATGGGCGCATTATAGGAAGTTTGGCCATGTTGTTTTTAAATTTATGTTATTGATTATACTATGATTATTCGCAAGGATCTGAATTCACTATAAAGCAGAGAAATGCAAGGGTAAGTAAATCCAACCCAACTCGACCCAAGCTACCCTAACATTTCTCTGACATAAAAAATTATTTTCTACTTTTTAGTGCACTTTATATTTTATAAAAGCTTGTTTTGCATAAAATTATTTTTTAATTTTTAGAATTGTATTCTAAATCGTCCATTTTGAATCCGCCATATTGAATTTCCAAAATCTGATAAAAATTCGTATTCCTTATCCCCAGAAACCCACGTATACCAATTTTGGTTGAAATCGGAGAAACTTAGACGTTTCAACAGTCAATCATAGAGGGTAAAAATGTCCAAGTTTTAATTTAGCATGGTTACTTTACCATTTTTTAATTGACTAAAAATGCTATCACCTTAACGAATATGTAAAAATTACAATTACGTATTTTAACATTACCCTGAAAAATGGTACATTATAAACCTAGGGAATAAAGTGCTACTACGGCGAAAGGTTTGTAGCCCGACCGTAGGGACAATTCGCTAAGGGATTAAAAGACGCTTTAGTCCCGAACTTTATATACTATTTTATGCACTTTAGGAAAAGAATATTGTTAAAATTACGTTATTTCTACGCCAAATGGTTCGTCGACTACAAGAAAGGGTGCTAAGAATGAAATCTTGGCCAAGAGTAAGTGCTGTTTGGCTTGACTTGCGATAAATTTAATTATAATTTTCCAGGGATTATTCTTTTTTATTTCCTGAGGGATTAAATTTACTTCTAATCCCTAAGCTGAGAGATTAAAATAAAAAATGCAGGATTTTTATTTTCTTTCGGTCGTATATGTGTCTTAATTACTATCTTCAAATCCATGGATCCACTAAACCACCAACCAACCATACCCCTGGTATTTTTAGAGTGCCCTCTACAGTTTGGTTATCGCACAGTAAAAGTAAATTTTTTTCTGAGCACAATAAGATTTTGTTATTACCGTCAAATTATTTTAGCCTTTTAAACGTCTCTCAAAAAGTTACAGAAAAAATAATAAAAATTTTGCACCCTTCCAAAAATATAATGCTTGCAAATATTCCTGATCAGTGACGACATATATTTCCTTGGTAAAACTTTTTGAGCATTAATAAAGTACAAAATCGTTTCTTAAACAGTAATAAAACATGTTTTATTTTACTATCTTATCTGCGAATTATTTTTTGTAGATGCCACATACCAAAAGACTACAGACAAACTATTCGAGTTTGTCTCAAGCTCGGCGGCACCGTTCGATCTGAGTCAAGTCAGTGGAGTGAGTCCATCTTGCCAAAGGGACAGCCAAAAATTTGTGGACGATCTAAAGAAATTTAAATTATGGGCTTTGCAGAGTAAGTTTAGTTCTACTGCTAGAAATATTCACGTTTAAGTTTTTATTAAATTGTTGTTTCTTAGAGCTTAAGCACGGTTATTACGTTTGCAGTACTAGTTTTCGGAGAAGATATGCACTTATCTGTAGATTCTCGAGTAAATAATTTATTATTTAACAACTTTCTTCAATAAGAATTTGGTTCACTTGTTGGTCCCCTTAACCAACCAAAGTCACCCGAATTTCGATATTTTTACGCAAAAACATACACAAACAAATTCCTTATCGCCGAAAATCATCTCATGTTTAATGCAAAATATGGCATGATTTAAGTGCGTCATTGAGCAATACTTTAAACATTTACACATGTCCATAGTCATGTATGTCTAGCGGCAGGCGGTACACGGAATATAAATGAAATCAATAAACCATTCTAGGGATTTTACGAACGGTAGTTGTCTACGTCATTATTAAGACAATGCCCCAAAAATGGAAAAAACCAATTAGTAATGCGGGAATAAGTCAACACCGGGAAAATAGCAAGCTTGCATGATAAGTAAGACAGCGAGGCTCATCGGTTTTTAGTTCACCCTGTTACACCCATCTTTTTCGAATACTCTTTTAGCCCATGTTTTCCAACAGCCACCTTTTGATTGTTTCGCGATTTATAATCGCTTGTAGACAAACTCTGGCCCAGTTCTAATCAGTTGCCAAAAATATATCAAAGGACATTCACCCGACTTCTGATCCAATGCACTATTTGTCACACATGAACGTAGATGAGACTTTTTATTTTCCTCCAACTAATCCAAACGAGGTTTTACAAATGATCAGGTCCATGAAAAACAGAAAGGCGGCAGGTGATTTGCTAGCTAATCTTTCAAAAGTAGTGGAAAGTTTAGCTCGCAAACACAAGAGTTCCTTACTAAGCATAAAATCATAAATTCTAGTGAATTTGGCTTTAAGACAGACGCCTTGGCGGCAGTATTTTTTGTGACTTATCAAAAGCTTTTGATTGTGTTAGTCACGAAATACTGTTGCTCAAGCTCTCAGTTTGTGGTTTTCGGGATATTTCTAATGTCGTATCTTTCTCGTCGAGAGCAGGCTGTGTATATGGATAGGAATACTGCTTTATACTTTCTCAAAAGCAAAAATGGTGTCTTGGGGTGCCAGACAAAAACTTTTCAATTCTACAGTTATTAATTCCCTGACAGGTTCACTTGCTGTCTGGGGCCTAAGGTACACTGATACTCTAGTAAAAAATCCACTCTCTCTCCCCCGCTCTACATCGTCTGGTCTTCTAAGATGGAAACTGGCTCAATACATATTTCCCTTGTCATCTTTAAAATGATAATAAACTTTCTCATTAAACTCCAAAGCATGCCTAACTCACGTCTTCCAAAAATCTGTTTTGAACGGCAATTGCTACTAATAAATATGACTGACTCTAAAGAACCACGCACAATTTAAATGAAAACTGGATATCAGTGGAATTTCAACCCCGTTTAAGTATGTTATTGGGACAGACCCTTAGAGCAATTTGTCTCATAGGCACAGGTGCCGATATCTACCATAGTGAGCCAAAAAAGAATCAATTTCCACTAAAATGAGAACGCTGAATTCAAAAATTAAATTTATTTTGACACCTGTCAAACTCCGTCGAAAAGGAGGAAAAGTAACTAATGAAATTGAAGTTTTTGGAAAAACGAATACCTTCTTTTCACTCTGTTGAAGACATTAAATCGGAGACTGTAAAAAAAGTGACAGTTGTCTTAACTGTCATTTACTGTTATGGGGAAAACCACTGCCGCGATGACACATATTTACGAGTGGGGACTCGAAATGCACTAAATTGAGGTCAATGAACTCAAAAATTTTTGTTTTGTTTTGACACCTGTCAAACCCTATCAATGGCGGAAAGCTAATTAATGAACTTGAAGTTTTTGGAATGCATATACCTTTTATAATAAGTCAATTAAAAAAAGTGACAGTTCTGTTAATTGTCATGAGGAGAACCACTGGTGCGATGACACATATTTACGAGTGGGGACTCGAACTACACTAAATTGAGGTCGATGAACTTAAAAATGGCATTAATTTTTGACGCATATCAAACCCTGTCAAAATGGCAAATAAATAATTTGTGATTTTGTGCTTCTAAATAATGTAAAAATAAGTGATAGTTGTTTTAACTGTCATTGAAAAAACTACCAGTGAAGTAAAATATGTTTCTACGAATGTTGACACAAACTTCAGTTTTGAAACTAAAAAAATCAAGCAGAATCTCTTGATTGTTATCGATAACTTATAACTAACTATATTAACTATTCTCTTAACGTATAAACTGTTTTTTTTTTTCTACCCACGTTTGTGGTTTATTTATTTAACTCAACTTTAACTTTAGTGGAACAACTATGTGTTTTTTTTATAAAAACTTCTCTTTTCTGCCATTTGGTGAAGTGTCAAGACCCTTAATTTACTCTTGCTTTGTTATCCTTGACTATTTTATATATATATTTTTTAAGTTAATCTATGTAATTCCCCAGAAGCAATAAATAAATTGAATTGAATATATGGACCGTGTCACATCTGGCCGTCAACCTATTTCATGTGGCGTGCCTCAGAAATCCGCGTTGGGTCCGATCGTATTTTTGTTATATATTATTGACCTTGACGTCACAGGCCTCTTCTCATTGCTCGCTGACGATTGCACAATTTCTTAGTCTGAAGAAGATGTCAACCAACTTACTGCTAACATGTCATCTGATCTTTTAAAAATTAAACAATGGTGCGATGCTAATTAACTTTTTCTTAATACGAATTAAACAAATATTATTGGATTTAATTGCACAGTTGATAATATTAATATGAGCAGTGAGCAGTTGGCAGTAACAAATTTTTGGGGTTGGTTGTGGAGACTAACCTTAAGTTTGAACAGCACATCTTAAAATTAAACATAAAACTGGCATCTGGATGTTATTCTGTTCGTGTAACTTTTCAGGAACTTGGAAATGAAATAGCACAAAATGTTTATTTTGCAAATGTAGAATCATATCTCAGAGTTGCATTTACATTCTAAAGAGCATGTTCTCAACATCTATTTCGGACCGACGACAAAGGGCAGTTAGAAATTTGTGTAACGCTTATCCCAGAACTCACTGCAGGCAGCTTTTTGTTAGAAAAAACATCTTAACTCTTACATGTCTGTTTATTTTAGAAAGTGCATGCTTGATTCATAAAAAAAGAGGCCAATTTCCCAACCACCAACAAGCTTACATCACCCGTCAAAGAAATAATATTCCTCTTCCAATCCCTCGCTCCAGTTTGGTTAGAAATTCATTCATTTACAATGGTATTAAAATAATACAATCATCTTAGTTTGAAATTAAGAAATATCCAGATGATAAATTACTTTAGGAAGTCCCTAAAAAAATACGTGCTAGGTAAAGCTTTTTACAGTATATATCATTATTGTAAAAAAATGTGATATTTAATTTTAAGTTCTTGACTGACTAAAAGGTTAAAACAGAAATTTAGTATAATTTTCTTTCAATGTATTGTGGCGTAGAATATCCCGTTTTTAAATCCTGTATACTTGTTATGTTTCATTAATACCATTTAATTGCTTCCACATTTTTTAGTTCGTTTAATTAAGCTTTGTCAATTAATACTTGTACTTCATTCATTCATAGATATTTTCACTTGGAAGGCGCTTGATTCCTGGTTCCTATACCAACATACATACTTTTTGTCTAAGATTTTTAAGCCCTGATATTTGTCTGTGACCCAAACCTTTTCTGCCTTTAATTTTTCCTATTACAAAGGCAACAAATTTTAATTTTTTCGTCGGTAAAACTGTTTATGACTGAAGTAGAGCACCATTTGAGAATTATGTCTCTACATATTATAAGAACTACTATACTTAATGATTAGTCTAATATTAAATCTAATTAACTTATAGCTAAAAAACAAAAGATCAAAAGATCTTGGGTGGAAATAACGAAAATTCAAACTTGGATGAGTATCCCACAAAATACACACAAAAGATCAAAGCGAAAATAGAAATGATTAAACGATGTTTCGCCCTGGGTAACCAGCGTGGGCTCATCAGTAGTTTCACTGGTCACCCTCCACTATACATCATTAAACACCATCATACACTTAGATTTCCAACCTTGAACCACTCACAAATAGGCATCGTTCCGCACTGGTACTTACTTATCCAAGTTACCTGATACGAATTCGTCCTGGCGTGTTAATATTTCCAGTAGGATTATGCTCCTAGGGCAATTAAAACAAAGAAGAAGTTAAAAAAACCTCCAAATCAGTTACTTCAACCGAATTCGTATCAGGTAACTTGGATAAGTAAGTACCAGTGCGGAACGATGCCTATTTGTGAGTGGTTCAAGGTTGGAAATCTAAGTGTATGATGGTGTTTAATGATGTATAGTGGAGGGTGACCAGTGAAACTACTGATGAGCCCACGCTGGTTACCCAGGGCGAAACATCGTTTAATCATTTCTATTTTCGCTTTGATCTTTTGTGTGTATTTTGTGGGATACTCATCCAAGTTTGAATTTTCGTTATTTCCACCCAAGATCTTTTGATCTTTTGTTTTTTATTTTCTTTTCGGTTGAAGTAACTGATTTGGAGGTTTTTTTAACTTCTTCTTTGTTTTAATTGCCCTAGGAGCATAATCCTACTGGAAATATTAACACGCCAGGACGAATTCGTATCAGGTAACTTGGATAAGTAAGTACCAGTGCGGAACGATGCCTATTTGTGAGTGGTTCAAGGTTGGAAATCTAAGTGTATGATGGTGTTTAATGATGTATAGTGGAGGGTGACCAGTGAAACTACTGATGAGCCCACGCTGGTTACCCAGGGCGAAACATCGTTTAATCATTTCTATTTTCGCTTTGATCTTTTGTGTGTATTTTGTGGGATACTCATCCAAGTTTGAATTTTCGTTATTTCCACCCAAGATCTTTTGATCTTTTGTTTTTTAGTTTCTTTTCGGTTGAAGTAACTGATTTGGAGGTTTTTTTAACTTCTTCTTTGTTTTAATTGCCCTAGGAGCATAATCCTACTGGAAATATTAACACGCCAGGACGAATTCGTATCAGGTAACTTGGATAAGTAAGTACCAGTGCGGAACGATGCCTATTTGTGAGTGGTTCAAGGTTGGAAATCTAAGCGTATGATGGTGTTTAATGATGTATAGTGGAGGGTGACCAGTGAAACTACTGATGAGCCCACGCTGGTTACCCAGGGCGAAACATCGTTTAATCATTTCTATTTTCGCTTTGATCTTTTGTGTGTATTTTGTGGGATACTCATCCAAGTTTGAATTTTCGTTATTTCCACCCAAGATCTTTTGATCTTTTGTTTTTTAGTTTCTTTTCGGTTGAAGTAACTGATTTGGAGGTTTTTTTAACTTCTTCTTTGTTTTAACTTATAGCTAGTTAAAATAATGACAAATTAAATCAATCACTTTCCTCTCGACAAAGCGTCCAACAGTAATCCGCTAAAATTGAAACATTCCACTTCCCTTGGTATATTTTTTTCATATTTGCAAGTTCTTGATGTAATCGTTCTCCATGTTCGTCACTTACATTTCCACATTTTTCGGGGAAGTAGTCCAAGTCAGAGTGTAGAAAGTATATTTTTAAGGACATATTACATCCCATGTTTTCATATTGTAATTGTAATTGTGTATATTACTTATTCTGTTATTATAAACTCGGTTATAAATACCCTAAAGGTGTAGAACTTGTCAATTTTGTAGCTAGTACTTACTCTAATAAATTAAATACCTAATTTAAATAAATACGTATAGGAGTAAAATTACGATACACGTTTTTTTACAAACTTACAAACAAGATAAACTGTAGGTTTCTCTTTTTAAACAAAATACATATAATAGGAGCGTCGTTTTTGTTTTTTATAAATAAAAGCAAAAGCAAAGAGGAGATACATGAAAAGCTAAGAGAGAAGAATATTTTTTGTTTCATCATCGAAAAATTCTGGCAGACTATAATAGGATTTTTTCTCTAAAAATGTTTTTAAGGTTTTTTTCAATTTTTTTGTGGTTTAGATTTCTGAGATTTGAAGGTAGGGAGTAATATTAATTGTTACATTTTTTTGTATGTATGAAAAGTTTTTAGATTATCGTTTTTGCTGGTGTCATATTCATGGGTCCTTCTTTGATGCAAGAACAGGTCTGGATTATTTATTAAGAATTCTCTTTTTAAACAAAATACATATAATAGCGTCGTTTTTGTTTTTTATAAATAAAAGCAAAAGCAAAGAGGAGATACATGAAAAGCTAAGAGAGAAGAATATTTTTTGTTTCATCATCGAAAAATTCTTGCAGACTATAATAGGATTTTTTCTCTAAAAATGTTTTTAAGGTTTTTTTCAATTTTTTTGTGGTTTAGATTTCTGAGATTTGAAGGTAGGGAGTAATATTAATTGTTACATTTTTTTGTATGTATGAGAAGTGCGGTGTATCAGTTTTTAGATTATCT
This sequence comes from Oxystoma pomonae, assembly GCA_963921995.1. Classification (NCBI taxonomy): domain Eukaryota; kingdom Metazoa; phylum Arthropoda; class Insecta; order Coleoptera; family Brentidae; genus Oxystoma; species Oxystoma pomonae. Next base: position 102,734,790 of record OY998166.1, on the reverse strand, counting down.
TTTTTCCTGGTGTCATATTCATGGGTCCTTCTTTGATGCAAGAGCAGTTCTGGATTATTTATTAAGAATTTTACATACTCAAGAATAGAGACTTTACTTTATCGCTTATTTCGGGCATGCGCAGATATGAGGTAATAACGGAATCCCTTACTAACCGATAAAGTTTGACGTTACCTGCGGGAGAATACCGTATTCTTATTATTATTTACATGGTTGCCGACAGTAAAACGTTAAGTAGAAAAACAAAAAATTTAAATTAATTTTTGAATGCAAATATGTTCTGTATTATTTTTAATTGCAAACATAAGTGTCAATTTTTGTTTAATCATTTTCTTTGGCTAGAATTTTGTAAGAAATGTAAAACATTGATTTGCACTGGCAACTATGACAAGTGATTTTGATCTGTCTATCATAACCTCCCTTTTCTCTGTTGTGTTTTTGAGTTTTTAAAGATTAATAATAATCAAAATTCACCGTAAAAAAACAGGAATAAGATATTCTAAATGAAAAATATTATTGGACAAATTCTTTTTGTAAATCTTTATAATAATAAATACCGTATAAAGTCGGCCATAAACAAATCAAAGGCGGCGTGCAAAAGCTAAAAATGCTGTCTTAAAAATAACGTGACGTCACAACGCGTTATTAAACGATAAAGTCAGCTAACGGCGGATTTTTTATAAGAGGTGCAAAAGGTCTCTAATATAAAGATTATATACCGTATGTTTTTTGCATTTTATAAAGCGTTCTTTACGTTTCTTCTCTGTCGATTTTTAAAACAGTCCGAAGACATCGTTTTTGTAGTTTTAATATACGTTCTGCACCTGTTGAATTTCCCCAGAATATTGGCCCATACCTAACCCGTGACTACACATTGGCGTGGAAAGATGTTATTACCACTGAAATGCCAATGTTTTCACGCACCAGCCTTAAGGCATAGCAGTATTTGCTTGTTTGAGTTACCACTTTCTCGACATGACCCTATCAGTTCAAATCTTTATCATTGGTGACACCAAGAAACAGAACTTCATCTTCGGATTCCAGTCTTTCTCCCTTGCATGCTATACACAGTTTTTCAGTTTTATCTTTTGGTTTGAATTGAATTATTTGCGTTTTATTTACATTTAATATTAAATTGTTTGCTTTAAACCAAGTTTCAAGTGTTACTAGATCTTTATTTATATCAGATTTAAGTTGTTCTTTATTTGTTTCCTTATATGTTACTGTTTTATCACCAGCAAAGAGTACTGTTATTTTCCAGGATGTTTGTAAAATCGTTTGTGTACAGAATGTACAACAGAGGAGCTAAAACCGCGCCGTGAGGGACGCCTTTTTTTATTGTTTTACAATCAGATCTAATTTTTTGCCATCAGCCGTTACTTCTTTTACGCATTGCTGTCTTTTTTCTAAATATGGCTGTAGAAGTTTATTACCAATATCCCTTATGCCACAAAGATGTAGTTTTTTTTAATAATGTTTGATGATCAGCGCTATCAAAAGCCTTTGATAAATCGATGCTAAGAGTTGCTGTTACCTTTTTATTGTTCAGCGAATTGATAACGTCATCCAGTATTTAATAAACAGCTCTAATAGTTGATTTGCCTTTTCGGAAGCCATTTTGATTGCTTGAGAGAATGTTTTGAGCTTCAAGAAAATCTACTAATTGTCTGTGCATTGCCTTTTCAAATATTTTGCTTATGTTGTTTAATAAGGATATAGGACGGTAGTTTTTTAATTCATTTTTGTTACCTTTATTTTTGTACAACGGTTTTACAATTGCAAATTTTAATGCTGAAGGAAACTTTCCGGATTTAAATGAGAGGTTTATTATATAGGATAATGGCTCCGAAATCAAAGAGGCAACTGTTTTTAGTACTTTTATTGGAATTTCATCGAGTCCGACTGAATTTTTGTTTTTTAGACTACTTATTAATTTTTCCACCTCCATATGATTGTAGAACTTTGTTTAAAATCTCTGGATAATTTTCAGCTCTTTTATTTCCTAAGAATTTGGTCACCACCTTTCTAAAGGCTTCCCATGCCTCTTTTTCTTTTCCCTCAAGCACCCCGTCAAATCCCGAATCTTGGCTTCAATTATTCTCTAACGTAGTTTTTAAATAACTAAGTTTAATATGTAATGGCGGAAGTAGTATTTTATTTGAAGGAACTAAAGGATTGTTCGTAATATTTTTCACTCGCGGTACAAAAGATTGTCTTTGTGACCAATTTCTTCTCTTATAGTGATCCTTTTTAGCTCGGCTATCCCATTCGCATAGAAAACAACAGTATTTTGTATACCCCAAACTGCATGCCTATAAACAGCTACTACCTTCAAATCTGCACAAATTTGCCAACCATATTTGTTACATTGCACAGTTTCCAACAATAGCTTCATATTGGGATATATTTCTTTCATATAAGCAGCATCACCAATTGGAACTGATCGAAATAAATAATACCGCTTAAACCAGACCTCGGAAAATATTTTAAGCGATGGACTTTCGTCAAGCAGGTCAACATCTCTAAAACTGAGCTATTTTTATTGGTAACCCAAAAAAAGCCGAATTTACAAAAACCGAAACACAATTGGACAGAAAATGAACGGACGAAATATGAACGAAAGTAACACTCAGAAAATAATGGATACGAATATAATTTTATAGAATTTTAATTTACTCGATCCTTAAAAGGCACGAATATAATTTAACCAAATTTTTCCGAACCTTAAAATATCAGAATTACAAAAGTATCGAAAATAATTGCCTAGAAACGAAAAACAACCGACCCACAAATTGATAGAAAATAATATGCCCGATCCTTAAAAGCCGAATCGCTATTGGGTATGCGTCAAATTTAAATCTCTAGAGCGCCGCGCCGTAGGACCTGGATTGCGGCGTTGACAAGAATCTCTATTTGAAAGATGACATGGGGATTTTTTTTATTAAACGATTTTATATAATGGCTGTCTAACCGTCTATCAAATCTTGCGATTCATTTTTGTAATGTAGGTCCGATGACAATACAATATTATGCAGAAATTTGGGGGAGGGGGCGGTTGAAGAATGTAAAGGGCTTAGAACATTGAACTGCTAGAAGGAGCTTTTTTTCAGATGTAGGGCAGGGTGTTTGAGTTCAACATCTTCATCCCATTGTTGTCATGTTAACCTAATACGTTTTCCCTGTTTTTAATATTATTTAAAATAATTTTTAGTTCCGTTTAATTAAATGGTCTAGATATAGTAATAAAAATCTATGTTTCTATAGAAAAAAAAAACACCTAAAAATGTATTCAAGTAGGATGTACAACTATAAAAATAAAAAAAAGGTGCTATGGAAATCCCTATTCACACTGAAATTAATGACAAGCCGGCAACACAGATTTCCTGCCTTTTTTTACCAAGAATGGCCAAATATGACGAACTCTAACCTAATATTTAGTTAATATTTTAATTTAACGTACCTGTGAAACGAAATACTGCGGTCCCCCGGCTTTTGTTTCAACTTGCATATAATAATACACTTCGGAACCATTTTTCGCCACAAACTTTTCACAAAAATATCAAAAAAACACTATGGACAAGTGCTGAAACTTTCACTTTCAAAACAATAATGACATTCCAGGAAAAATCGGGAAACCGCAATAAACAATCAATGTTGCCACGTTTACTACAAAAGAAGATGTTTAAGGAAAACACATGTTAAATTTTCAAAAAAACGTCGACAGTTTTAAATAGGTTGTGTGTATTATATATTGTGTATATTAGCTTTTTCAACATATATCTTAACCCTCATTAATTAATTAATAAATAAGCGTCAAAACTTAATCCAAATTTAATAAGTTTTTTGTTGCATAATTCTGTTATTAACACATATGGCAACACAGATTTCTTTCTCCCCTTTCCCCACTGTAGATGTTGCACTCAAACAACCAGTGTAACCAGACAGACCAGACTCCTTCTAGTAGTTCAATGTTCTAAGGTAAAGGGGGTAAATTAATACAATATCACAACTTACTTCGACTATTCCCTGCCGTAAGCAAGCCTGGCAACGTAGCAATTGGATTCGTGGCTATCGGTTCAAATCATTTTTGGCCAGATTGGGATTTTTGAATTTTGTGGTTCGGCATTATTACGTTTCTATGAAATTATTTTCGTTAAAAATATTGGTAATTATGCAGTATACGGTTTTCTGCCATTTTTGATTTTTTATAAAAAATTCTTTATGTGGGCACCTACTAGGGTCCCTAGGACCCCAAATCCGCCTGCGCCGGTTGTTTTGTTTTCAATTTTTTTGTGTTTTTTTCTTAAATTTTCACTAAAACAACCCAATCCAACACAGCCCAACCCAACCTATTCCAACCGAACCCAAAACAATTAAAAAAAACACATTACAACCCCCCCCCCCGCACCCTTTTTTCTCCTAAAAAAAAAGAAAAAAAAACGGCGCAGGCGGATTTGGGGTCCTAGAGACCCTAGTAGGTGCTCCCATAAAGAATTTTTCATCAAAAATGGCAGAAAACCGTATACTGCATAATTACCAAAATATTTTCTAATATTTTGTGTTTCTATAAAAATATGTTTCGTTTATATTTAATTATATGCATATATTTTCTAGCGATTTGATTTTCTCGTCATTTCATTTTCGAGACAATTTTTTTCGGATCAATTATTTTCTTTTCTTTTAAATTATGACAAATTATGTTTCAGCCAAATTTGGTTTCGGGTTTTTTATAGGGACCCTTTTTATTCCCGATCTCTTTTTGTGTTGACTAGCGTTATTAATTTTAAGATTTCTTGTTCAAGTTCATATTAAGAGACTGTTTCACATTCACGAATGCGAAAAAAAAAGTGTGTTATAAGTTGGACCCCTTTATCTGTGTGTGTGTGAGTTATTGTGCGCATTTTAAAAAAATTGTCGACAGTTCAAAAAATGTGTAATTTTACTTGTTATTAATACACTTGTTTTCAGTGTACGATTCGACAGCCAAACTCCCGACAGGCATCCTGAACGGCAACATTAACCAACTGGGAGACTTTGACATGTGTTTAGGCTCGCATCTGCCAGAACGAAACATCAGGGGCCAATATTGTTTGGCCTCGTTGGAGATTCAGACACCTTACAGTCCTTATTTGGCCGGTTTACACAAGTTGATACAGTCGCATTATCATTTCAGGAGTAAATTGGAGGATGTAAGTCAAAATGTGCAAAGCATCATCAATTCAAAACATTGGAGGGACGCCCACGGTTTATCAAGATGTGCAAAATCAAACTCGTTAAATCATAAATCATAAAATCATTCACTATAGAAACTGCAATTCGTTAAACCAATTTTGTATCCGAACCTTATTTCTTCAAACCCATTCAATAACAAATTCGAAATTTATAAGACCCGTTTTTAATCGAACCATTGTTCATCAAACTCATTCAATATCAAACTCGTAATTTGTAAAACCCATTTTTAATAAAACCCGGAATTTGTCAAACCATTATTTTTCAAAACCGGAATTCGTAAAACCCGTTGTTTATCAGAAAATTTTTGCTAAATTGATTGCGCATTCGCCAATAATCCATGAACCGAAGGCGTACACGCGGTTGGCGACATCTAGATATACACAAAGTATTGAACACCAACTGTGAACTTTTAACCAAGTGTGCGCACATAGAACGACAAATGCATCGAAAGGCCGCGCCACCTGCGTGTACGCCTCCGATTCATGTATTATTGGAAATTTCCGGTTTGAAAAATAATGGTTTGACAAATTCCGGGTTTTATTAAAAATGGGTTTTACAAATTACGAGTTTGATGAACAATGGTTCGATTAAAAACGGGTCTTATAAATTTCGAATTTGTTATTGCATGGGTTTGAAGAAATAAGGTTCGGATAAAAAATCGGTTTAACAAATTGCAGTTTTTATGGTGAATCGTTCTTCGATGAAAATTTTTATTAAATATGGTCTGATAAATTCCTGGTATGATAAACCATAGGCGTTTCATTGGAGTGTCAATTTATACTTTTGGTAAAAGGTCAATATAAATAAAAAAAAATCGAAATGGTCAAAAATCCTAGATGGCGGAGTAAATTAGGTAGTGAAAATTTTTTTGGTCACCCCGTCTTTTTTTTGTTACAAGCGTAAGGTATTTGATAATATCCTACGTAAAATAAAGTATTTAAGCTCCACTATACAGTGTTGGCCATTTGAAAGTAGCGCGCATCCCCTTTGAGGGGTAAACTTTACCCCTATATTTTGAATAGGGAAAGTGGATCGAGTGATACCTTGTTTTGAAGGCCTCCTGAATGTCTGGACAATCGTGTAAAAATTTTGCAAATCTATCGATTAGTTTTTGAGATATTCACTTTCACAGTTGCATGGACAAATGCAAAATTTTTTTTATATAGATCTTTTTTTTTTTTTTGAGAAATCCTCGAACACGTCGATTTTGCTTTTGTTAAGAGTACATTTTATCATTGTGTTTGTTCTTCTAGTATACATTCCTACGAGAGGTGAAATTTACCTGTACAATTTGAGCTTATTTTGAAAGTAAATATCTCAAAAACGAATCGATAGATTTTCGAAATTTTTACACGATTGTCAAGACATTCAGGAGACCTTCAAAACAAGGTATCACTCGACACTCTTTCCCTATTCAAAATATAGGGGTAAAGTTTACCCCTCAAAGGGGATTCACGCTACAAAAATTTCAAGATAGCCAAAAAGTCTCCCCCTTACAAACAAAATCGACGTGTTTCAACATTTTCTCCAATTCTTTACAGTCTTTGAAAAAATCCAGGTGAACCCTTTTAAATGGCCCACCCTGTATAATCTAACTTCCTTGGTTCAATTGGCAATTAAAGCAAAGCAAAGATATTTTTACTTATCTTTACTTAGGGATTTTTTCTATAAAGCACATACTACCCAAAAAGATAGTACGAGATCAAAGCCTAGTTTTATCTCGGGAAAACTCCGAAGGTTCATTCCGAGGGGTTGTCCACCTTGGCAGCAGGTGTACAAATTTTTGGCAGTACTGCCAGGATTTGGCAGCACTCGCACTACTGCAGTACTTGGCAGTTTGTAGAAATACTAACAATAAATCCCTATAATTTTGACAGTAGGTGTACATATTTTGAGGGGGGTAGATAACCCTTCGGTTCATTCTAAACAAGGAAATAAAAAATAAATATTTTCGAGTGCAAACCAGCATTGGATTTTCGACAATTTTCTAGATGAATAATGTATTTTGATCCTAAAAAAATTTAAAATAAATCGGTTAAAAACAAAACAAGTTTTCACAAATCAAAAACACACAAGAATAAAAGAAAATGATGGCCCAGCGTTTTTGGCATGAATTGCTCAAGAGGACATCTATATTTTAATAATATACTAAAAATATCCATAGCTAGTCTCATTTTACATATATGTATTTAATTTTTATTACCTACACTTTTTCATTTTATTTTGACCCAGTAGCGTAACAGACTAAGATTTTTAAACCTATACCTCCTAATGCTTAAAATTTGACTACGGCAGCAAAAAAAAGTTTAAGTATTTTATCCAACCTGTACCATATATCAGTTATGTCAAATCTTATGATTTTACTGCTATCGCTTTATTTTATTTTTGGAGAAAGCCGACATAATATAGATTTATAAATTTCGAATAATCTGTTATTCTCACGATTTTAATATAAAGGAGTGGATTGACGTCAAAGACTCATAATGAAATTCAATGGGAATAAATCTGCACAAAAAAAGAAATCATAGCAGCGCAGATAATTTTTAGTAGGTTAAATTAAGGATCTTATCAACCTAAAAAACATTAACTGAGTACTGATTTTTTTCCTATCCCTGGATATTTTAGCTAATTATACTATTCTATCACAAAACGGTCAACTAAGTATATTAAATGGGGGTTTGCCTCAAGTTTTTGCTAAAAAGGGTGGTCCGAAAAATGTCATAAAACAAAAAATCAGTTTAGAACAAAGTGCTTACATTATCATGCTTAGTGGCTTCCTTGCAACGGGATGGATCTAAATTATTTTACGCGGACAAAACACTTCTAATTTTTTGTGCTATCATGTACAGGGTGGTCCAAATTCGAGGGGCCTCTATAGCTTTGGGCTTTTGCAGCATAGTTAGCCCAATACTAATATACATCTTTTTTATTTGTAAAGATAGAGATTTTCATTAAAAACATTTTTTGAAGATTTTTTAAGGAAAAATCTACCTGCTTCACTGATTTTGTCTTAAAGCCTTTAGTTTACATTTTTTTAAATGGAATACCCCCATTTTTAAAAAAAAAAATTAGTTTTGTAATAAAATTTCCTGTTAAACGATGTGTCATACACCTATTTTTATTAAGTAGTTAAACAGATATCTGCAATTTTTAATAATTACCATAGTAGGCTATGTTTAACTCTGACCTATGCAGTTTTAGGGTATCTATCTATATAGCTATGATCAAATAAAAACAATTGCCATGATAAACGAGCCCAAGTGTCAAAAGTGGCGTCTTCGTCAAGATATAAAAATGTTTAAAAACTTTAAAAAGTACGACATGATAAAATGTTATATTGAAAGTAACGAAAATCGACAGACGGCGTTAAATCTATATTTTTAGAGATATCCGGAAAGAATTAAGGCAACCTAGCTCAAAAATATTTTTGAAGTTAAAACTTCATCTACAAGAATACGGATCCTTTACAAAACCGCGGCCTAGGACGTATAGAAGCCTAGCCAGGGATAGAGAGTTGGAAGAACTAACGGTTCTAGGAGAAATAGAAATTAACCCGAATACTTCCACCAGAGCTATGGAGAGAAACACTGGAATTCCACGCAGCAATGCCGTTCGGGTGCTTAAAAAACACAAGTTTGGCCCTATCGACCCCGACGGGTGCACCAATTACGGCAACGAGATTTTGCTCCAAGACGTGCATTTTGCAGGTGGTACCTAAATAAAAGCCAGGAAGGCCCCGATTTTGCCAGAAGTTATTTGGACGGATGAGGCAACGATTTCTAGTGATGGAATATTCACCAGATATAACTGCTATTACTGGAAACAGCAAAATCCCCATATTATGGTGGAATAAGCGAATCAGGGAAGGTTCAGTTTTAAGGTATGGGTAGGCATCTGAGAGGACAAATTATTGGGCCATATATTTTTAATTGAAATTTAAATGCCGAAAGATACCAACAAATTTTAGAAGAGCAGGTGATTCCGTTTATCGACAATTTGCCACTTCAGCAAAATAATGAGCTATACTTTCAACATGACGGTGCACCTACTCACAATGCACGAGACATTACTAATTTGCTAAATATTGTGTTTGCCGAAAACTGGATCGGAAATAAAGGTCCTATATATTGGCCCCCCAGGTCTCCAGACCTGACCCCTTGCGACTTCTTTTTGTGGGGAAGAGTCAAAGACCTTGTATTTCGAAATCGCCCAACTACTAGAAGGGAATTGGAAGAGGCACTTCGTACTGCATTCAGGCAGCTTCGTGCGGTAGAACTTCTTAATGCAGAAAATAGCGTCAAGAGAAGATGTGGGATATGTTTCCAAGAAAACGGCCGTCAATTTGAGCATTTGTTTTAGAATTAAAGAAAATTGTTAGATGTAGATTTTAGGGTTGGTAATTATAGTAAACTAGAAGTTAAAGTTCAAGGTTGCTGTGTCTCCTCGTGTCGTAGCAAACGTGATTTTGTATGAAAAAAAAACAATAAAATTTTATTTACACATTTAGGGCGCGCACAGCGCCTACTATGGTAAATATCAAAATATGCAAATATCTTTTAAACTATTTAATAACAATAGGTGTATGGCACATCGTTCGACAAAAAATTTTATTAGAAAACTGATTTTTTAGAAAAATTGGGGGTATCCCATTTAAAGAAATATAACTTTGTGTGATATCTCGGGAACTAAAGGCTTTAAGAGAGAATCGTTGAAACTTTTTTGTTAATTTGTGTTTAAAAAATCTTCAAAAACTGTTTTTAATGAAAATCTCTATCTTACATTTTTGAGAATCAGAAACGCTTTGACATATCGCCATGCGGTTTTTAGTTTTCGACTTCTCTTGAAAATCGAGCCCGTAACATGTAGGTATATTAGTTTTGAGCTAACTATGCTCCAAAAGCCCAAAGCTATAGAGGCCCCTCGAATTTGGATCACCCTGTACACAAAAAAATAAAACTTAAGTTACTATTTCTTTCCGCATTTTAAGCGATAGCGCTAATAATATATAAGGTTACCCTCTTTTAGCATCACGTCATTCAAGAACTAGCTATTGGTTTCTAAGTGATTTTTGTTTGAACCAGTAATTACATTAACATAAAAAATTTAACATTTAAATAATTTAAGAACGGTAGGTTCTCTTTCCGGCTTTTAAGAGCAGATGTCATATTAATACTCTTAAGTGTCTTCATCTAAAAATTTATATTTTTATTGGCCTCTCACAAGTTTGAGGTCAAATTTTAATTTCGAATATTTATACAGCTCATTAGTAGGATTTATTTTATTATTTGATTAGACTTTTTGCACATCTGGCCCGGCACATTCTTAATTTAGCAAAATTAGCATTTCCAAAAATACAAGTTAAATTTCGTCAGAAGAAAAAGATTATTCGAAGGTGTTATTCAACTTGATTTAACCGACTTCTATACTTGGAAAAAATATTTTATTGTCAGAAAATGACTAATAAAGGACATTCCAAGAAGAGAGTGGTTTTTACACCTTCTTATCCGTATCGCATCGATATTAGGGATATTTTGGAACGCTTATTTGACACTTCGTAGTGGTTGTGGTAATTACTGCGTCTGCGCAGTAGCTAAACGTCATTCCGTTGTGGGAATTAACCACTACCACCGCCTTAAGCTACGAATCCATTTCGTTGTGGTTATCTTTCTGATTAGTTTTAGATTATTTTGGCGCAATTAATTTTAAAAATAATAAAACATTACCAGGTTCCAACATATAAAACACTTATTTTGTAAAATTAAGCTTAATTTTTTGTTTTTTCTCATCTCTAAATTTTTTTACAAGTGACAGTATTTAGCACACTGGTAAAATCGATGCGTGGTAGTGGTATTGGACAGCACGAATTGTCCATCGGACAGCCATTTTTTGTCCAAAACCGCCCGCATTGTCCATGGACCATTTATGGACATCCATTGGACAAAGGTTTTTCCTGATACAATGGATGACAAAAAAACTGAGTCCAAACGACTTCCAATTTTGATCCATAAAGTACTGTCAACGAAGAATAGAGTCGGATTCCGAACGTTCGCACATATTACGTAGTTTAACGTTGGCTGGTTAGATTTGGATAAAATTAGGTCTGCAAATCGGTGACCTTGTCCAAATTGGTGATAAATTAGTAAAAATACTATAACAGCCCAAATTCGGCCATCTTGGAGTTGCAAGCTTAGGCAGCCATTATTGACAAAAATTTTTTTCTTGTTTTTCTTCCCTTTTGCTTTTTTCTACCAATTTGGAAGGAGGGGGGGGGGTTTATTTTTTGCCCTAGCTTGACCAACTTTGTCAGTAAAGTGGCCCTCGCAGAAAGATGTCGCTCTAGATTACTCGGTGAGTTATAATTCGTTAATATATATTTCACCTAAAATTTACTAAAAAGTACCAAATTAGGTTATCAATTAAATAATATAAAAGTATTATCACGTCGTAATAGGTAAAATACTATACCACTGAAGTACAATAAGCGACATCGAACCGACCCGAATTTGTATTCCCCATTTAGGTCGGTTTGTAGTCCGCTTGCCAACGTCGGAGTTTTTAAGCTCACGAGTAGAGGACGTAGTTTGACGTCCAAATGCTACTTGGGAAATTGGTGCAAAAGAAGGTCGTGTTTTAATAAAAGTAAACGTTGTGACGCAACGTTGAGCCGTCAAAAAATTGCTAGTTGGATACCTTTTTTGGTTTCGGAGATGTATCCCTTGACTTAATATCTTTTCAGCCTGGCCACAGAGTTCCAAGATTCTCGAGCATCAACTGGGCCTTGTGCGTACCAAATTCTTGTTCACCCAACGACGTCCAGTTGGGCCTTCAGAAAGCCGTAATCGACCTCTTCGAGAACACAGAGATCGAACTGAGGTATGAGGTTAACCCGACGATGTGTCAAACGGCTGACGGGAAGGAGGTGCCTGTTTCTACTATTATTGCTCTGTAAGTAACAAATAATGTGACCTTATACCTATAGTCGACTAAATTGGAAATCTATTTTTTATTTTTATCTTCGTTTTTTCGTTAAGTACCTTAAGGAAAATATAATTTTTGGCAAAAAACAAAAAAATTATATAGGCCTTATTCCATCAAAATCGACTCACAGGAACAAAAGTTATGACCATTTAAAACAATAAATTTTATCCCAGTTTATACTTCTTGAAAAGATACTAACCATCGCGAAAATACTGACGTGCTGACCCAACTTACATCCCTGCAAACAAATTCGTGGATAAAAATATGTTATACGTCACACATTAGCACTTTAGGATACCTATCTTTAGACGAGATGCTAAAAGTCAAGCACGGCTCCGTCGTGCTATTGATGCTTTAAACCACGTGACCTAATTTTTAGCCTAATTTTTTTGTTTTTGTTCGGAGGAAACAGATTTTTCAACGATTTTCTTATCAATTCAATCCAACCCGTCCCAACCCGATCCAAATCAACCCGACCCAAGCTCACCAAGCCCAGTCAAACCAGGTATAGCGAGAAGGAGCTGTGCTTGACGTTTAGCGAAAAATATCTTTAGCGGTTTTATAATAATCAAAGGATTTATTTAACATCATCATCTTTAATATTTTAGAATCTAGAGTGAGAGTTTAAAGAAACATTTTTTTTGTTTTTGTAATTTAAGTCCTTTACGAACCTCATTTCACCTGTTTTACTTTTAGATTTATATTTGGAGCAATCATATTAGTTGAAATTTTCGCCACAGTTTACGACAACTATGCTTTTGGTGAAAAAAGTGAGTATTTCAACAACCTCCTAAAACCAGAAAAATTCATCATAATACTCCTTTCCCTATTTCATCTTTTCTTCACTTTTTAGACAAATGGATAACCTCGTTCTCTTTCAAAAAGAACTTTCAAGAACTGGTGACAATAAAAAGAGCGCCAGGGGACATAGAAGCGGTCCACGGTATCAGAATGATGAACGCTGTTCTTCTGCTTCTCGCTCACAAGTCGATGGCACTATTTTTTATTCCTTATGTCAATAGGACTGAATGTGTGGAGGTAAACACTATAAAAAGTTAAATATTTTCATTAATTTTGAGACTTTTCCATTTGTTCCCGTTTCGAAGATACCTACAACAAAATCCTGTATGTCAATAACATTAAACGGCAAAGAGAGCATATAAATCTAAAAAGAGATGACGCCTAATGCTAATATTCGACCAACCAATTTGATAATATTGGGTAATATTTATTTAAGTAAAACGCCAACAATGTCGCGAGTGGAATAAATATCTATTTATTAATTTTATTTAATGCAATTTTAAATGAACTTGGCAGAGAGCATTTTAGATTAAATAGTTTTTGCATTGTTTCTCGATCCATGAATAGTTTTCTAAAAAAACAGTCCTAGAAAATCTGTTCCAACCTAAATGCTAAAAAAACATATATGAGATATTAATTTATATTTTCTTTTCTTATAGTTTTTGGCCCGACCATTCACTGTACTGGGTAGAGCGGCCAGTCTTTATACCGACCCTTTTATAATGATCTCTGGACTGTTGACGTCTTATTCCCTTTTGGGAAAGCTTAACAGAACTGGAACGTTGAATATTACCCGGGAATATGTGTCTAGATTATACAGGTAATAATTTACGAATAACCCGATGCCGTATTTATCGATTTTTCAAAAGCATTCGATAAAGTTCATCAACCAACAATGTTAATTAATTCTACTAATGTAATATGTCAAATCTCTAGAAAGGCCATTTCTGTACATTGAAAATGTTTTTAAAATTTTGGTGTTCTAACCAAATCATATAGATACAAAAAATACAGATTTTACAATTTTTGTTTGTTTGTTTGTTTCGGCATCACGCAAAAACTACTGAACGGATTTTGATGAGACTTCCACTACAGGCTTCCTGGCTTTCCTGGACAGGACATAGGTTTTAATTCATCAAAATCGGTTAACGGGAACAAAAGTTATAACCATTTAAAGCAAAAAAATGAGCAAAAATCACAGGCAAAATGGGTATTCGACTGGATTAAAGGGTTTGAGGGGCCGAATAAGGGAAGAGGGAAAGAAGTTGGCAAGGGACATGTAAGGTGAAGAGGGAGGGAAAATTTACAAATTTAAACCAGCTAGTCAATAATAAAACTTTAAATTTTGTAACAGTACTTGCCAGGGATACCATATAGGACTTCTTTTCTGAAATTTTATTTCAGACATTACTAATTATATATAAACATGTTAAAACTATTGTAAGGAAAGCTTTTATTTTTAGAGTTACATATTAATAAAACCCAATATGTGATCTTACTTTATAACTCGAATCTCACCTTGTGTTATAGATTTTATAGAGGTTGTATAGGCTAGGCCGAGATCACATACCATCAGGGACGGGATTCTTGTATTTAGAAAGAATCATAACTACTTTTTACTGCTTACGATCTTTGATTACATAACCTAGGATAAGCATCCTAGGGATAATAAACGACTCATTTTTTCCTGCCCTCAGCCCCAGGATTGGTGTTCAACTCTCTCAGGCTAATGAATCAACCACAACATATCACGACAGCCTGAGGGCAGGACAAAATGTGAATTGATGAAGCACTGCACAAGCAATTTAGGAGCTTGATAGTTTTTCGGTCCCTTTTTGAAAGGTTTTGAGCTTGCTTATTGGCTTAAATGAAGGATGCAAATGATCTTAGAAGAGGATTCCCTTGAAACTCAAGAAACTATTGTGGCCCCTATCCGCCAGCTCACTTCTCACTTCTGACGTCACAAGCGAGAAATTTCTCAGTTGTTACGTGCCTCTACTCGCCGACCCATTTCACAGTTCTCACTCCCCATTTCTGACGTCACAATCGCGCTTTTTACCTCACAAGTATGAAATTTCTTTGTTATTGACTTTTTCGTTACACTTTTTCATGTTTCGAGCTTAAAAACTTAAAAATTGGATTAGCGCCGGGTCGTGCATCAGGTAGTCTACTTGGACTTTTTCTTATAAAATTACAGAATTTTGTAAGATTTAGGCAAAACGCAGTATGAAGCGGAGTAGGCCGAGTTAGCTAGAAGGCAGGCTAATTCGATTTCATACCGTCCCTCGGAGAGGACGTTAAGAGGACGGTCCCGTGTGATCCATATATTGATAGTGGAGCACGTTAAAGATCCCTAGCCCCGACAAAGGGGTTTAGGCTAAATTAAATCCTTCTAGGAAAAGAAAACTGCCTTCCTAGGGGGTGCTCATCAGACCGGTTTGATGAGCGGGGTAAGGGGGGAACCCAGAGAAAATAAGTGTAAAATGTATCTTAGGCCCTACCCCTCTATTCACGCCGGTATCCAGGCCGGATGGGATCGGATATCACGTAGAGGCGGACCTAGATACACACTCCCTAAGTCGGTAGACTACAAAAGTAGTTGATGACCCGTCCGATTTAGTTAATAGTGCCTACGGGACTCAAAAAAGTGACGGTAATCAAATGAGAAAGAAGAAGAAGAAGAAATTGGATTAACTTAACGTGTTTGAAAATAAAGTGTCTGGAATTAACTACTTTTCAGGTTAATGCTCAGCTGGCTGCAAAAACCGCCGCACTTTAGGTTTTATTCCGTTTATAACTCACAGTATTGGTGGTTTCAACTCGCCTACCACGTAAAATATATTCAAAGACGGTAAATATTGAACGTTACAGATAACGGAAAACGTAGTAAGTGAGAAAGGACCCCGGTTACTTAGCATTGCCACTGGCTTTCGGTTGGAATGGGCTGGGCGTTTGAAATGTTGTAGATCTGTTCTCTCTGATCACGGTTTCAGGGATATACATTTCTCTCCACATAAAACTGGTACAGCAGAAGGTAGCTGCAAATACGATTTTTTATATTTTCCTATGTGCAATTCTGACTTTTTGACGTTGTCATTTTAGGTTATATTTTTGGCATATATAAACTTTTTATAAGGAGACGGCTTGTTTATTTTTTACTAATTTGAAATATAAGGCCACTAAAAATAAAAACTACATTTCAAAAACAAAAGCTACACAGTAATTGGTCTATAGGACTAGCTAATTATGAAAGAAGCAAGTTTACGATAATAATCATAATAAATCGGAATCGAAACGAAGACACCGGTTTGACGAAAGTTACGAAAAAAATAAAATTTAAAAAAACAATAACAAAATTAAAAACATATTAAAAAATACTTATTTCTAATAGCCCATCATTTTGCATCGTTGGCTGCAATGATGTTTTTTTGAAGTCTTCTGGGCATTGAATTGGCTAAATTTTCAAACAAGTTTGGATTTTCAGCAATAAAATTCCTATATGCCCTTTCCCTGAATTCCAGGGAATGATATTAAAATTTGCTAATTTCTTTGCGATAAGTCCTAAAATGTTCTTTATTGGATTCGCATCAGGGGTTTTTACGGGCCAAGGCAAAACTTCGATATTATTATCCTGGAACCATCGCTGCACAATTCTGGCCGTATGAACTGGATAAGGGACTCTCACTTCTGGAAGCATTACCAGAATATTAACGTAAACTTCAGCTGTAAATCACCCATTAATTCTAAATAGGGCGCCATGTCCTCTAGCCGATATCCAGCTCCAATTTACCGAAAATCTTCCCGCCCGGTCTTCGTTTCCAGCAATATATCGTTCTTCGTATAGGGTTCTTGGCGGTCGATAAACCACCTGCTGCCAAAATTCTTCGTCCCTCAGAGAATAATTCAACGCAAAAATTAATCGAGACTGCTTCTTTTCCTCACTTAATTTAGCATCGAATGTTTAATCCTCCTGCCTAATGTTGTTGTGGATCCCCGAAAATTTGATTCAATTTTTACTTCTTTCGCTTTGCTTCTTGGCTAGTAACTTTCGTCAAACTGATGCCTTCCTTTCGGTGGATAGTTCCCTCCCAGCGCCACCTAGAAGAGAAATTTTTTTCTCCAGCGCCACCTAAAGAGAAATTTTTTTCTCTGTACAAGAGAAAAAAATTTATCCTCTAGGTGGCGCTGTCCAGTACCCTCTCCAGATAGGCCGATCAACTCATACCGATTTAGTGTCCTTTTATCCACCTTCGCCGCCATTTTCACTCAAAAGTGACAGATAATCCATTAGTTTTCTGTCAAAATGGCGGCGAAGGTGGATAAAAGGACACTAAAACGATAAGAGCTGATCGGTCTATGTGGAGAGGGTAATGCGCTGTCCCTCTTCTTGAAATCGGTTTTTTATGTTTACTATCGAAGATTTGCTTCTCCTATAATGAACAACTACTTGCCGAATAGACCAACCACCGTCTAGATTTGCTAAGATTTGAGCTTTATCAAATTCGGAAAGGTACGGCGGCCTTTTTTAAAATTTGGATGACACTGACATGCAAAACATGATGTTGTCAGAAGTCTGTGACATTGACACTTATGGGAAGACAATGTACTATAAAAATTTTAAAAATGAAACAGGCTATTAACTTCTGCTGTACCAGTTATGTGGAGAGAAGCGTAGGTGTTGAAAGTTGGAGGTTTCAGATCTTAGGGATTTTTCACTAAAATCAGTTTTTTGCCTATTTCGAGTAGCTAACTCGCTACTTCCAGTACACCAGTTTTTAGGTAGGGAACCAGGCTATTGAATGCAGTTGAAAAAATTTACATATTTCTTTTACATCATAAGATAAGCTACATAAATATCAGCTCATCACACTTTGTGAAAAACGCCCGTGAACCTGGAAAATGATCTCCCCATTTCTACTATGTATATGTGTGTGCCATGCTAGAGACCAGAAGGCTCAGTCGATTTTGACAAAAGTGGTACCGCTGGAGTGTTCTGAGTCTCAGAAGTACTATATGCCATATATTGACAAAAACGATACCTCCACTAGCCGTGTGGGCTAGGGAGGTAAAATGACAGAATTGCGGCTCGCATCCGCCATATTGATTTTCTTCTTGAAGAAAATATAGCATATAGTGCCTCTGAGACTCAGAGCACTCTAGTGGTACCACTTTTGTCAAAATCGGCTGAGCCTTCTGGTCTCTAGCATGGCATACACATATACATAGTAGAAACGGGGGCAATAACCCGAGCATTTTTCAGGTTCACGGGCGTTTGTCACAAAGTGTGATGAGCTTATACTTCTGTAGCTTATCCTTTTTTTTTTTCTTTGAAGATTTTTGTATAACATCAAAAAATAAAAAATATGTCACCGTTTGTTGTTGAAAAATTGCATTTTGAAAAAAACGTTTTTTACGTTTTTCAATTTTGTGCCGCCACTGATAGAGACCTAAATAAAATATGTCAATTTGTTCAATTGCATTCAATAGCCTGGTTCTTTACCTAAAAACTGGTGTACTGAAAGTAGCAAGTTAGCTGCTCGAATACAACTAAATAGGCAAAAAACTGATTTTAGTGAAAAATCCCGTAAATCTGAAACCTCCAACTTTCAACACCTATATCTCTGAAACCGTGGATCGGATCAAAAAGAAGTCCAATTAAACGTTAATCAGGGAGAACAGATCTACAACATATAAAACGCCCAGCTCATACCAACCGAAAGCCCAGTGGCAATGCTAAGTGAGCGGAGTCCTTTCATACTTGTGAGGTCAAAAGTGCGATTGTGACGTCAGAAATGGGAAGTGCAAATGCGCTGGTGGATAGTCACGTAACAACTGAGAAATTTCTCGCTTATGACGTCAGAAACAGTAAGTGGGAACAAAGATATTCGAGAGAAAGAAACTCCAAATTTTTTTACAGGATAGTGCCCACCTTTGCAGCCCTCATAGCTTTCTGCACTTTTATTTTGCCATGGCTCAACGACGGACCCATGTGGAACACCGTGATCACTCATCACAGTGACATTTGCAAAAAATATTGGTGGAGAAATCTGCTGTTTATCCACAACTACTTTGGATTCGGGGATATGGTAAGTTGGTCTACTGCTTTTTAAAAATATTAAAATGTGTGAAAATCTTTAAGACCTCTTGAGTGCCTTTGACTCCGTCATTCACAGTATCGCTCTTCGGCGCGGTTTAGTACGAGTTTTTTTTTCCTTCTTTTGCATTACTAAATTTCTTTTTAGTGCCTTACCCATACTCACCACCTGGGCATAGATACGCAGCTGTTTTTTACGTCGCCATTTTTGGTATACGCTATCTGGAAGTGGCCAAAAAAAGGGATGGTTGGATTAACAACTTTGGCAATCATTTCTACGATAGCACGATTTTATGTCACATACAGTAGGAGGTTGTCGAATTACGTGCATTTTGGAACATCGTAAGTAGTCATTTCCTTTTACTACTTTAAATTCGACATTTTTTTCCTTATAGTTACAAATCACCGAACAAGCTGTTCGGTGGTCTAATATAGCTTTTTCGTGTGATAATGCAGTCCTATAAATATTGATTCTCTAAATTTATTAGGGTGATTTTGATCAAACAATTTAACGGCAAATTTCGTTACTCTTATGATTAACTTTACCGTAAATAAAAGTAACTGCAAGAGGTTGAAAAAGAAGTGCTTCCGAACGTATCCAAAAAACAATGCTTGACCGAAAACATAACCTTGTTTCTTTTTCGTTGTTTTTCATTATAAAATCTTTCTATTTATATTTAATCATCAATCTCACACTTCTACTAATCACACAAAAATACCAAAAAAAAATTAACCAATTTTTGTAAAACAAAACAAACTTTCTAACCAAAAAATGTATCTAATTTTTGTTTTACTAAAATGATGTCTTCCATGCTACCAGGCTCTAAAAAACGACAACAGTGGCGTATTTTAAGTTTTTTTATACAATTTTGTTTTTAGAATTCAGCAACTTTTTGCTACAGCTGACAACATGTATATATTGCCAGGCCATCGAGCTACTGTTTACATTATAGGAATATTTTTGGGATACCTACTAAGGAACTACAGAAACCTTATTTTAACTAAGGTAAGAAATAACTGGCAATAAGTCTAAGAAAAAAATTTTCTGACTATTTTACGGAAAAAACCCAGTTTTAAAAATGTTTACACAACACTCAAAATTTGAGATTATCAGTCTATAAAAAAGTACTTAACGATGCTAAATTTAATAACCTTTCTCAATTTTTGTATTATTTTGTAGGACTTTTGTTAATTTTTTTATTACGGTTTTTTTTGTAATTATATATCTTAAGCTAGGAACACACTATGCAACTTTTTCATGCATCAACTTTAGTTTTCACAGGTTAAAAAAAGACACAAGCAGATTGGGTCTCCTTTTAACCTGTTATTATAAAATTTGATGCATGGAAAAGTTGGATAGGGTAAAATGGGCTTTACATAACCACCAAGGACAAAATACACTAAGAATAAGAACTCTGGGAGAGAGAGAGGCCCCCGCTACGAAGCTACGCCACTGCGAATTGTATAAAAATATTTTATTTTAAACTTTAAATTATTTCTTATTTGCTGGAAAGTGATGCAAAGTAAACAAAATCCCAAGCGAAGTTAAACATAATAAAAGTACAAGGCTCTTGTTTATATTGTTACCATATTTTAACCCATATATCTTGATTACTATTCGCAAAATAGAATAATGATTCTGATGTCAAAAGATAGCTGCAGCCATTACATTTTTAGACGACTGCATTTATGGAAAAAAGGGCCTAACTTCAAAGAAAATACAGTGTACTTACAAACATATAAAAAGTTTACCAAAGTTTGAGGTTGTGACTACCGGAAATGTCACAAATCATTTCACCAGGAGAGAAAAACATGGAAAAACATCATAATAGGTCGGATTTTACGAGTTTTTTTCTAAATATCTCAAAAATGATTGGACTTACAAAATAAAAATGTTACCAAATTATGTTACTTATTTAGTTCTCTAAAATAACTTACTTAATTAATTACTATGGCCATGTTAAATAACTCCTATTTTTATTACACAGGAAAATAACCAATCTTTTTTGACGGCCATTTTGAAGCAAACACCATAACTTTTAAATATATTGTAAAATATACCAAACATTTTAAAAACGCTAACCCTGGTTTTACTGAAAAAGCTTTTGTTAACTGTTTTAGTTGTTTTTGTTTTAAACTGACATTTAATGAAGGATATAAGGGTCATTCTCAAAAATGTGTAACATTTGATGTAATTGCTCTTAATCTTAAAAACTTTCAGAGCTAGGTCCAATTTTATGTTAACTCAATTTCATTTAAATTACCATCTATTTAGGACTCTTAATCAAAAATTTTAATTTTGCTTTAAAATATGAAAAAAAGTGCCCAAACTACGTGATTCGTCACGGGGTGTGGACTGTAATCATTTTAAAATTGCAACTTTGCTTAGAAATAAATAGCCGATGTACTCGTGTTTCGAAAAAATATTTTGTTGATAGCTCAGTTAGGACCACAAGAAAAACAATTTAGTAAACGAAAAAATTAAATGCAAAACAAGTAAAAAAACTTATAAAAATGCTTGTAATCAAAATCCCCATCACTAGGGTGGACTAAAACACCAAGATTCAGATCACAAGCTGGCATCAGCCAAGTGCCAAAACCTATTGTCATGCATATGCCTCAAGATCTTCATATAACCGCGAAAAAAGCAAGTGTCAGTCGGTTTGTAAGGAAGAGCCAGGGAGATAAGTTCTGTTTTTTAAAAGTGTCCCGTGTGGTTCTATTTACAAAGTAGTAGTTTCTGCTGAAAACATGTGAAGGGCGCATCTATAACAGCTTTTCTAAAAATAAATAAAACGGTAGAAAACCTCACTCATGTGGACGTCACTTGTATGGACATTTAATGTCCACATCAGTAAAGGTGCAGTTAGACTGTGGTAGTCGTCGTTGCATTGCAGCTGTAGTTAATTTTTTCCATAGATAATGCAGAACAGGATATTTTACAGATAAATTTTCTATTAACCAAGAAAGTTCCGTTTTTTCTTAATATAAGTTGAAAAATGTTTTAGTTTTAAAATTAGGGTTGATTAGGTACCAAAGATAGACAAAATAAAACTTGGGGTAGACAAAAATGTAGTAATTTTGTATTTGCATACATACATACAGTCAATAGTGTGTTCAGTGGTATTAGCCATAAATTAACAAGGTACTATAGTAGTTATATCTGATCCGCTGATTAATCATTCTGGTTTATTATAATTGCGAAGAAATTAGAGCCTTTTTTCTAAGTGACAAAAAACGCTTACTTTTAGCATTACTTCGCTTGCATGGACAAATTATATCAAATAATTTACCTTCTTAATCTTATATATTGCTTTAGTAATAACCTTTAGAAAAGTTATAGTACCGTATTATCAGGGGTGCACGGTGGTTGTAGTGAAAAAAACTCACACAGAGATAGGTAGATATTTTCGGCACGTATGAAAGAGATGTCATGAATACACCAACGTTAAGCATGGGAGTGATTTCGTGGAAATACTTCGCTTGCATGGACAAATTATATCAAATAATTTACCTTCTCAATCTTATATATTGCTTTAGTAATAACCTTTAGAAAAGTTATAGTACCGTATTATCAGGGGTGCACGGTGGTTGTAGTGAAAAAAACTCACACAGAGATAGGTAGATATTTTCGGCGCGTATGAAAGAGATGGCATGAATACACCAACGTTAAGCATGGGAGTGATTTCGTGGAAATGCAGACAGTCGATATTTTCAATAAATTAACAAAGTATTATATTTACTTATGACCCTATCCCCTGACCAGCCGAAGTTAATAATTAATAATGGTACCTACCTACAATAAACAGCGGCGCTATATTACACCTCTCCCCTTTTCTACATTAAACTAGTAATTTTCTAAAATTGTTTATAAAACTGTTTAAACGTAAATTTTTTAAAGAACATTTTCCTCAAATATTACTTGTATTACCCACTAGACATATTACTTTTATTACACACTAGACACCGCCGCGCCGCTTTGCCTGCGGTTTTACTTATTTTTCCCGCTTTTATTCCTTTAAATGCCATAACTTTTATTACCGTAAACCGATTTTGATGAAATAAATGCCTACGTGTTGCCTAGGAATGCAATAGTAAAAGTCCCATTAAAATCGGCTGGGCGGTTTATGCGTGATGCTGGAACAAACAGACCTACATACAGACAAAAATTGTAAAATTGGTATCTCCTTTGGTAAAACAATAAAATATAAAAAAATAGTCAATATACAATTCAATGTACAGAAATGGTCCTTTTAGAGATTTATTATATGTATAGATAAACAACTAATTATAGTCAGGAGGATAAGTGGTGATTTCTCTAAATTTAATAAAATTTCGGTTCAGTGGATTTTGCCTAATTGTCTCCCAAACAGACAGACAGAAACCATCAAAAAATTTTATATTTAGGACTTCTTTTTGCCGATCCCATTAGCCTATACTATAGTATGGATGGCTAAAAATAGAGTTCTAGATTACTACATAGCCGGTACCTACTAAGTTTTTGTTTATGGGTAATAAAAATAACACGACCGCCGTATTTATAATATTGCTATTGCTATTTTGATAGAGTGATAAAAGAGGAAAATTTAGAGATAAAAAGTTTGGTCACCTCTACTTGATAGCTGTAGGTATTGCAGTATATATATTGACTATATAAGGCTATAGGTATTTATACTGTTTGGTTTAAAAAATATTCAATGTACAGAAATTACAGATTTACCAATAAATATACCAATAAATTTTAGAAAATTAATAGTTTAATGTAAAAAAATTGGGAGGGGGGTTTACTGTATCGCCACTGCGTATTGTAGGTAGGTAACATTAATATTATTAAACATGTGTTGGTCAGGGGATGGGGATATAGGTAAATATAATACCTTCTTCATTTTATTTTATTGCAAAGATCGACTGTATGCTTTTCCACGAAATCACTCCCATGCTTAACGTTGGTATATGCGCCCGAAAATATCTACCTATCTCTGTGTGACTTTTTTTACTACAACCACCCTGCACGGCTGATAATGCGGTACTATAACTATTCTAAAGGTTAGTACTAAAACAATATATAAGATTAAGAAGGTAAATTATTTGATATAATTTGTCCATGCAAGCGAAGTAATGCTAAAAGTAAGCGCTTTTTGTCACTTAGAAAAAAGGCCGTAATTTCATCGCAATTATAATAAACCAGAATGATTAATCAGCGGATCAGATATAACTAGTATAGTACCTTGTTAATTTATCGCTAATACCACTGAACACACTATTGACTGTATGTATGCAAATGCAAAATTACCACATTTTTTTCTTCCCCAAGTTTTATTTTGTCTATCTTTGGTACCCAATCAACCCTAATTTTAAAACTAAAGCATTTTTGAACTTATATTAAGAAAAAACGGAACTTTCTCGGTTAATACAAAAGAAATATGTAATTGGATGGTGGTGGATCTTTTAACATGTTCAAAAATTTTGCAAGAGGGTCTATTATCACCAATATTTGTTTAAAACATTAAACAAGGTAAATTATATTAAAAAGTGTGTTTCAAAAAATATTGTTAACTATTTATCTGTAAAATATCCTGTTCTGCATTATCTATGGAAAAAATTCACTACAGCTGCAATGCAACGACGACTACACTACCACAGTCTAACTGCACCTTTATACATGGCCACTCGAGTGATCAGATTTTTCTTATGAATATTTTATCTATATTATTTTATCCCCGTATATTCTATAATCTACCATTTTTTTGTATAAAATGTATATTATAGACCAAGGGGCAAAAGTTGCACTTTCTATCCCGAGATGAAAAGTTTGTAGCACAAACGTAGCGAGGACTACAATTCGTCAAGGGATAAAAATACACTTTTCTCACGAGGTTTATACGTTTCGGTACTTTTAACATAGCTAAAAATAGTAAAATTTTTAATATATTTGTAATTTTTTGCACTTTGAAAGTACTTTTAGAGAAAAAAATATTTAAAAAAATTGTAACGATCGAGCTTTAGATACTCTACTATAAGATTTATAAACAGTTACCATAGCTAAAATTTGTGTCAAAAATTTAACTTTTGACCTCTTTTTAGTTTTTAATTTTTTTTTTGTTTGACCGGCTTTTGGGTTAGGCTTTTGTTTTAAAAACTAAGTTCTCAAAGAGTCACTGTATGGACAAAGGCAGTTTATTTTGTTTTGTTATTTTAAGTTACAAAGTTACCAGTTTTTTTTTTAAGTTTTAGGTACTTTTTCATTAATAAAACCATTTTCTATGCGTATAATAATATATATTTTTGTATAAATCACAGGTGTGAAGCACTTGCAACACTGGTGTGGACACGATAAAATAAAAAATAATAAAATTGGTAGGAAAAATTTTAATTGATCTCGACTTTGCATTAAACGATAATGAAACAGATCCAATGGATATGTGAAAAATAATAAAGCATTATTTTCCAACATCATAATTTTTTTAAATGTCCACACCAAATGTTACAAATCCTTGAGAAAGACCCATAAACACTCTCGGAAAAAAAAACCGTCCTTATATAAAACCGGTTTTACGCTCGTTTAAACATAGTTCATGATATTCTTGTGGCAAATAAATATATTTTTTTTAAATTTTAGGCTCAACTAAGGCTAGGAAACGCCCTAGCCTTTTGCAGTCTGCTCATTTCCTACTTGGGACCGGCGTTCATGGGTAAAATTAACTACGTTTACGACCCAGTAGACGCCGCATGGTACGCCGCTGTGTCGCCTATTTTATGGGTGGGCGCTTTCGGATGGGTGATATTTACATCTCAATTGGGATACAAAGGTACGTAGAGTCACGATCAAAATAATTTACCGCATTACTTCTTCTGTTTTTAAATGTTAATGTGGTTTTTATGAAAGATATATCTTGGGTTCTTTGGCATGATAATAAAATAATAACAATTTGATTGTACATTGAAAAAAACACAAAACTGGTATTAAGTCGCCATTCTTTAGAAACAACAGAAAATTTCACCCGTCACAATTCCGGAAAGCTGCGATTTTTACTTATAAAAATAAAATAATAATAAAAACAAAGAGTCCTTAATATTTATCATAACAATGTGAGAAAAACTGCGTCATTTTTTTTAATAACATTTTTTAAATTTAATATTTTAAAGAAATTCTGCAGGACTAGTTTTACGGCGGAGCTAAATTGCTAATACGCGTACCAATAAATGTCAAAAAGTGTCGAAAATTGTCATCATGTAAAAAGAATGACGGCGAATGACTTTTCTGAACATTGACAGCAACATATTCCATGGCTATCTATGGTTTTGTATGTTAAAAGTTTTAAAGGCTTATTTATACACAAAAATAAGCTTGATAATAAACATTTTTAAATAAAAAAAGGGGGTTTCACAAAAACTGTCTAAGAAAGTAAATTTTAAGGAATATTATCAAATAAGTCCTAACAAAAAAGCAGTTAGTGTAAACTTATGTTTAAAACTCGTCAGATTTATTGTAAGGGCGAGATTTTCTGACGGTTTTTGAAGAATCGCGACAAAATAAAAAGTTACTTTATGTGATTTTTAACAATATTTCGGGAAACTGTCTTTTCAAATAATATATTTCCAATGTCCACTTAAGGTCAGAGTTACGATCTAGGCTCGGTAATTACCATGAAATGCTAATAAATCCGCCAAATGGCCTTGAACGAACACCGTGATCCTTATTCCCAAGTAACACAGCTTTGACAATATAGACTTTAAAGCCAAGTCAATGCTGCAAAAACATTAATAAAGCACTCTTTTTGCGTTAAAATAGCTAGCTTCATTTAATCTGTAATTTTGGCTATTAAAATTGTTTGACTACTAAATTTACATTTAAAATAACTTCTATAGTTATATCATCTGACGAATCAACTTTTAAAGGTAAAACTTATACCTAAAAACATGCTAAAACTTAACTAACAAAATAGTTGCAATCTTAACTTTTTTTCTTAAAATACAACTGAAAAAAATGCCAAGATGGTAACGGCAGTTATTTGTTGTATCCTAGTGCAATTTTTATTAAAATGCAGCTGCTTTCAATGCTATTTAGCATTTGAGAATAAGCGCCCTCTATCGATAGGCTGGGACCGTGAGCCCACAAGCAATAACGTCAAGATTTGCTTTTGTTTTAGATTTATTGTTTAAAAAAATGCAAAGTTGCCTGGTTACACGGGAGGGGGAGCGGCCATGTTTTATATATTATGGCGAGACATAACCTCTCAAAAATGTCTGAAAAAACAATCTTTTTTACATAAATATGCTCAAATCTAAGTCTGAAAATCCTTCAAAATTACCTAAATATGTCAGACATGATGTTTTTCCTTTAATTCTGGATTAAAATTTAAAAAATTAAAAAACTCTTAATATCTCAAATTTTTGAAGCGCTTGAAGTTTAAGAGGTATCAAGACAGGTTTCGTCATCAAACGGGCCTTCGCACAAAGATTTGACTCTTGGGAAGTCCACAAAATGCGTATTTTTGATTGAGAGTTTGTTAAACATCGGTAATATTTATTTTATTTGTCTTCCATTTTCAGTCTTTTATGTTGGCGGACAATTTTGATTTAATTGCAATTTTTAAATAGATTTTTTGTCAGGAAAGTTAAATTAAAAAAAAATGCGGTATTTTTAGCTGCCGTAGACGCTGTCACAGGCAAACATATTCCTTAAAATAGCTGTGACAACATTTTAATGACGTTTTCAAACCGTTGTGGCAGAAGACAGCAAAAGCATTATTGTTCTATTTTTTGCCAACCCAACCCTCAAACTAGGCATTTCTCTCTCAGTGAAATAGAAACGCTTAGTAGGCAAGATTTATCGATCATTGATTTCTTTGGTCGGAGTGCCCAGGCTTTTAACAAAGAAGAAACCCAGTTTATTTTTCGCTCAGGCATGGAAATATAAAAAGGAATAATATAATCCATTGATAATTCTCCAATTGCGAGGGCTTTTTTTCTGTCAAAAAAACAACCGTACAAAATTTCTGATGTTTAGTTTTCCGTGGGCACAGCTTTTTTTCTTAAATATCTGGGGGCTGATTCTTGAATATCGTAGGAAATATCGCACGGGAACGGTCCTCTCCCTAATATCGACCAATAATAGGTTTTGAAGGGATCACGAGTTATCCGAAACCTATCCGACCACGACCGAACCTCACCCGATTGCCGTGTATCGAAGGAACTTTCCCTACACTTTCGTACACCTGCCCCCGGTCCAGGTGAACGAGCGCTCTTGAAAAACGACAATCCTGTCAGTTTTGCGCGTGCACCATGCAAGCTCGGCAGCTTCTGAGCCTTCTTATTGGTCGAAACGAAGGATGTGAACGTTCCCGGCTACCTTTCCTACGAAATTCAAGAATAGGCCCCCTGGAGAGAAACTATGGATCTAAACATATCCAGTGTAAACAACAAAAAATATTTTTAACAAAATAAAGGATACATTTCCAAATGTTCATGGTTGAGGTAAATATTAAAAAAGGATCGAATTTTACCAAAAGAGAAAACTTTCGGATTTTTGCACTGCCTCCTCCAGTTGAACGAGGCAGAGATTTTTGGCCTACTCCACTAGTTGTTGTACCACAACACCCGGTTCCCACCTACGACTTTTTCGTGCGTGCCCGCTCACGCGTCACATGACTGTCATAACACGTGTTTTGTCCTTATTAGGGACTCATCATAACAACGGTTAACACAGACAAAAACCGTTGTTTGGGTCTACTGGCTGTAGTGAAGGAAACCTTAAAAATCGTAAGTGGTTGTCATAAACATAGGTTAGCAATGACTTCGCACTGATGAGTCCCTAATAAGGGCGAAACATATATATGCGTCTAGCATCCAATGTGTATTTTTGTGGCATGCGGACTAAGTTAGCTTACTTAGGTTGGCGGATAAACTTGATTCCGAAACCAGTTAATGGTAAGTAGTGGAGCTGGAGCAGTAGAGTAGACCAAAAATCCAAAAGTATTCTATTTCGGTAAAATTTTCATAGATTGTTTAAAAACGCTTACGTTATTCGCTTGGAAAAGTTAATGTCATTATTTTTTTAGGCTTTTTTGGTAAATTACTAAGCATGCCGATTTGGACATTGTGGACCAAAATTTCGTACACTGTCTACCTTACCCAGTTTCCGATATTTTTCTACAACGTTGGCACAACGAAATCGACCCAGCATTATGGGTTTTTCACCACTTTGTTCAATCTTCAAGAGTACTCCTGGGTGATTGGATGTTCGATGGCCTTATGTTTAGTATTCGAAATGCCATTTCAAAATATTAGGAGCATCTTGCTCAAAAACAAAGAAGTTGCCAGTACAAAAGTAAAAGTAGACGATAGTAAAAAGACGTTGTAAATATATTAGTTTAGTTTTAAGGTTTACCTCTCAATGGTTCAGACTGAAATATAATCTATTTTTTATAATAAGAAATATTACCTGCTTTATTTTATATTAATATAAGCATATATTAATTACTTACTTTATGATATAAGTATTCCATTATATGTTGACCACTCAGATTAAAAAATAAAAAGAGATATAACAGTAAACAAGATTACCCCGATCAACCATCCATAAGGTTCATTTTCCCATAAAATGCACGGTCGCCAATTTGCCATGGGATTTGGTAAGAACAAAACTAAATAGTTTTTGAATCGCTTTTTTAATTATATTTACTATGTTGCGCATTTTTATATAAGGTAATTAATCTCAGACTAATAACTAGGAGTAAAATTACTAGAATGACAAAAAAAATATTACTTAAAAAATTACAAAACGGCAACGTTGGATCAAATATAAACGGTGAATGAATTATGAGAAGTCTTTTTCGTTCACAGCTGACGCATCAGTTTTTTTAACGGGATTTGGCCGTTTTTTGTGATCATTTTGACCATTTAAAAAAAATAACTATATAGTCTTTTTGAGGACCAGGAAAATGTGTGATATGAAAAAAAATAGAACATTTCGGCCTAAAATTATTATTTCGAAGGTAAGAGATTGTGTCATTTTAGATTCGTCATTGGCGTAGTTTTGTACCTTTCATATGTTTTAAATCTAAAATTATAATTTCTATTTTCAATTCAAAAGTGTTTTATTATCAAGTAAGGTAAATTACACAGATAAAGCATGTTATAACTAATAAACAACACACAAACAAAACTAAAAAAAAACAATAGTTATGGCTATAAAGTTAGCTACCAGCTCCCACTAGAAAGATTATTTGTACGTTTTTAAACACTTCGACAAATTAATACATAATAAAACAGACTATTTAAATAACAACTAAAAACAGCACAATTCTCTTTTTCTCCCTTTCTGCAAGGTGTATTTTAAAACAACTTTGTACTGAGCTGCCGAGAACTCAACTAATATTTAAAGAATTAATTCGGACCTACTGGCCATGGCAATACCCGCAATTTACTGTTTATTCTTAAATGTTATGGTGGTATGATGGGTAGTGTGCTTGCCTTACGAGCAGGAGAACGTGGGTTCAATTCCCACCATAGAATGTTTTGTTTTTTTTTCCTTTTTTATATGCTCGCAATCATTTCATAGGTATTCAAAAGTTGTTGGAGGGAGGTTAATTGCAAGAAACCAAAAAAATATCAAAATTTTCGACTCATTAGTAATGGGAGCAGTTTTAGGTATTTTTTAATCTAGGGTCAAGAACTACTGTCACAACACCAGTACGTATATTAGAGTTCTGGTGAATGCGTTGGTAAACTCAAGATCCCAAGTAAGTAGGTAATTAAGCAGATACAAGGAACAACTCCCGACAGTTGACACCTCGGCGAATACCTTGAATTTTGAACTATTTAAGAAAACGAATTTTAAACTATTGCAGTGGAGCGCTGTTAGTAATAATTGTCGCGTAGTGCTTTCGCGAGTAAGGAAGTATAGGACATAGACAAACTACTTGTAGTTTCAGACAGACCGAACCCAATTTTTTTTCTATGGCATAGGACGCTTTTGACACCACTATAAATTTAACTCAACAAACTTATTTTATGATTTCAAGCGAAGTGGGTTGACGCACGCAAAAGTCGCCGCCACTGGTGATGGTAAAAACGACTTTCAAGATTCAATAGGATTTATTGTCAAAAAAATACAATTAATTTTTATGTACAAAGCAAATAACAATAAAATAATAGGTTTTTGTCCTGTATCATAACACTCCTCTTCCAAAATTTAAACAAAGTACAAATCACAATTCGAGTCGCACTTTAAACAGTGTTGCCGTTTTATTCGCCTGTCTCTTTTCTCCTCATGTATTCGTCTAGAAGGGTTTTGGATTGTAAACATTAGATAATTTCCAAAGGAAATGTTTGGTCTCTTGTCTCTGGTATATCTCAATAACTAGATGAGATATAACTATGATCCTGGTTTCAAAAAATAGCTGCTACCAACACATTTTAGTCTATCTAATCGATTCTTCACTACATGTCCAATAAATGTAATTTTTTGATAAATCTTACCTTTTTTTAAATGGACCTATATGCTCCTAGCAGATTATTTTAATGAATCAGAAATTCTCCTTTCCAAAAATATATTGCATGCCTATGGTTCGTTTAACGCGTTTGCGAGATATGTGCAAATAAAATGTAATGAATATTTTTTTTAAAGTACATTAAAAATTAACAAAATAAACTTTGCACAGAAATGATTTTTTTTTATACCTTCATCCAAAATACGATTTTACTCATTGTCCGCAAATAGCAAAACCATGGCTTTTTTGGCTCCCGATGCAAAACATTTTTTTTATGTTCCCAGTGCAAAAAAATGAAATGTACAACAGTGGTACGAAACGCAGCAGCCGCTAAGTAAATGATTTTGTGACCAGAAAACACTCGCGACTAAATTATGCTTTTTTTACTCGTGTTACGCTTGTACAATAGCACTATTTTATCCAAAACTAATTATAAAAACTAATATTTATGATTTTAAAAACATTTATATTGCTTCTTTTCTAACTGGTTTGTGATCTGGTTTGAGGAGGGTAGAAAAAAAAAATAGTAGTTTGAACAACTAGTGGCTAAAATAGTGCTCTTTTTACAAGCGTTGGTTTAAATATCGAGCGCAGCGAGTCCAATATGGCCGCTATACGCTAGACAAAAGGCGATACTTTTTTTAAACGCAGCTTACGTTTTTTGATAATAATCTAAAAACCACATTCTTCTATCAGTTTTGGGATTTGCAAAAAATAATAATTATTAGCAAATAGGCTAAAAACCACATATTTTTATTGGTTTTTTGCTTTTAAAAAATTACAGGAAGACGTAAGACAAAAGCCGATAATTTTTTTAAACGCAGCTAACGTTTTTTGATAATAATCTAAAAACGGCATTCTTCTATCAGTTTTGGGATTTCCAAAAAATAATAATAATTAGAGAATAGGCTAAAAATCACATATTTTTATCGGCTTTTTGCTTTTAAAAAATTACAGAAAGACGTAAGGGAAAAGGCGATAATTTTTTTGAACGCAGCTAACGTTTTTTGATAATAATCTAAAAACCAGATTTTTCTATCAGTTTTGGGATTTGCAAATAATAATAATAATTAGCGAATAGGCTAAGAACCACAAATTTTTATCGGTTTTTTGCTTTTTAAAAATTACAGAAACATGCTAGACAAAAGGCGATAACTTTTTTGAACGCAGCTAACGTTTTTTGATAATAATCTAAAAACTAAATTCTTCTATCAGTCTTGGGATTTGCAAAAAATAATAATAATTAGCAAATAGGCTAAAAACCACATATTTTTATTGGTTTTTTGCTTTTAAAAAATTACAGGAAGACGTAAGACAAAAAGCGATAATTTTTTTAAAACTCAGCTAACGTTTTTTAATAATAATATAAAAACCACATTTTTCTATCAGTTTTGGGATTTGCAAAAAATAATAATAATTAGCGAATGGGCTAAAAAACGACATATTTTTATAGGTTTTTTGCTTTTTAAAAATTACAGAAACATGCTATACAACAAGCGATAACTTTTTTGAACGCAGCTAACGTTTTTTGATAATAATCTAAAAACGACATTCTTCTATCAGTTTTGGGATTTCCAAAAAATAATAATAATTAGAGAATAGGCTAAAAATCACATATTTTTATCGGCTTTTTGCTTTTAAAAAATTACAGAAAGACGTAAAACAAAAGGCGATAATTTTTTTGAACGCAGCTAACGTTTTTTGATAATAATCTAAAAACCACATTTTTCTATCAGTTTGCAATTTGAAAAAAATAATAACAATTAGCGAATAGGCTAAAAACCACTTATTTTTATCGGCTTTTTACTTTTAAAAAATTAAGAGAGACGTAAGACAAAAAGCGATAATTTTTTTTAACTCAGCTAACGTTTTTTGATAATAATCTAGAAACGGCAATCTTCTATCAGTTTTGGGATTTCCAAAAAATAATAATAATTAGAGAATAGGCTAAAAACCACATATTTTTATCGGCTTTTTGCTTTTAAAAAATTACAGAAAGACGTAAGACAAAAGGCGATAATTTTTTTTGAACGCAGCTGACGCTTTTTGATAATAATCTAAAAACCACATTTTTCTATCAGTTTTGTGATTTGCAAAAAATAATAATTATTAGCGAATAGGCTAAAAACCACAAATTTGTATCGGTTTTTTGCTTTTTAAAAATTACAGAAACATGCTAGACAAAAGGCGATAACTTTTTTAAACGCAGCTAACGTTTTTTGATAATAATCTAAAAACCACATTCTTCTATCAATCTTGGGATTTGCAAAAAATAATAATAATTGGCGAATAGGCTAAAAACCACTTATTTTTATCGGCTTGTTGCTTTTAAAAAATTACAGAAAGACGTAAGAGAAAAGCCGATAATTTTTTTGAACGCAGCTAACATTTTTTGATAATAATCTAAAAACCACATTTTTCTATCAGTTTGCAATTTGCAAAAAATATTAATAATTAGCGAATAGGCTAAAAACCACTTATTTTTATCGGCTTTTTACTTTTAAAAAATTAAGAAAGACGTAAGACAAAAAGCAATAATTTTTTTAAACTCAGCTAACGTTTTTTGATAATAATCTAAAAACCACATTTTTCTATCAGTTTTGAGATTTGCAAAAAATAATAATAATTAGCGAATAGGCTAAAAACCACAAATTTTTATCAGTTTTTTGCTTTTTAAAAATTACAGAAACATGCAAGACAAAAGCCGATAATTTTTTTGAACGCAACTAAAGTTTTTTGATAATAATTTAAAAACGACATTCTTCTATCAGTTTTGGGATTTCCAAAAAATAATAATAATTAGAGAATAGGCTAAAAACCACATATTTTTATTGGCTTTTTGCTTTTAAAAAATTACAGAAAGGCGTAGACAAAAGGCGATAATTTTTTGAACGCAGCTAACGTTTCTTGATAATAAACTAAAAACCACATTTTTTTATCAGTTTTGGGATTTGCAAAAAATAATAATAACTAGCAAATAGTGTAAAAACCACATATTTTTATCGGTTTTTTTGTTTTTTAAAAATTACAAAAACACGCTAGACAAAAGGCGATACTTTTTTTTAACTCACCTAACGTTTTTTGATAATAATCTAAAAACCACTTTCTTCTATCAGTTTTGGGATTTGCAAAAAATAATAATAACTAGCAAATAGGCTAAAAACAACAAATTTTTATCCGTTTTTTGCTTTTTAAAAATTACAGAAACATGCTAGACAAAAGGCGATAACTTTTTTGAACGCAGCTAACGTTTTTTGATAATAATCTAGAAACCACATTCTTCTATCAGTCTTGGGATTTGCAAAAAATAATAATAATTAGCGAATAGGCTAAAACCCACTTCTTTTTATCGGCTTTTTGCTTTTAAAAAATTACAGAAAGACGTAAGGGAAAAGCCGATAATTTTTTTGAACGCAGCTAACGTTTTTTGATAATAATTTAAAAACGATATTCTTCTATCAGTTTTGGGATTTCCAAAAAATAATAATAATTAGAGAATAGGCTAAAAACCACATATTTTTATTGGCTTTTTGCTTTTAAAAAATTACAGAAAGGCGTAAGACAATAGGCGATAATTTTTTGATCGCAGCTAACGTTTCTTGATAATAAACTAAAAACCACATTTTTTTATCAGTTTTGGGATTTGCAAAAAATAATAATAACTAGCAAATAGGCTAAAAACCACTTATTTTCATCGATTTTTTTGTTTTTTAAAAATTACAGAAACACGCTAGACAAAAGGCGATACTTTTTTTTAACTCACCTAACGTTTTTTGATAATAATGTAAAACAACATATTTGAATCGGTTTTTTTGCTTTTTAAAAATTACAGAAACATGCTAGACAAAAGGCGATAACTTTTTTGAACGCAGCTAACGTTTTTTGATAATAATCTAAAAACCACATTCTTCTATCAGTCTTGGGATTAGCAAAAAATAATAATAACTAGCAAATAGGCTAAAAACCACATATTTTTATCGGTTTTTTGCTTTTTAAAAATTACAGGAGCACGCTAGACAAAAGGCTATACTTTTTTTGAACTTAGCTAACGTTTTTTGATAATAATCTAAAAACCACTTTCTCCTATTAGCGAATAGGCTAAAAACCACATATTTTTATAGGTTTTTTGCTTTTTAAAAATTACAGGAACACGCTAGACAAAAGGCTATACTTTTTTTGAACTTACCTAACGTTTTTTGATAATAATCAAAAAAACCACATTTTTCTATCAGTTTTGGAATTTGCAAAAAATAATAATAATTAGCGAATAGGCTAAAAACCACATATTTTTATCGGTTTTTTGCTTTTTAAAAATTACAGCAACACGCTAGACAAACGGCGATAATTTTTTTGAACTCAGCTAACGTTTTTTGATAATAATCTAAAAACCACATTCTTCTATCAGTTTTGGAATTTGCAAAAAATAATAATAATTAGCGAATAGGCAAAAACCCACATATTTTTATCGGTTTTTTTCTTTTTAAAAATTACAGAAAGACACTAGACAAAAGGCTATACTTTTTTTTAACTCAGCTAACGTTTTTTGATAATAGTCTAAAAACCACTTTCTTCTATCAGTTTCGGGATTTGCAAAAAATAATAATAACTAGCAAATAGGCTAAAAACCACATTTTTTTATCAGTTTTGGGATTTGCAAAAAATAATAATAACTAGCAAATAGGCTAAAAACCACTTATTTTCATCGATTTTTTTGTTTTTTAAAAATTACAGAAACACGCTAGACAAAAGGCGATACTTTTTTTAACTCAGCTAACGATTTTTAGCGAATAGGCTAAAAACCACATATTTTTATCGGCTTTTTGCTTTTAAAAAATTACAGAAAGACGTAAGACAAAAGCCAATAATTTTGTTGAACGCAGCTAACGTTTTTTGATAATAATCTAAAAACGGCATTCTTCTATCAGTTTTGGGATTTTCAAAAAATAATAATAATTAGGGAATAGGCTAAAAACCACATGTTTTTATCGGCTTTTTGCTTTTAAAAAGTTACAGAAAGACGTAAGACAAAAGGCGATAATTTTTTGAACGCAGCTAACGTTTTTTGATAATAATCTAAAAACCACATTTTTCTATCAGTTTTGAAATTTTTCAAAAAATAATAATAATTAGCGAATAGGCTAAAAACCAAATATTTTTACCGGCTTTTGCTTTTAAAAATTTACAGAAAGACGTAAGACAAAAGGCGATAATTTTATGAACGCAGCTAACGTTTTTTGATAATAATCTAAAAACCACATTTTTTTTATCAGTTGTGGGATTTGCAAAAAATAATAATAACTAGCAAATAGCCTAAAAAGCACATATTTTCATCGGTTTTTTTGTTTTTTAAAAATTACAGAAACACGCTAGACAAAAGGCGATACTTTTTTTTAACTCACCTAACGTTTTTTGATAAAAATCTAAAAACCACTTTCTTCTATCAGTTTTGGGATTTGCAAAAAATAATAATAACTAGCAAATAGGCTAAAAACCACATATTTTTATCGGTTTTTTTGCTTTTTAAAAATTACAGAAACACGCCTAGACAAAAGGCGATACTTTTTTTTAACTCAGCTAACGTTTTTTGATAATAATCTAAAAACCACTTTCTCCTATCAGTTTTGGGATTTGCAAAAAATAATAATAACTAACCACATATTTTAATCGGTTTTTTTTGCTTTTTAAAAATTACAGAAACACGCTAGACAAAAGGCGATACTTCTTTTTAACTCAGCTATTCACAGAGCACATTCTTCTATCAGTTTTGGGATTTGCCAAAAATAATAATAATTAGCGAATAGGCTAAAAACTATATATTTTTATCGGTTTTTTTGCTTTTTAAAAATTACAGAAATACGCTAGACAAAAAGCGATACTTCTTTTTTAACTCAGCTAACGTTTTCTTCTATCCGTTTTGGGATTTGCAAAAAATAATAATAATTGACTAATAGGCTAAAAACCACATATTTTTATCGGTTTTTTGCTTTTTAAAAATTACAGGAACACGCTAGACAAAAGGCTATACTTTGTTTGAACTCAGCTATTCACAGAGCACATTCTTATATCAGTTTTGGGATTTGCAAAAAATAATAATAATTCAAAAATAGGCTAAAAACTACATATTTTTATCGGTTTTTTGCTTTTTAAAAATTACAGGAACACGCTAGACAAAAGGCTATACTTTTTTTGAACTCAGCTAACGTTTTTGATAATAATCTAAAAACCACATCCTTCTATCAGTTTTGGGATTTGCAAAAAATAATAATAATTAGCGAATAGGCTAAAAACCACATGTTTTTATCGGTTTTTTACTTTTCAAAAATTACAGAAACACGCTAGACAAAAGGCGATACTTTTTTTTAACTCAGCTAACGATTTTTAGCGAATAGGCTAAAAACCACATATTTTTATCGGCTTTTTGCTTTTAAAAAATTACGGAAAGACCTAAGACAAAAGCCGATAATTTTGTTGAACGCAGCTAACGTTTTTTGATAATAATCTAAAAACGGCATTCTTCTATCAGTTTTGGGATTTTCAAAAAATAATAATAATTAGGGAATAGGCTAAAAACCACATATTTTTATCGGCTTTTTGCTTTTAAAAAAATTACAGAAAGACGTAAGACAAAAGGCGATTTTTTTGAACGCAGCTAACGTTTTTTGATAATAATCTAAAAACTACATTTTTCTATCAGTTTTGGGATTTGCAAAAAATAATAATAATTAGCGAATAGGCTAAAGACCACATGTTTTTATCGGTTTTTTGCTTTTTAAAAATTACAGAAACACGCTAGACAAAAGGCGTTACCTTTTTTGAACGCAGCTAACATTTTTTGATAATAATCTAAAAATCACATTCTTCTATCAGTTTTGGGATTTGCAAAAAATAATAATAATTAGCGCATAGGCTAAAAACCACATATTTTAAAAATTACAGAAACACGCAAGACAAAAGGCGATACGTTTTTTGAACGCAGCTAACGTTTTTTGATAATAATCTAAAAACCACATTCTTCTATCAGTTTTGGGATTGGGAAAAATAATAAGAATTAGCGATAGGCTAAAAACCCCATATTTTTATCTGTTTTTTGCTTTTTAAAAATTACAGAAACACGCTAGACAAAAGGCGATACTTTTTTTTAACTCAGCTAACGTTTTTTAATAATAATCTAAATGCCACATTATTCTTTCAGTTTTGGGATTTGCAAAAAATAATAATAATTAGCGAAGAGGCTAAAAACCACATATTTTTACCGGTTTTTTTTGGTTGCAGTTGCAGGAACGACACGCCATCGAGGGGGAAAAGGCATTTTACCTTGCACTTTACGCATGTTATGTATAAGTAATCAGATTTAGCAATAAGCTTCAAATATTCTGGTACAAAAGTAAAAATATCAGTATTTCAATTTTCTAAAATAAACGTAGTCACTCACTTTACCGCACTATGTGCGATAAACGTAGATCTTGCTACCTAGATTTTTAACGGCACCTTTTGCCTACGCCTGTTTTGGAGATGTCTCTTTTTTGTCTAAATTTTTAGTTTCTGCACGCGACATAAAATAGTTAAATAGTATGCTTTAGAATAATAATATAATTCTCCGAATGCATCCTACTGCCCGTTAAAACTTGTAACAACATCAAGAATGTCAATTGTCCGCCATCTTAAATTATACCGCTTACACGTCAAAATAATTAAATGACAAAACAATTTTCCTACTTGGCGTCCATTAAAATCCTTCACCTACATAACACTCCAAAAATATTTAAATAAAAATGACTCCTCAAAAACCCCTGAATTCACATTCCTACATACGCCCTTATTGACGTTCTGTGAATTTTAAAGGGGCCCTGCAGTGGCGACTTTAAAGGGCCGTAGCTCCCAAACGGTCCGATTGACCCCCATTTTTTTTTGCTTTTATTTGAAGAGGCTTCATAGGGCTAGAACCCACAACATACTACAATATAAAGCAATTTGACCATGACCGGTTTTCAATGTATTTAGTGCAGCTAACGTTCTGGTGTGGTTCTTTGGGTTGAGGTTGTGATATCTTTATGTGGAAAATGACGAGCATTTAACTGCTAAAATCTTTTGCACCTCTTAAAATCCACCATATGATGACATTTACAATTACTTTCACTTGCAATTTCCCTAGTGCTTGAATTATTATCGCAAATTTTTGCAAAAGTGCGTATTTTTTGAGGATTTTCTAAAAAAATGAATGACCCTGGAAAAATGTTCAGGTAATTAATTCAAGCGCGAGGGGGATTTGATAAGACAATTTTACACACACACATTTTGAAAGTTGAAATTATAAAAAATTGATAAATTTGACAACATCTGTACAGAGTTCTTCGCCATATTTTCCACGCCCCCCCTTTCCTCCCTTATATTGAAGCTGGAAAAAAGTTTAATGTACAAGAGTTGCATAATTTTCTGTAAATTTCATATGAATTAGAATGGGCTTTTTTTCCTGATTCCAAAAATATATAATATGTTAAGATTTATCTTGGACGGTTATCGAGTAAAAAAAATACTTTTCCATAAGTACAATGTGTTACAAAGTTTTTTCCTTTTACTCGAGAACCATCCAAGATAGTGTCCCTTTCATTCCTTACTGACGAAAAATTAAAAAAAAAATAATAACTGTTATATAAAGCTTGTAAATAGGTGCTTATATCGTAGCTATTGACCATAATAAAAATAATTTAATGATAACCATGGCTAACTCGCAAAATAAATGTTACTAATTGGCTTAAAATAACAGGTATAAAATTGTCATCATAAAATCTTTAACTGGTAGGTTTTTTGAAAAATATTTTTAATTTCTTACCTATTTTGTGTATAACGTTACACTTTAAAAAGTTACTATTTTTATCAAAAGATGGCGTTAAATTATCTTCATCCTTCTCTAAAATACTTTTCTCTAATACTCTCCCTTCAATAGAAAAAATAGTTTTTGGCAGTACTTTTTTAAACGCTAAAAAAACAGTAAAAACTTGAAAAAAGTGAGTTTTTTATTCTACGAATCGACATTTTAAAAAGAAAACTATAAAATATCACTATAATTATAACCTACTAAAAACCGCTTGAATTACGCTGAATGACTGTATCATAATGGTTAGTTTAAAACGCCCTAAAAATAATATTATTTGACAATGTTATTATAGAGTGACAGTGCAACAAAAAAAATAAATATATAACATTTTTAACAGGAAAATTAACAAAATAATACTTGCAGTTTTTAACTGTCTAATTAGCTTTAAATTGTGCGTCCTCTAAAAACCAGTCCTTATACTTCACAATTTTTTCATACCAATATTCACCAAGCTCCTTAACTGAGTCCCCACTACCGCCATATTCTTTTGGCAAAATGTCTGACGAAACAATTTTGTGCAGATCCTTGTTGCTGCCTCGATGGACCCTGACTTTATCCCTCATTTCTTTGGTCATAAAACCCTTAAAAATGCTAACCACCGCGTTAACCATATAGGGTGCGTTAACGAATTCTAAACCTTCCGGTCTCACGTGATTGTTTTGCCAATCGAAAACCATATTTTTGATCAAGCCGGGAGAAAATTCCTTGTAGTGTGCGAAAGAAATGCTCGACATATCTAATATGGTAGTAACGCCGTAAATATGAACAAATTCGTTTTCTAAGCAAGCCACATCCAAAACCATTTTTCCAGCCTTCAAGACGTCGTTTTGTTTGTGGATTTTCGGATCGTGAGCCGCAATTCGGACTATCACCACTAGTTTGTTGTCGTGGAACTTTTTTAAAGGCAAAAACACGCCTAATTTAATCAGTTCTTGTATCTCTGGTAAAAACGGGTCTCTGTTTTGAAACCATTCGATTCTGTCTCTTTTCATCGTGTAAAAATTGGTAATTTTGATTTTGGCTTCTTCTAAATTAAACTTACAACTTCTTAGGAAACCCAACAGGTGTTTGGTTTCTGGTCTGACGTTCAGGTATTTTTCTTGGATCAGCCACCCTTTCAATTTTTCTAAACATTCTGTCCTTGTCTGGTCGGTCTCATTCAGTTTGGTCGCACAGTATTCCTTTGTTTCTTTATCAAAATCAAACACATAATCAGAATAATTATTATCGTCAACGCAGTTTGCCATGTTTAGTAACT
Organism: Oxystoma pomonae; assembly: GCA_963921995.1. Taxonomy (NCBI): domain Eukaryota; kingdom Metazoa; phylum Arthropoda; class Insecta; order Coleoptera; family Brentidae; genus Oxystoma; species Oxystoma pomonae. Next base: position 102,693,058 of record OY998166.1, on the reverse strand, counting down.
TTTATATATAGTAGTATTATATATTATAAAAAATATACGATATTTTAAAATACTAAACCTTTTAAACTAAGCCGAACAAATGCAAAACAAAGTTCACCATGATTACTTATTATATATTAATTGCTTTGAATAATAATAATCTAATTGAGTCATGTAATAGTTACCAGGATCCTTCAATAAGTACATATTATAGTTGCCCATACACCGGCTTACGGAGAATGTAGTGTGGAAAATAAATTGCTGGGTGTTATTTGATTAAGGACTTCTAATTTTGCAAAGAGCGAGGACTGGCTAAAAGACAAAAAAGCCTGTTAGCCTTCTAGTTTTTTTTTCTAAATAAAAATGACGTCATCATTTGCATTCTAGGACAAAAATAAAATGAAAATATATTATTTTATTTTAACATACACTCAAGGTATAATACAAAGCATTTTCTCTACACCTAGTATTTGTAGGTTGATCTTTCACTTTTTTAAAAATTCAATTCAATCAAAATTATGATTAATAAAAGCACGCCTATGTTTTGCAAGAGATTTTTTTCCAATTAGACACTTACTTTTTGTTTTAATCTATTTCAGTCATTATTAAAATTTATGCAAGAGTGCCAATAGTATCTCAAAGTCATATGGTTATCACATATCCTAAAGCGTTTTGTTTAGATAAATAGATAGATAGATTCTTTCTTCATGCTAATAATGCTTGCGCTCTTACACAAGTCAAAAATTGTACAAAAATAAAATAAATATAGCACAACGTCTTATAAACAACAATATTTAGCATTTAAAAAAAACATTAACAAATTTAAAAACAAATTTTAAAAATCATAAAATCAAAAAAAAAACAATAAGTATAATAATTATGATAAACGACTAAAGGAACAAGAGAAATTTTAAAAGTTCATCAAAAATTGTTAGAACCTCTAAAAATATAAAAATAAAAACCAATTTAAAAGAAAAAGTCAAACAATTATAATTGGAATTAACAAATTGTGAAACACCAAAACAAAAAAAAAAGTAAAAATATGAATATATAAACAGTAAAGAAAAAATAACAAAGATGAAAAAAGCTATTCAAAAAGGTACATATTTCAGCGTAGACGTTAATCAAACAAACTAACCCAATCGCTCATAACCGCCGTTTGCTCTATATGGCAGAAAAATCAGTAGTCAAAAATTGTTCCATGGGGTCAAACCATATCAAGTCAACCAGGCAATAGTTTTGACCATCTCCGATTTTGATGATTTTTGGTAAACTTATTCGTCTTATCAAAAAACTCAAAAATCCAAAAAATCAAATTTTTTGGATAAGCGGTTTTTGTTTTATTGATTTTTGAAAATCAAGAAATTGACCAATATGTCCTTCAAAGACACTTACAAAAATAGTAATATCTCAAAAACTATTGATCCTATAGAAGCGAGTGATAGCTCATTTTGAAGGGTTTTTAAAGACCTTTTTAAAGATGTGTGACACAATATAGTTTGTTTCTTAATTAATTTTTTTTTTCAATGTTTTTTTAACATTTTTGGAAAATTTTAGGATGGAGAAATAATGAAGTCATACTTTAAAAAAATAATAAGATATTTAATACCTGTATAATACCTGTATTAAATATCTTATTATTTTTTTAAAGTATGACTCTGTATAATACCTGTATTAAATATCTTATTATTTTTTTAAAGTATGACTCCATTATTTCTCCATCCTAAAATTTTCCAAAAATGTTAAAAAAACATTGAAAAAAACAGAAATATTTTTTTGAAAAAAATTAAAAAATGTGTTTTAGAGATTTTTCAAAAAAAAAAAAAAAATTAATTAAGAAAAAAAAATTAAACAAACTATATTGTGTCGCACCATCTTTGATTTTTTTGATTTTTGATAAGACGAATAAGTGTACCAAAAATCATCAAAATCGGAGATGGTCAAAACGAAAAAAGCATTTTTTTTGGTTGATTTGATATGGTTTGACCCCATGCTTTTTCTTTTAACACTGCCTGGCAGTGCATTAAAGAACTTTATGCAATAGTAGTCACTGCCGTTTCTAGTCTTTGTCAGACGCTGCAAAGGTAACACAACATTATTTCTACTTCGGGTATTATAATCATGGATGTCACTATGAAATTTAAACTTTGAAATGTTCTCTTTCATGTATGAAAGACACACTAAAATGTACTGGCACGGCAGCGTTAATATTTTAAGTGATTTGAAAGCATTCACACAATCCTCGCGATAAGAGAGCCTTGCCAAAATTCTGGGTGCACTTCTTTGTATTCTAAAAGCCAATTCAGCATGTGGAGAATGACCCCAAGCTAAAATTGCGTCTTTTGTGTGTGTTCCTAAGTGTATTCAAGTGCCCTTCCCATGTTAATTTTGAATCCAATTGTACTCCCAAGAATATCACAAATTTATTTGGATCTTTGGATCAATGTCACAATTTTGTGTCGAAGTTTTTAAGGGTAAAAATAATGTGCTCTGTTTTACTTTCATTTAAACTCAATTTGTTTGCCAGAAACTAGTCTTTTAATAAAGTGAACGACGTTGAAGCAATCCTGTCAAGCTCATCGGCACATAAAAGGGATTGTAGGTCAGTTGTGTCATCGCAATATTGGATTAATTCTGATAAAGGTGAAGCCTGATTAAGGTCATTAACATATATCAAGAATAAAATGGGACCCAATACAGACCCTTGAGGGACGCCATAATTAATTGAAAGCCTGTCAGAATCCACTCCCTCCATCGACACATACTGTTCTCGTCCTGTCAAGTAGGACCTAAGTAACTCATTGCTTTTTGTATCAAAACCGTAACACGAAAGTTTCACCAGCAATATATCATGTGAAACACAATCAAACGCTTTTTTTAAATCTAAAAATGGAGCAGACACATATTCACATTTTTCAAAACCTTTATTTATTAACTCTACCAACCTATTTATAGCAGTGCATGTTAATAATTTTGCTCTGAAACCGACTGACTAGGACAAAAAAGTTTTTCCGAAAATTTTAACGAATATAGGTGTTATTAAAATGGGCCTGTAATTACTGGGAGTCTTTGTCACCTTTTTTGTGCAAAGGTAGCACTTTGGATATTTTAAGGATGGTGGGAAAAGTGCTATTAGAAATACACTCGTTAATTAGTTTTGTCAAGGGATTAATAATTATATCTTTAATCGAATTTAGTATTTTTTTGTTTAACCCATAGGCCTCTCTGCACTTACTGTTTTTTAAAGTCTTATTAATATCACGCACTTCATTAAATGTTACATGTCTAAAGCTAAAACTACAATTATTTTTGTTAATATCAGAATTATTTAAAAAAAAATAGTAGTGTCACCGTTAATAGCCTGACTTTAATAAATTAGGCACTATTTTTACAATTTCGCACGAAGTTTAAAAGGATTCTGACATTGTTGTTATATAAACATATCATCTATGCTATCAAAATAATGTCGACTTTCATAATGTTGGTGCCAACCTTTAATAAAGGACGGAATTAACTTTAATTTGTCAACTTTATGGATGGCACAATATGAGCGTGTTTAGATGACATATTTATATGACAAAAATGTCAGAAACCTTTTGACCTTCGTGCTGAACTGTTCAAAATAGTGCTCTGCCGACTTTATGTACCGATAAGTCCCTAATGATTTCAATGGGAACAATAGCAAAGTAACTATTAAAATGGTTGGGGGAAGTTGTTTTTAGAATGTTACTTTTTTGGTTTTTGTTTCTATTAATGATTTCCCACATGGTTTGTTATGATTGTCAACTTTCATTAGACTTTAACATTGTTAATTAATTTAAAAACTATTCTTTGCCAAAAAAAATTGTGAAATAGTCTCACAAATACCTAACACTCATGGCATATTTATAATTTACCTAACACTCTTGTTTCCACAAGATACTTTCGTACTCGCTTTCGTAAAAAAATCAAAAAATGTATCGATTATTTCACTAACGCGTTAAAATAAAAGCCTTATTTGGTATTCAAGTCTTCTCCTAACGGTCTAGGAATGTGTTGGTGCTAGTATATGTCTGTCCCATAGATTATGATAAAGCTTTTGATCGAGTCCAACACGAAGGTCTGATTTTAACTACAATTTATCAATAAAAAATAAATCTCCCTCGTAGATTTTTTTTGATAATTAGGTACGTTAACAATATTATTTAAAACATTGTGTCCTCATCTTCAGTAAAAAGTTGTTATCAGTTCATAGACACTTAAAAAATGGAGCTAAATAATGATGCATATCAGTCAGTTAGAATTTTTAAATGAAAGTGATGAAGTGCGCGAAAAATATTTAAAAGAACTAAGGACTTGGTTGAATGAAGAAAAGTGGATCCACGCCAGGACGGAGAGCAAGTATTTGCTAGAATTTTTAAGAATCAGCAAGCACGATTTAAACCAAGCCAAAAGGAGGATCGTCAATTTTTACTCGATGAAACGAGATAGGCCAGAGTGGTTTGAAAATCGAAACCCTTTGTTCCCACACATCGAAGAGTTAGCAAAATTAGGCATCTTCCTACCACTGAGCCAAAGACATGACAAAAAAATGGTTATAATCATCAGACCCGCGGCTCACGACCCCAAAGTATACAAACAAGATGACATTTTCAAAGTTGGAAAGATGATTCTGGACCTGGCGTGCAGAGACAATGAATATGTCCAACTTTATGGAGTCGCGGCGATTTTTGATATGCGCGGGATCACTTTTAACCACTACAAACATTTCACACCTTCAGTAATCAAGAAAGTGGTCCACGCTTGACAAAATTACCATGTGATGCCCAAACAACTCGAATTTGTTCGGGCGCCTTCCTATATAAATATCGGCTTGAACGTTTTCAAGCAGTTTATGACGGAAAAAATCCGAAACAGGGTAAGGGTGCACTTTGGAGACGTCGAGAATATTCACAAATTTATTCCCAAAGAAATTTTGCCACCGGACTATGGGGGAACGAGTAAAGAGACAGTACAGGATTTGAGTAATTATTGGTATATTCAACTTCTTAAAAATAAAGAGTGGTTTAGTAAAGATGAGTTATTTAAGGCGGAAAATGTAAAAAAAAACTTGAAGTTCGATTATTAAGTTGCATCCACCTGCCATAACTTAGTTTTCATTCATTCCTTGAGATTAAAACCAGAAGTTTGTAATTCTTCGCAAGATTTAAAGTGTAAAATCATCAAATAGCTAACCATATTTAAATTTGTTAAATAAAAGTTTGACTATGTTTTTTGGTGTAACTGTAATAATATCTTTTACCTACCTATAAAACGGCAACAAATTAAAAAGAAAGTGCAATTATTATCTTATCTTTATTTTTATTTACTGTATAATCAGTGCTTACCATAAGTAGATACATATTTTGTAAATCATTAAATAGTTAATCAGTCGAAAGCAGGCAGTTTGTTTTGAACAAAATTCAACTACTTTAGTAAAAGATTTTTAGTACAAATTACTATTAATAGTAACAGGGTATTATTTTTAATGAGATTAAATGAGAAAATTATCTTTTTGTGAACATTATACATTCATTTTTTTTCACCCCTTGTAGTTTGTCCAAATTGTTGACATTTCAGTTCAAACAACATTTTTTATAGTGGTGTAAATAAAACATATGTATGTTTTAACCCTAATGATGGCATCTCAAACAAAATGTTTGAATAAGATTTTGACAATGCAATTGGGTTCCAATAAATTAGTTTCCCTTGGAGTTTCTTTCAAAAACATTATATTTAAAACAAAAATCTAATTTGAATGATACCTACTTAAATTATTCCCACTTGGAGCGCTTTCTTACAAATTCTTCAGTACCATCCTCCTTTACAGCCCCATAGTATCCCAGACCCTCATATTTGTGTCGCATGTATGCTATATAACCAGCACAACCGGCAAGAGCTACCAAACCAATTCCCATAATCACTGCATTCTAAAAGTAGAATAAATTGTGAGTGTGTTCAATGTTTTTTAACCCAGTGTTGGTACCTTTTTTGAGTAAAGAAACCGTAGTATGCATGGGCTTCACCAAGGTAAATTAAATGGTATGAAAAAATACACTTTTATTCTTCAGAACTTCCACAACTACCAATAAGATATTGATAATCAGTATGTCTTAAACATGTTGAGTTGGAAAAAGACAAAATCATTTTTTGTGTCTTATTTCTACTGACAAATTTACGAAAGTTCTTTTGGAGCCATTGTCTCTTGAGTCCTCCAAACAATTCATGCCATAGATAATAAGGTGAAGTGAGATTAGGAAAAGTTAGACGGGTCTCTCACTCTTTTTTTTTGTGGAGGTACTCAAATTACGTATTGTTTATAAAAATGGAAATAATGCAAGACAATGTGAAGCAATGCAAAGCATATAATTTTGAAGGTTATGTTTGTTTTTTTACATTTTAGGTAAAGTACTGTCTGTTGTTGCACTGCTGAGATAAGGTGATAAGGAGGTCGTTAAGCCCTAGAAATCTTCGGCTTGAGGTCCACCTAACCTCTTAAGCTGTAGCGGTGCAACAGTCATGCAGTTACTCAAGAAGCTTAATCATGATTACTGATCAGTCTTTAGAATTAATGTTGGGTTTATATTTAAAAGTTAGGGCGAATCTAATCTTAATTCAAGATTTGTTGGCCAAATCATATCTTAATGTGCCAAAGGCGAAAATTTTATACTAAAAATAACGTAATTTTTTACATGTTTTGAATGATCTTGACAAAAATTTTTTGCAATTTAAGCAGCTAGAAATTATTTTTTTTTCTGTAAACATACATGTTAAAAATAGTAGGCTGGGTTAGATGCCCAGGGGGATCGGGTTGGAAAATAATTTATTAAATAAAAATTTTGAGATAATTACATTGACTTGATGACAAAAATTGATAAAAATGAAATAAAATCAATAATGTATAATGCCGCAAGCAAATGTTTTTAAACGTTAGGCAGAAAATTCCTCAAAAATATTAATCTATTCCACATTTTTATGTAAAATATTTTTTAAAAAAGTGGATTTTTTTCGAATTGAAATGTCTGACATCTGTAATCATTGGTGGAAGTGTAATTTAGATAACCCATCATATCTCCAACTTGAAAATTGTTTGATATCTTAACCAGATATCAGTTAAAGAGATACATTTTTTTCAAAAATTCAAAAATTTTTTTTTACAAAAGAAATGTCATGTGACACACTTTGTGTAAGTAGTTCTATAGATATATTTTTTTTTTTTATTCCATGTTAGGGCAAAAGTCTGAGATTTTTTGATTTTCAAAAATCAATAAAAAAAGTTTTTCGACAAATAAAACAACTGTACCAAAAATCGTCAAAACAAAGATTATAAACTATAATATACAAAAAATCTCAGAGGGTCAAAATGAAAAGTAGGTAGTCTATTTTTGGATGATTTGATATGGTTTGCCCACACAAGAAAATCAAAATTTAGTTATGCCATAATTATGTGTTAATTTCGTCCCCAATCAAAAAATTTTGTGCTCCTTTGGTTTCTGAGATAATCCAAAAAGAAAATGGGGTAGCTAGGTTAATATTAACTTAGCAACCCCACCAGGAAAAATGGAGCTAAACTAAAAATTTTTGTTTTCAAAATTATGTGCTCGACGAATAAATAAGAAAAGAATCAAATTTTTTATTTTAAATTATGTTTTTTAAAAATAAAGGTTGGGGTAGCTAGGTTAATACTAACTTAGCGACCCCACATGTCTAGGTATCACAGAATTTAAAAATTTCAAAAACCAGTATTATCTGCGAATTATGTGCTAATTTCATCCATGATCACAAAATTTTGTACTTGCCTGGTTTCGGAGAAAATCAATATAAATGATATTACATTACATCATTTGTAATAACCTAGCATTTGCAATCTGAAGTATGATTCCAAAGTAAAAATATATTATTAAAAAATTATGTGCTCCATGAATATATGTAAGTATTATCATATAATTTTAAAACAAATAATTTTTAGCTTGGCGCCAGATTTCGTGGTGGAGTTCCTAAGTTAATATTAAACTAGCTAACCCGCTTTCTTTTGATGAGTACAAAATTTTCTGATTATGGACGAAATTAGCACATAATATGCAGATAATGCATGTGGGGTCACTAAGTTAATATTAACTAGCTACCCTACCCTTTTTTTTTAAAAAAAAAAAAACATAATTTAAAATGAAAAATTCAATTTTTTTCTTATATATTCGTCGAGCACATAATTAGCACATAATTTTAAAACCAAAAATTTTTAGTTTGGCTCCATTTTTCCTGGTGGGGTTGCTGAGCTACCCCAAAGGAGCACAACATTTTTTGATTGGGGACAAAATTAGCATATAATTAGCACATAATTATGGTGTAACTAAATTTTGATTTTCTTGAGGTGGGGTCGCTAGGTTAATGGAGGTTATTCCATAACTGTTCATAACATTTCCAGGTTTTTCCAGGATCTCCAGGTAACTTTAAACCCTGATTATATATAATTATAGGAAGGTGTTGTAAGTAAATATATTCAATAAATAGATAAGTAAAATATAAATTAAAAAAAGTTAAAGCAACATTTAAAAAAAAGCTTTTTTATCAGCCGAATATCGATACATACTGGACATATTCTAATTAATTCAATACTTTACTGTTCATAAAGTAAATTGGTTTGTATTACAACAAAAATTATCTGGTACATTATCTCCTAAGAAACCCACCTCAAAAGTAAAAAAATCAAAACTCCATAACACAACCATAAATAAGTATTAAACTAGCCAAATAACTGGTAATTTTGCTGGTGTTGATAATCCTTTCTAAATGACCAAAATTAAAGCCAAACCTAAATTTTAAATTCTTGATAATGATTTTAGGAATCTTTTTTTAAAGCCCAGTTATAGAAAACCATAGAACACTTCTGTCAACTTCCATTTCATCATTCCTGGTTAATGTCATAATATAGAAATAGAATCTATCTTTGTTATTATCAAGTATGTGCTCACTCAAAAATTTGCGAGCAGGGTAAAAGTGCTTTAAAGTTTGGTGAAGTTATGTTTTGGAGATTTTGAGAAGCTGGAAAAGCCCATGCAAAAACAGTAATTTTAAACTTATTGTTTTCTAAAAATGCCACATTTTTGTGCAGTTTTTTGATCTTCAAAAGTAAAACTAGAGACAAAAAGGTACCTATATATCCTCACACAATATCCATGTAAAAAAGTAACTTGACCTAGAATGATCAGTTTTGGCTTGAGACTCGGTTTGAGATAAACATTCGAGTCAACACTATATCAAGCCGCACTGATTAAAATAATATAACCTACCAATAAGGGGCTGGCAGACAGTTTTATCCTAAATAGGTACCTATATATAAAGAATTTATTGGTTCTTATGTTTTAGGGGGTATTTAATTTTAGGAGGGGTTGAAAACATTGATATCAAAGGTTCTTTATTTAATTTACAGTTGTATGGGCTATAAATGTTTCCAAAGGTACTTACAGGCTTTGCATAAAGTTCGAAGTTAACAGCTTTAAAGAGACTTGTGGCGCGTACCGATCTTAGGCCATCACCAGGAGTTGCTTGCTTATTTTTATCGGACATTAGTTATTCTAGAAAATATTAATTTTGCAAAAAAAATTCTGAAAAGTTGAGGTTATACTCATAGAAAATAAATTGGTTGGTTGAAAATTAAGCACATGAAAATGAGCCATTACCCTCTCCACATAGGCCGATCGGGGTCCCATAGTTTGTACAAAAATACATTTTACAAAGCGTATTTAACACAAACGTACATTGCGCAAATAGTACTTTCCGCAAATCGTAAAATAGCATAACGATACATCGCACAAAGCATACTTTTTGCAAACCGTACATCGTACAACTCGTACTTTCTACAAACAATACATCCTACAAATCGTACAGTTTAGAATCCGTCTGACATACAATTTTTGTTCTTTGCTGTTTTAATTTAAGCTCAGAATAAACGTACAATCTTAGAAGGCGAAGATATATTCTTTTTTTTTTAATTTTATAAAAAATATAGGTTGAAAACAAAATATAGGTATATATAGAATCCAAAAAATCGAGACATTAATATGCAATGCGGAGACTTTAACTGAATCAAATCCTCTATAGAGCCTCAGGATAAAATATGTGGATAAAACGCAACCCCCCCCTTAAAAGTCTGGTTATGGTCACATTTATACAGTGTGTCTCAAAAGTCTGGAATAATGGATTTTTTGGGAAAACGCTATTTTCAAAAAAAACTTATATATAGGTATAAGATCATTTTAGGAATAAAAGCGGTTTCGGAAAATGTATACTCTTTTATACACGGTGAGCACTCTGTATTGTGTAATGTTGGGTATTTTTGAAAAGCTTGTTTTTTAATGATCCAGAAAATGAGATAATATACAGGGCGTCCAATTTAAAAAAGAGATATGGTGTCGTATTTTATTTTTGGGACACCCAGTATAAAATGGTATACATTTTTCGAAACCGCTTTTTTTACCTAAAAAATCCTATATAAGTTTTTTTTCAAAAACCCATAGTTATCCCAAAAAATCCATTATTCCAGACTTTTGAAATAGACTCTGTATCCTTGTTGAGTAAGTTTTTAACACAATACGGTCAATTAAATTAATCAATTAAATTTTTAGACATATTTTATGGTCTGTCTGTCGATCCGTCTGTCTGTCGGTAACACGATTACTTAAAAACGGCTGAACCGATTCTTATAAAGTTTGCCACTAAAATTCTTAGTCACCCTACGCAGAGTTAATTAGTTTTTGGTGGGGGTGGGGGGTTTAACTTACGAACCGTACAGCAGCTAGCGACACGCGGTTCTCACAATATCGGATAGATAATTACATTTTCAACCAAAAATTTAAAAAATTTTGAAAAAAAAATTGATTTTTTTTTTTGGTTGAAAATCCAATTATGTAAGTTAATATGAAAACCGCGTGTTGCTTGGCAAGAGGGTATAGGAGAAGGGGATTAAGCTTTTAATAAAATTATAACTTCAAGAACCGTATCAGCTAGCGACACGTGGTTTTCACACTAAGATAGATAATTGCATTTTCAACCAAAAAAAATAAAAAAAATTTTTAAACAAAATTTTTCATATTTTTTAATTTTTTTTTAGGTTTTTACGGATGGCTATACGTGCCTGCTGGCGCCATTTTTTAATTTCTGATTTTTAAAAAATTCTTTTTTTTTTAATTAAAATTAAAAACTGCACCCTCATTTGTCTTTTTAAACGGGCTTTCCAACAAGGTAGTATAATCCTTTAAAAAAAATTAAGTGGGTTAGAGAGGTTTCACCCTTTAAAAGAGGAATTTTTTATTTGACTGGAAAGCCCATAAAAAATCTCAGTTGACGTGTTTTTGCGCTTTAGCCGCATATTTTTTCTACAAACAAAAATCGTCAAATAACTCATAAGATCGGGCCAACGTCGGTATAACGTCGGCACTACGGCAGCGATTCGTTGGCCCGATTTTATGTCGATTATATGGGTTTTTAGGGTTATCCTGAGGCTCTAGCGAAATTATTTCAGTTAAAGTTCCCACCCTATATAGGAGGGCCCAAGAATATTCTGATGGTATACGAAAACCCCTCCTCCAAAGCTGACAGCAAAGAGTGTAAATTATTTATTCCCACGAGAGGGACGTTTACAGTTTTTTTTTTATCCTGCATTGAAATCGGTTCACTCGATTACGATTTGTAAAGCCACATAGACCCACACAAACACAGACTGCAGGGTCCGAAAAAGTGAAACATATGATGTCAAATTTGCTACTCACCATGAATATCTCCTAAACGGTAGGAGGAGTAAATTTAATGCTTTGCTGAAAACTAAGAAAAGTTGGAAAAATAGTCTTTATTCTTCTGCGCCCTTATTCTTTTAAAGCTGTCAAAAAACGCTTAAAACTTATTTCAACAGGGAGTTTTTTAAAATTTACCTGACAGGTTCGTTTTTTAGATTTGACATTGCAGTGTGAGAGGAGAGCTCCGGCAAGTTCATTTTTGGTTCATAAAGGATGACAGATAATATTTTGCAACCTTATTTTGACAAGTCACCTGAATTTTTGGGTTACTTGACCATCATTAATTAATTAATTATTGTGTCTACATAAAATCGAAACACGACGACTTATCTTTCGACAAAATAATTAGGATAATCATTTCAGTTTCCAGAAGTGATGATCAAGTTAAATTGGTATATAAATATAGATTATTATGTAATAAGACACCAAAGTTGAAAAAAGGTTTTAGATGACTGATTGATTAAAAAGTTATACAGACGAAGCATCAAGGCAAATAAAGGAAACGGAAACAGACACAAATTATTTACTATTTACGTGTACAGGATGATTTTTTTTTTAAATATTAAAAATAGAGCAAAAATCACTATTTTGGAACTGACTCTATTTAATATTTTTTCTACTAGCGTGCAGAAAATTTACTTTTCCGCACTAGTGCGGAAAAGTAAACTTTATGGTACGTTTCCGCACTCAACCAAAAATTGAATATAAATGCATTGCTATATTTTTAAAAATTTTCTTTTTTGTGTTAGGTAAACGTTTTAGTCAGGATAAATAAAGAGTAACATTTTTTAAATTCCTTTTATTGGGTTAAATATACTTAAGTCAAGCGAGTAGAAAAAATATTGTACCCAACTCGCGTAAAGCGACTTTTCCGAACTTAATTGCTGGCCGAACTCGCTAACGCGCCGTTCGGCCATCTGCAATCGCGTGCGGAAAAGAGACACTTTCCGGACTTGTTAGGTAAACTACTATTTATTTCTGCGACCGTGCGTGAAACACCCCTTTCCCGCACGTATTTTAGTTTGGAAAATATCACTTTCCCGCACTGAGTATACCTACAGAATAGATTTTACTCCATTTTTTTTACAACTGGTCGTAGAAAAAATATTTATCCTAACTCATGTGTCAAGTATCTTTCCCATCCTTGCTGCTTGCCCGAACTCCGGTCCGCGTTCGTTTTCAGGCCAAGAAGATTAAATTTTCGCACAAGTTATATAAGATAAAAACTATTTTCTACGGGCGTGCGGAAAATCAGATTTTGCGCATTGTTAACAGTGCCGCAGTAGTGCGCAAAAATAGTGCGAAAAAACTTCGCCCTGTAATCGTAATGTCGAAACCAGTTCATCGCATTGTCAGCATACATCAGTAGGCTTTAAAATGCCTTGGTTGCAGTTAGCATAAAACAAAAATCTTTGATGTAGATATTTTTTGAGGGGGAAATTTTTGGGGACAATCCCAATTTTTTTTATACGATCTACTATTTTTGATACCAAATTTTAAATCCTTATAAAATTTGCTTTTTAAAGATACCTCTCATCTCTCATCCAGGTTTGAATTTTCATTATTTCCACCCAAGATCTTTTGATCTTTTGTTTTTAGATTCATCCAGTGTTCCTTGTGGGATGCTAATCCAGGTTTGAATTTTCGTTATTTCCACCCACAGACCTATTTCCACCCAAGATCTTTTGATCTTTTGTTTTTAGATGCCCTATGATGTAGCGTGTCATTTTAAAGAGTTTTCTTGAGAGAATCTACAGATAGTAACATTTTTAAAATTAAGCGCCGTTATCAACATTTTTTAAAAAGTGACGTAAAAATTAACAAAAATGGATAAATTGCATTTGTAAATGTGTATCTAAGCGCCCAAATGCTACATTTCTGAATTGTCGTTAAAAAATCCTTTAAAATGACACCGAATTAACATCCTAGGGTACCTTATTTAGTTTGTACGTCTTTTCCGCAGTCATTTGCGTGTGAAAAGTAGCAGTTTTCCGCACAGCGTGCACGAAAAAATTTTGCTTGCGAAAAAAATATCACTGACGCAAAAAGAAATTTCTACGAAGTTGAGGAAAATAGGATTTTGCGCATTAGGTGTTACGTTACTATGCCACACTAGTGTGCAAAACCACTTTATTTCAATGTTATAATAAAATTTTTATGAAACACATTTTTTATTGACCATTTTATACTATTTTCCTTACGCTCCTAGAAGAACAATTGTTCTTAATGCTTGCATGCAGAATTCATTTTTCCGCAGTCGACTCTTTGACGGAACTTCGGCCAATGAGGCAGTCTCGTACGGAAAAAATGGTTTTTCCGCGTGCATATTTTTTTTACAAAATGTTTTTAATTTTCCGCCCGCCCTTAGGAAAAATGTTGCACTTAACACGAGCGTACAGCAGGCCCGGCGCTAAATTGTTGACCGCCCGAGGCATTTTTTTAAATGCCGCCCCTGATTAAAGGATTCTTAATTTTATTTTGAAGTTACCCATTTAAAAAGGAAAAAATATATGAGTAATAAAAAATCCTTATTTGCCAGGGGCGGTCGTAGTGCCCCTGATCTCCCCCCCCCCCAATTAACGCCCCTGACTGAGAGACATGATATTAGCCTTTATACACCAGTATACAATTTGGGACAATACAATTTTTTATAGTGGGTATAATCTTCTTTAAATCCCAGTAAAAAAATATAGATGTGATATAAATCGATTACAGAGAGAATTTTTCATGTACCATTAATATGAATAAAATATTATTTTTTTTAAATATTCCGGTAACATATGCTAAGAACCTTCTTTAGATAAAATTTCATAAATTTTATTTGCCACACCTTTGACAAAAGCTTGTCAAAACATTTTACAAAATACCTGAAAAATATCATATTTGAAACAATTTTCGGTCTATATTTAAAAAAATTTCGCCAGCGGCGCTATAACATCATTGGTTGTTACAAATTTAGTTAAGTAATTTTAAACAATTTTTATCAACAACATTATTTAACACTCGTAAAAAATTGGAATAATTTTGAAAATTTGCGCCTTTTGCAAATTTAGAATTAAAACTATAGACCCAACGGAGAATTCCAAACCTGCAAACTTAACCCCAAGATCTACTAAAGCGCCCCTCCCCTTTTTATGTCAACGGCAGTCGCGTGCGGGAAATATTAACTTTCCGCACTGGTTATATATAATAACCATTTTGATGTGTTTTTTGAGTGTATATTATAAAAAACTAACCCTTTAAATATAAAAAAATGGGCACTTTTAGGACGATTTTAGAATGGGCATGAATTCTTTATTAGATTTTGTGGTTTCTGAGTAATTATAAAAAACCGAAAAATTAGTAAGTATGCATTTTGTTGTCTCCCCTCATTTTTTCACGAATCGTTAAAAAAAGTCGACAGTACCTACTACGCTAAATCAAAACCGTTATCAATTAAAAAGCCAGTTAACTCCTATCTGTCCTGTGCCCTTTAGCCTACTGCTGCCGCCATATTTAACCAAATTGACAGGTAAAAGACAAATTTAAGGGTACTAAAACCATAAAGAGTTTTTAACTGTCTTTTTACTTGAAATAGTGTTAGCTAAATATGGCGGTTCAAAGATGGTCGACATCCGATTTACAAAAGAACCCTGCTTTTTTCTTATGTGCATGGTTCGACTAATTTTTTTTTATATTTAAATATGACACTACCACGAACACGGTGAGCCAGATATTAGGCCGTTTTTTACTAAACTCCTTTCGCTTATAAGAAAACTATGGGTCTTACATTTTTGATATTAGTACTAATACCCGTATATGTATAGAGGGAAAGCCATAGAATTTTGCGCCAAAGAAAAAGGTTTAAAACTCGCGAAATATATACTTTTTTAACTCTTTCTTACGAAAAAACTATCGAAAAGGTAAACATCCTTTAGGAACAATAAAGTTATATATAGGTTTTTTAATGTAACTTGATTAAAATATTCTGCCTGCGATTTGGTGGCAAAAATGGCATTTTAAGAGTCATTTTCGCAAAAATTTTCGTATGCGGCGCATTTTACCACTTTTACAAACACAAAAAATCAGATACTTAAAGTAAATATATTTCAACGCATGGGTATATCGGTATACCAAACGCGTTTGAAATAAAGCCAAAATACACACATATTTTACTTGTTTAGGCCAAGTTTCGAACGCTTTTTTGAATAAGGGTGCGATGACAGAACTGCTGATTGAAATCGTTACGTACACTGAGAAATTTTCAACTTGCTGGAACATCAACGTTCTTAGCTGGGACAGCAAAATTTTTTGCTAGAATGTTAGGTTACTAAATTTGTTTGCTGACGTAACTATTTTTTTCGCTGGGGCTACTAAACATTATATTCCTATCCGAGTTCTAGCAAGTTCTGTTGTAGCAAAAACTTTGATGTTCCAGCAAGATTGTTTGGCAACATAGGCGCCAGCCAAAACCACTTTACTGAAAAAATTATCAGTGTACGTTCGTGGGTTCGTAACGTTATTTGCGTACATCCCTCCGTACGCAACGAGTGGAATCAGCTGTTCTATCATCCCACCCGTCAAAAAAGCAGGCATTGTTCAATACATGTAGCATGAACAAGTCAAAAATGTAGTGAATTTTGGATTTTTTCGAACGGGTTAGGCAGTGGCGTAGCCAGAAATCGACTCTGGGGGGGTTTCATCATTATCCGGTCCCTACCTATCCTACCTATCAACTACCTACTTATGACAAATTTTTAAAAATTAGGTTTCTATTGCTTGAGCTCTTGAACTGAAGGGAGGGAAGAGGGGCGGTTTAATAGGTGTTGAGGTAGTTTATACGAAACAAAAATACTTGTTTGAAAGTTTGAGACAATGATGTGTTTGAAATTAACTCTGTGTTTCGGACTTCCATTGTCTATATTTTATTTATACACGACGTTTCGATCAGTACAATCTCTGATCGTCTTCAGGTGCAAACTTGTAGTTGTAAACTTGTAGTTTGCACCTGAAGACGATCAGAGATTGTACTGATCGAAACGTCGTGTATAAATAAAATATAGACAATGGAAGTCCGAAACACAGAGTTAATTACAAAAATACTTATTTTTAAAAGCAAGTCTCATCTAGTCTCGTTTGCAGATTTTTTGTAGAATTAACCCTTAAATGTGCGCAGGCTAAATTTTTTTATAAATTACAGTAAAATACTATTTTTTACGCGTCTCAAATGTTGTTGATAAAAAAATTGCTTAAAATAAACAAAATTGGAACAATATTGGATATTGGTATAGCGTCGCAGGCGAAAATTGACAAAAAAACAAAAATAATTTTCATCTCTTAGGTTTTTTTTGTAAAATATTTTTGAAAAACTACATTGGTTTAGATGCCAAGAAGGGGTAGATTGCGGTGGTATATATTTATTGCCAAATCATAAATGCGCCGCAGATGAAAATTTTAAGAAAAATTATAGTAAGAATACCATTTATTACACGTTTTAAATGCTGATAAAAATTCCTGAGAATTAATATAAAATTATAACAATTAATGACGTCATAGCACCGCAGGCAAAATTTTTAAAATTTAGGACATCACACCAAACACACGTCACAAACTGGAGTAAAGGGTCAAAAAAGTGGGGGAGCTATAACTCTCCCTGGGGCCCTTGATCATGATTAGTTTATTGTAGATTGGGTTTTAACCCCCCAAACCATCCCCCCCAGGCTACGCCACTGGGTTAGGTATACCGAAACTGATGCGTTGATATTAGACACTTAAAGTAAATATTTCAACGCATCGGTATCCGTATACCTAACGCGTTCATGGATTTCTAATGAAAAAAATTGGTGCTAGAAAGCACGGATAGTCCACCAAACAATCAATTATTTTATGTTGAAAGGAAATGAAAATATATCGAAAATTGTATCTTTGAAAGATTTGAACCTTCTAACAAAATTGAGTAATATTTACGAAAACCAAAATCTGAAAATCGCATAACAATAGCTGCTTTACTTCTAAAGTTATAATTTTTTTTTATATATTTCAACGTTTTTTCAAATAACTCGGAAACTAAAGCTTCCACGAATTTGGACTTTATGACAAAATCGAGAAAAGGACACTAAAACGGTAGGAGTTGATTGGCCTATGTGGAGAAGGTATTGGTCAGCCGATGGAGGATTGTTGTACCAAATTTCGTTTAAGGCGTTCTTGAGTTATCGTGTATACAGACAGACATCAGACAACGGACAGACAACTTTTTTTTTCGTCGATTAAGGTGTTTTGGAATCTTAGTAACCCATTTTTGATAAAATTAGGAGAAGTCAAAATTTTACGATTTTAATAGTCCCCCATACCATATTGGTATAGTCGACTAAAAACGGCCATTCTCCTAACTTTTACCCCTAATTTATGAATCAACCTGTGCCTTATGACGAGAATTGCTCGTTGGGACCCCCTCTACAACAGATATTATCTACATATAAATAAAATTAGCCGACACACATTCCACATAACAAAATGGCAGGGTTCTTTATCTTACAGAGGCATTTTTCATATGAAAATAACAACCCCGAAGGGATACAGATACAGCGATTTAAAGTTTTATACCCCAAAAAAAACTTCATAGAAGCTCCAAAACCAGGATGCGTCACGTAATGCATTTTTAGAGTTAAGCTGGTAGTAGATTTAAAATTATTTTTTAGATAACAAAAACATCCTCTAACATTCTTTTTATTCTGAGCTCAGATTTAAACAGCTGTCAGTCGAGCACAGAACACAAGTTGTATGTTGGACGGATTCTAATACATATGATTTGTAAAATGTATTATTTGTAGAAAGTACGAGTTGTACGATGTACGGTTTGCTAAAAGTATGCTTTGTGTGATGTATCGTTATGCTATTGTATGATTTGTCTAAAGTATTGTTTGTGCGATGTATATTTGTTTAAAATACGTTTGTAAAATGTATCTTTTGGATTAATTATAGGGACCCGGCCGATCAGCTCTTATCGTTTTAGTGTCCTTTTATCCACCTTCGCCGCCATTTTGACAGAAAACTAATGGATTATCTGTCACTTTTGAGTGAAAATGGCGGCGAAGGTGGATAAAAGGACACTAAATCGGTATGAGTTGATCGGCCTATCTGGAGAGGGTACTGAATGAGCAGACAAAAACAGTGGCCCAGCAAGTCGTGTTTAACGTAACCAACACCGTTCTCAACTAATGCGCAATTTTACAACTCATAGTTAAACGTCAAACCTCAGTTTAAACCACAGATGTCGACTTTTTTACGTTTTATAGGTGCAGTTTACCAACAAACTTCGGTTTAACCGTTACCGGCGGTCTGGGTGTTTGTTAAACTTCAGTTTAATAGTTACCGAAAGATTCTACCCTCAAAAAAGTTATTAAAAATTTGTTTTTGGTAAAAAGACTGTAAGTATTTAGTGAAATCGCTATGATCAATAACTTAAAATTTATTTTTGATCAACTGGATGAAGAATTACGAAATTATTGACGAAGCACGAAGACCAATTATTATTTGTCCTGGAACAAATCCTTTGGAGGAGTCCGACGATATATAGATTTTAAAAAGAGAGAGAGAATTATCTAAAGAGATATGCGAAATTGTGCACAAGGAAATTTGACAAGAGTTGGAACATCCCACAGACCAGCAAGTTTTATTCTCACATTGAGCTCACACGTATATATATATATATATATATATATATATATATATACTGTATATCTTTTTGACAAATCTGAACATTTTTGTTGTGTCGTCTGGCTGTATGTCTGGCTGCATGTCTGTCTGTAACCAACGCTGATATCTTAAAAACTACTTGACTGATTTTTATCAAGTTTGGCTCTCTCTCTCTTGGTGCCATTTTGGTTAAAATAATCAACCCTATATATGTAAAGTAAATGTAGTCTTTTTTCATGGCCGTGGTTTAACTCCGACTTATAAAATTGAGCAACTTGTTTACCGATGGATTAATCCAAAGATTAAACTGAAGTTTAAACTATGGTTTAATCTGGAGTTTTACCTTTGGTTGTAAAATTAGCCCTAAGTTAAGAATGGTGTTGACTTATGCGCAATTTTACAACTCATAGTTAAACGTCAAACCTCAGTTTAAACCACAGATGTCGACTTTTTTACGTTTTATAGGTGCAGTTTACCAACAAACTTCAGTTTAATAGTTACCGAAAGATTCTAACCTCAAAAAAGTTATTAAAAATTTGTTTTTGGTAAAAAGACTGTAAGTATTTAGTGAAATCGCTATGATCAATGACTTACAATTTATTTTTGATCAACTGGATGAAGAATTAATTATTGACATTGTCGAAGCACGATATGTAGATTTTAAAAAGAGGTTTGAATTATCTAAAGAGATATGCGAAATTGTGCACAAGGAAATTCGACAACAGTTGGAAAATCCACAGACCAGCAAGTTTTATTCTCATATCGAGCTCACACGTATATATATATATATATATATATATATATATATATACTGTATATCTTTTTGACAAATTGTTGTGTCGTCTGGCTGTATATCTGTCTGTAACCAACGCTGATATCTCAAAAACTACTTGACTGATTTTTTTCAAGTTTGGCTCTAGATGGTGCCATTTTGGTTAAAATAATCAACTCTATATATGCAAAGAAAATGTAGTCTTTCTTCATGGCCGTGGTTTAACTCCGATTTATAAAATTGAGCAACTTGTTTACCGATGGATTAATCCAAAGATTAAACTGAAGTTTAAACTATGGTTTAATCTGGAGTTTTACCTTTGGTTGTAAAGTAAGGGCTAATTTTACAACCAAAAGTAACCGAACGATGGATTTACATCCAATCGTAAAATAATTTGGATTTTAAAAACCGTTTTCATAATTCCTTTGTTGCCAATTGCACCGTAATGTTAAACCTAGTTTAAATTTAACTAGTTTAAAGTTAACTGATGTTTAGAATAAGAGACCTCGGTTAAGTTTAAACTAGGTTTAACAAGCATTTTTATGAGCTTACTATAGTTACTATTGTTCTCTTTTTCTAAATGCATTCGACTGAAAGGGATCCAGGATACAACTTACTAGGAAAATGGCGTATCAGACCCGCCTGTACACCCTTCGATCCCGTATATCTATCAACGATAACTATATCAAGGAGAGAGTCCCTATACAACACCGTTCTCAACTAAAAAGCCAGTTAACTCATTTTCGTTTTAGTATCCTTTGGCCTAAGATCGGTGCCATATTGACACCAAACTGACAGAAAATCCATGTATTACTTGTCAATTTGGTTATAAAAATGGCAGCCACAATAGGCTAAAAAGCACTGAGGCGATAGGAGTTAACAGGCTTTTTAGTTAAGAACGGTGTTGCCCTATAGTGTGTAGATAAAATGCATTAGAGAAACGTATTTAATAGAAATGAACAATGGAGAAACTGTGCTTTGTAGAAATCGAACTTTGGAGAAATGTACATCGAAGTAATAATAAAACAGAAAAACCGTAAAACGTAGAAATAGGGAGAAAATCTTTTCTGAATTATTTAAAATACATGTCCATATCCTTTTTCTTTCAGCACAAAGCCTACATTGGACGTTCAGTCGAGCAATAAATTTTAAAAAAATTATTGTTTAAAACACGTACATTGGACTTTCAATGGTAGTACATAACGTCCAGAAAGTGTCCAGTAGCGGACGTCCATTTGCAGGCAAAAGTGTGCCATATGTATATAGTACATTCGCCGCCATCTTTGGACGTTTTATGGACGTCCAGAATGTCCAGCCATGGAAGTCCAATGGACGTACAATGGACGTTTTTGTGATGTCTGGGTCCAAGTATATAAATATTATATACACAATATGATTTTAATTTTACATAAATGTTACATTCATTCAATTCTCCACATAGGCCAATCAACTTCTACCATTTTAGTGTCCTTTTCTCGACCTTCGCCGCCATATTGACAGAAAACTAATGGATTTTCTGTCACTTCTGAGTGAAAATGGCGGCGAAGATGGATTAAAGGAGTTGATCGGCCTGTATCGAGAGGGTACTGATTCAATTTATGATATAAATTTATATAGTAGTTACATAAAGAGTATGTTATTTACGTTTCGTCAAGTTTACCTTGATGTTACTTGTAAGAGATATAAATATTATGAAAAAAACTTACCCCAATTTTACCTTTTGATTTACTTTCTAGTTACTAGTTAATCGATATCTGCCGTTTACCAATTTTTTCTTGCTATATCTTAATTCCATATTATTTACGTAAAAAGTACTTTGTACATATGATATTATGCAGAACATGAAAATTACTTTTTATCTTGTTTTGACTTCCAGTTTACTTAGAATTTATGTAACAAAGTAATCTGTGTTGTAACTTTCACGTAATATTTACGTAACGGTGTTAGCTGGGAAACAGCCTTTTTTTATTGGTCTTTTAACTAAGAGATCAATAAGGTTTATTGTTCTAATAACATTAGGAATTATTTGCACCAACTCTTTTCCTTCTTTACATAGCTGTTGGCACTCATATTGTATATTCGACACGGCAACGCTGTTAACCTAGCCGATTTCGAATGGGATTCTATGCCAACAGTCTTATTGGAACGATCTTTCGGCTAACTAAACGTCAAAGAATCTGTGATATCTTGTGTTTATCCAAAAAAATTTTTTTTTTAAATCTTAAGAAATGAATGTGGAAGACACAAACAAAAGGAAGAGAGCGGTTAATTTTACTCCGCCTGAGCAAAATTTGTTGTTTTCAATTGCTTTCAAAAGATTCTAAAATTAAAAAAACTCTAATGCAGGCTTTAAACAGGAAAAATTAAAACTAAATTAGAAATAAAATTAAATTAAAAATAAAAATAAGAGTTAAATCTATAGGAACACCTGTAAGTGTTTATACAGCTAAAATTAAAACTAAAAAAATTAAATTAAAAGATGGTCAACTTTTATCTTTTTAACTTAATTTTAACTGAAAATGGATGTGCGCATGCCAAGAAACATTGATTGTTTTTACTTATAACCTCACTTTTTTGTTTTTTTTTTTTATTTCAAAAGGAGATTTATAATTTTGGTCCTTTTTTCTAACGAAACTGTGTTGTATATTTTCCCATAAAAAGGTAAGGAAAGGTTTTGACACTAATTTTGCTGAAATAAGGGAGTTATGTGACTTGGACAACCATTAGCTTCTGGTGGCACAGCTCTTATAAGACACTAAATATATGTATGTGTATGTGAAACAAAACAAACTGGTAACAATGACAAATAATTTTAATTCCTGTATAAACCATCAAAAAGTTATTATTTTCAATTTTATTTTTAATTTAACTTTATTCCTGTATAAAACCAGCTTATAAATCTCCTAAAAAACTCCAAACCGTCCATTTCTTCGTAATAACTTGTACTTTCATTGAATCTCCTAGGAAACCCAAAATCCACGAAGTCACCAACTTCAATGTCATCATATTATAAATCCTGCAACAGTTCTTCGTCCAAAATGTAAAAGATAAAGACGTACCTATACCTCGGTAAAATTGAGGACAGGTACTATAAAGGCGGATTCAGAGTTCCGTATATAAGGTATAAGCAGTAAGACACAAGGAAAATAAACTATAGCAATCGCATACTGCTCCTACCGCTTGTGGCTTATGGAATACTATGAACAGCAGCATGCGTTTGCTATAGTTTATTTTCCTTACCGCATACTTCATATCTTACCTTACAGAAGTCTGAATCTGCCTTTAAGGTACAGCATGCAGAATAAAACCTTAAAAATGTACAAATTTTTGTTGTGTATATAAATATGACAAATCTAAAATACGAGTAGGTACATAATAGCCAAAAATTACAAAGCAGATATTTTAAAATGTTTACCTTTTTTACCATTAACTAATCTCCTCTTCCTCAATAACACTTTTCTAACCTCAAAAACACCTTAATGGAGCTTTAAGTAGCCAACGCTTACCACTTACTCAATAAGGGTTTAATGGATACATAAAGTTCCCTTAAAAATCGGTGCAAGGCAAGAAAATTATTAAAGGTACTTTAAAGTATCAATAGCCTATTGCTTCATAAAAAAAAAGTCGGTGCAAACGGGTGTAAGGCCTCTTTCTTCTTTTCTGAGTACGCTTTCAGCAGTCGATTGAACAGCTATAAATAAAAAAATAACATAAACTGCTGATAAAGAGGTGATATGTTAAATCCATCCAGCGATCGGCATCGGCTTTTACAGCCGACAGGACTTGATCGCTGCTTGCTGGCATCAGCTGCTTCCAGCGGAATTGCTCAAGTGCGGATTTTAAAACCTTCCCTCATAGAATGGTCTCAGATTACCATTTTATTGGTGATTTTTATTCAACCTTTAGGAGACGATTTTTAGTGGCTCTGGGGGAGGGCTTGAGCCCCTAAAAACAAATGCCGCATGGTCCCATTTCTGTGGTGCATATGGGCATTAGATTTTTATGTTTTCTGGCCTGTTTGATTTTTACGCAAAAACGTTGCTGACTCACTACTTTTTTTAACTGCCTCTCAATCTGGACTTCCATAAGCTTTTTTTCCGCGCGGATTTTGAAATTTTACCTTGTCTGTCAGTGAGTGAAACAGTGCCAGAGGTTGACACCTTCACCATAACTTGAAATCATCGCGGAAAATCTGCTAATGGAAGGCTAGCCTCACGCATTGCTTGACAACATCAAACGTCAAAAATAACGGACATTTTTTAACTGCCATTTTTTAAATCGGAATTGGAAAAAAATAAACAAAAATTTATTTATCAGAAAGATAGTTATTTATAATGAACAGTGCAAGTAAATACGCGACACCCCACAAAAAACTGCGCAGAGAAAAGACCAATATGTCAAGCGATTCGGAAAGTGGAGAGGCAAAAGACTCCGTGCATGTTTACTGCAGACTGCGCCCCCTGAAACAGGGCACTGAACCAGCCGCTAATATTAGATTGTTGTCAACAGAGTTATTAAGTTTAACAACGCCAGAAAATAAAGGTACTTTGCATAAAGTTATGGAAATTATGTAGGAAGGGTTGATTTGTTGGTTTATTCATCTTTTTAAAGTTATTGTTGTTTTTTAAAGTTGTAGTTTTAGTTCTAATTTTAGTCATAATGCTATCTCTATCACTGTCTCATTAAGAAAAAAACAGTGACAGAGATAGCATTATGACTAAAATTAGAACTAAAACTATGACTATGCCTTGTATGAACGATACTTTATTTGCAAAAACCAGAGTTGGCAATTTGGTAATTATGCAGTATATGGTTTTCTGCCATTTTTGATTTTTTATGAAAAATTCTTTATGGGGGCACCTACTAGGGTCCTTAGGACCCAAAATCTGCCAAATTTTTTTTTGCTTTTTTTAAATTTTTTTTTCACTAAAACAACCCAATCCAACATAGTCCTGTTCTGTTCTGTTCTGTTCTTTTCTTGGACTTTTGTGAGTAAAAACCTAGTAGTAAAAGCTGTTGTCAAATAAACCCCAGTTTGTAAAAAGAAACAACCAATAAACCTTGCATATTAAAACAGAGCTCATATGTTTTCCAGGTATCAAAAAAGAAGTTCACTATAAATTCCGACATATATTCACTGCATTCTCTACCCAAAATGAAATCTTCAGTCATGTAGCTTTGCCTCTATTAGAAGACCTTCTAAGTGCCAAGAATGGCCTTTTGTTTACTTATGGAGTGACAGGCTCAGGGAAGACTCACACCTTGACTGGAGATCAACAGAACCCTGGAATAATGCCCAGGTGCATTGATACTGTTTTTAACTCAATTGGCGAGTGTCAGGCACCAAAATATATCATAAAAAGTGACAGGATGAATGGCTTTGAAGTGCAATCTGAAGATGATGCTTTACAGGATAGGTTACAAGCTGTCAGAAGCTCATCTAAGACACCTAAGGTTTCTAGGTACGTATTAATTAATGAAAAAAACCCATCAACTTATTTCAAATTTATTTGGATATCGTACAAACCAATCAAGATTGCTTTTGCTTACAAAACAATTCTTTGTTTTCCATATTGGGGCATTCAAATTATATCAACCAAAATAAAACTAGGTTTGGCAGATTACTTCATCAATTGATAATTTTTGATACAGTTATTCTACTCATGAAGAGGACCAAAAATATTAAATTTCAGATTTTTTGGACGTTTTGGGAGTTTTTTTTTATTAACTTTTGAAAATTACAATATCTCGAGAACTGCTCACTCTAGAATAGTGATATATAGCTTATTCTAAAGGTCTCAAACATACCCTTTGTGGTCTGTACACCAATGTACATAAAAATTGTGTGTCATCCCAAATAAAATTTCTCAATAATATTAATTATAATTATTCTTAGTTTATTTATAATTTTCTAAAAAAAATAAAATTTGTTGGAAATCTAAGTGTATGATGGTGTTTAATGATGTATAGTGGAGGGTGACCAGTGAAACTACTGATGAGCCCACGCTGGTTACCCAGGGCGAAACATTGTTTATTCATTTCTCTTTTCGCTTTGATCTTTTGTGTGTTCCTTGTGGGATACTCATCCAAGTTTGAATTTTCGTTATTTCCACCCAAGATCTTTTGATCTTTTGTTTTTTAGCAATTTTTATCTGGATTAGGAACATTAGCTGTGCTACTGTGTGGTGAACTCAATTATTCAATACAAAATCAATTTTACTTTAAAACAGTGATTAAAATCAATTATTCAATTATAAACTAATTTAAGTGCTCTATCTGGTCATCTTCAATCGACAAACTGC
Organism: Oxystoma pomonae; assembly: GCA_963921995.1. Classification (NCBI taxonomy): domain Eukaryota; kingdom Metazoa; phylum Arthropoda; class Insecta; order Coleoptera; family Brentidae; genus Oxystoma; species Oxystoma pomonae. Next base: position 102,666,521 of record OY998166.1, on the reverse strand, counting down.
AGTCAGTGGAGTGGTAGGCCTACCCTGGATTTAAGGACACTAGAAGTCAGTAAGTTGGGGTAAAAAAGGGCTCGATATTATTTCTCTAATCATTTTTAAAAACGGGAAAACCCACAGAAGTCTATTTTGAAGCTCGACCTAGCTGTCGAAGGAACTAACAACTTTTTTATTTAGATGAAAAAACTGAAAACTACTTTGACTGTGGTATTTCATACTGTATGTTTTATAAAAAAAAATCTGTAATTTTTGAAAAAAATATTTAAATTTCAAAAAAGCATTTTTTAATTTTTTCAATATTTTAGAGATTTACCAAATTTTAGATAACAGAAATGATGGGTTTATAGTGAAAATAAATATTAAAAATTTAATAACATACCAAAGTTCCATTAAAAGTGTGTGTTTTATTTCATTTAAAGTGCTTACTAAATACAATACAATGTTCTCCCTCCTCCTTCAGCCTCTCTTCCCCTCTACCATCCTAGACTACTTCACAAGACCAAAAGTTTAGGTATTTTTAATTTTCTTCCTAAAAAATTAAGAATTTCCCCCCTCCTTCAACGCCACCATTTTAGACCACTTGACAAGACCAAAAGCTTTGGTTTTATCAATTTTTTTCAAGCACAAACTTTTGCCAATGTGTTGTCAAAATATTGACAAAAAAAATAAAAAGTACATTATGAGATACCTCTTTTGAAAGGTGTTTTCGAGACATTTTTATACTGAACTATATATCAATATTCTAGTTGAGATATTCTGATTTTTCTTAGTGCATGTTGAGGAAAAATTGATAATTTTTTGATATTTAAAAATTAATTAAAAAAAAATACTACTGGTCCAAAAAATCTGAATAACTGTGCTAAAAATTATCAAAATTGGAGAGGAGACTTGTGGTTGATTTGATATAAAAATGGCCCTATTACCAAAACCGTAAATTAAACTTTTGGCACTAATCACAAAAAACAAATGATATAGGGTAAAAACTGAAACTGGCTTAATCAAAATTAACTTTTTTATATTAATAACTACACTCCAGTTTTTTGACACTAACAATGACAGTTCGATTTAGCTTTTGCGTTTAATTGTCAGCCGCCATATTGAAATTGGTCCAGAGAATTTGGAATGAGGTGTAGGTAACTTAACTTTTATAATAACTTTTTTTGCAGGAAAGCAAGTGCAGAAAAACTCTCCTATGTTAATGATGGAACAAGAATTCAAAATATAAGCTCTGATAACTTGTATTCTGTGTTTGTTAGTTACATTGAAATATACAATAACAGTGTCTATGACTTACTTGATGAAAGCTCAGGAAAGACCTTTCAAAATAAGATACTACGAGAAGATTCTCAAAAAAACATGTATGTTAATGGGGTAGTTGAACTAGAAGTAAAAAGCCCAGAAGAAGCCTTTGAAGCATTTTACACTGGTCAACAGAGAAAAAAGATGGCTACAACAGTTCTAAATGCTGACTCTAGCAGAAGTCACTCTATTTTTAACATCCGAGTTGTTCAATTGGAACAAGTGACCATCAATGATAATGGCAGACCAGCCATTCCTTATGAAAATGTCATCAAGGTAGGTCAGCTAAGTTTGGTTGACCTTGCTGGCTCCGAAAGAACCAACAGAACTAATAATGTAGGTGTCAGACTTAAAGAAGCTAGCAGTATCAATAACTCTTTAATGTCTTTAAGAACTTGCTTGGAAATTTTGAGAGAAAATCAAAAAAGTAAAACTAATCGTTTGGTTCCTTATAGAGATAGTCGGTTGACATTCCTGTTCAAGCACTATTTTGAAGGGGATGGTAATGTAAAAATGATAGTTTGTGTCAACCCTTCATTAGAGGACTTGGAAGAGAATCTGCAAGTGTTAAAGTTTGCTGAAATGACTCAAGATGTCAAGATTTCTAAAGCAGAAGTAAAAGCTACCCCTCTAAAGAAAACTATGAAAATAACCAACAAAGAAAATTATACCCCTAGTCATATATTAACTCCAGCAACTAATAACATTAAAAAAGCTGCTTCCTTCACATTGTTACCACAAATACCAATGGTCAAATTCAACCTGGACAATTTTATGGAGTGCAAAGATGTTGTAGATAAAGTAATAAGGATTTTAAATCTACGTGAAAAGAAATCAAAATCTTTAGATAAGGAAATTGAAGATACCCATGATACCTTAAGAAAGAGATTGGAAAAAATTAATCAAGAGAATGTATTAACCAAAACAGAGGTTAAAAGTCTAAAAGCTGCTATTCAAAAAGAAAAGAAAAGAAACTGCAACCTTCAAGTTAAACTTACAGATACTGAAGCTGCTCATGAGAATTTGAGATCAAAAAACAATGAACTTCAAGATGTTGTAAGATCCCTTCACAATACTATAAATGAAAGGGATCGAAAAATTAACCAAAACATTTTGGAAAAAGAACGAACTAAGCAAAAACTGGCTTTAGCAAATGAAAGAAAGGACCAAGAATTGGATGCCAAGCTAAGGCGTCAAAGAGATCACCTTAATGCTGCCATGAGAGCTAAAGAAGAAAAACTTAGAATTGTCAAAAAAATTATTGATAGTGAGATGCCTCCAGTTGATTTAAACCTTATGGAAACTGAATCTGAATGCCCACCTCAATTTCAAAGTACTACCCAAACTCATGTTTCTGTAACTTCTTCTGGCCCTCGTAGAAATGTGACTCAAAACACTAATACTCCAAGACATAGGAGATCAAGGTCTGCAGGCCCAGATGTTTGGCTTGAACATAATGCCATCAAACCTGTTCCCTTGGGTACTGTTTTTCAACCATCCATGAAAAAACGCAAATCTGTGTCAAAATTGGATAAAGCAAGTGATGTTACAAATCCAAAACAGAGCAAATATTGCCTTATCACCCAAGAACCTGACACTGATGGAGAAACTGAAACAAAAATGTATAAAGCAGATATTGTGCCAACATGTGGTGGAGGAGCCCAAGTTGTTTTTAATGATGTGGAGAGATTAAGGCAAGAATCTCCTACAAGGAGCCCTAGATAAGCATTTCAATTCTATACTTAAAGCAGGATTTATAAAAATTCTATATATTTACATTTAGTTCAGTTTTTTGACGATCAAAGCATCAGAATCTTTCATTTGCGATTATAAATTCATTTGTGGTAATTCTGTCTTTAGCTAATCAAAATGATTTTCTATTAATGTTTATAAATCCAGCTCAAGTGATATTTTAAATATTTAAGTACCTTAAGGTAGATAGTTTATTTAAGTTTTCTTTACGGTTTTTTACTCATTCATATTATAAATATTTACTTGTATAATAATATATATAAGTATTATTTTAGTACTTTTACGTATTACTTTGTATTAAAGCAAATTGAAAAAATCTGAAAAAACTATTTTTTTAAGCTGGTGTTATACAGAAATAAAAATTAAAATAAGAAATAATTTTCCTTTATACAGCCCAATAAAAATAACTTTGAACCAATCAGCTTCTGCACATGTAAACAAAAGTGAGTAACACCAATAATTAAACCAAACTCCATCATACTGTTTAATATATCTGCCTAAAACAAAAAAAAAATTAAAAAAACCTGAAAAATCCATTTACAAATGAAAGTGAGGTTATATGCGTCAATGGGGCATGCGCAACTCCGTTTTAAAATAAAAGTTAAAAATTGGCCATCTTTTTATTTCTGGGGTGCGTTTAGATTGAACGTCGGGTGGCGCCCGACCGTTCAGATTGCTCTGGATAAAATTACCCGGCTGTTCAGATTGTCGGTAGATTTTTACTGAACCCCACGAAATACCTAGGTTGATATTGTCCCGCATGCGCAGATCAAATGCACAACCATTTCTAACCTTATTTCAGAGACAATGGTTTTTGTATTTGTGTTTTTTAAATTTGAAGTCTAGTTTTTGGCAATGAAAAGAATCAGTACACATTCCCATAATTTGGTTTTGGACGAGGAAAGCAATTTTGTTCTAGGTGGAACAATCAAGGGTGGTGAAGTAAGTGAGAAGGTGAATCATCCTCAACGAGTAGGTCACACAAAATTGCATGGTGCATAGCATGCTGCATAAAAAGTTCAACCTTATGGAAATATATCTATGTATATGCAATATGGCGGCACCAAATCCGTCTCTGATTGGTCGAACTGTTATGCTATTTGTTATGCAAATTTGTGTGTGATCAGCCTTACTTCTTCCATAATTGTCTTCTTCTTCTTGATTTGACTATGGGTTCGTGTTCTGAGACTTCCGCCCAAAACTTCCATAATTGTAAAAAACATTTTAATCTTAAAAGTGAGGCTATGATAATGCGTCTTGTCCGTTCATTCCATCGACGTACTAACCACATAACACCGTTATGTGGTACTAACTAACATCGATGGTTCATTCATATTGGACTAATCGCCGGGCACACTCGGAGTGCACTCTATGCTCTGCGCCGGACTTCACCTTCTCTTCTAACTGAATGCCTGTCAGCCAGACCGAACCCAAGCTTTTATTTCTATGAATGCACCCCTGCTGTATAAACACTAATACTTGAATTGTGTAACTACAACCACTGATCGATTTATCCAGAGAGTCACCCGTGTTCCGTGGCTCTTTGTTTCTCCTACGTTAAAAGCGACAAGGACGAGATGGGCGGATTGGGAAAATGATTTCCATCGTTTGACACGCATCACAATCGACCAGTAAAAACAAAACTCGTTGTCGCCATTTTGTGGGCCACAGCTTGGCTGGGCTTGTGTGTTTTGGCTTTGTTTACGTTTTTAATTACAGTGGACCAAGATGGCAAAATCTGACCCCGTTGGGGTAGATTTGAGCAAAATATGCAGGGCTTGCTTAAATGAATCTGTTGAAGTAAAGTCCATTTTTGACCAGGACGATTCCACAATAACCACCACAGGACAACCTATGATGATTGCGGAGATGCTGCTAGGATTTGCTAATGTAAAGGTAAAGAGTTCTTTTATACTCTTTCATTAATGAATAGAGTAAGCAAAGATTATGCAGTATACGGTTTTCTGCCATTTTTGATTTTTTATGAAAAATTCTTTCTGGGGGTACCTACTAGGGTCCCTAGGACCCCAAGTCCGCCTGCGCCGGTTGGTTTTTTTATTTATTTTTTTTGGTTTTTTTAATTTTTTTTTCGGTAATTATGCAGTATACGGTTTTCTGCCATTTTTAATTTTTTTTGAAAAATTCTTTATGGGGGCACCTTCTAGGGTCCCTAGGACCCCAAATCCGCCTGCGCCCGATTTTTTTTTTTGTTTTTTTTTACGAGAAAAAAGGGTGCCCAGGGGGGGTTGTAATGTGTTTTTTTGATTGTTTTGGGTTGGTTTGAATTAGGTTGGGTTGGACTGTGTTGGTTTGAGTTGTTTTAGTGAAAAAAAAATTAAAAAAAACCAAAAAAAATAAAAAAAAAACAACCGGCGCAGACGGATTTGGGGTCCTAGGGACCCTGGAAGGTGCCCCCATAAAGAATTTTTCAAAAAAATCAAAAATGGCAGAAAACCATATACTGCATAATTACCTTTTTTTTCACTAAAACAACCCATTCCAACACAGTCCAACCCAACCTAATCCAACCCAACCCAAAACCATCAAAAAACACATTACAACCCCAGGCACCCTTTTTCCCCTTTAAAAAAAAAAAAAAAAAAATCGGGCACAGGAGGATTTGGGGACGTAGGGACCCTAGTAGGTGCCCCCATAAAGAATTTTTCATACTGGTTCATGGTTAAATTCCTTTTGCATTACTGTAACTTTACCCTTTTCTTTTTCCTTAAGTAAAAAGCTGGTTCATGCTAAAATTCCTTTTCCTTAACTTTAGTCACTAAGGTTGACACTAATGACAGGTGCACTCATGATTTTGGCTTTTGTTTACAAAGTTTGGGGTTCCTTTTGTCCTACAAATGTGGAAACTCTTTCACCATGATCAACATCCATTTCTGTAATAACTACTGCTGTAGAAGTTAAATAGGTAATTATGCAGTATACAGTTTTGTGCCATTTTTTATGAAAAATTCTTTATGGGGGCACCTACTAGGGTCCCTAGGACCCCAAATCCACCTGCGCCCGTTGTTTTTTTAAATTTTTTTTGTTTTTTTTTAAATTTTCACTGAAACAACCCAATCCGACTCAGTCCAACCCAAGCTAATCCAACCCAACCCAAAAAAAAACACATTATAACCCCCCCCCCAGGCACACTTTTTTCTCTTTAAAAAAAAAAAAATCGGGCGCAGGCGGATTTGGGGCCCTAGTAGGTGCCCCCATAAAGAATTTTTCATAAAAAATCGAAAATGGCAGAAAACCATGTACTGCATAATTACTGTTAAATATTAGCTAACTTTGAAGGTCATTCCTTAAGGCTAAAGAAAAAGATACGGAAAAGGAACAAGCATGAATACCCTAATCTGAATAAATGAAATTTAATACCTAATTGCTAAAGCAAAAAGTTACAGAAAAGGAAAAGGAATTTAACCATGAACCAGCCTTAAGTCTTTAGTAAAAAGCAGTTAGCAGCATAAATAGTAAAATATAGTCACTAGGTTAAGCAGAAAGCAAAATAGGTTATTTACATCATTAATCGCATCATAATAGTTTAAATATTATATGTTAAAGTTTAAGAGTAAAGCAAAAAACTGGCTATTCTAAATGTGAAACAAGCATCTACACGAACTGCATCTAAAGTTTGTGAACACTTAAGCTGGTTTTATTGTATTTATACAGCCAAATAAAAATAATTTTGAGTCAATCAGCACACAGCACAAAAGTGAGTGACTCCAATAATTGAAATAATAAAACTAAACTCCATCATACTGTTTTCTTAAATAATATCTGCCAAAAAAAAAACAACAAAATGCAAAAAAAAACGGAAAAACACCCATCTAAATGACAACAACAAATAAAAGTGAGGTTATATTCATCAATGGGGCATGCTCAAATCCGTTTTTAGTGTGACCCATATCTTATTAGAGCAAAAAGAGTACATATAGGTACACGCCATTGAAGAATTTGGAATGAGGTGTACTTAATTCAAAAAGCCAATATGATCTAGTTTTTAGTTCACTTTTTTGTTGTTTGTTTACCTAAAACCGAGCATAAAACTTGACAAAAATGTATTTTAAATTGCAAAAAGTGCATCTTATTAACAAATTTTTAATGTGACTGATAAAATTGTCTAGTATTAAACTAAAATCGTAGGAGAAAATAAAGTTCTTTTTGAAAATGTGCCGCAGGGGAAAATTTTTCTAACATTAAATTAAAACTCACATATTTTAACAGTTTTTAATGCTGACAGTAAACACAAAAACATGGAACATAGGAATATTCCAGGAATATTCTTTTTCATACTTGCAAATATTCATATCATATGCAAGGTTCATTAAAATTTTTGATTTTATCTTTGGTTATTATTATTGAAATAATAGACACTTTAAAGTTAATTTTTGGTATTATCAGCATTCATATCCTTATCTCCATTGAGTCGACCTATCGAGCAGGTGTACTTTTAAACTAATGGCAAATGTGTGACAGCAGAGGTTTTCGTGCATTTGATCAGGTGGAGCTGTCATGCATTTGCCATGATGCTGTCATGCATTTGCCATGATTTTAAAAGTGCACCTGCTTGATTGATCGCCTCAATAGAGATAAGGATACGAATACTGATAAAACTGAAAATTAACTTTAAGTGTTTAATAATAACAAAATGGATTATTAAGTGAATATTGTTTTGATATGGGGAAAAAAGAAAGCAGTTTTAATTTAATAGAGTATGGAGTACAAAGCTTTAAAAAGAGTACTGTACTCTCAAATAGTATATAAATGGTCACACTAATTTACCTGTATAAGCCCAGCCTAAGGAATCTAAAAAATATATTAACAAAGTTTAGCAACAGATTTCCTGTGGTATCCTCATATTATGCTTACAATACTAGACAAATGGAAAATATCTTGATTCCAAACTATCACCTGTCAACTTATAAGATAAGAAGAAGTATGTGTAAGAATGTATAGCCCGTGGTGGTCCCAGACGGGGGGCGATCGCCCCCCCCCCTTTGCCCTAGAAAAAAGTAGACAACAAAGATGCTGGTGGTAACCTTGAAGTCTTTGAAGAAAAAACGAGAAATTGTAGAATGTTCCTTTAAAGCTGGGTTGGAAAAAAGCCGGGTTTTTTATATAAAACCCAACCCACTGGGCTTTTTTGGGTTTTACAAATGAGTTTTATTGGATTTTTTATGGTTTTCTTTTTAAATTATATACAGATTGTAGTTCTTATAATTATAGTTGGAGTTTGTGTATTTACTACACCTCAAGTACTTGCTTACTTAGTATGAAATGATAGTATACGATTCACGTTTTCGTTTTTCTCGAGGTTATTAACTCTAAACCATTTTTTAAAAGGAAAATGCCTAAGAGTAGCGCTAGAAAGAGTGCTTCAGAATGGACTGAGGTTTTAAAATCCAGTAATAAAAGTAGAGTCTGCAAATACTGAACCAGAATCGGTTTTTTTTTTTTATAATTTGCATTGTTGCCCAGCTAGTGCAGCATCCATTGAAAGACATGGTCTTATTTGAAATATAATAAAATAAGAAATTCTCCAAAATCTTTACCAATAGTGTGCACATTTATTTTGCGCTCCCATACAAATACAAGTTTACAGTAGTTCTAATTAACAGAAATTAGTGTTTTTTACATCAAACTGAAGAAAAGAAAATTCTGTACAAGGGTACGTAAATTTTTCAAACACTTACCCAAGATATCAGCTTTTATTTCGATTTTATTTACTGGTAAGAAGTATAGCACCATAAAACTACACTAAAAAAAAGAGGTCGCAGACAGTCTGCACCACAGAAAATGGGCCAAGAGCACAAAGAACTTCTAGAGGCTATAAAGGCTTTACAGTTGTCATTAGATCGTACAGAAAAACTAATTACAACAACCAAAGACGAAATTGCAAACAAAATCTCTACTGAAACAAATAAGCTGGAACCTGCCAAAACTCACCAATATTTATGGGAATAAAGTGCTTCAATAAATTAAAAAAAAAAAAAAATCTGTTTAGAAATAAAACCAACAAAAAAACTGAAAACTGCCTTAGAGACCTTCTAATAGATAAATGCTTTTACTCAGTCAATGAATTTTTAAATCCTCAAGAACCAAGTTCCTAATCAAATCTACTGAAAATGCATTTAGACTTTCGTGTTTTTCATATGTATTATTAATGTTCAATTACTTTAATTTTTAAATTGTTCTGTTATAAAGTGAAGTTTTCTACTTTTTGGATGTCTATTTTATAAATAATTTTAAGTAACAATAAATTTTAAATATTTTACTGAAATAAGAAATACAAATTTAAATCACTAAAATCGTTCTTTTATAAAGTGCAGTTTTCTATTTTTTGGATGTCTATTTTATAAATAATTTTAAGTAACAATAAATTTTAAATATTTTACTAAAATAAGAAATACAAATATAAATGACTAGTCTGACAAGCTAAATTTGTAACAAATTCGCTTTAGATGAATAAATGCTTTTTGAATTTGAATTTTGAGCTACAAAACAGTCTTCAAAACCAGTCAATAAAAATAGACACGCTAAAAAAGAAGTGCGCAGAACTTCAAGTAAGGAACACTGCTCTTGAAAATAAATTACGCAAGAACAACGCCTTAATATTTGGACTTGCAGTTCCCGAGGGAGAGGAAAACAAACTACAAGTAACAGCCGAGGAACACGAAATTAACAATATTTATTTTCTAAAGGGGCAAAATAAGAGCGGAGTTATCCCAATCAAAGTGGAGTTTGTAACCTTTCTTAAAAAGAACCTAACATTAGCCAACGCCAGAAAATTAAAAGGTTCCAACATTTTCATAGCACATGACCTTAGTTACGAAGACCGTCAAGATAGGAAATTACTGCAGCAAGAAGTACGACGCGAAAATCAAAGGGAATAAGCTGGTAGTGAATGGTGATACCTATATAGTACAGGAATTGAAGGAGTCTGAATTTGAAGAGGTAGTTCTTGGCAAAAAGCAAGAAGAAATTAAGCCATTATCATCAAGCGAACCATCTACACCAGCAGCTAACGAACTGGAAACATTTTTTGCTGAAAACTACAAAGAAATTCCTCTAAAAGGTACGGAAGCTGATAAGTGCAACCTGGATAATAAGAAACCACTGGTTATAACAAGGGCCAATAAGAGAAACAGAGACAGCATTGGTGACAAGTTGGAAACCAAAACGTCAGATAAGAAGGCAAAGGTGAATCCACAAAAAGTAGGGGGCAGTGCCAAGGCGCAAAATAAAATACCATCTTAATACATTGGTGCAGTTTGTTCGCAACTCAGACTTTTCATTCAACTTTCTGCATATGTACTGTTTTTATGTTTTTATTGAGTTCCTCTTAATTTTTTTTTTGTTTTTTATATTTTATCTAAAATAAAACTGATTGATATAGATAGTCATAAAGCTTAAAAATACCTTAATAATTTCAAAATTTCTCCTCTTTACGATTTATAATTATTATTTATTATAATTGAAAGGTTAGGTATAATGAGTAAACAATTTTCTATAGTACATTTGAACATAAGATGTCTTCTGCCCAAACTGGCTTACTTCCAATATTACATCTACCAAAATGACTGGGATATAGTTACCATAGAGATCTGGTTGAATAACAAAATTAAGCAGGATATTCTAAAATTCCTGGCTATACGTTAATCCGTAAAGACAGACTAACTAACGGTAAGGGAGGAGGTGTGGCCATCTGCCTTAAGAACTGTTTCAAATGTTCTTTGTCTAATACCTCAGAGAGTATTGAACAGTTGTGGATAAATATAAAACACATTGGAAATGACCTGGCTATTGGAGTTTTTTATAGAGTAGAGCACCTCACGTTAACAGCAGACAAAATTTACTGTTTAGGGGATATTAATTTGAATATTTTAAAACCCACCCTCCCTACCACAAAATACCTATTAAGTTCAGTTGAAAATCTGGGCTTTGATCAGCTGATTACGAAACCTACGCGAATCACAAATAATAGCAACACTCTCATAGATCTAATTTTGACCAACTGTAAGAACTCCATAAAAGAGACAGGTAATAAAGTTGTAGACTTGTCAGATCACGATTTGATTTATTGTACTATTAACTGTAAAAAATCAAGAATGGAACCATTTTTATATACGTACAGAGATTATAAGCATTTTGATAAGGTAAAATTTGATCGTGACCTGGCAGGACTTACGCTTGACAATATATACCAAATAAAAAATGTAAACACAAAGATTGAGTATCTAAACAGTCGGCTTAACACTTTACTCAATACACATGCGCCAATAAAAACTGCCTGTATAACCAAACCCAAATCCCCTTGGATTACGGAAAATATAAAGTTTATGATGAGTTTGAGTTTGAGGAAAAATTTACAAAAACTAAAAATAACGAGCATTGGGCTTACTATAAAAACTTACGAAACTTAACTAATTACTCTATTATAAAAGAAAAACAGGTTTCTTTTGAGCAGTTATCGAAAAGCAATGACTCCAGAAAATTATGGAGAGAACTTAAAGCACTTAATATAACCAAAAGTAAAACAAAATCATCCTTTGGAAAAATTTAAAGATCCAAATGCAATTAATAATCACTTTCTTGATAGTGTCCCCAACACAAATAATATAAATTTTAACGAAGTATTACAATCTTATGAACAAAATATCAAATGCCAAGAACAATTTCGCTTCAACCTTGTCACTGTGGAGAAAGTTAAGGATGTATTTGTTCAGCAGGTGCAGATGGAATACCTTCTTTCTTCCTTATATGCTGTTGTCCCACTATTCTTCCATACTTAGTTAATATAATTAATTCTATTTTTCTGGACTCTGTTTTCCCCGATATCTGGAAAATTGGCATTATTAACCCCATACCAAAAATAACGGCCCGGTCGAAATAAGTGACTTACGTCCCATAACTATATTACCCTCTTGTACGAAAATAGTTGAAAAAATAATGGAAAAGCAACTTCGTAACCACTTTGATAAAAACAACTTAATACCTGATGAACAATCTGGTTTTCGACCCGGATATAGTTGCACGACCGCTTTACTGAATCAAACTGATGACATAATAAATCGATTGACGAGAAAAAAATATCAGCACTTGTCTTGTTAGATTTCAGTAAGGCGTTCGACACTATAAACCATCGAATTCTTCTGGAAATTTTAAGTCACTGTGGTCTATGTCAAGATGCGATCAATCTTATGATACTTATTCTACGGAAAGTTTAGTACCTAACAGCGTGTCACAGGGCAGCACATAACCCACAAGAATCTATCAATAAGATCAATGATTATTTAAAAAATTTGGCTAAAGTATCTGCAAACCATAGTTTAAAATTAAACCCTAAAAAGTCGGTGGTCATTTTCCTTGGAAATAAAAGTAAATGCAATGAACTAAAAAATACAGCCTTCATACACATCAACAATGAACCAATTCCAGTGAAACCTGAGGCTAGAAACCTAGGCCTTATTCTGGATGAACAATTAACGTTTAATAAAAATACTTCCCTAAACATACAAAAATCATATATGGCTTTAAGACTCCTCTATCCACACAGAAAAACTTTAAGTATTAAAACCAGAAAGATGCTTTGCGAAACTCTGGTTCTCTCTTAGTTTACTTACTGCTCTCCAGTTTATGGTCCATGTTTGACCTTAAATTGCAGTAGTCGTATACAACGTATACAAAACTCATGTGCTCGTTTCATCTTTGGTTTAAGGAAATTTGATCATATCTCCCATAAAATCAAATCTCTTCAGTGGTTAAACATGGCTAATCGGAGAAAACTTACACAAAAAAAATAATTTTAAAAGTCAAGCACACTCGGTAAACATTAGACATAAATCAAAAATGAGTATTCCAAAACATAAGACAGCTTTTTTCACTAAATGTTTTAGCTACAATATTGTACAATTATTCAATTATTATGAAAAACTTTTTGAAATTCCTAAATTTACATCCTTTAAGAAACAAAGTAAGAAAATCCTGCTGGAATATAAATATGTGAAATTTAAATGATTTTCAACTGTACCTGATATGACTGATTTAACGATTTTTTTTAAATTTTATCCAATGGCATTTCTTGCTTACTTTATGTTACTTTGTGTGTTTTTTTTCTCTTTCTTACCACATAAGCCAGGTTTGGGTCTGTAGCCTATCTATTCGGTTTTTTTCTTTATTTATATATAATATATCAATTTACTAGTTTAAGTTTAAGTTAGTTGAGTAATGTAATATTTTTAGGGGAAGTGGAAGAGCACACAAGAAGTGAACTTTCCCCTTTTTCAGAAATTTGTTTTGATCATTTTGTCTCCTTATAGAATTAAGCATATTCTTTGTGTATACGATCTCTGAAATAAATGCATTTATTATTGATATTATTATTATTATTGTTTGGGATTAGAAAAAGATTTGCAACTGGTGAAAGCTTACGATCATTTTCAAACGACTGGTAATATACCTTTTTTACGTTTATTTATTTTATTAATAATAAAAGAGTCCACTTTTAAAAAAGCCCTACGTGTTTTTTTTAAAGTGGGTTTTACCCAAAAAAAAACCCAGTGGGTTTTTTCGGTTATCCACTGGGCAGCCAACTCTGCTTTAAAGACTTCTATAATTCCTCCACAGTATTTTGGGACAGTTTGAGCTTCAAGTCGTCACACCAAGAATAAACAAATCCATGAAGTACTTACCGCGAAAACGACGATATTGGAAATACAGAACAGTATTATAGAAATTCTATTTAATTTATAAACAAGTTTTAGACAAAATCATTTCGGACATAAAAAAGTATTTTTGACCTGAACAAGTTTTGTACAACGTGAAGCCAAAATCAAGGCAAAATTAAGTAAAGTCGTTTCTAAATACGATAAACAGTTTGATTAATTAAAAACACAAATTCTTGAACTTTTATTGGGAGAACTCAGTATTTGGAAACAATATTGTTTAGAAGTAGGCAAAAGCTTGAGTCAAAACATATCTGATAACATTTTCGAGGCAATGAACAAGTGTGGCGATATTTTTCCAAAGTAGGGCATAAATTGCGGCGCTATAACACCTAAAATTTTCGCCTGCTGCGCTTTGAAACCATTGATATATTTACAATTCTAGTTTAATTTTAAATAAAAAAAATGCATTTTTAGTGCAATTTTCTTAAAAAGTTCGCCTGCGGCGCTATGATACCGTTGATACTCACGATTTTAGTTTAAATTAACTCAAAAATTTCATTTTTAATGTAATTTTCTCAAAAATTTTCAGCGCATTTAAACATTTTTTAAAATAAAAAAATCTATGAAATAAACAACTTAAAATCCCCCCCCCCTAGATTTGTGGTCAAATCCGCGCTTGTAGTTATTAAGTTTAGTGTGCATATCTTGATATGTTCCTCATAAAAGCCATGCTTTTATCCTAGTTTTTTTTTAGTATCGAAACCGCCCCCCCCCCCTTTTTAAATGGCTGGGACCGCCCACTGGTATAGCTCAGTAAGAAAAAATCTGCAAATAGATAAATATTAACTACATTATTGACTATAGCTGGACTAACATATAAAAACTACTACACTACATTTTTTGGTACTATTAACAAATATAAAAAGAAATAACAATAAACACAATCTACAATTAACGGCAATTTAAGCAGACAGGAACTCACAGCAAGACTACATTGACTTTATTTTACTTTTAAAACTGTTCAGATTAATGTTAAAAAGATCTATATTAAGCCTATCTATCACAGAATTCGACAGCAAATCTAGTTATTGGAGAAAAATAACCATAATTAGTATGGTGATAGTTAATAGAAAATAACCTATTCTTTCTACTACTGCTACGAGGAATATTTATACCTATTAAAGCTAAAAGTTCAGATGAATCAATGATATCATTCATTATTTTATACAAAATGCAAAAGTCCCGCTGGTCTCTTCTTTATTGTAAAGTCTCTAAATTTAGAAGTTGATGGAGTCATATTTTACTCCCAATTTGTAAGCAATAAATCTTAAAAATCTCCTCTGTACTTTTTCAAGTTGAAACTTATGTTTATCATAAAAAGGAGACCAAACAGGGCTTGCATACTCCAGTATTTGCCTAACAATAGCAGAATAGTTATTTTTATGGATGAAAACATTGTTAAAGTCTCTCAAGTTACAAGTTACAATTTTTTCAATTTATTTGCAATCTCTTAAAGAATTTTACATGTCATGTAATTTACAGGAGCAGTCTCCCTAAGCCCACAGTTAGCTTGTCGGGAGAGTGGTCCGGGTCAGTAGAAAAAGTAATATACTCATATAATAACATATCACATACTTAATTTAAGATGTCATTACTTAAACCTAATTATATCACATTTCACTTATTTATTTTGTGTTACAAGATATTATAATCTAGTTTATGTATTTTACAATTTACAATAAAGTATGCCAGTTCATAAAAAGTTAAAAAAGATTTATAAAGTTCTTATCTTATTTTTATTTTATAGGTTTAAGAGCTATATATGGACACAGAATAAAACTATTAAAAATAAAACAATATGCACCCGCTCCTGCTGCTGCGCTTTGAAACCATTGATATATTTACAATTCTAGTTTAATTTTAAATAAAAAAAATGCATTTTTAGTGCAATTTTCTTAAAAAGTTCGCCTGCGGCGCTATGATACCGTTGATACTCACGATTTTAGTTTAAATTAACTCAAAAATTTCATTTTTAATGTAATTTTCTCAAAAATTTTCAGCGCATTTAAACATTTTTTAAAATAAAAAAATCTATGAAATAAACAACTTAAAATCCCCCCCCCACTCCAGCGATCCAAGAAGTTTCATCGAGTCTGCAAAGTCATTACAAAAGTGTATATTTTAAATTAAAGTCTATATTAAAATTGGTAGTCTGGTTGTGATGTTTTCAAAATTTTCAAGAATCCAATAAGAGGCCTTAGCAGAATATAATCCTAACATCCTCATAGCTCTATTAGAGATTCTCTCAATGTGTTCTGCGAAATTCAGCTCTACATCTAAATAGACCCCTAAATCCTTCATAATATAAGCTCTTTCTAATTCAACATCTCCAACTGAATAACTGAACAAGAAAGGATTTTTTCTTCTGTGGAAACTCATTAATTTACATTTATTCAAATTTAAGTCCAAATGATTGAGTTTGAACCAAGAGTAAAGCCGATTTATCTCAGCCTGAAGGATTTCACAGTCATGAATAGTTTTGATAGTATAAAATATTTTTTTATCCCCAAGATGGTTTGCAAGTTATTCTTACAATAGAATACCTCCCAAAATAAAGAGCATCACTTCGGACAAAAAGTTTTAAAAAATGCTACAGAGCTACCTTATTGAAAAATGTTACTATTGTTTAAGTGATTTTCTTGATTTTTAGTTGGGCCTTATTGCCTTTGAAGCAAATTTTATAGATTTTTTTAACTACTATTTTAAAATTTTGACACTGCATGTATATACAATAAAATGATTAATAAGAACTAGGCTTGACCCATAGCCTGCACATCTTCAATAAAGTAGTCCTTTAGAGGTTTCAGTGGATTTGTCTATTTATTTCTGTTTTTTTGTTTTAAGTTTGAAATTTGAAATGTAAGGTTATCTAAATGGAAATATATTGCATTACATTACAAAAAAGTATGCATCAAATCTGAGATCAAATCACATATTTTGGTCTCCCAAACACCTCCACACACATATTTTGATAATATAGAATATAAATAGCTAGACTTTTGTGTTTTTTCCTTTTCAAAATATACAACAAATTCATCGTCAGTGGATTAGTATTTCTCACCGACCCCTTAAAGATTTTGTTTTGTTGTTATTTACTGAGTTATTTACCTACTAATTATTTTATCAACACCTTGGCTTCTGACTGACTTTGCCAATGAATACAACCAGTTTCTCACAGAGAAAATTTAAGAATACCTTTCATAGCATCTGGGTCGTTTCATTCCCCATTTTATTTTTTTGTGTTTAGGTGACTGACTTTGCCAGTGAATACAACCAGTTTTTCACAGAGAAAATTTAAGAATACCTTTCATAGCATCTGGGTCGTTTCATTCCCCATTTTATTTTTATGTGTTTAGGTTGAAAATGAGGATGGTCTTCCCAGCCTAGTCTGCATCCAGTGTGTAAACCAAATATGTCAGGCGTTTTGCTTTAAGCAGCTTTGTGAACAATCTGACACCAACCTGCGCATCTATCTGGGGAAGCCTCCAATTAGTGGTGACGATTCCAAGATGAAAATGGAAGAGGTTTCTAGTCCAGGTGAAGAAGAAATTGTTAAAAGTAACATAAATTTCATATACAGATTGTCCCAAAATTTGTGCTTTATAGACATCTCTTATAATCCTTGATTTTAAAGAAAAATGTGATCTACCTTAAAAATTGAACTCAAACCAGTGGCGTACTAATCAAATTTTCGGGTAGGGGATAGATTGATGAGCATTTGCGAAATTTGTTTTGAAGTCAGGATCAACCCCCCACCCACCCCCCGATACTACGCCTCCGACTCAAAATATTAAACTGGTTTTTTATCAAAATTTTATGTGCCACAAAGTACATAACATTTTTCTTTAGAATTTGTCAAGGGTTCCAACTAATTTTTGTAGGGTGCAAATTTTGAGACACCTTGTATATGTTCCGCTTATTTAGATGATTACATCATTGAAGAAAACAACCTGTTCCTCGATAACTTTGGAACAGCAGCCGACTACTCATCCAGCGATGACGAAATGGATGAATATACTGAGGAGCTTATCAGTATCAGCCAGCTGCTTCCCGAGCCACCCAATGAGAATGATACTAAAATGATTGCCCAAAGGCAGTTGATTAAAGTGAGCAGAATCAACAAGAAGCTTACTAATAAGAAGGGAGCAAAAACTAATAAGGGAGGAGAAAAGGAAGGAGGTAGTTCTGGTAGGTGGTATTTTTATAATTATTATAGATAATTTTATTGATAAAAATATTTAATTTAAACTTTACGACTGAGACAAAATTTGTTTTCAATGTTTTTCTAAGGGTAATTGGTTTTCAAAATAGCTTTTTGTTGGATATTAAAATTTGGGTATTAATATGGCCAAAGTTTGTAACTTACGTTTTTACTTACTATTGCACCCACAAAATAATGACCAATAAAATCAATACGGCTGGCAGCTTTGGACCAATATGAAATGAACTACACTAGTGCAAATTAACGCCTTCCATAAAAAGTCCTTTTTAAGACATATTTTGCCTATTACTGTCAGGAATGGAATAGAATAGAATATTGTTTATGGTGACTAAACAAAACAGCTCAGTGAAACGTAAGTTATAAAGATTAGGAATATAGAATATGATAACAAATCATGTAATATTTTCTTCATGAAATAGTCTGCAGAATATCCCTTGTGCATAGCAAATTATAATACCTCAGCACTTACGCGCATTCACGCTCTCGTGCTTCAAAAAAAATTATCTTGTTTGGTATTCCTTGACTATCTATTGATATACATAGTAAGTTTACATTTTGATTTTTACGATGTCTAATTTTTTTTTATAAATACACTAGCTTTACACACTAGCTTACCAATGTCAAATTTTGATTAAAACACTATAAAAGTAAATATATATTTTTTTCATTTCAAGGGTTCTACAACAAAAAAAGAACATACCAATGTAAAATTGTAATTAAAACACTGTAAAAGTAAATATTTTACTTTTCACTAATCAGTGAAAGTAAATATTTTACTTTTACAGTGTTTTAATAAAAATTTTACATTGGTATGCCCTTTTTTTGTCGAAGAACCCTTGAAAATGGCTTACAACTGAGGACAAAACGCGTTGGGATTTTATGTAAATAAAGTCAATATTTTTTGCAAAAAACTTGACTTATTTATGTATTTTTTGTGGAACAAGGACGCCTCTCTTTTTCCTGTAATTGAAAAATGTTCTACGTAGGAGATTTAGAAGATAAATACACTAGCTTGTTTAGCCATTATGTAAAAATAATAAATATATATATTATATTATTGTCCTATAAAAATATTTCTAACCAACAGCTTTGAGCCAAAAAACGAAAATTTATGAATAAATTTCACAATGTTATTCTGGAACTTTTTATACCTAGTTATATTTTAATGCTGCTGATAAAAAGTTACATAGTAAAAATATATAAAAGTTATCCGATCAACAGATTTGGAGCTAAAAATTTAAATTTATATAATAACATTTATTAATTTTATTTGCATTTTTTTACAAAATTTTTATCAAATTTTTGTCTAATCAGTGATTGAAACACATCCATCAAGTTTAAATTTGTGTGGAAGAGAAAGGAGAATAATATGTCTGTTGATATGCAGGAGCGCTAAGCCCGTCAGAGGAATTTCCGTCATAGTGTTTTTAAGTACTTATGTTTTCAATCTTCTGAGGCAGGAGAAGTTTCTTTCTGACGATGCATTGCTTACTGGCAAACATCCAAGAATGTTCTTATCAACGGAAAAATATCTCCACACTTCTTCATTGCCTCGAAAATGTTATTAGGTATGTTTTGATTTAAGCTTTTGCCTACCAATATTGTTTCCAAATGGTGACTTCTCCCAATAAAAGTTCAAGAATTTGTGTTTTGGATTAATCATAGAGTTTAAAGTATTTAGAAACGACTTAAGTTAGTTTTGCCTTGGTTTTGGCTTCACGTTGTATAAAACTTGGTATGAATATGTTCAGGTCAAAAATACTTTTTTATGTCCGAATTGATTTTGTATAAAACTTGTTTATAAATAGAAACTTTATAATACTGTTCTGTATTTCCAATGGTTTTCGCGGTAAGTACGTCATACGTTTGTTTATTCTTGGTGTGACGAATTGAAGGTCAAACTGTCCCAAAATATTGTGGAGGGATTCTAGAATATCTTTAAAGGATCTTTCTGCAATTTCTCATTTTTTTTCCAAAGACTTCAGAGTTATTACCACCAGCATCTTTGTTGTCTACTTTTTTCTGGAGCAAAGGGGGGGGGGGCGACCGCCACTGCCTCTATTAATGTATGGGGACACAGGAATAAATTCGGTAAGCTTCTGCGGCGGGTTGTTGTGCTTCGTTATAAATTAAAACAATATCCACTATTCATTTCTCTCTCACCATCGAATGATGGTGAGAGAGAAATGAATAGTTTTTTTGTAATTTTTTACAACAAAACACAAATCAAAACTGAATCAGGTCAGCTCCACCTAGAGGAGAAATTTTTGATAGGTAATATTGCATAGTTGGTTTACTTTCTGTGCTACGATACGGAATAAAATCTTGATGATAGTTTATAAGCTTCAATGTATAGTCGACGACAATTTTTGGTTATTTTTTTGGGTTTAGGAATCGCGTCTTTCATTTTTATACATAAGTTGTGAAACACCCTGTATATGATCGTTCATCCGATTATGATAAAATTTTGTGTGTAGATGTAGATTAAGCACTAGTTTATTTTAGTTTTGTCAGGTAAAAAAAAATCACTTGGCGGAGTAGATAGATATACATTTGACAGTTGTTGTTTACCCAGAGGTGGGCAACTCTTATTGCCCCCTCTTTCTAGTTTTTACCATATTTGCATGTTAAAGCGATTTTATGAAATGGACCGACATCTCAAAGACCTCTCCAATCTTTGACAACATTTGACAACTGCCAAATCGAGTTTCTCACCTCTGGTAAAACAATAACTGTCAAAAATTGTATACAGGTCCTCTAGATAGAGGTAGTTTTTAGAAAAATTCGCATAGTTGTGAGGGGGTTTAAAAATGTCTTAATTTTACTTGTTTCGCATTTGTTGCATTGGTGTTAAAAAGAAATCTAATCTAACACATAGTCATTATACAACGAACATAGCTACAATTTTCTTTGTGGTCATTATTTCTAACACGGTCGGGTTCTTTTGTTTTACAGTCAAGAAGAAAAAAATTACAGAACAGTGCAACGTCTGCAAGAAACACTTTATCAACTTCAAATCGTTCCGTAAACATCTGCGCAGTCACATTGAAGAACGCCCACACGCGTGCAAAGAATGCAACAAAACATTTACCGAGGAGGTCTACTTGAATAATCACATGCGCACGCACATTCCCAATGAGGACAAACCTCATAAATGTGAGGTGTGTGATAAGAGGTTTTTCCATCCTTCGTTTCTGGAGAAACATATGGTTAAACACGGTGGTTAGTATATGTTTTTCTTTTGGTGGGTTGGGTGTTCAATTGTCCGAAATTTTAAACCTGTATTTAAAATTGTAATTTAAAAAATGCCCTATTTTTACTTCCAAACCTGTCCTTAAAGACTTGCAAGTTGTAATACATAAATTAACAGCAAAAAGCTGTATACATATTGGTCGGAATACAGCGCGGGGCAAGTTTTACAGGCATGATCACTGAAATTGCGAACTGCAGCCAGAACTATCGGTCATTTTTTGCAGTATCCTATTGGTCGAATTAGTCATTTCGGAATGCAGTGGGGTGCTACCGAATTAGACAAATTTTACTGCCATAAGCCCTGAATTTGCGTACTGGAGACAGAACTATCGGTCATTTTTTGAAGGATCCTATTGGTCTACTTAATAATTTTGGAATATGGTAGGGTGCTGCCGAATTAGACAACTTATACTGGCATAAGCGCTGAATTTTCGTACTGGAGCCAAAACTATCGGTCATTTTTGAAGGATCCCATACGTCTGTCGTTCGCTATTGGTCTACTTAGTAATTTTGAAATACAGTGGAGTTCAGTTAAATTGACAAGATTTACAGGCATGAGCCCTGAAATTGCGAACTGCAGCCAGAACTATCGGTCATTTTTTGCAGGATCCTATTGGTCTACTTAGTAATTTCAGAATACAGTAGGGTGCTGTCGAATTAGACAACTTTTACTGGCATAAGCGCTGAATTTTCGTACTGGAGGTAAAGCTACCGGTCATTTTTGAAGGATCCTATACATTTGGCATTCACTATAATATTGGTCTACTTGTTAATTTCGGAATACAGTGGGGTGCTACCGAATTAGACAAGGTTTACTGCCATAAGCCCTGAATTTGCGTACTGGAGACAGAACTATCGGTCATTTTTTGCAGGATCGTATTGATCTAACTAGTAATTTCGGAATATGGTAGGGTGCTGCCGAATTAGACAACTTTTACTGGCATAAGCCCTAAATTTTTTTACTGGAGCCAAAACTATCGGTCATTTTTGAAGGATTCTATACGTTTGGCGTTCACTATTGGTGACTACTTTCGGAATACAGTGGAATGCTCTCGATTTAGACAAGTTTTACTGGCATGAGCACTGAATTTGCTTACTGGAATCAGAACGATCGGTCATTTTTTCAGGATCCTATAGGTCTAGGTTTCACTATTGGTCTACTTATTAATTTCAGAATACAGTGGAGTGCAGTAAGTTTTAGAGAGAGGGGTGCTATCAAATTAGACAAGTTTTACTTGCATGAGCGGTGAATTTGCCTACCGACTATCGTTCATATTTGCAAGATCCTATAAATCTGGCGTTCACTATTGGTCTACTTCGAGGTGTCATCAGCTGCAGACAGTAGGTCTACAAATCGTTGATAATATTTTAAAAATACTTGACAATACTGGACAATACTAAATAATACTGGACAATATTTGACAATACTTGACAATATTTCAGTTCTTGACAGTAGGTGTACAAATTTTTGGCCCTGTTGACCCCGAGGGGTTAACAGCTGGCCCCGAGGGGTCATCAGCTGCAGACAGTAGGTGTACAAATCGTTGAGAATACTTTAACAATACCTGACAATACTGTACAATACGGCTGACAATACTGGAGACAATACTTGACAATCCCGGACTTGACAGTAGGTGTACAAATTTTTAACCAGCTGTTGACCCCTCGGTCTACTTATTAATTTCGGAATAGAGTGGGGTGCTGTAAGTTATACTGGCATGAGCGGTGAATTTGCTTACTGGAGCTAGAAATATCGTTCATATTTGCAGGGTCCTGTAAATCTGGCGTTTGCTATTGGTCTACTTATTAATTTCGGAACACAGTGGGGCTCTGTAAGTTTTACTGGCATGAGCCCTAAATTTGCGTACCAGAACTATCGGTAATTTTTAGGTCTGTCGTTCGCTATTGGCCCATTTAATAATTTTGAAATACAGTGGGGTACTGTCGAATTAGACAAGTTTTACTGACATGAGCGATTAATTTACGTACTGGAGCCAGAACTAAAGGTTCATATTTGCAGGATCCTGTAAATCTGGCGTTCATTATTGATCTACTTATTAATTTCGGAATTGGGGTGCTTTAAGTTTTACTGGCATGAGCCTGAATTTGCGTACTGGAGCCAGAACTATCGGTCATTTTTGCTGGACCTTATTTCGCTATTAGTCGACTTGTTAATTTCGTATACAGTGGGGTGAGAGTCGAACTAGACAAGTTTTACTGGCATGAGTGGTGAATTTGCGTACTGGCGCTAGAAATATTGTTCATATTTGCAAGATCCTATAAATCTGGCGTTCACTATTGGTCTACTTAATAATTTCAGAATGCAGTGTGGTGCTCTCGAATTAGACATGTTTTACTGGCATGAGCACTGAATTTGAGCACTGGAGCCAGAACTATCGTTCATTTTTGCAGGATCCTATAGGTCTCGCGTTGACTATTACAATGCAATCTCTTAAATATGTATTGAATTTCTATTTTGTTCTAGAACTGGAAAATTAATTTTCCTGACTAGCAGCATTTTTGAAAATCGAAAACAGCGATATTTTGAGAACTACTTATATACTTTTGAATGAGAATGTCAAAAAATAATTGAGTTTTTGAGCTATTTCATGGGTGTACTGTACCAATGACAATTAAATAATTTTCAAAATTTTTATCTCTGAAAACAACTATTAAATTCTACCAGTTTTTTCAGTTAAATGGTCTGAAAGGGTAACTGATCTATTTTCTTATTATTTTCTAGACCAAAAACCCTATATCTGCAAAATTTGCAATAAAGGCTGTTACGCAGAAAATAGCCTGTTAAAACACATGAGGATTCACGAGAAAAAGGAGGGCGATCCAGGTCTGCTCAAACATATTTGTGATTATTGTAGGTAGGTATTTTTTCATGCAATACACTATTTCAACAACAACTTTATACCACTCATTTTGTTAAAATATGCATTTGCGGTAATATTTTTGGAGATAATTCAAGCAGATTATAAGTATTTTATCAACTACCTTATCAGAGAATGACATTTTCGATCCGCATATGAGGTGCGAAAATGCCACTTTACATCCCTGGGTAGAATATTTTTGTGGTTGCAAAAAAAATATACAAATAAAACTTTTGGACATCCGCCATTTTGAATTTTTGATAAACGTAATTTTTTGACACATTTGCAAAAAGTCTTATTTCATTACCTTTCCAAAACTCCTTTTTGCGTTAAAATCCGACAATAAATAATTGGAAGTTAAAACAAAACACAAAACAAGAGTGATATGGTCATATGGTCAATTTTGTTATGCTTTTTGGAGGAATAACTTCATCATCATCACACTGTTCTTCCTCCCAGGCTCTCCCCTCAGCGACTGACCCCCCTACCTCCCGGTTAAGATAGTATACACAGTAGAGTACATTTTAAAAGGTTTGATGCAGAAGAAGTTTTTGTCTTTTGTGCCACTTATTTTGCTTGGATTACTAAATTATATTTTCCTATTTATTTTCGTTTTAGGACAGAATTTTCGGACGCCCATACTCTTTCCGTTCATATCAAGCAGCATACGGGAGACAGACCTTTCTTGTGCAACTTATGTGGAAAAACGTTTCCCCAGAGGTTTAATTTGGATTTACATTTGCGTACTCACACAGGTAATCGCTGTTTACACTAGTGATTTTGAATTTTCTCCAAACTTCCGCAGGGAGAATCATTGAAAGCAAACTTTCCTTTAAACATTGATATTACGACATTTTGTGAAAATTAAAGTTTAAACTTATAGCGTTTTCGATCCGCGCTCATTCAAATAAACCCAAAAAAGATTTGAGTGTTCGATTTAAGAACGGATCACGTTCTCGCTATATTCTGACCCTCCAGTTAGCGCCGTTACTATTAATGTTAGAAAAAAACGTTAAAAGCAAAACTTGTATAAGTGTTTGCATACTTTAAGAGTTACCTGTCTAAAACAGCTAAATGTCATTGCAAATGTCAAATTTTGACACCAAGTTTGTTATTTTAAATGAAACACCCTGTATATTGTTAAATTTTTGGATCGCCCTTTCATTTCTAATTTCAAAAATACCAAACACTTTATCTCTATCTATATATTTTAGTTTGCAAGAAAAATGCAAAAATCCTCACCATAAGCATAATTTCTTACAAAGAGATTAAAGCTCAGATGATCCTCTCTAGCACATTGGCCTTATGGTGAGAATTTATGCATTTTTCTTGCAAACTAATATAGATAGAGGTAAAGTGTTTGGTATTTTTCAAATTAGAAAAGAAAGGACAGGGTGATTCAAAAATTTAACAATATACAGGGTCTAAAAACAAAAGATCAAAAGATCTTGGGTGGAAATAACGAAAATTTAAACCTGTATGAGCATCCCAAAAGGAACACACAAAGAACCAAAGCGAAAAGAGAAATGAGTAAACGATGTTTCGCTCTGGGTAACCAGCGTGAGCTCGTCAGTGGTTCCACTGGTCACCCTCCCCATACATCATTAAACACCATCATACACTCTGATTTCCAACTTTGAATCACTCACAAATAGGCATCGTTTCGCACTGGTACTTATCCAAGTTACCTGATAAGGATTCGTCCTGGCGTGTTAATATTTCCAATAGGATTATGCACCTAAAGCAATTAAAAAACAAAAAAAAAGAAGTTAAAAAAAACCTCCAAATCGGTTACATCAACCATTTGCTTTTAGATTCTTTTCGGTTGATGTAACCAATTATTTTTTTAACTTCTTTTTTTGTTTGTTTGTTTTAATGATGTATGGGGAGGGTGACCAGTGGAACCACTGATGAGCTCACGCTGGTTACCTAGAGCGAAATATCGTTTAATCTTTTTTTTTTCATCATTCATCTCATCCAGGTTTGGATTTTCGTTATTTCCACCAAAGATTTTTTGATCTTTTGCTTTTAGATTCTTTTCGGTTGATGTAACCGATTTGGAGGTTTTTTTAAGCTCTTTTTTTGTTTTTTTACCAAGTTTGTTATTTTAAATGAAACATATTGTTAAATTTTTGAATCGCCCTTTTCTTTCTAATTTCAAAAATACTAAAGACTTTACCTATATCTATATTAGTTTGCAAGAAAAATTCAAAAATCCTCACCATAAGCATAATGTCTTAGAAAGAGAGATTAAAGCTCAGATGATCCTCTCTAGCACATTGGCCTTATGGTGAGGATTTATGCATTTTTCTTGCTAACTAATATAGATAGAGGTAAAGTGTTTGGTATTTTTGAAATTGAAAAGGAAAGAACAGGGCGATTCAAAAATTTAACAATATACAGGGTGTTCCATTTAAAATAAAAAATTTGGTGTAAAAATTTGACATTTAGCTATTTTAGGCGGGTAACTCTTACAGTATGCAAACAGTTATACAAGTTTTGCATTTAACCTTTTTTTCTAAGCTAAGTGGGAGTCAAAATATAGAGGCTTTATAGAGGGACACCCTGTACCCCAAATATCTAGCGGACCGTTTTTTCTTGCCCCCGTCAATCTGGCAGAAAGAGATCAGAAACACAGGATTCAGTGATGGCGTTCCTTAAGGATCTGTGCTAGGTCCTCTGTTGTTCCTCATTTATATAAACGACTTGCCAAATTTTACCAACATCGTCAACTTACTTATTATCTTATTGGCTGATGATACCGCGACATTGTTGCGCTACCACCCCTCAGATCCAATATTGCAGTGGACTCAAAACAGACGGGAACAAATTATAGACTGCTTTCTCAACAATGGTAAAACACAAAATATTAACTTTCTCCACCAATCTTCGCAAGTCAAGCATCAGTTAAATGCTTAGGGGTCTATCTTGAACTGTCAAAAATAACTTTCTTCACAAGAAGTCTGTCAAAAAATGTATCTAGGGGTACACTAATAATGGCATATCATGGACATTCCAATTAATTCCAATTTGTCCTATGCAATCTTAAACCTGGGGCCATTCACCCCACTCTGCACAAATCTAAGTTACAACGCCGCTGTGGTAGAATTATTGCAGGCATAAAGTATCGTGATTGTTGTTTCACAGAACTGAATCTGCTTACCTTCCCTTGCGCTTTCATTTTTCGCTGTTTAATCTATATGAAACAGAATCAGGACAAATTTATAGCACATTGTGATATTCACTCAGGAACAAAAATATGACTTATTTTTTCATAAATCACTCAACGCCAGCAGATACTTTATGGCACTAACAAACAATATTTAGTAACAGCGTCCCTGAGCGCTTTGTTTTTTTGCATGGGCTACTGTTGGAAAATTCTTGTTCTTAGCTATTTCAAATGAGAACCTTTGAACGACATTTCGGTATCTGGCATTACAATTAAACACAAAAGGATTTTTGGGAAACAGTCTTAGTATTGGAGAATGTAATCGTTTGTTGTTATAAAAAGATATCAACGTTTTTAAATTTTGCAGTTTGATTTTTTTCCTCTGTAAATATTTCCACCTGGAATGGCCGTCCTACTCAACTAGCAACAGAGATGATTTCGTTCCCAGCTACCAAGACTGCAACGTACACGAGGGGGCAGCGACTACCACGGCATTAAATTTTCAAAAAACTAACTTTAGATCACTTTAAAATTAGAGTTAGAAGTTATCTGTCTAGTGATTTTAATTTGTTATAGTTATAAGCAGTTTTAAACTGCAAATGATTTTCTTTCTAATGTATATTATGTCCATATATTAAGTATTTTACTTTAAATAAGCTTTTTTTATGCACTTTTTTATATTTTGTACTTACCTTAAATAAGTTTCATGCTAAATTCTAAGTTTTACTTTTACTTTTTACTATTTTTGACCTACAGAAGCACTTTGCTTAATACCTTACCAATAAACAAACCAAACTAAACTTGCCGGATCAAAGAATTGGATCAAAACAATAGACATAACCTTACTTTGTTATTTGTTGTTCCTTTTATTTCTAAACGTCTATGGCATCTTTTTTGAGAAATATGGACAGAAAGTCGAGTTTATGAACATTACGTCTTTAACGTGCCACAAAAAGGGCAAAGATTAATAATTTTGTGCAAAAATGGGTGACCGAATATACAGACAAAGTGGTAAACTAAAACTTTGTGTTGAGTTACACTACTGAACACCCTTTGCATGAACCCCCTACGGACCCCCCAAAAATATATCTCGGAAAGTTAGAAAAACAAATGAAACAAAATCTGGGGGTCATGTAATGAATTTTAGAGCGTAAACGCGTTCGATTTACGATCGCAAGTCGAGTGCTCGTATTGGGATTTGCTCTCAGATTACTCCCGGACAGATTTGTGACGTCACTGCTCTGCCTGGAGGTGATCTGAGAGCAGTGTAGATCAAAAACCCTATTAAACAATTTCTTGCACTGCATAGTTTTGAGAAGTCCATTATCTGTGGACAGCTGCTATATCACTTAAAGCTAAGGATATGGATTACTATTTTTTTAGCATTTGATATTAATTTTTAATATTTAATTGTTATTGCCGGACTTTATTTGTGGAAGTTTTAAAATCGGATACAGCCCGTCCTTATTTTGAGATTTTGAAACATATTACTTAAAAACGTAGCAGTAATCGATACTGAATTAATTAACATTTAAAAAAGTCAAAAATTTTAAGTGGTGAACGAAATATTTACGGATTTCAATTTTTATGATTTTTAAGAAACCTAAAATTGTATTTTTTGTGGTAAATGTCAGACAGTCTGGTTTATAATTCAATGGTTAATAATAAGTCCCTGGTGGTCTATAGTGGTATCGCTGGAATGCGGAGAGTCCCGAGAGTGCTATAGGCGTTTTATTTGAAAATATTCATTAGAACTGACAGTTGAGTAGTTTTTTTGTTTAAATTTTTTTATCAGTATTTTCAGTAGTAATTCTCAATGATTGAAGGGACCTGCTGAGAGATTTCTAAAGACTCCCAAAGACTTAAGAGTGAAAACTAAATTTTCAAAAATTTCCGAGAAGGCAATCTGACATATATTATGATAGAGAATATACCGAAGAATATTTAAAACATTAGAAAATCTAATATACAGACATGAGATTTTATTTCCGTGGAAATTTTTGACACATGTCATTCAATTTCCACTTATTAATCCGGAGAAAAATTCCACTTATTAATATGCACAAGGTGTATTCTCTCTTTAATTTTAGGCGAGAGGCCGTTTAACTGCGAAGTCTGCAAGAATGGATACGTTTCAAAGGCCAGTCTAAAAATACACATGCGAACGCATACGAACGAGCGCCCGTACGTATGCGACTTTTGCGGCAAGGCATTCCGCCAGTCGGGCGACCTGGCCAGCCATAAAAGACTGCACGGCACCGAGAAACCTATCGAGTGCGAGATCTGCAATAAAACGTGAGTTCCTCTACTGGAAATAAAAGATCAATAATTTGTCCCCTTTCAAAAATGTTGTGCTCTAAAGATAACACAGTTATTCCTACTTGTTTGTTTAAGATTCTCAAAGAAGATGTAGATTGTCCTGGCATCCTTGAACAGCTTCCTTTTGCCATAAATCGCATCAATTCAAGAACAAAAAACATGTTTTACTTAGCTCAACCACGAACAGATATTTACAGAAGCTCGCCTATTTACAATTTATTAACCTGTTCAATAAATATGCTTCAGATATTGACTTTGATACTATTAGCTACAAAAATTAAAAAAAAAATAATTGAGCGGAAATTGCGGAATATTCAACTAATATTTTTGTGTTTTTTTTTTATATGCCTTGTTTTTAACTTTTCATGTTTTACGATTTAATGCTTTTTTATTATTATTTTAAATGTCCTATTAAATTAATTTTTGTTGTTGTTTTGGTAGTCTGTCTCAGTTTTTGCTTTATCTTTATTCTAATGTATTTTAAACCAAATAATTTATGTGGCATTTTACCACTCAATCGTAGTAAATTTTCTATGTTATATTAATTATGTTCAAATCTTGCTATTCTATCTTTTAGTAAATAATTGTCTTTAATAACAAATGTTTATCAAACTTGTAAATGTAAGTTTACTAAGGTTTAGATTTTATAGTATAATAATTATTGTTACCTAATTTACTATCCATTGCTTTATTTATCATCATTTTCCACTGTATTATTGTTTAGTTTAGGTACTTAGTTGATATCTGTAATTGGCGCAGGCTGTTGATATCATTATGAATAAATACTTAAAAGGGGGGTGTGGCTTGGCGCCAAGCGACAGCCTCCCCTGCCAAAAAAACCGCATTAAACCTCAAAAAACACCTGATTTTTATCAGTTTTTATAAAGTTTATAAGCAAAATTTTAGGATTATAAAAGTTTGTAATAATTTATGAGGTATATCTTTGATTTTGGTAAGAAGTCTTTAAATAGATTTTATAGTCAGACAAAGTTACAACATTTTATAGATTTTTATCAGTTTTTTCAACCACATGAAAACTAATTAAAAAAGCTACACTTAGTATACTTACGTACTTCTACAAAAAATATTTTTTTACTCATGATCCCATGCAGCACTCTTCGTCCCAAGGATGTACATTTTACGTCGGTACGTCCCGGGACCAATTATGGACGTATTATGTACGTACAAAAATGTGCGGACATAGTACGTAACGTAGGTATACGTGTACGTACTGTGGCTATATGGGGAAATCTTATAAAATATTACAAAATCTCATAAAAACTTATATATTAAGTCGTCGCCCACCGGAACTTATAAAATCTTATAAAAAAAACTAATAACATCATCTGTCGTTTCTTGAGGAGGATGTGTAGCTTATTTAATTTGATTTTATTGGTTGATAGCTTTTTGAAGATTGATAAAATTTCCCCCAAAAATTTCGGCCATATTGAATTTCTAGATGTCGAATACTTTAAAACTGAAACGATTTTTAAAATTTAATGAATAAACAAGCGCGCGAAGAAGAAAAAGCAAGAAAGTATTAACGAAAAACTGAAGTTGAGCACAGCGGGGATTTTATTACACTATACCTTTACTTTTTATGTCAATTTTTTACTCAAATTCACACTTACCGTTGTTTTTTTGTTGGTCATTTTGTTTTTTTTGTTGGTCGTTTTGTTTTAGTTTTGGTGGCAAACCTTTTTGATACACAGCCTGTCAAACTCGGAAAATAGTCAATTTTACTTGTTTTATTTTAGTTTTACCACAGTGATGAAACTAAAGTACCACATGCGCAACCACACCGGCGAACGTCCGTACATCTGTAAGGTGTGCAACCGAGGCTTTACCGTGAACACCATCCTGCTGCGTCATATGCGCGTGCATTCCGGAGAACGGCCTTACGTTTGCGTGATCTGCGGCAAGGCGTTCTCCCAGTCGAGCACGCTGAACACGCACATGAAAGTGCACGCCAATGCGAAAGAGAAGAAGGTGGTGCGAGAGGAGTTCAAGGAGGAAGAGCATCAGGTAATTAACGGAGTGTCGACAACTCGGGGAAAAAGTGGGCAATATTATTTTGTCGGGAAAAAGGGCGAGTTCTTTTATGGCGTTTTCCACTTATAGGAAGTATTGTTTGAAAGTTTGAGACAATGATGTATTTGAACACACTAAAAGTGTATAAATAAAATATAGACAATGGAAGTCCGAAACACAGAGTTCTTATAAGAACACCGGTCAGAACTAATTTGGTTTTAAGTGTTCAACATAGTTTTTTAAAAATTTTTTTAGTTTTCATCGGGTTTTCTGTTCAACTTGCAAAAAGTGACAGCATTTTTGTGGTTATGTATCCGACGCATGTTCAAATTTAGGGAAACACTCAACTAGTTCTACACTATTGGCAGCATAAAGATGCTCGCGCTGGTTTTTCTGTGAAGGTGAACGAATTATTACCAGAGACAACATAATAACTTACGGAGACTAACAGAAAGATAGGGCCGCACAGGAACTATGTTCCGGTAGCGCATTGCGGCGGAGAGTGAAAGTAATGCTTGTATTAAGTAAACACATATAAGACGTCTTTTCGCGACCGATGATTTCGAAACCGCTTTGAAAACATGCGTAAAATGTTATTTTGGCGACGAAACGGTGACGTCACGATTCAAAACATTTCAAAGGATTTCGAAAGCGCCTCGGCCGCCGTTTGGAACACGGTTCAATATGGCGGTACTTGTCAATTTTTAGCAATAATGAAAATAGGCCAAGGTTATCTAGCGACGACAAAAAAAAAGGCTCACTTGTGGATCTAGGACATCTATTTCGAAAAATCACAAAAAAAAACTTCCAAATCCAAAAAACGAGAAGCCACACAAACACAGCTGATTAATGTCATTCAATAATTGTCATTTTGGCGATCAGTGGCGATGGTTCGAAACGGTCATGTTGTGGTTGAAACGGTGACGTATGTTTTCAAAATGTGCTTTCCAAAACATCGGTCGCGAAAAGACGTCTCTATCCTCCCCCGTCCATCTCTTTCTCTATGATCATAAAAGAAAGACAACATTTTTCAATGTCGAAATATATTTCAAGCAATTTTAATTTTGTACCTGCCGGTTTTTGCCACCGCTTGTCAAAGTCTAGCAAGCGGTTTTTTTAGGTTTTCAAAAGTGACTTATTTTAATCAGTTTTGGTTGGAAATCGCGCTAGTTTATGGGATTAGATATATAGTGGATTAACAACTTATTGTAAAGTCTAAAATGCTATTCAAATCAGGCTGGATCGCTACCATTAAAGCTAGAGAGCATGGGACTATTTGAAGAGTGCCGAAAATTGGGGTTCAGATTTTTGCGAACCAAATCCCTGAAGAATATATTACGATGATTTATACAGAGTGAAACAAGAAGATGATAGGTTAAAATACAACCAATAAAAAGAGATATAGGTTAAAACATTTATAAAATCTGTAAGACTTTTATACTGGGATTTTTTCCCAATTAATAAAAGAAAATAACATAATAAAATGTTGTTATCTTTAATATTTGATAATATTCCATAGTTATACCCCCCTCCTAAAGTTTTTTAGCTGCATGGAACAGTACAAAGTTGGTTAAGGTTTGTATAGAGCTAAAAACTTTCGCGGGTGCATTGCTTTTTTAACACTAAAAAGTCCAAAAATTAAATAAAACAATATATGTATTTTATTATGAGTCTGGATGTACACGTAGTTCCTTCCTGTAACCACCGGCTGCGCTCGTGTCGCCGTCAAACAATGTTCCCCAATAACCGATACTGGTCACTCTCGCGTAGCTATTACTTTCTCTATGATTATTACTGTTTCTTTTAAGAACTCTTGGAGGCATACCAAGAAATATTAGACACTTAAAGTAAATATAGACACTTAAAGTAAATATTTCAACGCATCCGTATCGGTGTACGTATCGCGTTCGAAATAAAGCCAAAATACACTACATTTTTGACTTGCTCATGCCATGTTTCGAACGATGCCCGCTTTTTTGACGGCTGCGATGACACAAAAGCTGACAGCAATCGATGCGTACGGAGTGATGAACGTATCGTTACGTCAATCCCAACGCACTTATCGATTGCTGTTTGTTTGTTTGTTGTCATGGCACCTTTCAAAAAAGTGGGCATCGTTCGAAACATCGCATAAACAAGTCAAAAATGTAGTGTATTTTGGCTTTATTTCGAACGCGATACGTATACCGATGCGTTGAAATATTTACTTTAAGTGTCTATTTATTGAAAAACCGCATACTTTGTAATAGAAACATCACTTTTCTACCATTCATAGATAAAGAATCGCGGTCTTTCGGGCGCAAAAAACACTGCACACGTAAATATCGCAGCGCATAACCGCATCAGTTTTTTACAGCGCAATATGACATAACCGTACAAGATCACTAACCACGCAAATAATGTTTCCTACGACCACACATGAAAGTAACCAAATCTACACTCTGTAACGCTTCAGAGAGTTTTATATTTCACACGCATATCAATTTTATTTTCGTCTCTAGAGACGAAAATGTTTTTTTCTCTAGTGACGAAAATGAATGGCAGCAAACCATCCAAACAATGTGGGTATCTAGAAGGCTATGATTTGTATAAGCGTCGGAAATAGACCGAAACCATTTTCGTCCTTAGAGAAGAAAATACTTTCATCTCTTGAGATGAAAATGAAAAAACTTAATAATAAAAAATACGAATTAAATCATAAAGTGGTCGTAGGAAAAATAGCGTACACAACTCACACCTCTGTGAAATATGTCACTTTCTTCTCTCGTTACCTAATATACTATTCCGCGCAACACGTTTATCTTACCGCGCATAACGTTCACCTTGCAAACTGCAGCTATTACAGAAACGCGCAAATTAATAATAACTTTATTTTATTAAAGCTTACCCACTAAAACAAAGAAATATGAAGCGAATCCTAACCCGGAAATAAAATAAAATTTTGGAATTCGCGACTTAACCATGACATTTGCCAGAAACAGCTTTCTGCACACAATTACCGGCTTGGTAAAGGTAGCAGCGTTAATTGGTTTGCTGGGTGATGTCATGTGGCGCGGTAAAGCCTTGCGCGGTTTTGGCGTGCGCGGTAATTTTTTTTTAAAACCTCGATTCAAAGATAAACTATTCCCACAAATCAAGCAAGAATGTGACCTTATGGAAGCCTGTGTGAGATAGCCTTAAACAACTAAAGGCCGATCCATACTACCGATAAACTTTTTTATATTTTATGAATTTGAAATAACTTGATGCAAAAAAATGTGAACGCAACTTAATGTAAGCACTACAAAAGTTTCTGTGTCTGCATGAAAAAGTAATCGGTGCGGAACTAGTTCCTATAAGTTTAAAACGCCATAAATCAGCTTAAATTCAGCGATCGATTGAACAACTGTTTTTGACAGATCCAGGGCTGGCATCCAAAGAAATTCACTCTAGGTACTATACATAAACAGGTGATAAAAAGGGGTTATGTTAAATTCATCCAGCCATCGGCATCGACTCTTAAATCCGGTGGGACTTGCTGGAAGCAACGAAAGTCAGAAATTCTCCTAAAATCTCCTAAAGTTTTAAATATTTTTTTTTAACTCGCTGCTGTATATTCACAGATTCCTAAACCTAGGATTTCAAGAAAAAATATACATTCTCCAAATTTTCGTTTTTTATAATCTTCACAATAGCCTTGATCGACAAAACTTGTTTTTGAATTCGTATATCTGGAATTGAGTGTACAGTCGGCTGATCAAAAATGACTAGACAAAAAATGGTACTTTCCAAAAACCTTCAATACCTTTATGGTTATTTTAATTGTTTGCTTTTTCCTTTTGCCTTATCCTACACAAACTAAATATTTTATAATAGGTAATTGTGCAATGATTTTAATTGTGTTATCACCTAAATCTGAAATAATATGTGAATTGTATTGTGCACAAAAACTTTATACATTAAATTTTTGACGTGTACATCCTATTTTGTAGGCCAAAGTACTAAATAAAATTGAATTGGATTGAATAATTATTATTCCATTCCTAAAAAAATTTATTAAAAATCCTAAATTTTAATTAATGAAAGATCTAGTATAATCACAAAAAAAAGCAATAACGCGAAAACACTGTTCATTTTTTTAGAAATATGAAGCACTACCCCCGATTACCGAACATGAACATACCCATCAACAGCATAACATGATGCAACCAACCCATCAGCCTGATGTTCCATCAGGTCACATGACAGACGCCAGGAATGCAGTCTATGTGGTGGCGGGATCGAACAGGATACCGAGCATGACGGATAATAGGATTTTGGTGGAGCACGATAATAGAATGGCCGATAATAGGATTTTGGTGGAGCACGATAACAGGATGGCCGATAATAGGATTTTGGTAGAGCACGATAATAGGATGGTCAACGCTCAGATTATTGCCGACGGGGGGAGAATTTTGACTGACAATAAGTATATTCCTGCATATGATCCTTACCGGCAGCAGCAACATATGTAGATAGGAAAATTTTACGGACCTTTATTTTAACTATTCCCGAATATTCATTTGTCGATTTGTAGTCATGAATGTAGAATGAATGTAGAAATGCGGGCGAGACAATTCCCATGTACAGGGTGTCCCAGCCTTCTCTGCTTCTGGATTTTGTGGGTTTATTATTGGTTGTAGAGCAAAAGTAATAAAATAAGATTTGTAGGAAAAAAATCAGCGCGTATTTTAATTGGACTACATTTTGCATACAGGGTGTTCCAAAAAAGTTAGATAAAAAAACTATTTTGCAAAAAAATTATTTTTTTGTGGAATTAAATATGTGTTAGCACTTAAAGATAAAAAAATATATATATCCTTCCTAATTTTGTCATTTGCAAATGTGAAAAATTGACATAAACTTTTTTATTTTTTGACCCATCTTGTAGATTTTTTAAGAAGTTGATACACTATATCCACATTTATAGTTTTAGAGATATCGGAAAAAAAACTGTTTTATAATTTTAAATTAGTAATCCAGCAGGCTATATCTGCCTTTTTTGCATGGCAACCTAGTTCATAAGCAGGGGCCTAATTCTTGAATCAATCGAATTTCAGTCGTATGGATCACATTTTGGCAAAACTTTCACGAAAAAAGTGTTAAATATTCTTTAATCCACTATTAACGCTCACACAAAATCAAACTTGTACTGAAATTGTATAAAATTAAAATTTATTTTTATTTGGTAATATTCGAAAGTTTTGGCATTCCTGTCATAATCGTTTGGATCTGCGGCGGTTGCTTTTACCCACTCGATGCAAAGTCGAGTGGAAATTACTTATAACCGTCAACAATCGTTCTATTTTGCCCGTCATAAACGCAAAATTTTAATTTTGCACCTTTTTTAATTGAATATTGTGCAATGTGCCTACAAGTTCAAATTTGTTTTTGTGTTTGGTTAATCAGTGAAAATTAACCCTTTTTCCCTGAAATTTTTGCGAAAATGTGATCCGTATATAATACGACTGAAATTCGAGTGATTCAAGAATTGGGCCCCGGAACAGCAGATATAAAAATCACTTTTTTATTTCCAAATATACCGTATGTTTCTTTGTCCATGGCCTTCTTCTTTCGATGTTTTATTTATTTAAATGTGGATACAGAG
Source organism: Oxystoma pomonae (assembly GCA_963921995.1). Classification (NCBI taxonomy): domain Eukaryota; kingdom Metazoa; phylum Arthropoda; class Insecta; order Coleoptera; family Brentidae; genus Oxystoma; species Oxystoma pomonae. Next base: position 102,629,245 of record OY998166.1, on the reverse strand, counting down.
TGTAGGGTATTGTTGGATTCAGAAAAAAAATCTATCAACTTCTTAAAAAATCTCGGAATGGGTCACAATTAGGAAGGATATATATATTTTTTATCTTTAACTGCTAACACATTTAAGAACAAAAAAATGATTTTTTTGCAAAGTAGTTTTTTTTTAGGTAACTTTATTGGATCCTTTATGCAAAATGTAGTCCAATTAAAATACGCACTGATTTTTTTCCTACAAATCTAACCTCAACGCTTTTGCTCTACAACCAATAATAAATCCACAAATCCAGAAGCTGAGCCCATTGCACGCCCACTATCGATGGTTTAGCCCTGGAAGCCTGCCTCTTTCGCAAAAGAACAGATTTTTTCTGGTCTGCAACCTTGGCGTGTATGCCGAAATTATCTTTAATGTTAAAAAAGCATAATAAGTTTACTTCAAAATTGACGGAAATTCAGAAATAGTTAAAATCGAGTTAAAATATATTTTTCCGTTTTCTAAAGTATTTTAAAATATTTAGATTTTGAGATATTTCTAAGTATTTTAAAAATACTTTGCTGACCTTTAAAAATGAAAAAAAAATGTTTTTTTGAGGATTATTAAAAGTCTTAGAGCAATTCCATTCCATTTTTCTCTCTTTTAAAGATATATTCCAAAACAACCACATCTTAATACAATATGTAAAAAATCAAGTTAATTTTTTATTTAGGGTCCAAGATATAACAAAAAAATGGTGGTAACTGATCAAAAGCGGCAGAGAAAGATCATGGATTTAAAAGTACTTTTTCTCTTAATCTAAAAGTTGTTTTAAATTAGATCTTTCAAAATATGTTTTTGTTAAAAGTTAAATTTAATTTTGTGATAGCTGACAATATTTTGGCAGTGGCTATTATTTTATGATTTGAAGAAAACTTATTACATTAATGTAATGTGAATTTATGCAAATGCCAAAACCATCATGGTGTATGGAATTGCCCTTTGGTTTGCATAATTTTGATGTTTTTGTTATCTGATTTTACTGTTTTTAACATTCAAAATTCCTCTTAGCATGTTATTCTTTCTAAAACTATTAGCTTCCCAAACAATTATTTGTTAACTTTTTTATCCCCTGATAAAGTTTTTAGATAGGTATTTTAAAACTAGTTCATCTTTAAATTTTGATATTTTTCCCACTTGTCTTCACTTCATTGTTCAAAAAATATTGTAAGTATATGTACAAATATATTATCCAAGTTTGTGTTCTCTTGTAAAAAATTTATATTGAAATAAATTATTTTTTTATAGGAAAATTTGTTTTTTATTTATGTTATATACTTTTTTCACCAAATTTTGTATTTTTACTTTAGTACAACCGTTGTATAAACAGCTGTACAACTAACTTAATTAAACATACTTCAATAAAAGTTAAAAACTTTACACCTTAAAAAAAAATTATAAAATGTTTTTCAATAATTCATGACATATTTTGTAGTAATGTAATAAAAATATGAAAAAAACCATTTTATTTTTATTTACAAAAATGTTAAATTAGGACACCAATATCTACTAAATAAAACTAATAATTTATTCGAAGTCAAGTAAAACCTAAAAATCAGTCACTCTCCCCTTTCTTTCCCAATCTCCATACCTAGTAGGTTCTGGGCCTTTGGGGCCTCCAATCTCACCAGTGTTTGGATTTGTGTTGTTGGGCCAAGGCTCCAGGGGCTCCTTCTCCTCGTAAGGATGCTTGCTCAACTCTTCCAATTTACCCATTGGTGTCTTTTCTCGAAGTTTCTTTTTGAACTCTTGCATTCTGGGGCTGATTTTTTCATCGGAGGAGTGTCTAATAATTTCTAAACAGAAAAGTTTTAAACGAAAATTTAAGAAAACCGCTTTTGCCAATATTGCACAATATAATTTTTTTACTTTTTTTCAATAAACAAAAATAGAAAAAAATGTTTTTTACCTGAGGAAAGTGCCATATTAAAAGGAGAATTTCTGAGCTGACGCAAAGTATACATCATGGTACTCATTTTTGTTGCTCTATTACTGATATGAAAATTTTTCACAAAATCTGTCTTATGGAACTCGATGCAAAAAGGGTTTTGTTGACAACATAACATAACAGAAAACAGCTGATTGTCTCCGTCGCCAACGTAAAAAAATCGAGAGTAGAATCCCGCCGTAGCCTTCTTTTTTTGTTTATGTTTATATCTCAATTCAAAATAAATTCAAACTAAACGACTGGGGTCTTCCATAAATTACGGAATACCATTTTTTGTTGGCAATAATATTATCGTTGGTTTTCAGGTAAAAAAGTATCCTTATGATAAAAAAATTGATAAAATAGCTTTACCATCGTCTTTAATAATCAAAACTTTTTTTAACTATTCCAGTGTAAACGTAATCAGGGCCAATGAAAAGTCCAAATTATTTATTTTTATCGGTTGGCAGCCCTGCTGTTTGTTATTATTTTCAAAATAGTTGGGTTAGGTTTTTATTGTGTTTTAGCGGTTTGCAAAGAATTTTCAAAAATAAAATGGAAATACTAGAAGAAAAATTAGTAGAATATGGACAGAAACGGGAAATATCCGAACTGCAAAATTTGGTTGCTCAAACCAGCGAAGAAGATGTAAAAATATAATTTTTAAATATGAATCTATGTTTAAGTCCCTAAAGGCGCGTTTATGCCTTTATCCTTAGGCTTAGATTTTTGTAGGCGATTTCGTCAAGTCGTGGGTGGATCCAACAGTGAAGCGTTCTTGAAACTTTTTCGATGCCATCAAAAACATTCTTCAAATTTTGCAGTGTTTTTTTTTCTGCCATTTTTGATTTTTTATGAAAAATTATGGGGGCACCTACTAGGGTCCCTAGGACCCCCAATCCAACTGCGCCCGTTGGTTTTTAAAAAAAAAAAATTTTTCACTAAAACAACCCAATCTAACACAGTCCAACCCAACCTAATCCAAACCAACCCAAAACAATCAAAAAAACACATTACAAGCCCCCCCCGGGCATCCTTTTTTTCTCTTTAAAAAAAAACAAAAAAAAATCGGGCGTAGGCGGATTTGGGGTCCTAAGGGCCCTAGTAGGTGCCCCCATAAAGAATTTTTCATAAAAAATCAAAAATGGCAGAAAACTGTATACTGCACAATTACCATTTTACAAAAGTGGTCAAAAGGTATTTTCGAGACCTTTAGAATGAGCTGTATATTACTATTCTAACATGGGTAGTTAGTTGCATGTTTAGGAAAAATTGACAGTTTTTTTTTGATTTTCAAAAAGTTAGTAAAAAAATACTACTGGTCTAAAAAATTCTGAAATTTAAGATTTTTGATCGTTGTCATGGGTAGAATAAGTGTACCAAAAATTATCAAAATCAGTTAGGTGAGCTGCAAAACCTATTTTTATTTTGATTGATTTAATATGAAATGACCCTGGGGACTTTACGAACTTGCCCTATCTTTTTTCACTCACATGCTAACTTTGCTTTAAATTCTAATACTTGTATAGGGTATCTCATACTAAAGAAGAGTTAAGATGGATTTTTAAAAAATCCTTATGCTAGGTACTTGAATAATTAACAATTCTTATTAATTATTACCTTAAATTGCTAATTAATTTTAGTTACTAGAGTTAGCGTTAACCCGCATAAACAGCTCTAACTTCACAAACATCTGGAAATATTTGCTACAAGCTTTTACTGACTCCCAAAGCAGCGATTCCAAAAGAATTAAAGTTGTTTTGGCTGTACTAAATGAGCTTCAAAAGCAGGATTGTTCAACATCTTTTTCCAACAAATTGTTGCAAAGAACATGTATGGACCTGTGCATGGAGTTGAGTAAATTCAAGGCCAAACGCTTGGTTGAGTTGTGTACATTTTGTTTGGAATTTATTCAAGATCGGAATACAAATACAAATATTAAGTATGTATTAAATTTATCATAGATCTATCTGAAGAAGATAGAACATATGTAATATATACGTATAGGGTGGTTTTATAACTCATAGGGCTGTAACATTTTTACTGGTAGTCCTAGAAGATGAAATAAAAGTAAAATAAATTTACTGTACTGTACTGCCTGCCCCTTTTAAAGATTAGATTAAATTTGATTCATTTTTCTTGACTGTCACCATGTGCAGAATCAAGGTGATAATGCATTATCCAGTACCCTCTCCATACAGGCCAATTAGGGGGTATTCACTAGTGTGAAATTTGTGAAGCGATTTCGAAGAAATAGAGTTGAAAAAAACCTAAAATGGTTTCATATTATTAAAAATAGAAATATCTTTAAAAGTTAATGTAATGTTTAAAAGGTAATTTTTTAGGAGATTAAAACTACGTAAAAGTCATTAATTTTTGTATCTTATCTCTAAGACCAATGTAAAATATTGTGCATGTTTTTAGTTTTATCTGGAAAGATCTACTACCTGACTTGCTACATGTTGTACTACAAAAAGACATTGTTGAATACAATGAAATGGAATATACAGGGCAAGAATTTAAAACTGATTTTATAAACACACTTTGTATGAGTAATTGGAGCCCTGCTATTATTACGAATATGGCTATTATGTTTAAGTAAGATTTACAATAAAGAGGATATTGATATTATTCGTTATTAAAATACTTATTTATTTGAATGTTGTTGTTAAAAGTTTTTACATCCAATTTTTATATTTTAGTGATATGCCCTTAACCAAAGATGAACACCTAAAAATTGTCAACAAACTGGCATCATACATGGAAAAACTGCTTCCTCAAGAAATTCCTCCCTTTGTCTATCAACTCTTAAGACTGTGTCGACACCAAAACAGTAAAGCCGTTTTTATCAGACTGAATTATTACTTTGGCTTGAGGATTTATAGTAATCCGAATTTCAGTGTGAATAATTCGGAGTCACCTAATTTGGATATGATAGGTAATAAATGTTTGCAAAAATTAATATGAATAATATCAAGTACTGTGAAACCCCTAATAAATCAAGCAAAACAGTTTTAAGGACAGTTAAAGTTAGGGGGTATTAAAACAAAACTAACACAAAAAAAGTTCTCTTTCAATAGAGGTTTGACTGTAATATTTGAAAGATAAGTAATGTTATAACTTAGTTATAATTATGTACCTACTTCTAAAAATAGGTTACTTTTTGTTGTGTGTTTCCTAGAAAATTATAATTGACCAGAGAATCCTGAAAAGTCTAAAAAATTTTGTACGAACCAAAAAAATTTTCATATATTTTTTAGAGAATCTCTGATGAATTCCATTATTAACAATGTTTTATCAATAGCAATATATGCATTTCTAACCGCGGACCAAAGACCGTAGTATGTCCGCTCAGGACATTCAGGCGTCCCTGGGACGTCCATTTTAGGACTTTCGACGTCTTAAGGACGTCTTTAGGACATCTTTTGTTACAAAACCAGATGTCTATAAGACGTACGTTCCAGTATGGCACAAATCTGAGACTTTTCTGGGACAGTTCCAGGACATTTTTGGTACTATTTTGGAGACAGAAATAACACCCGAAGACATTCGGCGTGTAATGTGAACGTAGTCCCGATGAACTAATCTCGATTACTTGCTAAATCTTGATCAAACTCTATTTTTGCGTTATAAAAGGGTGTTTATGCAACTTCGGCGTCTGTTTTGAGTTTTTCGAATTTTTTTGAAGGAACTGCGGAAGTCGGCTTAATATAATTGAAAATTTTCTAACCTTAAAACTAAAAAATGGCGGAAAACCCCCTATATAGTGCCCAATTACCAAAAAATAAGTCCTAAAGATGTCTTAAAAGTTTGACCCTCAACTGGTCCTTAATTGGACGTCCGCTTTGGATCCAGGACTTAAATCGGACGTCCTGAGGACGTCCAGTGCTACTTAGGTAAGAAACCTTTTAAATCCAATTGTTTTTGGCTTATGCTCACTTTTAAATTAGTCATAACAATGATTAATTGGTCATTGCTTTTTTACATCTCATCACATTTTCCTGAAATAAATAAGATATTTTTTGTTTGTCTTAAAAGAAACAATTATTTTTTACTAGCCGTATACCCCCAGCTTTAAACCATATTTATAATTATAAATAATAATAAATTACCCTTTATTCGACGCGTTTTTTTAACTTTTTTTTATGCTTTAAATGGTCACAACTTTTGTTTTCGTGAACTGATTTTGATGGTATAAATCCTAGATTAGATTAGATTAGAATGGGGTGGTGTAGACACCTGTCCACCTCGACCTTCTCAGATCTATTGTGGTTTCCTTTTCTCCTTCCCTGCTTTTCTAGAACTACAAAACAAGTTGGAGCCCGTCCTTGTCATGAAACCCAGAAGCTTTGCCAGTATACCTGTATATAGCTTTCCGGCCGCTGACATTCTAGGTCCCTCAGTAAGGCCCTAGTTCTACCTAGGCCTTCACATTGACATAGGACATGTAATGAGGTTTCTTCGTCTTTCTTGCAGAAGCGGCATGTAGAATCTTCTACCAATCCCATTGCATACAAGTGCTTATTGAGTTTGCAGTGATCTGTTAGAAGCCCCACTATTTGTCTCACAAGCTTCCTTCCTTAAAAGTTCTGCAGTCAGCTTTGATGAACGTTCTTTAATGAACTGTCTTTGCCCAGGCGTTTGCTCCCACAGACCGTTCGTCTCTTTGGAGAGCCACTGTTTAATAGATTGCTTGGCTCTGGCCTTAGCGATCCGACAAAATGATTCAGGCCCTGTGAACTTTATTGCCGAGCCTTGTCTGGCCAATTCATCGGCTTTGTCATTTAGTGCTTGCCAGCCTATTTAGAGGTGTTCTGCAGTCCCAAACCAGTTTGCACTGTTACTGCTTTTTCTTTATCCTTTATTGTAGTTAAAGGATCAAAATCGTTTCAGTATTTTTTGCTTGATGCAAGCAGACGGACAAATTGGATTGGATTTTTGGTTTCTAGAAACCAGCAAATGATTTATCTAGGGATTTATTACGACCTATAGATTAAAAACAAATAGTGTCTTTAAAGTAAAAACATTGTTAAGTGAAAAAAAAGCTAAAAAATTGAAAACTATGAGAAATCCAGAATTTTTTGATTATCGATTTTTCGGACCAATTCATTGTAAAAGAATAAAAGAAACTTTAAAAATTCTGATTTTCAAGACATTTATATTTTTTAAACTAGACTCTGTTAATTTATATAGAAAGTGGAGAAGACCATGATGCCTTAGATGCAGAAAGCACAGTTTTGTTCCACATTCACAATGCGGCCTCTTTAGGCCACAGTTGCATCAAAGAATACCTAAACTCCTTGAAAAATACTACAAAATCGCCAGAATTCATCCTTCACCCATTTCAACTGTTAGTGTTATTGACTATTTCGAACACTCAACACTACGAAGAGACAGTTTTTGAGATAATTCGACCGGCGATCGTCAGATGTTATGTTGAAGAGCAGAAAAAACAGTCCTCTTGCTGGTTTAGGGAGACTTTGAACAGCACGTGTAAGCCTGAAAATGTTTTTGCTCAGCTTATAGGCATTGGGTAAGTTACCTATTTATTGTAACGCAAACTATGTTTATTTGCTTGTTTATTATCGTGTTGTATCTTTTGAATTTTAAAAATCTAATTTTTAAATTTTGACAAGTAGCCATATTAGTGTTAGCTAGTAACGTAAGTTTTGTAATATTTAAAAGTATATTGACGTGTATATCCTATGTATCAATAGGCATTCATACAAAATAAATGAATTGAAAATTGCATTAATTATAGTATGGCATCCCGTCTATATTTTTCTCACAAGATGTTAAACGTTTTATGCCCAAACACCCTAAAAAACACCACAAAATCCCCAGAATTCATCCTGCACCCGTTTCAATTGTTACTTTTATTGACCATTTCGAACACTATGAAGAGACAATTTTTGAGGTAATTCGACCGGCGATCGTCAGATTTTATGTTGAAGAGCAGAAAAAACAGTCCTCTTTCTGGTTTAGAGAGACTTTGAACAGCACGTGTAAACCTGAAAATGTTTTTACTCAGCTGATAGGCATTGGGTTAGTTACCTATTTATAAATTATAGTATGGCACCCCGTCTATATTTTTCTCACAAGAAGTTGAAAGTTTTATGCCTAAACACCCTAAAAAACGCCACAAAATCTCCAGAATTCATGCTGCACCCGTTTCAACTGTCAGTATTATTGACCATTTCGAACACTCAATACTACGAAGAGACAGTTTTTGAGATAATTCGACCGGCGATCGTCAGATGTTATGTTGAAGAGCAGAAAAATCAGACCTCTTGCTGGTTTAGGGAGACTTTGAACAGCACGTGTAAGCCTGCCAGCTTATAGGTATTGGATATTATAGTATGACACCCCGTTTATATTTTTCTCACAAGAAGTTAAACGTTTTATGCCTAAACACACTAAAAAACGCCACAAAATCTCCAGAATTCATGCTGCACCCGTTTCAACTGTTAGTATTATTGATCATTTCGAACACTCAACACTAAGAAGAGACAGTTTTTGAGATAATTCGACCGGCGATCATAAGATGTAGGCATTGGGTAAGTTACATATTTATAAATTTATCCATTCCCGTCTATATTTTTCTCACAAGAAGTTGAACGTTTTATGGCTAAACACCCTAAAAACGAGATAATTCGACCGGCGATCGTCAGATGTTATGTTGAAGAGCAGAAAAAACAGTCGTCTTGCTGGTTTAGGGAGACTTTGAACAGCACGTGTAAGCCTAAAAATATTTTTGCTCAGCTTATAGGCATTGGGTAAGTTACTTATTTATAAATTATAGTATGATACCCCGTCTATATTTTTCTCACAAGAAGTTGAACTTTTTATGTCTAAACACCCTAAAAAACGCCACAAAATCTCCAGAATTGATCCTGCACCCGTTTCAACTGTTAGTTTTATTGACCATTTCGAACACTCAACACTACGAAGAGACAGTTTTTGAGATAATTCGACTGGTTTAGGGAGAATAGCACGTGTAAGCCTAAAAATGTTTTTGCTCAGCTTATAGGGTAAGTTACTTATTTATAAATTATAGGAAGTCACCTCATGTATATTTTTCTCACAAGAAGTTTTATACACACTTTGAGTCTATCTTTTATCTTTTTCAAGGTGTTTGGTAGTTTCTATATGTATATTTTGTATATATTTCTTCATATTATAGTTAATATTTTCCTATATTTTTGGATTTTACTGGTTTGAAAAATAACGTAAACGTGATCAAAAAAACTAAAAGAAGATTTGAAATCAGAGCTACCCAATTGCTAGAAAACAGATGAAATTTTTAAATCAACTTTCAAAGTGTTAAAAAATGCACGCCTGTGTCATCGACTTAAATTTACTTTTTAGAAGTAAATTTAAATTGGTTTTTTGCTTTTATCTACAAAAAATTATACAATTATTTGCCTTGTTTGTGGGTCTCTGTATTTGATTAAATTTTTTTGTTCCGATGTAACGCAATTGATTTTAGGGCACACTTGTTACCAGTTAAGAGGCGCTTGCTTCCGCAATGAGGAGCCTTGCCTGCTTCAGACATTTAAACGTAGCCACGGAAATGTATATCTAATTTTAATATTGTGACTTGAAATTTATCCAATATTCGGCAGGCGAAAATTTAAATGAAATGATGTTGTTAAAAGTGTCGTTTTAAAAAATTAAAAGGTTTTTATAAAAAGAAGGAGATTTTTCTTTGGAGCTATCGCAATCGATTTTCCAGACCTCTTAAAAGTATCTATTTAGGTCCTTTTATAGAGTCGTTAGAACTTGACATGCTGAGACGTTTAGCATGACTTCTAGTGATCATTTTCTAGCCAGCCGTCAGCCTCTGCGTTTTCAGGAACATTCTTCTCTCCTTTTGTGATGTTTTTTCAGGGTTTAACCCCTCTTTTGTCCCATGTTGTGCCACTGGTGTATTCCGAAATACGAAATGCATTCTTTGTTTTGTTTAGAAACTTTTTTGTTCCCTGTAATTTTTTCGCATTTGCGGCCGTTATCAAGAAAAATAAATCGAGTAAAGATTTACTCCAAAACTTTACGCACTTAAAAATCTCTGATAAGTTGTGGGCGGACTTGGTTCGTATCCAGACTTTTCCTGAGTGTATCCAGACTTTTCCGGGGTGTATCTAGATTTTCAGGGTATATCCGGACTTTTCCAGTGTGTATCCAGGCTTTTTGAACGTATCCAGACCTTTCCAGAATTTTCCAGGGTGTATCCAGACATTTCTAGTGTGTATCTAGGCTCTTTTAAAGTGGATCCAGACTTTTAAACAGTATATCCAGACTTTTCCCGGGTGTTTTCAGACTTTTCCGGGGTGTATCTAGATTTTTTTCAGGGTGTATCCGGACTTATCCAGTGTGTATCCAGACTTTTTGAATTTATCCAGACCGTTCCAGAGTTTTCCAGAATTTTCCAGGATGTATCCAGACATTTCCAGTGTGTATCTAGGCTCTTTTAGAGTGTATCCAGGCTTTGTCAGAGTGCATCCGGACTTTTAAACGGTATATCCGAACTTTTCCAGGGTGTATCCAGGCTTTTTTAGAGTGTATCCAGACTTTTTCTGGGTGTATTGAGACTGTTCCTGTGTGTATCCAAACTTTTCCGGAGTGCATCAAGACTTTTATAGGGTGCATCTGGACATTTCTATTACATTTCAATTTTAGCGCCAATAAAGTAAGACTATAGAACCGCTTAACCGATTTGGATTAAATCTGTTAAAAAAATTGGGTATAAAATGGATCCTAACATAATCTACTTTGTATTTGACGATGATTTAAATTATAGAGAACAGAAAATTGAATTTTGCAAAATTTGTTGGTTTTATGTAGGTTGTTAAAAATTTTGGCGTCTTTTAACCAAGATTTTTATAAGCTTTCCAATGAGGTATCACAAGGTAAGAAAAATAGTATATTATACACCAAGGGACTAAAGTGTAACTTTTTAAAGTTACACTTTGGTCCAGAGGTTTATACATTATTTTTGGCACTTCTGTGTTATTTCTTACAAAAAAATTATTAAATGTCAAAATAATGTGAGGCGGTAGACAATGCCTAGGTATTTGTGGTGTAACAAATGCAACAAATTTGGTTACCAGTTACCAGTGGTAGTGGTAGTTAATATAAACATTAACATTAATAACAATTATTGCAACAAGTAGTAGTAGTAGTAGTAGTAGTAGTAGTAGTAGTAGTAGTAGTAGTAGTAGTAGTAGTAATAGTAGTAGTAGTAGTAGTAGTGCTGGTAGTGGTAGTAGTGGTGGTAGTGGTAGTGGTAGTGGTAGTGGTAGTAGTAGTAGTATTACATTGTTTGTAATAATTAAAAAAAAACACTTGTTTATGTCACTTTTTTACTTTAGTCTCTCAGGGACTAAAATAGCACTTTAGTCCCTGAAACGAGGAACTAAAGTAACCACAGTCCACGAAGTGCGAAAAATAATAAAATAAGAAAGGGGGGAACCCATTATAAAGCTTTTACGCTCTATAGATCGGTAACGAAGTGTTTAAAACCATTCTTATTTTGACTTGAAAAATTTTGAAACTGAATTTTGAAACACCGTGTATATTCTTTTTTCAGCTTGCAAGACAAAGAACTCGTACTACAAGCCCTGATCAACTTTGGCTTCGCCCTTTTGAGCGTCGGTTCAGCCCTGGGACGTGACCTTATCGCTGAAAAACAGTGGACATTGGGCTCAATGATCCTGTTGAAAATTATCAAACGCAATAGACACCTGGCCCCCATTATTCTGAAGACTTTTAGCAATCATATTTTTACCAGGCAGAGCGCTACACAGTATATAGGTAATAAAAACTTCATTCAGACGCTAGAAAGTATAAAATAAAATAATTTTTATTTTTATATATCTAACCTCAAACTTTTTTAAATGAGAAATTTATTTGGAGAAAGCAAAGACACATCAATCAGTTTATTGAGGGGGACACATTTTGGTGTACTTACCTTATTGGTGGGGTCAACTCACGTTCGAACCAAAAATCTCAAATTGTAATGTGAGCCTCTTTTTAAAGGTTTTTAAATTCTCTACATGCTAGTGTAAAATATTTTTTAATCGGTTTTAGTTGTGTACAGGGTGGTCCAAATTGGAGGGGCCTCTAGCTTTGGGCTTTTGCAGCATAGTTAGGCCAAAACTAATATACATGTTACGGGGTCGACTTTCAACAGAAGTCGAAAACTAAAAACCGCATTGCGATTTGTCAAAGCGTTTCTGAGCCACAGGGTGATTCTCAAAGATGTGCGATTTTAAAGGCCTTCTACAACTTTTTTATTTGTAAAGGTAGAGATTTTCATTAAAAACATTTTTTGAAGATTTTTTAAAGACAAATCTACCTGTTTCACCGATTTTCTTTTAAAGCCTTTAGTTCCCGAGATATCACACAAAGTTATATTTCTTTAAATGGGATACCCCCAATTTTTCTAAAAAATCAGTTTTCAAATAAAATTTCCTGTCGAACGATGTGCCATACACCTATTTTTATTAAATAGTTTAAAAGATATTTGCATATTTTGATATTTACCATAGTAGGCGCTGTGCGCGCCCTAAATGTGTAAATAAAATACTGTTTTTTTTTTCATACAAAATCAAGTTGGCTACGACACGAGGGGACACAGCAACCTCGAACTTTAACTTCTAGTTTACTATAATTACCAACCCTAAAATAATAAACAAAAATAAAATTGCTAAAATTGACGGCCGTTTTCTTGTAAACATATCCTACATCTTCTCTTGACGCTATTTTCTGCATTAAGAAGTTCTACCGCACGAAGCTGCCTGAATGCAGTACGAAGTGCCTCTTCCAATTCCCTTCTAGTAGTTGGGCGATTTCGAAATACAAGATCTTTGACTCTCCCCCACAAAAAGAAGTCGCAAGGGGTCAGGTCTGGAGACCTGGGGGGCCAATATATAGGACCTCTATTTAGCAAATTAGTAATATCTCGTGCATTGTGAGGAGGTGCACCGTCATGTTGAAAGTATAGCTCATTATTTTGCTGAAGTGACAAATTGTCGATAAACGGAATCACCTGGTCTTCTAAAATTTGTTAGTATCTTTCGGTATTTAAATTTCCATCAAAAATATATGGCCCAATAATTTGTCCTCTGTAGATGCCTACCCATACCGTAAAACTGAACCTTCCCTGATTCGCTTGTTCCACCATAATATGGAGATTCTGCTGTTTCCAGTAATAGCAGTTATATCTGGTGAATATTCCATCACTAGAAATCGTTGCCTCATCCGTCCAAATAACTTCTGGCAAAATCGGGGCCTTCCTGGCTTTTATTTAGGTACCACCTGCAAAATGCACGTCTTAGAGCAAAATCTTGTTGCCGTAATTGGTGCACCCGTCAAGGTCCATAGGGCCTAAATTTGTGTTTTTTAAGCACCTGAACGGCATTGCTGCGTGGAATTTCAGTGTTTCTCTCCATAGCCCTGGTGGAAGTATTCGGGTTAATTTTTATTTCTCGTAGAACCGTTAGTTCTTCCAACTCTCTATCTCTGGCTAGGCTTCTATACGTCCTAGGCCGCGGTTTTGTAAAGGATCCGTATTCTTGTAGATGACGTTTTAACTTCAAAAATATTTTTGAGCTATGTTGCCTTCTTTCCGGATATCTCTGGAAATATAGATTTAACGCCGTCTGTCGATGTTCGTTACTTTCAATATAACATTTTATCATGTACTTTTCAAAGTTTTCAAACATTTTTATATCTTGACGAAGACGCCACTTTTGACACTTGGGCTCGTTTATCATGGCAATTGTTTTTATTTGATCATAGCTACCCAACACCGTTCTCAACACTAGCAGGTGTTGAGCTACCTAGATAGATACCCTAAAACTGCATAGGTCAGAGTTAAACACAGCCTACTATGGTAATTATTAAAAATTGCAGATATCTGTTTAACTACTTAATAAAAATAGGTGTATGACACATCGTTTAACAGGAAATTTTAGTACAAAACTATTTTTTTTTTAATTGGGGTATTCCATTTAAAAAAATTTAACTTTGTGTTATATCTCGTGAACTAAAGGCTTTAAGACAAAATCGGTGAAACAGGTAGATTTGTCTATCTTTACAAAATAAAAAAGTTGTAGGGGGTTTTTAGAAACGCACATTTTTTAGAATCACCCTGTAACTCAGAAACGCTTTGACATATCGCAATGCGGTTTTTAGATTTCGACTTCTTTTGAAAATCGAGCCCGTAACATGTATATTAGTTTTGGGCTAACTATGTTGCAAAAGCCCAAAGCTATAGAGGCCCCTCGAATTTGGACCACCCTGTACATGTTATTGATATAATGCTCTTTCATACAATAAAAAGTAAAATACTCAAACAAATCATAAAATTTGTTAGTAAAATAATAATTTTCTAACAAGGTGTAAGATTTTGACACTTTAACAACTTTAGGCTTTGGCAAGAAGGCATGAGATCTGATTTACTTTTTATCTAAGAAAAAGGCTTTTTATACAGTAAAATCCACTAACATTTATCAAAATTTAATTTTTTTCCTGAATAGCTTACAAAGATGTTGTTTTATTTAATAAGATGGTTTATGTGTCAAAATGTTTTATTTTGTTAACGATTTTGATATATGTGTGTGAATTTAAGCTTTTAAACTAACATTTTTGTACGCCTATTTTTAGAATGCTTATACATTCTCTGCAAATCTCTACCTTTACTAATGCTAGAAAACAGGACAGTCATCTCGGACATGATCGAAAGTTTAATGCAAATGCCAGCAAATGTGGCCAGTCAGCTCTTATACGCCCTAATTGCGTTGACCAAAGTGTTGCCCGATATTCGGGATCAGTTGATTTTGGTTTTGAGAAAGGCGCTTTACTCTAGGTAAGACTAAATTCACATTCTTATATTTTTTGGCAATTTAGCTTTTTTTGGGTAGATACTTCAGTTTTATCAAACACTTTGTATGTAAAACTGAAACATACCAAAATCTGCGCCGATTTTTTTTCTACAAATTCTATTTTAACACTTTTGCTTTCCAACCAATAATAAACCCACAAAATCCAGAAGCAGATAAGGCTGGGATACCCTGTACAACTTAAAATTTCGAAGTTAAACAAATTAAAAAACACAGCACCTTTTGTTATGCCAGAATATACTTCTATGTCATTAGGGATGTGATTAATAATATGAACAAGCTGTGTTCGTCGAGTTAAAAGACTGTGATAAAATGCCATAACCCACCATCATGGCCCTAAACTTGTTTACCATATATTTTTGACGGATTCTGTCGAATGCTTTCGAAAAGTCAGTGTACACTTCATTTCAAATTCAATCAAACCATTGTTTTGCCGCCATATTAAAATTGGTTCGTAGAATTTGTTATGGTAAAGCCATGGTAACCCTTAAAATAATTTAGTTAAATACCTGTTAAATGATTTTTAGATGTGCTTAAATACACCTTTTATACACTTAATACGAATCCAGTTGTGGTGTACAGAATGGTTATACCTCTTACTGCCTCTCACTGCCCAAAAAGACCTCGGCGTCACAGTAACCGACGATTTATCCTGGTCCCAGCATGCAAATAACAGAGCATTCCCAAAACCAAAACCGAAGTTTGCCGCCAAGCTGTATACTACGTTTATTCGGCCAATTTTAGAGTTCGCAGCATCTGTATGGAACCCCTGGTTAATTGGTGACCAAAATCTGTTAGAAAAAGTGCAAAAAAAAAGCGACAAGATGGTCACCCGATATCCGCCATTTAACCTACGAAGAAAGGCTCTCTAGACTGAAAATGCAACCACTATCCCTACGACGCATGCGGGGCGACCTAATTCAATTATATAGAATGACGCGTAACCAGTTTCCCTCTTCAACGCCTCTTGTTACTCTAAATGATGACCACAGACTCAGAGGCCACCCATATAAAACCCGCAAAGAGCAGTTTCGTACAAGTCATAGACTACACTTTCTCAGTAACCGCTAGTTTGATGAATGGAATGAATTTATCAATTTTCAAAAAAAGACTCGATTCATATTTAAATGGACATTTGGCGTAAAAACTTATCAGTTTATAGGTATTAATGAAATTATTTAGGTTTGTTTTTTCTTGCAAGAATCAATTTTATTTTAATTTATACTTATTATTTTATACTCATGTATTTTCTATTTGTGCTATAATAGGATTTAATCCTCTGCACATAATTTTTATGTAATAATAATAATAATTTAAAGACTAAAGAACTTTCCTTGAAAGAAATTGATACCACCTTATGTCTCACACACTTTATGCTTTGAAAAATTACAATTTTTGCTGTTTTTTTGTATAAAAATGGCAAAATAAAAATCATATGCACGACATCACTCCAGATGACAGACAGATGATATAACAGAAATTTTTATTAAACAATTGCCTTAAATTATTTTCATCTTTCTCTAAAATACTTTTAATAGCCTGCTGTCTCTCTTCAACAACCTTAAATATTTTTGCACTTCTACATCTACTCTCTCAATCTACCTCTAAAATTCTGCCCTCTCTCTCTCTAAATATTTTTCATTTTAACATAGAAAAAAATGTTTTTGGGTAGTACTTTTTTTGAACGCTAAAAAACAGTAAAAACTTGAAAAAAGTGAGTGTTGTAAAAATGCTTAAACAAAATCGTTACCCCTTAAATTATGCTAAAATATTTGTAGCCTTAAATTACCATCATGGCTTTACCATTAGTTATTTGCACTCTCTACCTGTTTGAACTCCTTAAAGGTACTTAACAGATCATGTGGGTAATAAAGGAAGCTAGTCAGTGTAAATCTGAGCAAACCCATGCTGCTTTAAATTAATTTTCTCCTTTAGATCAGTGGAAACACGCCAAATGGCAGTGAACGGTTTTATCAAGCTCATCACCAACCTGAAGCTGAACAATATGGCGGTACTGAGCCAATCGGACGGCGGTTCCTCCTTCTCTTCCGGCCACTCATTATACACTCAAATTTCGCTCAACCGAACCACCCAAGCGGCGGCCACCAGCCGGTTTAGTAACGAGGCGATCTGTTTCGAAATTTTGGGCATTTTGAAGCGGTGTTTCATGCAACAGGCTGAAGTTAGGGTCCGACTTTATGAAGGCAAGTACGAACCATAGTTATGGGAGAAGGGAATAGATTACAATCCCCAACAAATTCATGTTTAAAAATTTTAAAAATCAAAATCCAAAAAATACTAAAAACCAAGAATTTATACACTACACTACACGATATGCTAAAAACTGTTCA
This sequence comes from Oxystoma pomonae, assembly GCA_963921995.1. Lineage (NCBI taxonomy): Eukaryota > Metazoa > Arthropoda > Insecta > Coleoptera > Brentidae > Oxystoma > Oxystoma pomonae. Next base: position 102,612,041 of record OY998166.1, on the reverse strand, counting down.
CATATACGTTTGATGTATTACAAATATTTTTAAAAGTGATACACCACGGCCTAGTTAAAAATTTCAATTTTAAACCCGAATATCTTTAACTGATAAAACTATAAACATTTTTACCTGCAAGACCGTTTTTGAATGATTTTTTTTATTGATAATTCTATAAAAAAATATTTATCTGCAAGATCTTTTTTGTATGTCCTGTATTTAGAAATACACCTGTATACAGAGGGACTTTTTTGTTTGTTTAAAAGCCTGTACATTTATATGCTAATATTTTCTTTCATAAAAATGTCTTCTTTATAACGTTATTAAATTTTGCTAATTTAGTACCAAGCGTTTCAAAGTTACACCAAAGTTTCTTCAGAAAAACATGATTAAAATTTAAAAGAAAGTTTTTTTTTAGTCAAAACTGAGCCAACTTAATACATGAAAGGTAGTTACAGAATTAGTGGTTCATACCCAACAAAAATCCGTATTTTTTTTTTTTGCAACATAACTTTTTGATTATTTTTTTTTCAATAACATTAAATTAAATATTCCATATTGCTTGCTTGACACACAAATCGGTGTGAAAAACCAACCGTTTTTATTAAATGCCAGCGTTGTGTGCGGTTATTGGATGTTCTATAAGCGCAAAAAAGTGAAACATTTTGGAAAAATGCCAGTCACTTCGTGTGGACCAATTTTTCAGAACGAATTCATCACACATATATTTGGTACACGTTTGTTAAAAAACTCATGGATTGATCAATTGAACGAACGCATTCCCAAGTACTGGTTATGGGCAAGCGAATGGCTTCTTCTAAAAAGCGGTCTTAAACTTTAAAAAAAAATCATTTTTTGAAATACGTGTACTGTTTTTCACTAATAAAATCATTTTCTAGGTCTCTACGAAGCAGTCTGTATCAACTTGGAGCTGGCTGTTCCCATCTTGGAGGCGTTATGGTTCCATTTTTTGGAATACTACATAGTGGACGAGGAATCAGTGCCTCCTTTGAGTTTTAATAGGGCTGCTTTACTGAGGGAAACCGACAGTTTATTGCAGGTTATTTTTCACTTACTATCTTAATAAAACTCGGCAGTAACCACGAAGAACAACAAAATTTAAAAATATTTAATTTAGCCCCTACATTAAATATTTGGTTTCGTGCACACCTAATCAAAATAGACGAAAAAACGTGAGTTAGTAGAAATATTTTATTAAAAGGATTAGCCGCTTTTAGCCTTACTGGACTATCTTCAAATTCTAATATTCAATGTATATTGATGTTAAGTTTATCTTGGCAGCATTTTTGTTTTCGTTTTGCGCAAGTGTTTTAAAGATCCTTTAAATTGGATCAAATTGGCAAGTGTGCGATACGTTTAGAGTATTTATTTATTTTTTTTAAATTTATTTAGCTTTATTGTTTCTTAAACAAGTTTATAACACACGTTTTTTCGTTTAAAAATATTTGGTTGTGGTTAGAATCCCATTTCTATTCCATTTTATTTATTTATTTTTATTTATTTATTTCTAAATTTCCTTAAAGTTATTAAATTCACATTTTGTATTTGATGTTTCAATCATAGTATTTTCTCATTTCAAAAAGCAAGGAAAGTAAACCTGTGTGCTTTTTAAAATTAGCAAAAAATAGGTTTCAAATTTTTTAAATGTTAATTTAAACAAATTAACATTATTGCTAATTAATTGTTTAGACACTCTTTTTTTTGTTTATTGTCTTTTTAAAATTGCTTCTAATATGGAGTTTGAAAAAAAGAATTCTTTTATCTTTATTTAAAATTTTTTAAACGGTAAAATTTGAATTTCTTTTGGAACTGAATTCAATATTTTCGGTGATAAATACAACATCCTTTGACTATGTGTTTTTGTTACTCGTGGTACAAAATAATTTTGATCATTATGATTTCTTTTAGGATTTAATTCACTATTCTTTTTAATAATCTTACAAACTTTTATGCAGAATAATTCAGAAAATTTTAAAATTTTATGTTTTTTGAAAAGATTTGCTGTATGCTCTCTCTTATTGCATCCCTCTATAATTCTAATAAAAGATTTTTGAATAATTTTTAAATTATATAAAGTTTCCTCATAAATTCCACCCCATATACTGTTTGTGTAACTTAATATCGATTGCACCACTGCAAAATAGAATGTTCTTTTTAACGATACTGGTATGGTATGTTTTATAAAGAAAAAGCTATTCAAAATATATTTTAATTTATTTGTTACATATTTAATATGTTCTCATCAAATATTATTCCTAAATATTTAACTTTATTTTTTTGTTTTATTATTTCACAATTACAATTCTTGATTATTTTTACAATTTAAATTATACTTTAAGGGATTAAAAAATTTATAATTGTTTCTTAAAGTAAAATTTATATATTCTGTTTTCGTTGAGTTTATAAACATACTATTTTTTGTATATCAATTTTGAAGTAGTTCTAAATCATTCTGCATATTTGATTTATTTGTTTCCCAATTTGTTGATTTATAAATAATTGCAATATCATCAGCAAAAGCCATAATTGTACCTTTAAATTCAGACAAAAATAAACCGTCAATGTATATCACAAACCTTAACGGTCCTAATACTGAACCTTGTGGTACCCCACTCAGTATTGGGTCACTGTCACTCATTGTATTGTTGTTTATTCTGGTAATTTGCATTCTATTTTCTAAATAACTGGAAAACCATTGTAAACATTTTCCTTTTATTCCTATTAATGAAAGCTTATGTATTAAATTTTTATGTGAAATTGTATCAAATGCTTTTTGTATATCTATAAATAATCCACTCACTTTCTTATTCTGGTCCAAATTTTGAGTAATTTCATTTGTAAAACTAATTAATGCAAGTTCTATTGATTTTTTTAGGTAGGAAACTGTATTGGCATTTGGAAAAGAAGTTTTGTTGGTGTAAAAAATCATATATTTGTTTATGTATTATTTTTCCAAATATTTTTGAGAAAATAGATAATAAAGCTACTGGTCTATATTTGCTTTGATTTTCCTTTTGTCCAGATTTAAAGATTGGATTTAATAAGGATGTTTGTAGATTTGTTTAAAATATTGTCGTTTTAGGAGCCCCTGGGGAAATTTATCTTTGCAATTGCGATGATCTTGACAAAAGTGAAACAGTCAGAAGATGACAGTGACCATCCAACTGTGGTCAAGTATTCAAAACTACTGGACTCCCTTTGTGACAGAATGTCAAATTTGGAACTGATCAATTTAGAATTGGTAAGTAGAAGCCTTAAGAGTACAGATTTTTTTTTTGTCATTGACCTTAGCTCAGGAAATGTCGTGTGAATGAAAGTCGCCTTACTAGGTCCACAGGTGAACTGCGATTTCCAGGAAATCGCGGAGTTTCTTTCGATTTCCAAATGATTTCTAGAAATCAATCGACTTCCTAAGAAAAATGCGATTTCCTGGGATTTCCGGAAATCCATTGCGATTTCCGGAAATTAATTCTTTTATTTAATTTTTTTAAATTTTTTACCCAGGTTTTTACTAAATATATCTTACTTTTCTAATTAAGAGCGACAAGGCGGGGCTTAATTGATGGTTTTATAGTGCGCGGGAAGCGCTGGAAATCAAATAGGGAATTCTAAATGAAGACTTACAACTTGTATAAGCAATTCCATAAAAAATACTTGCGTAAATAATTAATTTCTTCAAAATTAAACCAGCGATTTCCGGAAATAACTGCAATTTCAGTAAATCGAAGCGATTTCCGGAGCAATTTCCCGATTTCTTTAGGGATTTACGATTGCTGATGGGATTTCCGAAAATCCTCAAGGATTTCTGCGATTTTCGAAGAATTTCTCAGCAAGTAAACTGCGATTTCCGAAGTGAGACGCCCCTCGAAAAATGTCGAAGTGACGTTCAAAACGGGTCATATGATATCTATACTTTTTGGAGTCAAATAAACAACCAAATTAGCTAAACTTTGAATGGAAGGAACTTTTTGAAAAACACGGCTTGGAGCACTTTTTTGACTTTTTGCCGAATACGCTAAAATTTATTTCTAAGGCTACTAATTCAAATGTTTGAATATTTCGGATTGGTGACCTTACAAAGAAATTTTAGCTTATTCAGCAAAAAGTTCAACCAATTCTGATGTTTATTTCACTCCAAAAAGTATAGCCGAATAGTAAATCTGTGTAATAAGTGCGAAAAAGATACGGCGTGTTTTAAACTCGTGAATTTTCAGATGTGTTGTTTAGTTTTACGGCGTATTTTGTGTTGCTTAAGGCTATAGTTTCTCCCTAGATTTTAAGTAAAAAAAGGTACAACTGACAACGCCTTGTTCTTTAATTTTTTGATCTTTTACCAGAGTGCATAGGGAAAAGTAAACATCAGAATTAGCTGAAATTTTGCAGGGGTGATAATTTTTAAATGCTTAACAAAAATAGCTGAAGGATTTTTTCAAAATTCTCAATTATTATTTAAATAAAAGCTCTGGTGCTGTCATCTATCCCAAATGCCTCAAAATAATTGCGGTTTAGAAAAAACCCTATTTACAAAAAAAATAGAGAAATTCTCACAATTTCCTTTGGATTACATTTTTCCTTCTTATATTTCCTTGCTTTAGCGAAAACAAAAACTAAGTTTTCTTTTTTCTAAAAGCCTGTGCACTCCGTAAAAGAAAGCCGATCAATCGATCATAAACGTTTACACTTCATTGAATTTGGGAGACACGCAGTTCAAGTGTTGGCCAATAGATCGCAGAATTTATAAGATTCGATAGTAACTGCAGGTGTTTTGTCAACAAACTTTTAAATCGAGCCGCAGTGGGACAGAAGAGTATTTTTACTTTTTCTGACAGAAAACCATTCGAGGTTATGTTTATCTTTCAAAAATGTGTTTTCAAAAACATTGTTCTAAAACAAATATGAAACCACTCCGCGTGTGCGGCCGCCCGCCAAAAAAGGCCTAGCGCTGCGCGGGCATTACCCTAGTAGTCTATCAAAGAACCAAGAGAACTTTACTGGCTATTACAGGAATTCGCATAGAAACATTCGGCGCCCATAACCCCACATAATTTTGTTTTTATTTTGATTCAACCATTTTTTTAAAATTTAGATTATTGCGGCATAGTTATGTGCAAGTGTACTTTGAAACCTATTTTTTGCAAGTGAAATCTTGAAGTGCAAAAGATAGATTTGAGATCCCAACCTCAGTTTCAAAAACACACGTATATTTGAGTACTAACAAAAAAGGTCAGTAAAGCTCCATTTAGAGGTTGGAAAGACTCTTGCTGGTCAAATAGAACAAAATTATTTCGTCTAGCGCCAGTAGCCGATTTTTAAATCTGCATGCTTTTAAGTAACCTGTTGTCGATACAGCCGAACGGCAAGGTTGCTGTTATCGGTGGAAGATCAATTATTGAAATGCCATCATACCATTTATAAACTTTTTAGCGCTAACCACACACACTTTACGAAAAAAGCGAAAGTAAAAATACTTATGTGCTTTAGCGGCGCAGAACTCGAAAAGTCAAAATAAGTAACCTAACCCCAAATTTTTGACCCGGTGCTAAAAAATCTCTGGTGTCCCACTGTGGATAAACATAAATAAAGTCTCCGCGTTGCCATGGAAAACAAATTCAATGACGCTAAATTTTGCAAAAAAAATCAGGTCGACATAGTTAAATTGATTTCCCGTACAGTGTTGCTAAAAACAATTCCCCAGATTGTAAATACGACCTTAAAAATATTATTTACGAAATTTACTGAGCCCGAAACCACGAAATTTCATCTCGGTAAACAACACAAAACACTAAATCAATAGTTATGTAACTCGTTATATAACCATTGGTAAAACTATATATGGGCCGTACGTATCCCCTTCGCACTTATGATGCGTGCGATTGAGAAAGTAGTTAACTATCGAAGAGATGAAGATTAGTTGAAAATCGCGTACTAGAGATTGTGAATTTTCAGTTCTTATATTTTCTTAGTGATGAAAGCTTTACTTTCAAAAATATTGATTTTTTAGGACGATGGAACCGATCTAACCGATGTTCTCCCAGAAAGTCAAAACAAAATGCACATATTGAAGGAGGCACTCAATGTATACGAGGCTTTGATTGGCTATAAAATCGCTTCTTGGCAAAAGGATTCTGAGAACCAAAGCAGAATTATCAATAGCTTGTTTCAGGGATATTCTAGGTTTTTGAATTTTGGAAAGGTATTGAAAATAAGTGATTTTTCTTCATACAAATTGTAACGAAACAAAACAAGAAAGCAAGAGAGTTCATAGATAAAAACACATTATGCAGCTTTGGGCCATATTTTGAAACAAACCAAAAAAATTAAATAAATGAAAAGTCTTTCAAACGTTTACAATTTGTAGCTTCTAATAAAGCGACCCAATTGTTATTGTATTAATAAATATGGTTTTTGTTTAAAAATTTTGACCCCAAAAAAAAATTTCCTTAATCATGTTCCTTGTTATGACATATGACTCCAACAAATTTGTTTTTTTCTTGCATAACAAAAAAATATACCACTCTTTGATACTCTTTATGTCGCAAACAAAGGACTTTTGATCACCATGTTATATATAGCGCCAGTTGGATCACACCTTGTATATTTGTAATTTTAGACGTCTTCGAAGCCCAAAAAAGCCAAGAAACCCGAAAACTCAACTCAAGAGCCGAAAACACAAGAGAAAACTAAAAAGAATCAAAATAAAACCAAAAATAACACAACAGCTAATACCACGAAAAAATCAGACTCTGCCCCTAAGGCTAGTTCGAAAACACATTTTAAACCGCCCGACACTTTGCTAAATTTTGAAGTTGTGGAAAAAGGACTTAAAACTTTGCTCGAGTAAGTAAAATATGGAAGAAATATATAAATAGGAAAAAATCTGTACATTTTTGGAGAGAACTCGACTGAATCTTGAAAATAGTGCCACTTTAAGTCTCGGCTGGCTCCTATTATTCCAATTTAAAAAAACTTTGGTTTTATGAAAAACCTGTTATTCTTGTTAAAACGTTTTTTGACAGCTGTCACAATAAAAAATTACAGCCAAAAATATATCGATTACCAAGGGTGCTCATTAAATATAATTTTATGTAAAGCATATTTTAAAAATAGTTTGGCAACGACTTTGTTATTTTTAACTAAACACCTTGCAATTTTTTTTATTTTCTAATACCATTTTTCTGGTTGTAACTTTTATTGCAGCTGTCAAAAATTTTCAAAAATAGAAATTGTAGCATTTATATTGTATTTCATAAACGCATGACGTTTCAGTCCCCCGTAAACTGAGTCTTAACTTGTCTCTGTATTACCTCAATTGAACTGAGAGTTCTCTCCACAAATTCTCAGATTTTCTCCTACTGTCTGTAGGTACTGTCAGCAATTGCCATTTTTTAGACCAAATGTTTCCTGGGCCAGCAACGCCGAAGCAAACGCGATAAAAACCAAAACAGAAATCCACAAACATTTCGTTCAAGCCGCCTGTTCTTTGACTACGAAACTAAAAAACCAAAAATTCATAGACACCCATACAGCCAAAGTAACTTACGACAGTATCACATCGGTGGCCGCCATTTTGTATGACAGAGTTGTCAAAAAGTTTAACGAATACGCAGAGTTCGATTGCGCCTCCGCTGTTTTGGCTATGGAATGTTTTCAGGCCGTGTTAGGAATTGTAAATGGACAATTCAAAAGCAATTTGGTTAAGTTTTTCAGTAAAGTTGGTAAGTCGCCTTAGTTTTTGTAAAATACCGGTGAAAAAGTTTGGGGAGGGGGTCTAGTTTTTGTAAAAACTGCCTGTGTGTGTGTTAGGAACTGTAAAATGGACTATTCAAAACCCATTTGGTTAAGTTTTTCAGTAAATTTGGTAAGTCGCCTTGATTTTTGTAAAATACCGGTGAAAAAATTTGAGGGGTCAATACATTTAAAGACCGTAGTTATGGCAATAGAAACCAAAATAGAAATTCTCAAACATTTCATTCAATTTGCCTTTTATTTGAAAATGAAACAAAAAAACCAAAAATTCATAAACACCCATACAGCCAAAGTAACTTTCGACAGTATCACATCGGTGGCCGCCATTTTGTATGACAGAGTTGTCAAAAAGTTTAACGAATACACAGTGTTCGATTGCGCTTACGCTGTTTTGACTATGGAATGTTGTCAGGCCGTGTTAGAAATTGTAAATGGAAAATTCAAAATCAATTTCGTTAAATTTTTTAGTAAAGTTGGTAAGTCGCCTTAGTTTTTGTAAAATATCGGTGAATAAAACTGGGAGGGGAGGGGTCAATACATGTAAAATCCGTAGTAAATCCACAAACATTTCATTCAAGTTGCCTTTTATTTTAAAATTAAAGTAAAAACCCAAAAATTCATAGACACCCATACAGCCAAAGTAACTTACCACAGTATCACATCGCTGGCCGCCATTTTATATGACATAGTTGTCAAAAAGTTTAACGAATACGCAGAGTTCGATTGCGCCTCCGCTGTTTTGGCTATGGAATTATTTCAGGCCGTGTTACGAATTGTAAATCGACAATTCAAAAGCAGTTTGGTTAAATTTTTCAGTAAAGTTGGTAAGTCGCCTTAGTTTTTGTAAAATACCGGTGATTAAAATTGGGGGGGGGGGTCAATACATGTAAAATCCATAGTAAATCCACAAACATTTGATTCAAGTTGCCTTTTATTTTAAAATTAAAGTAAAAAACCAAAAATTCATAGACACCCATACAGCCAAAGTAACTTACGACAGCATCACATCGGTGGCCGCCATTTTGTATGACAAAGTTGTCAAAAATTTTCACGAATACGCAGAGTTCGATTGCGCCTCTGCTGTTTTGGCAATGGAATGTTTTTTCAGGCCGTGTTAGGAATTTTAAATCGACAATTCAAAAGCTGTTAGGTTAAATTTTTCAGTACAGTTGGTAAGTCGCCTTAGTTTTTATAAAATCCGTAGTAGATCCACAAACATTTCATTCAAGTTGCCCTTTATTGGAAAATGAAAGTAAAAAACCAAAACTTCATGACAAAGTTGTCAAAAATTTTCACGAATACGCAGAGTTCGATTGCGCCTCTGCTGTTTTGGCAATGGAACGTTTTTTCAGGCCGTGTTAGGAATTGTAAATCGACAATTCAAGAGCAATTTGGTTAAATTTTTCAGTAAAGTTGCTAAGTCGCCTTAGTTTTTGTAAAATACCGGTGAATAAAATTGGCGGGGGGGTCAATACATGTTAATTCTGTAGTAAATCCACAAACATTTCATTCAAGTTGCCTTTTATTGGAAAATGAAATTAAAAAAACAAAAATTCATAGACACCCATATAGCCAAAGTAACTTACGACAGAGTTCGATTGCGTCTCCGCTGTTTTGGCTATGGAATGTTTTCAGGCCGTGTTAGGAATTATATATCGACAATTAAAGAGCAATTTGGTTAAATTTTTCAGTAAATTTTGTAAGTCACCTTAGTTTTTGTAAAATACCGGTGAATAAAATTGGAGGGGGGGGGGTCAATACATGTTAATTCTGTAGTAACTCAAACATGACACCCATACAGCCAAAGTAACTTACACAGTATCACATCGGTGGCCGCCATTTTTTATGACAGAGTTGTCAAAAAGTTTAACGAATACGCAGAGTTCGATTGCGCCTCCGCTGTTTTGTCTATGGAATCTGTTTAGGCCGTGTTAGGAATTGTAAATGGACAATTCAAAAGCAATTTGTTTTTGTAAAATACCGGTAAAAAAGTTTTAGGGAGGTCAGTTCATTTATGTATTTTATTACTTAGTTTAAGCATATATTGTTAAGAATTCCTTGGGTTGGATATAATTTAGTAATAAAATTCTAATTACAATTATACCTATTGCATAATCGTCAGGTGCAACAAACACTACAGTATTTATTTGCACACAACTCAAATGAGATTTTTTAGTCGCAGTTCTCACCTATTGTACTTAACTTTCATAGAAAATTGCAGTTTTAAAAAAATACTCTCCTTCTATTGAAATTCATTTCTAAAACTCAAAATATAATAATTGACAAAAAAAAATATTCCTTTTTAATTTCTCAAAAATTTATTTAACGTACTCTTCCAAGCCTTTTCTTTTGATGCCCTGCTTTTCTTATTAGCCAAAACCTCCGGGTTTCATACAACGGGATTTCCAACAGCTGAACATAAATCAGTGTTACCACATCACTGCTCCACCACCTAACATAACCTATTTTGAATTTGCACGTGGCAATGATTTGTTAACTATTGTACCACCAATCCATATTTTACTTATTCTACGCTCGCTAGTATTTTTCTGCAGCCAAAGGGCTCACATTCTATCTGCAGGCACTCAAGCAGTGTTGCCAACTGTCCCAAGTTAAAAATACCTAGATTTTAAGAAATTTTTCCCTAGAATCCCTTAGACTTTAAAATTTAAAAAAATATGTAAAACAAAAATTGGTAAAAAAAGAAATAAAAACTAAAACAGATAATTATATACAATTTTTGTTAAAAAAATACAAAACTTCATTTATTGGGCGCATACAACGGTTTGGTTGACATTAATTTTATGTGATCATTTGTGACATTAAAATCAATAATGTATTTTACCGCACGTATACTCGGTAATTCCCCGAAAACATGAACGATGCGCCGCCCAATAGAGGTCACTACATTTCGGTAGACCTTTAACAAATCAAAGGCGGCGTGCAAAAACTAAAAATGCTGTCTTAAAAAAAAACGTGACGTTAGCTACGTCACAACGAGTTATTAAGCGATAAAGTCACCTAACGGGAATTTTTTATAACTTATATTTCAGTGTTCAGCTGAACCTATGTTATGGTTTGGTTTTAGAAGAAAGATTGCACAAGGAGGACAAAAAGTCCTATAATACTTCGATTTTCCTAGCAAAAAAGTGCGCACAAAAAAGAAGAGAAAATCCCTGGAATTTCCCCATTTCCCTAGTAAAAAAAATTTGCTTAATTTTCCCTAGAACTAGGGACAATTCCCTAGAGTTGGCATCACTGCACTCAAGGGGCACGTTCAACACAACGAGCTGTCGCTATAGATGTTCCCTCTTCCCCCATTCGACACCTTACCCCAATGTAACCGCCTAAATCGATTTTTCTAGAAATCGTTACACTAATTCAATTAAATTTTAGGTTCTCTCGAAGATGAGGATTCCTTAGTAAATAATCTAAGACCGATATTAGAACATTTCGAGAAACTCTTCGAGACTGATGAGAATGATTTTTCCGCAGATCCGGAAATTAAAAAACTTTCTTTGGTTTTGATAAATATTTTAGGGATTTTGAGTGGTATGGTTCCTAGCAATAGCAACGTGATTTCTGTCCAAGTACGTAAATTTTTTACCTTCATTCGTTATGTACATGGCGTCCAAATTCGATGGATTTGGGAGGTTTCGAGCATTTCCAGAGGAGATGTAAAGAAACTGATCCCCACTTGCGAGGCTTAATGTTTAAGAAAAGTTTAAAGGTGTCTGCATTTTCGGGGTGGGAAATTTTTGTTTGGTGTAAATAGCTTTTTTGTAGATATTTAAAAGCAGAATTCGACTGCCAAACTAGATTTTATCTGTCACTTTTAGTTTTTGAAATATAACACAGTTGGTATCTTTCTTATAAAGTGATCGTTTTTTTCCTTCACTTTAAAAATGATGTATCACACTTTGTGTTTGATTTTTTGTATCTTTTTTATTCTACTCATTTCTTTTTCTATTACTATAGGCCAGTCAAATTAGGTAGAAAATACCGTTTTGAGGAATTAATTCCCAGCGAGCTGGAAATCGTTTTAATACCTCTATTTCTTCCTAAATGTGTGTAATTTAAGTTTGCATCCCAGGTAGTAAGCTTAAATTTTAGTAGCCAAAAACCCGCCAAATTTTTGCATTTTTTAAAAAGTTTTTTTGCTTGTAGCTGGAAAACGGTGCGTCGGACGGAAAATGCCATTTTATTCATTAATGCAGAGTACTAAATTCTGCGTCGAATGACATCCAAAACGTCAAATTCGGTCGGTTAGCTGGTGGATTAAGGGAATCACATATAAAAAGTTTTCAAAATAATTCTAGATTTTTTTTATTAATTAATATTGCAGCTGCAGCCGTTTTCTGGATTTTTCCATACGAGTATCTGTATATGTGGTCTTAGAAATCCGCAAAATGATAAAGGGCCCAAATATTTTCAACGTTACATTTTGTAGCCTTTTTTGTAGCTATTTTGTTACGGTTAAATTAATATTGCAGCTGCAGCCGTTCTTCAGAAAATTAATATTTTCAGAATATTAATTAATAAAAGAAGGAGCATTTCAAGCAAATTTAATTTTATTAAAAAAAAAATAAAAACCCTTGAACAATCTACTGGTTTTTCTTTTATAAAACTACTATAACACTTTTTCTTGGTATGTAAAAAAGCCGAAATATACAAACAGTTTCGGACCTAAAGCAATAAAGCAAATAATATTTTTCAATTATTGTACTTTTTGTCCCGTCCAACCCAAAAGAATAGCTTTACTGGTTCATGGTTCACAATAATTTTTAACATAAATGTTAACAACATGCTTTTTCCTTTGATTCCAATGCCTTTTGTTTAGTTTGGAAAAGCCTTAATGAATCATTTTTGTAAAAAATTAAAATATATAAAAGTAAGAATTTACTAAAATTAAGTTTTGGTTTTTCTTGTCCCGTCCAACCCAAAGTTTAAAGGTTCGCACTAGAAGCTCTGGTTACAACTTATTGTTTTAAACTATTTTATTGCAAAACCTATGGTTTTAGGAAATTATTTATTAGAAAATATAGTCATAATTCCAATCATATAGAAGTCACAGCTGATTTTTCTAGTAATGGGTTACTTTTTTGTCCCGCCCGACCGCTTGAAATGGCCGAGAAATCTTATTTTGAAAACTTTATATGTGATTCCGTCAAACAAGGCTACAAAATCTAGTGTTTATTTGATCTTCCTAGCTTTGACAGAACTAAAGTTATAGGGTGGCGTAATGAAATAGCTATAAAAAGGCTACAAAATGAAGAGTTGAAAATATTCGGGCCTCTTATGATGGTTTTGAACATTCGATTTCGGCTATACCACTAAACCGAATTTGACCTTTTGGATGTCATTCGACGCAACAAGCTACAAGCAAAAAACTAAAAAAAGTGAAAAATTTGGCGGTTTTTTGGCTACCAAAATTTAAGCTCACCACCTGGGATGGTGCAAACTCAGGTTACATGCATTCAGTACCGAATAAAGGTATTAAAATGATTTCCAGCTTGCTGGGAATTAATTCCTCAAAATATCTTGATTTGACTGGCCTATATCTTATTTACGTGTTTCACTTACTTTTGAAAAGAATAAAAAATTAAGGTATTAAAGAAATAACAAATACAAAAAATAAAACACATAGATTTCCAAGGGAAATTAATAATGATTAATTTTAAAAATCAAATAAAAAAAATTCATGCTAGAAAGCACGGATAGTCCACCATACAATCAATTATTTTATGTTGAAAGGAAATGAAAATATCTCGAAAACTCTAGCTTTGAAAGATTTGAACCGTATAACAAAATTTTTGGGTAATATTTACGAATAGCAAAATCTGAAAACCTGCTTTACTTCTAAATTTATGATTTGTTTTATATATTTTAGCGTTTTTTTAAATACCTGGGAAACTAAAGCTCCCACGAATTTGGACTTTATAACAAAATTTATTATATAACTTAATAACTTAAATCTGAACCGTATATCGCTACTGGCTTTTGTTCCAAAATTACAATTTTTTAAAATATTTTCCCCTTTTTCCCCCCTTCAACACCCCACCCAAAAGTTAATCAGTTCATGGTCAGCGGATAGAGGATTTTTGTACCAAATTTCCTTAAAATCGATTAAGGCGTTCTTGAGTTATCGTGTATACAGACATACAACAGACCGAATGACAACTTATGGTATGGTGGACTAAAAAGGTTTATTCCATAAGAAAGAAAAAGTTGCAGAGTTTTCAAAAGGCCTCCGTAGCTCGAAACTTCTCTTAAAAATTAAGTCTCGCAAGTGGGAGTCAATGATATTTGTTAATTCTCCGGAAATTATTTTATAAATTAGAAACGACTACAATAATATTCAGTGTTTTTTTCTCGGTTTTTTCTTGCTTTACTTCCTTTTTATGACCAACTTTTCGGGCACACAACACTTTTTAAAAGGGCCCCATGTTTAAAGCTAAAAAAATTGTTGTAGTTAAACTTCAGCAATTTTACGGTACTAAAACATAGGTACACTTCTCTCCACATAAAACTGGTACAGCAGAAGTTAGCAGCCTGTTTAATTTTTAAAATTTATATAGTACGTCATTGTCTTTCTATAAGTGACAATGTCATGGACTCCTGACAACATCATGTTTGAATGAATTATTCTCTGAGGGACGAAGAATTTTGGCTGCAGGTGGTTTTCACAGATGAGAAGATAAAAGCGATAAAAAAACAAATTCTGGTTTATCCACTGCTAAGAACCCGATACGAAGAACGATCTGTTGTTGGAAATGAAGACCGTGCGGAAAGATTTTCGGTAAATGTTTGTAGCTGGATATCGGCTAGAGGACATGGCGCTCTATTTAGAATTAGCACTATTAAAAATAAGTTTTTTTTTATATGTTTTTAATAATATTATTTCGTTAACTTGATCTGGCCTTTTAATTGTTTTGGGCTAGTAACTTTCTCCTCTTGAAATCGATTTATTATGGTTGTTATGATTATGATTTATAATGGTCCGTTATCGTAGACTTACTTCTTTCATATTCAGCTAGTTAAATAGACCAATTACTGTGTAGCTTTTGTTTAGCTAATAAAATATTTTTACTTTTTTTGAAATGTGGTTTTTATTTTTAGTGGCCTTATATTTTGAATTATTAAAAAATAAACAATCCGTCTCTTTATTAAAAGTTATATATGCCAAAAATATAACCTAAAATGACAAAGTCAAAAAGTCAGTATTGCACATAGAAATGTATAAAAAATCGTATTTGCAGCTACCTTCTGCTGTACCAGTTTTATGTGGAAAGAAGTGTAGAAGAAATAAAAAAGATGATTTTTCTGATATATGCATTTAGCCACACTCTATTTCTTAGTTTTACGACTGGCTAAAAACGTACGCAACCGAAAACACGATTCAAAGCAAAGTAGCGAGTGGTTTGACGAATTTGATTTTTGAAACTCACATCAAATACAGGATCGGACTGACGTTATTTGAACAAGTTGCTTCTGGACTTAAGGTTTTGATGCAGACTAATGAGGTATGTAAATAATAATGTTATGCCTTGGTTGATGTTACAAATACAAGACATGCTTTTACACTGTTCGCAAATTACAAACGCAATGCCTGTTTTGCCCCCATATCCACAGAAAAAAAACTCTGATTAGTTTAACTAAACCCAAACCATTATTTTCTTCATAGATGAGATGAATTTAGAAGTTATGCCTGATCCACAACTTGATTTCTTGCCGCGCACTTCTATTTCCCTCTTTATCAAATAGAGAGGGAAGGAAAAATATTTTTGAATTTTGCTCCAAGAAGTAGAATGCCGCCCAACTTGTTTGCGTTGCGCTGAAAAACTAACCTCATTTTCAATCGTCAAATTTGGTATATTTAAAAAAAAATAAAAGATCCATTTTTCACACGTGTAATAAATAATAATTTATTAAGTAGTACTTTCCGCTATTTTTAAACGCATCTGTATACTTATCCCTAACGCGTTTAAAACAAAGCCTTATTTATGCCATTTTTCGAACGAGGCCCGATTTGCTAATGCTAAATCATTTGAAAACACAAATTTTGGAAGTCCATAATAAATATCGAAATCCAAGTAAGTTTATTTTTATTTTTGCTGGAAGTTATGTAGAAACATCACAAAATGCCAAATTTTTAGGTGTAATGATCGATAAAGATTTGGATGGGTCGGATCAGATTGAATCTGTCTGTAAGCGATTGAATAGTGGTTGTTTTATGGTATACCAATTAAAGAATTCACTGAGTATTAAAGACTTATTGAGTGTCTTATGGTACCGTCTATTCAGTAATAAATTATAATATAGTTTTGTGGGGAAACTCAAAGGATATTGAAAGGGTTTTTGTTGCTCAAAAATGATTATCAGGTTGTTATTTAACATTCCCTATGGACAGTCATGTAGAAACACCTTTAAATCCAAAAAGATATTGACCATAGCCGGAATATTTATTTTAAGGATCTTAACAGTCATTTTTGTTAACAAAGCAAAGCTTATGCAGGTTGGCGATCGGCATTCACAAATACATTACTTGAGAAAAATTCTCATGAATTTTACAAAAATTCTCCATATTATTTTGGCGGTTCGCTTTTCAATAAGCTTCCTAAAGAATTAAAGATGTGCACATTACCTACAATGTTTAAAAACCAGCTAAAGAAATTATTACATTTGCTTTTTATTCGGTTGGGGAATTCTAAATTTTCTTGGGGTAGTAGGTTCTTGGTGTGTAATGGTTCTTTTCTGGTTTCTTAATAGTCCATTTTACATTTTAAACATTTGTTAGCAGTATTATTGTGGATCTACCTTATTTATTATTTTTTGGCTGTAAATATAAAAAACATTTTTTTTTCTCATTTATATAACGGACTTCCATTGGTTATATTTTATTTATACACGACGTTTCCATTAGTACAATCTGTGATCGTCTTCAGGTGCAAACTCCTAAGGCTACGTAATTATAAAGAATAGGAAATCACTCAAGTTTAAGAAGTTGGCTCCGCCCAAGAAGGGGCTTCCAAATATTTGGAATTTCAACACTTGGTTTACTGAAATTACCCTGATTCTGCCCAATAAAGACAGCTTCAAGGAATTTTCGTTTCTTCCAGTATGACTCCTTATGCAAAACCTTTGCTTTTGCCCACTTCATTCGGTGTTGTTGTGTCCATGCATGTTCGGCGATTCCTGATTTCGTTGTTTCACCTCTTTGGGTATTCGTCTGATGTTCCTTAAGCCTAACAGATACTGGTCTTTTGGTTTCGCCTATATATGGTTTACCACACTCACAAGAAACTTGGTAAATGCATTCCTTATTTTGTTTGTTCTCCGGTTTTGTTTTACCAAGAAGGCTTCGAATTGTATTACTAGATTTAAAAGCTGTTTTAATATTAAAGTTGTTCGCTACTCTTCGAACTTTCTCTGATCCTCCTTTAACGTATGGAATTGTAAGGTATGCATTTGCCTGGTTTTGGTCTTGTAATCTCTGTCCTGTTTAAAGTTTAAGGCTGTAACCATTCGGCTGCAGATCCTTCTTAATTTTTCTTATTTCGAATTCCAAGTCATGAGAATTGTTACAAATTTGAACGGCTCCGTTATACAAAGTTCTTAATATGCCTCGTTTGGTTGTAGCAGAATGATTTGAACCTTGAATTAAATATTGTCCTGTATGAGTGGGTTTACGATAGACTGTTCTGATGTGGCTTTCTACTCGTTTGACAAGTACATCAAAAAAGGAATTTGACAATTTAGCTCCAACTTCATTCTGAATTTAATGGTGGGTCCTTTTTTATTTAGGTGGTGAAGAAATTCTGAAAGTCGTTGGTCAAGTTCCTTGTGAGTATGGTGAATCATACATAGGCGAAACAAAAAGACCACTATCTTTTAGGCTTAAGGAACATCAGACGAACACCCAAAGAGGTGAAACAACGAAATCAGGAATCGCCGAACATGCATGGTCAAAACAACACCGAATGAAGTGGACAGAAGCAAAGGTTTTGCACAAGGAGTCACACTGGAAGAAACGAAAATTCCTTGAAGCTGCCTTTATTGGGCAAAATCACGGTATTTTCAGTAAACCAAGTGTTGAAATTCCAAATATTTGGAAGTCCCTTCTTGGGCGGAGCCAACTTCTTAAACTTCACGGTTGAGTGATTTCCCATAGTATATAAGTACGTAGACTTAGGAATATATTGTAGTTTGCACCTGAAGACGATCAGAGATTGTACTGATCAAAACGTCGTGTATAAATAAAATATAGACAATGGAAGTTCGAAACACAGAGTTAATTTCATACACATCATTGTCTCAAACATAGCAAATTTTCCTATATAAATAATTCTCTTATTAAGACACGACCTTGTTTAATAAGTTCCTTTTTATTTCGTTCAATAATTTATAGGAAGACGAGACACAAGAGGAAGAAGAAACGCTGAAAATTATCCACAAAGGCACTTTTAACTATATAATCATTTCAATATGTTCGAATTTAAAAACGATTTTGGAGGATATCGACAGTGTCATTGTGAGATTAAAATCGGACTTTTACATTTTGTCATATCCTGGAGAAGAGAACATTGACAAAAGTATGTACCAAAATGGAATTTTGGTTGTTCCACGCTTTGGAGTTCTATCAAATCCCTCCAGTGCAGTGCTGGCAAAATTTGAAATACACATATTATTTTGTTTTAGAAACTAAACTAACTAAAAATATTGTATCTATTCTTTTAGAAAAAGAAGACCTTAAGCTAAAAGAAAAAGCGGTCTGCTGTCAAATTTGTCTGGTGGGAAAAGTTCTAAGCGATCTGGCAACGATCGGTATCCCACCGGGGAACTTGTCGGACGCCATTTTTAAAAGTATCATGCAATTTTACACGTCAATGTCGTCGTTGACAAAATATTTTATGTCGAGATCTTCGAAAACGAACTTGGCGTATCATGGAGCGAGGTGAGTGTAACTGTCAAGCGTTTTGTCGAAACGTTGACAGTGAAAAAAATTGAATTTTGAGCTAATGTTGGTTCAACGCAAAGAAAAATGAATTAACTGGCTGTTTAGTTGAGAACGGTGTTGGATGGTTATGTGAGCCAAAACGTCAAGTCACTTGTCAAATATCCTATGAGCGTGCGAAAAGTAGTACTTTACCCATATGACTATAAGATACTATAACGGCCCTGCCCTTGCATTTTCCGAGAAAAAGGAGTACCGATAATAAGTCTCCGAATCAAGATAGCCTGGATATCATCCAGAGGTCGAGAGTCTATCGGGCAGCCGCGTCGATTGCATCAGTAGTGAAAGCTACTGACAATCATCTGTTTGCTTTTGGAAAATTTATTAATAGACAGGACGCTACCGTAAAAAAACTAAAAATTGTTGTCTAGTGTTTCCCGTAATTTTGTATCAATAGAAAATTGGATTCCTCTAGATTTAAACATGGACAAAACAAGAATAGAAAACAAAAACCAGAATCTTTGATGCTTAATTGGTGAATATAATCATAGAGTTTAGGTCAATCTATGGCTTTCTCCAAAAAAAAGGTATTATTGGACTTTATTTTTAAAATTTTTGCATAAAGGTTGGGCACACAAATGCTCTTGTGGAATTCCGTGCTCTGGGCTTTGTAAGTGAGATATTAGGGACTTTTTGGTAAACATACAAAAATAACAACTTTTGTGGCTATCGTTATTTGACAAACCGTCAAGAATAAAGTTATTACGGTTTATTTTCCCAACTGTTTTTACGCTTACCCATAAAGCTAAATATTCTGTATCTTCCATAATCAAAAACTAACAATTCTATACATTCGTTTTGAAAAAAGTTGCTAAAAATACAAAGACTTTGACGTGGATTGACAGTAGTAAATATAAACAAAAGAAAGTTAACAACAAAAATTACGTGATTTTTCCCGTAATATTCGACACTTAAAATAAATATTTCAACGCATCCGTATCGGTATACGTAACGCGTGCGAAACAAAGTCAAAATACGCTACATTTTTGACTTGTTTATGCGATGTTTCGAACGATGCCCGCATTTTTGAAGGGTACGATAACAGGACTACTGATTGAAATCGTTGCGTACGTTCGTGGGTCCCTAAAGATACGTACATCCTTCCGTACGCAACGAGATTCTGTCATCACACCCGTCAAAGAAGCAAACATCGTTCGAAACATGGCATGAGCAAGTCAAAAATGTAGCGTATTTTGACTTTGTTTCGAACGCGTTACGTATACCGGTACGGATGCGTTGAAATATTTACTTTAAGTGTCTATTACAACTTTTGTGACTATCGTTATTTGACAAACCGTCAAGAATAAAGTTATTACGGTTTATTTTCTAAACTTTTTTTACGCTTACACATAAAGTAAAATATTTTGCATCTTCCATAATCAAAAACTAAGAATTCGAAAGAAACGTTTTGAAAAAAATTTCCAAAAATACAAAGACTTTGACGTGGACTGACAAAAGTAAATATAAAGAAAATAAAGTTAACAACAAAAATTACGTGATTTTGCCGCTAATAAGCGCCTTGTTTATCCTTATATACAATTTTTATGCTTATTTCAATATTCTTCTGTCAATCAATTTCAAAGTCTTTGTATTTTTGACAATTTCTTTCACAAAATATGTACCTACGGGTATAGAAGGCGATCTGACGACTTAAGGTCCTGTTATAAGTTTTTTACTTGGCCTATGTGGAAAAGGTATCGGATCGGCGCAATTTGTCGCGTGAGCTTCGAGACCGAGTCCCCAGAGGCGTTGTAACTTGTTTTTTGCGATGCCCTTAGTAAGAGTTTTCTCTAAGTCCGTAGGTATATGCTTTATGATTTCTTTCAAAACGAATGAATTGTTAGCTTTTGATTGAAAGAAAGGTTTTTTTTTGCCTTTTAGATTTGAAAAGGTAGTAAAGCTGGCTGGTAAAGAGCTGACAGACCTAGTCTACCAACTGATCAGTCACATTGAAGAATCTCAAGTAAATAATCAAAATAAGGAAAACGATCGCAAAACGGACCCTAACACTATGAAAAGCAAAGTTTTACGCGAAACGCGAATCATACCGAAAGTCATCTACGAACTCGAACAATTTAATAAATGTGTCATTCAGCTATCCAAAAAAACAAAATCTGATCTCTCAAGGTATGTCCCTACGGGCATTGTTAGAGACTTCAGAATTAAAAAGTTAAAAGAAGTTTTGGAGGAGAACCATGAGATACTCATAGCAACTCAAGCTACAACTCAAAGAGGCACTCAGAATAGAATGGACGTAACTGTGCATAGTGGGGGAAGTGAGGACGAGGTCGAGGAACCTAGTCCTCCTCCCACCAAGAAGTCTAGAAAGTAAGGATTTGTTTTTTAAAGTAAATCTCATGTTATCTAATATTTTTTCATATATTTTATGTGTAAATTTGTTAAGTACCTGTTTCTAAGACGAAATTTTAATGGCCAAAAACCCTTAAAATGTAAAAAAATTTTGCACAGTAAATATTTTTTATATTTTTAAAACATTTTTGCTTTGGTTTAAAAATAGGCTTACGTTTCTGGTTTTTATTTAGGATTTTCATTTCGAATAAAATTACATGAAAAACAAAAAAATATCCAAGACTATAAACAATATATTAATTTTTTACTGTATAAAATTTTGTTTACTTAGAAAGCATATTTCAAGCATATTTCCCTTAATAGAGTTTTTAAGTGTTTCTACTTTTTGTACAAGATTTTGTATTTAAATATATAATTATATTTAAAA
Organism: Oxystoma pomonae; assembly: GCA_963921995.1. Classification (NCBI taxonomy): domain Eukaryota; kingdom Metazoa; phylum Arthropoda; class Insecta; order Coleoptera; family Brentidae; genus Oxystoma; species Oxystoma pomonae. The sequence continues at coordinate 102,590,541 of OY998166.1, read as the reverse complement.
AAGGACAGCTTCCTTTTAAGTCAACTTTTAAAAATAATATACAGTAAGAGGCCCACACGAACAAAGGACATTGTAGTAATTTCTCAAAAACTACTGTACTAATACAAATAACTATACCTGCTTTATATTTATTCTGCTTAGAATTCCTAGTCTTTTTATATTGATTTTATTATAAACTAGTTAACCCTAAATGATAACACCTGTAGCTTAGGGATAGTTTACATCATTTTATGAAAATATTCGGCAATACTTTACTTTGATAAGTATTTTGAACTTAAAATAAACTAAATGGTTTAGTTTTTTTAAATTATTATATATATTGTAAAGATTTTTTAATAAAATTATTAAGACTTAAAATGCACCACATAAATTATGCCTTGTTGATCAGACATTTACTCCTGCCTAAACCTTACAGTTTTCAAGAAAAAATATCTGAGCCAATCCTATTATTTTTCATAAAAACTGATTGATAATGTTTGATTTCAAAAAAATTGTAGGGAATACTCGAGGCAATATAAAAATACGATTTCTTTAACAAATTCCAGGGTAGATTTATGGATTTTTATTAGTGTGGTAGGGTCATTTAATATGAAATCAACCAAAAAACAGGGAGGATTTCGATAATTTTGGTACATTTATTCTAATTATAAAGAGCTCAAACATGTACTTAAAGAAATTGAAATATCTCGATAACTACTTAAACTTGGACAGTGCTTTGTAGCTCGTTTTAAAGGTATTTTAAATACCTTGTGACTGAGGTCTTGTGATACTTCATTAAAATGGCCTTTAAAACAAGCTATCACTCAAGATATTCATATTTTGGTAAATCCCTGTAAAGACTGTCAATTTTAACCAAATGTGCAAGTACACAAAAAGAGTAATATCTTGAGAACTTACCGTACAAAAGCGAGTAATACCTTGTTTTATAGGTATTTTGATAAAGTATCACATAACCTATTTTTTTTTAATTGTTTTCAAAATTTTTATATATTATTTTGTAAATGGAAACAAAATATTTTTTCTTTGAAAAAAATTAAAAATGCTGTTTGTCAAAAATTAAAAAAAGTTTTTTCTTAATTTCAATTTTTTTACCAAAAGTACATAATTTGAAAGGTATTTAAAATACCTTTAAAACGAGCTATAAACCACTGTCCTAGTTTAAGTAGTTATCGAGATATTTTCATGTATTTAGGTACATGTTTTGATTTTCAAAAATGAATTTAAAAAAAAGTAATGGTCAAAAAAATTTTAATTTGGGATTTTTTATTCCCTTTATGGGTAGAATAAATGTATCAAAAATTATCGAAATCGGGGAGATGGTCTCCCAAACCTCTGGTTGATTTGATTTGAAATGACCCGGTAGTTTTCACGAAATCACTTAAAATCTGCTGGTTCTTATTGTATATTTGGTTTCAAATATAAATATAAATGTTGTTCTCTTATGGCAAAACAACCTTGTATGTAGAATTTTTGGCCTAAAACTGTACAAAGTTTTATCCCTAAATCAATAAGGGATTAGATTTATCTAGGTTGAAAATGTCTAGTTAGAAAAACAACTTATTTATTTATTACTTAACAACCTAAGAAATTCAATTTAACATAAATTACAAACTTTCCCTTTTTATCTCTTCTTCCAAGTAAACTTCCTCCTAGCACCCCATTGACCTGGCTTTTTCCTCTCTCTCTGCCTATAGTCCCTTGTTAGTAGACCTGCTAACCTCATTTGTTGGATCATGCCTTGGTCCACAAAACTCCTAAGGCTCCAAGCTATACCCCAACGTAGAGCACCTGCTTGGCCTGAAGAACCACCTTAAATATAGATTAAACATTATGGTAAAATAGTTGGGCCACCTATGATATAAACTTCTAAATAATATAAGCCTTTAATTTGTTGTGGTGTTCCAGAAATATAAAATTGAATTTTCTTTCTCTTTACCTACCTCCCTCTACATAACCTTCAACATCAACCTTGTTTTGCATATTCGTAAAAAGTAACGGAAACATTAACTGCTCTCTACACTGTATCTCTTGAAAATAACTTATATCTTGCCCATTTACTTCAATTTTACCAGTCCCTGGCATTCTTATGGTCACATGACCTCTGGCTGTTTTTCTCAGACATTCATAAGTTGTGATATATTGTCGTCCATCTTCATCAATCTGTGGTTTTGGGGCTTCATAAGTCTGTGTTTGAGTCATAAGAGGCTTTGAATACTCCATTATGAAGTCTTTGTGTCTGTAAGAGTAGGGTAGCTTGCTCATGCGCTCCATTGCATTCACAAAGTTGCTGTAATCTTGTTCTGTGATACCTAAATAAAAATAAATTAATAGAAAAAATCATGTAAAAAGATAATTAGTGTGAACACTGGCATAGCTTTAAATGTCAACTTTTTTTTTTAAATGAAATTTACCATTTTACAGAATTCGGAGTGTCCATTAATTATAGATCATATTATTTCACAGAAAAAAATATAACACATAGAGAAGACATTAATGCCTTGGTATTTATCTCGCATAAGGGAGAGTCCAAATTTTCAAAAAATTACCTGGACACCTCAGTAACTACTCAATGTAAGTCATAAAAAATTGAAAAAAGGCTTGAACTAACTATAAAATTACATAATTTAAAATAATGGTAAAATATGCCTTATTTACCTTCTACTAATTTCTTCTCCAGGGTTTGTTGGTCTAGCCAGTTATAACCAGACATGTCCAAAGTCATGTGAGGATCAGGTTTAATACCTTTTCGAACCATACCATCTTCAAATTTGTTGATTTCATTTATTTTGTTTACAATATCATGCAATAATTTGTACAAATTTGGTCTGCTGGTGTAAAATAAGAAGTGGTGGGGTCGCCCAGTCTCATCAAACTCGGCAGCTTTTCTCTGAGGGAAGATTTCCTCTGGGGGTTTCATCAATGGACGAGCTTTCTTTTCATAAAGCCCGCTGGGAAAGAGATACTCAATGGCATTGTCAACATCTTGTTGGGTAAAGGTTTCAGGGTCTTCACCCATCATGTTAGCCAAATGTCTTTTACCTATTTCATACTCCTGCCTCTGCTGTCGCATAAAGTCATCATGTTCTTTTGCTCGCTCCAAATAAGCTTTCATTGCTTTGCTGACTGGTTTCTGAGTGTTGACAGGTGCGTTTTCATCGGTGGATGTTGAATATAAGTTGGTTTTCTTGACAGAAAACTGGGAGACTCCTTTAGACAGTGTACAATGTCTTCCCGCTAATTTACCGGGTTTGACATAGCTGAGAAGGATTAGCCTATGCATTTCTCTTAACATGATTATTTTCTAATTTTTCCAGTCATTAAAAGGTGTATTTTTAGGACAATCTGTTATAATGAACAAGAAAAAAGACGAATATTGGCCAATTTTGACAATGCTGAAAAAGTTGGGTTAGGTGGACCTTACACATAAAATTGGTTTGAGCTAAGGATGACGAAAAATCAAGACCTGACGCTTTCAGATGACGCGGATGGGGAAGTTTTTTTTCCACCAAACGGCAATCGTTGGCAACAATCAGGTTCTTGAGTTTTTCAGATGGATTTCCGATGCCATCAATCAAGTTCTTAAATTTTTCCGGTGGAATCCACCATCCATCACAAGTTACATATTTTTCTGATGGATTTCCTATGCCTTTATAATGCGCAATTTTACAATTCTTACCCCTAAATGCACCGTAGGCACTTAATCGCGATTGGTTATCTAATCCATTCTTTTCTCTGTTGATCCCATATAAATGACAAAAGATGAAGCATGGATTAGCTAAACTAATCCCAATATTTTTACGGTGCATCTGGGGGTTAGTTAAACGTCAAACCTCAGTTTTGGGCTGATTTTACAACCAAAGGTAAAACTCCAGATTAAACTATAGTTTAAACTTCAGCTTAATCTTTGGATTAATCCACTGGCAAACAAGTTGCTCAATTTTATAAGTCGGAGTTAAACCATGGCCAGGAAGAAAGTCTACATTTTCTTGACATATATAGGGTTGATTGTTTTAAACACAATGGCACCAACTAGCCAGGTCTGGGAGTCTGGAAGGTTTTGATGGAGTGCATAACCTCACTTTTTTTTCAGTTCCCAACCTAAAACTTTTTGTTGAATTGAGAGTCACATGCATAGTTTTATGTTAATTATATATATTTCAGCTACTACCAGTCACTTGTGGGCGTGATGCCATCGGGTTCTTATTTCGGGTTGTTATTTCAATACATGCCATACATTCATACAACGTCTGATGAAGGTCTGATGCATGGAGAAATAGCAAAACTGTTGTTATTCCTGCAAGGTCTGATGCAATCAGAAATAATGTCAGATTGATGACATGTAGCTGACATCAATCTGACAATCAACTGTTGGCATCGCAAATCCACCGATGGACAACAATAGATAAAAAAAAAAACTTCACCGGATGTTTTTAAAACTTTATCATCTGTTTGGATTTCTACAATTTTTATACTTTTTTAGGCACTAACCGTTGCTTCAACGACATTTTCATGTCAAAATAAAGAGTATTCCAAATATACGAAAAACGTTGTCAGATTGCGGTCTACTAGGATATTGAAAATAGCAAGTAATGCCTTTTTCATTGGCCGCAAACCCCTATTTTGCGTTGTCGATCGATGATTGGTTGAAATTATCACTCTTCGGCAGCTGATTGTTGTTGTTGGAGAAAATTGGGGAAAAGTCCAGTGAAAAATGCTGTTTTTTGTAAATTTTTCTCATTAAAAATCTATTTTTTACAATTTATTAGGTTGTGAAATATATAGTTTAATTTATAAGGTAATAAATAAAACGCAAGTAAGTGTAATTTATTTATCTTTCGGCGAAAATTTGTGAAGTTTATAGGTTAGTTCTGGTAGTCCTTTGAGTGTCTTTAGTTTTTCTGGAGTTTAAAAAAAAACTGAGGTTGTTCTACTTTAATTTTATGCTTGAAATAATGAATATAGAATACTGTTTAAGAATTAACCTAATATTAATTTAAAATATTTTTAATTTACTTATAAGTTAGGTAGACATTTTAAACAAAAATGCCTATAGAAACCCTAATTTTATACTGGGTGTATAAAGCAAAATAATATAAGATAAGAACATCTAAAATAAAACCATGTTGATACACATTTGATCACATTTTTAACCAATAGCAGTGCTAATTCTTATCCTATGTTAATTACTGCATAACCCCAGTTTTTAGTTATTTTATGCTTTAACTATCCCTTTTTTTAGCATGAATCTGTGGGCCATACTTTTGAACTTTTTGATAGTTTACACTGTGAATGCAAAAATTAAGCAAAAATCTGTTACAACATTACTAGAGGCAAAATGGGAAAATACTCCATTAGTTTTAGAAATAGCAGAATACTTAGCAGATGAAAATCCAAAATACTACTGGAGGTTTCTAGATTCAATATCAACTTTAAATCCATCTTTGAAAGAACTAGGTAAGCAGAAAAATAATTTAAAAAAATCTTAATTTTTTTGAATATTCTAGATTTTTGTATGATTATTTTGGATTATTTGTTTGTAGATAATGATAAAAAGCGCTACGAAATTGCGTTGGATCATGCCTCAAAATTATTGCCATCCTCCCAGATATCTTTACTAAAACTGGGACTTTCTTTACATATTTACTCTCCGGAAGTACAAATGTTTAATCAAATCTCTTCAGAGCAAAATCTACCACCATGTCCTTGCGTTGCAGATGTCAGGGGCGTTTATAGTTGCAATTCTGAAGAATTGGAAAAGCTAATAGATATGGTACTTAAGTATATATTTTTTCTTTCATTTTTCATAGTGGTCTTTGCACAAAAACACAATTGTTTTTTTAAAAAATATATCTGTGCATTTTTTAGCCTCCAACAACTACAAACCCAGAACTTTTTAACATAGACAACCACTATCCAGGGTCAGAGAATCGTTCCTTGGCTGTAATTTTGTATGGAGAGTTGGGAACAAAGTGTTTTTCTGATTTTCATAAGGTCCTGAAACAAAAAGCACTAGGTGGTGATATAGATTATGTTGTTAGACATTATTTGAAGGTAAGTTTAGATTTAATATGTATGAGGTTTGTATGGTGGTCAAAGGTACATTTTTACCTCTAAAAAATGCATTTTTGAATGCATTGGTGTATGTACATTAACTTACACTAAAGCTCAGACTCATTCTCATTCAGACACTCACAGTGAGCTGAATTTTGTATTGAGGCCTCTGATCTCAAAACTCCAGCAAGGCTTTAATATAGAATTCAGTTTACTGTTCTGAGATCAGTTGCCTTAATACAAAAATCAGCGCACTGTTGCTCTTGTAACAAGTTAGAATTTTTATCAAGTGAGTAAACTAAAAAAAATAATCTTAATATCTGGTGGCAGCACCATTTTTGTCCAAAACTTTTTGTATATGTTGAACCATGGAATTTGATATGTTTCGACAGTACTGAACATCGTCAGCAATCTCCTCCCACCCATTCAATATGGCATCCAGTAGTTCTGCCTGGTTTTGAGGCCTCCAATTTCTTTGGTAAATGATCTTTACCAATCTTCCTCAGACATTCTCCATTGGATTCAGGTCTGGACTGTTCGATGGCCATGCTAATACTTCAATGTTCTGGTTTTGGAACCATGTCTTGCAAACATTGGCAGTGTGCATGGTGCAGTTATCATGATGGAATATGAATTGGTTCTGTGGATAGAGAATTTCAACCGATGGCAACATGACGTCCGAAAGAAGCTCCAGATAACGTACTGCAGTGAACTGACCATCAATCTGCCAACATAGCCCCCGTGCACTAACCCAGCCCCACATGTTGATGGAAAAATGACCCGCCTTTGTTATTTGATTTGTGTATCGCTCATCAAGCCAAGAGTGTAGAGGCCGATAAAATTTAATTCTTCTGCGATCTGAGGAGGATTGGAATATTTTTGATATTGATGATTGAGGGAAAAAATTACTCTTGCCTGTTTTTGTTCTTGAGTTAGTTTTGGTTTTCTTGCAGCAGTATGGCAACGTAACTCTGAACCTTTTATTCTCCTACTCGCTGTGGAGCAGGTGCAGGAAAATTTGTCACTAAGACTGCATTCACTGCAGAGTCAAATGGATTTTCCCTCAAGTGAATGAGCAACGCTTCGTCTTCTTGTTCAATAGTCTTTTTAACCTTGCCAGTGCCTTCTTTTCTTTCTAAACTGTGTGTATCCAGCCAACGGCTTCTTATTCTGCAAACTGTGACTTTGTTAACACCATAGTGGCCAGCCGTTCTTCTCACCCACCACCGGTCTTCACTAAGTCGCGTTATTATTTGCGTTTTCACAAAAGTAGACAAATGTCTCGGCATATTGCATCGCAACTGACAAGACTTCATGTTGACACCTATTTGTCATGAATGTTTGTCATCTACATACACTGCTCAAAAAAAAACGATTTTTAAATTTATCTGCAAGTTAGTGTACCTGATTAAACAGGTGGGCAAAGTTTACTGTAAGAGGGGGAAATTAAAAGGCAAAAAAGTTCAATTTTGTCAAACAAATCGACTGTAAAAAAGAAACAGAATTTTCTTGTTTTTTTTTAATTTATTTAAATTCCCTTATCCATTTTTTAAGGTACCAAGCAATTAAAAAAAGGCATTTTCTGCTCAAAATTTTGTTTAACTTTGATGGATTTTGGTAATAAAAATATTTAGGAAGAAAATGGAGAGAAACTAAGACTGTCTGGCTACGGGGTGGAACTTCAAATGAAATCGACCGAATATAAATCTCAGGATGATTCAGAAGTCAACCAAGCAGATGCATCTGCCGAAACAACACCAGAAGAAGATGAAGATATTGAAGTGGAAGGGTTTAACTTTGCTAAGCTCAAGTGAGTTGCTTTCATTCTATAGAAGATAAAATTTGTATTCTCCAACAAATATAATTGTTAATTAAGAAAACATCATGTTAACTGTCTTACTGTCCTTTTCTGTAGGTTATTTATAGAAGAAATGGTTAAAATAAGTGACTGAATTTTAGAGCAAATCTTATGAGGTGCATTTCTAGGTTAAAAACAAATTTTTATTTGTCATTGATAGATAGATAAATTGGTCCATTCTGTGATTTTGTGATAAAATTAATTCGATTTTCAGGAAAAATTTCCCAGATCTTAAGGACAGTCTGGAAACATTTAAAAAACATCTTGAGGAATCCTCGAACGAATTAGCTGCCCTTAAAGTATGGCAGTTTCAAGAATTGAGTTTACAAGCTGCCGAGAAAATAATGTCCTCCCCCACAGAAGATGCATTGAAAGTGTTTACTAATATTGCTCAAAATTTCCCAATGCAGGTAAATAAATTATATTTTGAAACAAAATATCAAAAGGTAAGAGATCTAATTGGGAATGAAGAAAATTTGCTATAATCTAGTAGAGTATCCAATTAAGTATTATTAAAGGCGGTTAAATTTCACCTGGTTAATCGCCCCCCCCCCCAAACTGATAATTTGCCTTGTTAAAACTGATAATCTCCCTCTGATAACAATCGGTATATCATTGTCATGCTATCTTTTTTTTGAAGTTTGATGTCTGTCTTATGTTTTGTCAATTTATTTGGTAATTAATCTAATCTGATCCAGGTATAAAAAATATTTTTGTTTTTATCAGCACCTACTTTTCTGAAAAAATGTATGTAATGTGTACTTTAGGAAATCCATTGATTTACTAACTCAGTAAGTCAATGACGAAACCTAAACAGTCTTTCTTAGTTTCGTAGACCTTTGTGGATGGTAAAAAGTCTCCATGTTTTTTGCTCCTTTACTCATTGTTCTGATTTTTTTAGGCTAAGAATCTAGTCAAAACAACAGTCAGCCCTGCCTTGAGAAAGGAAATGAAGTTAAATTCGGACAATTTTGCGTCGACTTTGAATTTGCAACCTTCCGACACTGGCCTGTTCATTAACGGAATGTTTTACGACATTGACGTTGTTGATATTTTCGGAATTTTAGAGATTTTGAGACAAGAATTGCGAATTATGGAAGGTATAATAAAGAAAATCGATACAATGTCGGTGAATGCCGAAGAAAATCCGTGAAACTGTTAAAAATACTTCAATAAATAATCCTGCAAAATTCGACACAATCCGTTTTTCCATTTTATTATTTCAGCTAAAATTGAGATAGCTGTATCGTGAGATAATTTGCAATTTTTCCCAACTAAAAATGCAGCTTAATATAATACAGTCCTGTCGGCCAAATTTCAAACAAATCGAAAGCGAAAAACTAGCTATTGTTTTTGTCATCTGAACTCGGTAAACCCTATATCTTGAACTGAACAGCTTATTGATCCCTCCCATCGATTTATTAACTGAGTACATCGAAGGTCCCTCCCATATTTCGTTTTATCAGTTATTCAGGGCCTTTAGTCTTTATTTATTTATTTATTTATTTATTTATTACACAAGTATCAACAGCACTTGCCAATGCCAATTACAGATACGTCTTAAAGCTACCCTGAAATAAAAAATAAAAAGAAAGTTATGCAAGTACACTATTTTAGTAAACATAAATAAAAATTAATTATTAAATTTATATGTGTCATTAATAATTTTGTAAATTAGTCATACACAGGTACACAACTAGGACCCTTATTCAGATAATTTACATACATCCATTCAATTAAAAATTGGTAAAAAGTCTAAGTATATATATGTTTTACAACATCTAATAAAAACGCAGGTAGGTACCAAAACAACAGGATTATAAGACACTACCCAACTAGTAAAATAAAATATTTAAACAAAAAAGAAAAACAAGTTAAAATACAATAAATTGAGAAAACAGTCAAATAAAAGAGAGAACATACTAAAATAGATACATACTTATTTAAGAATATTTAAGTTAGTTTACCTATTGGTTTTCAGTTTATTTTCGACTAGTTGTTTAAACTTACTGAGACTAGTTGTATCTACATCAATATTTTTATTTATTTATCCATTCATTCATTTGCAAAGTATCTACAGCCATATGCCAATTACAGACATCTAACCTATCAAAAAGTTTGTTTAAAAATAAATGCTTTAGATTAATATTAATATTATAAATTACTGCAAATGCCGCAATTTGTTATGAATTATTTTTTTAAAATGCTTAAGATTAACATTGTCAATATCGATTTCGGAAGCATACAAATTAAAAAAATTACACAATTGATAAATTGGTGAGCTCTTGTACAGATTTGTTCTGGGAAAAGCTAGATAAAATGTTTGTTTGTTTCTAGTATTAACACGACTCACCGCAAAAGGTAGATGATTTAAAATATCAGGACAGTCAATTTTACCTTTTAAAATTTTAAACATGGTACACAAGAATGTTTTAATCCTTCTACTACATAAAGACAACCTATTAAATATACCTAGTAGATAGTTGTTATCACATCCTCTCAGTCTTGAACTGCCGGGAAGAGAACTTGCTAGAGAAGTGGGCGTGGTTTACAACAAAGTAAGATGGAGATATGCCAAGGTACGAAAGTGTGAAGAGGAAAAGGATACTCCCGCGGGAGCATTCTCTTCCCACATTTTCAAGAATAGAGCCCCTGGACGAGAAAGGTGTATGGGTAACACAGATAACCCCTTGGTGGGGTCGGATATTGTTGAGACCAACCATTGAGGTGGAACACAGAATAAACAGGATCGTACTTGTAAAAAACATGTCAAAAAAAATATACAAATTTCTATTTATATTATGTAATTATGAAGCGTTTTAAAAAATAAGATTTATTTCTGTACTTTTTTTGCAAGTTCTAAATAAGTCCCAACTTATGATTATGATGAGTTTAGTTTACTCGCAACATAATACGTTTTTAGGACTTCATTCGATCGGTATCTCCAGCAAAAAGATGTCCTCATTACTAGCCCTCGATTTCGGTGAGAACGACGGCTCTCAAGAATTTGCCATAGACATCAGAGACTCGTCGATAAACTGGCTGAACGATATAGAAAACGACCCCAAGTTCAAATATTGGTCCTCCAGTTTGATGGAATTGTTGAGACCCACGTTTCCCGGGATGATCAGGCAGATAAAGAGGAATTTGTACAATTTAGTAAGTTTAAATGACAATTAGAGTAGCAGCAAAGGATAGAACACTTACTAAAGGGTGGTTTATCAATAGCAAGTTACCTTCGAGTGAAAACAACCCTCGGGTTAAACAGGTTCCAAAAAATTGTATTTTTGACTGTTTTATAAAAGTTTTGACTTTCCTTAATAAATTTTTTATTTTTAGAGAAAAAATCAACATATTCTGTGTCTGGGTCGAGTTGGGTTGGATGCCTTCTCCCTCTGCCAAGTTCGCGTACTGCTGTACCACCTTTTCTCGATTCTCGACTCGAACTTTGCACCTTTATTGTAGAATTACTTGTATCTCTAAATTTTATCGACTGTCGCAAAGAAATAAACAAGTTTTTTGTCATTTTAAAAAACGTTTGTTAAAAAGTGCCTGCTGAATGATGTATCATTATGAATATGATGTATAGCTCATCTTCATCAAGGTTTTACAGTATTTCCAGAAATTCTAGGTAGCTAAAATTTAGTAGACATATGACGAAGGTGGGATAATAAAAAAACCCAAAATTTAAAATGTCCTCTTTTTTGTAAGTAAACTTTCATCCTCCGCAACAAAGCTACTAATCCACACACTTCTAGTTTGTCTAATTTGGTAAAAGTTGTGCGAAACTACTTCAATAAAACCAAAAAAAATGTATTCAATTCTTCCTTAATAAGTTTTTAGTGAAATCATAACAAACATACTTTATGTAAAAAATAGCCATGTACGCGAAAATGCTTTTCTACTAAAAGAAGTAAAATCAAAGTATAGCCAAGTTTTCCAAAACACATTCTTACTAAAATCAAAGATGTATTTATATTTCACATATCTTTGCTAAAATGTTCTCTTTATAAGTTTAAAATTATTTTAAACTTGGATGCTCCATACGCCCAGAAACCAAGTATGTTTTATTTATTTTGAATTTTGATAGAGGCAAATTCAAAAAATTTTCCAACTAATAAAAGGAACATTTTATTTTGGACTATCTGTTGGAGACCTTGGCTTTACTTTAATTTTATTTCTTTTTCGCGTACTAAGCAATTTTTTACATGAGTATTTAGGGACTTGCCTAACCCAGGAGTTATCCTGACTTGTGAGTTGATAAACCAGACCTCAACCGATTAAACTGAAGGAAGATCAAGCACAGTATTAGTTTTTTCACTCCCTATGCGCCTTTTGTTTGGTTTAGGTTGTTTAATAATTACTGAAATTTTCAAAATCTTTAATTTTAGGTCCTTATCGTAGACCCAACCGATGTAGAAACCCGCCCAATCCTAAAGTTGGTCGAATCATTTGTCATACACGTCGCACCAATCAGAGTCGGTTTGGTGTTTAAAGTCAGTTCGGACAAATCTTTGACAGGTGAGAGAAACAGTTTTAGCAGCAGCGTCTGTATTATCGGGGGTAAAACCACTAGTCAGACATTCGAGCGTAACGGAAAGAACAGCAAAAAGAAGCATACCTCGATTAATTTTTGTATTACTTATTTATTTGCCAATAGGACCTCAAAAAATGCCAAAATTTAATATAATCGTAAAGTTAAAATCAGACTTAAATAATATTTGTTACTATTTTACCAAAAAACGAAAGGTTGAAGAATTTAACTAACAAAAGGTTGCGTAACGGACGGAACACTATTTCCACTCGAAATAGAAACAATATTTAAATTACAAGAAAAGTGATTCACGCAAAATGAATAAATCTTGGTAATACTAGCAAGCCTACTTTATTTTTTATTCAATTATTTCATGGATAGTGAGCAAAAATATTTGAGAGTAAATAGTTTAGGCTGATCTCTTAATATAAAAAAAAACACCCAAATTTCATGTTTTTGGCATTTTTTGGACATAAAGAAACATTTTAAATAACTTTTAATACAAACAGTTGAGGCAAATTAAAAAATATATAAGTGGTCACAAAGAGTAGGTTAATGCCTTCATTAATTCGTATTTTGTGATATTACCCGTGGTGGACTTTTAGCTGGAATGGCCTGTAGTGCTTTAAAATTACCGATAATTTTTCACGATTGCGTGTTTTCTATATTTTGCAAAGAAAACACGCATCAGTGAAAAATTATTTGAAGTATTTCCCGCAGAAAATATTGACCTTAAAATCGATGCGGCTGATAGATTTGGACCAATTGGGAACAAATTACAGCGAAAATTTCCCTCATATATAAAACTGTCCATAAGAGGTGTGGAATTATGGCGCGATTATTCCCCAGTAGGTGATAATTCCACTGCTCTGACGATCTCAGTAATATATTATTATTAATTAAGGGAGGCCACTCTGTGACACTTTGAAACGCCTATGAGGTATGGGAGTACGAATACCTCCTGTCGCGCGAATTGTAACGTCCAATCCCAATGCAGCCCGTTTCGCGGCTTTTAATATCAGGTTCGTACCCAGTCCAGCTCGCCAAGCATACCACTGAGCGTGATCGGTCCGAATCGGCTGCCGTCGCGTCGCTGAGGAATGTAATTTCTCGTGAAACTGGGTCATGATTCTCATATCAAAACCCAGACAATTGTCTCTATTTTTTGACTATGAGCAGACAAAGATAATATGTGCACATAAATAAATCTGAAAAGCTCGCTCCAAACCAGTGTTGAGACATACAGGAGATTTTTTGGCAAATGCAGAATCGTTACTATGGACAGTAAGGAAGTAAAGTGGTTTGGAAAAAAAACAAAACAGGCTAAATGCCAAAAGAAAGTTGTAAAAAGAAAAACATGAAATAAGTAAATAAAATGTTCTAGTAATATTATAAATACAAAAATTTCTTTACTTGTTTGTGTGTCGTGTGTATGTGTCAGTATATATGTGTATATTTATTGATCAATAACGCAAAAACGGCTAAACCGATTTGGATGAAATTAGGCTACTCTTTAATTGAAATTTTGGTTACCTAATGACAAAAACTGTCAAATGACATTTTTTTTTCATCACCGGCAATGCCGCGGGTCGACCGCTGGCAAAATGGGTTTTCGTATGGGTTTCAAAAAACACGTTTTTTTTCAGAATTATCGATAATTCTCAAAACACCTATGGTATTACCTCCGATAATATGCACTAAGGCAAATTATCGGTAATTTGCACTAGTGCAAATTATTGCCTTCCATAAAAAGCCCATTTTAGGACATATTTTGCATATTACTGTCAGTAGTAGAGTATTGAAACGCAAGTTGTAGGGATTATATCAATCATAATTTATTCAATATTTTCTTCATGAAATAGTTTGCAGAATATTCCTCGTGCATAGCAAATTATGAACATTTTTATATTCATCAGCACTCGTGCGCGTTCGCCCTCTTGTGCTTCGGAAAACATTATCTCGGTATATTATCTATGATAATTGTAAAGCTCGGATTATATTTAGGGGATTATTTCACGAACACAAAAGAAAAAACATTAAATAATAAATTTACTAATCGGCTTACTTTTAACAACCCTCTGTAACAGCTCTAAAAATATTCATTTTACGGAATTAAAATAAAAACACAAAAAACTGTTAGAATGTTGACTCAAAAAATTTAATAAAAACACGGTTGACAATGGCAATGGCAAATTTTTGTTACAATAAAGTACCACCGTATAAAAAATAAGTATAGTAACCAAGGAAAAAAATTTCAGTGTAATTCTGATCGCTTGACGTAAGCCAAAAGAATTATCGCTGTAATTCTCAAAAATCACACTTGTCTTATGCGATTTTACACATGAGTGGAATATTCAAAATTCTATTTAATTTTTTTTTTCTTTTTTTTTTAGGTTTTCAGGACGCCGGCGTAGCTATGCTTTGCGCCTTTAACTACATCTCTCAGACAAAAGATGGAGCTACTGCTTTGACATTTTTAAGGAGTGCTATGGGCAATGCCGAAGGGAAAAAGGTACAATGATGGACAAAAATAAACGGAGACTGGATTTATTTTGTGCCAAATTGTTATTTTGACGTTCACTTTTATTTTTGATCCAATTTTCGTTGTCTCTGACTTCTAACTGTTTTTTTAACAGGTTACCGTAGATGACGTGAAACGGGAACTAAAAAAGCAATTTGACGCTGACATCGACGATGTTTTGGGCGAGGAATCTGACTACGATTTTGGCAGACAGCTGGCCGAGGATTTCATTTTGAGGAGCGGCTTAAGTCAGTTTCCTCAGGCTTTGTTGAACGGCGTGCCAATGCCAAGTAGCAAGGTAAATTTAATCTACCCTATAAGACAGGTTTATGTTCAAACTTTTAGCTATTTTCGTTTGTTTTCAAATTTTGCTTTCTGTCTTTGATTACTTCTGAAATTGCAAAATCAACCGTCATGTCATAAGTGTTGTTATTTTTTGTCACCTTACTACTACACCATTTCTAATTGTAATTTAAGAGTGTATCAGTTGTATTTCAGAAAGGATTATTTGTATTTCAGAAATTATCTGCCTGTATAAGTACATAAATTTCTGAATTGCAAGTGACTGTTTCTGAATTCAACATTCAAACTTGAAAATGGTGTAGATAAGTAATATGGTTATATACAGGGTGTAATATAAATCATGCACCAAACTTAATAGTCTGATAATATGAAATATACTGAACAAAAAATCCTAATAAAGTGAGGGTCAAAATTTGAAAAAAATTACATCGAAATTCTACGTTTTTTCCAAAATACGACAACACCGCATCATAGACTCACCTTTACAATAGTAAGAGGCGAATTACACAATAGATGTAATTTTAATCTTAGGGGAGGATGCGTAGGAGGGTTGGTTCAATTAGAGAAAAAATACGGTCATGTGCAGGATAATGATATTTATTGAAACTCTTTAAAATGAGTTATATTAATCAACTTTATTGGGATCCTTTTTATTTTGTAAAAGTACCACATGTAAACGTATACTAGTAGTTGGGCACTTGTTGTTTTACTAAACTCAATAATCGGCTCCTATTTATTGCACCCCTGTCAGCTCATTAAAGTGTAATAAAATATGGGAACCGGTTGTTAGTTTCCAAGACGCGTCTCGTCTGCTCGGCATTGTCAAATAATTTCTTTTATCAATGTTCAGTCCCCAATGTTCTCCACTGACCAAAAAGTGTAAGAGCGGGTTTTCCCGGTGAGTGATAAACTTGAATTTAATAATTTCGCATGCCGATTTTGAGATTTCTGGGGCAGGGGGAGGAAGCGTAGGAGGGTTGGTTCAATTAGAGAAAAAATACCGTCATGTGCAGGATAATGATATTTATTAAAACTCTTTAAAATGAGTTATATTATTCAACTTTATTGGGATCCTTTTTATTTTGTAAAAGTACCACATGTAAACGTATACTATTAGTTGGGCACTTGTTGTTTTACTAAACTCAATGATTGGCTCCTATTTATTGCACCCCTATCAGCTCATTAAAGTGTAATAAAATATGGGAACCGGTTGTTAGTTTTCAAGACGCGTCTCGTCTGCTCGGCATTGTCAAATAATTTCTTTTATCAATGTTCAGTCCCCAATGATCTTTACTGACCAAAAAGTGTAAGAGCAGGTTTTCCCGGTGAGTGATAAACTTGAATTTAATAATTTCGCATGCCGATTTTGAGATTTCTGGGGGAGGGGGAGGAAGTGTAGGAGGGTTGGTTCAATTAGAGAAAAAATACGGTCATGTGCAGGATAATGATATTTATTAAAACTCTTTAAAATGAGTTATATTATTCAACTTTATTGGGATCCTTTTTATTTTGTAAAAGTACCACATGTAAACGTATACTATTAGTTGGGCACTTGTTGTTTTACTAAACTCAATGATCGGCTCCTATTTATTGCACCCCTATCAGCTCATTAAAGTGTAATAAAATATGGGAACCGGTTGTTAGTTTTCAAGACGCGTCTCGTCTGCTCGGCATTGTCAAATAATTTCTTTTATCAATGTTCAGTCCCCAATGTTCTTCACTGACCAAAAAGTGTAAGAGCAGGTTTTCCCGGTGAGTGATAAACTTGAATTTCAGTCAGTCAGAAACTTAACCAAGGCACATTATCTACTATTGTAGTTGAAAGGTTGTACTGTTGGTAATAAGTATAGGTAGGTGACTATTAAAAACTAGAAGTGCTTAAGTAAATCCTTTCTACATAATGAATTTTTTTTAATAAATTTGATAGGAATGGGAGCGAGTTAGGCAATTAATGTAAACATTTTGTTGATGGTTTATACGAACCAAGCATATCAAACATTTTTTGTTATTTTGATGTTTTGAAGTTTGCTACTGTATTTGTATTAGAATCTACGAGCGTTTGTATTACGGGAAGTTATCACGTTTGGTGAAAAGTGCGTTAATGCCAGTTTTCATTTATTTAAAATACTGGACTTTTTTTTGAATATCTGCTTTGTTTGTAAAATATTCTAAATAGTGGTTTATGCTTAGAAAATCGAACTACTAGAAGGGGCTTTTTTTCAGACCTAGGGCAGGGTGTTTAAGTTCAACATCTTCATCCCATTGTTGTCATGTTAACCTAATACGTTTTCCCTTGTTTTTAATATTATTTAAAATACCTTCAATAATTTTTAGTTCCGTTTAATTAAATGGTCTAGATACTAGATATAGTAATAAAATAAATAAAATGTTTCTATAAAAAAAACCTAAAAATTTATTCAAGTAGGATGTACAACTATAAAAATAAGAAAACGTTGCTACGGAAATCCCTATTTACACTGAAATTAATGAGAAGCCGGCAACACAGATTTCCTGCCTTTGTTTACCAAGAATGGCCAAATATGACGAATTCTAACCTAATATTTAGTTAATATTTTAATTTAACGTACCTGTGAAACGAAATACTGCAGTCCCCCGGCTTCTGTTTCAAACTTCACAAAAATATCTAAACAAACACTATTGACAAGTGCTGAAACTTTCACTTTCAAAACAATAATGACATTCCAGGAAAAATCGAGAAACCGTAATAAAGAATCAATGTTGCCACGTTGACTACAAAAAAAGATGTTTAAGGAAAACACATGTTAAATTTTCAAAAAACGTCGAAAGTTTTAAATAGGTAATTAATTAGATAAAAACTTAATCCAAGTTTAATAAGTTTTTTGTTGCATAATTCTGTTATTAAAATTGGCAACACAGATTTCTTTCTCCCCTTTCCTCACTGTAGATGTTGCACTCATACAACCAGTGTAACCAGACTTCTTCTAGTAGTTCAATGTTCTATTAACGGTGGCAAATAGGACCCACATTTATAGGAAGTTTTTTTGCTTATTTTGAAATGAACTATAACCCCACAAATTTGGTGTGTTGATTTAGTTCATCAGGCACTAGTTTATTTCAGTCAAAAATCAATTCAAAAATTAATTTCTGGGGCGGAGCAGATAGGGTTGTTTTTTTTATCGGGGGTTTTAGATTTTTTTTTTAATTTTGTTGAGGTGTAATATTTTTGCATGGCAGATCAATCTGGATGAATTTGAAGAAGCCGTTCTACAGGAAGTGATGGCCCAAACGGCTAATTTCCAGAAAGCTGTTTATAGAGGAAAGCTGAGCGAAAGCGACGACATTATGGACTATATCACAAAGCAACCGAATGTCATGCCCAGATTAAATGACAGGATTTTGAACAGGGAAAGGTAACGTAAATCAAAACAACTACGGTCATTTTCCACCTTACATTTATTGTTTAGCTTGTGCTAGAGGCCGAATCAAACTTTTCTAGTTTTTTTTTCAAATTTGCATGTAAAACCAAATGGACTGATGTTTTGTTGTCTCTCTTTATAATTTCCCCAGACAGTTTTTAAAGATTGGCTTTTTTTGGTTCATAAAATATGTCTTCAAGCTTTGATAAAAAAAACAGCGTGGTAGATATTAAAAATGTTAATAATAGGTAAAATGTAAAAAATCTTATTGATTTATATTTTTGTTACTTTTTTCTTGAAAAAATACAGGAACATAATATGTTATTGAACCAATCTTACTTACCTCGCAAATTCAACTATTTTTATTAATTTTTCAAATTTATTCCTCTTTCCATTTTTCCTGCGTTTCTTTTTTCATTGGACACTGGAACAATACAAAGTCATCGGCGAAAGTATTTTTAGGGTTTCTTATACCACAATATTCAATTTTCAAAATCCTTACCTCCGTTTTTACAAAATGTTACTTCCATTCAAAGTTCAGCCCATTCTGATGTTTATCTGACTCCAAAAAATATGGATGGATCACATTTCGACATTTCCTGAGCTAAGGTCACTGACAGCCCAATGAGCATTTTCAGAAACCTCTGGTGACAAAAATTTATATAATTATTATAAAGAGGGTTTCATTAATGCCCTAGGGTATTTAGAGGTTTCCTACAGGAATTGAGTTTGTATATTTGTTTTATTAAAGGCTCTAAATTGATGGTACCCTAAGGTAACATAAAACTGGCGTTAACAATATTTCCACGGACATCTTTATAAAAATTAAAGTCATCGGTAGCAAATGTTATATAAATTGGTAGTTACAATGTTTCCACCAACATATTTATAAAAATATAAGTCATCAGTGACAAAAGTTATATAAATTGGTGTTTGAAATCTTTCTGTTAACCCATCTATAAAACTATCAATTAAAGATATACTTATAAAAACTGAAGTAACCAACAACAAATTTAGGTAAATTTATATAAGATAAAATTGAAAATATTTCGACACACTTATAAAAACTTGGGAACGTACACACAATAAATATATAAATTGGTGCCTGTAATATTCTTATGAACTCATTCATAAACCTTTTTTGCCCATAAGGTTTCTTTCTTTTAGAGGTTATAATACCACTGTTTTTACAACAAAAAAAAATTTAATTTATTTTGGAAATTATAATAACAAAACAAAAAAGATCTTTTCTTCAGGAGTAAGGTTAATTTTGTGACATCAAAAGACGCCTTTTTGCGACATTAAAAGGCGCGTTTTTGCGAGATACCATACTATCATTATCTGGTTTTAATTACATCAATCTGAGAGAGATAAGAGATCCAAATCTTCTCGAGTTAGTTTTCGATGGCAGATATCGGGATAGAATACATTTTACACCCGATTCCGACCAGCGTTTCCCATGCGCGGCCACCCTGACTCAAAAAACTCATCACGTGGAACGACATGAACTTGTATAGGCAAATCTCGCTAAGACTACGTGATGCCTGTTTTGATTCGGTGAGCCCACGCATAAGAAACCCATACATGGGAACCGGGTTTTAGAAAAAGATAACAATTTAGTAACCGTGTTAAGTTCGTAAAAACGCACCGCGAAACTTCGAGTACATACAGTGCGCACGGCTGGTCGACGGAAAGGCGGAAATTGTAAACACATCACCTTACGACGCGACGGAACGCAGCCTCAAGGTCCGTTTCTGCGAGTTTAAAGTAGTTGCTATTGTCCTCTTTTTCTAAATGCATTCGTCTGAGAGAGATCCAGCATACCAGGGAAATACCCGCCTGTACACCCTTCGACCCTGCAATCTCACTATCTTCTTGAAATAGTTACCTCTGACAGTTATGCGGGGTTGAAGGGTATTTTTCCTGGTATGGGTAGTATGCTGATCTCTCTCAGACGAATACATTTAGGAAAAGAGAACAATGGTAACTAAGTTAAGCTCGCAGAAACGGACCTTCAGTTTTCAAAACTACGCCATCTGCAGCCTTTTGTTCCAACTAGCATCATGTTTTAAAACTTTGATAAAATACTGTTGAAAGAGGTAAACAGTGGTATAATTGTATTTATTTTTTTATAGAATTGTCGTAAATTTTCGCCATTTTGGATTCCAGCAATAGGTTTTTGGCCAAAATAAAAACGTTATTTATGGGGTTTCAACAAGTGTTTTATTTGAAATATTGCTTGTTTAGAGTTAAGAACAAAATACAAAATTCAATATTTCTCCCAGAGAGTAAAAAACGTATGTGAAAAAATAAGTATTATTTAAATGAATATTTTTTGGTAATTATGCAGTATACGGTTTTCTGCCATTTTTGATTTTTTTTGAAAAATTCTTTATGGGGGCACCTTCTAGGGTCCCTAGGACCCCAAATCCGTCTGCGCCGGTTGTTTTTTTTTTTATTTTTTTTTTGGTTTTTTAAATTTTTTTTCACTAAAACAACCCAAACCAACACAGTCCAACCCAACCTAATCCAAACCAACCCAAAACAATCAAAAAAACACATTACAACCCCCCCCCCCCTGGGCACCCTTTTTTCTCGTAAAAAAAAAATCGGGCGCAGGCGGATTTGGGGTCCTAGGGACCCTAGAAGGTGCCCCCAGAAAGAATTTTTCAAAAAAAATCAAAAATAGCAGAAAACCGTATACTGCATAATTACCTATTTTTTTCCCGTTTTCTCAAGTATTTTGGGAGCCCATGAAAATTTTGTGAGTGAATTCGAAAACTATACAGTACACACGGGACCGCTGCTGATTAACAGAGTAGGATGACTGGGAAAACTGCTTTTATTTAACCTATAGTATATAAATATTCATATTCCTGCTTCAACTCATCTCACTTCCATTTTAATTTATTTTAGAAGATTGGTAAACACCACTTTATAAATTTTGTATTTTAAAAAGAAAAAGAATAATACATAACAAGCAAAGGGAAGAAAGATGGAAAATTTATATTTCTAAATTGATAAAAACCTTTAATTTGTTATTTAGTGTTGTTAGAACAGTTGTAAAACCTTTTTATAATAATATCTAGACTTGAGGGTTCATAAGGAACTTTTATAAAATCTATATGTTGTTTTTCTATCCATTGCTATGTACCATAAATTTTTATAAGCTGTTGTTGGTCAGTTGTTTTTCAAGTCTTTTTTACTCATTTAAGAGATATATTAGAGTTATAAAATTATCACCAACACTAAATAATATAACTTTTGGTTATTTTATGAAGGTTTTATATTATTTGCTGTAACTTCTATATAGACAAAAATGCTCATTGGGAGAAAAAAAAGAATTTCCACTCTTAATTTAAAAAAATATCGAGAGCTTAAGACTTCGTACGATGTACACTTCTGGGGGGTTATTCTTGAATCGAGAGAAAATTTGTTCCCAGGGAGTTAAATTCTCTCGCTACTATGCATCTCATTGGTCCAAATATTCGGTTTAAATCGCTTTCTCTACCTTTTCCCCGATATTGATCGGGTTGGTCTTGACTAAGAGAATTACTTTCCATCAATATCGGGCAAAAGTCAGAGAAACCGATTTTAACCGAAGATTTGCACCAATGAGATGCATAGTAGCGAGAGAATTCGACTTCCTGGGAGAAAATTTTCTCTCGATTCAAGAATAACCCCACTGGCCACATAAAATGCGTACGTCGATTTTATATAGTGTATTATGGGCCTCGCAACTCAGTAACCTTTTCGGTATTTCAAATTGACGAAAAATGTCACCGTGTGATTTTTGTTGTTGTCATTCATACGCTTACATTTAAAATGCCCCAACTAAACGAATTCGAAAAAGCCCAAATTTTGGTAAAATTAGACGGTGGTTGATCGGTTCGAAGAGTAGCGATCCATTATAAATGAAGCAAGGCTACAATTATAAGAATAAGAACAAAGTATCAAGAAGAAGGAACTGTTTGACGAAGGCGAGGCACTGGCTTGACCCAGGTCAGTACGCCTCAGCAGGATCAGCAACTGATCGACTTTCTTGAAGACCACCCATTTGCGATGGCCCCAGATGGGAACGAAGACCGGGCTGGAAGATTTTCCGTTAATGTGTGGAGTTGGATATAGGCGAGAGGACATGGGGCTCTTTTTAGAATCCATGGAAGATTTACGGTTGAGGTTTATGTTGATATGATGAGAAATGTTATGCTTCCAGAAGCAACCATTCTTCATTCAGACGATTTTGTGTATCAACAGAATAACTGTCCTATCCATTCCGCACGCATTTCTACACAATGGTTCAGTCATTATTTCAAATCCAAATTTATTTAAAAATTTAGCACATTCCATGTCAGAAAGACTGGCAAACATTATCGTTTTCTTGTTTTTTTGTTGTTTGATTTTGAACATTTTTGGTTGTCTGAAAAGACTTAGATTACTCAAACTTACCGATCCTGCAGAGGTACGCTGACTATAATTAAGTTATTGCTTTCCTTTCGCCAAACAGTTCCTTCTTCTTGATACTTTTTTCTTATTCGCAAAATTGTGGTCTTGTTTCGTCCATGATGAGCTTTAAGAATAAGTTTTTATAATGAAATGTTGAATAATTTAAAAAAATTGTTTTATTCATTAGTATATTAGTCTTATAGTAGTGTGGCCCATCTCCTTATTTTTGTGTTTACAATATCAAAAGATCTAACCTGTAATTCGAAAACGTCAAAGTCAGTTACAATAAGCAACGCAATTAGCAAAACTTTAATTCAACAGACCCGCAGCTAACTTCTGCTGTACGCATTTTATGTGGCCGGAAGTGTAAAGGAGAAATTGGTAATTTTTGTAGAGCTAGTGTATTTTCTAAAAAACTGGTAAATACAAAGTTTATTTTAAAATTAAAGAAATCAAAAAGCAAATTTACCATGTACACCACTATATGGCGAAGCAATAACAAACGAGATTTCCCTGGAAGCTAAATTTACAACAAAAATGCGGGTGAGTTTGATATACATTAACAAAACAGGCAAAGAAAATTAGTTAGGTAAACAGAAAATCACTACTTTGCAATGAAATATTAAATTATATAACTTATGAAGGACCCGGAAGGACCTAATATGATGCGGTTTTCGGATTTAGATAAACATATTATATTTAATAAAATCTGAGTAGTTTTCGGAATAATTAAGCAACATAAAATGTAAAAAAATTGTTTTCCTTTTTAAGGATAGCTATTTGTGCCTCACAACGATCTACCACTCAATACTGTGTTTATATGACATTTAAACTAGGAATTAAAATGTAAACTTATGATGACTTTTATTATCAATCAACTTCAGTCAACTTTACATTTCATAACATCAAAAAATAAAAGATAACAGGTCTAAATAAATAAATAAAATAAATATTTGTTTATTAAAATATTTCAAAAGAGATTACAAAAAACATTGAGCGAAAATGAAAATAAACAAACTCACTTTTGAAGTGGGTTTAACCACTTGTTTTGAGAAAAATAGTCTTATATTTTTATTAATTTTACAGTCACTAGTTGGGTAAAAGTGACAATTTGTTTTTTTAAAAGACACTTTAGAGTTTATTCGACACATTCGGGTAAAATGACACAATTTGAGATAAAAGACACATTTTTTTGTGGCACGCACAGATACTTTTAAGTTTTAATACAGTAGAATACTTATTTACTGCTATTTAGTACATTATAGTAATTTGTTCAAATACAAAGCAATTTCAACCATTTTATTTAAACAATTTTTCTAATTCAGCATTTGATTTTACTATTCATGCATGCAATAGTTTTCTGTAGTTCTGTATTCTCCTAACTGATTTTATTTCATTGGGTATTAAATTAAATAATTTAGGAGCCAGATAAGTTATGGATTTTGTTCCGATAACCTTATTTGTTTTACGTAACTTTCAACTTTTTTTTACAACATTTCTATTTCTGCGTGGGTGTTGATGTGTTTTCAATATTTCTTTTCCTTTAAAGATTCTAAGCAAAATTTTTTGACCAAACAATTGCCATACGTTCAAAATACAGACTCTTGGAATAGTTTATTTGTGGGATATTTTCTATTTCTATTATAAATAACTTTTATTATCCATTTCTGTATTATGTTAAGTCTAGATATATTGAATTCGTTAACACCTCCCCACCCACACAGACCACATGTCAGATGTGATTGAACTAAAGCATAATAAAGTTATTTTAAATCTTGTAATTTAAGAATTTTCTGAGATATTTGAATCTAGATATAAGATATCTTAATTTATTTAATAAGTTTTTTATTTGTAGGTTCCATTGTAAATGTTTATCAATTATAATTCCTAAGTATTTAATGGAGTCAGTAGCAGTTATTTTTAGGGTACCGTTAATTTTAAGAGTATTTAAATCTGGTAGACCTGAATTATATGATGAAAATGAAATGAAACGGGTTTTATTTGTATTAAGTGTTAATGTATTCAAGTCAAACCTTTCTTTTAATTTGTTAAAGTCCCTTTTTGCAGTTTCCTTAGTTTCGTCCCATGAGTCTGTGCTGACAAACATAAATGTATCATCCGCAAAACTGGCTATTATACTTAAAAGATCTAAATCACATATATCATTCATATATATATATATATATATATATATATATATAATGAATAATAATGGGCCGAGCACTGTACCTTGAGGTACGCCAAACTTACGTTTCACTTATGGTGTCACAAATTTTTACTGCCTGTTTTCTGTCTGAAAGATAACTTTTTAATAACTCAAGGCACGGTCCTCGGATTCCATGTCTTTCCAGATTTTTAAACAATACTTTAATGCATACAGGATGTTCAACTTCAAAAAACCCAACTAATAAAAACTTGCTTATTATATTTTAAAAACAGTGAGATTAAGTACAAAGGCTTCTAGAGCGAGTTCTCGAGTAACTTTTGTTTAAAAAAAAAATGTGATTTACTATCAATTTTTCTCCGTAGATCATTCTACCTTGATATGTCCGGTTCTCCTGGCAGTATTACCAACGTTCAAGAACTGGCTAAACTGAGCGACCACGATATGACAGCCACGGCCATAGAAAATTTGAAGTACTTTACGGTACCGAAAAAAGGGAAACAATACAGATCGATTACGTATTGGATCGTGGGAGATTTGGATTGTCCGAAAGGCAGACAGTTGTTTTTGGACGCCCTAGAACATTTGGTAAGTGATCTTTGTCTAAGAAGTTATATTATTTTTAATTTAAATTACATTTAAATTTTTTTCTAAACGGTAATAAATGCGAAAAAAAAATCAGGTGGTTCCGGAGAAAAAAAAAATTTTTTTGTTCTAATTTTTCTGCGCCTTTATTTTTAGAGTTGTCTAAAAAGCTTAAGAGTTTCTACAGAGTGTTACTCTGCCCTGCTAATTAAAGAGTAGCATAAGCGACATTTTCTAACTTTCGGGAAAAAGAGCTTCAATGTTTTTATATTGGTTTTTAGCCTATAACTTTTTTCTAAAGGTGTTACAATTTTTTTTTTTTTTTGTTACAAGCAGTGTCGAAAACTACCTTTTTGGAAAATATTATTTAAAAATGTTCTCAAAATTTTGTCAAATTACACAAAAACAAAAGCGTATGTGTATTTGGCTTTGTGTTTTTGCCAACGCCCTTAAGAAAAAGAGCATATATATATATATATATATATATATGCTAACTAAACTACACAAAACCAAAGCAAATGGTAAATAAAACACGTTCGTGAACTTTGACTTGCGCGCGGTATCTCACATTACTAGTGAAGAAGAGCTTATATCCAGCTAGAAAGTGGACTCAAGCGTATGTTACAAATAAATTGAAGGTATTACTTAGAAAAAACAGCACAAGTGCAAATTTATTGGTATATATGCTGTTCTTTTTTAGTATTATAAAAGGGAAAGTTTCATATATGCTATTTTTTGTTACTTATGTTCTTCTTTCTTCAAATGGTAGGTCCCACAAGTAAAATAACGGAGACATACAAGCTTTATATAAAAAAACATAAGGGTTGAAATTTAAATTTTTACCCCAAACCTTTGTATGTATATTAGGTCCAAGTAGTTAAGAAAATGAAAAAAAGCATACATCTTTAAAAAAAGTCAATTTCGAAAAAAGTCGAGTTATGCTCTTTTTTCTTAGCAGGGCAGAACTGATTATAGGCTTTTTTGT
This sequence comes from Oxystoma pomonae, assembly GCA_963921995.1. Taxonomy (NCBI): domain Eukaryota; kingdom Metazoa; phylum Arthropoda; class Insecta; order Coleoptera; family Brentidae; genus Oxystoma; species Oxystoma pomonae. The sequence continues at coordinate 102,563,696 of OY998166.1, read as the reverse complement.
TTTGGAAATTTGTGTTTACTTTGTTGATCATTATCATTTTTTGACAACTAATATCTTAAAATGTTAAATTTTAAAAAGATTAGCTCGAAGATAAGTTTACAATTTTTAGAAATAAAAGAAAATAAAAAACATTTATACCTTTCATTTATAAAGTGTCAAAAAAGGTCCCGCAAGCAGGTTTTAATTTGGTCAGTTAATCCAATACGTCAGAAAATAAAATTGCACAATAATATGTGTCATTCTTTATAAACCAAACGACAAGAAAAAAAAAGCACGTGTCCATAAGAAAAAATTGACGTAAAATGTCGATTCCCAAAAACGGACCTGTCATCTGGGGCTGTATTCTTCAATTTCGGGGAATGGAATGCTTCCGGGAATCAGAAACGCACCTGATTGGTCGAAATCTTAGTTTTATGTCACTATTCTGTCTGTTTTGACCCTAATGACTTTGTTCGTGAGCGGTTTTGCCGTCAGTTTGCTCTCCTCGTGTAAGGCAGGAGAGCAAAATCGCTCACAACTAATGCAATTACTGCCAAAACTGACAAAAAATGAGAATTCTGCCAATTACGTGCGTTTCTAATTTCCGGGAGCACGCCCTTCCCCGAAAAGAAAAATAAAAATTTTTGATTTTTTCATGTATTTACGGATTTTGTAAACTTTTTTTTTTAGTTGTGGTATTTCTTACCGTTTAGGAGATCACCAAAGTGAGCATGAAAGTTGGAACCAAAGAAATTAAAATAGACTACACCATTTCCAACTGAAATTTATGTAGTAAATATGTTGTATATCAGAAATAGTCATTTGAAATTCAGAAATTTCTGTTATTTATATAAGTAAATAATTTCTGAAGTACAAATTATAATTTCTGAAATACAACTGATACTTTCTGAATTCGAGTCAGTTGCAAATGGTGTAGAAGGTGCACTCCATATAATAGAGGCAAATTTTCTAAATCAGTGACCAAGTCTCATGCGGAGGATTATGGCAACATTGTAGAACCGCTCCTGATTGATTCTGAAGTTTACCCGTGAAAAGATACACACACTTATGGATTTCTATAAGTTTTAAAGAAAAAAATAAAAATAACAATTGCAAAAACACAAAAAACTAACAAAAACCCTTCGGATCGGTCGGATCTAAAATGGCAAAACGTGCCACGACAAATCAATAACTTCTTTGCCCTGGTTGTCAGATTGTCGGCAGAAAATGTCCTGATACTGATTTCAATTATTGTTTCTATAAGGTAAAACAAAACATTACGTTATAGCAATTTCCTCACGCATTTTAAACTGGACTTTTTCGGCACTACACTTTCGGAAATAAAATAAGGGATAATTATGGAAACTCGGCAGGAATTTGAGCCCAGATGTGTGATTTACCTCAGGATTTTTATGCGTTTTGTCTTTTATTTTAATTTCTTTTATCGGAATACACTGTATAGAATCTAAAAAAAGCAACTAACAATTGGGTAAAAGCATATAACTATGAGATAATAGACACTTAAAGTAAATATTTCAACGCATTGGTATCCGTATACGTAACGCGTTCGAAACAAAGTCGAAATACACTACATTTTTGACTTGTTTCGAACGATGCCTGCTTCTTTGACGGGTGTGATGACAGAATCTGGTTGCGTACGGAAGGATGTACGTTTCGTTACGGACCCACGAACATACGCAACGATTTCAATCAGCAGTTCTATCATCGCATAAAAAAGTCAAAAATGTAGTGTATTTTGACTTGGTGTCGAACGCGTTACGTATACCGATACCGATGCATTGAAATATTTACTTTAAGTGTTTAATATAACGGCCCTCCCCTTGCTTTTCCTGAGAAAAATGCGTACCGATAATAACTCTCCCAATCAAGTTGGCCTGGAAAAACCCCATGGACGAGGAGTATAATGGGTAGGCGCGTCGATTCCGTCAGTAGTGAAAGCAACTGACAACCATCTGACAGAAAAAATGTACACTATCGGCATCATAAAAGTGGTACGTGATAAACATAGGTATTTTTTAAATTGTATAGTTAACTACCGGATTACATTTTGTGACAGACTGGTACTAAAATGTGAAAATATTGACATCAAAGATTGCTTTCAAAAATAATTTTTATATTACAATAATACGCTAACGCATAAAACAACTGTAACAAAAATTAAAAAACACAACTGTAACGAAAATTATAAAACAATAGGAGCAAATTATTAGGTATTGTAGTATTTTTTTAAATAATTTAAATTTGCCGCCAATCAATATATCGATTTTGCCTGAATGTCATTGGTCAGCTGATGGGATCTTCCTCTTTCCATCATGGCTCCCAAGCCGTCCATGTAAGCAATTACTTTATTTTTATATTTTTTGCAATAAAAGTTATGAAACTAAGAAAATATAAGCTTAATTTAACTCCTTAACCTGCCAACCTGCAGCGTCAGGTGTGGAGTAGCCAAAAAATAGCAGGATTGACGAGATAATTTACGATATAAATTGGCCATTGGAAAATTTTTAAGGGTCAATAATTTTTGCTAATTATGGATAATCAATCGACGCCTCGGGGAAATACCAACCCGTTTATGGTTATCAACATTGAGGAAGTTATTGCTGCCGCAATAAATGCCAACGCCGAAACCAGAAGACACGAGCTAACCCTCAACGACGTCTCTATTTTGATACCCCAGTTTTCTGGATCCCCTGGTGAAAATGTCGACTTATGGGTGAAAACACTCGAAAAAATCCAAAATGTATACAAAGAAGGTGATTATGTTATGGTTGCTAATGCTGACACCACGGTTGGTGTAAGTAAAAAGTTGATCCCGAAGTATCGAGGTCCATATGTCATTAAAAAGGTACTTTCAAATGACAGGTATGTCGTAACTGACATAATTGGATTCCAAAATACCCAAGTGCCTTATGATGGAATCCTCGAAGCTTCAAGATTAAAAGCTTATGAACAGTAGACTATTATTTTAAATAAACTTGTTTTTTTTTTTAACTAATTTTGTTTTTCAGTTGGTATGTAGTTGAGGTTTATGAGATTTGACTTTTTTTTGTTACAAATGATAATTTAAAAAAAAAATACATATTTTTTTATGAAAACTTACTTAAGTAAATAAGCTTATGTATTTCTGAAATATTTACGACTTATGTTTAATAGCTTATGGTGATATGCTTATGTTATGTTTATGGATAATAAAATAGCTTATGACTTGCTTATGGTTACATTATGCTTATGTATTTATGTGTATTCTACATTGTAAAAAAAAATATTCTTATTTGTTTTTTTTCTAATTGATCAGGAGATCAATGTGTCAGGAAGGCCGAAGCTGTAGTATTTTTTTAAATAATTTAAATTTGCCGCCAATCAATATATCGATTTTGCCTGAATGTCATTGGTCAGCTGATGGGATCTTCCTCTTTCCATCATGGCTCCCAAGCCGTCCATGTAAGCAATTACTTTATTTTTATATTTTTTGCAATAAAAGTTATGAAACTAAGAAAATATAAGCTTAATTTAACTCCTTAACCTGCCAACCTGCAGTATATAAATTTTAATATCTAGTCATTGCGCCTTTCACCTCAATGATACCGTTTAACCTTCTTGGTAGAGAATCAGCCAAAATTTAAAAAAGGTTTTCATTTTCACCAATCACTTCTTCATAAGCATTTACTATTAACTGGACCAAGTGATGTTGATTTCCCGGCACAATATTGCTGTTTTGAAATTAAAGCCCAGATATTTTCCATAGGATTGGCGTCTGGGGTTATTGCAGACCAAGGAAGAACTTCAATATTTTACTTCCGAAACCAAGTTTGGCAAATTCTGGCCGTATGAGCATGGCAGTTGTCTTGTTGAAAAATAAACTGGTCTTCGGATCGGAAAATATTAACTTTCGCCAAAAGTCTGGTTCCTTTAGAGAGTAATTAAGGGCAAAAAGTAACCTGGCCTGTTTTTTTTTCATTCGTAAGTTTAATTTTTTTAGCGGCTACACGACATCCTAAATTAGAGCCTTTCCTTACGCGATTTCGTGCCACTCTTACAAATCCTGGAAATTGGGTTAATCTCTTTGCCTGGGCAACAGATGCAAAAAGGTTTTCTTCCATAAAGGCGATAAGTTCATAATCTTGTTCATCAGTTGAAACTTTCAATAAATCAGTCCCTTGTTTTCTCTCTATTGTCTGATCTTCTTCCCATCTTTTTTTAATTTTTATAATCGTGGTTTTACTGCTTTACTTAATGTATAGCCACGTCCCTAATTGACCATCCTAGTTGTAGTTTTGCCAGGAGTTGGGCTTTATCAAATAAAGAAATTTGTGGAGGCATTTTTTATTTATTTGTCAGACTGAAATACAGAATGGCATACTTTGACAGTTTAAGAAAAATACAATGATGGGTGACTTTGTTTGTAAAACTAGACCAAGGTATTACAACAAAAAGTATTGTGTACCACTTTTATGATGCCGATAGTGTAAGTTTATGTTTAATATTTTTGTTTACTTTTGGAAAATCTATTAAAAGAGTGGACACTACCGTCAAAAAAAATTAAAAACTGTTGTCTAATGTTTTCCGTAATAATAACGCACGGAATCACAGAAAATACCGCCACAAAATTTTAAAACACAAAAACTCCAGAATAACATAAACAAAATGGCAAAACCATAGGTTAAGTAGAGTAGCTAATGGCTAGACTTTGCCTATCTGTAATAGTTATTTCATACCTCGTCAAAAATGTAAACTTTTCGACAATGCCCAGTTTTCATAGGAATTTTGTTCCGCACTTGGGGCCATGTCCTCGTGTAACGGGTTTACCTTGTCGATTGAAACTCTCGAGTAAGATTAAACTTGCAGTTGGAGATGTTTTATCCATAATATAATAAATAAATTCAATTAAATAAAATAAAAGTTGTCACTGTCACCAAATTAATACTTTGTCATTAGGCATGGATTTGTTAGTGCATGCGCAGTAGATTTTTGGTTTATGGCCTGGTGGCCCAAACGGTTTCAAAGCCAACCGCGATTTTGAATTTTCTTCTTTGTTTCTCAAAGTTATGTTCGTTACACATTTGGCGGCACTTGGGCCGTTATAACATCTCATAGTTAAATATCGGAGGCATCGTTCATAGTTATATGAGTAAAATTAAAACAAAACTATACAGGGTGTTTCACAACTTATGTCAGAAACGTTTAGAGCGTATGAAGTGGCCTGCAAATAATACAAAAATATATTTAAACAAAAATGATTACGCCGTTTTTAAAATGCTCTTTAAAAATGTTTCAATTAGGGAATATTTAACCAAGACCTGACTGTACTACTTGAAGTATAATACACTTTCGGTCACATAAAATGCGTACGCCGATTTTATATAGTGTATTATGGGCCTCGCAACTCAGTAACCTTTTAGGTATTTAATTGACAAAAAATGTCAACGTCAAGTTTTGTTGTAAACAAGGCTACAATTGTAAGAATAAGAAGAAAGTATCAAGAAGAAGGAAATGTTCGCCTCAGCAGGATCAACAATTGATCGACTTTCTTTGTGTGTCAACAGGATAACTGTCCTATCCATCCTGCACACATTTCTAAACAGTGGTTCCAGCAAAACAACATCGAGGTTTTGCCATAGCCGGCAAAAACTCCTGACGCCAATCCCATGGAAAATGTGTGGGGCCTTATAGGAAAAAAGTTAACACGAATGAAATTTCAACCACTAATGGCGCTCATAGTCAGAGGGTACAACGAAGTCATTGTTACAAATCCATATTTATTTAAAAATTTATCAGTTTCCATGCCACGAAAACATTTTCGAGGCTGATGGGGCAATGACATGCTAATTTTATTTGATTTTGAACATTTTTGGTTGTCTGCAGACTTAGATTACTCAAATTTACCGATCCTGTAGAGGTGCGCTGACTATGATTAAGCTATTGCTTTCCTTTCGAACAGTTCCTTATTCTTGATACTTTTTTCTTATTCGCACAATTGTGGTCTTGTTTCGTCCATGATGAGCTTTAAGAATAAGTTTTTATAATAAAACGTTGAATAATTTAAAAAAATTGTTTTATTCATTAGTATATTAGTATTATGGTAAAGTGTGGCTAGTCTCCTTATTTTTTTGTTTACGATGTCCAAATAACACCGTTCTCAAGACGGTGTTGGTCCAAAGATCTGTTAGAACCTTTAATTCGAAAACGTCAAAGTCGGTTACAATAAGCAACGCAATTAGCAAAACTTAAATTCAACAGACCTGCAGCCAACCTCTGCTGTGCATTTTATGTGGCCGGATGTGTACATATGAAGTGACAAAAATTCCTTATCGCTGAATATTCTCATAACTAAATAAAAAGGTCAACTAATGACATACCTCTATTTCGGTAAGCTTCTGCGGCGGGTTGTTATGATTCGTTATAAATTAAAAAAATATCCACTAGTTTGCTGTTTAATTTCTCAAGAAATGAATAGTTGTATGTAATTTTTGACAACAAAACACAAAACAAAATCACTAAAAAGACTAATACTCCACGCCACAACGCCACGTGACATTCAAATCTGAATCAGCTAATATTGCATACTTTGTTTACTTTCTGTGGTAAGATATAGGGTTGGTTTTTTGTTAGGTGGGTCGTTCTTGGTTGCTGTAGTTGGTTGGACTAAAATGTGCTATATGGCCGAGATAACAATTCACTAGTTCTTGAGTTATTTTTGAGTTTGTGAATTCAACTGCTAACACAGGTGATAGCCAGCTAATACCAGTTATACCTAATTTACCAAAATCAAGAATCTTTACAGCTGGGTTGTTCTTGAAAAATTGTAACATTTGGTGTCATAGTTTTTTAAAAAATAAAAATTGATTTACCACTTTTTAAGTAAATATAATATGTTGCTATATATATAATATGGCCTTACTTGATTTCTTCTTCTCTCTTTTGTCTATTTCCTTTTTCGTGTCTGGTGCTTTTGCCAAAGACTTTCTATTTTGCCATTTTTTTCTAAAAATTATTGAGTTTTTTTAATTATAAGCGAAAAATTTCACAGATGTTATCAATAAAATATTCTGAAAGATCACACCAGTGACGTTCACACTAGTGACATATTTAGCAAAATGTCTAAATAACAAAAAAAATAAAAAAGTTACTACTTTTGTATTTTAATGTTAGTAAAATGCCTACTTTTCATACTTAAATCACATTTTTGAAAGTAAATATCTTACCATTTACTCCTTACATATATAGAAACACGTGTGACATTTATCTCGACCAAAACGTTAATACTGTTTTAAAACCCCCAAAATTTCACAAAAACTAAATTATGTAACAGATTTCAGGTTACACTCCTAAACTGTGTCTTCGGTGTCTTCCGTGCTTCTCCATTTTCAGGTAAATGAGTTGGGTGTTGTATGCATGTGAATCACACGAGTGACACCAAAATCAGTTACACGTGTTTTTTTTGTTTTTTGATGACAAAAAACGTAAATCAAGGTATTTTTTTAGAATTTAAATTTTTGTGTTTTTATCTATCTAAATCATTATCTAAATAAATTTTATGATCCTAAAATGTTTTTTTGTTATATCTGAATCTGTTAACTTTTAAAATTACAGATCACACCACGTGACATGTCACATGGTGTGAACAACTTTTCTTCCATGGAGACATTTCTTGGAGAGTTCATTACTACTGGATAATGTTAGCCTTTGAGTATACTAATTATCCTCCTAATTTGTTTTCAATAGTTTTAAATTTACAAAGCAATTACATGCAATGTTACCCTTTTCAGCTTCAATGTACAGTCGAAGGCGAAGAAATGTTTTAGCACATTTTTGGTATTTTTTTTGGGAAAACTTAAAAGAATTTCTGCGAAATGAATCTTTATTGTAAACACCGACCAGTATTAGGATTCACGTCTTTCATTTTTATTCATAAGTTGTGAAACACCCTGTATGGTTTGGTTTCTGAAATAAACTTAGATTAAAAAGAGACAAGATACCTGACACTTACGGAGACTTTGCTTATATAATTATATGGAACAATGTTTACCTTTCTGTTGTTTATAGTAAACACACCAGTGGCGTACCTATCTACTTAAATATAAATTTACACATGAATTATATTATTAAAATTTTGCTATAATATGAAATCTGCAAAATAATTTAAATAACATGCAAAAAATAATTCTCCCTAATAATAAATGTTTTTAGTGGTTTTATACAAAATAAATTTATTACAAAATTTGCATATGATTTATTGAAATTTCAATTTTCGACACACTAAAATTATGCCAAACATTAAAAAAACACAGTTCACATCACCTGGAACATCAAGAAAAAAAGTATAATATTACCTACTAGCTAAAAATTGTGTTGTTGTGGTTCCTCATTCAGAAGACCTAGGTAATCTGTGGTTATAGAGGCATTTTCTACATGGGAAACATATAAGTAAAACGGTAAAACTATATGATTTTATGTTTATTTAATTCCACAAAAGTAATAATTTATTTGAAATAGAAAATTTACGGAGGTACTTATAAATAAGACAAAACATTGTAATTTTTGCTCTCGTGATCCATGAGTTAATACACTACAATAATATAAGTAAGTAATACATCTAACACCTTGATCTAAAAAGCCAAGTTTTAACTAAAGTTTACTGCTATTGAGAAAAGAAACCCAACACATACCAAGAGGGAGTAAACTGGTAAATCTTAGGCTAATGTGCAAGTTTAAGAATTATATTAAAGTATATAATGTAAGTATGTATCTATATTATATACTGTCTCGAGGCAAAAAATTTTTAACCTGAGCAAAGCGAGGAACCAACTGATTTTATTTCAAATTTTTTACTATCATTAAAATTATTTCAAAAATCTTATAATTACTAAAAATAAAGAAAAATTTTAAAAAATATTCAAAGCATTTTTGTTTTATATTACCTTATAATAATATACTATATTATCAACGACTATAAAATGTGTGCTAAATTTCAGTTGAATCAGATTCTTATTATGCCAGATATAGTGCAATTTCCCAAACAATTTCATACTAAAAGTTAAAATATGAACAAAATAATTTTATAGTCTTTATAAAAAACTTCACCAAAAGTATGCTTTATTATATCGTAAAAAAAACCTCGAGAAAAACCTGACAAAAACCTTCGAAAATATCTCATTTGATGCATTGAAAATTAAAAAAAAAACGTATTGGTTGATATTTTATTCTAAGGATCTACTAATTTAAGTATATTTCATAAACTTTTTTTTATTTTCGGTGAACCTACCGGCATGTACCGATGCCACTGACTGATTTCACTGGCCCCCCCTTTGTTTTCAAAACATTGGACGATTTGTTTCAAAATATCACTTTAAATGCACTGAAATATTCTGCAACTAGTTAAAAAAAAACACACTATAAACGTTTTTTGACAAAATGTGGGTTTAAAAAGACTTCCAAACTGCTTAAAACATCCTGAAATTTTAAAATAAATAACACGAAAAAGTTTTTGTCAATAAAAATATCATCCGACCGTCTGCGCTCTGTCGACTTTCCCCGCCCACAAGCCAATCACGACCTAAAGGATAGAAAAATAATCGATATTTCTCACCTTTGTTATGTTTTGATTTTATTTGTAAATAAACAGTGGTTAATATTTGTCAAAGAGTTTTCGTTGAACCAGATATCTTGTCTCTTTTTAATCTAAGGGAATAAATACCAAATTGTTTCCAAAGTGCATTTAGCAGATTTACCCCCAATGTTTTTTAATTTATTTTTAGAAGGCCGAATCCGACTTAAGAGTCAGTTTCATTCCCAACGTCAACGGCAATAAAAAGAACACCTTAAACAAAGTCGTGTTGGCAGCCCTTCAAGAACTACCAACAGAACACGCCCTAAAGTTGGTGCTATCGCTTCTAAAAGACGACAAATCAGCGGAGAAGTTGGATAACGGAGATAAGCTGGATATTCCAGTAAGTGTGTACAGGATGATCGGTTATAAGTGTTCCCTGGGATAACTTTTTTCTAACAGCCGTAGAAGAACCAAAGAAAAACGGGGTGAAAGGGTATTTTATTGGGACCTCAAAAAAAAGTGTGTCAGAAAGGTTTTTTTTTCTTATTGAAAACCCGAGAGGGTAACCACTAGTTCAAAAAATGTGACATGATTGCCAATTTTGTTGAATGGTCAGTGATTACTGGGGACTGCCAAGGGATTTCTAAAGATTCTCAATAAGGTCTCTTAAGGTCTGCAATCCAGGGTTTGGCGGGGTTTAGGCAGTCGTAGGGACTACAAGGGACTGCAAACGGGTAAGATTTGTGGCATGATTGCCAACAGTGGTTACCCCTCAGGAAAACCTTATATATTTTGACATTTTCGAATTCTCCAGAAAATTAACTTTTAAAAAATAAGTTATAGGTTTGCATTTAACCGGTTTCGAGATATTTCAATTTGAATTAGATGTTAATTAATTCGTATTATTGTATTATAATTAAACCAAAGTAAATATAATGTATTTTTAAAAAGCTAATTTCCTGGAGAATTCAACAGTGTCAAAATATACAGGGTTCCTAAGCAAATCCTTAGGGGGCCAAGCAGCCGTGTATAAGACGCAGATAAACGGAAAAGCACATTAGGCAGAAAAGGATGGGCATGGGGCGATGTTGTCACTACATCTTATACGTAGTAAATCCATTCCAGGTTGTTGTTTTCTAATGTTTTCCATTTTCATACCTTTAGGACTGGAATAAAAATTGTTTTTGCTCGACTTTAATACCAAACTGATAAAAGATATAGTAAAAAAATATATTTTTCGGCTTTTCATTTTGCAACCATTGTCCTTACGCACTGTTTACAGGCTGGGGACTGAGATACATGCAAATGCCTAACCTAAAGCGTTCATACACGGCCGGAGAAATCGACTGAGATATTTCCGTAGAAACTTTATCAAGCAAATAGGACGGGTTGACGCCTTCGAACGTCCAACCCGGGTTTTGCACTTTGATTGGAAATCAAAAAGGAGGAACGGTGATTTTACCAATTTTTGACCCCCTCCCTATGTAATGTTTTGTAACGGTTTGGCACGCCACTCCCCTAATATTACGTAACGATTTTAAGACCACTACCACCCCCCCCCCCAAAAAAAAAACTTCACTTATTTTCATTCCAAATTTTCTTAGTTTCACACAAATGCAAACGCTGTCGAAAACCCCCCTCCCCCTTACGTAACGTTTTTTAACCCCCCTTCCCCCTATGACTATTACGTAATTTGGGCACGGCCCCTGTAGTCCCAGTGGAGGAGGGCGAGAAAATTGATATTTTTTTCTTAAAAATTATACTCTTTAGACCTATTTCTTTGCGTTCCCGAAATTACGTAATTTTTGAAAAAAAATTGTAAGCGGCGCCATTTTTATTTCGTGCTTTGTTTTTCTAACATTTTTGCGTTCGGCTAATTTAATTGAAAAATTTTTGCCTGCGGCGCCCTTTATCTTCTCACTCGAAAACAAGATCCCCCGTTTTAGGAGAACTGATCCCGTCTCTGTTTCTAAATTTTTTCGAATAAAAGGAGAGTATGACCATGGGGGAAATAATTTTTTTCTACGGTATGACGACAATTTCGAGAAAAATGAAGAAAAAAATAAAAAAAGTGGCAGAGCTCATGTTTTTCGTAAAAAAACGTTTTTTGTAAAGAAACAGAGCAAAATAAATCTTTTCACCCCTTTTTGGGTGTTACAAACAGCCCCTTATTTTTCGCTTTTACCCTCCCGCTAGTTTTGCTGTGGTTTGGACCTGAAAACATCTAATTTTTAATTAGATTAGATGTTCAAATCTCATGGTGTGGCCGCCATCTAGCGGAATTTGCAGACATCTTGTCAACGGTTATTATTGCAACTATGATTTATGGTCACAATGAAAGAGTGGCGACAATTTTTTCTCATGAAAGCAGTCCGGAGATAATAACAAACTGGCACCATTGCTCAATATACCTGTTTCTTTTGTGAGCGCAGAACTTTCTATGCCATTTCTGTTTGATTTATTGAAATCCTATCCCTAAGGAAAATTTTAGGAACCCTGTATAGGGTGTTCCATAAGAAAAAAAATAACTTTTTGGCACACACTGTAAACATTTGAACTCAATAATTTTTATTAATGATTTTGAGGTCCCCATAAAGTACCCTTTCCCCCAGTTTTTGTTTGGTTCTTCTGCGGCTATTAGAAAAAAAGTTATCTCAGGGAACTCTTATAACCGATCACCCTGCACAATTTGAAGCCCTCAAAGTGCTGTTTTCGGATTTTTATGGAAATGGGAATAGAATTTCAAATAAATTTTTAGGATGGAGCTACAGGCTCTGTGACATCATTTACTAAGAATGATTAGTATAAATATAAATTTTGTATATATTTTTTTATTTTCTTTTATTAATGAAATGGTGCAACATACCAAAAAAAATAAATAAAAACTAAGCTTAAGGCCCATGTTTGGGCGTCAGGTATCGCCCTTGTCTTTCAGTTTTTGTCTGACTGGTTTTGTGAGAATTATTGACTAAAAACTATGGAAATTCTTAAATTTTTAAAAATTAAAAGCGGTAATTTTTCAATTATAGAATTTTGGTTAGTTTTGAAGTTGGTTCTTTCAGTGTTTACTCTCAAAGAGTGCTAGAATTTCTTCTGAAATCTTTGTTTTATTTTACAGTGAGGTCTGGTCCAATGTAAACACCTCATCAGTGGAGAGGACCACCATATCCCAAAAGCTCAGAGCCTGCAAGGGCTTATGTGCAGGGAAATAACCGGCGCCATGAGGACGACACCAATCCAAGCCCTCGAGACCATTCTGGGACTGCCTCTGCTACCGACTTAGATCAAGAAGGAAGCGATGGCGACCCATTTGCGTCTGAGGGACTTTGGTCAGTGGAGAGGAAGAGGGGAAGCTGTTGGACACCTAAGGGTCGCCCAACTGGCCACCAGGGAGATGCCACTTGCGTCGTTTGAGATCAAGGCAACCCGAATTCCCTGGAGATTCAATAAGAGGTACAAAGTCGAAATTCTCGATAGGGAATTCTGGCAGAGTGAGAACCTCCACCTCCGTTCGAGAGGAACGCTGTGATATGCTACACCGATGGCTCCAAGCTATCGGAGGGGCAGACAACAGGGGCGGTGGTCTACGTGCAAGACCGAGAAGTTCGGATGAGCTATCCGCTCGGAGAGCAAACTACGGTCTTCCAATCCGAGGTATACGCCATTATAATGGCGGCAACACTAGAAGAGTTTCGCAATGGCCTGGAGGAGCATGTGTACATATGCTCCGACAGCCAAGCGGCCCTAAAGCCACTCAGTGCGCCAAAAATTGCCAATACTCTGATGGAAGAGTGCATCGAAGCAGGAAGCCTTGAGTCGAGACAAGAGAGTTACAGTGATGTGAGTACCGGGACGCACGGGAGTGTCGGGCAACGAAAAGGCGGATGAACTCGCTCGGATCGGGGTCAGCACTCAATACGTGGGGCCGGAACTACTCTTAGGTATAACAAGGAGACGACTCACTAAATGGGCTAACGATGCACTGGCAGACTCCTGGGAGAGCGAAATAGGATACAGACAGTCCAAAGAATTCATCGACGGGCCGGACGCGGCCAGACTCAAATGGCTCCTGGGTAGGACGCTATAACCGACTCAGTAAGCACCTGACTCGCATCGGGATCGGGAATGACTATCTGCCAGGCCTGTGAGAGGGCGGAGGAGACATCCCGGCACTTCGTTGCGGAGTGCGATGCATACCTAAGGATGAGGCATCAGATACTCGGACAGCCGAACCTGGATGCAGAGGACCTACGAGCTCTCAAGTGGGCCAAAGTACTGGACTTTGTGAAGAGAACAGGAAGGCACGGAGAGCCCACTACCGTACAAGCGGTACAGGTGGTGGATTAGGGGGCTGGGCTGGGGTAAGATAAAAAGGGACCGATTGGGCCTACTTGCCAGGTCTTGGCGTCTAGTTACTATTATTACTATATTAAACACCCCAACTGAAAACTGATCAGGGTCTTCTCTTAAAGACTGTTTCGTCTAAAGGAGGGCGAACGAATTTGTAATAAAAACATCTCAAAATTGTAAACGTAAAATATAACAAAAGATTTTGCTGTTTTTTTAGCCATATACAGTATTTGAAAGCTATTGATATTGTAAGGTCTAAAGATCTGAATTAGCGATTTTTTGTAAGCTAGTTTTTCAAAATCGATTTAAACCACATTGGCACCAAAAATACTATATGGTACCAGAAAAAAGGGGTTAGGGAGGTTAAATATTTGAAAAAACTTGTAAACAAAGGCGCGGTTTGGTAAGATTTTTTTAAAAATCATTCTTCTATTTTAGAGCGAGGTCTGGTCTAAAGCGGATGCCCAAGAACTTAACCTTAAACTGCTCAGGGTCTACTCTCAAAGGGTGCTCCGGCTCAAGGAGGGTGAGCGAGCTGTCGTGGCCAACGGCAGAGTTTTGGGACCGTTGGATGAAAACGAACAGTTTAACGTTGAGGACTTTTCGTTATTGGAGAGATTCAGTGGCGCTTCGTATTTGGAGAAAGTCACTAAGGCGTTGGAGAGTAGTGATGATGATGACGATGATGAACATGGTAAGTCTTGGCTTCTTTATTTATCTGATCCCCTAGTGATTCACATTTTGTTTGGTTTCCGAAAACAGTAGTAGTAGTAGTAGACGGCTTGGCCGATGCTTACGAAGGCTGGTTATATTATTATTTGGAACTATGTTTACCTTTCTGGTGTTTACTGTAAAAGTATCACTTTAAATGCAGTAATTGTAGGCGAAATCCTCGAGTACATGTACTAATACTCTAGAAAACCGGCCGCCCTAGCGCAGTGGGCAGCGTATCTGCCTGCCACATGGAAGGTCCCGGGTTCGAATCCCGGCTAGGTGCATGGATATTTTGTGTTTGTCTTTGCAAAACACTTCGCTAACACTGGGCATTGATCCTGTAATGGATGGAAAGTCCCAGTATGAAAAAAAAATAAATAAAAATAAAATACCCTAGAAACGTTTCTTCCCACAAAAAAAAACAACTAACAGCACGAAAACCACGAATTCGGAGTGCGGTATGAGGATCGCGATTAAACACCCCTGATTTCATTTTGACATTATCTTTTTAATTTTAGTGGTCACCAGCGATACGATGCTCAAAATAGAATCGTTCCTCCTGTCAAAATCCCAGTCGAAATCTCGCTTCCAAATGTCGCACAAGGGCGACGAGCACTCCGTCATCAAGATACCTCCGAAATACCCGGATCAAGTGGCTTTCGATCTGATCGCCGTGGTAGATCCTGTATCAAGAGGGGCCCAAAAATTGGGTCCAATCTTGCAAGTTTTAGGGGAAGTGCTTAATTGCAACATGAGGGTGTTTTTGAACAGCGTAGAGAAAAACAGCGATATGCCATTGAAAAGGTAAAAAAATTGACGCTAGCAATCCGCATAGCCTTCCGTTTACAAGATGAAATGCAACCTTTGTGATGAACTTTCATTTTCAATCAAGCAACATCAACAAACGTCACTTTCTAAAAATGGTCTAAATATTTTAGTTTCTACCGTTTCGTCCTTCAGCCCGAAATCCAGTTTTTAGAGGATGGAAAGCAACACCCCGGCCCGATAGCTAGATTTAGCAACATGCCCACGTCTCCCTTGTTAACCCAAAATTATCACGTGCCCGAAAATTGGCTGGTCGAAGTCGTGAGGTCGGTCTACGATTTGGATAATATTAGATTGGAGAATGTGGAAAGCAATGTGCATAGGTAGGCAACATAGAAATACCTACCATAAAGTAAATAATTAACAGAGCAACGGTAATGTGTTAATCACACTCTAATACAGCAAATGAGCGCTATATACACTTCTGCTATTATATTTAAATTTCAAACTGCAGCAGAAGCTTCGCGCTCTCACGATGTTGCCAAATCTTGTCTGAGCGCGTGAGCTACCGCCCAAAATTTTCGAAATAAGCAATTTCGAAGGTTTCCTTACTTTCGTTTCAGCCTGCCTCGCCCGCGCGCTTTTTCAGTGATCCTGTTGTCCCTCGTTTAAGAAAATTTTTGTAACGGTACCGATGGCCTAGTGGTTAAAGATTCGGCGTTAAAATGTGTAACGTAATTGTTTCAAAGTTCGAGTCTCATCCAATCCAATCCATTCCAATTATTATGTTGATTACTTTTTTTATTACAATTTATTATAACGGTTATTTTTATTAATTTTAAGAAAAACGTGGTAAAGTGTTTTTTTGTAACAAAATCACTTTAATTTATAGTAATCCAAACTTTTTCAAAGACTGCGACCCTTTTTCTGGTGATTTTTTATTTTTTATTTCATTTAATTTATAAGAAAAAAATCTTTCAAAATAATTGTAATGACCTCAAAAATTTTAATCGGTTAATTTTTTTTTTTGCCTTTATTAAATGTAAATTAATTCAGCCCTAGCTGATTACTGGTGTGTTCTTAGATTATTGTTGTCGGTTGTGCTTGTAACCTATATTTTTTTAAGTACGTTTAAAAGTGGACATGTGATATCCATACTTTTTGGAGTTAAATAAACATCAGAATTGGCCTCGGAATTGGCTGAAATTTTGAATGGACGGCACATTTTGTAAAAAATAAGACACAGCTCGGAGCACATTTTTGATTTTTTGCAGAATAAGAAAAAAATAATTCTAAGGCCACCATAAATATTTTTTACTTATTCTGCAAAAAAATAAAAAAGTGTTTCGAGCCGTGTCTTAGTTTTTATTGTATTCAATTTTCAGCCATGTTTATTTGACTCCAAAAAGTATGGATACCGTCTTGAACGTCATTTTGACATTTCCTGAGCTTAGGACACTGACAGAAAAAATAATCTCCACTCTTAGTAAATTGAGCATGAGGACGTAAAATTATTACGGTCATATTATTAATTGCCTGCCTGAAAAAAAATTATCCAACAAATAGATACTGCCCGAGTGAAAAGCAAACATATTGCAAGTACAAAAAAAGCACTAATTTGGAAATCCGCATTTTACAAAAAAGCGTGCATTGGGATGAAGTGATACGTAGGATTATTAGAGTAAAATATTGCTTAATTTGTAATGGCACCGCGAATTGCTACGCACATCAAATATATAAAAATTGTAAAATGCTATATTCCAAATATTTACTTTTTTAGAGCGAATTATTTTCATTTTTAGTAATCCGATGTTTGCTGGGCTGAATTATAAAGACAGACAAATATTGCCCATATTGGTAACGGACAAGACTTTTTGTCCCAAGGCGAAAAATTTGTTGCCTGAGTGAAACGAGCGCTACATAAATGACACTTAACGGTAATCTATTTACAAAACAATATAGCACATAATACAGCCACTGAATTTCCTCTAACCGCTCCATTTTTCCATCCATCCATTTTTCCAATCGCTTAATTTTCTCCATTCTTTCCATTTTATCCATTTTCATCACCGTTTCAATTTTACATCCGTTTCATTTTCTCCATTTTTTCGGTTTTACAGTTTTTCTTTCTATTTCTCTCTCTATTTTTAATTTTCTCCAGTTTTTCTATTTTTCTGGTCGCTCCACCCTTTAGTATCTAGTATATAAGAAGTGTGTGTGTAAAAATCAGTTTTAAAATTGTATGTGTTTTGATGGGTTTATTATATCACTTTTTATCCCGAGGCGAAAAAGACACTACGTGCGTGGTTTATAGACTATTTAATGCACTTTACGATAGAAGACAAGAAAAAATGCCACTTAACGGTACTTTATTTACATATGAACTCCGCCCGCTCCAATTTTTCATTTTATCCATTTTTGCAACAGCTCCATTTTTCCATTCTTTCCATTTTCCCCCCTCTCCATTATATCTCCATTTTATCCATTTTCACTACCTCTCCATTTTTTCACCCGCGTTATTTTTTCAATTTCTTCCATTTTCTTTCGTTTTTTTATATTTTTTACCACAGCACACTTTTCTCAACCGCTTTTTCCATTAATACATTTTTCTAGCCGCTCCATCCTTTTCTTGGCAGATGGAACAAATTCAAACTCACTAAATGCCTAGGTGATGTACCACGTTAATCCTTGAGAAGAGGGATTTAAAGTACCCCTAAATTGTATAAAATAAATTTAAGCAAAAAACGTATTTAATTAAAAACTAAAAAGCACTAATTAATGGTTAAATATTACAATCATCCCTCACCCTTCGAAGATGGCGAGCCTGTTAACTTATAATTTTTAACATCTAATCACAAATTCGTAATCCTCTACCATTCGTTCTAAAAATTAACAAATTTTATTGAAAAATAAAATGTTCATGTAATAACACACTTTCGCTACGAGCTCAAACTCTGCCTCAGTTTCGGTAATCATTTTTTTTTTGTTACTGACGGCAACGTCGTACGCGCCAAACGATTTTGATGCAGGCTTTCGCTCCGATCCCAAAGTCTGCCTCAATTTCGGTCAACCAGCGTCCCATATACATCGTTCCTCTGTTAGTTGCTTACTTTATGATACCCACAAACATACAGGGTTCCTAAGATTTTCCTTAGGGATAGGATTTCAATAAATCAAACCGAAATGGCATAGAAAGTTCTGCGCGCACAAAAGAAACAGGTATATTGAGCGATGGTGCCAGTTTGTTATTATCTCCGGACTGCTTTCATGAGAAAAAATTGTCGCCACTCTTTCATTGTGAGCATAAATCATAGTTGCAATAATAACCGTTGACAAGATGTCTGCAAATTCCGCTAGATGGCGGCCACACCATGAGATGATCGAGGAAAAAATTAGAGGTTTTCAGGTCCAAACCACAGCTTTTTCTTGCTTAAAGGAGGCGGCAGGGTCCATTATTTACGATACTGAGCGATAAACTCGTGATTAGAAAGAAATATCTTCGCTTTTAATTAAATTTATTTCCATTCTGTTCTACTAGTGACATCTATCCGGAAACGGCCAAACCATGCAGCTAGCAGTAGCAGCCAAAGAAATCAATAAACGGCGCTGTTTTTCCTGCACAGCTTTTTGCTTGCGATATTATTGATTTTAAATAAAGCTGGCCCTACACTACATTTGATATTTTCGAGGTGTTTTATGACATGATCTCGAAACATGTAGCGAACCAATTCTTCAAAACTAGTGGGAGGGTAAAAGCGAAAAATAAGGGGCTGCCAATATTTGTAACACCCAAAAAGGGGTGAAAATATTTATTTTGCTCTGTTTCTTTACAAAAAACGTTTTTTTTACGAAAAACTTGAGCTCTGCCACTTTCTTAATTTTTTTCTTCAACTTTTCGTCATACCGTAGAAAAAAATTATTTCCCCCATGGTCATACTCTACTTTTATTCGAAAAAATTTCGAAACAGAGACGGGATCAGTTTTCCTAAAACGAGGGATCTTGGTTTCGAGTGAGAAGATAAAGGGCGCCGCAGGTAAACATTTTTCAATTAAATTAGCCGAACGCAAAAATGTTAGAAAAACAAAGCACGAAATAAAAATGGCGCCGCTTACAATTTTTTTTCAAAAATTACGTAATTTCGGGAACGCAAAGAAATAGGTCTAAAGAGTATAATTTTTAAGAAAAAAATATCAATTTTCTCGCCCTCCTCGTAATGGTCATAGGGGGGGGGGTTTCGACAGCGTTTGCATTTGTGTGAAAATAAGAAAATTTGGAATGAAAATAAGTGGGGGGGGGGGGTAGTGGTCTTGAAATCGTTACGTAATATTAGGGGAGTGGCGTGCCAAACCGTTACAAAACATTACATAGGGAGGGAGTCAAAAATTGGTAAAATCACCGTTACGTAATTTGTGCACGGCCCCACATCTGACTGTTCCTCCTTTTTGATTTCGAATCAAAGTGGAAAACCCGGGTTGGACGTTCAAAGGCGTCAACCCGATTTCTCCGGCCGTGTATGAACGCTTTAGGTTAGGCATTTGCATGTATCTCAGTCCCCAGCCTGTAAACAGTGCGTAAGGACAATGGTTACAAAATGAAAAGCCAAAAAATATTTTTTTTTACGATATCTTTCATCAGTTTGGTATTAAAGTCGAGCAAAAACAATTTTTATTCCAGTCCTAAAGGTATGAAAATGGAAAACATTAGAAAACAACAACCTGGAATGGATTTACTACGTGTAAGATGTAGTGACAACATCGCCCCATGCCTAATGTGCTTTTCCGTTTGTCTGCGTCTTATACTTGGCCCCCTAAGGATTTGCTTAGGAACCCTGTATAATATCATCATACTCCTAACGCCTGGCACTTTCGCCAGTATTTAGAATGCAATAACCCTACGGCCCACTTCTCCCTTGTTAACTGAAAAAATTATGACGTTCCTGAAAATTGGCCTGTTAAAGTCGTGTGGTCGGTCTACGATGTGGATAACAACAGTTTGGAGAATGTGGAAAGCAACGTGCCACAGGTCATATCATACATATTATCGTGTTAACTCAAAATTATCCCGCTCCCAAAAATTGGCTGGTCGAAGTCGTGAGGTTGGTGTACGATTTGGATAATATCAGGTCAGAATGGGGAGAAATATGTGTACACATATCATCATACCCCTAACGCCTGGCACTTTCGCCAGTATTTAGAATGCAATAACCCTACGGCCCACTTCTCCCTTGTTAACTGAAAAAAATTATGACGTTCCTGAAAATTGGCCTGTTAAAGTCGTGAGGTCGGTCTACGATGTGGATGGAGAAATATGTGTACACATATCATCACACCACTAAAGCCTGGCACCTCGGCCAGGCTTCAGGATGCAGTGATCCCACAGTCCACATCTAAGGTTGGTGTATGATTTGGATAATAGTTCGTCTATTCAATCTGTGCAACCAGCGCCTTCTATGATTCTAGCCTGAGGACTAGTCTGTCAAACTTCTGTTGAGTTACAGGAAGAAAAAGAGAGAGAGAGAGAGAGAGAGAGACAGGTGGAACAACAGGGAAAGAAAGAAACGCTTTGTTTAGTTTACAAACATTTCTATAAAGAACTAGCAGGCTAGATGTATAGAGGGCGCCGAATTTAACACTAATAATTAAAAACATAGATCATTTTTCTACGAATTAAGT
Source organism: Oxystoma pomonae (assembly GCA_963921995.1). NCBI lineage: Eukaryota > Metazoa > Arthropoda > Insecta > Coleoptera > Brentidae > Oxystoma > Oxystoma pomonae. The sequence goes on along the minus strand of OY998166.1, from coordinate 102,542,647 downwards.
AGTTTTTTAATTCAACTTGGCTGAATGCATTTTTTTTTAAATTTTAGTGAATATGAACTAGAATACCTTCTTCTAGAAGGACACTGCTTCGAACAGAACACCGGCAGTCCGCCTAGAGGACTGCAGATAACTTTAGGTATGTTCAGGTCAAATTTGTGTTCTTCTTTTAGTTTAGATTAAACCTAAGCGAAAGATGGAGACACGTGTTGAACTAATGGCTGTTCCCGACTTCGATTTCAACACTTTTATTATTATTATTATCAACCCGTTAACATTAGAAACAATTATATTTTTTTTTAAGACTTAATTGCTTTTAAAAACATTTGTTATTTTTTTTTTAATAGGAACCGAAAACAAGCCAGTCATTGTTGACACCATTGTGATGGCCAATCTGGGATACTTCCAACTTAAGGCCAATCCAGGGGCTTGGATTTTGAGGCTGAGACAGGGCAGAAGTGCTGATATTTATGATATTGTCAGGTAAGTTTTCAATTTCGATGTATTTAATTTATTGTTTTTTTTTCTCTCCTCAGACTTTACTCTGTTCTAAAATTTTGTTTATTTCAGTCATGAAAACACAGACACTCCTCCAAACTCGACGGATATTAAGGTGCTCATCAGTTCACTGAGGTCTCACATAGTCAAGCTGAAGGTGCAAAAGAAACCGGACAAGCAAAACGTGGATTTGCTGTCAGATGACGACACCAACGGGGGAATTTGGAACTCGATAACCAGGTAAGAAAAAGCAATGAAAAGAAATAAATTACGATGATTCTTTTTTGTTTGGTAAGGTTTTACGTGTTGTTTTTTAGTTCATTTTCTGGAAAAGAAGAAGACAAAGACGAAAAGCTTAACATTTTTTCGGTGGCATCAGGTCATCTTTACGAGAGATTTTTGAAAATCATGATGATTTCGGTTCTGAAACATACCAAAACTCCGGTCAAATTTTGGTTTTTAAAGAATTATCTATCTCCTCAATTGAAGGTAAACCTTGTATTGTATATGTATGTAATTATCACAATATCGGCACATATAAATTTTGGCAGAAAATAATTTTTCATTTAGTAAATTGTTGGCCTTGAGAATAGTTATATCTTAAATTCTAATCTTTAAAAGATTCCCTTAACCGAGTTAGCAACCATTGCCTTAACTTTTAGGACTTCTTGCCTTATATGGCCAAAGAATACGGCTTCGAATATGAATTAGTTCAATACAAATGGCCTAGGTGGCTCCATCAACAGACAGAAAAGCAAAGGATAATCTGGGGCTACAAAATTCTATTTTTGGATGTGCTGTTTCCTTTGGATATTAAGAAGATTATGTATGTTGACGCTGATCAGGTAAGTACACCAAGAGCCTAAAGTAGTATTTTGCGATTCAGTGAGGAATTAACAAATACGTTAGTCCTGAGATTTATGCACTTTTTACTGTACTGATTATTAACTAATTGTGCACATGAGTGATAAATTTTAATTTTATTTTAAGGCTTATATCTATTTTTATATGTAAGAATGATTAATATTTACCCTTTTTTAACTTTTAATAAAAAAAATTATTAAAAATTTTATTTTTTAAAGTGACTATTTATCAAAAACATATCTGGAAAACGTTTTTGGAAAATTTAAGTGTTTTTTTGGTGTTTAGGTGGTAAGAACGGACCTGAAAGAGCTACAAGACTTTGATTTAGGTGGCGCCCCCTATGGTTACACACCGTTTTGCGAGTCGAGGAAGGAAATGGACGGTTTTAGATTCTGGAAGCTTGGATATTGGAGAAACCACTTACAAGGTGGGATATAATTATTCACTATTATAGATAATAGTAAGGAGCAAAACAAAATACATTCTTAAAAGTTTTTTTCGTGTCGGAAAAATGTATTTTCCCTTTGGTTCACTTAACTTATTTTAAACGTAGCCATTTCTGATAATTAGCTGTTTTTTGAAGGAGTGAATACATGTGGACACTTATTAAAAGTGTGCTGTAGTTAGCATTAAGTAATATATTTTTAAAGGAACTGCGAACTTTTCATTTTTGATTTTGTTTGTCTTTTAGGGAGAAGGTACCACATTTCAGCTCTTTACGTGGTAGATTTGAAACGGTTTAGAAGGATAGCGGCCGGCGACCGGCTTAGGGGACAGTATCAAGCTTTAAGCCAGGTTAGTCAGGTTAATTATTATTGCAGTGGATTTATTTTAGGTGTGTAAATCCTCAGATTAATATATTAGTCTGTAAAAAATATGTAAAAAATCCAAGATGCAGTTTTTTAAGAGTATAGTCTTCAATAAAAAAAACTGTCCTATTAAGTACTTTTGGCCCAAGAATTTTCTATTAACATCAAGTAGCATTTATCTGACTTCCAACTAAATCTGACGTAACGTGACGTTAATTAAAGCCAAAATTTAAGTCACCATTTCGTTTATTATAGATTATATGAAAACCAACGTTGTTAAGCATAAGTCAGTGATTTGAACAAGCCGTCGACGTCGCATACTGTAACGTAACTTGTAACTGATTTTCCAACGTTAAACTCACGCGTGACCCTCGGTCACTAATCAGCCGTTAACAGTGGTTTCTCCAGTCAATGTCAGTCAAATTGTCTCTTTTAGGTTACCCAATATTATTGTCATGTTCATCGGCGTTTCATGAAAAATAGTTCGTCATATAATTAAGGACACATTAGACATTTGCTTATAAGTGTGCTAATAAACCTTTGGCCCGTACCTCGGCCCGTACCTATAATTGCCTTTGCAATTAATAATACAGCAATCGTTGGATGGACTTGAAAAATACAAAAGAATTTTTTAATTTTTTTATTTTTCCGATGGTTATGTTGACAGCATCATACGTACAGGTTAGAAATTTCTATCCACAGCTGATCTATTCTGATAACCGAGTTGCTAGGCTATATTAGTGAAGGTCACGACTCACGTTGGTCTGTATCGAATACTACGCCTATTGATTTCTCAACGTCGGTCTTATGTTGGTTTGTATGACGTTTAATTAGTTGTCCTGGCCAACGGCCAATCGTCGTCGGAGTCGATTACGTTTAGTGATGGTAACATAAAATCAAAGCAAATAAAAATGATTTTCGATTTACAATTGGTCCTGGTTCTGGTTGAACCAGAACCGGTCCTTTCGTTTTAAAACAATGTCTTCACAGTTGCAAGCCAGTTATGAAATTTTAGAGTCAGCCTGGAAGGTTGGTCCGGCCCTTTGGTTGTAAACATAACCCCTAAAATTTTGCAAAATTATAGGTAGTCTTTTTTTGAGTAAAATCAAAGATATCTTGACCATATTTTAAATGACGTCATTATTTTAGAACCGCTGTCAAAATAATGTCAACCAGAACCAGGACCAATTCTTAAATCGAAAATCCCTAAAGAAAAGTAATTCCATACCATTTTACTATATCTAGGGAATAAAAATATGTTGGATAACTTAAATCTACTAATAGATTATGAGAGAGAACCACGTAGGTAAAAACTCTGTAACATGCGTCTGCCATACTGACACTCAAAGGCGTGTCTTCTTAATTACAAATGGAAGGGCCCATATATCTTGCTGAAATCAGTTGTTTTGTTATGATCACGTGACCTAACATAATTTACTGTGTTTGAAAGTTTGAGACAATGATGTATTTAAAATTAACTCTGTGTTTCAGACTTCCATTGTCTATATTTTATTTATACATGACGTTTCGATCAGTACAATCTCTGATCGTTTTCAGGTGCAAACTACAATCTATTCCTAAGGCTACTTATATACCATGGGAAATCACTCAATCTTGAAGTTTAAGAAGTTGGCTCCGCCCAAGGAGGGGCTTCCAAATATTTGGAATTTCAACACTTGGTTTACTGAAAACACCCTGATTCTGCCCAATAAAGGCAGCTTCAAGGAATTTTCGTTTCTTCCAGTGTGACTCCTTGTGCAAAACCTTTGCTTCTGTCCACTTCATTCGGTGTTGTTTTGACCATGCGTGTTCGGCGATTCATGATTTCGTCGTTTCACCTCTTTGGGTCTTCGTCTGATGTTCTTTAAGGTTAACAGATAGTGGTCTTTTTATTTTACCTATGTATGATTCACCACACTCACAAGGAACTTGGTAAATGAATTCCTTATTATGTTTGTTCTCTCATTTTATTTTACTAAGAAGGCTTCGAATTGTATTATTAGATTTAAAAGCTGTTTTAATATTAAAGTTGTTCGCTACTCTTTGAATTTTCTCTGATACTCCTTTAATGTATGGAATTGTAAGAAATGCATTTGCCTGGTTTTGGTCTTGTAATTTCTGTCCTGTTTGCTGAAATTTAGAAATAGTATATGTTATAAGTTTAAGGCTGTAACCATTCTCCTGCAGATAAGAAACATTAAGAAGGCGATCAGAGATTCTACTGATCGAAACGTCGTGTATAAATAAAATATAGACAATTGAAGTCCGAAACACAGAGTTAATTTCATAATTTACTGTACTAAGAAAAGACATACCCACCACTAGCCTCCTTGTAGCAGTGATTTTTGACTGATGACAACACGGGCTTTACTCCTACAGGTTTTTTTACGTATGTGGAGAGAACACTTATTCTTTTATTTTTCTCTGCCGGTTTTTGGTGTCCCGTGAGTAATCATCAATATTTTATTCCTTTTGTAGTTTATTTTAAATTGACTTGTGCAGGATCCAAACAGCTTGTCTAATCTGGACCAGGATTTGCCGAACAACATGATCCATCAGGTTGCCATCAAATCGTTGCCTCAAGAATGGCTTTGGTGCGAAACTTGGTGCGACGACGCGTCAAAGGAGAAGGCAAAAACTATTGATTTGGTAAGTAGCTTTTTGTTTTAAACTGCTAAGCACAGCTGGTCGCCATATAAAAAAATTATTAAAACTATCGAAACCATGCAAAAGATAAAAGAAATCCACAGTTACTTTTTACTTATGGCCATTATTTTTGAAATCTTTGCCTAGGGTGACTTAAAATTAAACTAATATTCTTCGAAAATTTTTGTGAAATATAAAGTGTTTTGCCGCCAACGGGGGCTGGTTTAGGGTGGGATCTTTCTCAGTTTTATATTTGTCTTTAAAAAATATCTCATATATGCACCGACGGTAAAAATTTAAAGAAAATTATAATTATTTCTAAAAACGCCTTCTTTTACACGTATTGAATGCTGTTGACCAAAATTATCTGCAAAGAGGGGCGGGGGGCGAATAAATTTGATTCAGAAGGTGATAGATCCGTGCCCATTCAAAAAGATTTATTTATGGGTTATAGTACGAGTATTTAAAGAGAAATATTTTATTGTGGCAAAGTCTTGACTATATTTTAGTCTTTTTCAAGTCCTCATGACTTTGTTTCCACGATCCAGCAACAGCATGACCTGCGACGCAGCAAAATTGAAAAAAAGGCATTGTAAAAAATGGTAATGGCTAGTTATAATTTTCAACGAATTTTATGCTTTGCTGCTTTACAGTTGTTGCTGTTGCGGGATCGAAAAAACAAGATCAGTAAAGCTTGAAAAAGAGTAATAGTAGTAGTAGTAGTAGAAAGGCATGCGTGGCCCGTGGGTCTGCCAACTAGGCCGCTTATACCGGGTGTCTCAAGGTGAGTAACCTATTAGAATATTTTGAAAACTATACAATGGAAACTTTTCAAACTTTCTGTTCTAACAGAAGTCCATATAAACTATCTTTATGAAATACTTTCATATTTGCAGTGTTGCCATTTGCAGGAAAACTTGGCAATAACTTTTTTATTTTAAATTGAACACCCTGTATATTTTTGCATTTTTGGATTCTACAAAATATTTTAGGTACATTTTATGTATAATGTCCTATACCTATGTTCAACTGTTTTTAAAATATTGACAGGTGAAAATTGAGATTTTTTAACTTTGACAGCGTGTAACATCGAAACGGTTAAGGATAGAGCAAAACGGTTTTTACATTACTATCTTGGTTTTTCACAAGCTATTGTTTTATACTATTTTTAACCCAGGGTTAAACTAACCTTGAGATATTTTAACCCTGGGTTTAGATATAAAATGATAGCTTGTGAAAAACCAAGATAGGAATGTAAAAACAGTTTTGCTCTATCCTTAACCGTTTCGATGTTAGGGGCTGTCAAAGTTAAAAAATGTCAATTTTCACCTGTCAATATTTTAAAAACAGTTGAACATAGGTATAGGACATTATGCATTTGTAGAATCCAAAGATGCAAAAATATACAGGGTGTTCAATTTAAAATAAGAAAGTTGTTGCCAAGTAAATATGAGAGTATTTCATAAAGATAGTTTACATGGACTTATGTTAGAATATAAAGTTTGAAAAGTTTCCATTGTATAGTTTCCAAAATATTCTAATAGGTTAGTCACCTTGGGACACCCGGTATAGTCAAAACTTTTCTACAATGAAATAGTTTTTATTCAATCAAGGGCACAAAATGACCCAAAAAATTAAAATTTTTAATTTTATAGTGCAATAATCCAATGACCAAAGAGGCCAAATTGTCGGCCGCCATGCGAATATTACCAGAATGGAGCGGCTACGACGACGAAGTGAGAAAGCTACAGAAGAAAATCGATTCGGGCTTGCTGGACGAAGATCCGGCAGAAGGCGCTACGGGTGCTGACAACTTGAGGGAGGAACGTAAGTAAAACTTTCAACTGCAAACTTGTCTTACTAGCAACTAAATAAAGAATGTCCCATCATAAAATGATTCAGCATAAAAATTGCCCCTCATCACCACCGTTCTTTTTTCCAAAACTTTATTCTTCAAACTCATTTTTTTAATCCTTTTTTCTTTCAAAAATTGTTTCTCAAATCCATTCAAAACCAAACACCCGTAATCTCTAAAACCCATTATTAATAAAAGTGGGTTGATAAAGTTGCTTTTCATCTTGCTATGTTTGGTGAATAATGGTTTAACTAACTCTCTGATTTTAAATGGATTTGATGAACAATGAATTTAAAGAATTAGATTTTCGATAAAAAATTGGTTTAATTAATGGTAGTTTTAAAAGTGAATTATTACGATAAAAATTTGTATTCAAATTCAAATTTCTGGTTTATTAAAAAAAAAAACAAATCGAGCCTTGTATCTGGGGGTCAGTTTTTCTATTTCTCCTGGAAGTACCTTCAGTTCTCCAAAAGTCTCCAATTTAAAACGCCCTGTAGGTACATAACTTACAAGTCATCATCATCATCATAGGCAATCACTCGATACCGAGTATGATTTTCCTCTGTTCTGTATCGTCGCTATCTGTTGTGCGTTTTTTGATGGCTATGTAAGCCAATTCTCGAGCCGTACACCCTTCCACAGTCCTGGCACACCCAGTCTCCGGCAGCAGCCGGTTGTTGTTGGTCATCCATTCTTCCATTTTGTCGCTCCTTTCTACGTTCTCTCTTTTCCGTTTCTAGTCTACGTCGTTGCTCTTCAAAAGTTTGTGCTCCCTCATGGACTGTTCGGCGCCATGTAGCCCTATCGTTTGCCGTGGTCTCGAAGTTGTCTATATCTATGTGACCCTTCATCATATTGCCTTTGAGAACATCCTTGTACCTTTTTTGTTGACCCCCTTGATTTCTCTTTCCCTCCTTCAGTTGTCCATAAAATATCTGCTTTACAAGTAATAGGATCATTGTATGTGTTTTTGAAACACAGAGACTCTAATAAGTAAAACAATAATATTATTAAGCATTATGGGTCATCACACGGGAACATTACTTCAATTCTTTCGCTTTCTTGGAAAAGTAAATCTTGGCAGGTTTTAAGCCCGTTTCTCACTATGCATTCTGAGAAGTTGCATGCATTTTGGCTGTTCCAACATGCATTTTCCACAAAAAAGATGCACGAACTCGAGATGCCATGGAATAGAAATAGTTCTAATTTTTGACATGTATTTTGGGGAATTTTCTAGTAAATTTTGCTGCGACAACTTGGCAAGCGTATAAATTATCAGCTGTTAAACTAAGATTAGGTTCTAGTTTTGAAAATTTCCATTATTTGTTGCCTGATTTTTTCTTTCCGTTGGCTAAAAATGACATTTCTTGATGCACAGTGTGAACGCTTTTGGACTTCATGCATCTAGCAAAAGATGCATCTGCAAGATGCATGGGAAAAATGCACAGTGAGAAACGGGCTTTAGTGGTAAAGAACACGAAATGCCATCTAATTTATTGTATTCTGTTTCAAACTGGACAACCTGTATTTTTCAATTGCAGGTGCGAAAAACGAACATTTCGAATTGTGATTTCACGTGCGGTGAACTTTGGTAAGAATTTGTAAATTAATTGAAAACTGTGTACATAATATGAGTAGATGTATTTTTAACTTTTTTCAACTGTCGATAAGATTTTTTTGAATTCCATATAGGTCCGTACTTTTTAGTTTTTACATTAATTTATTAAGTCCTAAAAATTGAAAATTTAAATAAAAATGTGGAAAGTCACGTCTTTTAGAAAACGTTTATTTTTTTATACAAAGCTTTAAATATCCTAAAAATTTTACAATAAATAAAAGTATTAGCTATTTTATACAAAAAGTTCTTTTTTGCAAAGTAATTTTCTATAATAACAACTCTATAGGTACAATAATTTTTTTTTTCAAACCTAACCTTATTTTAAACACTGTTCCTTAAACAAATAAAGCAATCTTAAAATTTTAATCATCAGGAGCCTTGTTTTTGAATATCGAGGAAAGGAAATTTTTTTTTTGATGACTGTCACCATTTTAAGTACAGTCGCCAGCAGAAATGTCGTCTTTTTCTATCGTCGAGATATTTAATTTATAGGAAACAACACCGCATCTTTTTTGCGGTGACTAAAATTCGACAAGAGGCATTTGACGACGAAAGTTGTTTAAATTCGCTGGGTGTGGTTGCTTATGTTATGCTTCATACGCCAGGTACAGTCCTATGTCACCCTGATGATTCCTAACAAGAATGAAACAGGCCTGTAGGTTTCTGGACTATCCATTAGATCTTGGAGGACCGGTCGTAATGAATTAAAAAGCAAAATGTGCGTCCGATGCCACGAACCTTTCTTTTTAAGAGTTTTTTAGTTATTCTCACCGCAAAAAAATGAAGCGGTGTTGTCTCAATTAAATGCCTAAGCAAATATGGGTCGACATATTTTTTCTGGCGACTGTACATAAATTCGAACTAAGTTTTTAAGGGTTACATAATAGGCCACAACTTTATCTTTATTTATCTTGACTATAAACATATACAGGGTGTCCTACTAATAGTTGTTGAAATATTTTAATTATATAACAATACAATTGATTTCGTGCGGGCTTTAACAAATGATACTGACAATTTCACGTAACATAAAATTATATATTATAAATACTTTAGAGCTTACTTAAATATCTATAAAATTTAGTTTTAAATATTTCGAGAACCGTTGAGGCTCGAATATTTTGACATGGCAATTTTTTGGAACTCCCTGTACGGTTTAGAACTTGTTAACCAAACATTACACAAAGCTACATTTTAGTGCGGTTTTTTTGGTTCGTAATAAGTTTTAAAAACCGATTTCAAACTAGCCTAATATTATTTTAATACTGAAAATGATTTATTTTTGTTGCCGTTCATGTTTGCGTTGTCACTGGCATTCAAAAACCTCGGTCCTCACTTTGCACACCTTGCATTTGACGTAACAACAGTTGTAAAATTTACATTGACACCTTTCGATTTTTTCCTCGACCATTGTCCTGTATCCTCTGCCGCAGCAGAGTTGTCTGCAGCTGTCGGGGCCCGGTGAGGTCACATTGCAATGTCTAAAAGAAAAAAATTGGTGCTAGAGAACACGGATAGTACATCAATACAATCAATTATTTTATGTTGAGGTGTTAAGGAAATGAAAATATGGCGAGAACTGTAGCTTTGAAATATTGGTAATATCAATAGCTGCTTTACTTCTAAAGTTATGATTTTTTTGTTATATTTTAACGTTTTTTCAAATAACTCGAAAGGTAAAGCTCCCACGAATTTGGACTTTATAACAAAATGTTTAGTCCATATTCACGGAAACTTAAATCTAAAAACCGTATATCGCTATAAAGACAGTCAACAGAAAACTTTTTTTTTCATCGATTAAGGTGGTTTGTAACCTTAGTAACTCATTTTCGATAAAATAGCATATTGGTATGGTGGACTAAAAAGAGATTTTACTAAGAATTTTTCTTAAGTAGTATTATTTTATTAAATATATATATTTTTTTCTTCACTCTGAGGTTTTTTAAGTTGTTGACGACTCGTTGGCAAGGCGATAAAATTGAAATTTTTATATAACATGGTATACGGATTGCTGTTTGTCAGCGACTTAACAGACCAAACACTAAGCCCACTGAAAAAATTTATAGATGTAAGGTACTAATTTTAGACATTTTCACTTTTCCGCACTAGTGCGGAAAAGTAGTGCGGAAAAGTGCCACTTTCAGAACTAAAATGCGTGCGGAAAAATGGTGTTTTCCGCACGCTAGTAGGAAAAAAAAGTTTTTGGCATTTTATTTATTGAGAAGACCAAGTTAAATGTTGTCCAAGAAGGTGTGCCTGCTAAATATACAGACAATTGGTAAGTAAGTTAAAGAACAATAACACTAGTCAACAAAAAAGAAGAAAGAAGAATTGTATGTGATTATTGTTCTATGCGCTCGAAATAATGTACAAAGTCAAATAAAACCTTTATTATATACTATATTGTAATATACTTTATTAAGTTATCGGTTTCATTCTGGTAAATGATACCTTACATCACTAGTCTGGTAAAGTAACTTTACCGGACTGAAACTGAAATTTAGTATTTTAACGCAGGGTTATTTCTGAACAATTTATATTGATGCAAGTTACAATATAGTTACTTATAAACGTTAACGGTAATACTGCAGTTTTAATTATTTCAAATGTTTACAGGGGCAGCATCATATCAATCCATTAGAGAAGAAACTTTCTATCACATTTCCTAAATCCAGGGGAATTCCCGCAGCTATAAATCCCTTCTCTCCAATTTTCACGGTTTATGATAGAGCCATGATGAACCTTAAAATAATTTAGTTAAATACCTGTTAAATTATTTTTAGATGTGCTAAAATACACTAATAGTAGGACACGTTTTTTGGTAAATTTAAAGACTGTAAAGAACTTTGATTGAAATGAATTGATACCACCTTATGTCTTATTTGGATAAAAATGGCAAAATAAAAATCATAAGCACAACACCAGTAAAGATGACAAAACAGAAATTTTTATTAAACAATTGCCTTACATTATTTCCATCTTTCTCTAAAATACTTTCTTATAGCCTCTAGAAATCGAAAGTTTGGCAAGAAATCTTTAAAATGTAAGCAAAATTATGGCATAAAAATGTGAAAAACAGCAAAAATTGCTTAAACAAAAACGTTACTCCTTAAATTATGCTAAAATATTTTAAGCCTTAAACTACCATCATGGTTTTACCATTACATTGTAAAAATGACAACTTTAAAATTTTGACGATAAAGTAATAGAAATTTTGAAGTAGTCGCTGTCTTATAAAAAAAAAACAGTATGAATTAAAACGTTGTACGATAGACGGCCGTGAAATGTCATTAAAGTACTCGTCTAGAAATTCCGAAGTCTGCTCCTTCGTCGCCTTGTCCATAAACATATAGACTTGTACTTTAATAGACCATTTCCCGGCTTTGTAACGTAAATTACTATTCCAACAAGTCACAATTTTACAGTGGCGGTGCCAGGGGGGGGGGCAATCGCCCCCCCCCTTTGCTCCAAAAAAAAGTAGACAACAAAGATGCTGATGCAGAAAAAACGAGAAATTGCAGAACGTTCCTTTAAAGACATTCTAGAATCCCTTCACAGTATTTTGGGACAGTTTGAAACAGATGAAAACCACGATATTAGAAATACAGAACAGTATTATAGAGTTTCAATTTATAAACAAGTTTTAAACAAAATCATTTCGAACATAAAAACAAGGTTCAATAACGAGACTAAGTATTTTTGACCTGAACATATTCATACCAAGTTTTATTCAAAGCCAAAATCAGAGCAAAATTAACTAATGTCGTTTCCAAATACTATAAACTGTTTGATTAATACAAAACACAAATTCTTGAACCTTAATTGGGAGAAGTCAGTATTTGGAAACTATATTGGTCAGAAGTAGGTAAAAGCAAAAGATGATAACGTTTTCGAGGCAATGAACAAGTGTGGCGATATTTTTCTGTTGATAAAAACATTCTTGGATGTTTATCAGTAATTAATGCCTCGTCAGAAAGAAACTTCTCCTACCAAAGAAGATTAAAAATATAAATACTTAAAACCACGGAAATTCGTCTGACGTGCTTAGCGTTGCTGCATATCAACAGACATATTGAGCGAGTCATTGACCGGTTTGCCCAAAAAAACTGGAAACGAACTTTTTTTTGAGATAGGCATAAAAAACTTTTTAAGATCTAAAAAAAAAGTATTTAGCTATTAGGTTTTGTTTGTGGTTTGTCTGTCATCTACGTTTTTTATAAGTAAAAAATTATACGTAGTTACTCAAGCGCTGATTTTAGGGGGTAGGGGGGTAATTAACCCCCCCCCCACCCTGGATTTAAATTTTTTACGAAAATATGTAGAAAATCAAAAGTTGGGCATAAATTGCGGCGCTATAACACCTGTGATATTTACGGTATTAGTTTAATTTTGTGTTAACAATGGCATTTGTAGCGTCACTTTCTTAAAAATTTTCGCCTGCTGCGCTTTGAAACGATTGATATATTTACAATTTTAGTTTAATTTTAAATCAAAAAATGTGCATTGCATTTTTAATGTAATTTTAAATCTGAGTACCCCCCTTCCTAGATTTGAGGCCAAATCCGCGCTTGTAGTTACTAAGTTTTATTTGCATATGTTGGTGTGTTCCTCATAAAAGCTATGCTTTTATTCTAGTTTTTTTTTTGTACCGAAACCGCTCCCCTCTTTTCAAATGGCTGGGTCCGCCACTGAATTTTATGATATATTTAGTTTTTTACTTAAATTTGTAACAATTTTCATGCTTAAACTTATTTATTTGGTACGGTATGGTTGGGGTTTCCCCAATTAACAACCAGCAGTAGTCTGCCAGCGCAATAACAATAACTGGTCTATCTTGGTGGAACCGTCCCGACGCTCGCCCTAGGTAACCCCTTCTTATAGACAATTAACAACACCACTACCGAATCAATCCTACACACTTCCTAATAAAGCTTTTGCATAAAAAAGAAGTAACTACCAAATTCGTAGTAATATGCTTTTTTGCGAATTCAGACGTGATGGAACTAATATTTTTTGTGTAATTTTATAAACGCGTTCGATCAGTTGACTACATAGTAGGCTCCCGCACTGGAAGTCGAAATCACTATTTGTAGATAAGTACACATGATTTTAATTGATATATCCGAGTAATGTTTTGTGCTTTGTCAAATATCTAGTAAATTTCTCATAAGATTTATGACCGTTAATTACATATAATAACCTTCTGGGCACGTATCGAAAAAAACTAGACACCGGTATTTATTCGGACGGTATTTTTAAATTAAAATTCTTCGGTCCCTCACACTGTATTATTCCCATGAAATTAGTGGGACAAATCACACATAATTGGTCGTTAAAACGATGCTTAGTTTTTACAGGGTGGACCAAAATAAGAACCCTATAGAAGAAACCTCGGTAGTTTTGACGAATTCTAATGTAAACGAAAAGTCGAAACATTTAATAGTTTTTGAGATATGCGTCTAAAAATATAAAAAAGATGTAATTTCCTTTCGTAGTAAATGTTAAAATTTAAACAAAAATATTCTTTTGAAAAATTAAAATTTATTAAAAAAAAAACATACCTATCGCTTACATCTTTTTTTGAAATTGATTGAGACAATTGGATATTACTAATTAAAATTTAATATGGAAATTTCGCACCAACTATTGGTTTCGATTTTTTAAATGTCAGTCAGAGAACAGTTTTCTGTGGTGTGCGAATTATGTTTGGGACATCGTGTATGATGTCGTACCCAGGTAGTAGCCAGAAACAATTGGAATGATAAAGGAAAAAACTTACAGGGTGGGTTTTTCTCAAAACAGTCTTTACTTTAATAACTCTTATTATATTTTCATTCATTGAAGATTACTTTCAAGCAGCCGAAGTTTAGTTAAGTAGCAGTCTATCTATATTTTCTATTAATTAGAAATTTTCAATGAAATAAATAAAAATACGTGAAACACCCAAAATGAAATAGCTCAAACCACGACAAAAGGTTTCTAAATAATATCTTTAAGTTATCACTGTGCAAATTGTTGTCCAAAAATATACAATAATATGTTGCTTACTTTTGATGTACTGCATTTTATTTAACTGATAGAGAGACAAGCGCATTTTAAATTGAAACTTTCTGTTAAGTACAAGGAGGTTAAAATACAAATTGGTTTACCTTCCTATGGTGCCGAAACTTCCCAACTTATCATCTTTTGTACAGTAATCCGGACTTTTCGAGATATAAACCAGCTGATCCGTCGATGCCACTTTTTTACTCTTCTTTTCCGGAAACACCCCACCCTTTAGTTCTTTGGCATTGGTGTATTTGTGTAGCAATCTTTGTCCGATTTCGTTCATGTTTGACATGGATTTCCAACATGTTTTGATGTTGCACGAACCCGATACTCCATGACACTTGCATTGAGTGAATAGGCCTGACGAGATCATCTAAAAATGGCAACAAGCAAAATTTGACGTCGATTTCCAACAGGTTTTTATGTGGAATGAACCCGATACCCCATGACACTTGCATTGAATGAATAGGACTGACGAAATTGTCTAAAATGACAACAAGCAAAAATTGACATAAAGAATCCCGCACGGATAACATGTGTTTATGGCCTATTGTACTTAAGGTGAAAAAAATTAAATTCTAGGGGTTTAGGTAAGTTTAAACTAAGTGGGCTTTGAATTTGCCTTGAAAAACAATTAGGAGTAGGTCATGATGCATTTTTGACATATTATATTTATGTTTTCTTTGAAAAATAAATTAGGTACTCATTAAGTTTTTGTTCTTTGTTCTGCTGAAGAATCTAAAATGATAAAATTAAAACAATCAAAACGAAAATATATTTTTAAAAAAAACCGACTCAAACAACGTCTTAAATCCCATTTTTTCCATTTTTTTGATTTATTCCCACCAAATCCAACCTAATACCAAACTTGGCCCATACTTAGTGGCGTATGCAGAAATTTTATTTCTAGGGGGGGGGGCTTTAGGTGTTTCTGGGGGAACCTAAGTAACTACATAGTTTCAGATAACAATTTATTTTTGATTTTTGGAATAGTTTAATCTTTAAGATTCAATATTCATTAGAACTAGGGGGAAAAAACCCTAAACCCGCTCCTGCATATGCCACTGCCTATTCTTATTTATTGACTTTTTAAAGCCCATGCCCCTCTCAAATTATATTCTGCCTACGCCCTTAAATTACCTTATAAATACGACTAACACGTTAAAAAAACCACCAGAGAAAATAAAACACAAAAACATTTTAGTCTCATTAACGTATTTTTTTAAAAATTAACTCCCAAATACTAAAGCTCCCCCTAAATTATAATCCTGGTTACACCTCTCTGAAGTATTTAAGTACCTTTCAAATTCGGCGTAGGTGTTTAGAAGACATACGTTCTTTCATGGCTCATATCTCCTATCACAGACATACGATCCTCATAGAATTTCATTTTTTTCACCTAAAGTACAATATTTTCAAAATATCAAAATATAGTTAACTTTCACGGTAGGCCATAAACCCATGTTATCCGTGCGGGATTCTTTCCAACAGGTTTTTATGCTGCACAAACCCGATACCCCATGACACTTGCATTGAGTAAATAGGCCTCCCGAAATCATGTAAAAACGCAACAAGCAAAATTTGACATCGATTTCCAACAGGTTTTTATGTTGCAGGAACTCAATACCCCAGGACACTTGCATTGAGTGAATAGGCCTAACGGAATCATCTAAAAACGGCAACAAGCAAAATTATTTTTTTTAAACCCCGGACAAGCTCCAAAATAAACCTCGAATTTACAAATACTGCGGAACTAAACCCCAACGATCTGCTCTGCCCCTATAGTGATTTTTTTACCTGATGGGAACGGAACTAAAACACATTTCATCATAATCGTATAAACGGTTCAGAAGCATTAGGCAGCAACTAGCAAAAAAATCGAAATGCGTTTTTTGGTACCAGTGAATATTTTGAATTATTTTGTAACTAAATTCACGAAAAAGCAGTAATTTATTTGACTGGTGTGGATATTAGTTGGATGGGGTCAAATAATTGAAAAATTTTTCCTATTCCGACGTTTCGGATATATATTTATCTATCTTGAGGGCATGAAAGTGGTGATTTTTCTTGTCAAACTTATAAACTAGTTGAAAGGACATAACGTTACTCTTTTAAAAACAATAATTTGGGTTAATAATTTACTTCTTTAGTGCTTAAAATGCAGGTACTTGCTGCTTCCAGAAAGTACAAGTAAATTATTAACCCAAATTATTGTTTTTAAAAGAGTAATGTTATGTCCTTTCAACTAGTTTATAAGTCTGACAAGAAAAATCACCACTTTCATGCCCTGAAGATGGATAAATATATATCCGAAACGTCGGCATAGGAAAAATTTGATTTTTCAATTATTTCACCCCATCCAACTTATATCCACACCATTGAATATATACATTGGGTCGCAAACCTGCAGCTAAAATTTATTTTACTTTGTGTAAACATTCGATAAAACATTTACTGCTTTCTGGAAAAAAATAAGTGATTGCAAGGCAGAATGGCAGGTCAGCAGAATTAAGTTACTGCCTTTCTCCATAGTTGGGCAGAAATTCCCTAAAATCTGTGTATAGAAAGCGTATTATCTCTGGAACTACTTAGCCTATTTTTATCTGTCTGTGTATAACTCATTCAAGTTAACCGTGAATACTTACCTTCCTTCCAACCCTATTATTATGCAAGTTGACTGCGGCAATGTCCTTTTTAGAGACCTTAAAATACTCCTCGTCGTGTCGCTTCTTTATTTCTGGTTTGTCTATCGCCTGCTTTTCCATATTGTCGATGAATTTTTTGGAAAACTGTGTTGCCCACCTAAAAAATTCATAATAATTTTAATACTACTTAAGTGATCTTTTTCTTGTTTTATCATTTACTTAAAAAAGGAATTTCAAACAATAGCCAAAGAAACTTCTGTCAGTTTCCTCAACAACTACTCTTCTGGCTGATTCCTCAACAGGTATTGAATTGCAAACAGTATTTTAACTAGAACCTACTTGACATTATCTCCACATCCGCCCCACTGAAAATTTCCGTTAGGAGCATCATTGGGTTTTCCAGCGCAGGTACACTGTTGCAAATTTCCACTGGCACAAGCCCTTGCCAAAGAAAATGCCAGTGCCGCGGAACTGACTGCGTACGCATAGGCTTGTTCCCTTGTGGCTAAAAACAAAAATGTTAAAATTAAAATCCATTTCCAACCCCCCACCTCCATAAAAAGCTAATCAGTTTATCGCTTGGTGCCATCAAAGAATTTTTGTGTCAAATGTGATAAAAATCGGTTTAGAGACTTCTGAGTTACTGTTAACCAGACAGACATCATATATCATAACAAAAACTGTGTTTAGGTTTTTTTTACCCAAATAACTTATTTTTTTTAAAATATTTTTGCCGATTCCAATTAAATAGGTATTTCTAAAAAATCTTATATTTTATTTTTCTCTTCACGTTTTATATACTCGCAGCTTTTAAATCATCAATTTTTATGGTTGACTTAGTTTAGAGGGGAACAGTTAACTATCTAGTTAGAGGATTAGAAAAATGCAGTGCGTTCAGGAAATTGAGAGTAGCCGAAAAAAAGAAACACGTACAAAAGTGATCTTTTTTCTCGCGTTAACCACTAAAACGTCCAAGGGTAATGGCGTGAGCGGAATTCGAAATTATGTAGGTATTTTTGAGAGTAAGTATTAAAAATTTTTTCCTGATTTTAGCTAGTAATACTTCGAAGTTTTAGTAAAATAATTGTACTTTTCTTAAATTTGACGAATCTTTTGAACAATTTGAATTTTTTGTTACATGCTCTTGACCTGATTACCTACTGGATTTAAAAAACTTTTGTTTTTGAGTCGACTTGTTCTACATATGACATTTTTTCATGTACGACACTGAAGAAAATCTAAGTTTTTATGACTGAGGCTCTATTCTTCCTCCGTATATCGAGTTAAAAAACTTTTAAATTATAAGTGTTTTAACTTGAAATTGTTACAAAATCAGGCACATTTTGAATTTACTATAACTTGGGTGAGGATCAATCTTTACTTCTGTATTTTGGGTTTAAAAACCATATAAATCCAACAGCTAGTAAACCAAGAAAATTAATCCATTTGCCCCTTGTGAAATATTATAATTTCGTTTTTGTTTGAACTTTTCTTGAGGGCCTTGCAAAGTAACGTTGCCAGTTTGTTCTCGTTTTAAGTCACCCCGTATAATATCTTTTGTAGTGGTGCAGTACAAAATGACCCAAATATCAGAGAAGCTCAAGAATAATTAAAAATTTTTATCTTAAGATTTGCGACTACTCCTATTGCGAAGAAATTGTGATTTTTTTGACATTTTCTGTACTTTTTTTAGCCATATATACAGGGTGAGGAAAGAGTATGGAAACTTCAGAATATTTCGGAAGATTAGTTAGACAAGGAATCTAATGCATGGTAACCTTCAATTTGACCTTGAACCTCAATTTCAAGGTCACTTGAGGGTCAACTTATTTTTTTTTTAATGAAAACCTCTATTTTTGATCACGGAGTTCTAAAGAGCAGAAAATTTTATACGTTCAGATTCAAGTTCAAGTCACAGGTTTACGTGACCTCTGGCTCACAAATAAAGGTCAAAACAAATCAAATCTTAACGAGAAAAACAATGGTGACTTTGGATTTGACCTTCTGCATAGGAATGTAACGGACATCTGTCCAGTGCTACGCATGAACAACGATAGAATACCGATGCAAATCAGTTCGAAGCTTCCAGTTAGGTTTTACACGCCTGATAGGGAGGTCTGGAAGGAATGAATGTGTGTCCGGTACACAGACGACTCAAAAATAGGGAAAAAATCGGGGGTGGGAGTGTACTGTAAAACCACGGGGCCAAAGTGATTTAGACAGGGGCTCTGAGGAGCTCTGGAATAGCACACATTGGTAAGGTAACAGGAAATTGTCGCCTCAACAAGCACCTAGAGACGCTGGGAAGTCGAAGACTCAAGAGTGTCGATGGTGCATGGAGAACGAAGAATCGCCCTTGCATGACCTGCTGGAATGTCCGGCTCTGGCCAGGTCAAGTGAGTTTCACCTTGGGAACTATCTGCTGTCCCCAGGCTATGTAAGAAGGTTGCAGCTCAGAAAAATCTTTTGAGAAAGAGGCAGGCTTACAGGGCTAAACCATGGATAGTGGGCGTGCAACGGGCCCAGCAAGGTGACCTAATTACATGGGAATTACAAAGAAGAAGTTAAAAAACCTCCAAATCAGTTACTCCAACCGAAAAGAAACTAAAAAAACAAAAGATCAAAAGATCTTGGGTGGAAATAACGAAAATTCAAACTTGGATGAGCATTCCACAAGGAACACACAAAAGATCAAAGCGAAAAGAGAAATGATTAAACGATGTTTCGCCCTGGGTAACCAGCGTGGGCTCATCAGTAGTTTCACTGGCCACCCTCCACTATACATCATTAAACACCATCATACACTTTGATTTCCAACCTTGAACCACTCACAAATAGGCATCGTTCCGCACTGGTACTTACTTATCCAAGTTACCTGATACGAATTCGTCCTGGCGTGTCAATATTTCCAGTAGGATTATGCTCCTAAGGCAATTAAAACAAAGAAGAAGTTAAAAAACCTCCAAATCAGTTACTCCAACCGAAAAGAAACTAAAAAACAAAAGATCTTGGGTGGAAATAACGAAAATTCAAACTTGGATGAGCATCCCACAAGGAACACACAAAAGATCAAAGCGAAAAGAGAAATGATTAAACGATGTTTCGCCCTGGGTAACCAGCGTGGGCTCATCAGTAGTTTCACTGGCCACCCTCCATTGCCTTAGGAGCATAATCCTACTGGAAATATTGACACGCCAGGACGAATTCGTATCAGGTAACTTGGATAAGTAAGTACCAGTGCGGAACGATGCCTATTTGTGAGTGGTTCAAGGTTGGAAATCAAAGTGATCAAATGATGTATAGTGGAGGGTGGCCAGTGAAACTACTGATGAGCCCACGCTGGTTACCCAGGGCGAAACATCGTTTAATCATTTCTCTTTTCGCTTTGATCTTTTGTGTGTTCCTTGTGGGATGCTCATCCAAGTTTGAATTTTCGTTATTTCCACCCAAGATCTTTTGATCTTTTGTTTTTACATGGGAATTGTCCCGCCCGCATTTCTACATTCATTCATTCATTCATTCATTCATTCAACATTCAAACAGAATATAACACAGTAAGCTACCTCGTGTCAAATCTGGGGTTAAATAGGGAGCCATATTAATAGAAGAGCAATTCCATCTTCTGTCTCTGAAGATCTTTCTGCAAGTGTCTGATGCAAGTGCGGCTGCGTTCTGAATCTGAGGCATCACCTCCAATGAACTTCTGCACAGTTTTGCCTGGAGTTTGACTAGTCCGTATCTGGAAAACGACATGAAATATGAATTCAAAGGTTTTGTTTTTTATTTGGTACGGCGGACACAGCTCGAAAAAGAAAAGTATAATTTTAAAAATATTTGAAAAAGTATATCTTTAATTAAACAAAAAAGAGCCGTAGCATAAAAATATTTAATTTTATTTTAGTTTTAGCAAAGGGGGAGGGGTGGCAATTACTAGACTGTAAGTGCGGTGATGTTTTACCTTCTTCTTGCAACTGTACAGGGTGATCTTATTCCAGACCTTATGGCTCTTACAACATTGCTATTTGAAGAAGTTATATTCCAGTTGATCTTCGATTTCTGAAGGGAACTGAAAAAAATATAAGTGAAATTAGAGGCTAGTTTAAAATAGATTGTTTTTATCAGACTCTCATTAAATATTTTTTAGATCACTGCAGTCAAAAAACCTAATGACTAGTGCACAAAAATTAAAATATAAATATAAATAAATTGTTTTTTTTTTCTATTTAACAAATTTTTCAATTTTTTTTTATGCATTTTCTTAGAATAGAAAAGTTTTCAAGTTTTTAAATATTTACAACTAACGAGGAAACGAATTAAAAAAAAAGAATAGAGAAACAAATATTTAAAGAGAATATAAAGTTTAAAAAATAAGAAACATCGATACATACAAAAGTATAAAAATAAAAGAAAAGAAAACTAAAAACAAATAAGTACAATATTTTTTTGGCTGTCCTCACTGCTCACTTATCGTTTTATTGCAAAGGTATTTTTTAAAGGTAGTAACGCTTTTATGTTGAAATATGTGTCCAGGCATTTTGTTTATTGTTTGAACAATTTGGTATGAAAATGATCTTTCAAAGAGTTTAATGTTATGTTTGGGTAATGTTAGTCTTCCTTTGTACCGTAAGTTAAGATTGTTAATATCTGTTCTGTATTGAATTTTTTTGTAAAGGTAAGTTGGTATTTTTGTTTTAAGAATTTTGAAAAAGAATGTCGCTAGACGTAGACGTCGTCTGTTATGCATGTTAAGCGACCTAGTGACTTTCAGTGTTTCAGGCTAATACGGTTATATTTCCGAATATTGTGATTGAGTCTCATACATGAGTTCTGCAGTTTCTGTATCGGATTTGCATCGGTTTGTTTAAGACAAGGTCCATACAGAGTATCGCAGTAATTAAGCTGCGAGAGAACACAGCAGCAGTTTTGTTTTCTTTGTAATCATTTTGCGATGTTGAAAGATCATTTTTAGGTGAAAGTATGCACTCTGTAGGCACTTATTTACATGCTCTGTGAACCTCAGTTCTTGATCAATTATAAGACCAAGATTTTTTACTTGATCATGACTTTTGTTCCCGTGAACCGATTTTGATGAAATAAAGCCTATGTCCTGTCCAGGACTTCAAGAAATCTGTTCAGTAGTTTTTGCGCGATGCTGGGACAAACAAAGAAACAGACATAAATTCTAAAAATTGCAATTCACCGAAATTGCAATCTACATGGTTTGGTTAGAAGCCAAAACCAAAAATGGTCACTCTAGAGATTTATTATGTGTATAGATAAAGAATACTATAATTTTATTACAGTTGTGTATGCAATAAAATGGTTTTTAAGTAACCCAAATAATATAATATGTTATCTTGACTCACAGTTCACTTTTTGATTGATTTTAAGAAAAAAAATATACTCTTTTCGTTACATTTTTGTGTAGGTGCCGTCCCTAAATAGTTATTCTGATAAAAATTAAAATCTTCTATATACGTCCTACTGTCAAAACCTGTCAAAAATATGTAATATTTTTAAAAATTAAAATTAGGGCTTATAGAGCATTTCATTTTAGACAAAGAAAGTCAAACAAGCATTTTTGTAGTACTAACCCATTTTTATAAACGTTATTTAAATGTTTGAAAAATGGAAAGAATTGTCACATTTTGAATTTTAATATATATAAATAATTAATTTTAAAAAACATATTTTCTGAAAAAGCGATGTGAAACCTGAAAGAACATATTTTCGCTAAAAAAACGTTACAATGTTTTTTACATCACTTATAGTTTCTATATAAAAATAAAATTAGTTGAAGAAAATGCTAAAATCATGTCGATTGAATTGAACGTCTTTGAAGATTTTTCTATAAACCTAAACTTCTAAAAAAAATACAATAATGTGTTAAGTAGGTAGTCTTATTACCTATCAAACGACAGTAAAAAAGTTTTTACTTTCTTATGTTTATTAAGTAAAAATAAGAAATAACCCAATTTCTGCAACATAAGAAAAATAATTTTTTGAATGACCGTAATATACTGACTAGTACATGATGCTTTGTGCTCTGATATTTTTTTTTAAATGTTCTGTAAGACTCTTCGAACTCACCGGGATTAAGGGGACAAGATAGAAGCAGGAATAAGGGAACTACCTTATATACTCAATAATTGTTGTTATTTTATTGTATATAAAAAGATGTCTTTCAGAGAGCTCCTCTTATTTAATTCCGCCAGAGGTTACCTTTTCAAATCTAGTCGAAACTTTTTTACTGTCGTTTGATAGTTAATAAGAGTAACTATTTAGCAAATAAATGTTTTTTTAGAATTTAGTCTTGGTGCAAAAATGTTCAATACAATCGACATGATTTTACCATTTTCTTCAACTTATTTTATTTTTGTATAGAAACTATAACTGATGCAAAAACAAGTTGTAACGTTTTTTTATCGAAAATATGTTCTTTCTCAGGTTCCCCATCGCTTTTTCGGAAAATATATTTTTTAACTAACAACATTAAAATTCAAAATGTGACAATTTTTCTATTTTTTAAATATTTAAATCACGTTTATAAAAAATTATTATGTGACTTTTTTTGTCTAGAATGGAATGCTCTATAAGCCCAAATTTTTTATTTTTTAAAAATATTTTTTTTTACATTTTGGGAAAAAATTACATATTTTTGACACGTTCTGACAGTCGGACTTATATGGAAGATTTTAATTTTTATCAGAATAACTATTTAGGGACGTCATCTACTGTGTGAACTGTGGACGCTATTTCCTGCAGGACGTAAATAATTTACCTTATTTTACACTCTTTATATTATATGGTACTTCGAAAGGCGTTGTCCAAATTGTGTGGTAGGGTTCAAAACAAAATGATTTTTTAGAAGAATACAGAATACAGAACTTTATTGTTTCATAATACCTACAGGTACATAAACAGTGAGAGGTTATATACAATGTAACAATATCTAATTATGTTATTGAATATAGCCTATAAAAATAAAAAAAAAATCATTCCACATTCCATCGAGTTTGAGGGTATTTAGTAAGGTGTTTACTCATTTATAATAAATGACCTTAACTTAAAAATTTCAACCAGGTAATTATAAATTTTTAACCATATAACCATTTAGATAATATTGAGATAAATATTTATCTCTGATGGCGTGTATAAGGGGCACTCCAGAAAGATATGTTCTAAGGACTCGTTCTTTTGTAGATCACAAATTGTGCATTGGTCTAGTAGGTTGATTTTGTACGTGATGTTATTTATGGTTAGCTTAAATATACTTTCATTGTGAAGCGTAAGTTGGCTAATAGTTTTCTTTAGAAAGGGGGGGTATTTTTGACATTTAATGTAGTCAGTCATTTTTTATTTTGTTTAGAAAGTGACCTAAAATTAAAAAAAAACACTTCAAGTGCAGAAAGTACCATTTCGACCCTTGAAAATTATCACTTTCCGCACTATTTTTTTTGAAGGAATATTTTACTTGTCATAATCTCCCTATTTTCTGAGGAAATCCTGCAGCTTCATATGTCTATTGGGATACATTTTTCTTACTATATCAACACGCTATTAGGATTAATTATTTCCTGTTAAAAGGTGTCATTGTCTTATTTAAATTGACAATGCAAAGAACAAACAACTATAAACATGGGCTTGGTTCTTAGTTCCGACCATAGACTTTAAAAAACAGAGACGAGGCAAAACAATTTAAAACGATATTTGGAATGACATGACACCAACATTAATTCACCTACCTTTACCGTAGATATCGTTTAATGCTGGAATCAATTTAGTTCATATAGGTTGCTTTGTATTTAGTTTTTAAGTCTATATTCGGGACCATACAGGGTGATTCACGACGAAATGCAAATATTTTATAGGCCAGGAGCAACAAATACTTATATCCAATGCTAAAAATATTTTTTGAGTCTTTTTGTCTAATATACAGTGTGATTTATGAAAATATTGCAAAAATAAAAACGAACATATCTCGGAAACCAATAAACCTATTTACTTTAAATTTTGCACACATAAGGAGCGCCAAAAGCCACTTCTACCAACGTATAAAAAAAATTAAATTCCAGTTCCGGACTAAAAAAAAAATAGTATTATATATTTTTATTAAAAGCAACACCCGGTATACTGCAATTTGAAAATTTTGGTATTACCACATAAAAGCTAAAAGATGTTGCTATAATACCCTTAGATTGTATTTAACGCCTTAATTCTCAGTTTTTTATTTAAAAAAAAAATCCAAATTTTAATCCTGAGATATTAAGGTTACAAAGAATATCACGTTTTACATTACTAAAAACATATTTTTAGGTTAAAACTATAGGCATAAATAAATCAACATCCATCCTACCCAAGCAAAAAACAGACTGGTATAGGGCCGGATTAATATTTTTAATTTATTTTGATAAAATACTTTTAATTAATTAATAAACTTAATTTTAATTTAAAATCTGTGTTCGCAATTGATTTGAAGCCGTAGTCAAATCATTAAAATTTCAGGCCCGGACTATTATTTATTTGGTGTTATTTGTCCTTATTGGAAAAAAAACAATTTTTTGTACTTCATTTGGACATTTTGGTATCACAACACACAAGGCAAAGGATGTTGCTATAAATATTTTTTTAAATTGATTGACATCTACAAAACCGTCCCAAGATTACAACCAGGGGATAATGTACAGGGTAAACTGCCATAAATGCCACCGCCATTTTTCTCCGTTATTATACATGCTATAAAAAAGAGTTTGAAATCAGAAGAAAACGAGGAATTTAAAAATTGGATAAAATAATGGATGTTTTACTTAAAATAATAAACCTTATTTCAAACTTTGACATTTGCAATGACACCTGTCAACTTTGGCATACATATTCTAAAAGGCTGGAAAAAGTTATACAGCTTTTGTACCAAAAACTTTTTAAAGCATGCCTAATAACAAAGAAAAGTGGCGGTGGCATTTATGGTTGGTTGTAATCTTTGGACGGTTTTGTAGATGATGATCAATTCAAAAAAATACTTATAGCAACATCCTTGTATGTTGTGAAAATCTCCAAATGAAGTACAAAAAAAGTTTGTTTTCCAATAAGGACAAATAAAATCAAATAAATACCAATCTCGAAAATGTCAAATTAAAATAGGGTTTATTAATAATTTAAAAGTATGGGTTTCTCTATTTTATAAAAATAAATTAAAAAATATTAATCAGGCCCTGTACTTGCCTGTTTTTTGCTTGGTTAGGGTGGGTGTTGATTTATTTCTGCTTAAATTAGTTTTAATCTTAAACTACGTTTTTAGTAATTTAGAACGTGATATTGTTTGTAACCCTAATATCACAGGATCGGAATTTGGATTTTTTATTTTTTTTCTAAAAAACTGAGACTTAAATACAACCCTTTAGCTTTTATGTGGTAATACCAAAATTTGCAAATTGCAGCATACGTTTACATACATACATACATGTTATACATACATATATGTTTTTAACAAAAATATATAATACTATATTTTTTTTAGTCGGGTCCTGGAATTTAATTCAATTTATACATTCGTAAAAGTGACTTTTGGGGCTCCTTATATGTGCCAAAATTAATTTATTGGTTTCCGAAATATGTCCGTTTTTATTTTCGAAATATTTTCGTAAATAACACTGTATATTTGACAAAAAGACTAAGACAAAAAATTTAGCATTGGATATGGGTTGCCCCTGGCCTATAATACTTACCATTAAAATATTTGCATTTTGTCGTGAATCACCCTGTATATCTAACTTTCTAGGATGTTGGTATTTACATTATCACTTACTCGTTTATACGCACCTAAAAGCGGTTTTATATAAGGACGGTTTTAAATAAAATCGCTCCCCCCCAGGGTTTATAGGTCCTTAATTAAATGTCATTAAGTCATTTTACAGAAAAAAAAAACAAATAAAACAACTTAGTTAACAACAGATTTTTCCGTAAACCAGGGTTGAGTATTTATTTAGGCTGGAAGAAATGCTCTAAACCGTTTTTAAAGTGTTTATAACGAACCTAAAATAGGTTTTAAATTTAAATTTAACATTGGATATGGGTTGCCCCTGGCCTATAATAGTTACCATTAAAATATTTGCATTTCGTCGTGAATCACCCTGTATATCTAACTTTCTAGGATGTTGGTATTTACATTATCACTTACTCGTTTATACGCACCTAAAAGCGGTTTTATATAAGGACGGTTTTAAATAAAATCGCTTCCCCCCAGGGTTTACAGGTCCTTCATTAAATGTCATTAAGTCATTTTACAGAAAAAAAAAACAAAGAAAACAACTTAGTTAACAACAGATTTTTCCGAAAACCAGGGTTGAGTATTTATTTAGGCTGGAAGAAATGGTCTAAACCGTTTTTAAAGTGTTTATAACGAACTTAAAATAGATTTGAAAGCGTTAAACCGCTTTCTTAAAGGGGCCGTCCATAAATTACGTAACACCCTTTTTGGCAATGCTACTTAACTGTTCCATGAACCACCCCTCCCCCCTCGTAACACTTTGTCACACTTTCAACAACCCCCTCCCCTCCCCCTCGAGTGTTACGTAATTTATGGACGGCCCCAAATCGCTTTAAAATAAAGTCGATTTAGTGTCCTTATATAAAAGCGCTTTAAGAGGCCCGTATAAACTTTTCTATGATGACAGACCCACCTCCTTTACCATTAACTATAAAAAGATTTGAAGAGATGGGTAGAGCTGTTACTATATAGTTTATTAATCCTCCTCAAAATTTAAGGCGGGCCCAAGACTCTTGGGACTGTTTTTAACTATTAATAAATCAAAGAAAGTTTGGAAGTTTTGTTTCAGGGGAGGGGAGGTGAGTAATAATATACTCACAGAGAAAAATTCAATCTTCAGGAGTCAATATTCAATGGCTTTGAGGAGAAGGAGGTCTTAAGCCTTAAGCGCCGCGATTTTGTTGAGTTTTTTAAACAGCAAAATTTTATTCAAAACTCTAGAATTTTTATGGCCCTTCAGTTTTAACTTTTTATTACACATTTCCAACTACATTAGAGAGTTATGCAAACCGCGCGAAGTAGGGTAAAATTTGTGACGTAGCCGATAATCGTTGACACATTAAAAACGTGTAAATAATTTAATCGACGAAAAAAAGAGTTGTCTGTTGTCTGTCTGTATACACGATAACTCAAGAACGACTTAATCGATTTTAACGAAATTTGGTACAAAAATCCTCTATCGGCTGACCATGAACTGATTAACTTTTGGGTAGGGTGGTGGGCGGTTGAAGGGGGGAAAAGGGGGCTAAAATATTTTAAAAAATTGTAACTTTGGAACAAAAGCAAGAAATGGTTTTCAGATTTAAGTTTTCATGAATATAGAGTAGAAATGTTGTTATAAAGTCCAAATTCGTGAGAGCTTTAGTTTCCGAGTTATTTGAAAAAACGTTAAAATATATTAAACAAATAATAACTAGAAGTAAAGCAGCTATTGATATGCGGTTTTTAGATTTTGGTTTTCGTAAATATTACCCAAAAATTTTGTTATAAGGTTCAAATCTTTCAAAGATACAGTTTTCGAGATATTTTAATTTCCTTTCAACATAAAATAATTTATTGTATGTTGGACTATCCTATTTTCTGGTGTAGATGCATATCGTTGGGTATAATACCAAGTGGAGAAAGGCCCATAAATTTTTATTTTATAAAATTTACGACCTCCACTGTACTGTAGAATTTGGACTTCAACTTTTTTGTTTATAATTGCTGGTCCGGCATTTCAGTCAATATAGCTGATCTTGTGCCTAACTGATGAGATCAAAATAAGTCCAAAACACGTGTATATGCATGTACACTTCTCTCCACATAAAACTGGTACAGCAGAAGTTCAGAATGTTTAATTTTTAAAAATTTTATAGTATGGCATTGTCCAACACCGTTCTCAACTAAAAAGCCAGTTAACTCATTTTCGTTTTAGTATCCTTTGGCCTATGATCGGTGCCATATCAACACTAAACTGACAGAAAACTCATGTTTTACTTATCAATTTGGTTATAAAAATGGCAGCCACAGTAGGCCAAAGGGCACTGAGGCGCTAGGAGTTAACAGGCTTTTTAGTTGAGAACGGTGTTGCATTGTTTTCCTTTAAGTGACAATGTCACAGACTCCTGACAACATAATATTTTGCATGTCAGTGTCATCCAAATTAAAACAAATACCGCTGCATCTTTCCGAATTTAATAAAGATCAAATCTTAGCAAAACTAGACGGTGGTTGGTTTATTCGGCAAGAAGCTGTTCATTATGGGAGAAGCAAGTCTACGATAGTAAACATAAAAAAAAACCGATTTCAAGAAGAGGGGAACTATCCGCCGAAAGGAAGGCACCAGTTTGATGAAAGTTACTAGTCCAGAGGAAGACCAAGAGGCAATCAATTTTCAAAATTAGACAGGAGGATTACCCGTTCGAGCTAAAGTGTCGCATTGCGCTATTAAAAATATGTATTGTCTTGTCTCTATTATATGTTTTTAATTTTATTATTTTTTTTTAACTTTACTTATTTCGTTAACTTGATCTGGCCTTTTAATTGTTTTGGGCTTTTACCTTTCGTCAAACCGGTGCCTTCCTTAGACCTTAGATTTGCTTCTTTCATAATCAGCTAGTCGAATAGATCAATTACTGTGTAGCTTTCGTTTGGTAAATAAAACATTTTTTCTTTTTTGAAATGTGGTTTTTATTTTTGGAGGCTTTGGATTTTGAATTAGAAAAAAATAGAAAGTTGCACAAAGGAAAATATAAAAAATCGTATTTGCAGCTACCTTCTGCTGTACCAGTTTAATGTGGAGAGAATAAGTATATATTCACTTCTTTTCTGAGAGACACTTAAAGTTACATATAAAAAAAGTGTCTCACGTCTCACCCATAAATATTTCATGAAAGGGTTCTTAGTCGTGGTCGTATCTTAGTGCACATGCTCAGGACCGATACAATGCGCTAACTTCTTGCGAACACTGGATGTGTGGTCGTAGAGATAGGTGAGGCGTACCCAGTAAACAATTTACTATGGCTCACTGTTGGCCTGTTGCAGAATTATGGGCAGTCATAGTAATGGCCTTTTAACAATATGTTTATGGGATCCCGGTCCAAGAAAAGTACGGAAATAAAGATGCCGGTCCGGGATCCCGGTATTTTCTGCCGGCATGCCTGACATAGACCATCAATATCCCAATCTGTGAGACCGTCAATGCAAATACAATAGGCTATCGTTATGAGAAAACTGACAGCCTAATGCAAGCCAGACATTAGGCTAGAAATGGCCTTTTGACATTATGTATATGGGACCTCGGTCCAAAAAAAGTACGGAAATGTCCTCTCGGGCCAATAAAGATGCCGGTCCGGGACCCCGGTATTTTCTGCCGGCATGCCTGACATAGACCATCAATATCCCAATCTGTGAGACCGTCAATGCAAATACAATAGGCTATCGTTATGGAAAAACTGACAGCCTAATACAAGCCAGACATTAGGCTAGAAATGGCCTTTTGACAATATGTATATGGGACCTCGGTCCAAAAAAAGTACGGAAATGGCATTTTCTGCCGGCATGCCTGACACAGACCATCAATATCCCAATCCGTGAGACCGTCCATTCATGCCAAACAATTGTTGGTACTACACTAAGTACTAAGACGGGCGATTTGATGCCACACACACTCCATCTTCAATGATGACTTAACACTATACAAGTAAATCGTGCGACAAGCATGCGTGTGTATGTCCGGCTTAAGTGTGGCAGCAAACCTGAACGTTTTAGTTCTTTAATGGAACATGGAAACTAAAAAAGTGGAAAGGGTAAAGAAGCAAAATGGTACCTAGTCCTTTTAAAAAAATAATATAAAATATGAAGAAAATCCTGCTTTCTAAAAATAAAAGAAGGGCAACAAAAAACTTCGATTTTACCTTTTTTAAGAGCTCTACGGTTGTTACCTATATTTTTGGGTTGCGTTATAAAGTTTTGGATTGTCCAACAGCAATTTTAAATAAAAAGTAATAACAGCTGGGAAACTAAGTTGTTATATAAATATCTGTCAGAAAATGGTGACAGGCCTTTTATCTACTACCCGGTCAAAAAAATTTCCAAATCTTACTCAGTGGGCCAACAATAGGCTTTCTACAAACTTCGGGGGAGTGACTGCGGATCATTATAGGGCCTTTGCTTAAAAAATGAGCCGGGGTATCAACCAAAAGGCTTTTACTAGCAAAATGTGGCCCAATCATCCCCTGGAGTGTCCTTCACTGGGCCGGACTTTTCCCGTAGCAAGCATGTTTACTGGCTAGTCGCTGTTGTACGGCGTATCCGTTTTGCACCCTTTTTACGTGCATGTTTATGGCGTTCGACAAGGAACAAGCACTCTTTTTATATGGAACTTTGGCCCAAATGCACCGTAAAGATATTCGGATTAGTTTAGCTAATCCACGCTTCCTCTTTTTTCATTTATATGGGATCAAGAGAGAAAAAGAATGGATTAGATAGCCAATCGTGATTAAATGCCCACGGTGCATTTAGGGGTTAGACACATGTAATTGCCAGAAAACATTAAACCCATTGCGGACTTCGATTCAAAATATGACATAAATAGGTCTGTGGTGTGGCTGTCTTAGGGTTTGTTTGGAAATTGCCTCAAGTCTCTATTTATCTCAAAAATAGACGTATCTTCTGACCATTCACTGTCCATGGCGTGGCGGCCACAACCCCCGAGTGTAATAAATAACAAAAGATCGTAAGTTTTAGTATTAACTTTAACAAAAGAAAATGGAATTTGAAGCGTCTAGTCGGCACCTAATAACACCGGTGGAAACGCCCCTGTAATTATAGGTCGCCTCTAAAGGTGTATGGTGACGATACTGAAACGAATAGGTATTATATACTTATATAGAGTTTCTCACCGTTATCGGATTAGGAAAAGTCTTCACGGAAATACTTGACCAGCAAACAAAGTTAAAGCACAGTTTACTTATGCTATAATATTAGATTATATCACTCTGTGGTTGAAGTCCAAATGGTTACAAATGAAACATGTAACTTTCCCACACAATTCGCCTAAGTTACATATTCAAAAAAAAAATATATAAACTTTAAACTATATATTTTTGAGATAGAGATACCCCCAGCTGTAATTAAATAGAAAAATTAAAATTCTTGACATAGCTATTTTTTGAGGGGGCATTTTTGGGAGCAATCCTATTTTTTTTTGTGCGATCTCCTGTTTTTAATACATAATTTGAAATCCTTATAAAACTTGCTGTTTAAAGATGGGATCATAGGGTTCGAATATTTAGTTTTCGAAATACCTGCAATCAAAGTCTTAAAACTTCAATTTTTAAAAGCGATTATCTCACAAACTAAATAAGATACATCATCATTTTAAAGGATTTTTTAAGGAGAATTCAAAAATGATACCAATGCTTAATTTAAAAATTTTTGCTATTTGTAGATTCTCTCAAAAAAACTCATTAATGAGATCACACGTCATAGACTATCTTATTTAGTTTCTGAGATAATCGCTTTCCAAAATTGAAATTTTAAGACTTTGATTACAGATATCTTGAGAACTAGATATGCGTATTCTATGATATATCTCTAAAAAGTAGGAGCTCGCACAAAAAAATTAGGAATTCCTCCAAAAATGTCACTTCAAAAAATAGCTACATCAAAGATTTTTATTTTTATATGTAATTAAAGCCAGGGGTATGTGTATTATTTAAAAAATATACAGTTCAAAATGTATATATTTATGCTAACTGTACCCATCGATATACTAGTTAATACGTCGATGGACTTTCGATTCCAGAAAAAAAAAACCTTGAAAAAAAAACTCTGGAAAAAAACCAAGAAAAAATTATCATAACAATCCCAAACCGAACGCAATTCAACTCAAGTTAAACCAACCCCAAATAATAGAGACATAAACAGTATTTAAAATCATCAGGTGTCTTAATTGCCATGGACCACTATTGCTATCTCGGTAACTATAACAACTACAAGGTTGGTCAAATTAGACAAAATATGCAGTTTTTGGGGACATTGAAAATCTGGTTTTAGATTAAAAAAATATGGGGGTTTTTCGAAAAATTGCAGAAAACTATCTTATCAAATACCTCAAAAAGTATAATTTTTACAAAAAATTCGTAAAGGAAAAATTTTTTTGGATTTTTGACGTTCTTCAATTTGGTATTTTTTAAGAAAATTTGTTACGTCTAGTTTTCGAGATATTAACATCAACTTACTTTTTTTAAATACGGACCTGTATTTTTTATTCCATTTTTTAAAATCTCCCTTTTTTATGATTTTAACGATGTATCACATGTCCATATTTATTTGCATTTTAATGGCAAAAAATGGTTATTTATGTTTTTTCGCACTTTTGCCGTTTTATCAAAGGTGGCTTAGAAAGCAAAAAAAAAACAATTGCTTATAAAAGCCTATGTTGCCTAATACATCTGTCAAGGTAACTTTAAATCAACATGGCAGCGTTTTCAGAAGGTGAAAAATTAGATTTAATTTTTTGTTATGCAAGAGCGCTCCAAATGTATCAAAAGGTAATTATGCAGTATACGGTTTTCTGCCATTTTTGATTTTTTTTGAAAAATTCTTTATGGGGGCACCTTCTAGGGTCCCTAGGACCTCAAATCCGCCTGCGCCCGATTTTTTTTTTACGAGAAAAAAGGGTGCCCAGGGGGGGGTTGTAATGTGTTTTTTTAATTGTTTTGGGTTGGTTTGGGTTGTTTTAGTGAAAAAAAAATTAAAAAAAAATAAAAAAAAACCAACCGGCGCAGACGGATTTGGGGTCCTAGGGACCCTAGAAGGTGTCCCCATAAAGAATTTTTCAAAAAAAAAATCAAAAATGGCAGAAAACCGTATACTGCATAATTACCTATCAAAATTCGTACCCCGAAAGGCGCGTACGAAATCGAAAAATTAATTTACAAGGCTAGAGCGAAATTTGCTACTACACGGATTGAGTACGGTGTAAACGGTGTTGCACGGATCATTTGAAAATCCTTTCAAACGGGGAGCACCCGGCAGAGGACGGGGAAGATGAAACAAATATGAATAGAGATTTTGAGAGAAATTGAAAAAGGAAGTTTAGTTTTAAAAAATGTGTTCAAATAATAATAAATACTGTTAAATAAGTTTAATTTAATTAAATGGTAAAAAGTTTAAATATTTAAAAAGTTATTAATAAATAGTTTTTTTCATTAGACGCTGCATCAGTCTGTTTATGTTATTAAAACAGGCAATTGTTTTATCGGTCGTCTAAGCCACCTCTGACGTTCAATTTTTTTTTAAACCCAATAAAACTTAAAATTTTATTTTTTTATTATTAAACCTCAAACAAATATGGACATGTGATACATTGCTAAAATCAGAAAAAAAAGTTCTTTGAAAAAATGGAATAAAAAATACAGGCCCGTATTTAAAAAAAAATGAAGAACGTTAAACATGCAAAAAAATTTTCCTTTACAAATTTTTTGTAAAAATTATACTTTTTGAGACATTTGATAAAATAGATTTCAGCAATTTTTCGAAAAACCCCCGTATCTCGGGATAGAATACATTTTTTTTTATTTTGATCAACCTTGTAGTTCTTATAGTTACCGAGATAGTAATAGTGGCCCATGGCAATTAAGACACCCTGTATATGTGCAAACACGATAACATCTGCTTCGTATGTTACGTGAAACTATCGATCCGGTACAAGTATCGTAATCCGTGACGCATCCAAACCAATTTATCTATTCTTTGGCCCAAATTTGTGATCTATGGTCTCATTCAAAATATTTGGTCGGTTGATTGCGATATATGTTTTACGTATGCATTTAGGCGGTGATTTATATCTTTTTTTGATAGGTCACTTATCTGCTTCCGATACGTATACGTATAGGGATAAGTGTTGAATTTTATGATGTTGCTTTATTTTCACGTATTTTAACTTTTTCTTAAAATATAAAAAACAATTTTTCAGCTGGGGATTTTTCTTGTGGAATTTTTTTTCGGGGTTTTTTCCTTTTTTTTCCGGGGATTTTTTTCCGTTTATCAAAGTTACCTTCTTCATTTGGTATTACCCAAAAATATGCATCGGAAATAGAAAACTTCTTCAACATATCAGGGCTTACAGATAAACATAATTATGCCGTGCATCCTAAGCAATTTGAAAAAACCAAAAGCAACTGACTTGTTTAAACAATGGAGTTAAAGTCCAAAGTATTATTTTCTTCACTTGGTGTTAGCCATATAACTGTGAGATACTATAACGGCCCTGTAAATAAAATCTATATGTTTGTGGCGGATTCATAATGTCGAAACTACTTTTTTTGGGTTTTTCGCCACTAAGTTAAGGAAGTTTTTTCAAAAATATGTTAAAACCCACTGCGTAAATTCCTAAAGAAAAAAAATTTGTTCGTTTGTCAGTGGTGTTTAAATAAGATAAAAAATTTGCCTACACACACGCAAATCCTAACTAGAATCTAAGTACTTATCTGACGTTTCGGCAGAAATTCTACTGCCGTTATCAAAGAATTTTATCCTTTTCAAAAACTTATTTGGTTTTTTATTTAAATTTATTTAAACACTTATCAAAACCAAATTTCGACTTATATATAACCTCGTCTGGTATGACAACAGACAGATATTTTAAAAAAGAATCGAAAAAAGTTTTTGAAAAGGATAAAATGCTTTGATAACGGCAGTAGAATTTCTGCCGAAACGTCAGATAAGTACTTAGATTCTAGTTAGGATTTGCGTGTGTGTAGGCAAATTTTTTATCTTATTTAAACACCACTGACAAACGAACAAATTTTTTTTTCTTTAGGAATTTACGCAATGGGTTTTAACATATTTTTGAAAAAAATTCCTTAACTTAGTGGCGAAAAACCCAAAAAAAAGTAGTTTCGACATAACGGCCCTGGGCCCTGCATTTTCCGAAAAGAAAGCCGGAGCGATAATAACTCCTAATTAAGTTGCAGAGTGGGCGCGAACACACTGCGTCAGGCATGCGCTGTAGAATTGTCCCCTCCAGGGTCAGCCCTGATTTCTACAATATTTTGTTTGTTTTTCAAAGTTATTATTGTTACACATTTTGCGATTCTTGGGCCATTATAGTATCTCATAGTTATATGGTGTTACATACCATATAACTATAAGATACTATAAAGGCTCTGCACGTGTATTTTCCCTTTGATAAACAGCGTTTTCTTTTTCGATAAGCTTTCCAACAAGCGGGGTCTTCACGTTTGAAAAAAAAAGTTGTATGTGAATAGACCCCTTTCTGAGGGTCCGTTCACAAAAAAATTTTGCAGAAAATTTTAGCTGCTAAAAATCTTAATTGACGTGTTTTTGGATTTTTTAAAAAACAATTTTTTAACCCGCTACCGCCAATATTCCATTTAAAGTCTCCACCTTGTATACCTAATACTTTAAAAAATTCCATGATTTCGCAGATAAACTCGTCAAGATTATACCCCGAGACCTAGATTTTTGCTCGATCAAGGCGCTTTTTTTTAAACTTTTTGCTTTGGTTCTGAGCCTGCTAGACAAATATTGACAAAAACTTTTTTATTTTTTTTTACCGATCCCGTAGAGCTTTATAATTTTATAAAAAATTAAAATAAAATTTTAAATTTTTTGGCTAAATAGTTTTTTTTGAACACCTTGTATGTACCTATGTAAAACGTAACTATCAAACTACGCGCTGATTTTTTTTCTACAAATCCTAATTAATTGAACACTCAGATTTACAGCCAGTAATAAACCCACAAAATCGAGACCCTATATACATAACCCCTCCCATAAAGAGGGAGCCTCTCCCCCCTGATGTTGCTTTCAGTTGCTTGCAGTTCGGAAATATGACGGTTCGGTTGGGAAATTGAAGTACTTTTTTCAAAATATTTTGTATTTCTAATTTCTTCAAACAGCAATAAAAAAAATCCCAAAGCCCCCCCCCCCCAATCAAATGTCTTCGGATTGCCGGTGACCCTTCCCCCCAAATTTCGACTTATATATAACCTCGTCTGGTATTTATGTCTGATTTTGTTATTATTACTTTTATTTTGTGAAATTTGTATCGTTGTGGATTTACCTGGCCGATAATATAATCACAAGTGTTAATTTCACGCGAGATTCACACGCAAACCGCCTAACTATCCAGAAAAGTGCCTAATTTATTCTTTGTTTTTGTTAAGGCGTCAATCCTACACTTTTGACTGAACTTTTTAAACCTCTTAATTTTTTATATTACCCTCCACTCTACTTTTAGAGTCCAATTTTTCAATAGTGAGAATCCCAGAGTGGGATAAATCCATAAAGGTATAACTTAAAACGTCTTTGGATAAATCCGTATATAACCCGAGTACAACAACTGTTATACTCGGGTATAACTATGAGATAGTATATTGGCAAAATGTGTAACAATAAGAAAATAATTATCTAGAGGGGGTTGGTTGTTTACACCGTATTTTCAATTGAAACGAAGCTTTTGTATTGAGTGCAGTTTTTTATTAAATTAGGTTGAGCGCTTTCGCCATTGCGGCATCATCAGAACCTTTTTTTTATTTTTGTAGTTTTCCAAACATGTTAGTCAACTTATGTCTAAAAGGAGCAGTCTAGGACAAACACAATTAATACTAAAATTTTAAATAATTTTTTTTTATACCTTCATCAAAAACATGATTTTAGTAACTGTCTGCAGATAACTAAAACATGGCTTTTTTGGTTACCGATGCAAAAAAACTTTTTTTTTGATCGCGGGTGCAACAAAAGATTTCTATCCGTTTTCTACCCAAAGTTAAAGAGAAATGGTGAAAAATAGCAATATTGAAAAAATCTAATTATTCTTGCCTAAGAATTAAGCCATTTCCGACAGTTTTCACCAAGGATTTACGAATAAATCATTTAAAAATCTCGTCAAAATATCAAATTGTCAAAGATTAAAATGTGGAAACAATGAACGTTTTAAAAGTATTTTCCTGTTTTTCTTCGATTTTTTGACAAAGGTATTAAAAAAAATAGTGTTTTTAAATACCTTGCTGCGCTCGTTATTTAAACAATCGCTTGTAAAAAAGCACTATTTTAGCCACTAGTTGTGAAAACTACTATTTTGAGCTTTTGTTTCATTTTTCGCTCGCTTTCGAGGCTTGACGTGTTTGTATACGTCCTGGACTGCACCTTTTAGACATAAGTTGACTGTAGCATGTTTGGAAAAACTACAAAAATAAAAAAAAGGTTCTGATGATGCTGCAGTGGCGAATGCGCTCGACCTAATTTAATAAAAAAACTGCATTCAATACAAAAACTTCGTTTCAATCAAAAGAAAATAATGTAAAAATCCGGGTTGGCCATGGGCGAATGACGCACTCTATTTACGCCCAACTTGATTGGGGTTATATTATATAGTTAATGGATCAATCA
This sequence comes from Oxystoma pomonae, assembly GCA_963921995.1. Lineage (NCBI taxonomy): Eukaryota > Metazoa > Arthropoda > Insecta > Coleoptera > Brentidae > Oxystoma > Oxystoma pomonae. Next base: position 102,504,213 of record OY998166.1, on the reverse strand, counting down.
AGGGTTGAACTACTTATACGCTGGAATTAGTTTTAACCCGATCACGATTGATAAATTGCCCCTTAAGATGGGGTATTAATGCGTAATATCCCTTAAAGCATATAAGGTGTCTTCCTGACTATTTTTGGTGAAAATTGAAATAGTCTAGCAATCCAGAAAAATCTGATACAAAAAATAATAATCCAGTACTATTTTGAAATCAAGAATAAGATTTTTTTTTTATTTCTTTTTTGAGACCCTCTTGTAATCACAGACCCTGTATGTATATATCAAAGTCAAGTCTATTAAAAAGTACCGAAAGTTTACAAAATTTGGAATAATTAAATTAAAAAGTGCCTTTGAGGCTTTAAACTGGTCATGTTTCTTAGAGTCTGAAGATATTGATTATATGGCTTCTTTTTTGGTGAATAATTGTCAAAACTTAATACAAATAAATTTTCCTTTAAAAAATATACCTAACAAAGGTCAGCCTGTTATTAATGATGATCTAAGAAAACAGCGACAGATTTTATCGGTTGTCAAAATTCTTAGAGATTCAAAAAATGACGAATCCTACAATAATCTTTATTCCACTCTAAACAAGGATTACAAAAACAATATTAAATCTACCAAGGGGGAAGCCTATAATAGATACATTAAAGAATCAAACAGAAGAGTGAAGGACATATGGGCCTTTGTGAATTACGAACGGGGCAATTTGCCTCATAGTGAGGAGTTGGGTGAGATCTCTGCAGATGAATTTAACTAATACTTTGCATCAGTCGCAGAACAAATTGTAATGTTTTTAGACACGAATAAAAACTTTCAAGAAGATTTCATTAATAAAATTCCTGAAACAAGTGACCTGTTTGATTTTTCGGTGATTAGCGAGAAAGATGTTCATGAATCAATTTCTAACCTAAAAAATACTAGCTCATTTGACGTTTATGATATTAATGCAAAATTCGTTAAAGAAATGCTGTTACAATTGGTAGTACCTCTAAAGCTATTATTTAAGAAATGTATTGAGTCTGGGATCTTCCCCGAATGCTTTAAAATCAGTAGAGTTGTTCCGCTTTTTAAAAAGGGAAACAAAAATTCTTTAGAAAATTACCGACCAATATCCATAGTCCCTATATTTGGAAACGTATTTGAGGTAATTTTAAAAAACCAGTTGGAACAGTATTTTACTGAAAAAAACTAAATGTGGGCCAGTTCGGATTTTCTAAGGGCAAATCAGCCGTACAAGCTGTCTCGAGACTTGTAATGTTATGCGACCTGAGCAAGGCTTTCGATTGCATTTCTCACAGTTTATTGCTTAAAAAATTTTCTAAATACGGCGTTAAAAACAAAAGCTTAAAACTAATTGAGTCTTACGCAAATGAAAGACGGCAGAAGGTCAATGTGGAGTGAGTAGAATCTTCAACGCGTGACATAAACAATGGAGTTCCACAGGGATCAGTATTGGGTCCACTTCTTTTTATTATTTATATAAATGACTTATTTCAATACATGGACCCATTTGGTTGTGTGTGTTATTGTGACGATACGTTCTTAAAATGTAGCGGTAAAGATGAGGTGAGCCTTCTTAATAAAAAAAACCTGCTGATACAAAAAGCGGAATTTTGGTTCACCCAAAATAACTTAAAATTAAATATAGAAAAAACGCAGGATCTCACATTTTCTATAAAACAACATTTAAAAAATAGCAATAATGTTAAGTTATTGGGAATAACTTTAGATGGTGGATTAAGCTGGAGACCTCATATAGCATCAATATCTAGAAAATTAGCTTCTTTAATATTTACTCTTAGGAGACTGAAGACTTTTCTTGAGAGACCCACTCTTTTAACAGCGTATTATGCTGTATTAACTCCCATCTCTCCTATGGTGTTAATCTTTGGGGAAACTCTACTGACTCTTCCATAATATTTAGATTACAAAAAAAGGCAATAAGATGTATTGTCTGTGCCGGTTTTAGAGCTCACTGTAGGCCTTTTTTTAAGGATTTAAAGGTTCTTACTTTACCGTGTTTGTACGTTTTAAACCAGTTGGTTACAATACATGAAAATAAAACATTTTAACCTATCATAACTATTGCACAAAATCAGCAGAACTTATTAGAGCTCGTGGATTTAGACTCGAACTTACTAAAAAAAACTCAGTTGATATTGGACTTTATAATATTTACCTAAAAATATTACAAACTTAGATAAAAAAAATTTTAAACTTAAAGTTAGGAGTATCCTGGCGAGTCGAGCATTCTACTCTGTACAGGAATACAAATCCTTTATGAAGACTTATAGAAATTAAGTTTTCTGTTTTTCCTTTTTTTTAGCAGTGTTTGTTAGTTTTACTACAAGTGTATTTCGTTTGTTATATACTTAAGTGTTTTTTGTTATTTATTCAATTGTTTTTTAACTTTTCTATGTTATATATTTTTCTCTCTTTGTCTGACTTGCTACAATTGTATTTGTGTACAAAACGTGGTTAAATAAAATTCTTGATTCTTGATTCTAGCATTGTTTAGAGAGAGAGGCACCTTCTTGCCTTGTATATTCATAAGCGTCGGAAAATTTAAAAAAAAATGAGTTGTTTCCTTTTTTCAAATATGTGTATTTAATTGAATAAAATAACATTACCGAAAAATGTCAGTTTCGGTGACTTTGAAGGGGTTGTTGCATCTCTTTTTCTTTGATAATAGTTAGTCTGGTTAGGAGTTTTAAGAACAAAAATGTATAATCTTTAAAACATAGATTTTTGTTTTCGATACATCGCCAATTGCCATTTACCGTAAAAAGTAAAATCTATGTAGCTATTTTTGGAAAATATTCTAAAAATCTCAAATAGCAACTCCCTATTTTGACTTCATATTTGAATTCTCGATGAAATTCTTTTTCCAATGGTACCCCATATCATAAGGTGACTTTACTAGTTTTCGAGATATTGGCTTTTAAAATGTCAAAAATTAAATTTTTAAAAGACCATATCTTAGAAAATAAAGAAAATATTGTGTTCAATATCGATTTTAGGGTTTTTTACGAGGAAATAAAAAATTTGACCTTCTACTTCATATTTTTGGAATAATATCGTCAAAATCACTTCAAATTAATAAACTGTAAATAGGAACGTGCAAACGTCAAACTGTTGTCATTTTTATTTGCACTGAAAAAACCCTCAGAATCTAAACACAATAGAGATATTTTCTTTACTTTTTAAGATATGGGACTTCCAAAATTAAATTTTTGACATTTTGAGAGCCTATCTCGAAATTTAGTAAAGCTTACTCTATGATATGGGGTACCGTTGGAAAGAGAATGTCAGCGAGAATTCAAATATGAAGTAAAAATAGGTTGTTGCTATTTGAGATTTTCAGAATATTTTCCAAAAATAGCCCCCCAGAAAAGGGCTACATAGGGGATTTTACTTTTTACAGTAAATGGTAGTAGTAGAAAACAAAAATCTGTGTTTTAAAGATTATATATTTTTGTTCTTAAAACCCCTCTTTAGACCTACGGCAGGGTCTCTACCTTGAGCCAGGTGAGCGAAACCAAGTAAGTCATATTACTATTATTATGCCCGTGTGCACCACTTCCCCTTACTTCTTTTACTTGTTCAAGTGCCGCTTGAACTGAGGGCGACCCTTGAGATTTACTTGGTTTGCAAAGGTTCCGAATATGTTCCGCTTGGAAAAAGTAAGGAAATTATTGGCAACGTGGCAGTTATCTGCAATTTTTTGGGTTTTTTGTGTGGTGATCATGATTATTACATGTCAGCTGTCAAAGAAAACACGTAAAATTTGAGGTTGTTTTAAAAAAATAAATTTTATTGATGATTTATGATTGTATGGAGGAAAAGGCAAATAAAACTACTATAATTGGTTAACTATAAAACCTGACTATTTATTTAGTATATGTTTTCACATCGTAATCAATACGTATTGAAAAGATTGTCTTTTTTTCTTTCATAGAGCATGTTCTCTGTTCCGATAAAGAGCGTTACATATGAACAACAAGATGCTTCATTTTCGATACGTATTGAATACGATGTGAAAACCTACTATAGTCCAAGTTTTTGATGAGGGTACTGACGTAATTTTTTTGGATCTCTATTTGGTACATTGTTTTAGACAGCGACAATAAACACGTAAAAAAAAGCCATGTCGTTGATTGTTTCAACCGTTATTTCAAATTGACAACAACAAATTATTTGATATGCAAACTGTTGACAACAAAGAAATACGTTTTTAGAGGCAAAAATGACGTCAGTGCGTCAAAAAATTGGACTATAATTATTACACCACCAGACCAACCCAACCCATTTTTCAGTTTCTTTACAACGAATTTGCAAAAAAAAGATGAATTATCCGCTTAGAGAAAAAAACATAATTTTTTTTGGACATTCTTCTTTGTAAAAGGTATCTTCATCAAATTTTTTGAAAAATCCTTCTTGGTAGGTATTACATTAATTACAAAGTCTAATTTTTCATCCACTATTACAATCACAGAAATATTTTAAGGCAACGGAACAGTTTTATAATCTGATTAAATTGATGGCTTTTGTTTAAAAACATAGTCAAAAAAATACCTCACATAACCTAAAAATGCGCTTAAGCCGAAGCAACACCGTTCTTGTTGGCCGAAGTAATTCTACGGCTTATCTTAACTACAGCTTAAGTGCCACTTACATGATATTCCACACCCTTGCAAAACAAAACTAAAGCTTAAGCTCGTCTTACATGTCAAGCCGAACCCGTGCACACGGGCATTAAAGAGTTAATAATAGACCACTAATTTATCGTCACCTTATTTGTTTACATACCAACTGCTAATGTAAATAAAACAGAAAAGAAAACAACAGTTTTTGCAAATTCACTTTCACAAAAAAATTAAAAGCCTAACTATACAAAAAAACGAATTATCACCTACCAGCTGCAGCTTTTGCACAGAAATAAAATTTGCAAAAAATAACCAAGCCGGTCCCATTAAGCCTCCGTAAGTACGTATTTCGGATCGATTATTTTTGGATACGGGAGAAAAATAACCAATTTTACCTACGGTATCACCAATTTTGATGGTCTATTAACGCTCTATTACCTATACTAGCTAAATACCCGCGGCAAATCTTTATCAAAACTTTTTGCTTTGAATGGTCACAAGTTTTTTTTCCGTAAACCGATTTTGATGTACCTAATAAAGCCACCACTTTTTGGTAAAAGTTTCGTTTTAAGAAGAACAAATTCAATTTGTGTTTGTGTCTTGCTCTAAGTTCTGTAATATTTATTTAACTTACGTTTGTCGGTTCATCCTTTTACTTTTTATTACTTTTTTGTCTTATCTTAATTTTCTCTTCTATGGGTAAGCATATAAGTACTCCACCTATCGATTCGTTATACGAGATGTTTTTAAATTTTATCACTTTTATTTAAATTTAATGGAATCTATAGATAAAAATACATAAAGGTATGTCTACTTTTATAGACAAATCATAAATATCAACACAAACTTCAGTGTTTACCTTTTCCTGTGTGGTCTTAATAATTCTTAATAATTAATAACTTATAAAACCATTATTATGTTATATTAAGTCTTTAAAAAAATATATATAATTTATATGATTAAAAACAATTTTATAGTTGATATGTTATTTTACTTACATCCATTTGATTGCCTCTCCCGCGTCCAAAATCCAAATTCCAAAAACTAAAAACACAAAAAACCACCACTGTTTCTTATTCATTGCTGCCATAGTCGTTTTTCCAAAATTTCCATTTTTCATGAGCACAATATCTTCTCTTCTCCTCTTAATTTGCCACTATTTTTAATTTCGTTTTACACGTCACTAAAAACATGTTTATTTATATTCAAAGTTTGTGAAGTACTTGCAACTTTGAAAACTTTTAATGAACTTCACCAAAATTCTACTTTACCACGGATCGAGATTACAGCAAGCTGTGAGATTTTGTTTGTAATCTGGTTATGTGCCTGTGTATAGCGCGACTATGCGCTCACTAGATCGTGCGGTCTAAAGCTTTGAATTTCTCAAAGCTCGAAAGTGGCTTAAACCGTATCGGTAGCTCAAAATTACGGGCGAGGTTGAGGTGGACAGCACTATGGTCAGATATTTTGAGGTAAATGCGTTTCGGCCCCTCGATGATGTTTTAAGCCCATATAGTTTCTCCCTCTAGATATTTAAGAAAAATCTACAACAGCGGCAACGAACGTCTTTTTCCATAGCTTTACCACGGTGCCCATGGAAAACCAAACATCAGAATTACCTGAAACTTTGCACGGTTGTTCATTTTCATATTCTTAACAAAAATATCTCTATATACAGTTCGGACGTAAAAATCCCCCCCCCCCGCTGCCCTTCTTGAAGGGATTGAGGTATCGACCTCAAATAAAAACACTTTTGCTACTTTTTGACGTATTTTTTATAAGCGTCATATTGACGTAAGTCTACAAGGTCACTAACTACTTTAAAATTTTAAATAGAAAGGGGGTCGACTGATACCTTGTTTCAAAGGTATTTTAATTCTCTATTTCAAATTTTAACTTTTTTAACAATCGGTCTACGACTTCAGAGTTATGAGTTTTTTCGACTATAGTTTACGCACCTCTCCTTACTTTTGTACGAATTGAGATATCGACTTAAAATAAAAAACATGCTTAATGATAACAATTTTACTTTACTTTTTGATGAATTTTAGATTATTCTCATAATGACTTATTAAGACTATAAGGACACTAACTACTTTAAAATTTTAAATAGAAAGGGAAGTTGAGTGATACCTTGTTTAAAAGGTATTTTAATTCCCTATTTAAAATTTTAATTTTTCAAAAAATCGGTGTATTTCTTACAGAGTTATGAACATTTGTAACTTTAGTTTGCGCACCTCTCCTCTTACTTTTGAACGAATTCAGTTGACTTTAAATAAATTTTTTAAGGTTACTAGCAACTTAAAGTTTTTATTATTGTTGAGTAATACTATACGTAATGCGTAAACTATAGTAAAAAAAACTCATAACTCTGTAAGTCTTAAACCGATTTCTAAAAAAAATAAAATTTTAAATAGGGAATTAAAATACCTTTTAAACAAGGTATCACTCGACTCCCCTTTCTATTTAAAATTTTAAAGTAGTTAGTGACCTTACAGACATACGTCAATATGACGCTTATAAAAGATACGTCAAAAAGTGGTAAAATTGTTATCATTACGCATGTTTTTTATTTAAAGTCGATATCTCAATTGGTTCAAAAGTAAGGTGAGGTGCGTAAACTATAGTCGAAAAAACTTATAACCGATTTTTAAAAAAAAAAAATTTGAAATAGGGAATTAAAATACCTTTTAAACAAGGTATAGCTAGACCCCCCTTTCTATTTAAAATTTTAAAGTAGTTAGTGACCTTATAGACCTACGTCAATATGACGCTTATATAAAATACGTCAAAAAGTAGCAAAAGCCTTATCATTAAACATGGTTTGAATGAAGTGGATACCTTAATCCGTTTAAGAGTTAGGAGGGGGGGGACTTTTTACGTCCGCACTCAAAAAAAAAAAAAAATTGTACTTCAGTGCAAAATGAACTTCTTGAATTTCGATTGCTCACACAGAGGGTGGAACCTCGGAAAAAAACTTTTTTTATTCAAGGGACACACACACACACAATTACGTAGTTTGCACCTGAAGATGATCAGAGATTACACTGATCGAAACGTCGTATATAAATAAAATATAGACAATGGAAGTCCGAAACACAGAGTTAATTTCAACATTTTTTGGCTATATTGGAATTTTTGTAGGACACACATCAATTAGGGATGAGTTTAACTACCAGAATTGAGAGAGGGAATGTGGATCAAGTGATGAATTGAATGAGAAAATGTACTACCAACAAAAACAAAGTCGACGTGTCCCGGGATTTCTCAAAAAGAAAATTTTAATTTAGTTTTTATCCCGAGGTGAAAAGTTTGTAGCCCGTCCGAAGGGAGCAGTAAAACATGATGCAATATTTCTTGCATGGAGATCTTTATTGCATGCAGTATTTTTGGTTTTATTTTTGCCATTTTTAGTCTCTGGGGACCAAAGTGCCAATTTTACTCTCTACTAAGGGACTAAAAGTGTCATTTTTAGTCGCAAGAGACAAAAAGTACCATTTTGGGCCCTCGGGAGGAAAAGTACTATTTTAGTCCCTCATTGGAGGAACTTTTTTAGTTCCTAAAGTGCCAAAATAATTTTTGCATTTGCCCATGCAACCGTGAAACTGAATATCTTGAAAACTATTTGCTAGATTTTTAAAATTTTGACATCTTTCTAAAATCATTTTGAAGACCCTTTACCTTTAAAATAAGGTATTACTTGATTTATTGTCCCTATCTAAATTCTAGTGAATAAACTATCACCACTGGAAAGCAGTGGACATAAAAATTGTCCTCCTTGAATAAAAAAATCACGTTTCGAAATCATATACTCTAAAACATGTTCTATTTTCCTTGTCGAAAACGCCCATTGAAAGTTTTGGTTGGAACATTAGAAAAGCCTTATTTCACCACTAAAAATTTCACCAAGAAAAATTAAACCGACGAAAAAAAATACGCTAAAATTAAGTATAAATTGAAATAATCTTTACATATTACATATAAATAAATCTCTAGAAAAACAATTTCTGTGCATTAAATATTTTTTTAAAATTCTTATTGGTGTTCGCTTGCTAACCAAACGATATAGATAACAAAAAAACGCTTCATTTCATTAAAATCGGTTTAGAGGAACAAAATTAAGTTATGACCATTTAAAGCAACAAAAAAAGAATAAAACCGCAGGCGAAGCTGCGGCGTCTTCAGCTAGTTTTTAATTTTTAATAAAAATAAAATTCATGAAAACCGTTTAGTCCTTTTACCCCCCAGAACGAATTTCTGCTTAATATATATATGTAAAAAACAACAAAGTGAATCTCGTGTCCGCAAATAATAGTACATTATAAACCTAGGGAGTAAAGTGGTACATTTAATCCCGAGGCAAAAAGTTTATAGCCCGACCGAAGGAAGTGTATCGTACTTCCTTCCACGGTATTGACCAACCTCCGGGTCTTCTAGGCATATTTTTATAATAAAACTATATATAGGGTGGGCCACAAAACTCCGCACTTTTTGGATTGGCTATAACTTTTGACATGATTACTCGATTTTAAAATATATTGGCTTTTTGAAAAGATAAAACGTTAGAGTTTTTCGATTCGAGCATGAGCATTCAGATCAGGAAGAATTAGAAAACCAATTTAACGGATACTTTACTGAAGCTGCATCAAACCCTCTCAAAGATAAAGATATCTTGCAACTTGATTTTAACAATACACCAAATTTTGAATGTTGCGAAAACATGTTTTTCAATCCTACAAACGCAGAAGAAATCATTGAAATTTCAAAGACTAAAAAATAAAAATAGCGCAGGAGATGACGAAATACCATCAAATAACCGTAAAAAATGTATACCTCTTAGAGCAGAGCGTATATTTTTAAAGTAATCGTGACAACTGAAATTTATCCAGAATAACTAAAAATGGATCGTCTAATTCCGATTTATGAAAAAGACGATCCCAATAGCTTGGGAAACTATAGGCTAATAGGTTTATTATCCTTTTCTCTAAACTGTTTGAAATTCTTCTTCACAAAAGGCTTCTTAATTTTTTCGTAAGCAATAATCTTTTTATAAACTTTCAAGATCAAGATGTATTTATACCAAATAAATCTACAGATTCAGCAATTTTAGATTTTAATAAAAATATATTATAAACACTAGAGGAAAAGTGTACGGGCTGTGGAATCGTGCTTGACTTATCAAAAGCATTCGACACAATCAGTCACAATATTTTGCTAAAAAAAGTCGAAGCATATGGTGTTTGTGGAACCCCGTTAGATCTTTTTAGATTGGGTGAGATCACGACTGAGGTTCCACAGGGTAGCGTGCTGTGACCACTTTTGTTTGTCATTTATCTAAACGATCTTGATACCATTTTTGAAAATCCCGTTCAAAACACAAATTACGCTGAGGACACAAATGTGGTTCTACCGGTTGAAACAACTGAGCACATTGAGCAAAGGTGTCTAGAAGTACTTCTAACAAGAAAAAAGTGGATGACTCGTAACCAGCTTCTTCTTAGTGAGAAAACAAAAATTATTTTCATAAGTAACAAAACTATAAATTTATTTAGAAATTTCTTGTTCAACAATGAACAGGTAGAATTTGTAAATAGCACTAGGTTTTTGGGTGTTGTAATTGCCAAAAATTTAAATTACTCTGAACATACTCAGAATTTGTGCATAAAACTTAGTAGGGTAGGTTATGCAGTGAGAGTTATGGCAAAACTTCTGGCAAACTCTAATGGTCTTCGGTCTATCTATTATGGAATATGGTATTCTATTGTGGATTATGGGGTAGTAGTAGTCATGCGTAAAATGTTTTTATTTCTCAAAAAAGAATAGTCAGGATTATGTTTGGGTTGAAATTTGGAGAGAGCTGCAGAGGCAGCGTTCGCCAACACAGGTATTTAATCTATCATCTACTGAAAAGACTTCTAACTACGTCTCAATTAGGTACTTTAAATTGCCGGACACACTAAAAAACACAAGTAGCTACAATGCTTTTAGAAAAACTGCTTTTGTGCACATTTGTAATATTGAGCCCTATACTTTGAAGGAATATCTAAACTATACCACTAATTGCTAGTCACAGTCATCGTAATATTTTCCGATTTTATTATTTTTTCATTACTTTTTTGTTTCCTGCATTTTGTTAATTTTTTTCTGTTTATATATATTTTAATATTTTAAAACCAAATTGTGTATGTTTGTTTGTAATCCACTTGCCCTTACGTGTGTTTTGTGCTATTTTAGTGTCAATTTTGATTTAATTTTTGTATTTTTGTGTCTTGACTACAATTTACCAACTGTTTTCTCTTGTTTTCCTTTTTTATTTTACTTTTATTTTATTATATTATACATTAATATTTATACATATATTTGTAAAATAATCTCATTTTCGAAATTTTAAAATTTATAACTTTTAAAAACTATAAAATATGGTAATAAAGTCTATTCCATTCTATTCTATTCTATACACTATTTTTAATATGACCGCAAAAACGTAAAAAAAAATGGGCATGTTTTTCCTTGCTTCGCAGTATTAGTGGCTGTGTAAGATTTGACAGATAACTAGTGTAGTGAGGAAAATAAGTTACCCCAAAGTACCAGCCCATGAGTGTTTTAGTATTTTCTAATTAGGTGATGCCCCTAGAGAGTAAAATGATACTGAAGATTAATTTTTATTTTATTGCGGACGCGAAATTCACTTTTCTAATTTTTTTTTATATAGATATATCTGTAGACCCAAAGAAAAACACTAAATTTAAATAAAAAAAGGTGTTTGGCAATCAACATGTTTTAAAAAGGTGGTGAATTTTTGCTCCATAGACTCCTTCATTTCGACCCCAGATGGATATTTTTTCTTTTTTATAAACGATTGAAAACGGTTTCTAATAAGATTTATTTCTTCCACAGACTAAGCTAAAAAATTAGGATATTAATAATTACTTATAATAAAAGCATTTTTTTAATAATTTTTTTTGTCAATAGAAATATGAAACAGAAATAATCACTCGAAAAAAATATATACTTAACTCGAAGTTTGTTAATTTTGCAAAAGTTGGTGGTCAAACACAAATTTTTGGTGAGAAATATAGAAATATTTAAAACTGAGGATTTTGCGGAAGCGTGAAGTTGCTCCCCGCAGAGCGAGTTTTAAAAAAACTAAGGGGGTTATGGACTAAAATTTTTGGTGAGCAGATTTGAAAAGGTAGTCAAACGTATGGAGTATTTAAAGTTTGGAATTATTTAAAATGTTTATTGTGGGGGTGAAGTTGACCCTCGTAAAATCATTTTTAATTTTGTAAAAAATAGGGGGTGGGCAAAAAAATCTAAAGGGTGGGCAATCACGGGCACGAAGTGATTAATCATTCCCTAAAGTTTTTTTCTAAATTTTACTTTTGGGGTCAGCGTAAAGTTGGCGGCAAAGTTACGGTAAGGTTAGGTTTTATTGGCCGGTATGGACGAGTCAAAAAACTAAGGTCGAAAACATAAAAAATGTGTAGATAATAATAATTTTTAAGAAACATTTTGAGCGGAAAACTGTAATGAGGCATAATTAATTATTCGAGATACAATTTTTTAGCAAATTCTAAAAAAATGTAATTAGTTAGCCAATCTGTAAAGGATATTTTTATTCATATTTGAACTTGTTTTAATTAAAAGGTATTATTAACCCTTATTGTTTAGTTAAAATATGTTTAAATTATGAAATTGGACAATTTGGCAACAAGTTTTAAAAATTTGCTCAAGGAGGGAAGAAGAACCGCTGCATATCTTTAAGAGAGCGACACTAGCGCCAACGGCGAAACCCTACACTAGGGCCCCCTTTTTCTACATATTTATGGTCAATCTACCTTCCAGGCAAATTTTCGCGTATGAACTCGGGTGAACTCATAAAATTAAATGAACACAAAATTACATGGGGTTCCTTGTGCCCTCCGATTTCGGAGGGCAGTCCGTTATATATGAGGGAAGTGCGCCGCATTTATATGTATTTTGGAGGGAGGTTTGCCTATTTATACATATATGTATATAGGTATATATATATATATATATACATATTATTTTACCCTTGATTTTAGCATTAAAAATAAAAACTTTCAACAAAAATTGAACCGACTTAAAAAAAATACAGTAAGAAGTAAAAATTGGAATAATTTTACATACAAATAAAAATGATTTTTTACTTTTTATGTATTTTTTTTCCGGTACTTTGTTAAGTTTTTATTTTTCTCCGCCACGCTTTCGCTATAAACTTTGAGACGTTTTTTTTTACAAGAGAATGATCAATTTCTTTCTCCGGAAACGTAGGTAATTAGAAATTAAATAAAACATAATCGTTTTTGTTAGCTTTAGAATCTTTTGTGTACCTTCATGTAATACCTATTATCCGTCCAAAACTGGCTTTTGAACAAAGATTATTAAACTTAACAGACCCATAAATTGTTCGTTCTTTGGGCAGTCCAGCCAATTTCCTTGGGTACTAATTAGTAAAACCGTAGATAGAGGAAATACCGAAGATAGGTAACCTTACGGGCTAAAATGTTAGCAAAAATTTCGTTCGTGGATAACTCCCCAGAGCGCGCATAGTCGCTTTTGGACAACTCGACTGTCATCAACCCAGTGCATTTCGCCGCAGCGAAATCTGTAAGCATAGAAGACATAATCAATTTTCCTTTGCAATCTGTAATAACTCTCCAATGTTTCACTTGACTTCGTATAGGTGGCGCTATTAACTTAGCATTAACATTCCTCCTGCGCTAGATAGTGTAGAAATTAGAAATATCACTGCCATTGTTTAGATTTGGTGGAAATCGAACCGTATATCATTGAAATCAACTTTTTATGACGACATAGAAAATATTCTTCTTGTTCCTATCAGTACTTTTTTAGTGTTAGAAAAAAAAAGAAAATTATCTTGTTGATTTTCTGATTTTTGAAACAAAAACAGTTTTATTCTTGTGATTTATTAACGCTTTATTAACGTTTTATTTTTCACATATTCCTAATCAAAAAGAAACAAAATGCAAAATGTATAGGATGTGCCAGAAAAAAAACCGGTCCGATTTTAATAATATTAAGCTTTTTAAAAAGCCAAAGCTTCAAAATTTATAGGACCAATTTCAAACTCGACATTTCCTAAAAATCCAAGACGGCGAACCAATTTGAAAAATAGGTATTTTTAACCCCCCGTAGATATTTTTTTGTGTGGGAAACTGTAATAAATCTGAAACATCGGTTACGAAGCCACATTCTTTCGAAGCACATCGATGAAACATTTTAAAAATTCGGACAAGAAATAAGATTGAATAAAGTGTCTCAGAAAGTTTTTTCTAGGGGGGGGGGTGAAATTTGGCTACTTTTTAAATAGGCCCGCCATCTTGGATTTTTACTAAATGTTAGTTTTTTCATTAGTTCTATAAATTTTGAAGCTTGTGCCTTTTAAAAAGTTTAAACTTATTAAAATCGATCAATTTTTGAAAAAGTTATTGCTATTTAAACAAGTAGATTTTTTCTTAATAAGCATGATAGGTACTCCGGTCTATTTAAAAATTGCAAACTTCCTTATTTCTTGTCCGAATTTTTAAAATGATATATATTTATTCTTCTTCGCTTTCGCTTTAAATTAATGTGACTTCGTAACCGATGTTTCAGATTTATTACAGTGTCGCACACAAAAAAATATCTAGGGGGGTTAAAAATGCCTATTTTTTAAATAGGTCCACCATCTTGGATTTTTAGGAAATGTCAAGTTTGACATTCGTCTTGTAAATTTTGAAACCTTAGATTTCCAAAAAGTTTTATTTATATTTAGTATTTTAAAATTGGACAATTTCCTGCTTAGTTATAATCATTTTAAAAAGTGCAGTTGTTTTTTGGCACACCCTATATAATTTTTTCGCAACCTTTCCATTTCTAGCATGCCTTATTATTACAAGGTTTCTTTCCTGTCAATTTTGTACAAGTTCTCTCCCAATTAACTCTGCATAAAAGTCCCAATATAAAAGAAGTTCTGAATTTACCTCCTTTACACCCCTCACACTCACACCCCCCACTTCCGATTTTTTTTCATAAAATTGTATTGTCACTAAAACCGCATGTTTGTATCTGTTTTCATTACAAAGTTCTGAATTTACGCCCTTTACACTCCTCACCCACCCTCTACCTCCGTTTTTTTTCATAAAATTATATTGTCACCAGATCAAATCATAAATCTGAAAACCGCACTTTTGTATTTGTTTTCATTACAAAGCTCTGAATTTATCCTTTTTACACTCCTTAACTACCCCCCCTACCCCCGATTTTGATTTATAAAATTGTATTGTCACCAGATTCAATAATAAATCTGAAAACCACATGTTCGTATCTGCTTTCATTTCAAAGTTCTGAATTTGCTCCCCTTAGACCACTTTACCCCCTTTACACCCCCCAATCACCCACTACCCCCCCCTTTTTTCATAATATTGTATTGTCATCGGATCTACTTTGCTATGCCAAATTTCATTAAAATCGGTTCACGGGAAGTGTGTCAATGAATTTAGCCCTTTATTTTTAAACCTTAACCACCCCCTACCCACCAATTTTTTTTTCATAATATTGTATTATCATCCGAACTACACTACTGTGCCAAATTTTATTAAAATCGGTTTACGGGAAGTGTGTCAAAAACGAATCGCAAAATTTGATAGTCAGGCAGACTGTAAAGTTAAATATAATCGTTTAATAATAATAAAAACTGTCTTGCTTTACTCAGCATATTCATGAATTTATATTATGATCTCTCTACCAGCTCCCATTCCCTTAGCAACAAGTTCATTCATTTACGCCACTGATAAACCGGTATTCAGCAAAGAATCAAAAACTTGCGATAATTCCCCTTTCATGGCTTGGCTGGCTGTTCGGATACCGTCGGCTTGCGTCGGATATTAGCATGTATCCTCGTTGCCAGGACTACCTATTTATTGCGGTCTCCGCTAGCGCCCTCTAACAGTTACTCGGCAAAACAAAATTTTTGGTTTCCATACTTTCCGCAAGGTAAATGGGGGGCACCACTTGCCTGATCAGGGTTTATAACGAGTGGAAGTGCAACGGACTATTCTCACTTCCACTTATCAGTTACATATCTTAAGTATTTTCTATCTAGGGTAAAACCAAACCTATTAAGAATATTGTTTAAGAATTTATCGTAACGTGCTCATTACAAGATCAAGAAAAGCAATTTTGTAAATGTAGACTTTAGGGCTTTAGGTGCAAAAAACCCGAAAACATGCATTTTGCTCATTCTAACATTTACCTTTATTCCAGAATAAGCTTTTTAAATTCACAGAAATTAATCAAGTAATGTGAAATTTCTCCTTCAAGTACTACCTTCCAAAAAACTACAAAATTTGCCTTTTCGAGGTTGATTTCTTTTTAGAGAATCCTACATGGGCTTATAGGGTAATCGGCAACCCACTATACAAAAAACGTGTATAACTGGTTGTCTGTCACGAAATATAAACAAACACATGACATTTATGGTTTACTAACCTCACAAAAAAAATTCGTGATTCAAAACATGCCGCTTTATTACTTTAGTGTTATTATTTTTATTAGTTAATGATTTGGGTATTAATTAGTGATAATATATTTTAAAATAATAAGCAAGCAAAAATGTCGCTCTATGAAACTGACTTTTGTCCCGAAGAATTAGTACTACCTACAAAAAAATATGAATGTAAGTAAATTCATTGTTTGAAATGATTTCTAAAGTATCGTTTATACAAGGCATAGTCATAGTTTTAGTTCTAATTTTAGTCATAATGCTATCCCTGTCACTGTTTTTTTTTTAAAGAGACAGTGATAGAGGTAGCGTTATGACAAATCAGAACTAAAACTATTACTATGCCTTGTATGAATGATACTTAAATTTAAATAAGTACTGGCGGCAGTGAAATAAAGTCAGAGGGTAAGAGGTATGTGGTAAGACGCAAGGAAAATAAACTATAGCAAACCCTTGCTTCCGTTCATAGTGTTCTGTAAGCAGCCCCGGATGTAGGGTTGAGGCAACGAGCCAGCTGCCTCCGGCGACCGTTTTAGAAGGGCGGCCAAATGGCTTCAATAAAACCCCAAATTACCCAGAAAAAAGGGTAATTATGCAGTATACAGTTTTCTACCATTTTTGATTTTGGAGGGGGATGTAATGTGTTTTTTTGATTGTTTTAGGTTGGGTTGGATTAGGTTGGGTTGGACTGTGTTGGATTGGGTTGTAAGGGTAATTATGCAGTATACGGTTTATGCCATTTTTTATTTTTTATGAAAAATTCTTTATGGGGGCACCTACTAGGGTCCCTAGGACCCCAAATCCGCCTCCGCCCGATTTTTTTTTATAGAGAAAAAAGGGTGCCTGGAGGGGGTTGTAATGTGGTTTTTTGATTGTTTTGGGTTGGGTTGGACTGTGTTGGATTGGGTTGTTTTAGTGAAAAAAAATTAAAAAAAAAACAAAAAAAATAAAAAAAAACAACGGGCGCAGGTGGATTTGGGGTCCTAGGGACCCTAGTAGGTGCCCCCATAAAGAATTTTTCATAAAAAATCAAAAATGGCAGAAAACCGTATACTGCATAATTACCAAAAAAAATATTAAACCCCCCTCAGCAGCCAACTGAACCCACTTTGTTAAAAATATTTCATCAAAAATGTAACAATGCCAATATTTTGGAAGAATATTTGGCTTATTCTTCAAAAAAAACTTGCCTGAGGTGTAAGAAATATTGTTACAATTTTAGTATAATTTTAAACAATTTTTGTCAACAGCATTCAAAAAGTGTTAGTATAATTTTATTAAAATTTTCGCACGCATCGCATTTACGCCATGATTTTGCGATCAATCCTAGCATTAAGAATATATCTTGTACCAACCCAAGCCACTTTGTTTAAAATAGTCTACAAAAAACATAAAAGAGATAAAATGTTTTGCATATAATCTAAAAATTTTTCCTGCAGATTTTAAGCAGTATTTTCAATCATTATTTAAAATGTGTCGAAAATGGCGTTTCTTGTGTAATTTTTTCCAAGTTTTTGTATTCAGCACATTTAGGGAGTGATTTTGACAACAAATCTAGAATTTTAAACATTTTCATAGTGGTTGTGGTAATTACTGCATCTGCGTAATAGCTAAATGTCATTTCGTTGTGGTAATTGACCACTACCACTGCCGTAAGCTATTTTTTTTGGCACAATGAATTTTAAAAATAATAAAATGTTACCAGGTTCCAACATATAAAACACTTATTTTGTAAAATAAAGCCCAATTTTGTGTTTTTTTTTCATCTCTAAATTTTTTTACGAGTGGCAGTTTCTAATGTGTTCCAAAAACTCTGGTAAAATCGATGCATGGTAGTGGTTGTTAAACACTACCACAGCGGCTGTCAAAGTTGTCAAAATTTTAAGCAGTCCCAAATTTCCCTATTATTCAATCAAACCACATTTGAACTCAACTCAAAAGTGGCAACCTCCTATGTGTTAATAGTAAAGGCAGTATATTTCACAAATTTTTTTGTTTAAAATGGCAAACTAAGATTTTGATTATTAACTAGCTGAAGACCCCGCAGCTCGTTTTTCTTGCTTTAAATGATCACAACTTTTTTTGTGAACCGATTTTTATAAAATAAAGTCTATATCCTGCCCAGGACCCCAAGGAATCCAGTACTGAAATTCCCATCAAAATACATTTAGTAGCTTCAACTGCTAGGTACAATCCTATGACTCCCTGATGATTCCTCATAAGGATGAAACAAGTCTTTAGGTGTCTGGATTCTTCATTAGACATTGGAGGCCTGGTCGTAATGAAGTGAGAAACAAAAGCGATTTGTCTGATATGCCATGAGTGTTACTTTAATTTTTATTTGCGGACACAAGATTCACTTTGTTGTTTTTTATACATTTAGTAGTTTTTGCGTGATGCTGGAATAAACGGACAAACATACAGACAAAAATTTCGAAAATTGAATTTTTGGTATTTGTATGCTTTGATTAGAAGCCGACACAAATATTTAAAAAAAATATTTATTGTACAGAAATAGTCTATCTGGAGAATTATTATAGGTATGGATTTATTGTGAATGGATAACTAAAATAATGCTTTGGTCAGGGGCGGCATCCAAAAAAATTGCCTCAGGCTGCCGACATCCTAGGGCCAAACTGCTGTAGGCTGTATGAGCAGCATGCATTTTTGCTATAGTTAATTTTACCTCATACCACTTACCTACGGAACTTTGGATCTGCTAAGGCATTAAAAAGTTAAAACGAATTATATTTCCTATAATATTCCCATCATGATCATAGTTCAGCTCTATAAGTATACAGTGTGTCTGAGAGTGTGTCCATTATTTAAAATTTTTTATCTTATTTAGGAGTTGCAACAGTATAAAATCCCAGTCCAATCAGGTCCCAGTGCCCACTTTATTTGATTTGGTCTAATTGTAGCGGTCATGTGATCATATCATATTTTCTAAAAAATTGCTGTATTTTATTAGATTACTATTCAGCTTTTCTAAGAATTTTAAATATATGTACATACAGAAATGGTTAAATAAAAAGTATTGTCTTTTTCTTTTTAGATTTGGACCACACAGCAGATGTTCAGTAAGTTATTTGCCTCAAATATTTTTATTTTCACTTATATTTAAAGCCACTTTCTGAAAACTTTATATTTTTACAGACTTCATGCCTGGGGTGACAGCCTAAAAGAAGCTTTTGAACAATGTGGCTTGGCCATGTTTGCTTACATGACAGAAATTGAGCATGTAGAAATTAAGAAATGTCACAAAATAGAAGCCAAAGGATATGATTTGGATAACCTTTTATTTCGATTCCTTGACGAGTTACTGTTTTTATTCAGTTGTGAACCATTTTTAATTTGTAACAAACTGGAAATTACAGAGTTTGTGACAGAGGGACTTGCAGAAGGTGAAGATATGAGGCTTGTGTGTAAATGTTATGGGGAAGAGTTTCAACTGGGCAAGCATCCTCAAGGGACAGAAGTTAAAGCAATCACCTACTCGGCAATGCAGATTTTAAATCAACCGGAAAATAAGAAGTTTGAGGTGTATGTCATTATTGACATTTAGAGGTAGGTGTATATTTATGCAAGTTGATCATAAAGGCATGAAAGTGGGAATATAGAAAAGAAATATAAAATTTGGATTTGGTATGTTGTTACATGCACCAGGTTTATGTGTTACTACATGGTCACTTCTATGCCTTTAGAGCTTACTGATGTAAACTCCATGGTACTAGAAGTTGTGATAATATTATTTTGGGCCTAACATTTATTCAATTTGTACTAAATTTTACACAATGAAACTTACTGAGAACTGAAATTTTTTATATTTCTAATTATTTTAAAAATCCCTTGTTGATCTTCTTAAAAAATTGACAACAAAAACAAAAAAAGTGAACATATTGTGAAACTCAAGGTAAGGGTAGCTAGGGGGTATTTAAAACTATTCCTGTGCAAATTTTGCATGTTTGGCTTATTTGTTTGACTAATTTAACTGTTTTAAGCATTAAAATTTTCCCCCATTGCAAACTGATAGTAAAGCGCAAAATAAACCAGTAATTAAATTACAAGAATTATTATAAAGTGTTTTTGTTTTTTATATTAAGCTTCAAACTGTATTTTTTAAATCAAAGTTCTAAATAGAGTTTATCAAAAACTTTAATCTCTAGATTTTTAAGATTTTACAGCCACAGACTTTATTAAATTCTAATAAAAAAAATAACTTTATTATTTATGTCACTATAGTAACAATACTTGCTACAAGAAAAATAAGTTAAATTCAATAAACTACAAAAATTGACACTAAATTATTTTAATCAGACTTCACAGGCTCCTTGATTGGTTACTGTTACTGTTGCTCGCACATCTGTCAACTGATTTGGATCCACATTGCCCTGCTAAAAAACATCATAAATTAATTTTTGTCAGGTTTAAATTAAATTTTTTTCTCTATTCTTGGTAATTCGTTATGGTAAACACGTGTTTCTAAATTAATAAACTTGTTAACTAAGGTTATACTTAAAACTCATTTGTTTGATTAATCTCCAATCCAAAAGTCAAGTAGGAATTGGAATACATAAAATGGAATGCAAAAGGGGGTAAGGGAAGATAATTTTTTAAACTAAAACTAATGCCACAGGCAAAAAGTTAAAAAATTAAAATATTATATCTTAAAATTTTTACTTTCAAAAATACTATTAACTCTATCTTAAAATTTTGGAATTTTGTCAGAAGAGGGTGAACGGCTGATCAAGTGTGGCATATGGTTCAAAATGAAATTTTGCCAAGAATTTAAATTATTTTTGCTGCGTTCTATTTAAAAAGAAATCAAGATTGGGTCAGAGATACTTACCTCAGTATCTTGCTTTCTGCTCATCTCGTAATACTGAAGTTTCTCTTCGGTATAGGCCCTATAACTGGAATTGGCGAGTCCCGCTGCCAGCAAAAGCGGAGTGAACTCCTCGGGCTCTCCGCAGCTGTCACTTTCTTCCGTCGTTTTCCACGAGGCGGCGCTTATGCCGCTGTCTGAGCTAACTTCGTTTTCGTCGACTTTCGATTTGAACACGAAGAAAAACAGGGCTGTTGCACCCTAAAAATGTCGTGAAAATTTATATAATATATTAATAAATATAATTTGTACCATGAAAAATGCGAATTTTCCAAAATTGTCCTGTTTCCATGTTTAAGTCGCCATCTTGTATTTGGTATGAGTTTGACAGATGTCCAATAAGTGGACTTTGATTATAGTGGGGTCAATTTGGGATTTCATGCAGAAAACACGGAGGTCTCTAAGAAAATATGTAGATTTACATTCTAAGGTGTTTCTCGCTAGGGCCTACGTAAAAGATTTTTATTTTTCCTTTATCTAAAATAGCAACTAACTAGCTTTCGAAAAATATATGTGTCAAATTTATATTAATTTTCTTAAATATGCTACTAACTAAAACCAGCTCTTTGGTCCTAAATTGGACGGAAAAAGTCTTAGTTTTAAAACCAGATTTAAATTTAAGACGCCCATTTTCATTTGCACCGTATTTTAAAACCGGATTTAAGATTCGTTAAACCCGGTTTGGTTAACACCTCATTCGGCAAGGCTTAAAAATTCTTAAATCCAGATTTAGCATAAAACTTCAGATTTTTGACGGAAAATGTCAAATTCAATGAGCTGGTTTTTTGTTTTCATATTTTTTGAGTGCGTTGGTAAAGATATTGAATTCTAAAATAGAAAAAGGCCCAACGATCTGTCACGATCATGTGTTGTGGAGGGCAAACAAACGGTTTTCTAAAAGACGCAACGATAATTTCAAGGCAGTGACTAAAGTTACGACAGTCGTAGAGTTACGACAGGCGTTTTTGGGGTTGGGTTGCTTTTTCTGTTTTATGTAGGGTTTACTGGTGTTGTGTTTGAGTCGGGTGGGGTTGGTTTTCTTGTGAAAATGTAGAAAACGAGGATTTCTCGACTGTCGTAATTTTAGATACGTTATAATTTAAAGTGATTTTCTTATTGGTGAAAATGCTTTTTTATTGTAGTCTGTTCTTTTTGGAAAGTGGATAAAAGCGATTTGTTCGCTGATTTTTGGAAGAGAGTCAAAAAAACCGGTTCAAAAAAACGATGTTTGCGCAAAGGTCAACGACCTGTGTTTTGTTTATATTGTTTTGTTTGTATTTATTTAGTTTTTTAAGGGTTTGTAAGAAAAAAATATAATTCGAAAAGTCGCGTGTTTCAAATCTAAAGAATTCTCCTAAAATAATAATCATGCATTCCCAGCAGTTTCCAGTGTTGACAGAGTGTCTGCGTCTTAAAGTTAAATCTGGCCTGGTGCAAACAAATTTTCTTAAATCCGTATCTAGATTTAAGGAATTTGCGGGGCAATTGGACATTAACCTATTAAAATATTTACACTTTTATACGTTTTACATCTTGTATACATGTTTACCTTCGAACAGCGGTGAACAGAGAACTGTGGTACGTACCATAAAAAACGTGGATGCAGCCATGACAGTGGCGGCTAGAGGAAAATCGTAGTGCTGCAAAAGAAAACCGCCCAGCGATGGGCCTATCACCTCTCCCAAGGAATACATACTGGACCAGATTCCTGCCACCAAACTGTAGGTGGCTATGGTGTCTGAACAGCCGCCTTGACTAAAAAAAAAACAAAGAAAACTAATATGAGATACTTTCGCAACGATCGCAAAATGTGTGACAATAATAATGTTGAAAAACAAAGAAAATAATGCTCAGGGTTGGCCCTGGGCAAGATTAAAGGCGAAAAATCTACTGTGCATGTCGGGCGCAACGAAATATGAACGAAAGTAAAACTCCCAGAAAATAATGAATACGAATATAATTTTATAGAATTTTAATTTACTCGATCCTTAAAAGACACGAATATTATTTAACCGATTATAATTTTCCCGAACCTTAAAATATCAGAATGACAAAAGTCTCGAAAATAATTGTCTAGAAACGAAAAACACGACTCACTTTACTTTACTTAGCCCAGACCGGAAAAAGATAATCTGCAGGCCAGGAAAAAAATAGTTTAAAAAAAAACGTTTTTACGTTATTGTCCACCATCAATTGTAGTTCAATTTCACACTATTTATTTTTTATAAATAAAGCGGTTACCACCAAACCAAAATAATTGACTACGAAACGACCACCAAACGATTGACCCTAGTTTGGTTCCAAAATTTTAATGTGGGGGTGCCAACTTCACCTCAGTCTAATTGTCTATCAAATCTTGCGATTCATTTTTGTAATGTAGTACCGATGACAAACAATATTATGAAGAATTTTGGGGGTAGGGGGGGGGGGTTAAGGGATGTAAAGGGGGTAAATTAATACAATATCACAACTTACTTCGACTCTTCCCTGCCGTAAGCCTGGCAACGTAGCAATTGAATTCGTGGCTATCGGTTCAAATCATTTTCGACCAGATTGGGGTTCTTGAATAAAATTGTTTTCGTTAAAAATATTTTCTAACATTTTGTGTTTCTATAAAAATATGTTTCGTTTAAATTTAATTCTATGCATATATTTTCTAGCGATTTGATTTTCCCGTCATTTCATTTTCGAGACAATTTTTTTCGGACCAATTATTTTCTTATCTTTTAAATTCTGACAAATTATGTTTCTGTCAAATTTGGTTTTGGGTTTTTTATAGGGACCCCTTTTATCAGCATTCGTATCCTTATCTTTATTGAGTCGACCTATCGAGCAGGTGTAGTTTTAAACTAATGGCGCATGCTTGACAGCTCCAGCTGATCAAGTGAGTGTAAACATCGTTTCGTACGCAGGGATAGTCGTAAAGTTACGAGTCCCTTGACGTACCTAACGAGGTTTTCGTGCATTTTATCAGCTGGAGCTGTCACGCATTCGCCATAATTTTAAAAGTGCACCTGCTTTATTGCTCGACACGATATAGATAAGGATACGAATGCTGATAAAACCGAAAATTAACAAGTGTCTAGTATCTCATAGTTATATGTTTTAAACCTCGCTCTGCTCTGTCTCAATTACAATGGACATTCCACTATACAATGGGCATTGCACTACAAATGGACTTTCTGGGTCATGTAAAAAGTACCTGACGAATAAAAGGAGAAGACGCAAAGTCTAATAATTTGCAAAAAAACAATACGGCTTAAATCCAATTTTAATATTGTACTGTATACTGGAATATTTTTTGGAAACTATTCCATCAAAAAAATTGAAACTTCGTACAAATGATGTAATCATAGATAAGGTACATTTTTGAAATATGCGTGCGCTGTTGCATGACACTTACAGTTTTTACTGACTCTGCGATGTTTACCTGCGATAAAGGGTTCTACATTTGGCGTAAATCGTCACAAAACCACTTTTCTAATATTCATTTTAATAAATATTGTCACAAATATATATGGAAAGGTTTTTCAACAAAGATACCTAAAATAACACATTGTACTGGGTGTCTCATTTAAAATAGGTAACGAAGCTGTTGCCAGTGAAAATATTTCGTGTACGAAGCTCACCTGGACGTGTATTCTTGAACAGGGAGCGGCATAGATCTATGACGAATGATCACATGGAACGAAAATGTTATATTTTTGAGCGATGATCTGATCTTACGATCTCATGAAAATCATACGTTCCCGATCGCATGGTCCGAAACCGGGGAACAGCGTCGAATCTAGTGACGCTTGCGTAAGAAAGAGGTTTTTTTTTTAAATGTTTTGCTTCTTAAACTACTTCTTTTTTTTGTGGGAGACGAGAGAGATCGTATGACTTTTAAGAATACACGTCCAGGGGGCTTATTCTTGAATATCGTAGGAAAGGTCACACGGGAACGTTCACATCCTTCGTTTCGCCCAATAAGAAAGCTCAGAAGCTGCCGAGCTTGCATGGGACACGCGCAAAGCTGACTGGATTGTCGTTTTTCAAGAGCGCTCGTCCACCTGGTCCGGGGGCAGGTGTATGGAAGTGTAGGAGAGTTCGTTCAATACACGGCAATCGGGTGAGGTTCGGTCGTGGTCGAATAGGTTTCGGCAAACTCGTGATCACTTCAAAGCCTATTATTGGTCAATATCAGGGAGAGGAAGGTTCTCGTGCGATCTTTCTTACGAAATTCAAGAATCAGCCCCCTGATATTGAGATTAAACTCAAGATCTTTTGCAGAGTTTAACATACTTTAAAGAAGTTATAATAATTTAACCTCAAATTTTACTTACACAGCACTGCTTAGTACGGCTTGAAAGGTGGGCAGTAGTGCCAAAGCCACTGAGACTCCTAAAATGGACAGGCTTACTAGGTTTAGCCAGAGAACCCTAAAAGTTATAAAAAATATATTTGTTTAGGCAGTCATTGCGACAGAGTTATGTTTACTACAACAAAAAGAAGAAGGTATTTGGTTTCGACCGACTAAGAGAGTGTTATAAAAAACATTTATCATTGTAAGTTGTATAAAATTTCTTCTCATCCATGAATTAACAATACACTTATACAACTTATTATTTAAAATAAAGGAAAATTTTTAGGGACCTATATAAATTTACCGAAAAATGATTTGTATCATAGAAGGCCGGAAGTAAGGGAATAAATTAGGAAAAAGTTATTCCTCGACCAAGATTTGAACCTAAAACCACTAGAACACAAGTCTAAAGCTCTAACTAATTGAGCGTACTAAGAGAGTGTTATAAAGGCAAAGGGCACACACTTACGATTATAATTTGTGTAAAATTTAACGATATACGACATATAGCGTTCAATTAAAGGTGTCACACAACGAATTTCCAACTAACAATTGCGCCAAACTTATTATTCAAAATAAAGGAAATTTTTTGGCGACCTATATAAATTTATAGAAAAATGATTTGTGTCATACAAAGTTTTTCCTCGACCAGGATTTGAACTCGAAACCTTTAGAACACCAGTCTAACTTGAGCTGTCGAAATCCTCTCTGCTGATTTGATTTAAATAATTGAAAAACTAGGGGTCAATCTTTTAATATTACAAATCGGTTAAATAATTTAAACGATTAAAAATGTAATATCGACCACTTACTTGGGAATACCCGGTATAAATGGACAAGGCCCCAAAAGTAGCAGACCGACTGTGCTAAGAAATAAACCGACCACCATCATCGACCAATGGTTGTCAACTTTATCTGCCACCCAGCCCCACACTGGACTGGAGATTCCGTAGAGGCCCGAGAATAGCAGGAATACTAGGCCGACCTTGGCTGCGGTTAGGTTAAACTAAAAAGTAATAAGACGAATATATTCAAAAAAAAGGTAACAGAATTTTGTTAGTGTCAATATGTTATGAAAAGAGGGGCAAAATCAGACTTTGGTATACATACCTACAGTCCCAAAATTTCGAGTCCCCCCATAATATCTTCAAAACCAAGAGGCAGAAAAGTCAAATATCACATATTTAGATAGTTTAAAAGAAATCATCTTTTTGGATGCTGGTCGTGCATTAAGGAGGCGGATGTTTATTATTTTTTAAATTGGAAACCTTGTACATTTTTTTCTAAGCGTTTATGAGAAAATCTTTTCAATTAGAGCAATGAGCAAAAAATAATCGAATATCATTTTCTTGTTTAACTCATGGTCTTATGGAAATGAGTGCCGTTTTTTTTAGAATTTTTGCCTATTGCCTGTGTGTCTGTCTGTTTGTTTATTCCATATTATGAGCTTTTAAAGCAAAAAAAAAAACGGAAAACTAATCTTTTTACAGTATAGTAGTATCAAATTAAAAGGGAAAAAGATTTCATTTCAATTTTTTCAAGATTGATCATTAGAGTGATTTTGCTCAGATTTATTCTGCGCGGGCGCACTAGCGCTCTGTGACGCTGTTACCTTTAATAAAGGTAACCACTGGCGCTAATTAGCGCCGAATAGCGACAACCTTTACCGTTAAAAAGCCAACCAACCAAACTTGGTGTGATTCTGTGGTGGAAGATTTTTAGGTTAGAAAGTTTGTTTCCTTTAAGCTGAAGGCACCATTGAAAATACAAGCGACTAAATACAAATTACAGTGATTTCTAACCTCACATTTTTGCACCAATTTTGTTAATGAGATAAAAATTACAAGATACAAAATACCAAAACTTTGGTATTTTTATAATTACTTAAAGCATTGATTTAACGGCTTTGAAAGTCTGTCACTAGTATCTATAGTAGCTTGTACTTTTAATTGTGTCTTCAGCCTTACAAATATTTGTTAATTTTTGGGTACGTTCAAAAGCACTATTTTTAACCTCTTGCAGTTACCTTCATTTACCCGAAAGGTAACCATAAAAATAAAGAAATTTGCCGTTAAGTTGTCTGACCAAAATCACCCTAATGATTGATTTTGAATAAAAGTATTTTCTTTACCTGACTTAAATGCGGTTCCAACGTGGGCTCCAAAAAAGACCACACACTGGACACTATCACCACCACCATGCCCGTCATGAAAACTGCCGGCACTCCTAGGAGTTTGAAAATCGAGGTACTTTTGCTCGAGATGTTGTGGTCGAAATCTAAAATAATTAAAAAGAAAATAAAATTTATATTTGCGTTTATATGTAATAGTCATTTACATACCAAAGGAGGAAAATGCAGCATTCACTCCCGCGGATGGCTTGATTAAAAGGAAGGAAATGCATTTTACTCTAGAGGCATGTATTTAATTTTTTCTACTGCCTTTTGTAATAATATAAAAAAATTAGAACAATTTTTTTTATTCTGTTGAAAAACATTCATTTGCCGAACTGTCGAAACAACCCCCGTATTTTATAACAATCCACTGACACCTGCCAAAATGGTTATCTGAAGCTGTCTGAATCAAATGTTATTTAAAAGCAATTTCTCACCTGACTTGAATTTATCCAAAGAATCTCGGCTGCGGTAGAGGGAGGAAAAAAATAAATCAAAAATATCTATCACTTAATATATTCAGTACGGGGAGGAAAACTTTTCCTCCCTGCTAGCCGGGAGAAAAAAAATTTCTTCCCTGTCTCCGGCAAAGCGCCATTTTCTGCCCTACTTTTCGGATCGAAAATGCCATTTTCCAGAAAAACTTTATTTTTTGCTATCTACGCCGGTACCCAGGTCGGACGGATTTGTCATAGTGACAAGCCGGACTGGTTCATGGACTAGTTCCGAAACCAGTAAGTGGTCTAACTACTGGAGTAAATCAAAGGACAACTCAGTTTTTAAATGGAAACTGGCTTCGAATCGATTTTAATGTTGCCGTGGCAAAGTTTGACGTAATATAAGTTGGACATAAGCTGGTTCTTAAGTAAGCCATACCAAACTTTAACAGCGATTATCCTTACCTTCAACCACAGGCAAAAGACACATATTCAAGGGAACAATGGCCACCATGGCTACTCCTAAGGCAAAAAATGGCAGAGAGAATCCACCTAGCTATCTAGAAAAAAGAAATATATAATATTACAAAGTCCTTTCAATGCGAAAGGTGACATAGTATGCCGATGTAAATTATTTAGTCAATATCAATCAATAAAAAGTCGTACATCTGCGAAAAGGGGTACATACCGTATATAAAAAACCCCCAATCACTGGTCCGGTACTCATGCCTAAACCAATACACGTTTCCAAAATTCCCTAAAAAAAAATAAAGAGCATTACATGTAATCTGTGGCCTGAGTTAGAAGAAATAGCTCTTTTGACGCATTCAAAAAAAAATAAGCGCTATACCAAGGGCGGTCCCAGGGGGGGGGGGCCAACAACCACACCCCTTTGCTCCAGAAAAGAGTAGACAACAAAGATGCTGATGGTAACCCTGAAGTCCTTGGAGAAAAAACGAGAAATTGCAGAAAGTTCCTTTAAAGACGTTCTAGAATCCCTCCACAGTATTTTGGGACAGTTTGACCTTCAATTCGTCACACCAAGAATAAACAAACGCATGACGTACTTACCGCGAAAACCATTGGAAATACAGAACAGTATTATAGAGTTTCTATTTATAAACAAGTTTTAGACAAAATAATTTCGGATATAAAAAAGTATTTTTGACCTGAACGTATTCATACCAAGTTTTATACAACGTGAAGCCAAAATCAAGGCAACATTAACTAAAGTCGTTTCTAAATGCTATAAACTGTTTGATTAATCCAAAACACAAATTCTTGAACTTTTATTGGGAGAAGTCGGTGTTTGGAAACAATACACAGTGCTCTTGAACGAGGTATGGGTTATATAAAACTGAGTACAAAAACTAGTTGTACTTCTTAAATAAGGACAATTCCATACCCACAAAACCGTATTTATTAAAATCCCAGCTGAAGCTGTTTATAAAAATTAGTACACAGAACTAGCTAGAAATCGAGACCAAAGTTTGAAAATCGGTATTTTAAGAAACCCCAATAACAGTAACAGGGTGCTGTGCAACGTTTCTACAGCAAAAACATATACAATAATGCTTTTGCTGTTTTATACAACGTTTTAAAAAAATCATTAAGATGTTGCCACATCTATTTTGAGGAAATTTTTTGCCTGTGACAATGTCAACGGCAACTAAAAATACAGCATTTTTTGGGTATGCATGCAACATTGTTTAAAATTTGACTTCCCTGTCAAAAAATGTATTTGAGAGTACCAATTATAATAAAATTGTCTAAAAGATGAAGACATTAAATTAAATATTAATAACGAGGTTTACCCAAACTAGTATTCCTAAATAATAATAAAAAAATATGCATTTTCAGAATTTACAGGTGGTCAAATCTTTGTGCAAAAGCCCGTTTACTGATGAAACCTGTTATGATACCTTATTAAACTACACACCCCTCAAAAATTTGAGATCTTCACTGTTTTTATTTATTTTTCTTTTGAGGTTATATTTATTTTTTCGAAAGAATATTTTTGAAACAAACGTTAAAACACAGATTTAATCGATCACCATTCAGTTTATGCATATTTCGTACTGTTTCTAAATGTTTTTTAATTAAATATATATAATACTGTAATACCGTATTTAAAAATTTCTGTTTACATAATAGGCACTTAAAATTGCACAAATAGAGAGTGCTTAACCGTAATCGTATCTCAGTGCGCATACTCAGAAGGGCTACGTCGTAAAACAGCGACTACGTCTCACCTATCTCTACGACCACCCTTGCAGTATTCGTACGCGGCTAGCGTATCCTAACCATTTTGTTATCTGTGGGTTTTTCATAAATGCATGATCTACAATTTCACTCTCGCCCTTTCACTTTTTTCGACAAGGAAGGAAATAGAAGCGAGCGGCATGAAGTAAAATTGTACATCAAGAATGGGTTTGGTTAGGTCGTACGTTGTAAGCACAACTTTAACCCTTTTTTTAAGGACGCTTTCGCAAACGCATCAAAAATAGCTGGTCAACTTTAAGTGTCTGATATAAACCAGCCCTGCCTCACAGTTTTTGACAGGAATGTTTTCCGTTTTTGACTAAGTTAACCCATTTCTTGCGTGAGTTGTTTCGGATATTTCAGGTGGACAACTAGAAACATTGATTTTGACAAACCGGAATACCGAGATTTACGCAACAGCCTAACCGCGATCGAAATGCGAATGCTTTTTAATTGAGAGGTGTTTTGTATATGCGGTAGAGGGCGCGACATTTACAGCTGGTGTTTCGCATTGGTTTCAGCTGTATAAGTTAAAAAAATGCTCAAATTTGTTCTTGTTTGGTCAGCTGAGATTTAGCTTTTATTTTAACATAAAACAAGCTGTAATAGCGCAATCCCATACAATTTTGCATTGGAAAAAATTTGGATGTAACGGTTGCTACTATTGTGACTGTTAAAAATACAGCTTAAATTAAGCTAGCTACTTTACAGCAAACACGTAGGTGTCACAACATATACAGCTATGGAGTAGCTGTAAAATCTGAAGTGTCTAGACTATTACTTGGGACGTATTTTGACGTTCTTGTTTCTTGGATTTTAATATTTTTTGTGTATATTATAAGGCAGGTGAAGTTTTACATTTTTCATTTTAGCAAGGAAAAAAAATATTGTTTTTCAAACTTTGATCATGATTTCTAGCTCCCCTGTACATATTAAAACGTCTGACGCGAAGAAAAAATTGTGCATTTTTGCCACGCCAATAACATATTAGCGCTTTGTCAAAATCGACTAAAAATATTTTTTTTTTACAAAACTGTGTGCAAAATTTTACAAACAGCTTCAACTGAGATTTTAAGAAATACGGTTTTGTGGTCATGAAAAAGTCCCTATTCAAAAAATACAATTAGTTTTTAGACTCAGTTTTATATAACCTATACCTCGTTCAAGAGCACTGTGAATATTGGTCAGAAGTAGGCAAAAGCTTAAATCAAAACATACCGGATAATGTTTTCGAGGCAATGAACAAGTGTGGCGATATTTTTCCGTTGATAAGAACATTCTTGGATGTTTGCCAGTAAGTAATGCTTCTTCAGTAAGAAGCTTCTCATGCCTCAGATGATTGAAAACATAAGTACTTAAAAACACTATGACGGAAATTCGTCCGGGCTTAGCGTTGCTGCATATCAACAGACATATTGAAATTGACATTGAGCGAGTCATTGACCGATTTTCCCAAAAAAATCGGAAAATAATTTTTTTTTGGATAGGCATCTTATATTTGAGATATGCAATATTGTTTGTGGTTTGTTTGTTATCTGTTTTTTATAACTGAAAAAATTATACGTGGTTACTCAAGCGCGGATTTCAGGGGGATAGAGTTAGCTAACCCTCCCTACTCTGGCTTTAAATTTTTTTAGAAAATGAAAAGTAGGGCATAAATTGCGACGCTATAACATGATATTTACGGTATTTAATTTTGTGTTAAAAATGGCATTTGTAGTGTCATTTTCCTACAAATTTTCGCCTGCGGCGCTATGATACCATTGATATTTACGATTTTAGTTTAATTCATTCACATCCCAACAAGCATTTGGACGTTATATTACGTTATGGTGACGTAGAGCAAGAAATACCTGACGTCGGCTCCGACGTCCATCAGTCTTCCTGAGGACTCGATGTAGCACCTAAGTGGGGAATCAAAATTCGAGTCGTTTCGACGTCGGGTGCTGCACAATGTTTTGGTCAAATATTACGTCAAATTACGTAGACCCACGACCCAAAGTTTTACTTTGCACACCAAGTTTAAACTTATTAGGTAAAAACTTTTATATGTCTAAACAAACACATCCCAATGAACTGTGGATGGCAATAATTATTATCTTAGTTATTGTAGGTAACTGAAAAAAGTTAGTTTATACATTCTATGGATGCAAATCTTCCAACGAAGGTCAGTTTACTGATAAATATAATTAAAATAGACATTAAAAAAATAGAAACCCACAAAAATAATTAAAAAATATTAAGAAATTAATTTTGAAAAAAATTAACCTAAAAATAAAATCTTTACAAGGAAGCCCGTTTCTTATAGTAAAACATTATAGGCATTTAAAAAATGCATTTTAGTTGCCAACAAATGAGTTAATTTACATATCAAGCCTTTAAAATAAAAAAATTAAATGTACTGTTGTAATGGCGCATCGATGCTAAACATTTAAAATGTTTCGGGCGCCGACCAAATTTCTAATGATTATTTACCTATTCGGACAAGAACACCTCCTGCGACGTCGCCTTGTAGAACGACTCGACCTAGAATATTGTAGTATAATTGTAGGTCACGCACCCACGTCGGTGGACCTCGGAATAGTTACATTTAATAAATAAAAGTTTGGCAAAGTCAATTTTATTACAATTCTACTTTAAAACTCATACTAAATATAACGTCTCATGAATTGAACGTTATACCGGGTGTCCCGAGGTGACTGGCCTATAAGATTATTTTGTAAACTATACAATAGAAACTTTTAAACTTTCTATTCTAACATAAGTCCATGTAAAATATATTTATAAAATACTTTCGTATTTGCAGTGTTGCCATTTACAGAAAATCTTGGCAACAACTAAATTTATTGACGTCCGTTTTCACTTTGGCCTGACCTTAAATTTTATTCTAAAAATTACGTCGCCGAAATTAACGTTAATTTACGTCGCTGATAAGTAGCGAGTATCACCAACATTTGGCTACGTCAGTTTTGGTAAATATCGACGTCACAACTGATGCACTAGTTGTTGGCGACGTCAGGTCTTAGTAAAAAATACGTTGTTTGATAAACAAACCAACTGCCGACCTAAATTTGCGGCAAAACCGACGTCATGTTAGGTTGTAATTAGTCGGAAGTCAGAAAAATGCTGCTTGAGATTGCATTTTAATGTAATTTTCTCAAAAATATTCGGCGCATTTGAACATTTTTTTAAAATAAAAAAATTATGAAATAAACGACTTAAAATCTGAGTACACCCCCCCTAGATTTGAGACCAAATCTGTGCTTGTAGTTTCTAAGTTTTTTTGCATATATTGATATTCTCCTTATAAAAACCATGCTTTTATTCTAGATTTTTTTTCGTATCGAAACCGCCCCCCCCTTTTCAAATGGCTGGGACCGCCTCTGGGTTTCGAACCAGTGTTGCACCGTTACTAATTGTCGTAGAAAAAAAATAAAAACGAGCGGCGCTGGAAAACTTCTCAAATACGCCCCGTCAAAAATTGCGAAAATCGTAGCATATGACTGTTGGCAGAGGTGGAAAAAATCCGACGCCGACCATGGGCGTGTCCTTAGCCCCCCTCCCCATTTTTTTTCTTTCGATATGTCGGGAACTACAAAACCTACAGATTTGATATCTTGTGTCGGGTCGTCTACGAAAAAAGTCGTTAAAAAAAACCCCACTGCCGATTTTAAAAGGTACCGATACGATTCGCGCGCCTATTTTTTATTAACTATACTTACAATGACGGATCCCACATTATTGGGGAACTTGTTGACTACAAAAACGTAACTTGCTGTGGAAAAGGCGCTAGCTCCCAAAGCTTCAAAGCCTCTAATAACGAAGCAAAATATTGTAAATGTTTTGTAGTCGTAAATAAACTCCAACATCCTGAAAAGTAAGAAAAATAGTGTTTAATGAAAAACTTAACCACTAACAAATCATTAAAAATTTTCCAAAATAAAATAAGCAAAGCTAACAAACTGATACCTTATATCTAAAGCATTTGCAATAAAATTTTAAAAAATTATGTAGGTAGTAAAACTAGGACCTACCCAAAAAATAAGTTACAGGCTCCGGCTACAAATATTCCAGATAAGAAGAGAAATCTGGCACCCACTTTGGGCAACTAAAAAGAAAAAAAATCTATGTAAGTAAATTAAAGAGTCAGTATTCAAAAAAGTTTTACGAGCGGGAAAATCTGGGCATAGCAAGATCACTGGACAAGTAGATAATTACTTGAGAGTAAAGTAGAGTTTTGAACTTTCATTGTCTTTATTTTTTACTTTTTTACTACGTTTCGAATGCTTATGTATCTGCAATCGTCGTCAGGTGAATGCTAACAAAAACTAAGAGTATTATACCTAATCCTATTTACTAGCATGTGTTTAGTGAAGCATAAAACTAACTTGACTGGTTCCGCCTTTTCGCAGTTGAAATCTGTTATCTCCGAAAAGTATGCATTTCCAAATATGTTGGATGGTGACGCTTTGTTGCCAATTTTATATATTGTATTATGGGCCTCGCAACTCAGTAACCTTTTAGGCATTTCAAATTGACAAAAAATGTCACCGTCAGATTTTGTTGTTGTCTTATATTTACAAAAGCCCCAACTAAACGAATTCGAAAAATCACAAATTTTGGCAAAATTAGATGGTGGTTGGTCGGTTCGAAGAGTAGCGGCCCGATATGGACGAAAAAAGGCTACAATTTTAAGAATAAGAAGAATGTATCAAGAAGAAGGAAGTGTTCCACGAAGGCGAGGCACTGGCTTGACCCAAGTCAGTACGCCTCAGAAGGATCAGCAACTGATTAAGGAACGATTTCGTGGATCCATAAGAACGACGCAAAGACGGATAAGTGGAGTTGGATATCGGCGAGAGGACATGGCACTCTTTAGAATCCCTGATGATGAGAAATATTATGCTTCCAGAAGCAACAATTCTTCATTTAGAAGGTTTTGTGTATCAACAAGATAACTGTCCTATCCATACCGCACGCATTTCTAAACAGTGGTTCCAGGAAAACAACATCGAGGTTTTGCCATGGCCGGCAAAAACTTCAATCTCATGGAAAATGTGTGAGCCTTATAGCAAAATGTT
Organism: Oxystoma pomonae; assembly: GCA_963921995.1. Lineage (NCBI taxonomy): Eukaryota > Metazoa > Arthropoda > Insecta > Coleoptera > Brentidae > Oxystoma > Oxystoma pomonae. The sequence goes on along the minus strand of OY998166.1, from coordinate 102,468,866 downwards.
TCAATCCAAATTTATGGCAAACGTTATCGAGGCTGACGGGGCAATGACACGCTACTGAAGAAACGTTTTCTTGTTTTTTTTTTAATTGACGTAGTGTTTTTTTAATAATTTGATATTGAACATTTTTGGCTGTCTGCAAAGACTTAGATTACTCAAATGTACCGATCCTGCAGAGGTGGGCTAACTATGATGTTATTGCTTTCCTTTTGTCAAACTTTTTTCTTATTCGCACAATTGTGGTCTTGTTTCGTCCATAATGAGCTTTAAGAATAAGTTTTTATAATAAAATGTTGAATAGTTGAAAAAAATTGTTTTATTCATTAGTATATTGAGTCTTTTAGTAAAGTGTGGCCAGTCTCCTTATTTTTGTGTTTACAATGTAAAAAAATCTAACCTGTAATTTGAAAACGTCAAAGTCAGTTACAATAAGCAACGCAATTAGCAAAACTTAAATTCAATAGAACTGCAGCTAACTTCTGCTGTACGCATTTTATGTGAATAGATTTTCCTCCTTGGCGACGATATTTGTCTCTTTCCATTCAATATGATGTTGATTTTCCCAGCAATGTTTTCGATCCAGTTCGTCCCTTGTCGAGTTTTGCGTTTGTATTCTGTAAGGCGAATTTCCATGGGTCGGCTGGTTTCTCCGATGTAGATATTCCCACACTGGCATGGTTACTGGTAGGACGCCCACGGTTTCAGAATGTACAAAATCAAACCCGTTAAATAAAAGAAAGTTCACTCATAAAATTATTCACTATAGAAACTGCAATTCCTCAAACCAATTTTTTATCCGAAACTTATTCCATCAAACTTATTCAATAACAAATTTGAAATTTTTAAAACCCATTTTTAATAAAACCCGGAATTTGTCAAGCCATTATTTATAAAAAAAAATCTTAAAAATCGTTGTTTATCAAAAAATGTTTGCTAAATTAATTGCGCATTCGCCAATAATACATGAACCGGAGGCGTACACGCAGGTGGCGCGGCGTGCATCGCGGCGTTTCGATGTATTTGTCGTTCTATTGGCTAAAAGTATACACAGGTAGTGGATAGATGTCACTATTATTGGCGAATGCGCAATCAATTTAGCAAAAATTTTCTGATAAACAACGAGTTTTACGAATGCCGTTTTTGATAAATCTGGACCTAAGTATAAAAAGGGCCAAACTCCAATTTTCCGTTCTTATGTGTATGTATATAGGAGGTAGGCCAAAATTAATTGAACTAGATCGGCAACTAATCTTACAAGGAGTATGGCCTTTTTTCGACCTGTAGTTTTGAATGTGCTTATTCTAGTGATGGTATTAACTCCATATGGGCAAAAATGGAGATTGGCCCTTTTTATACTCAGGTCCAGAAATGGTTTGACAAATTCCGGGTTTTATTAAAAATGGGTTTTACAAATTATAAGTTTGATATTGAATAAGTTTGATGAACAATGGTTTGATTAAAAACGGGTCTTATAAATTTCGAATTTGTTATTGAATGGGTTTGATGAAATAATGTTCGGATAAAAAAATTGGTTTGACGAATTGCAGTTTCTATGGCGAATCGTTCTTATGATGAATATTTTTATTAAATACGGTCTGATCAATTCCTGGTTTGATAAACCATAGGCCTTCTTAATTGGTAGATGCACTTCTGGGTGTTGTGGCGATGTGGTTTAGTTTTACGTTAATATGCTTATATACTAGAACATATTTCAACTCCGTTGTCAAATCCAAAAAGTTAAACACATTAATATTATATAAAACTAAAGTATAAATAAAAAATAAATAAAACAAAATAGCATTTACACTTAGTAGTGGATGTAATCAATAAATTATTAAGCATAAGTCAAAATATAGATTTTCGAGTAGGTATTAAAAAAATCCTACATATCGCAAATAGAAGTAAAGAGACAATACCACTTGATACAAATTAGACGTACATTATACTAATACAGACATAAACAAACGGGACCATAAAGCTTTTAGACCCTACTTAAATATTCTCACTCAAGTAATCATTTACAGTGTAAAAAGCTTTCTTAACCAGGAGATGCTTACATTTGGTTCTAAACCGTTTCAAATTGACTTCAAGTTTTATTTCCATGGGTAAATGATTGTACAACTTTAATCCATTGTAAATGAAGGAACATTTGAATAAAGTTATTTCGATTTGGGACAAAGTTAGAGAGATGTTTTTTATGAGGAATAATGTTTCTAAAATATACAATGAAGCGAGTGTCAAAATTTTATTTTCAATAAAGAGGGGTTTACAGTGTGTTCGAGGGGAAACCTGACAAAGAAATCTTGGAGAATAAAAACTTTTTGGGAGAATAAAAACCTGATCCCAAAGAAATTTGCTGCAAGATTCCCAGAATGGTAATCCATAACAGAGATGTGATTCCAGCAAAGAAAAATACGTTGTTCGAGCAATTTGTTTCCCAAGTTCAATTGATGTTATTTGTACGCAGTATGCTCCAGATGATAGTTTGTTTTTAGAGTATTAATGTGACTATCAAATTTTAGATTTGAATCGATTGTTGATCATGTTGTTGTAGAAACCGTTCCTTCGCAGATCGGATCGAATTTTTGACTTTTCTTTATTTAAACCTTCTTCTGTATTCCAGATGTAGGTGGCTCGATCTATAAGAGATTTTGCAATTCCCAGTTTGGTTGATGTGGATGCGATATACGGAAGTGGTTATGGTTGAATTATTTTTGGTGACTAGAACGTCGAGAAAAGGGAGAGACAATTTTCTTCTTTTTCCAGAGTTAATGTGATGCGCAAGACAATGGAAGTTCGAAACTCTAGTTTACTCACAAGTGTCTACCACGTTCAAACAACAATAAGATAACTACTGACAAAATACTTACAATCTTCCCAAGAATTGGCAACGTCATAAACATCACCAAAGCGTAAAAACTAAACACAAATCCAGACATTGTGGAGGACATTCCTTTTTTGCTGGCTTCTTGGGGAAAAAATGGCGCCATTATGGACACCGAGCAGAAACAAAAGAAGTCTACTATTGCCAATGAGGCGAGGGTCATTTTCTAATCCATAAAGTTAAACAAATTAATATTATATAAAACTAAAGTATAAATAAAAAATAAATAAAACAAAATAGCTTTTACACTTAGTAGTGGATATAATCAATAAATTATTAAGCATAAGTCAAAATATAGATTTTCGAGTAGGTATTAAAAAAAACCTACATATCGCAAATAGAAGTAAAGAGACAATACCACTTGATACAAATTAGACGTACATTATACTAATACAGACATAAACAAACGGGACCATGAAGCTGTTAGACCCTACTTAAATATTCTCACTCAAGTAATCATTTACAGTGTAAAAAGCTTTCTTAACCAGGAGATTCTTACACGTGGTTCTAAACCGTTTCAAATTGACTTCAAGTTTTATTTCCATGGGTAAATGATTGTATAACTTTAATCCATTGTAAATGAAGGAACATTTGAATAAAGTTATTTCGATTTGGGAAAAAATTAGAGAGATGTTTTTTATGAGGCATAATGTTTCTAAAATATACAATGAAGTGAGTGTTAAAATTTTATTTTCAATAAAGAGGGGTTTACAGTGTGTTCGAGGGGAAACCTGACAAAGAAATCTTGGAGAATAAAAACTTTTTTGGAGAATAAAAACCTGATCCCAAAGAAATTTGCTGCAAGAGCCCCAGAATGGTAATCCATAACAGAGATGTGATTCCAGCAAAGAAAAATACGTTGTTCGAGCAATTTGTTTCCCAAGTTCAATTGATGTTATTCGTACGCAGTATGCTCCAGATGATAGTTTGTTTTTTCGAGTATTAATGTATGTTGGGAATTTGGAACCTTTGGTTGCACTAAAACAAAATTATGATTGTTTTCCACAAACCAAAACTACACTTTTTTGCACTCGACGCGCGTTTCGCGACGATAAACAATGAACTAAATTAATCTACGCTCTATCTTATATACAATACTTTAGTGGGCGGAGATAAGACTAATAAATTGTGATTGATCACGATTTTTAATCCTATCTCCCCTCAACCAAAGAATAAAGTGTACTAAACGGGATGGGTCCTCTATCTTTATTTAAACTATTTCTGAATTTAATGATTTCCATACTTTCATATGCATTCAACTTTTTAGAAGTTTTAGGTTATCTAATGTGAATCTATGATTGTTTTCAAAAGCATGCTCGGCCACACTTGACTTTTCTGTTCTTCCGTATTTTAAGTGTGCTAAGTGTTCTTTAAAACGTGTTTGAATAGAGCGTCTCGTTTGGCCAACATATTTTTTGTCACAATCCATGCAACTAATTTCGTAAATTCCACTTTTTTCTAGAACTGTAGTTTTATCCTTGGGATTTCCTAGTAAGCTTCTTATTGTGTTACCGGATTGATATACTAATTTAAGACCGGTGTTATTAAATACTTTGTGTAATCCTTTCGTATAATTAGGATTATAAGGAATTGATACAAATTTTGAGTCGCAGGTATCTTTTTGTCTGAAAAAGGTAGAATTCCGAAAGGTCTTTTAGAAAGAATGTCTATTTATCAGCTTATTTATTAAGCCTTCGTCGTAACCGTTTTCGCCAGCTATATTCCTAATCCTATTCTTTTCTGCTTCAAATCTTTCTTTGTTTAAGGGGAAATTTACTAATCTATATGTTAAAAAGTGCAAACTTAATGTGACTATCAAATTTTAGATTTGAGTCGATTGTTGATCGTGTTGTTGTAGAAACCGTTCCTTCGCAGATCGGATCGAATTTTTGACTTTTCTTTATTTAAACCTTCTTCTGTATTCCAGATGTAGGTGGCTCGATCTATAAGAGATTTTGCAATTCCCAGTTTGGTTGATGTGGATGCGATATACGGAAGTGGTTATGGTTGAATTATTTTTGGTGACTAGAACGTCGAGAAAAGGGTGAGACAATTTTCTTCTTTTTCCAGAGTTAATGTGATGCGCAAGACAATGGAAGTTCGAAACTCTAGTTTACTCACAAGTGTCTACCACCTTCAAACAACAATAAGATAACTACTGACAAAATACTTACAATCTTCCCAAGAATTGGCGACGTCACAAACATCACCAAAGCGTAAAAACTAAACACAAATCCAGACATTGTGGAGGACATTCCTTTTTTGCTGGCTTCTTGGGGAAAAAATGGCGCCATTATGGACACCGAGCAGAAACAAAAGAAGTCTACTATTGCTAATGAGGCGAGGGTCATTTTCTGAACGGTAGTGAAGTATCTTATTGCCGAGGGCTCTAGGCGAGTGGTTCTAAAAGCAATTCAAAGCGATCATAGTTACATAATTACTCTACCAGGTTTTCGGTTTTGAGGATGTCAGTTTACAGGGTGTTCCACCCAAAACTGCCAATGGGCGTTTTCGAGTATATGGAATACATTTCGAAAAAAAACTCAAAACACGCCAATTTTTTATTCACACTTTTGGCTATATTGAAATTTTCGCAGGACATTCGCCTTTCGATGAGTGAGTCTCACCAGCAGAATTTAGATAGGGAAAGTGGATCAATCAATCAATGGAAAATGTAGCGATTAAAATTTTGTGAGAAATCCTGGTACATGTCGACTTTGTTTTTGTTAATAGTACATTTTCTCATTCCATTTTTTCTTCTATAATACATTCCTACGACGGGGGATATTACCCATTTATATTTTAAGCTTATTTAGAAATATAGGGGATATCTCAAAAACTTATCGCTAGATTTGTAAAATTTGAACACTTGTAAAGGCATTTAAAATAAGGTATCGCTTGACCCACTTTTCCTATATAAATTCTGATGGGGAAACTCACCTCTCGAATGGGGTATTCCTACAAAAATTCCAATATAGCCATAAAATGTAATTCTTGATTAACAAATTGACGTGTTCAAGGTTTTTTTCGAAATGAACTTCATATTCTCGAAAACGCCCATTGAGACAGTTTTAGATGAAACTCCCAAACCCAACAAAAAATCAAAAAAGTCAAATTTCCCATATACTTGATTACAAAAAAAACCTCTTTTTGGATGCCAGTCATTAAGGGGAGGAGTTAGGACGACGATGGTACTGCCCAAGTAACACACATTGTACACATTAGAATTTATGAGCAAAGTAAAGCTGTGAAAATGTTTTGTCACACCTTGTTAGTTGTAAATTAGCTTGCTTAGTTAGACCATACTGGTATTAAAAGCAAACGTATTTATTAAACTTTATTCCAAAATACTATTCCTTGGGCGGAAAAATATGCAGAATGTTGGTTCTACATTAAAGCCAAACTTTTTAGCTTTTTTAAATGAGTTCTGACACCAATAAAAATAAATTGGAGCAATTAAGTTGTAACAACATAAAATAATATTTTTGGCTATAATATACAGCTATAATACAGCGGGTCGTTTCGACAATAATGCGCTTTCTGTGCAGGAAGTTGTAAAAATAGTTAGAGAAAAACATTTTCAGCTAAAACACAGTAATTTTAGCCGTCGGGTTCTTTCGGGTTGCTTCGCGAACAAAGCCCCGCCCCTTATTCATATTAAGTAAAAAAATAGTGAAATCAAAGCATTATTTGCCAAAGTATCACAGAAAAAAAATTGGGTTCGGTCTGGCTGACAGAGTTTATCTATGCAAAGTATAGCAATATTAGCTGTCGAGTTAGGTCGCGTTGTTTCGGGAGTAAAGCGATCCCTGTATGTTTTTGTTATACTCGGGTAAATACCTTGATAAAACTTTCAATGGCGGCCATTACACGAAAACAACCTTTAAAAAAAAACATTATTTTTCCAAAATAAAATAAAAAATTCGATGAAAAGACAGGTTTAAGGTAGAGATAAATCTGTTTTGGTTATTTTGACTCCAATCCAAAAACAAAAAAATATAACGTAAAAATTAAATTAAAAAAAAGTGTAAATATTTTTAATATGCAAAGCGCGCGTGTTTTGGTGAGGTTTCGTGATAAATAATAACAGTAAACTGACCTTCGCATGTCAATTTGGTCCATGGATGAAGCCAAACATATGATATTAAGTGTGTGTAAATGAATATTCCCATCATCACATCCATACTTGTGTTTACAAAACCGCATAAAAATCTATTTTTGTTTTTTTTGCCATTTTTTCTTTGGGTTTTGTAAGAATAGTTTTTTTTTAATTGAGTTAACCGAAAAAGCTATATTTATCAGTTGCAAAAAGTGCTGCAATAGTCATTGCAGTGACCAAAAAATGATTGCCAAATTGGGCTAGGCACCGTTTTATCAATACTTTCACGACGTTGTGGCAGACAACAGCAAAACCACAATAGTAGAGGAGTTTTGCTGTCGCAGCAGCACCTTGTGTTACTTGGGTGTTTTTTAAACGGGATAACCTGTTCAGTATACCTTAGTAACTTCTCCCTAATCCTCCTTATCTCTCCGGGACTGTACTGCTCAAGTCCAACTTGAGGCAGGGACTTGCTCCGTTCGAATTTTCTCTGGCTAGAGTAAGAGAGAGAAAAACTGTTGCCGCTCTTTTCGGTGCTTGAACTGGTCGTATCGACGTGTTGTAAAAAAGCTTGATGTTTAAATGGTACCTGTTCGATCTTAGCCATTGTTGTTTCAACTGGAAAATACGTTAAAGGTGGTGTCAATTAAAATATGTTTTTGTTTTTAAGACCGAACATGAAAAGATGAACCTCAAAAAATTATATAGATTTAATCTTGAATTTGCTGAACAAAATTTTTGTTTCTAATTTCTATCATTTTTTAAGGTACACAAAGCATTTTTTTAAAAGTCATTTAGAAATATGTGAAAGAAAAACTATGTAAAACTAGGTACAACTTCCACTTTGCAAAATTTTCTACAGATTTGTTATTTACTCATAGTGTGTTCGCGTCATCGACGTATAGTACATCGATGGTTCGCGTAGAAACCCAATCGTAAAAATCACATATTTTTTTGTTAATTTTGGATATTAAGGTTATCTACATGTTTAAAATGATACATTTTTAAAAAGTTAAGTTTTTACGGAGTTGAGAAAAGATTCAAAAATAATGAAATATATATATGAAATAACATAAATTTCTGTTGAAAAGTTAGAGAATTTTGTTGTTTTACACTGACATTTCTAAATAACTGAACTAAACACAAAAATAATAATTGTGAAATATCCATTACATACATTTTGAAGATAGCTATAGTTAAAAGACAAAAAAGAAATTTATACTTAGATGCTGAGAATGTTTCTTATTGTATTTAAGAAAGCTGAAAAAATAGTGTGAATGTTGAAATTCACGTAAATGAGATTCAGGGAAATGAGGATTTGTAATAATTTTATCAAATTATAAAAACATTTTATAATTTATTAACCCTGCAAAAATTGGGCTATTATCATAAGAACTTTAATTACACAAAAGAGAAAAGAAAATTTGTTTAAAACTTACCTATTTTTTAACTACACGGATATGAAAAACTCAATTGCCTAAATCACATACATTAAGATTCGCCAAGAAAAACAATCAACTCTCTCTAACTATATCTAAAACCATACTGACATGCTCTGCAAGTGGGAACCTAAAGTGTCTTAAGTGGGGAACTAGTAGCATCTATTAGAGCTCGATTAGAGCTTTAACCACCTATTGTCACATTCACGCAACTGATAAACATAAAATGTAACAGCTCTATATTTCGACAAATTAAGTAGTTTTACATATTTTCAACTGTAAATTTCTTCATTTTTGGTTTAACATAATCTTTTTGGTATTGATGTATGGAAAAAAAGAAATCAATTTAATTTTTCCTTATTTTAATAAAAATTAGATTGAAATCTCACGGTGCACAGTGATACATATTTTTAGGGTAGAAATGTTGAAAAAATGTGGAAAATATTAATATTTTAATTTTTTTTTTAATTTTTCGAGTACAAGACAAACAGACCTTTTAGCAATATTCTATAATTCTATTAAACACTTTTTACCAAAAATACATATTTTTTAGCTAGTGAACAACAAGAGTTGACATCTCGTAAGAAGCCTCATTTGTGAGTGTGCCAGTCTGGCACTGTCACTTGCGACCACTAGCGAGTCTATTGTGGCTCACTTTTGAGATTGTTACTACAGCATATTCAGCCCCTTAAAGAGGCTCGCAATTTGCTTTGGTGAAGCATCTTTCAGATCCAGCGCGTCGATCTGTGGTTTGCCGAATGTAAAGTTGCGTTTTTTTGGACATCGCGAATGTTTTTTTTTGTTTGGTGGAATTAAAGGCGCATTTACACAGACAAACTTTCCTTTGATGTTGAAATGCCGACAAACATTTACACGAACCTCTTGAGCAAAATGTTCAAAGAAATGTTCGAGCAAAATCGCGTACAAAAAAACACACGTAAATTTTGGAGAGAATGTTGAGCAAAATTCGTTTGAAGAAATGTTGGTAATAAAAATTTCTTACAAATTTAAATTTTATAGTTTTATGGGAATTCATTGAACTTAACTGAAAATAGAAAGACTAAGTTTTAAAACAAGGTATTTTTAATTAAGTGCTTTCCGACGGAAAAACGATTTGATGTCGAAATTCACGTTTTACCTCATAAGCAACTTCGATTAATCTGATTTTTATAGGGGATATGCCAGTATACTTGTAACTTTTTTGGGGTTGTAAAAAAAACGAGAATCAAAAAAAATAAAAATTGGCACTTATTTATTGCTGTTGCTGGGTTAGGAAAAGGTAAATACCGTAGACTAGTGAGAGGGAGTTTTGGTCAAATGAACATTGACACACAAAATTACAGCAGTGTTTGACAGCGCTGCGTTCCGACTGTCTAAACCTCCCTATCCCCGCCCTCAGGGAACAACTAACTACTCTCCAGAACAGTTCTCTAAAAATATCCACCTGCATTTTAAAAATTAATTACTTCGAAGACATTTCCGTTTTCTTTTTATAATGAAAGAAAACCAAAAAAGTTAAAGAAAATAATTAAATGTTATTACCTCCATCATTAACTATTTTAACATTGCATATGACAAAACTGATAGCCAATAATAATGTTTCGCTTGCCGTCGCCTTTTTTTCACAAAAGTTTAAAATAAAAGTTGGTGTTCCATTTTTTTAAAGAATTGAGATCACTGATCAATGATGTAAAATTATATTTATTCTCATCTTTAAAAATATTTTTCAAAATGTTCAAAGAAAAGCTCACAAAAATGTTCGCGCAAATAATTTCAGATCTTTTGCACGAGCTTTTATTTGAGCATGTTCGTCTGTGTAATTGCGCCTTAAGATGTCTTCACACGAAACTAAAAACGGATTTTTAAACAGTTTTCAAGTTTATTCCTAAAATCATTTATGAGACTGTGAGAGAACTATTACTTTTATTTATTATTCTGACGGGTCATTGAATTTTTATTAAAGGAGTCTAATAAGAACTTTCGGCGTTTAAAAAGCAGAAAAAGCAACACATCACAAAGGAAAAGGGAGCAGTAAAATTACAGCTCGCAAATGGGCTTTGTGTGTTTATTTTAATTTTTTGTGTTTTTTAATAAAGTAAACTCCTGCCTATATCTACAAACAAACACCTGTTATTTATTTTTTTTAAATATTAGACCTTAATCCTAACTAAGTCCAACTCGTCCCAACTAATTCCATATGACAATGATAGCCATACACAATAAACAACAAGTCAAACAAAGGTAGCCATCTCTTTATTTCTGAGATCACAGCTACGTTTACATTTGCACGCATAAACCTTTTGGATCCGTTCGAAGCCGTATCAACAAAAGCAAAAAACCAAAATTACAAAAAAAGTACATCGATCATTGTGTTTTTAGATAAAAATTCTAATCTATTTTCATGCAACTTGCTGCAACTGCATATATAATTAAACGTAAAAATCTGACCAATAGGAAACAAGTTTTATGCTAAATCCACGAAAGTAAAAACAAAAGTGGAATGATAATATCCTGTAAATAAAATGACCGCTACATGTACTTGACATTTGTGAGCCTAAATAAGTTGGTATTGAAAAAATTCCCCTAACTCTGAGGCTAATAATAAAAAGGGTTATCGCACATCACTTATGGAAGGCAAAAAACTAGTCATTCCAGTTGTATAACAGCACTGAACAAATCAAAACACTATATTTTTACCAAAAACACGCAAAAAAAACGAAATCACTTTATTTTGACTAAAAAAACAACGGAGTAACATCCTAGTAACTTTTGTTTTCGTTCAAACAAGTGTGTGGCTAATAAAAAAAGTAGGCAAATATATATCATGTTTACAGGGGGACTTGAAACCCATCTAAAAATGATATAACTTTACTTTTTTTATTAACAAAAATTTAAAAAAACAAAATTTTAATATATTATGAAAAATCATGGTAAAAAATACCAATTACTGATTGTGGAAAAGACACACCAAAAACAAAAAAGAATGTCAAATCGATTCGATTGATGTGACTACGTCATTTTTGTGAAATTTCTCAGGGGGTATTATCATTCCACTTTTGTTTTTACTGTTTCGTGGCTAAATCTGGGTTTAACAATTTTTAAGCCTTGCCGAATGAGGTGTTAACCAAACCGGGTTTAACCACCCTTAAATCCGGTTTTAAAATACAATATGTACATCGGCATCTTAAATTTAAATCTGGTTTTAACTCTGCGGTGCAAATGGACATTATTATATAATATAAATAGAATTGGCCAACATAGTATATCCAATAAAAATAAACAAAAATATTGAGTGGTGAGTCACTTAACAAACCAAAACAAATCTTGCAGTTAATAATTTTTTTATAATTGTAACACACACACACACATGTAAACGTATCTATGACATTTCCGCCATGTTTTCCAATGTCCGGTGGATTCGACGCCATTTTTTCCACCGCAACGTTGCAGAAAAAAACGCAACTTAAGTTGACGTTGACGTGCAATGGCCGGACACTAACACACACACACAACACGTGTCTGGCCAAGTCGTCCTCCTCCATATAGAACCTACATGTGTGTAGTGGTGTCCTCACTTAGACCCATTCTGTGCAATGGTTCTTTCAGCCTGCAGGGTCCGCTATATAGATCGAAGAGGACGTAGTGACGTTACGGCTTGAACGTTTGGGTTTTTGCGGTCCGGCTCGAACGGAAAAGGCATTTTTCGGTTAAGGCCACAAAAACGGCATAGATTTGACAACACTGCTTTGCTATTTTTTTGAAAGATCAACAATAGGTGGCATAACTAATAGCATTGAGTGAGATCGTGCAGTGTTCAGAACACGGTGCGAACACCATATGTGAGGAAGATTATAACTTATTGTAAACTTTAAAAGGTTTGGGTTCTCGGCTTCGTGCTTCATAGATTGAAATGTCTCGAAAAAGAATCAAAAGAAAAATAATTATTCAACATCAAAAAAATAACAAATTTCCGTATTATTTTTATCACTTGACATGTATCAATTTATTGGCCGAACTCACTTCAGTTTCCTTGGGCCTATTAAATTACGTGACCTTGGCGTTTCAGAATTTCGGCATAATATTGCTTACAAAAAAAAACACCATAACTTTTTTGTTATCAGATAATAGGATTTGTAAAAATCTACAACCGTATCCAAAGGATTTTTCAAAATTTGGTTTATTTTTTGAAAAAATAAAAAAATCCAAAAATGGCTGTTACAGATTTCTGTATTATCGACGAGGCTAAAGAAAAAGTCAGGTAAGATTTTTGACTGTTGTTAGCCGTGTTTATTTTATTTCGAAAATGAGAGAGTCCAGCAAAAAACTGTCTGGATACGGTTGTGAGGAATTCAAAAATAAACATTCCTGCCAAATTTCAACAGATTCCGTTTTCTGGTTTCCGATATTCTGCCCGGTAAAGATTGGTCCAAAAATAGCAAAGCAGTGTTGTCAAATTAATTGTTTTTTGTTAGAAAAAGTACAGAGGGTTCGATACAGGGCTTTTAGGTATGATATGGATGAAGAGCAGTGCAGAATTTGATACGTCGGTGGCCCTCTTCGAGAAATAGAGCAGTATTTTATGACCGAGCACAAAATATACAACCCATCTTTAAAAAAATGTTAATAAAAAAGTGGTGTTCTTTATTGTAAGATGCCTGCTGTTCTCCGTCTCCAAGCTCGGATGAAACAGGGCGCGCCCCGAGACCATCCCGAATGTCATCTCGAACGCAACAGATCGTACAGGGTGTTTGTTTATAACTGGAACACTCAGTGTCTTTTTTTTATTAATGAAAATAAACTGTAGGTTTGAATTCAAAAATTTCTTGGCAAATTGCAACGAATTTAAGCGCTATAATAACTTGTTTTTGTTCCCCTTGGTTTACAGGGTGTGGCAATAAAGCTAATTTTTTTTAAATAGAATAACCAGTATATTTTTGCATTTTTCAATTTTTCAAAAAATTAGCTTTACAAAAATAGCAAACACTATTGAAATATCTTTTGTAGTTTCTGAGATATTTGCGTTTAAAATTTTAATAAAATACATAAGAAACGACCATCTGGGGCGCGTTCAGCGGCGGCTGAGGTCTGTGGCTGGAGCCAAACAAAAATTGGCGTTAGCCGTTCAGAAATGGCTCCAGCTTGCCAAAAGTGGTTAGCATATACCGTTCAAGAGGAACTCGAAAGCGCCGCTAGATTGGCATCGCTTGTTGTTATGGGTCCGCGGGCGACGCCAGCGAAAAAAAATTTAGTTGCGAGGTTTTCCTAACCTAACAAATTGAAGAAAATTTAGAAAATCATTTGACAATGAAAAGTGCAACACGTTTTTCCATTTTTTCTTGCATACAATGAATTGTGTAGACGCCACACTTTTGGATTATGAGGAAAATGCGTTTATTTTGCGGACAGAAGGTAGGGAGTAGGTATCTGTTTAGAAAAAGTATCAAATGGCCGTGGCTTTGTTCCGACAGTCCCTTTCCATTTTAAACAGACTTGCCAAAGAGACCACAGTCGGCTTTGCGCGTTCATAGCTGGTTCGGCAATGTCAATGCCATTTTTGACATTTTGAGTGGAAGGGGTAAAACCGTTTTTGGTCAAGTCCACTAGATTTTTTAGTTTATATTGTTAAAATAAAGAAATACATTCATGGCCCACTTGGTAGCTTGAAGGTCATTTCCAATATATTTTCATTTTCACAATTATTAAAACTTAAACGCAAATATCTCAGGAACTACAAAAGATATTGAAATAGTGTTTGATATTTTTGTAAAGCTAATTTAAAAAAAAATCAAAAATGCAAAAATATACAGGGTGTCCTATTTAAAAAAATTGTTTTTATTGCCACACACTGTATCCCAACGGCAACAAAAAAAAGTTGTTATAGCGCTTAAGTTCGTTGTAATTTGCCAAGAAATTTTTGAAGTTAGACCCACCCTTTATTTTCAATAATAAAAAATATACTGAGTGTTCCAGTTATAAACAAACACCCTGTACCACGAACGTCAAGTCAAACGGAAAAGTGGACCTCTGAGACCGCTTAGGGTTTCTTCGCGAACGCACTTATAAGTTACGATCTAGGGAAGTTTTTAGCAATACTGCAAAAAAAAGCCACATATTTCCCACATAGGTACCACTTGGAAAGTGGGTTTAGAACTAATAGGGTATTTTTGGACTGTTCTTTTTGCCACTTTGTTATTGTTATCGATATTCTGCGTCGGCGCAGAGCGATCTCTGACGACACGCTGTATTTACGAAGGATAAAACCCGTTCCCGGAACGTATCATTGACGTTTCCGTTTGTTGGGAACCTTCCCGCTCTAAGTAGTTCCAGGAAGGTTTTTAACGGACCTCCACGAATCGTTCCAGAGAAACGTTTCACAAACGTTCCATATTTAGATCGGCTACTGATCGATTCGGAGGGTTCAAAAGGGGGGGGGGGGGATCGTAATATTTTTGAAATTGTGGCATTAGTAGATTTTGATGATATTACTGCAAAAATATGAAGTAGAAGGTCAAATTGTCAAACGGTTGTCATTTTTTATTTCCTCGTAAAAAACCCCTAAAATCGATATCGAACACAATAGAGATATTTTCTTTAGTTCCTAAGATATGGTCCTTTAAAAATTGAATTTTTGACATTTTAAAAGCCAATATCTCGAAAACTAGTAAATTAATAACCTTATGATATGAGGTACCATTGGGAAGAGAATTTCAGCGAGAATTCAGATATGAACTCAAAATAGGGAGTAACTATTTAAGATTTTTCAGAATATTTTCCAAAAATAACCCCCCAGAAAAGGGCTACATAGGGGATTTTTCTTTTTACGGCAAATGGCAGTTGGCGATGTATCGAAAAGAAAAACATATGTTTTAAAGATTATATATTTTTTTGCTTAAGGGTGAATTTGAATAAAAAATGCGCTTCTTGCAATCACTTAATCTAAAAAACTGTTAGTCAAATTTGTATAAAATTTTGTACGGTGAAAGATTAAATTTCAAGGATAATTTTATGTATCCTAAAAATATTTAATTCACGGTAAAAATTATCGATTATTTTAAAAAACTAAAAAAAAAACAAAATATATATATTTTTTTGAAAAACCACGCGAATGGTCTGTGGGGGATACCAGAAGCCTCCGCTGTGCAAAATTTTGTTAATTTTTGATGTGCGGTTTATCTGTTTAAGTCAGCGAACTGTTTTTAGGATTCAAATTCACTCTTTAAACCCCTCTCTAGACCAAATGTGTACGATTTTTGACAATTTACAATAATTGTCAAAAATCTTATACAGGGCCTCGAAAAGAACCCAAGAAATGTTTGCCAAAACGTTAATATGCGTAAATATTTCTATAGCCGCAATGGCCCACTCGATATGTTATTGGCCTGGCGATCAAGATGAACGTTAAAGGTTCAAATCCCGTTATTGCCTCCACATCTTGTTTTATTAATAGTTTACTATGGGTTGGTAAAAACTCAAGTTTTTATAAGTCTTCCTATAGATTCTATAGTCAGACAAACTCATAAAACATGCTTTTATGTGTCATATGTATTCTTTTAGAATCTTACTTACTAAATGGCTATGACTTTTAAAACAGACAAATCTAATAAAAATTCTTTTTTTTTCGACCACCAGAAAACTAATTAAAGAAACTATACACAAGAGAAAATACTTTTTTGACTCATGAAATTTCATAAAATATTTTAAACAAAGCCTCACAAAATCTCATAGAAACTTATCAAAGTAATAAAGATCTTACCGGCCCTAACCTATATGATCTTTGAAACAAATATTAAGTCGTAAAAAATGTTTTTCGCCAGCCGGAACTCATAAAATCTTATAAAAAAATCTATAATCACATTTTTTGTCGTGAACCGATTTTGATGAAATAAAGCTTATGTACTGCCCAGGAATCCAAGTAGTTTGCGTGATGCTGGAACATCCAGGCAAAAAGCTACCACCTAATTTTTTTTTAGTATTCAACGTACAAAAATGGTATATCTGGAGATTTATTATATTTATGGATTAATAATAATTGGGCGAAGTAAATACTTACGTTTTTGCTCATAAATAAGTCTTTAAAATTCGTTTCACAATTCAAATAGGAAAAACCGCACTTTTTGAGATCACATCAACTAAAATTAAAATAATTAACTATGATGACGTTTTAAAAATTCACTATCTATCTACCTAAGTTCAGGCACTAGGTAACTAGGAAGAATAAGTGTCTTTACGGTTCAAAAATCAGAATGCGATATTACTAAATAATTTAATTCTTGATAATTCCTTCGACAAATAAAGAATCATTCTTATCTTGTTGTTTATCAGAAAGGTTAAATGATAGTTTAATAAACGTCTCTGTTCGAGATGTTATACCTAAATTTATAGTATTGTCTATTTACCAAGGGATATTTATTATTTTTTTAAGTAAAATTTTGTACATTTTCAAATGCAAAAGGTCAAATCTTATATTTTCATTAAAAAAATAACACTGGTTAACAAAATTTTTGTCTCAACACAAAAATGCATGATTGAAATTATTTTTTAATGTTGAAATGAGTTTTTTGAAGTTCTTGGTTACCCTTGGTTCTTGTGTTCCAGTATATTCACTGGTCTATTTCATTATTTGTGTAGTAAAACTATAATTTTTAAAGTACCTATATATATCGCCCAAATTTTCACGAAGTGGCGAATATGCAAAAATTTCATTTTTGGCTTATACTTAAACTGACCTGGCGGTAATCACGGGTCGATCGTACGACGTTCGTTGGACCGCCATCGGAATTACCTAAGTTTCCACAATATGTCCAGGACGCATCGACATCATTAACTGGAGTAGTCGCCAACCTAAAATATAGTTTTAGCCGAGGTGGACTAGGTAGAGGTAATCTCATTATACCTATTTATATCTTATTAGTTCCATCGGGTAAACCTTTTTGTGAATAGAAGCTACCTATATGGAGAACAAGGAATATTATTCTTTAGAAGCAGTTTATAATAATGATAACAAGACAGGCCTTTAACGCACGATGGGGATGTAAAATTACCAACAAAGATTAGTTTACCGATAAACATTGATAAGATAATTCAGAAAAATACATGCGCCTAAAAATTTCTTAGATTTTTTAGAAAAAAAAACTAAAATCAAAAAATATACATATATTTTTTTTAATTTGCAAACATATTTGACATTTCCTAGTTTAAGTTATATTCTAAAGACATATTGGTTGCAATATTGACCATTTTTGATTGTTAATATCAACGTAATTGGAAAACTTAACCTGTGTGTTGTCTAATGGCGGAAGACACCTAATTCCTAAGTATGGCGGATTTCTGCTGAGGCCCAAAAAATAACCAATTTGGACCGGATCTCCAAGTTTAGTAGATGGTCTTTACTCGATCCGTGATAAATTGATTTATTCAAATGCATTTTGGACGTTGGGCCATGGTATGCACCTTATACGTAGGCTTGACGAGGGCTCAACGTCCCGCCGACAAATATGGACCCGACGTCCAATTTTGGTACGTGTCTTTACTTAACACAGGGAAGGTTTCAGACGTTCATTCTTAGGGTGCGGCTTTCATGTAGGTACGACGATGCCCCAATGGCCCGTCGACCTAAGTGGAATTCGTCCGATCGACGACGGCTCGGAATCCAGTAACTGTGCTTAAACGGCAAATGTCAACCATTTCGAAATAATCCTAACCGTTTTTTCAAATATTTCTTGCAATAAAAAAGCAGTGAACAGTGAACAAATGAGTGAGTATGTCTGAATGACCTTTTCTTTGGCATCTTTAAAAGAACCCTTCTTTACTGTTTTGAACTATCCACTTCCACATCCATCGTTAGGCATTTTTCCTTCGGCAACCAGAAGACACCAGTAGGAATCTAGCGGACGTTATTATACGTACGTTATAAATACAAAAAAAATACGTCGTACAAGCCAACGGCGTATATCGTCAGCGATATACCTATGATTATTCCTGGACATCAACAGATGTCGCTACATCGTTGGAAACTCCACCTAAAACGACGTCGTCTCTGTTGACGATGGGACATCATCTGTATCTGGCCTTAATTTTACTTTTATCTATTAGTATTAGTTAGACATAAGGACGTCCGTCGAATGACTAGGCGTGCACTAATATTTGAACTGGACTAAGGTGGGCTACTAACCGACGTCAATGGGTCGATGGGAACCTGTACTTAAAATTATATTACAATAGCTGACGTCGTCCGGACGGACGTTGGATCATGATTTAAGGCGGTGTGTTACACCAGGGAACTCAAATTCAACTTAAATACGACGTCGCATTGGTCAGATTAGGTCGGAAGTCAGGAAAATGCTGCTTGGGAGCTATCCATTAGAAGCATGCATGATATGCTGTATCTAGAAGAATATCAAGACAAGAATCCTGCTAGTTTAAGCACATACAGAAAAGGATTCAAATCTTTAAATGTATCAATGCACAAGCCAAAAAAGATCAATGTACTTTGTGCAAAGACCCGCTGATGAATTTACTAAAAGCAATATGAAAGAGACTTATGAGAGGCATCAAGCTAAAAAGAAAAAAGTAAGAGAAATTAAAGACAAAAGTAAGCAAAAAGCAATAGAAAACAAAAATCATATTACTGCTGTGTTTGATCTTCAACAAGTTATTCCGTTACCAATTACCCAGGAAAGCGCATTATTTTTTAAGCAGCGTTTCAGTTTTATAATTTTACGATACATGAATTAGCCAACAAAGAATGTTATTGTTATATCTGGGATCAAACAAAAAGTAAAAGAGGGGCCTCCGAAATATCTTCGTGTATTTTCCATTTTCTCCGTATTTGTGACGAAAAAGGCGCCGAATCATTAGATCTCTTTTCAGATGTCTGTTTCGCCCAAAACAAAAATTCTGTTTTGTCGGCAATGTTTTTGTTTCCCTTAAAGATGATTACCCATTACTTTTTTTAAGTCTGTCACGGACAGAGTGAGGGGGATTCGGCACACAGTACTACAAAGAGAGCTATAAAAGTCGCTGGTGACTTGTTTATACCCGGTCAGATTATAATTATTCCCATAATTAGACTGGCAAGAAAAAAACACCCTTATATGGTCACAGAAATGAACTACTATGATTTTGTAAACTTTAAAAAGCTTTCCCAGAATTTGCGAATTCTTTCTTTAAGAAAAGCGCAAGATGATGTTTCCGGTGAAACTAAAGTAAACTGGACCAAAGTGCTTAGCGTAATTGTAACCAAAAGTTATCTTAACAAAATATTTTTGAAAACCAGCCACTTTGCGGATAATTAGCACTGTCAAGAAATGTAGATTTGTTTAAAGTAACGGTTGACAAGTTAAATAATGGACTGCAAAAGTTCCTGAAAGGGTTGGTTTAAATAACGAGCGCAGCGACGTATTTTTAAAACTCGAGTAAAAAAGCAGTCATAAACTCTTTATTCCATGACTTTGACCGGAGAATTTGAGAAAGAATGTTTTAAAATCCAAGACTACACCTATATTTGCAAAAAAGGGCCAGAAAACAATTAAAAAGATCAAGTTTCTGACCCTCTGTGAAGTAATAAGATTAATTAAAAAGTGAGAAGAAGGAGCAAATAAAATAAAGACATACATCTAAATTAGATAGTTTTTGATCATGCCAATTTACATCCCGATAACTTCGCCGACACCGATAACTCTAACGCTATTTGACAGTTCAGAATAGTTTTTTTGGTACAGGTTTTATGTCAACGGAAAAGTTACATAGTGAGAACAGGGCTTTTTTAAGAAACTTACCTAACCCGATCCTAGCCGAACTTAGCCGAAAAGACAAACTAATTGGTTAATTTAGTTTTTACATCGTACTCAATACGTATTTCTTTTTCATTCATAAAGTATGTTCTGTTTTCCGACAAAGAGCATGATATATGAAACAACAAGATGCTCGATTTTCGATACGTATTGAATACGATGTGGAAACGTACTATTTTATTATTTTATTATTTTTTAAAGCAGAGCAACAACTAAATGGCTGTATGGTTTTGTCAAATGGGTTTGAAACCGGGTT
Organism: Oxystoma pomonae; assembly: GCA_963921995.1. Taxonomy (NCBI): domain Eukaryota; kingdom Metazoa; phylum Arthropoda; class Insecta; order Coleoptera; family Brentidae; genus Oxystoma; species Oxystoma pomonae. The sequence goes on along the minus strand of OY998166.1, from coordinate 102,448,399 downwards.
TTTAAAATGTTTTAAAATCAAATTCTAAAAAGCCAACCATTTTGCTCCAAACAAAGGTTGGAAAAACGTTTTCCCAACCTTTGCTTCGCTGCAAAAACCAAAAGGTAGGATCTGTGCTACTTGGGTTGTTTTGCTTAATAATTTTTTGAATTGTCTTAGTCAGCCGGGGGTAGTAGGTGCATGTAGATATTTTTCTTCTTTCTCACCACAAAAATCTGATAGTCCATTCTCTAGCATATTTAAATAGTCCCCAACTTCAAAACTCCTACTTGTCTATATATGGAACCTATGATAAATGTTTTATTGAGAATACGCAACCTTATCCAAATTTCCTCCAAAAGGCTTTGAGAATCGACATGCAAATTTTCGTATTTAAAATGGTTCCTAATAAATATCCTAATAACTTTTGTTTCCTTAAAAGACCTCTCTTTATGAAGGAAATTTTACCCATCTATCTGAATATTATCTATTTTATCCCCAGATTCTCCTAGTTTAGTTTCCAAAACGCTTATAAAGTCGTAATTGAATTTTTCTAGGTGATCCTTAATGTTTGAAAAATGGCCTATTAGTGTCGTAACATTAAAAAAGCTATGATAATATTTTTCATTTTTTTTTACTTCAAAGTTACCAAAAAATATAAACTCAAAATTAATTCTATATGATAGAGTAAGAAAAAACAGCACAGTTTACTAGGATGTATTTTAGAAATATTACTTTTATTGGCAGGGAGTAAGCTTAAAATTCAGTAAGGATCTAGCTTGTATCTATTTAAAAAAAAATATTATACAGGATGTCCCAAAAATCTTAGACCCCTTTAATTATCTCCAACACCAAAAGAGGCAATAAAGTAAAATTTCGCATACCCAGATTACAAAAAAGTATCTTTTCGAAATGGCAAAATCATCTCCATAAGACTACAAGGAAAATATTATTCGGTGATTTTGATTGATTGATTGATTGATTGATTTGGGACATCTTGTATACCTAACAATAGGGCTGTCTAACAAATTGTTAAAGTCAGCCATTAATCACGTGATGTCCCTTTAAAAATGGTGGGTGTAGGGTAAAAAAAGCGATTTTCCATAATACGTAAAGCTAATAAAAATTAAAATTGTGGGAAAGTGGAAAAATATGCAGATTAAACAAAAAGTGACTATTTCATAGAATAATCCTTTCTGAATCGGAGAGAAACAAGCATTTTGCCGAAATGTTAGAAATAAACTTAAAATTTGCAATTTAAAGAGGCAATGTCATGTACAGGGTGATTCGAATTGGGCACATTTATATGGGTACGGGTACTTCTAGCGGAGATCCCGAAAAACCAACCCCCCTTTGCGAGGCTCAAATTTCAAGACAAGATTTTTGTTTAAAACTGCTTTTGAATATGTCCACCCATCTGTGAGCTACGCGGGCCTTTTGACAAGTATGCATTTTGGGATAGGGCCTGTAACTTTTTTATTTATGAAAATTTTTTAATTGGTGTAAATCGCTTTTTTGTAGATCTTTTAAAGAAGAATAGGGATCTCAAACTTGACTTTATCCGCGAGTTTTAGTTTTCAAGATATAACGCAAAGCTAACTTTTTTCTTATGTCTTTTATTTTACTTTTGTGTTTAGAATTAAATTCTAATCAAAATGATGTATCATATGTGATATTTTGGTTAAGTAGTTATTGAGATATTCAAAATTTTCTATTAACAGTAAGGTGGCGATGGCCGGATATGGCTTTGGGTTTAACCCCCCCCCCCCCGAAAAGCCTGGTTATGGTCACATTTTTACTTCAAATTAAGTTTTTTCTATTATTTATCCTTAACCGCCCCCCCTCCGATCCTACGTGCGCCACTGTAGTTAGTTCAGAGATGGAAAATCATTTTACTAAGAAATGTAGAACTTCTTAATGCGTTTATTTATTGGACAAAATGGACGACATTTTGAGCACCTTTTATAGTCTTGTTTTTAGTTTTTTTTAATTAGTTTTTTTGAAATTAAGTTGTCTCAAATGAAGTAGGGTAGCGTTACTTTTTGTTATTAGTTATTATTTTGAGATTAATTAGAGTCAAGAATTTTTTTCATCTATTTGATTGTGTTATTAATTAGAATATAAAGTTTAATAGTCGAACAATATAAATATTTGTTCAAAATGAAAAATGTAGTAGGCCATGACATATTTGACATGCCCTTATAATTAAGTTCATCTGTTTGGTCCATAGCCGACTTAAACCGGGCATGGCCACCTTGTTGTGAAAAGAAAATGTTGAATATCTCAAAAACTACTTAACCAAAATATCACATATGATACATCATTTTAATAAGAATTTAATTCTGAAGACAAAAATAAAACAAAAAACGGGTAATTTTGCGTTATATCTTGAAAACTAAAGGTGGCGGATAAAATCCAGTTTGAGATCTAGATTCTGCCTTGAAAGATCTACAAAATAGCAATTCATACCAAAAAGAAATTTTCATAAACAAAAAAGTTACAGGCCCTATCCCAAAATGCAGACTTTTCAAAAAGCCCCTGTATTTCAAAGATGGGCGGACATATCAAAATGTGGTTTTCACCAAAAATCTTGCCTTCAAATTTGAGCCTCGCAAAGGGGGGTTGGTTCTTCTCTAACTCCGCTAGAAGTACCCGTATCCATATAAAAGTGCCCAATTTGAATCACCCTGTACTTTTATCTCTCTCGCACTTGCATAGTGTGGATAGGCATCTCAGTTCAGCCTGAGAGAGATGACCTTATCTGTAGTTTTTTTTACTGGGAATTTCCACCCATTACAGGATCAATGCCCAGTGTTAGTGAAGATTTTTGCAAGTTTAAGACAAACATAAAATATTCGAAATTCGAACCCGGGACCTTCCGTGCGGCAGGCAGATATGCTGCCTGCTGCGCTACGGCGGCCGGCCGGCTTATCTGTAGTTACACGGGTGCGACAGAGATAGGTAGAGGGACATTTCCACGTTTAATTGCGAATTTGCCTGTTTTTCTCCGATTCAGAAAGGATTACACATTAAAAAAAATCACTTTGCTTAATCTGCGTCTTTTTCCACACACGCATTACGGCTTATGGAAAAACGGTTTGTTTACCATACACCGGCCATATTATTTTTGTTAGATTTCCTATAAGACACCTGGCTTAGCTATGACGTAAAAAATTACAAAACATGTTAAATTCTAAATATCATAATACTTGGCACAAAGTTCATTTGTTTCAAACTCAAAAAACTAATAAATCGCTTCACAACTTTTCGAATCTCTTTTACTGTATCTCTCGACTTATTGAGCCGACTTAACGTTATTCACTTCATCACTGGCAATCTCGAGAACAAAAACGGCGTTTTCAACCCCGTTAATTTTTTGATTTTGCGGCTGTTCCGATGATTTTAAACTTTTAGTTCTGAAAAAGAACGTCCCAACTAAGGCTGCGATTAAATTCATAAACGCGCAAGTTGTCGCGGTAATTGAAAAACCGTAATTTTCCATGACTACGCCTCCTAGAGTGGGACCGATCACTTCCCCCAAGGAGTAGACCGACGACCATAGGCCTGCGATTACGCTGTGTGTTCCTATGCAGTCGTGAAAGCCTTCTTCCCTAAAAAAATAGTTTATTATAATCACCGGTTAATAGCAACTTTTTGAGTATTTTTTTTAAATTTTAGGTGTCTAGATGCAAAACTCCAATTTTTAGAATTATTGTCTGTTTGTTTGTACCAGCATCACGCAAAAACTACTGAACGGATTTTAATGAGAGTTTCATGCGCTACTTCATTTGAACGCCCACGGTTTATCAGACTGTGCAAGATCAAACCCGTTATATAAAAGAAAGTTCAATCATAAAATCATTCACTATAGAAACTGCAATTCGTTAAAACAATTTTTTATCCCAACCTTATTTCTTCAAATCCATTCAATAACAAATTCGAAATTTAGAAGATCCGTGTTTAATTGAACCATTGTTCATCATTTTTAATAAAACCCGGAATTTGTCAAACCATTATTTTTCAAAACCGGATTTCCTAAGACCCCTTGTTTATCAGAAGTTCCTGCTAAATTAAGGTGATCAACCGTAGGGTATTTGACCCGACATTCCGATATTTTGATAAATTGTCCAGTTTAAAAAATACATCCGTTATTCTCCGGTATTTTTTCACGTTGTCTGTAGCTATTTTCACAGTTTACCGCGCACCGGTGAGAGGCAATGAGACATCACTCATGTATTTGCGGATTGCGATTGGTTGAGTTTATGCAGTTCTACCAATCGCGTTGCATAACTCTGTTTTTTTTAAAACTTTTAATCTGTTAAAACGAGACCAGAAATGTTTACCCTGTCCAGTATTTTGTGGTTCGGGTGTTGGTCACCTTAGCTAAATTGATTGCGCATTCGCCAATAATACACGCAGGTGGCGCGGCGTTTCGATGCAATTGTCGCTCCTACGCGCGCATACTTGTACAGGTTACTGAAGGGACATGTGTGAGTCCGTGGGATTTTGAATGAAGAAGTTTTGTGACTATGTGGGAATAATAGCTCTTTAGTCACACAATCAAGTGTCACCGGGTGTTTTGTTCGCATCCGTGTAGAATATGACGTTATCTTTCAAGATGGCGGCCAAAAATCATAAAAAATACAACTTTGACAACCAGGCCATAATTATACTCGATTTCATATAATTCGAGGACGAGGATTCCAAAAAATTTACCTTTAAGGTTATCCGACATTAAATGACCTTGAAAATCGCAAAAAACAAGATTTTTGCTATTTTCTCTTCAAAAAATCTTAATAATTCGACGTTTTGTCAGACCAACTTCAAATGTACCTCAAATTATTAGGCATGTATGCCAAATTGGATCCTTAGAGTTTGATGCAGTTTGAAGTTTCATGACCTTGAAAAATACCCTAGCAAAATTAACAAATTGCAAAAATAACATACTAAAGGGCGCTATTCATCAATTATTAAAGCGAAGAGAACAAAATTGAGTAACAAAGATAAGAAGGTCAAGTCCAACAATTTTGTTAGAACAAAAATTTGTTCAGCTATGACGCGTTTCAATATGGCGGCTGATATCTCAAAATAGAGCTTTTTGGCGATTTTCATGGCCATTTAAGGTCGGATGACCCTGAAAGTAAATTTTTTGAAATACTCGTCCTCGGATTATATGGAATCGAGTATAATCATGCCCCGGTTGCGAAAGTTCTATTTTTTATAATTTTTGGCCGCCATCTTGAAAGATGTCGTCATATCAACCCCTTCTACACGGATGCGAAAAAAACACCCGGTAATACTTTGTGTGTGACTAAAGAGCTATCAATCCCACATAGTCACAAAACTCCTTCATAAAAAATCCCACGGGATAGAAATTATCGACATATGCCCCTACACTAGGTAGCGTTCAATAGTTTGTGTATAAATGCCACTTGCATTCCAGTTAAGAACAAATTTCTGATAAACAACACAGGTCTTACGAATTCCGGTTTTGAAAAATAATGGTTTTATTAAAAATGGGTTTAAAAAATTACGAGTTTGATATTGAATGAGTTTAATGAACAATAGTTCGATTAAAAACGGGTCCTATAAATTTAGAATTTGTTATTGAGTGGTTTTGAAGAAATAAGGTTCGGATAAAGAATTGTTTTTTTTTTTATGGTGAATCGTTCTTACGATGAAAATTTTTATTAAATACGGTCTGATAAATTCCTGTTTTGACAAACCATAGGCGTTCCTTCATTCCTTATTCACATGAACAAAAATTATGACAAGAGCAGGAAAAAACCGCATTTAAAGCTGCCTTAAACTAGTTTTTAAATATATCAACTCTTCTCTCACCACACCATTGTTTTCCTTTAAAATTCGCAAATTAAATGGGACTCAAATCTGAAAAGTATCGTTCATACAAGGCATAGACTTAGTCTTTCGTTTAATTTTTATTAGAGTATTAATCATAAAAAAGTTATAACCACTGTTTTTATTATGAAAGTGTATGCTTTGTCATAGGTTTAGTCACAGTCCTAAGGAAAAGTTGCCAACTTTCAACTTTTATAACTAAAATGTCAAATTTTGACATCAGCTTTCTTTTTTATCTAATTTCAAAAATACTATTTATTATCTCGATGGGGTCGCGGAATTTGTTTGTCAAAACATTGTTTTGAACAAATAATGGTTGGAACGATAAATAATTAGTTCGAAATACACTCTTTCGAACGGTAATTAATTCGAAATATAGTGGTTCGAATGGTAATCATTTCTAAATATGTTAGTTCGAATGGTAATTAGTTTGCATGTTAACAAGACAGGTTAGCAAGGGTTGGCTCAATTTTTCTTTCGAACTAATTAGAAAGGCATGAGCTTTTTATTATTTGACAATATAATATACATGTACAAAAAAACCAGTAAACATCAAATAAAAAAGTGTAGAAAGTCTTGCAAAAATTAACTCAATAAAAATAATATCGAAAAAATTAAAGTTAATACAAAAAACGAAAATATAAAAATAAACAAAGGAAAATTGCAAAACCCCCTAAAAATAAAAAATCTCATTCAGTTCTTGTTGCTCTCCGATGGTCATAAAGACATTGGTTCGGACGGTAATTAGTTAAGTTTAATAAAATGACACTTTTGTGACATTTTTTTTTCGAATCAAGGTCTTTCGAACTAATTACCGTTAGAACCAATGTACTTCGAACTAATTACCGTTGGAACCAATGTCTTTTGAACTAATTACCATTCGACCAATGCCTTTTGAACTAATTATCGTTTAAACCAATATATTTTGAACTAATTATCGTTCTAAAGAATGAATTTCGAACTAATTGCCATTCGAACCAATGTCTTTTGCTTTTACGGTGAATTTTAATCATTAATAATCTTTAAAAACTCGAAAACGCAACAGAGAAGAGAGAGGTTATGATATGCAGAACGGAATCACTTTTCACAGTTGCCAGTGCAAGTCAGTATTTTATATTTCTTACGAAATTAAATATAACGTTTAAATAACGTTTTACTGTCGGCAACCCTGTCAATTATAAGGAATACGGTATTCACCGGCAGGTAACGTCACACTTTATTGGTTATCCTGCCAAAAAAACCGCATAAAAACTTGTCAAAACTGAAAACATTTTCATTAGGTTTTATGAGATTTTATAAGGTCTAAGAGATTGTATGCGGCAAAGATCGTGACTTGTAAAAACTGACAAGGTTTTATGAGGATCAATGTAGAATAATTTTTTGACTTCTCAAAATGGGCAAGAGTTTAAAAGATTTTATAAGAATAAAAATTTAAATTTTTGGGTGTGGCTAAGATTATATCAGATTATATGAGCTTGAACTTTTGACCTGATTTTATCCGCAAATAATGTTCTTATTTCTACAAGTTTTGACAAAGTTTAACAAGCACGACTTTCTTTTAATAATGAAGATAAGTATGGAGAGTTTATAAGTTTCTATTGCGGTTCTACCAGCACATTTTTTTAAAAGATTTGACGAGTATTATAATTTAATGTTTTACCAGATTTTATAAGTTTACATTGCACCAAAATGGCATTATTTTTTAAAAGATTTGACGAGTATTACAAGCAAATATTTTACAAGGTTTTAAAAGCATTAACAAGCAGGAAGGAACGAAAGTATAGAGTTTTTATACGGTTCTACCAGCACAATTTTTTAAAAGATTTGACGAGTATTAAAAATTAGTATTTTACAAGATTTTATAAGTTCCCATTGTAGCAAAATGACACAGTTTTTTAAAAGATTTGACCAGTATTACAAGTAAATATTTTACAAAGTTTTATTAACATTAATAACCAGGAAGGAACAAAAGTATGAAGTATGGAGGTCCCCTGCCAAAAAAAAACCGCATAAAAACTTGTCAAAACTAACATAAATAACATTTTCATTAGATTTTATGAGATTTTATAAGGTCTAAGAGATTCTTTGCGGCAAAAATCGTGACTTATAAAAGCTGACGAGGTTTTATGAGGATCAATCTATAATAATTTTTTGAAATGGGCAAGAGTTTTTCGAGTGTTAATTGCTAAGATTTTATCAGGTTATATGAGCTTGAACTTTTGACCTGATTTTATCCGCAAATGATGTTCTTATTTCTACAAGTTTTGACAAAGTTCAACAAGCACGGGTTTCTACGAGATTTAATAAGAAAGAAAAGTATCGAGACTTTATAAGTTTCTATTGCTGTTCTACCAGCACATTTTTTTAACAGATTTGACGAGCATTATAATTTAATGTTTTACAAGATTCTATAAGTTTTAATTGCAGCGATCTAGCATAATAAAAGATTTTACCAGTATTTCAAGAAAATATTTTAAATTTATCAATATTAACAAAAGAAGGAAGGAACAAAAAGTAAGGAGAGTTTACGCGCTTCTAGGAGCCCAATTTTTTAAAAGATTTGACGAGTATTACAAGCAAATATTTTACAAGGTTTTATCAACATTAATAAGCAGGAAGGAATAAAAGTATAGGATTTTACACGTTTCTAAGAGCACATTTTTTAAAAAGATTTCACGAGTATTATACGCAAATATTTTACAAGATTTTATAAGCATTAACAAACAGGAAGAACAAAAGAATATAGTTTATACGGTTCTCCCAGCACTATTTTTTAAAAGATTTGACGAGTATTACACGCAAATATTTTAAAAGGTTTTATAAGCACGGATACCCCACAACCAATGAAAGGTGGTAAGATGAATTTTCTTTATTGGCGTTATTGGCAAGTGAATGACATTGGTTATTTCCTACAGTAGTATTATTGGCAAAATTGCACTATTTTGCCACTGATTATTTACTAGTGCTGATGTATTGGCAAATTTATGTTATTTTGCCAATAACTGAAAAACGTGTTTCACATACCAAATAAAACGCAATGGTTTCTTTGTAATTGGCATGCATGCATTTCTAAACCACTTTTCCGGTCCGATCAAACGCATTGCCGGATATCGTGTGTTTTGAACGCCGTATTTTTTAAATTTCCCGCGCAATTGACATCTGACGTGCGGTTGACAACTTGACGTACTTGCCGACGCAATTTAATATTCTGCGGTTTCTTCCTGTGTGGGCAGTGTTACCAATCGGAGCATAATTATGCGATTGGGCATAATTTCACTAGCGGGAGCATAATGATAGCATAATGAGTAAAAAAGCATAATTGGGCATAATATAGGACAAATCGCATAATACGAGCATATAATCACACCCATAGCAACATATCAGTCGGTGAATGCGCCGCTCACAGTTAGTTTTCATAATCTACTGATTTTGTGTGGGAAACGAGCCGAACGAATTCTCGCGCGCTCGAGCGGCGACCGACGACTCTAACAACCTGTTGACTGGCTGTCTTGTTCTTTACCCGTGTAGTAGAAAGGGACGGAATATTACGCATAGTGAATCGCGGGTGTAAAACCCAGAAAAAAAAGGGGTGTGTTTGGTTTTATTTTGCAGTGACCCGTGCCGCGCCGCCGTGAAGATCAACGGAGCATAATTTGGAACAAAATCGCATAATTTCCGCAGATGCGAAGCATAGTTTTACTCAAAGCTATTGGTAACACTGTGTGTGGGTTCCTTTTCGTTGTTTTTTGTGTTTTGCAAGTTTTCTTTTAAAATTGGCTTAAATTTAGTTTGAGTTTTAACTTACCATGGATGTAGAAGCCGATACTGCGTAAGTATTCATATTCTTTTGTTCTTAAATAAGTTCGTCCTAGAAAATGTTTAGAACTACCAGTAAAGCGACTAAAAATCGTCATTTTATGCTGGGTTTATAAAATGGTAATTATGCAGTACACGGAAAAAGGGTGCCGGGGGGGGGGAGGTTGTAATGTGTTTTTTTGATTGTTTTGTTTTGGGTTGGATTAGGTTGGGTTGGACTGTGTTGGATTGGGTTGTTTTAGTGAAGAAAAATTAAAAAAAAACAAAAAAAAGCAACCGGCGCAGGCGGATTTGGGGTCCTAGGGACCCTAGTACGTGCCCCCAGCACGAAAGTAAAAACAAAAGTGGAATGATAATACCCCCTAAGAAATTTCACAAAAATGACCGTCTTATGCAGGTGACAGTTATGAGCCTAAAAGAACGTAGTCACATCAATCGAATCGATTTGACATTCTTTTTTGTTTTTGGTGTGTCTTTTCCACAATCAGTAATTGGTATTTTTTACCATGATTTTTCATAATATATTAAAATTTGTTTTTTTTTTAATTTTTCTTAATAGAAAAAGTTAAGTTATATCATTTTTAGATGGGTTTCAAGTCCCCCTGTAAACATGATATATATTTGCCTGCTTTTTTTATTAGCCACACACTTGTTTGAACCAAAATAAAAGTTACTAGGATGTTACTCCGTTGTTTTTTTAGTCAAAATAAAGTGTTTTCGTTTTTTTTTCGTGTTTTTGCTAAAAATATAGTGTTTTGATTTGTTCAGTGCTGTTATACAACCGGAATAACTAGTTTTATGCCTTCCATAAGTGATGTGCGATAACCCTTTTTATTATTAGCCTCAGAGTTAGGGAAATTTTGTCAATACCAACATTTAGGCTCACAAATGTCAAGTACATGTAGCGGTCATTTTATTTACAGGATATTATCATTCCACTTTTGTTTTTACTTTCGTGGCCCCCAGTAAGAATTTTTCAAAAATGGCAGAAAACCGTATACTGCATAATTACCCTTTTTCCTTAAGCCTTAAGGAATGATCTTGAAAGTTAACCAATATACTTTACGGAAAAAGAAATGGAAAATAGTGTTTGCCGAAGTGCGGCCTGCTAAATATTTGTTGACGTTTTTTTAACCTCAAAATTGATTGTATTGTTTTTTTGTAAATATTTCAAGCAGTAGTCTTGAATGCACCTGTTAATTAGTGTTAACATTAAGGACTAAAGTTAAGGAAAAGGAATTTAACTATGAATCAGCCTTAACTTGTCTGCTGCTGGTACCTCAATTTATTTTGATAATCCTTCTCAATTCTAGAACTTAATGGAAAAATCGAAAATTAATAAGAGGTGGTTGTTCAGGAGGTCTATCCCAACAAGAAAACGACCAGGATGTTATGGAAAGTTTATAATGTTACCTTTATAAATGGAGGATGATCTAGTCAAACTCGAGAGTGATCTAGAGAACACAAAAAATATCAAGCTATGGTAAGTTCAAAAAAATGTTCTAGCTCTAGCAATTTAAGCTGGGTTTATACAGGAAAAAATAAGCGTTTATAAAGCTAAAACCTCGGCTAAATAAATAAAGAAAATAAAATTAAAAGATGGTCAACTTCTAACTTTTTAACTTGATTTTTTACATATAACCTCACTTCTGATTTTTTTAAAGGTTTTTTTTTTAATTTAAAAGGAGATGTCTCGGGAGATATATAATTTTGGTCTTTTTTTGTAAGGATACCTGGTGGTGTATTTTCCTATAAAAGGGTAAGTAAAGTTTTTGACACTAATTAATATGCTGATTAAGGTAGTTATGTGACTTCGACAACAATTTTAGCTTCTGGTGGGACACACCCCTGGTAAGACATATGGCTGTAAAATATATGCATGTGAGTTTTTGTATAAATTTAAAAAAAATAATAAACACCAAAAAATGACAGCAGACACATTTTTAATGCACATGTGTCAATTGGTTCAATACTATTCTTATTTTAATTTTATTTCCTGTATAAACCATCAACAAGTTCTTATTTTTGTAAACCCAGCTTTACTGAACTTTAACAAGAAGTAAATTTCAGGAAGTCTTTTAAAGGCCGGTTCATGCTTTAATTCCTTTTCCTTTTCTGTAACTTTTCCTGTAACTTTTATTATTAAATCTCATGTATTCACATGTGGGTGTTCATGCTTGTTCCTTTTCCATATCTTTTTCCTTAAGCCTTAAAAGTCAACCAATATTTAGCTTTACAGAAAAAGAAATGGAAAAAATTGTGCCGTGTAAGTGCAGCAGGCAAAATATTTGTTGACATTTTTTAACCTCAAAATTGATTGTTTTTTAAATTATTTCAAGCAATAGTTATTACAAAAATGAATATTAAACATTTAATGCATTTGGTCCACATTTGTGGGACAAAAAGAACCCCAAATTTTGTATCTAAACAAAATGCCAAAATCGCAAGTTTGCTTATCATTGGTGTCAACTTTGAATTTTAGCATAAACCAGCTTTTTACTTAAGGAAAAAGGAAAGGTTAACATAAAGGAAAAAGTTACGGAAAAGGAAAAGGAATATAACCTGCCTTAATCCAAATTAACTGACACTTGAAATAATTTTGTTCAACATCATTCTCGAAACGTTGAGAAAAAAAAATGAAAAAGAAAAAGAAACATGGTCTGATTTTGCTAATTGTTTCGTAAAGACTTTCGTAAAGACTTTCGTAAAGACTGACTTTTAATTGGGTTAACTAAGACTAAGAATGACCAAAAACCTATTATGGTTAAAATCTATTATAATTTTATATTTTAGGTTGCCTATTTTTCAAAGCTTGGTAATAATATCCAGGAGTTTATTAGACGAATACTATCTGCACTTATAACTGATTCATTGTTAGGGTGGAAGGAAAAACCACCATTCTATTAAATTTCTGTTTAAGATGATAATTGGTGAGTTCAAATATGCATTTGTGTCTATAATAAAAAAGTTTTGCATCAGGAAAAGTGCTAAACTAAAATTTAATGATATTCCCTTTTTGTATGACAACATAGTGATTTAATACCCCCTTCCCCAACCTAACCACCCCTTTTTTACCCAAAAGAAGAAAGAAACTATATGCAACTTAAATCACTTTTTTTAAATTCCCTTATGATAGATTTTTTTTTTCTTTTTAGAGAATTTTTTTAAACATTTTTACCTTCTGCTTCACCTAACTTAATTTTTAGTAATTTTGATTCCTTTGATATATTGTGCAATTCAAAAAAACTAAACGCTTTAATAAGTAATCTTTACCACCTAACTTTAAGAATTTTTAGAGGCAACTGAAAACTCAGGACTGTCCTGCAATAAAAAAGCAATAGAATCGACTATTGGAGGTTGGCTCAAAAGGGCCCAAGAAAGGAAGAAGAGGGGAGTGTTAACAGAAGCGGAATAAAGCTGAGTAAGTTTTTGATACTAATAACAAAAGGTTTAAAATAAAGTAATAATAAAAGGTTTAAAATAAAAAACACTCTATTTACGCCAAACTCCTCTTAATAAAAAAAATTTTTGGTACTAAATATTTTTGCATGACTATAAACGAGACTATAAAAAATAATAAATTTTGGGACACTTGTTTTGACTTAAAATGTTATGTAAAGAAGCACTCAACTGTTATTAAAAAAAATAATAATAAATAATTATTTCTATTTTTATGGACTATTGATCTTCATATAATATGCCACCCCCCTTAACAAAAAAAACACTTCCTTAAACAAGGGCAAAAATTAAAAGAAATAAACCCTTTCCCAAAAAGAAAATATTATCACAATAAATATTTCACTTAACATTTAGCCCTCATCTTGATATGTAAAATATCATGAAAAGAGGGGTAGATCCAAAAAATTAGTATGATTAAAAGAGGCTCCTATTTCTTTAGTTACAGCGCCAGCAAACAGAGCAGCAGAAAGTTGAATTTTTGTGATGGTGCACGCAGCTAAAGTATTTTTGTTCAGGTTTTTATTACAAGACTGGAATGGTACTAAATCAAAGGACTGGAATGTTAAGTACCCACATCAATTCCGGTAATCATGTAAGGAAGTTATATTTTTTTTAAATAATTACCTATTTTAAGATTATTTTTAAAAACTCATTATGCGAGCTCGTTGTGAGTTGTCATTTGTTAATATTGCAGTATAATATACAGTATAGTACACAAGATTAAACAGTTTTAAGTAAATATTTATGTGCAAGTTTATTTTGAAAAAATAATTGGTTTATTGGCTTTTAGTTTCATTGTATCTATATATGGGATATCAAAAAAGAACTTTTGCATGCAAACCTATTAATTTGGATTGATGGCACAATATTTTATCAATGTATTGTTTTAGGTGTGACCCTATTCTAATTTTTTTGAAGTAAACCGTTGTTTTAAGTTTTAAAGTTTATTAATTTAATTCTTTGTGAAAATAGTAAAATATTTATAATTTGCCTGAGGCGCCTTGCTTGTGTAACTACTTATAGATAGTTAGTATTTGGCGAATTTATTTTTTACCTATTTATTATAAGTTATAAAAAAGATTAAGGTCAACCTACTTTTCTAAAGGATTGTCAATAAATAAGGGGTAGTAGTTGCGTTGGTAGTTGTTTGTCTTGATAGTTGGAGTGTTTTTAAACTTTTGTTTATCAAATAAAAGATAAATTATATGTTTTTGTTTTATTGCGTTTAAACCATCATACAAAATATTTATGTAACTGCTGAGTGCAAAAAACGTTTCTTAGGCGTTTTTGAAAGGTTCCTGGGGCGCTTTAAAACGTTCATTGGACATCTTAACGTTCTTTGAACGTTTTTAAAACGTTCCTGGGACATTGCAAAGTTTTAGAAAAATATTGACCTTTTCAATACACCTTTGAAACGTTTTTTAAACATATGCAAATCAGGTCGTCGTCGTCGCATTTGTACACAAAAAGTCTGAAAAAGAGTACGTTTTAAAAAACGTTCTAAAAACATACATGGATTTGATGAGTATTACAAGTAATAAATTTTAATATATTTTATTAACCATAATAGCCAGGGGCTCTGAGAACAAGTGAAAATATTTTAAAACATAATTAACAAACTTTTGTTTTTATCAGAACGTAAGCCCAATTTTCCAAAAAAATGTATGATCCAAAGAAAATATTTTTTAAAATTTAAGCAACGTTGGCATGCAAGCAGTCTTTTTCATATTTTACAAACAAAAAAATGACATATTTGATATTTGAACATTTTTATTTGAAGACAGATTTTTTGAACATAAATTTACGGTTTATTCCAGGGTTTATAACCTTTATTACGACATGACCCACTTGTCGTATTTAAATTCTGGTGGCGAAACTCGCACCTCGAAAGGAGTGTTCCCTACGAAAATTCCAATATAGCGCAAAAGTGTCCCCTTGAATAATAAATTGACGTGTTCGAGGTTTTGTTCGAAATCGTACTCCAAATACTCGACTCTGTTTCGTTTTTGATGGGACACCCTGTATAACAATTTTTTTCGGCTCGAGAATCGTCAAAACAAGCAAAATATTCTCGATTCTATCTATATTATTTCAGGCACTTTTTAAAAATAAAATTATTTTTTAAGCATATTTCTTAAAAACTTGTCTTTATTCTTGTAATAATAAAGTTATTTGTTCAAGCAACTCTTAGAAACTCTTAAAAACTCTTAGAAATTGTATTCTAGTCTTGCAAAGACAGGTAAAACTTGATCAATCCCATCATAAAATTTCGTTAAAATTCAAGTTATTTGTTTAAGCATCTCTTAAAAACTCTTAGAAACTTAAACCCAGTCTTGTAAAAACAGGTAAAATCTGATCAATGCCATCATACAATCTTTTAAAATCCAAGTTATTTGTTCAAGCAACTCTTAGAAATTTCATTCTAGTCTGGCAAAGACAGGTAAAACCTGATCAATTCCATCATAAAATCTTTTAAGATCTCGTTAAAATTAAAGTTATTTGTTTAAGCATCTCTTAAAAACTCTTAGAAACTTAAACATAGTCTTGAAAAAACAAGTAAAATCTGATCAATTCCTTCATGAAATCTTGTTAAATTTCAAGTTATTTGTTCAAGCAACTCTTAGAAACCCTTAGAAACTTAAACCTAGTCTTGTAAAAACAGGTAAAATCTGATCAATTCTATCATAAAGTCTCTTAAAATCTTGTTAAAATCCTAGTTATTTATTCAAGCATGTCTTAGAAACTCTCAGAAACTTGACTCGAGTCTTGTAAAAACAGGTTAAATCTGATGTCAAGAACAACGAAATTTAACTGGATCTTGTCAAACCTCGTCAAAATCGGATCACTGTTATCACAAAATCTTATAAAATCTTGTCAAAACTTTTAGGGTTCCTCATAAAATATTGTAAAATCTCGTAGATTTTCAGAAGCCAAAGGTGTATCCTTCTCCTCATAGAATCTCATAAACTTTATCAATCAGTAATCCGATGAAATCTGACAAATTCTTATAAAAGTTCACAAGACTTCTGTTGAATACCTGTGAGTTTACAATATATTTTAAAAATATATTTTAATCAGCCACAAACTGTTCGAAGTTATATAAGATTTCACCTGACAATGGTGTTTCACAAACCGATGTTAAAAACAATTGAATCTCGTCAACTTTGACCGTCGGATCCTATTAAAACTTGTCAACTTTAACGAGTTTTTTTTTAAGAGTTTTGATGCGGTTTTTTTGGCAGGGTAGTAAGGGATTCCGTTATTACTTCGTAACTGCGCGTGCCCGAAATAAGCGATAAAGTCAAAAGCCATCAAAATTATAGGTGCAAAATAGGGATATTTTGGATGTTTAACAACCACTACCACTACCACTCATCGATTTTACCAGAGTTTTTGGAACACATTAAAAACTTTCATTTGCAAAAAAATTTAGAGATGAGAAAGAACACAAAACAAAAACAGGCTTTATTTTACAAAATAAGTGTTTTATATGTGGGAACTTGGTAACATTTTATTATTTTTAAAATTAACTACGCCAAAATTCTCTAAAACTAACCAGAAAAATAACTACAACCACAACAAAATGGATTCGACGCTTACGGCAGTGGTATAAAGGTAGTTACCACTACAGAATGACGACGAGCTATTGCGCAGACGCAGTAATTACCACAACCACTACGAAGTGTCAAATAAGCGTTCCAAAATATCCCTAATGTCTCTATTATGTATGCTACAAATATGATTTGCAAACAAAAGTTATATAAGTTTTTGCAACCTTACAGAATATGTATGTCAGAAATATTAAATGGCATTAAAATTAAGAAAGATGAGTCAAAATTTGACATTTGTAGTAGCTTTTGACAAATTTGACAGACATATTCTGAAATGTAAAACCTTTATAGTAGAACACCCTGTATCTTGTACACCCTTACTAGAACTACAGACAGAAGTACTCACATGGAACTATCCAAAATATATTGATAGGTTGGCATGAGGCACATTGCGACGAAAATTCCCAAAATGGCAAGAACAGTCGTGTTTAGGGCAACAGAACTAAAAACAAAACATTTGGGCTTTAAAAAAAAATGAAATTAGAAAATTTTTAGAGAAAAGTGAGAAATTCCATAATTTTGATACTTTCAAAAAAACGACAAATCTGTAACTCTCATTCCAAGAAAGAAGAAATTTTTAAGTTTATATCAGCATTGGTTTATATCCCATTTTTAAAGGGCATTAAAATCAAGGGCGGATATAGCTTCTTTTAGAGATATTTTGACCAAAACAGTGCTGCAGGCGAAAATTTTAAAAATAATAATCTGTTATTTAGGAAAGTTATGTCTAAGCTTTACAAAATAACGAAAAATTGCACCGCGGCAGAATTTTTTGGAAAAGTTAAAATTAGTAATTTGTATTATTATTATAAAGTATTAGCACTTACTCTTGTATGAAAGGGAAAAACGGCGAAGGTCCCAAAAACATTAATATGGCGGCGTTACAAAACAACCCCGTTGTCATCATCCATGAGTAGTTTTTCATTTTGTCAGTCAGACAGCCCCATATTGGGCTGAATATCCCATAAGTTGCAGAAAAAATAAGAAAGACTAGGCCTACTTCGGTTGGCGTGAGGCTAAACTAAAAATTTTAAAAAAAGCAAACTTAAGCTAGAAATTATCATGCATTAGATTTTGGCGTATAGGTAACTATCAGATAGTACAAAGGCCCAAGGGTCGCAAAAACAATAATAACTTTGGAAAACAAAGAATAGTTATTTATGGTACTAGTGTGTTGAAAATAAGTCACGCGAGAAAGATTCTCAAGTGAAAGAAATCGTTTTTTATGAGATAATAATTAATAAGCTTTGTGATCAAATCAAAGCTACTTGCGTCTCAGTACCCTATAAATGTCAGAATGACTTGACAGTGACTTTTTTACATTTTGGTCCAAGTAGGTTATTTGTTTTAAAACATTTTGTTTTCAAGTTTATTTTACAGTGAATCACATTACTTAACACTAACATAACTGTTTGTTTGGTTGCTACGGGCATGATACATTGTTAGCAAATGTTTAAATAAATTTTGACACGTGTCAGATTTCCCTGCAGTAGAAAATGGAGGAAACCGATGAAAATTACGTTTCTGAGGATATCCTAGTTATGAATTATAACACACTAGTGTGTTATTTGATAGTTTATTTGTCTAAAATGACATTAATAATGAGTGTCATGTGTTGCATAAAATAATGTAATTGATTTTGGGGTCACCCAGGGAAAATAGAAAAAATAGGGAATGGACATCAGCAAAGAAAAAGTGGCAAATTTTGAACGAGCGGATGGAGCAATCTGAGAAGCATAACGGTTAGGTAAATTTATATTCCCTGGGTAAATTTGATCTCTGGTCCGAGTTGACGTATAACCCTATTTTTTTGTTTACTTTTACTTTTGTGTTGTTCACTTTTTAAATTTGGAATTTCTTGACCATTTTTTTAGTCTTTTCTCTAAAATAACTTCTAGATTTGTTCTGCTTCGCGGATTGTACAAAAATTCCACAAAAATAAAGTATTTTCTGCAAAGAATAGAGGAGGTATCCTAGAGGTCAATTTGTAGCTTAAATTCCTGCCTTTGTGTCAGAATAAACGAGTTGTATAATATATTGTCTTTATTTTCAATTTTAAACTCACCGGCTAGCATAAATCACTTAAAATTATTGCCATGAAATTAACAATAAAATAAGCCATTTTGAAAAGCCGTTGTCAACCCCTTGTGTCAAAGCATAGAAAAATTGACGTTTTCCCAACCGTTATGCCTTTTTAGCTATGAAACTGTCAATTAGATCGTTACCCCTAATTTTTTATATTGTTCGGTTGGGATATCCATTCCCTATTATGTTCTATTTTCCCTGCTTATAACAACAACAACAGTATATTTGCTTAAACTTTGATAAAAATAGAAAAAATTGTATTTTTACATTTTGTTATTTGACACAATGAATCCCATGTAGCACATATCTGTCCCTAAAACGTCTGTGGGACGTCCACCACCGGACATTTGACGTCCCCGGGACGTCCGTTTCGGAACCTACGACTTTAGGACGTTCCTGGGCGGTCCGATGTTGCTAAAAAGTGAGGCCACAGGACGTCCGACAAAAGCCGTCTTTGAATATGTGCTGTAGACCGTGAAACTGAAACCATTTATGGACTATTTTTCTACATAAATGTAAATTATAGCAGGTCAAAATGAATGAATATACCCTTCCAAAAATACCGCGTCAAAACTCGTAAAAAAGAAGATTGAAAACTCGTCAAACATTATGAATTTTTAGGAGTTTTGAAAAGTTTTTAAAACAATTTATGATAAGAGTTGATAAGATTTCATCAGTATTTTAAAGACTCTGCATCCACTGGTTTTGTTAAGTTTTGAGCAGATTTTAATCAAAAGTTAAATAAAAGTTAATAAGATTTCACAAGGTTTTATAATACACATGTTTTCAGCAGTTTCTAAAAGCACCATCCTCCATCAGATTTCACAAGATTACATGAGAAAATCCACATGTTTTTAGCAGTTTTCAGCAGATTTTAAGAGAAACAAGTTGATAAGGTTTCAATGGTTTTGACAAGTTTACATGTTTTCAGCAGTTTTGAGCAGATTTTAATGGAAATATAAAATAACGTTAATAAGATTCCATGAGATTTCTCATGTTCTCAGCAGTTTTGAGCAGTTATAAAAAGACCCAGTCTCCATCAGATGTCACAAGTTTACATGGAAAAATTCACATGTTTTTAGCAGATTTTAAGAGAAACAACATTCAGATTCACCAATTTTCAGATTTTAAACGAATCCATATTAAAAGGTAACATACATTTATATCTTATCATTGTTTAATATATAGAAAAGTTGGACAACCTTATGGACCAAACAGACACTTTTAGGCCAAATCGTGGACCAAATCATTAAATATCTTGGACAAAATGAGTCGAACACTTTTTATTTCATACAGATTTTATTTTAATAGATTTCCAAAATGATATCTTGTAAAATCTTTTAAAAACATCCCTTCATTTGTACTTTTAAAATCTCATCAAAATTCTGCTTGGTAAATCTCATGATATCTCCTGTGTCTGATATAAACTTTTTAATAATTTATGTTTATAGGTACTCATACAATCTTTTAAATTCGCATCTTGTTTGTTAAATCTGATTGTACTTGCATGTCTATATTCTACACTTTAATACTTATATAATCTTGTCAAATCTTCACAACCCTTTATCCTATTTGTCATGAAATCTTGTAAAATCTTTTAAAAACGTCCCTTCTTTTAGATTTGTAAAATCTCATCAAAATCTTGCTTGCTAAACCTTATGAAATCTCATGTATCTGGTGTAACATAATGAAATCTTGTGAGTTTTCAACAGTCAGAAATTACTTGAAAATTGTGTCTGGTGTAACATCATGAAACATCATAAGAAATTGTCAGTTTTCATGTGGCATACATTTTTGCCCGGTCAAGTCTCTTCAAACTAATAAAATCTCATCAAGACTTGATCAGTTTTTAAGAGTTTTGAAGTGGTTTTTTTGGCAGGGTATGCTGTAGACGTTTTTTCTGTACGTCCCAGAGACGCCTTTGTCGTACGTCCTGTGGACTAATAAATTTGTAACATTGAACCTCCCAGGGACGTTCTAAAGACGTTGTTGGTCCCAAGCGGACATCCTTAGACCGGGACGTTCGGACCTTAATGGGACGTCCTGAGGACGACGTGTAATTGGGTTACAGCCCTCTATTTTTACTTACCTTCCTCAAATGAGGCTCTAAGATAGGATCCAAAAACGAGGCAGTGATCGAGGTCACTATCATTATAAGGCATATTACTAATACTGCCGGTATTTGGAGCATTTTCAGGATTGATCCACTTTTTTCCACGTTTTGGCTTTCTAAAGATCAGAAAAAAAATCATTATAAAAGGTTGATGACCAATAAAAAAATGTAGACTTTTTTATATTTTGTTATGGCAATATTTTCGATATTCTTGTGATGCGATTTTAATTATCAATCGTTAAAATTTACAAATTGAATTTTGATTATTTTGCTATGGGGAACACGATGTCACACAATCATAACATATCTTATGACTTCTATAATCGTGTGCCTAATTGGTTTTAAATAAACCAACAAAAAATCCTAATTAAGCTGGAGAGGTCAAGTTATATTAAATTTAAGTGAAAAATAAGTATAATTGGTCCATTTACAGTTTGATTGTTGAAAAAGTGCCTGGTAAAGGTGTTGCATTCTCTGGAACTTTTCAATTATTACGTTTTGTCGAGTCCTATTTTCGATGTATAGGGTGTCTCAAAAATGAGTTAACTTTCCAAAAACCACTATGAATAAATATTTTGGTTGGACAAATAGGCTAAGCTACATAGATAGGAAAAATAAAGGAAAAAATTAGAACACAATTTTTCTTATTGACAAGCGTAGGAAGGTCCACCGTTTGACATACTAAATGTCCCCTTTCCTACCCCTTCGGGAACTTTCATTTCTAACCTCCAAAAAAGCGTTTTTCTTGGAGAACTTCTAAACAGTGACAAACTGTCAACACTGACAATTGGGAAAAATATTGCAAATTTAATTCTCTATCAATAAGTAAATAGTAATAGTGTAGCCTAAACCACTCCTTGTACCGGAAAAATTGAAAAAATCCAAAGAAAAATGATGCCAATTTGAACAATTTCTTGCATATTCCTTTTTAGCATTTTTATCAGAGGCGTTTTCTCGCGTTGAAATTGTTTAAAAATGTTTTTAAAAAGTTTGAAACATTTGTTTTCTCGCGTTGCAACGGTGACGTCACATCTAAACTGGTTAAAAATATTTTGTAACGGAATCCACTCTAGTTTTAAAACTGACGCGTGCGTAGAAGATACGTCAAAATTCTACATTTTTGTTTTAACCTAAGATTTGTTTTTGTTTTTGCGTAAAAATGGATGAACAAAACGTTATATTTAAAAAGTTCGTGGAACGTGAAGGTGAAGTCATCAAAAAAATAAACAGAAAAACAAAAAAGTGAGGTTACACTAAACTACGTCAGCGTTTTGAACTACTCATTTTTTCTCGGTTCTAAATGATGACGTCACATCTAAATAGTTTCAAATAATATTTCAAAATAATTTCAACGCGAGAAAACGCCTCAGGATTTCTCAACCTACGAGTACCACACTTGGCAGGGTTGATCTAAGAGAAATGACCTAAATTATGTCAGAAAATCAAATTTTTCCAGTGGCGTATCCCGATTTTCTTTGCTAGAAAATTTCAAAATGTACCAAAACTCTTTGATACGCCACTGTTACTTATGTATAGAGCTTATACTTATATATATTCACTGGATCTTATACTAGATGAAATTGCATTTCCAGTCTTATACTAGATGAAATTGCATTTCCAACGACACCATCCGCTTGTATTTGATGCTTCTAGTAATAAAATAAGAATTTTTTAAAATCATAATTTTTTATATTTTCTTAGTAAATTTCCGGTCTCCTACTCTTCTAATACTTTGTTTATGAGGCCAATTATGTAGTTTTGTACTTTCTACACTGGTCAGACACTAAATAGAAAGTATAAGCTACATAATTGGCCTCATAAACAAAGTATTGGAAGGTGACCTTAACTCTTTCATTTAACACATTTACTAAAAAAATATAAAAAATTATGACTTCTTATTACTGGAGAAGCAGCAAATACAAGCGAAAGGCGTCGTTGAAAATGGAATTTTATCTAGTATAAGATCCAGTGAAAAGCGGGGCCTTTTTTGTATGTCAGTAACAGTGGCGAATCAAACAAACAGTTTTGGTACATTTTGAAATTTTCGACTTAAGAAAATTGGACTACGCCACTGGAATAATTTATTTTTATGATATAATTTAGGTCATTGCTCTTAGATCAACCCTGCCAAGTTTGGTACTCGTAGGTTGAGAAATCTTGACGAAAGTGCTAAAAAAGAACATGCAAGAAATTGTTCAAATATCATTATTTACTTATTGATGAAGAATTAAATTTTCAACATTTTTCTCATTAGTCAGTTTTGACAGTCTGTCACCCTTTAGGAGTTATCGAAGAAAAACGCTTTTTTGCAGGTCAGTCGACAGTTCCTGAGGGGGTAGGAATGGGGACTTTTAGTATGTTAAACGGTGGACTTTCCTAAGCTCGTTAGTGAGAAAAATATGGGTTCTAATTGTTTCCTCTATTCAGAAAATTAGTATCTAAATTGCCTATCCTAAAACTTGTAGTAACAAAAATTGATTTTAAGTTGTCAACTCGTCAGACACTTACTTTGAGGTGGCTGCAAAAGATAAACATTTAGGCAAGCTGTGGTGATTGTAATTATGCCCACAACGTAAAATGGCAGCCCGAATCCTCCTACCTTCCTAGAAAAAAATCAAAAATGGTCAAAATATCGTAGAATAACGTTTTTCAAATACTTATTTCTATTATTTATATGCTTTTAAAGTTTTTAAGAATTATCAAATGGTTCTGGAACATCAAATACTTCCATATCATTCATTTGTAAACTGATTTTAGATATAGAATACCTACGGTTAAATAAAAAAAAATTATTTAAAAATAAAAACTAAAATTATCAATCAACACCTTTTTTAAAATCAAGGTTCTTCTGCAAATAAAATTTTATTTTTAAATTTTAGTTTTGTTTGTGTTATTCTATGATTATAATACTGTTGTCAGAATGAGAGATGCGTACGAATGACATTTACTTAATGGGTAGTTTATATAAATTTTATTGGGTTTTTTATTTGTTTATGTTTGAATTTATGGATGTAATCATATTTTATACGGGATTGTATTTTACGTGAATAATGTAACATGGCATATACAGCGTGCACAAGTCTTCGGTGCGTTTCCACTGAGGTGCGAGAGAAAAAGCCAACAACCACGCAAAACCACACAATAACGATAGCATGCACTAGCGAAGACGGAGATCGCAAACAACGCATGTGGCTCGGGCGCACGATCCATCTTTGTCAGATTTAGGCAGCTCTCAGCCTTCAATTAAAAGTTGGCTGTGGTTATCTTTGTATGACCCAAAAAAAAACTTATTTCTTTAGTATGACTTAAGGCTGCCGGCTTTCCATTTTGTGTATTTTTTATAGACTTTTGGGCACTTAACATTACAAAAAACCATATAAATAAAGATTTTTTTTACCAAAGTAGGGGGGGGGGGATTATACTGCACCCCCCTGGAATGCAGCTCTTTGGGGTCGGTGTACCGGAGATCGGGAGCGCTTAGATTAACCCAACTCTGGCTCGCTCTCTACTTCTCTGAGTCGGGGACGGGTGTGGGGGCCTTGGCTTGAATAAAAACCTTACTCAGGGAACCAGGCCCTGTTCTATACAGCCCCCTCCCCGAAGTGCTGGGGGAGGTGATTCTAGCCGGTTTACTCGTGTGTGAGGAAACTCCAAAAGGACCCTTCGAAAATCAGGAGGTAACACAGGGAACCGAACAGGTACTCAGTGGAACCTCTAAAGATAGGGATCAACAAAGACCTGTTCAAAGACTCAGTAGATCCTCTTCAACACAAGAGGGCCGACAGGGAACTGCACAAGTACCCATCCCAGCAAACACGGTTCCCTCGGGCCTTCGTCGGTCCGATGTCGATTGCCGAATTTGTCGTCATCGGCTTGACGTCGATTTACGACATCGGACCAGCAGTATTTTTTGTCCGCATTGCGATGAAGGCCCAATGTATGTTTGCCGACGCAGCGTTAGAATGTACCCCGCCGTCGGACCAATGGTAAATTTTACTTTTTGCTGACATCGGCATACCGTCGCCGTACGATTAAGGTCCGATAAGGTTTAACCACATGGTACCGACCATCCAGCCAAAACTGCTTAATTTGGTAGGTCTAACGTAGGCAAGCTGGTCTCGGCCCGACATCGGTAAACTATTCAAGTTCGACATTGGTTTCCTAAAGCGGTCCAACGTCGGCGATTGACGGAGGTCCGTCGGTGATAGCTTAAAGCGGCCCGACATTGCCAAACTACAAAGTTTCGATAATGCGGGTGCTTAACCAGTCGGGCTGGTTTAAGTGGCAGAAGAGGTGATTCTTGTAGGGAAGTACCACCATCTTGTCAAGTCCGCATTCTAGTTTTGAAATATGTTTGCTCATTATGTATATAATAGCGCCATCTTTACATTTTAGGAAGAAACTATTAAGCAGTTTAAAAATTTTAAGGTGACGTAATGGGACCATCGTCGGTTGCCGATTCTCGACCAATCAAACAAAGTTCCAATCGGACCATCGTCGGCCCTGAAACAGATAAAGTGGTAGTCGGCATAAAGTCGACTGTAGTAAATCGTGCCATTGTCAGATGGCGATTCTCGACCGATTAAACAAAGTTCCAATCGGACCATCGTCAGTTGCCGATTCTCGTCCTATTAAACAAAGTTCCAATCGGACCATCGTCGGTCCTAAAGTGGTGTCGGCATAAAGTCGACTGTAGTAATGTGGACCTCCGTCAGTTGCCGATTATTGACCGAAAACTGAAAATCGCAATCTGACCAACATCGGGGCAGAGTCTAGTCGCCGATGCCGACACACTGCCGATGTTGTCGACATTGGCCCGATTTAATGCCGACGATTTGTGTTTGCTAGGATTGGACACTCTACAAACGCATCAGGAGTGGAGCTCAGGAAGTCGATAGTGAATGGAGGACAAAGAATCGTCCTTGCATATCCTGCTTTGACCGGGTCAAGAGAGTCACACCTTGGGAACTATCTGTTGGCCCCAGGCGATGTAAGCAACCCAGAAAAATCTGTTCTTGCCACAAAATTCCGCATTTTTTGGATTGGCTATAACTTTTGACTTGATTACTCGCTTTGGAAATATATTGATTTTTTGGAAAGATAAAACGTGAGAGTTTTTCGATTCGGTTAAAACTTTAAAACTTATAAAAAATTGAAGATGGCGGACAGTTTTAAAAAATGTGTAATTTTCACCCCCCCTGAAAAAAATTTATGTGCGACACTGAACCAACTCTGAAGCTTTCACTACAATCGCTCATTGTTTCTGTGTATATTGAAGTATCATTTGATTAAATCAGTTGGGAAATAAAAAAGTTATAACTTTTTTTACTATGTGTGTTTTGCCTTTGCATTGAAAAGAAATCACAAAATTTCATACATTTTCCATTTGCTATATCTTTTAACCTAATTATTTAATTAAGAAAACACATCTAAGTACCCATTATTTTTTATTTCTTATCCGATTTAATTAGGCGATACCTCGATATACGAAGAGAAAATGGAGATTTGAAAATATTAATTTATATTTTGTGGCTTACTTTTGAACAAACGGACGTAACTCTCATGTTTTGTCTCCTTAAACAATATTTTTTTAATTAAGTAATCAGGCCAAAAGTTATAGCAAATTGAAAAAATAAATAATTTTGTGATTTTTTCCAATGTTAAGCCCAAACACTCATAATCTAAAAGCTTATAACTTTTTCATTTATCAACCGATTTGATTAAATGATACGTCAATATACACATAAACAATGAGCGTTTGTAGTAAAAGCTTTAGAGTTAGTTCATTGTCGCACATAAATTTTTTTCAGGGGGTGTGAAAATTACACATTTTTTAAAACTGTCCGCCATCTTGGATTTTTGAAAAATTTTAGATTTTCAACCGAATCGAAAAAGTATCACTTTTTATCTTTCTAAAAAGCCAACATCTTTAAAAATCGAAGAATTATGTCAAAAGTTATATTCAATCCAAAAAGTGCGGAATTTTGTGGCCCACCCTATAATTATAAAATGCTATAATGGCTAAAGGATCCCAAAATGTGTAACACAAATAACTTTTAAAAACAAAAAAAATAATGTAAGAATCAGAGTTGGCCCCGGGCAAGGCCAAAGGCGAGAAATCTACTGCGCATGCCTGACGTAGTCTGCTCGCGCCCAAAAGAGTTTTTGGCTCTGCATTTTTTCCAGGCCCACTTGATTAGGAGAGTTATTATCGCTACGGCTTTTTTTTCGAAAAATGCAAGGGCAGGGCCGTTATAGTATCTCATACTTATATGGTTAAACCCTGTTTGGTCACTTATTCTAAAACCGAGTGAAGAGGCTCTTAATTTTAATATTCCATATAGACAGTAAAATGTGTATTTCATATAGAAAAACATAATCTAAAATATCTAAGCATTAAAAATTAAAAAAAAAAATGTCCACACCCTATATACAACAAATCTCTATTGTTATTTACTTTCATTTACAAGTTAAGCTGTCAAGATATTTATTTATCAATTATTAATTAGTATAGATTTAAAGGATTAAATAATCATCAAATATTCATTGAATTTTCAAGTACATTTTAATGCATTTTGAAGGATGTTTTTGCCTCAAGCTAAATTTTAAAGAAAATCTTGTAACTTTGATGGCATTATAAACCGCATCCAAAATTTTTAAAATTAAAAAATATGATTTTAGTAACTGTCTGCAGATAACTAAAGCATGGCTTTTTTGGTTACCGATGCAAATTTTTTTTTTATCACGGGTGCAAAAAAAGATTTCTGTCCGTTTTTTACCCAAAATTAAAGAGAAGTAGAAAAATATAATATTGAAAAAATCTAATTAATCTTGCCTAAAAATTAACCCATTCCCGCCAGTTTTCGTCAAAATATCAATATGTCAAAGATTAAAATGTTGCAACAATGAACGTCACCGAGTAAAAAGGCACATCGCTGTGGAAACCATTGTTATTTCATTTACCAGCCGCCTTGGTTTATAGTATAAAGATCGTGTGTTGTAAGAAGTGCTCTTCGTTCGAGATTTTTAATAGTAGTTTTCAGAAGTAGTGGCTAAAATAGTGCTTTTCTTTACAAGCGTTGGTTTAAGTAACGAGCGCAGCGAGGTATTTCAAAACGCGAGTAAAAAAAGCACGGTTTAGCCGCGAGTTCTTAACACTATTTTTTTAATACCTTTATCGAAAAATCCAAGGAAAACAGGAAAATACTTTTAAAAATCTCGATCGAAGAGCACTTCTTTACACTATAAATCAGGGAGGCTGGTAAATGAAATAACAATCGTTTCCATAGCGATGTGCCTTTTTACTCGGTGACGTTCATTGTTGCGATATTTTAATATTTGACAGTTTCATATTTTGACGATGTTTTTAAATGATTTTTTCTTAAATACTTGCTGAAAACTGGCGGAAATGGCTTAATTTTTAGGCAAAAATAATTATATTTTTTTAATATGACTATATTCCGCTATTTCTCTTTAATTTTGGGTAAAAAACGGACGGAAATCTTTTTTTGCACCCGTGATCAAAAAAAAAAAAGTTATGCTTTAGTTATCTGCAGACCGTTACTAAAATCATGTTTTTGATGAAGGTATACAAAAAAAATTTTTGTATCGGTAACCAAAAAAGCCATGCTTTAGTCATCTGCAGACAGTTTAAAAAAAATATATTTTTCTGTTTTTCTTAGATTTTTTGATAGAGGTATTAAAAAAATAGTGTTAGCAACTCGCGGCTAAACTGTGCTTCTTTGTACTCACGTTTTTAATCACCTCGCTGCGCTCGTTATTTAAACCAAAGCTTGTAAAAAAGCACTATTTTAGCTAGTAGTTGTGAAAACTACTAATTTTTAGGCATGACTTTAAAAAGGACGAATTTCTAATGTGACTATAATACCGCATTTTTATGACTGTGCATCCACTGGACATCGTTTTTGGATTTCTCTAGTAATGAAATATGAAATTTCAAAACTCCGTTTAGGTTCTAATTACCCAGGCAAGCAAAAGACGTAAATTATATGCCGAATAGACGTCAAAATTTTTCACTTTGATGTCTATTTTGTCACTTGTTTTGAACGTAAAATCGCGTGAGTTTGTCTAGGATATTGACGTTATTTTAACGACGTGAAATTCACGTCACATTTTATAACGTCAATAAGATGTATTAAATCAGACGTTTTTTTAACGTCTCAATATGACGAATAAAAATGTCTTAAGAAGCACCAATTTTTTTTCTAGACACGTAACTATAAAAAACGTTTTAGTGGTATACATATTAAAAATGTTTTTGTGTAATTTAAAAAATATTGTTTATATCAACTACTATAAATATGAAATATTATGCAAAAAATGATTCATTATATTTGGGTCCCTCAGTTAGCATCGTTAATACTAATTTTGGAAAAAAAGTTTAAATAATACAAAAGTTGTTTAGCTTTTCTTAAATTTTTGAACACTTATAACAAGCACTGTCAACTGTCATTTGATATATAAAAAGCAAGTTTTCTAATATGTTCTATTAAATTTCGAGAGCATTTCGTTCTGATTTCAAAAATATAATAGTCTTTATTCTGCCTTTAGCTATATGTCTATCTCTTCCTCTGATATTTGCCAATTAAAAAATTAAAAAGAAAGAAACGTATCGCTATGGATTTCTACCGTACACAGGATATTATAGTTTTCAATATTACGTCAAATTAACGAGAGTCGTTATGTTTTTAGTCAATTTGGTGCCCAAAATTTCACGCTACTTCGACGTGATACTGGATCACGTCAAATCTTGGTATCAAATTAGACGTCAAATACACGTGTGGTGACACATCTGGATGCCTGGTTCAGTTGACTTTTGTAGGGTCCGCAATAATTCTAATGCTTACCGCATATAAGATGCCACCAATGCCAGGTCCTGCACTTAAACCCAGTCCTACGAAGGTTTCTAGAACTCCCTGAAAAAGATGCAACTCAAAATTATTATCTAGCCTGTGGGCCATCAACGATGCGGCGCGGCATAGCCAAGAAAAAGTTGAGGTAAAGACCTTCACATGCAAACTATTTAGCTTAGGACTAACTTAAAAGGATTTGTCCTTGAAGTAACTACAAGTTACCAGGTAACCCGGTTACTCGTTTTCAGTTTTTCTTCGCAGAGTAACCCAAGCCATGACGTCACGTGTAATCAGACTATAAGACTTTTTCCTCGAGGACAATAGTAAAACATTTGGGTTACTTCTCATGACGTCACGGTTACTTTCAGAGACCGTAGTTATTATATCATTATATTCAAAATCATGAGATTTATGAAAGAAAATTTATACAAATTAAAAAACCATAAACAATCAATAAACCGCACTTAAACCTCACATTTTTCAAGAAACCACATCTTTTAGGCTGCCCTGCTAAAAAAACCTCATAAAAGATCATAGCAAATAACAGATAAAACATCATAAGTTTTTATAATCTATGCTCATATAAACTTATGATATTTTATAATTTTTGCCTAGTGAAGGTGAAACACAAATCCCGCATGGAAATTCATCATATTTTACCAGCCAGTTGGCTTATAAAAGTTTACAATATTTTATGATTTTTAATATGACAATTCCTCATAAGGTTTATAAGATTTTATAAAATGTACCTGTAATATTCGAAAATAAAAAATTACAGCTCAGCTTTAGCAGTTGTAGTAGTAGTAATAGTAGTAGAAGTAATGTAAGAGACTAAACTATAACCTAACCTAAACTATAAACTACGACAACCTATATATTCCACTATAATATAATAACACTCCTTGTGCTTGCACAATATCTACATATCTAATAGAAAATTGTTCTGGTAGCTATAAGTATTTATTTATCGCCAGGAGCTGTGGGAGAGAGTTACTTTGATAAATTTCTATGAGATTTCATAAGCCAAAAACTATTTTTTTTACAAGCTTTTATTTAACTTGCAATGTTATCTATCTATGTAACGAACAAGATATATTTGTTCGGGTGGATTCTTGCAACTGAATTTTGACCAACTTCCCGACAACACAAGAATATAGTGTGATGAAATTGACAGCTCCCCCCTACTCGAAGGGGGTGGAGGGAGGTACAGTTGAAGAACACAAGAATATAGTGTGAAGGAGGTGGAGAGGGGGTACAGTTGAAGTACGCACGATTTCGTTGAAATTAGGTATGTCGGGGCACTTGGGGATCGAGATAACAAATTTCTAATCAGATTTTGAAAATTCAATATGGCGGATTCAAGATGGACGATTATTGGTCATCTTTTGCTAACCAATTTTAACCAACTTATACACATCCGATTGCTTTCAAATTTGGCATGCATTTATAGTTCTGGTGAAAATACAATAATATGTCATTATTAGGCACCCCTCCCCCCTACTAGGGGAGTGGAGGGGGGAAACATCTAAGTTTGTCCGATTTCAATCAAAATTGGTATACGGGGGCTTTTGGGGATAAGGAATACGAATTTTTGATTAGATTTTGAAAATTCAATATGATGGATTCAAGATGGATGATTTTCGGTCATGTTTTGCTAACCAATTTTAACTGACTTATCCACATCCGATTGTGTTCAAATTTGGTATGCGTTTATAGTTCCGGTGAAAATAAAATAATATGGTATTCTCAGGTACCCATCTCCCTCTGACGAGGGAAGTGGAGGAGGAGAAAGATTTAGTTTGTTCGATTTCAATCAAAATTGGCATACAGGGGTTTTTAAGGAGGGGGATTATGAGTCAAAACATATTTTTTTGTAGAATTAACTAAGTATACGAAGTATAGCTTTTTTTTATTTAGTTTTCAGGTGGTCGAAAACACTGATTAAAAAGCAGGTGTGTTTTTTATGAGATTTTATGAGGTGTTTTTGGCAGGGTGGACACATAAAAATCTATAAAATGTTATAAGTTTTTCTGACTATAAAATCTATTTAGAGACTTATTTGTTTTTACCAACTCTTAGAAAATTATAAATGTTCATAGAAATCTGTCAAATTCCATGAGTTGGTCTGATCATAGAATGTCCCAAAATCTCATGAAAAAACGTTTTTGTCAAACTCTTAAAACATTATAAAAGAAAAGAAGGGTGTAATCATAGAAACTTATAAAATGTTATGAGTTAGTTTGACTCTAAAATCAGCCAGAAAACTATAAAAACGTCGGTTTATATAATCCCATAATACATCATAACAGAAAAAGAATGTGATTATAGAAACCCATAAAAGTTGATGTGTCGGTTTGATTATAAAATCTCTTAGAAAATCGTGCTTTTATAAAACCATAAAATATGTTAAAAAAAATATCTGCACTTATCAAATTTTATAAACATTTATAAGCCTGACTGATTATAGGATCAGATAAAAAACACACATATGAAAAGAAAAAGAATATGATTATAGAAACCCATAAAAGTTGATTTGTCGGTTTGATTATAAAATCACTTAGAAAATCGTGCTTTTATAAAACCATAAAATATGTTTGAAAAAATGTCTGCACTTAATTTTATAAACATTTATAAGCCTGACTGATTATAGGATCAGATAAAAAACACACAACATAAATTCTTACTAAAATCAAAGACATACCTCATAAATTCTTACAAACTTTTATAATCCTAAAATTTTGCCTCACAAAACCTCATAGACCTTATAAAAACTGATAAAATTCAGGTGTGTTTTTTATGAGGTTTTTTGCGGTTTTTTTGGCAGGGGAGTAAAAGCTATGGTATAAATTTTGAAGATAGGTAACACATCAAGGTGAGTAGCCCCATTTTACATGCTAAATAAACTTACCCTGACAGCTCCGGCATTATCCGGAAAAATGTCGATGACTATCACATAGCCAGCAGTCGAGTAGGCGCTGGCTCCTATGGCTTCGAAACCTCTTATTAAAAACGAAGCGGCCACAAACATGTTGTAGTCTTCTATTCGATCTACAAGACTAAAATTAAACATTTGAATGGAAATGAGAACTCGGCCGACAACGTGCAAGAAATTCTTGCAAGAATTGAACTAGCAATTTATCAAAATGAAATCAGTGTTGCGATCTTAATACCTGAGGGGGTAACCACTGTTGGCAATCATGTCACAAATCTTATCCGTTCGCATTCCTTTACAGCCCCTGCAACTACCTAAACCTCACCAAACCCTGGCTTCCTGCAGACCCTAAGAGTCCCTGATGTGTTTTTAGAAATCTCGGCAGTCCCCAATCACTGACAATTCAACAAAATTGGCAATCATGCCGCATTTTCTGAACTAGTGGTTACCCCCTCGTTAATCCCATTCTCCGAATTCGTGTGCTTAGTTGTAGAGGCATGGACACTGACTGATGCCATGTGCAAACAATCGGAGACATTCGAGATGTAGTGCTCTCAGATTAGGTAAGGATAGTAGATACCGTGCAAATTACCCTGATGACTACCAAACGTGTGCATATTGATCTTTTTATCGTCTTCAAATATCAGGGAATTTGTTATTTCAGCATGCAGCAATAGTCAGGGAATTTGACAAAAACTCAGGGAAAAATTGGAATGCCATAACCGGAAAAAAGTTTTTATCAATGATTTTCTTTTTAAAATTTATTTATTTATATCAGATAATATATTTTGCGGTAGTTTTCTCTTACAAAAAATTACTGGACTTTTTCACAAATAGTTAGGGAAAACAGGGAAATAAGGAATTTTAATCAAGGTTTTTCCGAACTCTGTTAAGTTTTTTATTAATATATCCTGTCCTGCGCGATAGGAAAGAGTTTAGATTAAATCGTATAACTATGAGGTACTATAACGGCCCTGCCCTTGCATTTTCCGAAAATAGCGGTAGCGATAATAACTCCTAATGAAGTTAGCTTGGAAAAAACTCAGAGCCAGACACTTCTGGACGTGTATTCTTGAAAGTCATACGATTGGGTCTTTCTTTTTTCTTTACGAAGCAAAACATTTAAAAAAACCTCTTTATTGCCCAAGCGTCCCTAGATTCAACGCTGTTCCCCGGTTTCGAACCATGCAATCGGGAACGTATGATTTTCATGAGATCCGTAAGATCGGACCATCGCTCAAGTATATTCTAGGTCGCTCCCTGTTCAAGAATACACGTCCTGCGCGCGAGCAGGCTGCGTCAAGAATGCGCAGTAGATTTTTCGCCTTTGACCTTGCCCAGGGCCAAAATTGTTATTGTTACACATTTTGCGATCCTTGGGCCATTATGTTACCTTATAGTTATATCACAGTGCGGACGTAAAAAGTCCCCCCCCTGCTAACTCTTAAACGGATTGAGGTATCGACTTCAAATAAAAACCATGACACTTTTTGACGTATTTTATATAAGCGTCATATTGACGTAGGTCTATAAGGTCACTAACTACTTTAAAATTTTAAATAGAATGGGGGGCCGAGTGATACCTTGTTTAAAAGGTATTTTAATTCCCTATTTAAAATTTTATTTTTTTTGATAATCGGTTTACCACTGATAGAGTTATAAGTTTTTTCGACTATAGTTTACGCACCTCACCTTCCTTTTGAACGAATTGAGATATCGACTTTAAATAAAAAACATGCGTAATGATAATAATTTTACCACTTTTTGACTTATTTTTTATAAGCGTCATATTGACGTATGTCTGTAAGGTCACTAACTACTTTAAAATTTTAAATAGAAAGGGGGGTCAAGTGATACTTTGTTTAAAAGGTATTTTAATTCCGTATTCAAAATTTAATTTTTTTTAGAAATCGGTTTATGACTCACAGAGTTATGAGTTTTTTTGACCCTAGTTTACGTATTACGTATACTATTACTCAACAATAATAAACACTTTAAGTTGCTAGTGACCTTATGGTCTTACCTTAAACAAATTATTTAAAGTCAACTGAATTCGTCCAAAAGTAAGAGGTGAGGCGCGCAAACTATAGTTACAAATGCTCATAACTCTATATGTAATACACCGATTTTTTTAAAAATTAAAATTTTTAATAAGGAATTAAAATACATTTTAAACAAGGTATCACTCGACCCCTCTATCTATTTAAAATTTTAAAGTAGTTAGTGACCTTATAGTCTTAAGTCATTATGAGAATAATCTAAAATACATAAAAAAGTGGTAAAATTGTTATCATTAAGCATATTTTCTATTTAAAGTCGATATCTCAATTCGTACAAAAGTAAGGAGAGGTACGTAAACTATAGTCGAAAGAACTCTGAAAGTCGTAAACCGATTTTTAAAAAATTTAAAATTTTAAATAGGGAATTAAAATACCTTTGAGACAAGGTATCACTCGACCCCACTTTCTATTTAAAATTTTAAAGTAGTTATTGACCTTATAGACTTACATCAATATGACGCTTATAAAAAATACGTCAAAAAGTAGCAAAAGTGTTATCATTAGACATGTTTTTTATTTGAGGTCGATACCTCAATCCGTTCAAGAGTTAGCAGGGGGGGGGACTTTTTACGTCCGCACTGTATAACAAACAGTGGAGGCAAATGGGCAAAGTCATAAAAGTTCGTTTAACTCACCTATATATTAGAGACATAAAGCTATTTGTAACTCATCGCATTATACGTATCCGCATCTAGCGAGAACCATGTACGTTGATTGGTCAGAAACTAGCACGTTCGAAAAGAGCAGATATATGCTAATTTAAGGTGTTTCTGAACGCAATAGGTGCTGAGATACGATACGTGTGCCGTAACGATACGTGATACCTAACGCATCTCAACACCTATCGCGTTCAAGAACACCTTAGATTAGCATATATCTGCTCTTTTCGAACGTGGTACAAGTTTCTGACCAATTAATGTCCTTGGTTCTCGCTAGATGCGGATACGTATACCGCGATGAGTTACAAATAGCTTTATATCTCTATTTTCTTGCTCGGCAAGAAACTTTCATTCGGTGATTTATACAGCAACGTAGTATACACGGTGTCCCAAAAGTCTTAGTCCCCCCTATATCTCCAAAAGCTTTTGAGATATTGTAACAATACTTTGGGAACTTCAATAAGAGGCGAAATGGAAAAATTCTAGAGGAGCGGTATTGGCGCCTCTTTTTTTGGGGAGTCCTGGGGGCGAAATGCTAAAAAAAAGTTAAATGGAAACACATATCGAGTTGTACCACATTTTAATGGTCTACTAAAATGCTGCTCCCCAATGTCAATATTATTGACATCTGTCACTCCTGTCAAAAGTTATTGGGAATAATTTGATATACTGACAAAAACGCAACACATTAAACGGGAAAATAATAAGAGACTGCTTGATATGTTAAATTGTTTTCAATAAATTTTGACAAGAATGACAGACGTCAGAT
Source organism: Oxystoma pomonae (assembly GCA_963921995.1). NCBI lineage: Eukaryota > Metazoa > Arthropoda > Insecta > Coleoptera > Brentidae > Oxystoma > Oxystoma pomonae. Next base: position 102,412,184 of record OY998166.1, on the reverse strand, counting down.
ACTATTGATGTTGATATGCAGCATTTTCAGAGACTTTTAAAATGCAGTGTGAGAGTGTTTTTATTTAATTTTATTTTTTTCAATATGCCGCTCCCCAAAACGCCTTAGAAATAGAAGTGCGATGCCGCCTCTCTAAATTTTTTCCATTTTGCCTCTCATTAAAGTTCTTAAATTAGTTTTATAATATCCCAAGAGCTTTTAGAGATATAGCTTTTTGATATATCAAATTGATCTCAATAACTTTGGACAGGAGTGACGGACGTCAATAATATTGACGTTAGGATAAAGCATTTTAGGAGACGATTAAAATGTGGTGCAACTAGATATGTGTTTCCTTTTATCTTTTCTTTAGTATGCCGCCCCCAGGCCGCTCCAGACAAAAGGATGGAAATACCGCTCCTCTAGATTGTTTCCATTTTGCCTCTTATTGAAGTTCCCAAAGTATTGTTATAATATCTCAAAAGCTTTTGGAGATATAGGGGGGGCTAAGACTTTTGGGACACCCTGTATATAGAGCAAGCAAATAAAATGACCAATTAATTATTATTACTGTTCGGTGGATTGGTGCAACTGATGTTGAAAATGTTTCATTTTTTCGATTTCCGAGGTAAGTAACTTTTGAGCCTCCGTAGCGCAGTGGGTGGCGTATCGGTCTGCCGCACGGAAGGTCTCGGGTTCGAATCCTGGCTAGGTGCATGGATATTTTGTGTTGTCTTTAACTTTGAAAATACTCGGCTAACACTGGGCATTAATCCTGTAATGGATGGAAAGTCCCAGTATAAAAAAAAAAACCTTTGTTTTAAAAAAGTTTCATATACACTCGCATCTCTTAATATGTTTTTAATATTGCCTTTTTCCGAAAAATTTGTTTACAGAGCGTTAGTATAAACCGTCAGAAGTGTAAAACAGTTTGCGCTTTTTTGAGATGTTTTAATTTTGATTTGAGTTCACTACATCCGGGAAACGTTTGAAAATGGATGCTAGGTTTGTTATACGCTGGCTGTATCTTCAAAAATACATGTCCACTCTATAGTTATCTTACAGTCAAGTTATTGTTATTTTAATTATGTAAGTTTTAATTCTGTAAGTCAATAAAAAATATAATTTTGTTTTTATTCAACAATTTTGAAATTTATAACATCCTGCATGTAAATAAAGCATTCTGGATCAACCCTCGTATACGTACAGCTAAGGTAATAATACCAAATACCCTCATAAACGGATTATCTCGAGAGTTTTATTGCCCCTCGCAAAAAACGCCGGCTTTTTCGAGACGTCAAATAAATGAGCTGACTCCCAGCAAACACGGTTCCCTCGGACCTTCGTCGGTCCGATGTCGATTGCCGAATTTGCCGTCATCGGCACGACGTCGATTTATGACATCGGACCAGCAGTATTTTTTGTCCGCTTTGCGATGTAGGCCCAACGTATGTTTGCCGACGCAGCGTTAGACTGTAGCCCGCCGTCGGACCAATGGTAAATTTTACTTTTTGCTGACATCGGCATACCGTCGACGTACGATTAAGGTGGGATATGTTTTCACCACATGGTACCGACCATCCGCCCATAACAGCTTAATTTGGTCGGTCTAACGTAGGCAAGCTGTTCTCGGCCCGACATCGGTAAACTATTCAAGTCCGATATTGGTTTCCTAAAGCTGTCCAACGTCGGCGATTGACGAAGGTCCGTCGGTGGTAGCTTAAAGCGGCCCAACAATGGCAAACCACAAAGGTCCGATAATTACAATTGGACCATCGTCGGCCCTAAAGCAGATAAAGTGGTCGTCGGCATAAAGTCGACCTTAGTAAATCGGGCCATCGTCAGTTGTCGATTCTCGACCGATTAAAGAAAGTTCCAATCGGATCATCATCGCCCCTAAAGCAGATAAGGTTTGCGTTGATGTCGACTATAGCAAATCGGGCCATCATCAGTTGCCGATTCTCATCCGATTAAACAAAGTTCCAAACGGACCGTCGTCGGTCCTAAAGCAGATAAAGTGGGCGTCGGCATAAAGTGGACTATAGTAAATCGGGCCATCGTCAGTTGCCGATTCTCGACCGAGTAAAGAAAGTTCCTATCGGACCATCGTCGGCTCTAAAGCAGATAAGGTTTGCGTTGGTATAATGTCGACTATAGTAAATCGGGCCATCGTTAGTTGCCGATTCTCGTCCGATTAAACAAAGTTCCAATCGGACCGTCGTCGGCCGTAAAGCAGATAAAGTAGGCGTCGGCATAAAGTCGACTATAGTAAATCGGGCAATTGACAGTTGCCGATTCTCGACCGATTAAAGAAAGTTCCTATCGGACCATCATTGGCCCTAAAGCGAATAAAGTGAGCGTCGGCATAAACTTGACTATAGTAAATCGGGCCATTGTCAGTTTCCGATTTTCGACCGATTAAACAAAGTTCCAATCGGACCATCTTCGGCCCTAAAGTGGTGTGTGGTGTCGCCATAAAGTCGACTGTAGTAATTTGGACCTCTGTCAGTTGCCGATTATTGACCGAAAAGTGAAAATCGCAATCTGTCCTACATCGGGCCAGAGTGTAGTCGTCGATGCCGACACACTGCCGACGTTGTCGACATTGGCCCGATTCAATGCCGACGGTTTTTGTTTGCTGGGCTGTTTGTTAGATAGACTGTGCTTATATGGATTAAATGAAATTTTATTAATATTTAAAAGAATTTCTAGATTGATTACTCACCCGAATATGATGTTTGAACCTCCAGATACCAAAAGTCCAGAAATGAATAAGAATTTGGAACCAAATTTTGGAAGCTAAAAAGTAGTAAGTAGATAAATATTTACCAAAATCGAACCCTGGTAGTCTTTTTTTTAGTCCACCATACCAATATGGTATGGGGGACTATTAAAATCGTGAAATTTTGATTTTTCTTAATTTTATCAAAAATAAGTTAGGTTCCGAAACACCTTAATCGACGAAAAAAAAAAGTTGTCTGTCGGTCTGTTGTCTGTCTGTATACACGATAAGTCAAGAACGCCTTAATCGATTTTAGCGAAATTTGGTACAAAAATTCTCTATCGGCTGACCATGAACTAATTAACTTTTGGGTAGGGTGGTGGGGGGTTGAAGGGAGATAAAATATTTTAAAAAATTGTAACTTTTGAGCAAAAGCAAGTAGCGATATACGGTTTTCAGATTTAAGTTTCCATGAATATGGACTACAAATTTTGTTATAAAGTCCAAATCCGTGGGAATTTTAGTTTCCGAGTTATTTGAAAAAACGTTAAAATATATTAAAAAAATCATAACTTTAGAAGTAAAGCAGCTATTGATATGCGGTTTTCAGATTTTGGTTTTCGCAAATATTACCCAACAATTTTGTTATAAGGTTCAAATCTTTCAAAGCTACAGTTTTCGAGATATTTTCATTTCCTTTCAACATAAAATAATTGATTGTATGGTGGACTATCCGTGCTTTCTAGCACCAATTGTTTTTATTTAAATTATAGTTTAAGTTAGAAACAATTTTTTCTGTTACACTTAGACTCGCTGGTTGGTTTGAGTGAGTAGACTAAAAACTAAAAATTTTTCGTCTCTATCCTCACTGCGCCCTTACACATTAAGCGACCCCTCATTTGTGTTTCATACAGGATGTTTTGTTTTTTATTGCCTATAACTTCGCGAACAGTCATTTGAAAATAAAAAATTTTTATTAAAAAAAACTTTTAAAGAACAAGCTTTTATTAAATGCACTCAAAAGTAGAAAATAATTTTTTATCTTTCTTATATCATAATAAAAGCGATGAGCGCAAATTAAAAATTTTAACTTTAGGTATCGTATGTCGGTCACATCGACGATTCACCTAAGAAACAGTTGTATTACTCTATAACCTAAGGACATTTTCAAAGGCTTGGCAAACACGGCAATCTCACCCGTTTTCAGCTTCTTTAGATGAAAGCATTATGTTTATCATTCGAATAGAAGAAGAATTTAGTTTAGTTGTAGTTCTCTCTTAGTCACCGTAAAGTTAAAATTTTTATTTTGCGCCCATCGCTTTTATTATGGTAATAAGAAAGATAAAAACTTATTTTCTACTTTTGAGTGCATTTAATAAAAGCTTGTTTTTTAAAAGTTTTTTTTTAATAAATTTTTTTTTTTTTATTTTTAAGTTTGTACCCTAAATCGTCCATTTTGAATCCGTCATATTGAAATTTTTAAATCTGATCAAAAAATCATGTCCCCCTCCTTAAAAACCCCTGTATTCCAATTTTGATTGAAATCGAACAAACTAAATCTTTTTCCCCCTCCACTTCCTTCGTTAGAGGGAGGTGGGTATACCTGAGAATACCATATTATTATATTTTTACCGGAACTATAAACGCCTACCAAATTTGAACACAATCGGATGTGGATAAGTCAGTTAACATTGGTTAGCAAAACATGACCGAAAATCGTCCATCTTGAATCCAGTGTATTGAATGTATTCCTTATCCCCAAAAGCCCCCGTCTACCAACTTTGGTTGAATTCGGACAAACTTCGGTTTTTTCCCCCCTCCACTCCCCTCGTACAGGAAGTGTCGCCTAATAATGACATATTATTGTATGGTCACCGGAACTATAAATGCATGCCAAATTTGAAGGCAATCGGATGTGTATAAGTTAGTTAAAATTGGTTAGCAAAGGATGACCAAAAACCGTTCATCTTGAATCCGCCATATTGAATTTTCAAAATCTGATTAGAAATTCGTTACGTCCACCCCCAAGTGCGCCAACACACCAAATTTCAACGAAATCGGGCGTATTTCAACTCTATCCCCCTCCACCTTCTTCGAGTAGGGGGGAGCTGTTGATTTGATCATACTATATTCTGGTGTTGTCACCGCAACTATATAAGCATGCCAAATTTGAAGCCTATCGGATGTCGGGAAGTTGGTCAAAATTAAGTTGAAAGATTTCACCCGAACAAACATATTTCGTTATTAGATACATTGCAAGTTAAATAAAAGCTTGTAAAAAAAATAATGTTAATCCAGTGTGATACTTACAAATTTTCCTATCACAGGAGAAGCAGCGAAAACCACCAAGGCATAAAAACCAAATATCAGGCCCGCAGTAGACTCAGTCATCCCTTTTTTTGCGCTCTCGGCGGGGTAAAAAGGGGCCATTATCGACATTGAGCAGTAGCACATAAAATCGGCAGTAGAGAGCATTGTTAAAGCGAGTTTTTGGTTCCAAGTGAAGTTTTTTCGTTTCCTGCAAAAAAATACGATCAAATCTACCCACTTATTGGTATACAGGGTGTTTTAAATTCGATGCTCACCAGGGGGATGTCCTAAACAGTAGGAGATACGAAAAGGTTTAAATTTGGGCAAAAAAGTTTACAAATTTTGGGTAGTTCCGGAGATAGGCGAAAAAAACCGAAATCTTTATTTTTAGTTTTTATTTTTCTCCGCACTTATTCTTAAAGCTGCCAAAAAACGCTTAAAACTTACTACAGGCACTTTTTTAAAATCTACCTAATGAGAGGTCCGTTTTCGAGATTTGACATTTCAGTGTGACAGGAGCACTGTTAATTTTTTCTTACGGACACAAGCTTTTTTTCTCCTGCCGTTTGGTTCATAAAGGATGACAGATATTTTACAACCTCATTTTGACAAGTACCTGACGTTTTGAGTTAATTGACCATCATCAGCACAAATTCAAAGATTAAAAAACAAAGAAAAAAACGTAATTTTAAAACATTAGGTAAAGTTATTAACAAAATGTCAAAAAAAAATGTCATTTTTCAAATGTTAAAAAAGTACTGCAATCGGGTTTTCAAAATATCTTGAGTAAGTTAAAAGCAAAAATTAAATTTGGGCTTACGATGATCAATAAACCCAAAACGTCAGGTGATTTGTCAAAATAAAGTTGCAAAATGTTATTTGTCGTCCCTTATGAACCAAACGGCAGGAGAAAAAAGGATGTGTCAATAAGAAAAAATGAACTTGACAGGGCTCCTGTTATAATGAAATGTCAAGTCTCGAAAACGGACCTCTCACTAGGTAGATCTTAAAAAAGTGTCTGTAGAAAGTTTTAAGCGTTTTTTGACACTACTATCCGGAATTTGTATTTTTTTTTGTTTTGATCAAAGCGTCAAATTGCGCAACTTTGCCCTAATTTAAACCTTTTCGTATCTCCTACCGTTTAGGAGATCCCCATGGTGAGCATCGAATTTGAAACACCCTGTAGGGTGGACCGCAAAAAACCGGACTGTTTTGTTTTAATTGCCAATTTTTTATTTTTGTCGGATTTTAACGCAATAAAGCAAAAAAAATTGGTTGTCTCAAAGTTTTAGGCATCTTAAAAAACCGTTGGGTTTTTTTTTGAGACACTTTGTATATTTTTTTTTGCAACCACAAAGATCTTCTATCTATTGTCTGTAAACCAGTGTATCACTTGATAAATTCTATTAAGAAATAAAAAAACTATGGATTTTTTCGTATACCAACTTTTTGCATAAAATAAAACTGAAACTGAATTAAAGTGAACCGCATTTCGTTATCTTTTCGCCAATTTTGTTGACAAGGACACTTTACAGATTCTAAAAATAAGGCTTCGTTTTCTAAATGTCAAAAAATAACATTTTGTGACAATCCAACATGGCGAATGCCTTACAATTTTATGCATTTTAAAATACCCGTTTTCTTTTTTCCTAAACCAGTTTGTATATTTTTTTGCTATAACAGAAAAGTACCAACTATTTTGGTCAGCATACGAAAATAACAACCTTTGTGGTTATGGTTATTTGACAAAACGTCAAGAATAAAGTTTTTTCGGTTTATTCTGCATCTTCCTTAACTAAAAAGTAACAATTTTAAGCTCTTTCTTGCAAAATTCGTCAAATGCAAAAACACTTTGACTTGGATTGACAGTAGTAAATATAAACAAAATAAGGATAACCACCAAAATATTGTAATTTTGGCGGTAATAAGCGCGCTTGGTGGTTATTTAATTTTTTTATATTTACTTCTCTCAATTCGCGTCAAAGTGTTTGCGTTTTTGGCGAATTTTGCAAAAAGAAAGCTTAAAATTGTTACTTTTTGATTAAGGAAAATGCAGAATACATTGCTTTATGGGTAAGCGTAGAAATAATTAGAAAAATAAATCGAAAAAACTTTATTATTGACGACTTCTCAAATAACGATAACCACAAAGGTTGTTATTTTTGTATGCTGTCCAAAAACTCCCTTTTATCTGTTAACCCATGTATCATTTGTTAAAATCTATTAAGAAATAAGAAAAAAATTGGGATTCTAGTGTAATACTTTTTTTGCATGCATTTGATTGTTGCTACAAATGGTGACCACATTTGTCCAAATTTTTAGTGCTACTTTAGTTTTTTTGATGGATATTCTAATTTATTGTTATTGTTAGCAGATAATAGTTGGTACTTTTCTGTTATAAAAAAAGCCACATTTAGAAAACAAACCCTTATTGTTAGTATCCTTGTCAAAAAAATTGGAGAAAAGATAACGGAATCCGGTTAACTTAAATTATTAGAGGTTTTTATTTTATGCAAGAAGTTGGTGTACGAAAAAACTCATATTTTTTTTATTTCTTAATAGAATTTATCAAATATTACAAAGTATGTCAAAGAAAACCCAACGGTTTTTTAAGATGCAAGAAACTTTTGGACATCCGCCATTTTGCATTTTTGATAAATGTAATTTTTTGATATACTTATTTGCAAAAAGTCCATTTCATTTCCTTTCCAAAACTTTTTTTGAGTTAAAATCCGACAAAAAATACAAAATTGGCAGTTAAAACAAAACAGTCCGATTTTTTGTAGTCACCCTATATTTCTCTAGATATGGTTTACCGAGAGAAAAGAAAAATATCAAATGTTTTGGAATTTTATAATTATAAAACTATAGGAATATATACAGGGTGGAGACTTTAAATTGAATATTGGCCGTAGCGGGTTAAAAAATTGTTTTTTCAAAAAATTCAAAAACACGTCAACTAAGATTTTTAGCAGCTAAAATTTTCGGCAATAATTTTTTGTGAACGGACCCGTCAAATGCGTCAAAAATTCCCAAAAAATGATTGTGTCGGACTTCAAATTGAACTGCCCCAGGCGGGTTGGAAATTTGTTTTTTCCGTTGAAAAGAAAAGTTTTATGGGAATAGACCACTTTCTCAGGGTAGGTTCACAAAAATTTTAAGCCGAAAATTTTTATTGCTAAAAATATGAAGGGGTTTTTGGATTTTTCTAAAAACAAGTTTCTAATCCGCTAGGGGCAATGTTCCATTTAAAGCCTTACACAATTATTTTTTGAGGATTTTTGACACATGGATTGACAAATGTCAAAATAAATTAAGCGTTTTTCCTTTTCCATAATCTTTCCAACAAGGTGCCACAAGCGGGGTCTTCTCATTCGAAAAAAAAAGTTGTATGTGAATAGACCCCTTTGTGAGGTTCACAAAAATTTAAGAAAAGTTAATTTTTGAAATAATTACGTCAGCAATTGCGCTCCCAAGAAAAACTTTTTTTTCGGGGGAGGTGCTCACAATATAATTTTTTTTAAACAACTGAAATTTAGGAAAAGCTCGAGGTTAATCAGATTTCATGTTTTGTGATTATCTAAAACTTGGCAAACACATGTTTTAAAGGTGCCACAGCTAGCCTACAATTTGAGTGTCATATTTTAACACATATCATATTACATATTTTTTGGTGTGAAATTAAACTAAACTCGCAGGCGAAAATTTTTAGGAAAATCACAGGTTATAATATTTATAAACGAAAATAAACAATCTAATAGCACAGAAATATTACCCGAACATTCGCTGAATGTTCAGCTAGGATATTGGGAACATTCCCTAAATGTCCCCTCAAATCCTCTAAGCATACCAGGGATGTTCAGGGAATGTTCTGTGTCCGCAGTTTTTATATTCCTAGAACATCCTGGTAGCACATTTATGAGCGTGAAAAAATATGTTCTCTCACAAAACACCCTAAAAAAATTTAAAAAGTAAGTTTTTAAATAGCGATGGGATTTGAACCCTTAACCTTCTGGCATCCATATAACACTTTTCCAACGACTTAACCTTTTGCGCTACTGGGGCTTATGGGAGAAATTATATATTAGCGGGATATAACCTTTTGGACATTGTTTTCTGTTAGAAGAGCACCGTGAATTGTTTTTTTTTTACATAAAATCAGGATCACTCCTGAACGGCTCAAAAGATGTACTGTCCAGGATATCCAAAGAATGTTTTTTGAGGTGCTGTGAATGTCCAAAAAAGGGACATTTTTCGGACTTTCACAGAACATTCCTGGAATATCCTGCATAGAATGTTAGCTGAATGCACTAGATAGGATATTCTGAGAATGTCTTTTAAATGTGATGTGTATGTACCATTTGACTATTTAAAACAAAATTATTATGGATGCTCTTAATGTTGTTCTGAATGTTATTTCTGTGTTTTATTTAATTTTAGCCCTGAAGAAGGAACAAAACGTTCCGAAACCTTGGTTTTGTAAAAGAGTTTTAATAAATTAGTTTTAAATTTGGACCGAAAATCCTGTTATTCCTACAAAGTAAATAGTTAAAGGCTGAAAATCGCCTATAACTTATGTACAAGAAGCTAGCAGCGGAACTTCGGTTTTTTTTTATTGGAATCTATATAACTATATAATTAGAGCTAATTTAGTGCTAATTTTGTTCCGCAAAAAAAATTTACAGTAAATCATTTTTACCAAATCATTTTTACCAAAAAAAACTACTCCTCGGGAAAATTCTCGTATATACCTTAGATTTTAAGTCTATCTCATTTAGTTAATTAAAACAATGAGAACTATTTAAATATGTTAAGGCACTAATTTCCTAAAGCCTCGACTTAGAAAATTTAGAGCTCGCTTTTTTAAAAATATAGACCCTGCGCTGCTAGCTTCTATAGTAGCTACCCAGATAACACAACTCTGTCCCAAGGATGTCCAGTGGAGAGAGTTTTCTGGACAATGCAGCAGTCCATTGGACAACCAAATCTGTAGGAAATTTTGTCCAAGGCATATCCATCGGATAATACAATTGTCAAAACGTTGGACGGCTCCTGGACATCCCAAAAAAGTCCTAAAGTTTCAATATTTTGACTATTGTACCACTATGCTAAATCCATTGGTTATCCAGTGGAACGAAATTCTAAAAAAGTATCTTTATGGTTCACTGTTGGAAAGTATTAATAATTGAAATGTATATCCGTTGGTCTAATTTTCTTAGTACATTGGATATACTTATTTGTTCCAATGGATATCCAGTGGACGCAGTTTTGTCAAAAGCGGCGATATTTTCAATATTTAAGTATCTAGGTACCTATATATTTGAACCACTCCAACATCATAAGTCTGATTGTCGTTCCTTGCGGATGGAGTTCCTAGCAAAGGATAGGTATTAAAATACTAAAATACCAATGAGTAATGAAAAATACTTACTTAAATGATACGGCTAGATATGAGAGAAATGTTATTGTTGGTAATGTACATCACTTTTGCTGGACACAAAATGAATGTCCGCCGGATATAGTTTATTTTTGGTCCGATGGACCAAGAAAAATGGTTATCCATTGGATATCCAAAAACTAACTGAAAAAAAGCAGTTCTTTATGGATCAAAATTGGAAGTCTTTTGGACTCAGTTTTTTTGTCATCCACTGTATCAGGAAAAACCTTTGTCCAATGGATGTCCATAAATGGTCCATGGACAATGCGGGCGGTTTTGGACAAAAAAATAGCTGTCCCATGGACAATTTGTGCTGTCTGGGTAGCAGCTCAAATGATGGCGGGCCAACCAAACGAGGTTTAATACAAAAAGTCACATGAATCATTAGAACCCATTTAGTACTACAGAGTTAGCACATCACTTTTACCAAAAAAAAACTACTCCTCGGGAAAATCTCCCTATATCAGAATATAATATCTTTAGTATAATTTTCGTATTATATATTTAAAAAAATATATATATGAAATCATGGAGCTCTAAATTAGCTCTAATTATATAGGTATCTTTTTTTTCAGAATTTTCTTAAGTAGGCGGCAATCGCATGCGCTGATAGCTTCTCACGGAACCCAAGCAGCGCATACGCTAACTTAACGCAAGCTCTAATTTTTTTTGCGGAACAAAATTAGCACTCAATTAGCTCTAATTAGTTATATAGGTTCTAATAAAAAAATTGCAAGTTGCGCTGCTAGCTTGTTGAACATTATAACTTTTGAAACAAAGTGGCACCCACGTACATGCAGTTGCCATATTTGAATTCCACTAAATATTTTATGATTTACTTTGCTGGATGGCGACCCACCTCCGGCTGAGAGCGATCAAAACACAAAGCCCAAAAAATACCCTTTGGAGATTCAACAAGAGGTTCAAAGTAGTCATCCCAGACAGGGAACTATGACAGAGTGAAAACCTCCGCGAACAGTTCGAGGAGAACGTTGTGATTTGCTACAACGACGGGTCCAAACTGTCGGAGAAGCAAACCACAGGATCGGGGGTTTACGTAGAAGACCAGGAGGTTCGAAAGAGCTAACCGCTCGGAGAGCAAGCCACGGTCTTTCAGGCAGAGGTGTATGCCATAATAATGGCTGCAACCATGAAGGAAATAAAGAACGGTACGGAGGAGCATGTTTATATATGCTCCGACAGTCAATCGGCCCTAAAGGCACTAAGGGCGCCCAAGATCAACAACACCCTGATGGAGGAATGTGCGGATGCACTAGAATCCTTGGGAGAGGGCAAACAAGTGACACTTATGTAGGCACCGGGACATATGTGGGTGCCGGGGAACGAGAAGGCCGACGAGCTGGCCAGGATCGAGGCAAACACCCAGTATGTAGGGCCGGAACCACTCCTAGGAACAACCAAGAGGCAATTGCAAAGTCGACTCAATAAATGGGCCAACGATGCCATAGCGACCGCTTGGAGAGGAGGAACAGGATGCAGACAGACCAGGGGCTTCGTGAAGGACCCGGATATAGCCAGACAAAAATGGCTTCTGGATAGATCACGAAGGGACGCTGGTCTACTGACAGGAATCATAACAGGTGACAACCGACTAAGGAAGCACATGACCCGGATCGCGGTGGAAAATGCTTTGCAAAAGGAATAGTAAAACCAGAAGAGCAGACTGCCAGACCAGTAGTGCAGGCGGCGGATTAGGGGCAGGCTCGGGGTAAGGCAGAAAGGGCCCAGGGAGGGCTACTTGCTAGGCTTCGCGCCGCCCCTTCTCTACTACTAGTTTTTGGTGCATAAATTTTTAAAAAATCGTTTTGCTCAAAAGTTTTTTATTTATTTTATTTTTATGTTAGTTTAAAAATATCGAGGTTCAAAGTTTAAATATTTTTTTCCTAATATGCACTTCTAGGTAGTTTTGAGACGGGCCGGTCTTTACAGTATGTCAAACCTCTTTTGAACAGTTTTTAACTAACCTGGAGTTAAAATTTGAAGAACTCAAATTATTCGAAATTCCAAAAATGCCCAACAATTTTCTGATCAACAATTTTAAAAACCTGATGGTTCTGGACACACAGTGAATTATTAAACACTTTACGCGAACTTTTTTCTGAATTTTCACCGGCCCGTATCGGTATTTAATGATTTTTTCAATTTTTTTGGACATTTTTAAGCACACATACATGTATAGTAAGAATCCGCGCACTAGAGAAATAATAAATATCGTTTAGGTAAGTGGCAGGGTTTTTAAACTTTGACCATCTTTGACTTTTAAACTATACATGAAATTTATATAAAATACTATACACTGAAATAAAACATTTAAAAAATTATTAACACGTATCGAAAATTAAAACGTGACAAATTGAATTGTTTTACGATAAGATAATTTATATATATACTACGAATTATATTTTCATTTCCATAAAATATAAGACAATGATTGTTACCTAATCTTTGTCATTGTTATGATATTTGATTTCTAATCTATAATTATTGGTTATTATGTCCTACATTCTTCAATAAACACTTAGATCACCACTGGCACTGTTTTTTTATCAGACGATAACAGAATGAAATCGTCTGAAAATTTATAAACTAGATAAGTAAAACTCGAAAGCAATACAAAATTGTAGGTTTGCTAAATCATACATTTTTTGAATTTATGTGATATTTTTAAAATTATTTTCCGGTTGTAATGGAACCAATTAACTTAATGATAAAATAAACCCCACAAAATCTTCTTCGTTATAAGATTTTAGAATTGCGACAAGCCGTAAGAATTCATAGAAACTTGTCCAAAATTCTTCTTGCCTTTAGGATCTTCTATATAATCACGACAATGGAAAAGCTCCTGAAATCTTCTAGAAACCAAACCTATAAAAACTCATAGAAAATTCTCCAATATTATTGCTTGATAGAATCTCATAGGATCTCGTATAAATTTTTTTGGGCATTTTATGACAGAAGCAACACACTTTGTATTATTATACACACCACATTATTTTAGGAAGGGGACCCACCCCCTTCAGTTTTTTACCAATATCTCAAAAACTATAACATCCATAAAAAATTGTGGTTACATTTTCTGTAGGCCATAAATTTATCTTTAATGTGAGATGTAACAAATATAAGTAGGTCTTCTCCTTTAACCTCAAAAAAACCCAATATTTTTGGATATAGCTGTTTGCCAACTTTGAAACTGTTTTCGTATATGATAAAAATTTACGTTTTAAAAAAAATATCTCCCTATTATTTTACTTCCTACATAATTATATCTTCAAAAATTTAATGTCCCTTTTGTTATTTTTAAGCAGCTTTTGTGGCCTCCTCCACCGCTAAATTAGGCATCTATACCAAATAAAGCCCGAATAAATATAGCTACATAAAAAAGAACGTTTCAAAATTGTGGTTACATTTTTTGTAGACCAGAAATTTATCTTTAATTTGAGAAGTAACAAATATAGGTAGGTCTTCTCCTTTAACCTCAGGTCAACTTTCAAAAAAACACGTTTTCGTATATGATAAAAATTTACGTTTTAAAAAATATCTCCTTATTATATTTTACTTCCTACATATATCTTCAATAATTTAATGTACCCTTTTGTTATTTTTAAGCAACTTTACCAAATAAAGCCTGAATAACTAGGTAAGTTCGGAAAGAAATAGGCGCAATTTTTTTGTTTTTTACCGATAATTCGAAAACTAAATGTTTTTTTTTTAAAGGGTCAATATTCTTTTGTAGTCTATAAAATATTTTTAATTTGAATCAGTGGCGACGCCATGGGAGCCAGAGGGAGCCCAGCCCCACCCCCCTAAAACTTAGCCAGCCCTCCCCTGAAAACCCGAATCGGAATTTGGAAGCAGTTCCCAAACGTAAAAAGCAACCTGCTCGTTTCAATAATAATATGTAATACGTTGGGTACATCTTTCTTCTTTCTGGGGTAGTCGTTGATGCCAAAAAAAAAACTTTTTAGATCCAGAGCCATCTCTGAATCCGTGTAGAACACCAAAACGGCGGCCATTAAAGATGGCTGCCATTTGAATCGTAAAGCCCTGTTCTTATGCACTATGCAATTTTTCCATGCATCAAATTTTCTAATAACAGGTTAAAAGAAGACGCAAGCAGGTTGTTGCATAGAAAGAAATGTTGTGATGTACACTTCCGGCCACATAAAATGCGTATGCCGATTTTATATAGTGTATTATGGGCCTCGCGACTCAGCTACCTTTTAGGTATTTCAAATTGACAAAAAATGTCATCGTCAGGTTTTGTTGTTGTCATACGCTTTTATTTAAAAATGCTCCAGCTAAACGAATTATAAAATTTTGGCAAAATTAGACGGTGGTTGGTCGGTTCGAAGAGAAGCGACCCATTATAGACCAAACAAGGCTACAATTGTAAGAATAAGAGCAAAGTATCAAGAAGAAGGAACTGTTCGACGAAGGCGAGGCACTGGCTTGACCCAAGTCAGTACGCCTCAGCAGGATCAGCAACTGATCGACTTTTTTTTGCGTTGGCCCCAGAGGTGAAAAATGAGGCACATTTTCCTGGATCCATAAGAACGACGCGCATACGGATAAGCCGTTCTTGACTTAGATGTCGCGTTGCTCCCAAGACAATTAAACTTAGTGCGGAAAAGAAGCAAGCCAGGTTAATTTTTGCACTAAACTATTCACTACAATAAGTGGTCTTCACGGATTACAAAATATTTAAGTCCCACAATCACAGCAAACAAATTTTGGTATATCGCGCGACACGAACACGCTATTTCGAAAAATATATTGCTGGGAACGAAGACCAGGCCGGAAGATTTTCCGTGAATGTGTGGACTTGGATATCGGCGAGAGGACATACAGCTCTTTTTAAAATCCATGGACGATTTACGGCTGAGGTTTATGTTGATATTGGAGCTTACTTAATGGAGCTCATAGTTAGAAAGTACGACGAAGTCATTGTTTCAAATCCAAATTTATTTCAAAATTTAGCAGATTCCATGCCACGAAGACTGGCAATCATTATCGAGGCTGACGGGGCAATGACACGCTACTGAAGAAACGTTTTCATCTTGATTTTGAAAATTTTTGGTTGTCTCCAAAGACTTAGATTACTCAAATTTACCGATCCTACAGAGATGAGCTGACTATGATTAAGTTATTGCTTCCCTTTGGCCAAATAGTTCTTTCTTCGTGATACTTTTTTCTTATTCGTATAATTCTGGTCTGTCTTGTTTGCGTCTGTCTTGTCTGCGAATACATATAAATTTATACTTACTTTCCCTTTTGTGTTATCATATCATCATATCATTCCTTAGTTTTTTAAAAATTTTAGCCATATTTGGGGGTAAAAGTTTCATTAATTTTGGATTTTTTGCATAAAACTTATTGTATTTGTCATTTCTCATAAGGCTACCAAGTTTGTTTTAAAATTGACATTAATTGAGCTCACAATACTGCTGCTTTTATGTTATCATTAATAAACTAAACGTGTTTTAACTTTGATGTTTTACGCGTACGTATCGCTCGGTTAACGTAACGTCATTTTGATCAGCTGGAACTGTCACCCGGCTAATTTTTAAACTTTGAAAAAGGAAGGAAAGCTCGCTATTCATTTATGATTTTTTTTTCGTAATTTTTTTAATGAAAGAAAATCAAGGTTTGAAAGTAATAGAACCTCATACTGGTGGGATATAAACTTTTAAATTTGTTCAAGAATGGTCGAAAAATTTTAAAAAAATCTGCGGTTCCCCCGATATTGTATTACAAACAACTGTTAAAAATCCGGTTTCACCAGACTCCCCGATATTGTATTTGTATTTCTTAAACACCTGTTAAAAATCTGGTTTTTACTCATTAGACATTAAAACACCTTTCATTACACCTCTTTGTTTATTCTTTTGACGTCACCAGACTTATTTTTTTATTTTATTTAAAAAAGGGGTTTTGTCATAAAAATAACCTTGTAAGTTCAACGCCGTGGACGACCTTTACATTGAGAGATAAATATTGTTATTGAAGTTGGTTGGAAGTCGATGCCAATTTTCTTGAACAAAATGATGTACTTAAAGTTCATTAAAGGTCTTTTGGCCGATGGTTTTGCATGCCATGCCAAAGTCGAAAGACATTTTGGCCATAGGCCTGCGCAGAGAGAATTTCATAACAATTTTATCGATCTTGTGTGCTATTTTGCTATCGTTGAAGATATATGTATATTGGAGAGAAAAAGTGCGTTCATCAAAATCGGTTTACGGAAACAAAAGCTATGACCATTTAAAGCAAAAAAACTAGAAAGAGGAAAGGTACGTAAAGCGGGGAACGGAGGAAGGGAGGAAGCACAAGCTGAAATGGGTAGAAAGAGGAGGGATGTAAGATGGAGAGGGAGGAGGAACACAACTTTAAATACGCGAAAAAACTCGGCCAATAGTTAGTTGATCATAAATTAAGCAGATTTATTTTGAAAACTATACATTCCTGTATTGCGATGGCGAAATTTCAGGAAAATATTTTCTCGTTGCCTGAAAACGTCTTCGTTTCGTCCACAATTTCGCTGCATGCTCTATTAGCTTGATAACACGATTGTGAGGCGACAGGTCTTTTAATTTTTATTAAATTGTCCGTTAACCCATGTTAATTGGTAGCGTAAATAAAGAGTTGTTAACTTTGTATGTAGTATGATGTAATATATGTGAAGAATTTTTTTTTATTATATAGAGTTCTTGGGTCGTTTTTGTCGTATATGCTTACCAATGTTTAATTAATGCAGTGGCGTAGCCACGGGGGGTTTTGGGGGTTAACCCTCCTCAGCTATAGCTCCCCCACTCCTGTGACTCTATACTCCGGTTTGTGACGTGTGTTTGGTGTAATGTCTTCAATTTTAAAAATTTTGCCTGCGGTGCTACGACGTCATTAATTGTTACAATTTTAGTTTAATTCTAAGGAATTTCTATCACCAGCATTCAAAACGTGTTATAAATGGCATTCTTAGTATAATTTTTCTGAAAACTTTAATTTGCGACCATCGACGTACTAACATCGATGTTTTGCGGCGCATTTAAAATTTGGCAACAATCCTATACAGGGTGTTTCAAATTCGATGCTCACCATGGGGATCTCCTAAACGGTAGGAGATACGAAAAGATTTAAATTAGGGCAAAGTTGCGCAATTTGATGCTTTACCTAAAACTAAAAATAAAGTTTACAAAATCCGAGTAGTTCCGGACAAAAAAAACCGAAATTTTCCATTTTAGTTTTTATTTTTTTCCGTCTTCATTATAAGCGTTGTCAAAAAATGGTTAAAACTTTCTACAGGCACTTTTTTAAGATCTAACAGACGAGCTATTCATTTTTAAGATTTGACATCATTTCAGTTTGACAGGAGCGCTGTCAAGTTCATTTTTTCTTATGGACACATCCTTTTTTTGTGGTCGTTTTGTTTCGGAAGTAAGGCAAATATTATTTTTAAACATTATTTTAACAGGGAGCTTGTTGTTTCGGGCTTAATGGCCATCATCAGTTTAAAAAAATCTGTTATACAAGACAACTTAAAAGCGCTTGTAGTAGTTTCAAAAATGGCGCCAGCAGGCACGTATAGCCGTCCATAAAACCTAAAAAAAAATTTTTTTTTTTAATTTTTTTTCCATATTTTTAATTTTTTTTTGCTTTAAATGTCGTCTAAAAATTTCCCGTATAAAAAGATTTTCAAAAAATTACAATTTTTTTTCAAAAATTTTCAATTTTTTTTTGTTTAAAATGTAATTATCTACCTAAATGTGAAAACCGCGTGTCGCTAGCTGCTACGGTTCGTGAGCTATAATTTTTTTTTTATCAAAAACTAATCAGCTCTGCGTCTGGTGACAAAGAATTTTTGTGCCAAATTTGATAAACATCACACAGACAGCATCCCAAAATTTTGTAGATAACTATTTTCTACTCCGGTTTGTGACGTGTGTTTGGTGTAATGTCTTCAATTTTAAAAATTTTGCCTGCGGTGCTACGACGTCATTAATTGTTACAATTTTAGTTTAATCCTAAGGAATTTTTATCACCAGCATTCAAAACGTGTTATAAATGGCATTCTTAGTATAATTTTTCTGAAAACTTTCATTTGCGACCATCGACGTACTAACATCGATGTTTGCGGCGCATTTAAAATTTGGCAACAATCCTATATAGGGTGTTTTAAATTCGATGCTCACCATGGGGATCTCCTAAACGGTAGGAGATACGAAAAGATTTAAATTAGGGCAAAGTTGCGCAATTTGATGCTTTACCTAAAACTAAAAATAAAGTTTACAAAATCCGAGTAGTTCCGGACAAAAAAAACCGAAATTTTCCATTTTAGTTTTTATTTTTTTCCGCCTTTATTATAAGCGTTGTCAAAAAATGGTTAAAACTTTCTACAGGCACTTTTTTAAGATCTAACAGACGACATATTCATTTTTAAGATTTGACATCATTTCAATTTGACAGGAGCGCTGTCAAGTTCATTTTTTCTTATGGACACATCCTTTTTTTGTGGTCGTTTTGTTTCGGAAGTAAGCCAAATATTATTTTGAAACATTATTTTAACAGGGAGCTTGTTGTTTCGGGCTTAATGACCATCATCAGTTTAAAAAAATCTGTTATACAAGACAACTTAAAAAGCGCTTGTAGTAGTTTCAAAAAGCAGGCACGTGTAGCCGTCCATAAAATCTTTAAAAAAATGTCAATTTTTTTTTTAAATTTTTTTTCCATATTTTTAATTTTTTTTTTGTTTTAAATGTCGTCTAAAAATTTCCCGTATAAAAAGATTTAAAAAAAATACAATTTTTTTTTCAAAAATTTTCAATATTTTTTTTGTTTAAAATGTAATTATCTACCTAAATGTGAAAACCGCGTGTCGCTAGCTGCTACGGTTCGTGAGCTATAATTTTTTTATCAAAAACTAATCAGCGCTGCGTCTGGTGACAAAGAATTTTTGTGCCAAATTTGATAAACATCAGACAGACAGACAGCATCCCAAAATTTTGTAGATAAGTATAATTTTGTAGATACTACTACAAGCGCTTTTTAATTTGTTTTGTATAACGGGATTTTTTTAACTGATGATGGTCATTAAGCCCGAAACAACAAGCTCCCTGTTAAAATAATGTTTCAAAATGATATTTGCCTTGCTTCCGAAACAAAACGGGCAGAAAAAAAAGGATGTGTGCATAAGAAAAAATGAACTTGACAGCGCTCCTGTCAAACTGAAATGTCAAATCTTAAAAATGAATAGCTCGTCTGGTAGATCTTAAAAAAGTGACTGTAGAAAGTTTTAAGCATTTTTTGACAACTCTAATAATAAAGGCAGAAAAAAATAAAAACTAAAATTGAAAATTTTGGATTTTTTCTCTCCGGAACAACTCGGATTTTGGAAACTTTATTTTTAATTTTGGGTAAAGCATCAAATTGCGCAACTTTGCCCTAATTTAAACCTTTTCGTATCTCCTACCTTTTAGGAGATTCTCATGGTGAGCATCGAATTTGAAACACCCTGTATATACCATCGCAACCCACCCCTTCTTAGCATCTAATCCAATCTACTTTTTCAAAAATATTTTCAGAATTTTTTGTTTTTTTTTGTCAAAATTTTCGAATGCGGCGCTATACCAATTTTAAATATTGTTACAATTTTGTATAATTTTAAGCAATTTTTTTGTCAACAAAGTTTGCCTGCGACGCATTTAAGGGCTATTTTTGAAAAAAATCTGCAAATGAGACTAGATGAGTTTTGCTTTTAAAAATAAGAATTTTTCTACACCCATTAAACCGCGCCCTTTCCCCTCCCTTAGGGTTGCCAAACCATCCCGATTTGTCGGGCATACCGTCAAGACCCTTGTCAGTACGCCAAATGTCCCGATGAAAAGTTTTCAGCGAAATCGGCACTAAAAGTTTCCAATTAAAATCAGAATCCCATATCTATTGGCCAGTGGTTAACTATAAATCCTTTCTTTTTTCTTAGCCGCGTTTGAAATATTTGGCTATTGGCAATGTAGTGTTAAAAAAATCGACATCAGTTTGTTCAAGTTCATTACCGAGCCTACTGAGTCTGTTGATCGGGGAATTAAAACCATAGTTAGTGCGATGATGTTGAGTTGCAAATAATTTATGATTTCTTGTGTTCCGTGATGGCACATGAAACTTGAATATTGATAGTAACTCTACAGAGTCAATTTCATTATCTAGTATTTTCAACAGAGAGTACTGTCTAGGTTTGTTAAGTTCAACAGACTCATTAGCTGGTCATAATCAATTGATTCAATAGGTATGTGTAATTTATAGCATATAAAGTATAAACGATCTTTATGAATCTCATAATATGGAGACCAAATAGTGCAACTATATTCTAGAATTGACCTTACAATTGCAAAGTAAGCATTTCTCAATGTAAAAATGTTGTTTACATATTTCAATGTTCTAAACAAAAATCCTAGCAGTTTCATAGCTTTATTTGCAATAATATCTATGTGTTCAACATCAAAAAAGGCACCCAAGTCACGGATGATAATTGCAAGGTTTCTCCCATTCCACTCTTGTTGCAAAATATGGCAATCCTCCAAACTTCTTATAATTCTAAAGAATTTTAGATCATCAGCAAGAAGTACAATGTTACAGTTTTCTAAAGCAGAAGATATATCATTTATAAATGCTTTAAATAACAATGGAGACAAATGTCCCTGAGGGACACCTGACAAAACGTTAAACTCGCCGGAGACAGCATTCTCTATTTTTATTGCCTGGCGTCTTTCAGTTAGATTAATCCGAAACCAGTTGAAAGATGAGCCATGGATACCCATGGCTTTAAGTTTATCAAGTATTAGGTTATGATCGACCCTGTCGAAAGCATTGAAGAAATCTCTACAAGGCTTCCAACAAAGTTTCTTTATAGCAAGAGATTATTAATTGATGATGTACCTTTTGAAAACCCGTGTTGTTGGTTTATAATTATGTTTTGAAAATATGGTGCAGTTTTATCTGTGACTATTGATTCAAACAATTTAGGAAATCAAGAAATTTTTGAAATACCTCTGTAGTTTTGAATGTTTTACTTATCTCCGCTTTTGAATATTGGGGTAACATAACTTAGCTTCCACAATCTCCTGTAGAAAATGATCTATTAAAAATGTTAGCCAAAATACTGGACAAGAAAAATTTACAGTTTTTTATGAAAATTACTGATAAACCATCTGGGCCACAGGTTTTTGTGTAGTTTAACTATTTTTTCCTACAACCACATATGAAAATAATGGATTTCACACGATTTGCATCCTTAGAAAACGTTAAATTTCACCCGTGTGAAAAAAAAAGTTGGAAAAGTAGCGTACACAACTCGATAGAAAGTAACTTTCCTATATTGTTTTATTTCTTTTCTAAACGTTTTTGAAAATGTCCCGATTTTGCATCAAATGTCCTGATAATTTAGAACAAATTATTCAGTTCAAGAGCTCAAGCAACAGGCACCTACCTAATTTTTAAAAATTTGCCATAGGTGGGTAGTTGATTTTTATTAAATGATGAACCCCCCCTCCCCATAGTCGAATTCTGGCTACGCAACTGATTAATGGTGTTAACATATAAGTTCTAATAAGTATGAACATATGTTTTACCAGAACAACAAATATATGTAGGTAATAGATTATAAAAGCTTAATATATATTTACTTTATGGTAGAGTTTGTCTAGGAATAAAGCACAATTTTTTTATCTATTTCTAAAGAAAAATTCGTTATGCACACTTTTGCGGTGTACAAATTAAACACAAGATTTCTGTCTACTTTTTAAGAAAAACTTCGTTATGCACAGTTTTGCGGTCTTGGGTTTTAACAAGAAAATATAAATAATTACATAGGTTCATAAGGAAGATATTTGTTATTTTCTTTGTTATAAAAATTGCATATTTTAGCCATTAATAAAAATTAACTATTTAATTACTTTAAATTCTCCAATTATTTTTAAAATTTTTTAAATATTTATATAGGGTGTCTTAATTGCCATGGGCCACTATTGCTATCTCGGTAACTATAAGAACTACAAGGTTGGTCAAATTAGACAAAATGTGCAGTTTTTGGGAGACATTGAAAATATGGTTTCAGATTTAAAAAAAAAAATTATTCTATCCCGAGATACGGGGGTTATTCGAAAAATTTCTGAAATCTATTTTATCAAATATCTAAAAAAGTATCATTTTTACAAAAAATTTGTAAAGAAAATTTTTTTTGGATTTTTAACGTTCTTTAATTTGATAGTTTCTCAGAACATTTGCTACGTCTAGTTTTCGAGATATTAACATAAACTTACTTTTTTTTAAATACGGACCTGTATTTTTTATTCCATTTTTTTAAAGAACTTTTTTTTCTGATTTTAACAAGGCATCACATGTCCATATTTGTTTAAGGTTTAATGATAAAAAAATAAAATTTAAGTTTTATTGGGTTTAAAAAAAATTGAACGTCAGAGGTGGCTTAGGCGACCGATAAAACAATTGCCTGTTTTAACATAAACAGCGTCTAATGAAAAAAACTATTTTTAGTTAAATTAAACTTATTTAACAGTATTTTTTATTATTTTAACACGATTTTTAAAACTAAACGTTCTTTTTAAATTTCTCTCAAAATCTCTATTGATATTTTTTTCATTTTCCCCGTCCTCTGCCGGTTGCTCTCCGTTTGGAAGGATTTTCAAATGATCCGTGCAACACCGTTCTCAATCCGTGTAGTAGCAAATTTCGGTCTAGCCTTGTAATTTAATTTTTCGATTTGGTATGGTTAACTATCGGATTATATATTGTGACAGACTGGTACTAAAATGTGAAAATATTGACATCAAAGATGGCTTTCAAAAATAATTTTTATATTACAATAATACGCTAACGCATAAAACAACTGTAACAAAAATTAAAAAACACAACTGTAACTAAAATTATAAAACAATAGAAACAAATTATTAGGTATATAAATTTTAATATCTATACCGTTTAACCTTCTTGGTAGAGAATCAGCCAAAATTTCAAAAAGGTTTTCATTTTCACCGATAACTTCTTCATAAGCATTGACTATTAACTGGACCAACATCCTTCTAAACTATAAAGCCTGTTAACTCCTACCTCCTCAGTGCCCTTTAGCCTAATGTGGCTGCCATTTTTATAACCAAATTGACAAGTAAAACATGAATTTTCTGTTAGTTTGGTGTCAATATGGCGCCGATCATAGGCTAAAGGATACTAAAACGAAAATGAGTTAACTGGCTTTTTAGTTGAGAACGGTGTTGACTGGACCAGCTTTTTTGAAATTAAACCCCAGATATTTTCCATAGGATTGTCGTCTGGGGTTTTCGCAGGCCAAGAAAGAACTTCAATATTTTGCTCCTGAAACCAAGTTTGGCAAATTCTGGCTGTATGAATAGGTCAGTTGTCTTGTTGAAAAATAAACTGGTCTTGATAAAGTTCTGTGACGGCTGGAAGCATGGTGTTCTCTAAAGTGTCCACGTAAAGCTGTGCTGTGAGTCTTCCATTGATTCGAAATAGAGCACATTCCAGCGCGATCGTTGTTACCAGCAATATATCTTTCCTCATAGCGCGTTCTTGGTGGACGATATACCCGAATTTGTTTTCTGTCACTACAGGACTGGAAAACTTTTTCATCGGAAAATATTACCTTTCGCCAAAACTCTGGTTTCTTTAGAGAGTAATTAAGGGCAAAAAGTAACCTGGCCTGTTTTTTTTCATTCGTAAGTTTAATTTTTTTAGCAGCTACACGACATCTTAAATTAGATCCTTTCCTTACGCGATTTCGTGCCACTCTTACACATCCTGGAAATTGGGTTAATCTCCTATCCTGGGCAACAGATGCAAAAGGGTTTTCTTCCATAAAAGCGATAAGGTCATAATCTTGTTCATTAGTTGAAACTTTCAATAAACCAGTCCCTTGTTTTCTCTCTATTGTCTGATCTTCTTCCCATCGTTTTTTAATTTTTATAATCGTGGTTTTACTGCGTCCATAATGTCTAACCACGTCCCTAATTGACCATCCTAGTTGTAGTTTTGGCAGGGGTTGGGCTTTATCAAATAAATAAATTTGTGGAGGCATTTTTTATTTATTTGTCAGACTGAAATACAGAATGACATACTTTGACAGTTTAAGACAAATACAATAATGGGTGACTTTGTTTGTAAAAATAGACCAAGGTATTACAACAAAAAGTATTGTGTACCACTTTTATGATGCCGATAGTGTACGCGCCTTTCGGGGTACGAATTTCGATACATTCGGAGCGCTCTTTCAGCATTTCGAAATGCTTTTGCATAACAAAAAATTAAATCTAATTTTTCACCTTTTGAAAACGCTGCCATGTTGATTTAAACTTACCTTGACAGATGTATTACGCAACATAGGCTTTTATAAGCAATTGTTTCTTTTTGCTTTCAAAGCCACCTAGACGTAGCAAATTTTCTTAAAAAATACCAAATTGAAAAACGTCAAAAATTCAAAAAAATTTTCCTTTACGAATTTTTTGTAAAAATTATACTTTTTGAGGTATTTGATAAAATAGTTTTCTGCAATTCTTCGAAAAACCCCCGTACCTCGGGATAGAATATTTATTTTATTTAATCTGAAACCAGATTTTCAATGTCCCCCAAAAACTGCACATTTTGCCTAATTTGACCAACTTTGTAGTTCTTATAGTTACCGAGATACGGTGTTACCAGGAACGTGATAATTATCAGAATCTATGATAATTTTGGGTGAAACATGATAAATAATAATAACCTCTATTATCAACCCCTAAATCTATGATAATTTAACAAATCCTCACATAAAACGCCATTTATTCTTATAATGCGTCCAACGCACACAGGAAATACCGAGGGAAATACTTTTTTTTAAATTGATAAAAAAAACTGTATACAATAATAATAAAAAGTAATCTGATTACATCGTGCGCCTGGCCTATCCACCATTTTAAAGGTGTATACATATAACAACAGGTATATATTAACAATAGCTGACATCAACTCCCGATCTATAAACTCGATTAATCGACGTTGGTCATCTGATCATCTTCTCTCTCACTATCTCCTTTACTGTGAAACAAAAAGCACAAAAACTCTACTTGCGAAATTCAAATTAATAAAATCCAGTATGTTTGGGCCACTCAACAATAACAATACATTTTAAGCGCATGTCATGCAAAAGTAAAAACTATGATAATTTTTCTCCTCCTGGCAACACTGCCGAGATAGCAATAGTGGCCCATGGCAATTAAGACACCCTGTATAATTTAGTTGGACGTCTTTGGAATCACCCGAAAATGTTGGTTTATTTAATAAAAGAAACAGTTGTGACCCACAGACCTAGAAGGTGTGTGTCGGAACTCAAATAATTTAAATTTAATGGCATTATAAAGGTATAACTATTGAATGGCATTAGTCCCACAATAAAAAATTGACTGTTTTTTAATTACTTTTAATATTTTTTTATACCTTCAAAAACAGCTCCGTTTCCGATGCAATTCGATGAGTCCCTAATAAGGACGAAACGGCGTCCTAAGTTCCACCCTCTGATTTTCGACTCCATACGAAAAAATACGTATACTAAATAGTAGACAATAGAGACATAAAGCTATTTGTAACTCATCGCGGTATACGTATCCGCATCTAGCGAGAACCAAGCGCATTGATTGGTCAGAAACTTCTAGCACGTTCGAAAAGAGCAGATATATGCTAATTTAAGGTGTTTCTGAACGCAATAGGTGTTGAGATACGATACGTGGGCCATAACGATACGTGATACCTAACGCATCTCAAGACCTATCGCGTTCAAGAACACCTTAGATTAGCATATATCTGCTCTTTTCGAACGTGGTACAAGTTTCTGACCAATTAATGTGCTTGGTTCTCGCTAGATGCGGATACGTATACCGCGATGAGTTACAAAAAGCTTTATGTCTCTAATTTTTATGTCAGTCTCTCTCTATGCCGCTTGAAATGAGAGGCGAATGATAAGCCGGTATGTGTGGACCGCGTTCGAATTCGACTGGTTTAAATCAATATTGCACGAATGGGTGGAAGGCATTCGTGTTGTTTCGCATGAAAAACCGGTTATTCTTTCACGCACTACCCATGAATCAGCATATCGGCATATCATTTGCCTCCTATTCTATACGGTATAGGAAGAGAAGGAAGTATTCGCATGCGAATAATTTCGTATGGCTTCGAAAATAGGACCCCTGTACCGTTGTTCATTTTTTTTAAAGTAGGTATGCCCCCACCAAGAGAAATGTGAAATGATGCCCCTGCTTTAAAGAAAAATAGCGCACTTGGTAATATTAAGAAAATCTAATTATCCTGCTTATACCTAAAAAAAGTTTTTCCCAAAATCATTTTATTGGTACGAAAAAATAACAAAATAAACATAAATTAAAATGACCAACAACGTAAAGTCACGAACTGAAAAGAAATGCCACCATTATTGGGCGATCGATCATCATCATCGCTATCATGCTTTCGTGAGTTAGGATTTTGTTAAAAAGTTCATGCCTGATCATGCCTACTCTTTTCAACCTCTGACCCCCATCAAAAATTAATGAATTCATCGTCTCAAATGTGATAAAAATCGGTTTAGCAGCTTTTAAGTTATTGTGTCCCAGACAGACAGACAGACAGGCACCATCACAAAATTTTGTTTTTAAGAAAATAAAAATAGTAGTTTTAACAACTAGTGGCTAAAATAGTGCTTTTTTTACAAGCGTTGGTTTAAATAACGAGCGAAGCGAGGTACTTAAAAACGCGAGTAAAAAAAAGCTCAGTTTAGCCGCGAGTTGTTAACACTATTTTTTTTTAATATCTTTGTCAAAAAATCCAAGAAAAACAGGAAAATACTTTTCAAAATTTCGAACGAAGAGCACTTCTCGCAACACACCATGTTTACACTATAAGTCAAGGCGGCTGGTAAATGAAATAACAATGCGGTTTCCATAGCGATGTGCCTGTTTACTCGATGACGTTCATTGTTGCGACATTTTAATATTTGACAGTTTGATATTTGGACTGGCGGAAATTACTTAATTTTTAGGCAAGAATAATTAGATTTTTTCAATATTACTATATTCCGCTATTTCTCTTTAATTTTGGGTAAAAAACGAACAGAAATCTTTTTTTGCACCCGTGGTCAAAAAAAAAGTTTTTATGCATCGGTAACCAAAAAAGCCATGCTTTAGTTATCTGCAGGCTGTTACTAAAATCATGTTTTTGATGAAGGTATAAAAAAAAAATATTCGTTTCCAAATTTTCACTTATCCGTATCGAACTGTGCGTGTGCAGACCCGATACGTATATCGCTACGACCACTGTCCCGTATACGTATTCATAACGTATACGTATTCATAACGTATCCCGACCAAAATCATGCAGTTATTATTCATTGGTTTTATACCCGCAATTTGTTTTTTTTTATTTTTTTTATTTTGGATCTTAAAAAAAATGAGCATTGTCATCGCTTAAAAAACGACAAAAGTGCTGAGTAAACAAGTTTGGAGGGCATAAAATGATTACATATTACGCCCGATTAATACGTTTTGTCCCAAACAGCTAAAAGTTATTTTTTCACATCGACTTTCCGTAGACGTATCTCCGATACGGATACGGATAAGTGAACAAATTTGAAACAAGCTAAAATTAACCTAATATCCTATTCCCTAAAATATTTGCCAAATTTTACTGATACATACGTTTTTCCATCGTTAGGAGGTCCTTTCTTGCTTTTACAGCAACAAAATATGTCAACTAAGTTCATTCCCTCATTTTTATCTTTTTCCGAATGTTCTTTGTTGTTATTAAACTTTTCGTCAGAAACATCTTTGTTGTTTGTCACACTGATTATGTGGCTTTCTTCTTCAACTTTTTTAAAACTTTGGTCAAATACACCATCTGTTTTCTTCATTTCGATAAAGAACTAACGAAATTAATAAATAAATAAGTATGTCTGTTTATAAAAAACGGCGATTAAAAAAATAATGCTTGATACCACTGCGATAACCTCGAGTTTTATGAAAATATCACTCATTACTGAATGTATTGTTTTGACAAACTTTTGGACAACCAAAAAATGTATTGCTAGAAATCAAATTTTTGTGCTTTTACGAAGCGCGCGTCTACTAAAAGATTGAATCAGTACGAATAGAAGCTCGGACTTTTTATACCTCAATGGTTTGTATGTTTTATTTAAACTTTTTGATTTGGTTTTATTTATATTGTAGGCAGGGTGCCGGAACTGCGCACAAGAAAAAAAAATAGGATAACCGGTAGGAAGTATATTTATAATATTCGATCATTAAGCAAAAAATTACCGAATATATTGTACATAAAAGCGTTTTGATCATAAAGGTATAACTTATTAAACGTCTTTGGTTTTGATCTATAGTAGGGCCATTTCACGGCGATTTTTCTCCCAAAATTTGACATATTTTCTCTTATATCTAAAACTTAGAAATGGGTTTCCCTCAAAAAAATAATTGTCCACTGGCTAGTCATTTCCAATATGGCTTTATACCTGTTTTTCGCACTTCATAATTATTGTTTTAAAGTTATTGAGCAAAACAAGTTTTAAAAAATGCGATTTTACGCTAATTTTATGGTGAAGTACAGTGGCGCACATAAAATTTTGGCCGGGGGGGGGGGGGTGTTAAAAATTAAAATTTTTAAAAATCATGCGCCATCTCGGTACATGGTAATTTAAGGCTTAAAATATTTTAGCATAATTTAAGGGGTAACATTTTTTATGAAGAAATTTTTTACTATGTTTTTCACATTTGTATGCCATGATATTGCTCACATTTTAAAGCTTTCTTTCCAAACCTTCGATTTCTAGAATAAAATACTCAAAGTTTTCACTGTTTTTTTAGTGTTCAAAAAAGTACTGCCAAAAAACATTTTTTCTCTGTTAAAATGAAAAATATTTAAGGTTGTTGGAGACAGCAGACTATAAAAAAGTATTTTAGAGAAAGATGGACATAATTTAAGGCAAATGTTTACTAAAAGTTTCTGTTATATCATCTGTCTGTCATCTTGATTGGTGTCGTGCATATGATTTTTATTTTGCAATTTTTATCGAAAAAAACAGCAAAAATTGTAATTTTTCAAACTGTAAAATGTGTAAAACATAAGGTAGTATTAATTTCTTTCAATCAAAGTTCTGTACATTCTTTAATTTTACCAAAAAACGTGTCCTACTAAAAGATTTTGTCGCTTCATTATCTAAAATCTACGAGCAACGGACTCTGGCTCTTTTGCTATCATTAAAATAATCTTTAAAAACGTCGCCTAAAATGACCCAGTATTGAGCCCAGTATAGTAATAATTAGAGGCCCTATATACGATTTTTGACAGTTATTGTTTTACCAGAGGTGAGCAACTGGATTTGAAAGTTTTTAGGGAAATGTTTGAAAATAAAAATTGTGTGTTGGCAATGATAGTTGGTAACCCCTGACCATAAATAATTTTGTCACTTTCACATTTTTGATTAAAAAACGTCCAGTTTAAAAATGGAATTTTGCTGTATCAAAAAGTGTAAAAACCATAAAGGGATAACTTAAACACGTGCCTCGTCGAATTTGTATTGTTCCGTTGTCCAACGGAGAAAGAAACTCAAGAAAAGTGGAAAGAAAAAATGCATTTACCAAGCTGGAAAATTAATAAAAATAGCCGAATTTGCGAGGTAAGTGAGCTATAAGCAGTAGGTACAAACATAAGCATTTAGCATGTACTTTGTTAATAAATAACACATTTCCGTGTTTTATTGTAAGAAAAAGAGTAACAAAAATATAGATCAACAGGAGTCTTTATATTTTACCTATTATTTAAATTTCGTGTATATTCACTGTTTGTTCTTGTTTTTTTTTGTTATAACTTGACATATTTTAGTAACCAAAAAAAATCAATCTTTCAAAAACTGTCGGGGGAAATTATAAAAAGAGACAACAAAACTCAGTCCATTTCATAAAATCGCTTTTATATGCAAATATGAAAAAAACTAGAAAGAGAGGGCAATATGCGTTGCCCACCTCTGGTAAATATAATTTTTTACCAACTAGGTGGTTCACAAAGATGTATATTTTAATAAATAATTAAAGATAAATATATAAGGTGGGCCAAAAAAACCGTACATTTTTACAATCTTTTGTCAAAATTGACGTTAAAATCCGAGATGGCGCATGATTTTTAAAAATTTTAATTTTTAACACCCCCCGCCAAAATTTTATGTGCGCCACTGTATTCGATTTCAGATATTTGCCATAAAGACACGTCTTTATCGTGCGACGAAGACGTGTTTTTATGGCAAATGTCTAAAATCGAGCACAGTGGCGCACGTAAAATTTTGACGAAGGGTGTTAAAAATGGGGAATTTTGACAATAGTTTCCTATAGTCTGAAGCCTTAGCTTTTCGTAGAAGCTAAAATCACAAAAATCAAACTTACGGTAGCAAAACTACAGCCAGAAAAAAAAATATTTAGTTAAGGATAAATAATACGAAAAACTTAAGGCCACAAAAACGACATAGTGAGATCGTGCAGTGTTCAGAACACGGTGCGAGCACCATATGTGACGCTAGCCTCCATTAGCAGATTTTTCGCGCGGATTTCAAGTTATTGGTGAAGGTGGCAATATAGTTCTGTTACTGTTTCACTCACTGACAGACAAGGTCAAATTTCAAAATCCGCGCGGAAAAAAAGCTTATGGAAGTCCAGCCTTAGACAAGTGGCAGGTGGCTATGCGGAACCTGAATTCCAATACTCCAATCGAACTCACTCAGTTTCCCTGGGCCTACCAAATTACGTGACCTTGGCGTTTCAGAATTCCGGCAGAATCTCGCGTATAAAGAAAAAAACCATAACTTTTTTGTTATCAGATAATAGGATTTATAAAAATCTACAAGCGTATCCAAAGGATTTTTCAAAATTTGGTGTGTTTTTTTTTAAAAAATAAAAAAATCAAAAAATTGTTTTTAAAGATTTCTGTATTATCGACGAGGCTAAAGAAAAAGCCAGGTTAGAAAAATTAACATTCCTGCCAAATTTCAACAGATTCCTATTTCTCGTTTCCGATATTCTGCCCGGTAAAGATTGGTCCAAAAACATCAAAGCAGTGTTGTCAAATCTATGCCGTTTTTATGGCCTTAATTTGAAGTCAAAATGTAAAACCTTCTTTTTAAATATAGCAATGGAATTCATTAAAATAATCTTAAAAAACGTGCACAAAATGTTGGGTGTGGACGGAACACGTCGCGTCGCCTAAAATAATCCAATATAGTAATAATATTTTACCAACTGGGTGGTTCACAAAGATATATTTTTGGTGGTACGACATCCGTGTTTACAAATTAAAGATATATATTTTATATAGAATGTTTCTCATACACAGTGGCGCACCCAGAAATTGACTTCGGGGGGGGGGGGGTTAAGGATAAATATAAGAAAAATTTAATTTGAGCGGGTGTTAATTTAAAATTGTTTATTTGCCCAAAATTTGATTTTAAAATCATGTTTCAATGCGCCGCAGGCAAAGTTTTTTGAGAAAAAAATACTTAAAATGCAATTTTTGACTTAAAATTAAAGATCAAACTAAAATCGTAAATATTGATAGGGTTTTGGAAATTTTTAAGTATTTTATTTACACCCCCCTCGGTGCGCCACTGTCATACAAACAAAAATAAAAAGGACCCTCCCTCCTTCCCTTATCACATTTTAAATATTTCGATGATAAAGATGCTTTTCCTTGAAACCTCTTCGAAATTTTCGATTGAAAAATATACATTTTACGCGCACGCTTACCTGAGAAATGGTACCGATCCCTGTCTTTGGAGTCGGGGAGCGCGAACACCCAATTTTTGATAGAATGGAATGAGCGATCACCGCTTAAGGACATGAAATGCGTTCGACTGGGATCATTCAACGCAAATCTGTGTCGTTCCCTGCTCAAGATGTAATCCAGCTGCTTGGAGGTCGGGTTTAGTGAATGGTTTTAGGTCGGGGGTCCTGGGGCCTAATTCTTGAATCTCGAGAGAAGGAACGATCCCTCAAGAGAAAGAATCAATCCCAGGGAATGATCCCATCCTTCGAAAAAAGATGCTTTTTCTTCAAACCTCTTCAAAATTTTAAATTGAAAAATATACATTTTACGCGCATGCTTGCCTGAGAATTGCCAATTTTTAATAGAATGGAATGAGCGATCACCGCTCAAGAATACGAAATGCATTCGACGTGGGATCATTCGACACAAATCTATGTCGTTCCCTGCTCAAGAATTAGGGCTCTGGGGAAAAGCGTCACAGACCGGATGCCCGCACTAAGCAAGGCGTCAAGGGCGACCAGTTTGGCCAAGGAGGGGCGCACCGGCTGAGACGAAACTTAGCAGTAGAAAGCTTCTGCGTTGTGGCAGTAGCAATACGACTAGACCTGGACCTTTTTTGCCAATTTTTTTAAAATTTCCGAATTTTTTTATGGTTGCCTGATGCTACTACAACACTGCTAAGTACGAAAGGTCCGTATTTGCGAGCTTAACATGATCACAATTGTTTTCTCTCTCTTTCTAAATATATTTGTCTTAAGACGAATGTATTTAGAAAAAGAGAACAATAGTAACTATGTTAAGGTCGCTAAATGCATTCGTCTTCCCTTCGACCCATAGAAATATTATGGGTATTTCTATGCTTCGACCCCGCTGTCTGACTCCTTTTTGAGTTATCTCCTGACAGATATGCGGGGTCGAAGGGTGTAAAGGCGGGTATTTTTTGTAATGGTGTAGTATGCTGAATCTTTCTCAGATGAATGCATTTAGAAATAGAAAATAATATTAACTATGTTAAGCTCGCAGAAACGCGCCTCTTTTTTCCTAACTTTAGGTTCGTTTTTGCCAACTTAACGTAGTTAAATTACTATTGTTCTCTTTTTCTAAATGCATTTGGGTCTGAGAGAGATCTAGCCTACTACCCATACCAGAAAAAATACCCGCCTGCACATCCTTCGACCCCGCATATTTGTCAGTTACAACTAACTCAAAAAGATAGTTAGAATACGGGGTCGAAGGAGTACAGGCGGGTATTTACATGATATGCTGGATCTCTCTCAGACGAATGCATTTAGAAAAATAGAACAAAAGAAACTATGTTAACTTCGCAGAAACGGACCTAAAGTAGGTATGAACAATTTACACCCATTTGCACCAATTTTTGTGCGATATCTTAAACTGTATATGATCAGGGGTCCCATAAAATAAAGAAAAGTAAAATGCAGTAATCGTTATTTATAGAAACAAACTTTGGCAAAATCGTATTTTGTAGAAATCAAACTTTGAAGAAAAGTATATCAAAGAAATCGGAAAACAGAGAAACCGTAAAACGTAAAAATTGGTAAGGCGAAATCTGTTCTCCGCCTGACAGATGTTTGCATGCGAGCTTAGAATTTTTGTAAAACAAAACAAACTTTTATAACCTAAAAATCTTCCACCACAGAATCACATCAAGTTTAAAGGTAACAGCCTGACAGAGCGCTACTGCGCCTGTCAGGCTGTTACCAACAACCAACCAACAACAAACGATTGCACAGGACAACTTGTCATTTTAGAATTTTAAGTCCCGCGGACATAAAAGGCGCCCTAGGGCATTAAAGTGCTACTTCACACTTTCAAAAAAATCAGAAATACTCGGGGAAATACTTTTCAAAAACTCCGACTGCGGGAGGTCACTTAAAAACTGCATCTTTTTTACTTTCTCGATAGCTATTGTTGGAATCAGGGAAAAAACAATTATCTCCCTGAAACGACGCCTACAATTTTCCCGCATATGACACTAATAACATGGCTTTTGATGAAATTTGTTTCTACTGATCTTTTTGGTATCTTTTATTCTATTTAAAGTGCTGTCGTTAGCGTCATTTGTGGGAGAAATCAGCGACATCGACGAATGGGAATCGCGTATTTGTGGGAAATTATTTTCTAAAATTGTGTATTTTGGTTTAACCTGGTCCGTAAAATTAGGCCTAAGTGTGAGCTAAAATTATAAAGCTATCTGGGCCTTTATTCTTGAACTGTCGGTAGGAGAACTTGCTAGGGAAGTGGGCATGGTTTACAAAAAAGTGAGATGGAGACATGCCAACGGATAAAGGTGTGAAGAGGAAAAGTATACTCCCGCGGGAGCATTCCCTTCCCACACTTTCAAGAATACAACTACAGAGAAATTTTGGAACGCCTAAAATTTTGACAACCTTGACAGCCGCTGTGGTAGTGTTTAACAACCACTACCACTACCACGCATCGATTTTACCAGAGTTTTTTGAACATATTAGAAACTGTCATTCGTAAAAAAATTTAGAGATGAGAAAAACACAAAATTGAGCTTTATTTTACAAAATAAGTGTTTTATATGTTGGAACCTGGTAATATTTTATTATTTTTAAAACTAATTATGCCAAAATCCTCTAAAACTAACCAGAAAAATAACCATAACTACAATGAAATGGATTCGTAGCTTACGGCAGTGGTAGTGGTTAATTACCACAACGGAATGACGTTTAGCTATTGCGCAGACGCAGTAATTACCACAACCACTACGAAGTGTCAAATAAGCATTCCAAAATATCCCCAATATTACCAGGTTCCAACATATAAAACACTTATTTTGTAAAATAAAGCCCAATTTTCTGTTTTTTCTCA
Organism: Oxystoma pomonae; assembly: GCA_963921995.1. Lineage (NCBI taxonomy): Eukaryota > Metazoa > Arthropoda > Insecta > Coleoptera > Brentidae > Oxystoma > Oxystoma pomonae. Next base: position 102,377,007 of record OY998166.1, on the reverse strand, counting down.
TCTCTAAATTTTTTTACGAGTGACAGTTTCTAATGTGTTCCAAAAACTCTGGTAAAATCGATGCGTGGTAGTGGTAGTGGTTGTTAAACACAGCGGCTGTCAAAGTTGTCAAAATTTTAAACGTTCCAAAAATTCCCTATTTTCAGAGACTTGGGGGGGTGGGTGTCATGTGTAATAGCGTATTCCTTTGGTAAAATTAGTGCACAACTCATTCGGTGCACCTGTTCTATTGGGGTGCACTTTCTCATATATTGTTCCATTGGACAACTGACAATAGTGTGTGTGTGTCATAACAGTAAATAAATCAAAGGAGATTTTTTTAGAGTAATTTATTAAAAATTGTTAGGATCTAATAGAGTAGCAAAATTCAACTTATAACTTGAGTTACGAAAAATAACTGGTCTATAAGAAGAGCGGCGAACCATTTTAGAGTTAATAAAAATACATTACGACGCTGGGTAAAGCGCTGTAACAAAAACAATACCACAGAGAAAAGACAAGAATACAATAAACGGCGATAAAAAAACTGAACTTTCTGCAAATAAATAAAAACGATAATTTTAATACTTAATGGGTTCGCCGTTCTTGTTTAAAACAAGCTGGAGACAAGTCGGCATTGAAAAACTTAAATTTTGAAAATATTGCTCTTCTTCTGAGATGATATCTACGGCTCTTTCAATGGCTTCACTCAACTCATCTGAATTTCTGAGGAACCAATTTCGCGGATAAATTATCTTCACAATCCGTCCCCAAACATTTTCCATGGGATTTAAATCCGGGCTGTTGGATGGTCAAGGTAGAGTTTCAATATTGTTTTCTCGAAACCAAGTGTTCACTACATTCGCCGTGTGCATAGGGCAGTTATCTTGTTGATAGATGAACTCATTATTTTCATGCAAGGCCGAAACAGATGGATACATAATATTACGAAGAATTTCGATGTATCGTTCATTGGTAAATCTACCTTCTATTCTCCAGCAAACACCCATACCTCTCGCACTAAACAATCCTCACATGTTGACGGAAAAATGTCCTGGTCTCTTGATGTTGTGTGTGTATTCTGGATCATACTTTGAATTTGGTGGACGATAAACCAAAATTCTTCCACTATCTGACGATGACTGGAAAATGTTTTCGTCCGTAAAGAATACTTTCTTCCAAAAATCATTCCCCCGTTTCTGCTCTTCCGTTAAAAGAGGCCTTTTTGCTGCAACTTTACACGATAGATTTGAATTTTGTATCCTACTACAAGCAGTTCGCTGGAAACATGCTTGCAGCGGCAGCATGGGAGCATGTGGTAAAAGGATTCTGCCTTAAATGCTCAAGCAACACCGTACTTAACTAAAAAGCCTGTTAACTCCTACCGCTTCAGTGCCCTTTAGCCTATTGTGGCTGCCATTTTTATAACCAAATTGACAAGTAAAACATGGATTTTCTGTCAGTTTGGTGTCAATATGGCGGCGATCATAGGCCAAAGGATACTAAAACGAAATGAGTTAACTGGCTTTTTAGTTGAGAACGGTGTTGGCTCAAGGAGCCGTCCGTCTTGCTCCATTAAACTAATTTTGTTTCATCCTGATCCTTCCTTTCTCTTTGTGGTATTGTTTTCGGTCCAGCGCTTGGTCCAGCGTAGTACTGTATTTTTATTAATTCCAAAATGGTTCGCCGCTCTTCTTATAGACCAGTTACCTTCCGTAAGTCGAGTTATAATTTGAATTTTGGTAAATTCTGAAACTTGAGGCATTTTTTATTTAGTTGAAGTATACTGCAAGAAAGCATCAGATAATTGTCAGATATTTCAAAATGTTGACGAATGGTGGCCAAACCAATAAATATCTGAACGTATACGTGACATACTAAAAAAAGCAAATATTTTTTTTTCGCCTTTTTTTTCGCCCGATCTGTACTTACCGCAAAAACCACGATATTGGAAATACAGAACAGTATTTAGACAAAATAATTTCGGAAATAAAATCAAGGTTCAATAACGAGACCTGTGAACATACTCATACCAAGTTTTATAGAACGTGAAGCCAAAATCAAGGCAAAATTAACTAAGATGTCGTTTCCAAATAATATAAACTGTTTGATTAATCCAAAGGCCAAATCCGCGCTTGTAGTTACTAAGTTTTATCTGCATATATTGATATGTTCCTCAGAAAAGCTATGCTTTTATTCTAGTTTTTTTTCGCATCGAAACCGCTCTCGCCCCCCCTTTTCAAATGGCTGGGACAGCCACTGAACGAGTAACAAAAAGGATTTTCGATTTAAGAATTGGTCCTGGTTCTGGTTGACATTATGTTGACATAAATTTTGACAGCGGTTCTAAAATAATGACGTAATTTAAAATATTATGAAGATATCTTTGATTTTACTCAAAAAAAGACTATCTATACTTTTGCAAAATTTTAGGGGTTATGTTTACAACCAAAGGGCCGAACCAACCTCCGAGGCTGGTTCTAAAATTTCATAACCGTGTTGCAATCGTGACGTCATTGTTTTAAAACGAAAGGATCGGTTGCGGTTCTGGTTCAACCAGAACCAGGACCAATTGTAAAACGAAAATCATTAATAAGTCAGCAACTACAACAGAAATAAGTTCTAGCAGGTCGCAGGACCCAATAACCCCTCTTTTGTGTCTGCATGGAAAGATATGCAATATAATTTATTAGTCACATTTAGGGTCTGTTTATGCTACCTATACGCCCAAACTCTTATGAATTATGCATTCACCTAATATTCCTAGCAACAATAAAGACTGGCATAGGGAAAAACGTATGTTCCATTCAAACTGCACCGGTGCACTTTTTGACAGCATCGGAAGAGTGTTAGTGGAGAACTGGTTGTGCACCGGTGGTACACTCAATTGTACCAAAGGAATACGCTATAACTGTCAGTAATGTCATTTATTCTTTGCTTGTTTGCGTTTTGGCGTGTACATGCTTCGTGTACTGTTTTTTAAAGTAATTTTTTCATGTAAAAAAACTGGAAAATTTTAACTTTTTCACGTCATTTCGATAATTCAAGAATAGCAGATTTTCTTCGTAAAGGATTAAGTAAGTTTTTTTGCCTAGACATTTGAAAAAAAGCTCTAAAATAAGCACAACATTGACAATCTTTTGACATTTTTATGATGTTATGGCAAAAATTTAAATGGTGTTGCATAGAAAAACTTCAAAGTTGGTTTTTATCGTTAACTATTTATTTTATTCTGATTAGATTGCTTACGTTCCTAGCTGATCTTAAAGCCCAATCCTGATGGTACAACTTTGTTGTTGGGAGGAAAGGGCACTAAGTATCATTCATAATTGAAATAGTAATTCTAATAGTCGTAATGTTTGTTATAACGCACGCTCTGTCACTGTCTTTCTTATTAATAGGACAGTAACAATATGACAAAAATTATTATAAACAACAATATCTTATTATTAGCATCTGAATAAGGCCTTGTATTTTGGCAAAACCAAAAATACTAAAAAAATCAATGCTGATGCATCTTTGTCCCTTTCTATTTTACTAACAACCTGTATCATAAAAAAAAAACAAAAGATCTTGGGTGGAAATACAGAAGATTCAAACTTTTTTTTGGTTTCTTTTTGGTTTGGAGGTTTTTTAACTTTTTTGTTTAACCTGTATCATATTTTACACTTTTTTAATTATTTAAAATTATTTTTTATATTTTTACTGTATATATAGGTTTTGCCAGTCTGAATGTTTGCTTTGTTATTTTTAGTTTTTTTTGAGATTTTTGTATTATTGTTTTTTTATTTTCTGTCTTTATGTGTGTATGCCTTATTGATTACATATAAGAACTCTGAATTGTAATATGTACTTATTTTGACCAAATAAAGGAGTTATTATTATTATTATTATAGGTATGTGCTATATGTGTCAATGTCAAACAATGACAGTGCTGCTGAGTAAAACTTTTATAGATTACCTAAATAGGATTATAATTTGGCTGATGCTAGTTTATGTTGAGACAGAGCCTCTGGATTTGGCCTTTAGGCTTGATTTATACTGCCACTGATGCCTCCTGCACTCACCTTTTTAGATAAATTTCTTAATTGTTTGTGTTTGCACTAGCTGGATCAATAACAGGAAGGGGTTCCTACCTTAACTTAAATTGTTTTGTATTATGATGGAAAAATTGTGAACTGCTATGTACCGTTTATTTTATTTCATTTTTAATTTACATATATTTATATTTTTTTGTTGCAGTTCTTTTATGCTGTATTAAGTCTTTTATAACATTTTATTTACTTTTTTTTATTTTGATTTTTAGTTTTTTATTTTTAACATGTAACTTATTTTAAACCATACCTTTTACTTACTGTGTTTATCCTATTTTTTGTAAAAGAACTTAAACTTGCGTAAGTGCGTAACCAATATTAGCATCAATAAAGAATCTAATCTAATCTAATCTCACTCATTTTTATATTTTATTTAAATACTCCTTTTTTACAATTTTTTCAATGAGGGTCAGGGAAAATATTTTGGTCATAGGGTGGAGAGGTTTGAAAAAGCATTACAAAAGTTTGTTAGGAACAAAAATATTGCATAATTTTAGGAGGTGGAATAGTCACAAATCTGATAAAACATTACACAGGGGCAAGAGGAACTAACATTTGGCAAAAATGTCATACTACAAAAATACTTATTGAAAACATGTTTAGTGGCAGTTTTTGAGCAGTCCTTTTTTTCTCAAGGCATGGTTCGGAAAGCAGTAAGGACTGTAAAGTCATTGGAGAAACCTCAAACTGATTCTCCAACTTCTAGAACTCGCTCAAGAAGACGCCACAAATCTGAAAGCGAACCAGAGTCTGAGGGTGATGTTACTGTAAGTAGTTTAAAAAATGAATCATCTGATGGCTTAGAGCAGGAGTATGAAAAAAAAACTAGGAAAAGTGATAGATCAACTCATTCGAAAAAATCCCATAAAAAGAAGGATAAATCAAAATCAATAACTAGCGATGATGAAGAAGAGGAAGAGGTGAAGGAAAGGAAAACCAGAAAAGGTAAGTCTAAAGATAAAAATAAAAGAAACTCTAAAAATGTTAATGATACTGAAATTGAAAATGATAATGTGCAGGGGACCGATCAGTCACCTGTTAAAGATGAGACCCAGGATAAAATCATTGCAACTTATTTAACTGAAAATTCAAATTCGGAGGAACCACTACCAGACAACCAAAATGATGATTCCGTTGATAATGCAACACAACCAATGGAAAGTATGGTGTTTAGTTCTGTAAATGTGGAGGCAGATGGTGAATCCACTTGTGAAACTTCATTTGATCCACTTGCTGATCCTTTAGACAGTCAAGCAGAAACAAATATAGAAGACATGACAAAGGCAGAAGAAAAAGAAGACATTGGGAATGCTCAAAATTCCACTATAAATGTTGTTGAATCTTCAATAGATCAAAATTCTGAAATTGGTAATGAAAATGAGGAATTCAGGTTTGCTGCCGATGCACATAATAAAACAGACTGCTCAAGATCACCAACACATAAAAAATCTTTAAGAAAGACTGAAGAAAAGCAAAAACAGTCTTTTAATGTTCAAGATGAGGCAAAATCTAAACCAGTAGAAAGTTCAAATGAAAATCTTTTGGAAACTGAAAACAAAAACAAATCTTCAGATGAACTTATTAAACCAGTAGAATCGGCACCAACCAAAAAGATTCAGCTAAAGAGGCCTCTTAGTGAGAAAAGAGACAAATCAGAAAAACAAGACACTGAAAAAACAGAAAAGTGCGAAGATTCTAAAAACTGTAATAATAGAAAAGACCAGACACATCAAGGTGTTGAGAGTCACAAGGAAAATAAAACTGATACAACAAATGATTGTGTAAAGAAAGAATCTAGTTTAAAACGAAAAATAACCTTAAAAAGATCTTCTGAAACTAGACAATCTTCAGTTGAAGAGGCTAAGAAACCAGTATCTGTTCACAATGCTATTAAACATGAAGAAAACTCTTCAAACAAAGAAGAAAACAATGTAGTACATGAAGAAAACTCTTTAAACAAAGAAAAAAATGAAGAAGACAAAGAGGAAGGTGAATGGATTTCTTCCTATGAGGCGAATGGTCAAAATGAAGATTTAGGAATAAAAAAACCAAGAGAAAGAGATGATGATAGATCTTCAAGAAGAAAAATTTCTCTAAAGAGAAGGACCACAACTGATGAAAAGGAAAGAGGTGATAAATCAAGAGATAAAGCTGAAAGAAGTATATCACTGAATGAATCAAACAAAGAGAGGCGTAGAAGTCACAGAGACTCTGAAAGTGACTTTGAAATTAAAAGACGACCAAGCAAGAATTTGGATAGGAGTGTCAGCGAAAATGATGGTAAGATGTATTCTTATTCCACCCAAATTATTTTCCATATTAATCAATAAAAAAGTAAGAATTAAGGGCCTTTAATTGCTTGATGGGAATTTAAAGCAAGTAGAGGAGAAAAATTAGAATTTTCGGATATAATGATATTCTTTACTTCTATTTTAAGGTTTTAATAAAAAAGTACATTATTTACATTTCTGGCACATCTTTTTCTAATTTTAAAATAAAAACAAGTACCTAATTGCCTATTTTTTTTTAGAAAAAATTATAACATCAGTTAAGCCCAAGAAACCAACTAAAGTTGTAAAAATAAATAGAGCTATCCTAAAATCCATTTCTAAAGACTCAGAATTACCTCAGGTAGGTGGAAACCATCAAGAAGCTACAGAAACTACAACTGAAGAAGGTCAAACAAAAAAGTACAAGTGGGGTCTTTCAGAAGCGGTAATTTATGATACAGTATTAGATTTCAAAATAGTAAAAAAAGTTTGTCCTTCTGTGGAATTTTTAAAAGAAGAAGAAGTTGATTTGGAATTGTCTTCTTTGGAAAAGAGAAGGCTAGAACTAGAAAAACGTAAACTACTAGCATTAGAACGTAAACAGGAAGGTACAGAAGAAATAGAAGTGGAAGATGATGTCATACCAGTAGAAGTACGAGAAAACATTCTTGCCAAGAACAGGAACATAAGCATAGTTGATGATACTGCAAGTAAACTGAAGCCCCCTCCTAGCCCAGCAAAGAACCCAATATCAAATATTGTGTTTGTTTCGAACTTAGTAAGGCCATTTACTGTGAGACAGTTAAGGGAACTTTTGGAAAGGACGGGTACAATCAAGGAGGATGGATTTTGGACAGACAAGATCAAGTCAAAATGTTTTGTTGTTTACGAGACTACAGAGTAAGTTTATTTTCCGTCCTATAAAATTTGCTATACCTACCTACTTCCGACCAATGACAAAGCTAGAACAGGGTTGCACACAATACTTGAAACCGAGAAATCTGGAAAAACTCAGGAATTTGGGGTTGGGGGACAAAGTCAAAAAATTTTCTAGAAATCCTTGAATTTTTTAGATATTTTCAGTAAATTGGTTCATAAAAAAGGCACTATTATTGAAATATGTTTGTTCATAATACAGAAAAATACCCCATTTTAATCTTTTTTTTTGAATACTATAATATAAATCGGTAGTTTTGGAGAATTATATAATGACATAAAGGGTGCAACCCCAAGCGTCTGGAGGCAAACTTTTCCGTTCGAGTTGACGTTCAGGACACGCTCTGTTGCGTTCGAGCGGAAATCTTACAACTAACCCTACTTTTCTGTTACCATTTTGTTCAAATGTGGGTTGGATATTTTGTGCAACCATTTGATTATTTTGACTAAGGCAACAAATTACGTCTAGCGGAGTAAAAATTTTGGAACTTTGTTGAAGTATAACCATCCTCTACACTTTGCAAATAGACACTTTTTGACATCAACTGGCGAATGCCGTTTCCGTTCGAGCAGAATCGCAAAAACCGGGGCATTCAGGCCGTGATTTTTCAAGAATAAGTCGAGAATTTTATTTAGATAATCTTGTGGCAACTCTAGAAGCTGTCACAAGTTGCGCAAAGCCAATCAAAATTTAATATACAATTGATGAGTCGGGTATAGTGACAATTTCTAGCTTTGCCATTGATCCATGCAGTGACATTTTTCCCGCTTGCAAGACAAACCAACGGTTGTTCTAAATTTTAGGGAAGCTGAGGCGACCAGGAACGCCCTGCACGGAGTCAACTGGCCAATCGGAAATGGAAAGCAATTGGTCATCGAATATGCCACTGAAGAAGAAATGGACAGGGCGAAGAACCCGCCGCCACCAGTCAGGAGAGAAAGGACTCCAGAAAAGGAGAATAAAGTAAGTTTTTTAATAAAGAATTTTGAACGACATGCACCTGCATGGAAAACCCTCAATATTCTTAGATCAAAATGTGTTGATGGCAACATAAACAAAGCTATCTCACAAAACTTATGTCTTGGAAGTAAAAACCCGTTCTCAACAAGCAGTGTTTGTCACGTTTTGCATAAAATCTTTTTTTTATTTTCATATATTTTGTTTAATTTTAATATTATTTGCCCAATTACAATATTTCTAACAAATATACCTTATTTTGAAAATCTTAGGGAACAGGCAGGCAATTTATTTAAAAAACTTGAACTACTTGTATGTATTTAATGTATAGAAAATATAATAAATAGAAGGTATGCAGTATTTTAAAGTTTCACGGTTATATACTGGAATACTAGGGGTATTAAAAATAAAAGTAAAAGATCAAAAGATCTTGTGTGGAAAAAACAAAAATTCAAACTTTGATGTGCATCCCACAAGGAACACACACAGGACCAAAGCAAAAAGAGAAATTATTAAAAAAGATGTTTCGCCCTGGGCAACCAGTGTGGGCTCATCAGTGGTTTCACTAGTCACCCTCCACAAACATCATTAAACACCATCATACACTAAAAAGATTCTTTTTTGTTGAAGTAACTGATTTGGAGGTTTTTTAACTTCTTTTTTTGATTTAATTGCCTCGCTGCACTAGTTATTTAAACCAACGCTTGTAAAAAAGCACTATATTAGCCACTAAAAAAGAAGTTAAAAAATCTCTAAATCAGTTGCTTCATCCGAAAAGAAACTAGAAAACAAAAGATCTTGGGTGGAAATAACAAAAATTCAAACTTGGATGGGCATCCAACAAGGAACACACAAAGGACCAAAGCGAAAAGAGAAATGATTAAACAATGTTTTGCCCTGGTTGATGAGCCCACGCGGGTTACCCAGGGCGAAACATCGTTTAATCATTTCAAGTTTGAATTTTCATTATTTCCACCCAAGATCTTTTGATCTTTTGTTTTTTATTAGGCGCTAGTTGTGAAAACTACTATTTTTTAATACTTTCATCTAAAAATTCACCGCTTCAACTACCATTTTTTTTTTTGACAGATTCCAGACAGTTTGGATAGCGTAAAAATTAAAGAGGGAGAGGCGGCGGCAGCGAGGGAATGGGACGCGAAACGGCGGGACTCGGGAGGGGACAGGACAAGGGACGCTGATGGACATCGCAGGAGGCACTCGGGGCCTGAACGGGACGCAGAGAGGAGACGCTCGCGGAGCAGGAGCAAGGAAAGAATTAGAAAACATAGTAGACGATCACTTACTCCAGAAGGTAAAGTATTTGACTTTAAAAATGGTCATAAAGTCACATAAAGTCTGGTCACTTTTTCAATATATAGGAGGTAAAAGTTACCACCATGCACGCCAAAACCTTGCAAGGCTTTACCGCGCTATATGACATCACCCAGCAAACCAATTAACACTGCTCAAGTTCATAATGACACAAGACTATAACCGCGCAAAACAATACCGCACATATCGTTTGCCCAGTGGCGCCCCTCCGGTGGGGGGGGTTGTGATTAAAACAGAGCAGAATAAAATACAAGAGCCTGGACTTTAATTTTTAACAAAAATCTTTAAAAAAATCATAAATTGCCAAATTTTTTGCCTGTGGCGCTATAACACCTTTTATTTTTGGATCGCCATCAAAATGGTCTTTTTAATGTAATTTTATCAAAACATTTTGCCTGCGATTTGGTGTCAAAAATGGCATTTTAAGTGTCATTTTCGCAAAAAATTCCGCCTGTGACGCATTTTAGCATTTTTACAAACAAATTAAGAGGAAATAAACAACTCAACTTCCCAAAACCCCACCATTATATCTACGATTTTGATATAATTATAAGTTAAAAATCGCATTTTAAGTATTATTGTCCCAACAAATTTTGCCTGCGGCCCATTCAACAGTGATTTTGACATCAAGATTTGGATTGGATAAATAAACAACTTTAAATTTGGTTAACACCCCCCCCCTCTACATTTGAGCCCAGGTCCGCGGTACCACCGCGGTACTATCCCCCCAAAGCCAATTCCTGGGTGTGCCACTGGTTTACCGCCAAATTAGAGAACCACGCTAATTAAAAATACATTTATTTTACACTCGATTGTACAATATTATTTATACACTTGCAGAAAGCTGTTTTTAGCAAATGGCAAACGGCAAAATTTCACTATATTATCCGTTGGGATTCGCTTGATATTTCTTTGTTTTAATGTGCGCGTTTCTGTAATAACTGTACCTACTTTGCAAGGTAAATGTTATGCGCGGTAACAGATTTTCACGGTTAACGTGTGGCGCGGTAAGTTATTTGCGTGGTTAGTGATCTTGCGAGGGGCAAACCGCTGAGGAATTATAGTGTACAACCCTTTGGAATTAGTAGGGGAATTGGTTGAATTTGAATTGGTATTTGTGTAATTGGAATTAAATTGCTGGAATTTACGGAATTCATGGAATTGACCTGGAATTGGTTGAATTGGAATTGGAATTTGTCGAATTATTTTTAAAAATGGTGGAATTAGTAGCGACAGTATTGGAATTTTTAATTTTTCCATACCATCATTTTATCTTTATTTTTTGTTGTTTTACTGCTGCTATGTATATACATTGTTGGAAAGGCTATAAAAAGTTGAGTCGACTGACATTAACTTTTGACATTTCATACAAAAAGGTCACATAAAAAGTGGAAGAGGTAAAAAAAAATAGAAATTAGTTCCAATCCAACTTCAACTTGATTTGGCATGGTCATTTTCCAAAACCTGCGGATAATATCTGCCATGCTTTTTTCACCCCGCTCACCGGGCCCCCCTAAAGAGATATTAAATGTCAACAACCTATTTTTTATGGCTGTCTGCATAATTATATACATAGAAAAACTTTTTACTCTCCCCCCACATTATTTTTTTAATTTTTCAACTCTCCCCTCTCCCCAATATTTCTTCAAATTGTTTTCAAGACCCCCCCCCTTCCCGATATTATTTTTAAAAATTTTTCAAACTTACCCAAAATCTTTTTAAAAATTTTTGACCCCCCCCCCGCAAATTTTGTAAAAAAAATTTAATTCACCACAATTTTTTTAAAAACTTCAATCTCCCTCCCTCCCAAAATTTTTTAAATTTTTTTAGCCCCCCCCTCCAAATTTCTTTAAAAATCTTTTAGACCCCTCCAAATGTTTCTTTTCAAATGTTCAACCCCCCCCCCTAATACTTTTTTTGTTAATTTTTTTACCGTTTACCGTTTTCAGTCTACCCCATGAAGTTAGAGATTTTTGTTGTTGTGTTCATTTGATAACGGTCCACTTTACACTACTAAGGCCAATTGGGACCAGTCCTCGACCACCTTGAACCCCAGACTGGGGACAATATTACATTTTACACTCCCAAAGGATAATTCTCTAAAATGTCTTGCAACACCCGACCTCTGCAACTGACGGGAATCGAACCCACCAACGAACGTAGCAAGTGAGAATCCTTAAACTGGCTTTGTCTTCTTGACATAAGCGAGGGAAGTTTTGTTAATTGTTTGTGACCTTACGCAAATTTTTTTTTGAAATGATCTTAGAATAATTTATTCAATTTCCACCCCTATGTGCACCGCACATGATATATAATCGTGATTAAAGTTTTAATCGACATTAGAATTTGACATCTTGGTATTTTATGTTCATTATGATCAAACACGTTCTAAACTAAATTTAATCGCGATTAAATATTGCGGTGCATATAGCATAGGCATAAAAAAGTAGGCTAGGGTAGCGTTCATAAGGAGCTTGGATTAGAATTTAGGGACGCACCCTCATTTATTTCAATATATTATATCAATAACGTTTTCGCGGAAATAACCGATTGGATTCCTAATACGGCCAGCAGGGTGTATTCTCTTGACAATCAGTGCTTCACATGTATATCTCTATCCTTTATTTTTGCGCATATATTTCAAGGATGTAAGTATTTGTTGTCACTGTTTTGTTGCGCAAATTCGCTGGGCAGCAACGCGGCGAACTGAGCTGTTATGTATTAATACATAAGGTGCATTCTAGCTTACACCTATCTACTGTGTTCTGAGAGGCTGTTCCAAAATCAGGAATTTTGTTGGTTTTGTTAGCTTTTGTCTTTATTTAACTAATAGAGTAAAATATGATTGGAACGTATTATGTTCTGATTCCTTCCAGAATACACGCCATTCGTCATTTAGTCTTCAGTTTTTCTTTGAGTTGGAATTTGTGGAATTGGAATTGAATCGCTGGAATTTGTGGAATTGAACCTGGAATTAGTGGAATTGGAATTGTTGGAATTAGTGGTATTGTTTGGAATTGGTATACATAATTTTGGCCAGCGGTTCGCCCCTTATTGCGCTGTAAAACACTGGTGCGGTATTACGCCGCGATTTTGGTTTTTGCGCGGTAAAGACCGAGATTTTTCATCTAATGGTAAAAAAGTGATGTTTTTATAACAAAGTATGCGGTTTTTCGGAGAATTTAAAATAAACTTTAAAAATTAAGAAATATTTTGTTGTATGCCTTCGAGAGTTGTCAAAAAGAAATGGTGATATTTCATTCAAAATTCAAGTTTTTGGATTGTTTCATGTATCGTGTGCCTTGACAGAAAAACCAGCAGGATCATAAACAGCTCGTGCCAATAGTGCAGTATTAGTATTACATAATTGGCTGATTCTCACGAGATGTTCACTTTTGTTTTTCAATGAATGAGACTTGTGTTTTTGGTCATATATATTAAATGAAATTATAGAAAATATTTGAAAGGTCTCTTCTTGTATTTAAGATAAAAACTTTAATTTTTAATACATATTTCCCATATTTTTTTGAATGTTTTACTGGAAATATCTCACCTCCATGATTGTTTTGATTTATTAAAAATAACCAAATATTTAATTTATTTTCCAATGTTTTTGTGATACATCATCATTATATTTTACCAAAAATGAAAGAAAAATTCTCTTAAATATTATGTTCCATTTAGTAGATATTTATTAAAGTCTTAATAGGTATGGGGGGTTAAGAGCAAATTAGTTTCCCTTCACTTAATACATTTCAGGTTTCATCTTGAATAGCATGTCACTCTGGTTTTAGACAAAGGCAGAGAGATTTGATTGTTTTTCTTGGTGAAATACTAATTTTGTGATTTAGGCAATTGACTTTTTCATATCCATGGAGCGTTTAAAAAAAAGGCAAGTTTTAAACAAATTTTTATTTCTCCTTTGTCTAGTAATAGTTCTTATGGTCCTAGCCCAATTTTTGCAAAGTTAATGCTCTTAATTTAAAAAATGTGTGTATAATTTGATAAAATTATTAAAAATCCTTATTTCTGTGAATGATATTTACATAAATTAAATATTTACACTATTTTTTTTAATCTTAGATACAATAAGAAACCATCTCAGCATCTGAGTATAAACATCCTTTTTGACTTATTTGTAGATATCGTCAAAATGTATGAATGTTTTCTCACCATGTTTGTCCCAGTATTTAGAAATGTCAGTGTTTATCCCTTTTTAAGTAAAACAATAAAGTTCCCTACCTTTTAAACAGAAATTTATTTTGTTTTAAATTATAATTCATAAATATATTTAAGCTTTGTTTTCTAACCACGTAACTTTAATATGCTGAATTTACAAAAAATCTGTGAACTTTTTTTTACTTGTGAGAATCAGCCAATTATAGGACATAAAATAAGGGATAATTATGGAAACTCGTCTCGCGGTCTAAATTTCCGGAATTCGAGCCTAGATGTATGATTTGCCTCAGGATTTATTTGATTTGATTGTTTTTTCGTAACACTACTTTAGTTTGACAGCCCTATCTCTGTTAAATTTTAACATTTTAGAATTCAATTCATTTTAGAAGCCAATTAAATAGTTTTTAATTAAAATTATAAATTACTTTTGACGGTAACCCTTCTTGTAAAATATAAAAAATAGAAATAAAAGGATAAAAATTCATTATTTTTTGTTTTTTTTTTTCTCAAGGGTAAGCTGCCAAAAGTCGTATATTATATGAATTAATGGCTTTAAGACAGTGCAGTCAGGATTTTAAAATGTTTAAATTTGACGGGAGCCACGGCGTTCAAACTAAACCAGTGTTACAAAAAACGCTAACAAACTAATACAAGTTTCCTGGTGCTTACGGTCATACCCTAATGTGTACCTACCCATTTGGTAAAAACAGATAAAAGTGTCCACCAACGCAAGCAAAATTGAAACATTGTCGGCGTCTAATCCAGAACTATGCGAGAAAATTTTTCTAAGAAATAACTATATAAATTTCAAAATAATACACATGAATATTTGCAGTCTTAATAAACATTTTGACGAATTAGTCCTCTTACTTCTACATACTTTAATTGCATAGTTCTTACTGAGACGCGACAATTGGCAAATATGGAACTCTTTCAAATACAAGGATTTACTAGTATATACAACAAAGCAAAATAAACCAAAATGATGGGATAGTTATCTACGTCAGAGACATTTATAAACACAGCTACAACATTTTTAATATAGGTCCAATAAAGTCAATAGAACTAAAACTGAAATTTGGTAACCAAAATTTGCGCATAACGGGTTTGTACAGATTGCCCTCGACAGAAATAGAACCTTTCTTGTTGGGGTTGGATAACTATATGGAAAACTGCCAATATGATAATGAAGTCCACTATTTTACAGGTGACATAAACTTGGATATTTTAAAAAACAACAATGATATACAAATTTATTTAAATATAATGTCAAAATCAGGTTTCATTTCAGCAATCAACATTCCAACTAGACCAACTTCTATGTCATGTCTTGACCATATATTTGTTCGAGAGAGGAATATTTTGGACAACATCACGAAAGCCATAGTTTTAGAGATTAGAATTTCTGACCATTGTCCCACCATATTACAACATACTTTTGTTAAACAGAAAAAAAATGTTAAAAATCCAGTGAAAACATTTAAAAACTTAAATATTATTCAATTAAAAAAAGATTTAAATGAGGATAGATGGTTGGAGGTTTGTGGTGAACACAATATCAAATGAGCGATGGAGCTTTTTGTGGACAAATTGAAAGTTCTTATTGACAAGAACACAAATATTTTAACATAAAAAAAACACCATGGGTAACACAGGGTCTTTTAAAATCAATTAAAAAAAAAACATTACTACAGCAGATTTCCAGAAAAATCCAACGGTAGACAATGTAAATAATTATAAGAGGCATAAAAATAACTTAAATTTCTTGATTAAGTCAACAAAAAAAGAATACTACCAAAGAAAAATTGAAGAAAATAAAGGCAACTCTCAAGAGCTATGGAGGTGTGTAAAAGATATTTCGCGGGATAATAAAAAAATCGAGATTGAGAGTATAGAAGTTAATAATGTTGTTATCTCTGATCAAGCGCAAATCTCACAAAATTTTTCAAATTTCTTTGCAAATGTTGGTCCTGACCTCGCCAAAAAAATTAGCAACTGTAACATGCCTTTAGATTTTAAGGAAAAAAGAATACCTTAAATTCAATATATTTAAAACCGACAAATTGCTCAGAAATAATTAGTTTTGTAAAACAATTAAAAGACAGAAAATCCTCTGGTATTGATGGAATAAACTCAGAACTTATAAAGTCAATTTCAAAAGAAATCTCATACCCGCTAGTTTCACTCTTTAATGGTTGTCTTGAACAAGGTGTCTTCCCGGGGATTTTCAAGGAAACTACTGTGCAACCTATATTTAAAAGTGGTGATAGGATGGATATAAACAACTATAGACCAATATCTCTAGTTACTAATTTGGCTAAACTTTTAGAAAAAAATTTAAAAAGTAGATTCGAAGGTTTTCTGGGAAAACTCAAAATATTGTCAAAAAACCAATTTGGATTTAAAAAAAATACATCTACTGAAGACGCTATTATCTCTGTGACTTCAAAAATTTACTCAACTCTAAACAATAGCGATCCATCTTTGGTAGTTTTTATTGATTTGAAAAAAGCTTTTGATACAGTAAACCACAGTGAACTTTTAGAATGCTTGGAGGGATGTGGGATTAGGGCAAATGCCTTGAAGATCATGAGACTATTTAACAGATAGATATCAGACGGTACAAATAAAAAACATCTATAGCAACAAGAAAACCGAAACCTGTGGTGTTCCTCAAGGGACGGTCTTAGGACCGCTGTTGTTTAATTTATATATTAACGATATGTTTAATCTTAATCTAGATGGCGAATTTGTTAGCTTTGCAGATGATACAGCTATATTTTTTACGGCCAAAACTTGGGACGAACTTAAAATAAAAGCTGAAAAAAATTTGGAAAAACTTTTTTACTATTTTCAGTCAAAAATTTTAACTGTTAACTATTCCAAGACTAACTATATTCCTTTTACTTCCTTATCGTCAAATCTTCCTGGGTTTGAGTGCCTTACTTTAAACACGGACTGTGGATGTGATGGTACCCGAATACACTGGGTTAAAAAAATTAAATACCTGGGAATCTACTTGGATTGTCACATGCGCTGGGATGCACATATATCTTTTGTGACTGGAAAAATAAGATGGCTTTTAGGCAAATTTAGAAAGTTTTCAGATATCTTTGACCTACAGCAATTAAAAACTTTGTATTACGCTTTGGTGCAGAGCCACATGACATATGGGTTGGTCGCTTGGGGTGGTGCTACTAATAACTATCTTAATCAACTCGAAAAAGTCCAAAAATGGATACTAAAGATAATATTTAAAAAAGATTATAGATATCCAACCGAGCAACTCTTTGCGGAAAGTAAGATTTTTGATGTCCGGCAGCTTTTCTGCCTAGCTTTAATAAAAAAACATTTCTCTGAGAAGTCTATAAACCCAGTAATTAAAAATACTCGGTTTAACAAAAATCAGATTCAAGTTCCTAAACCCACCAAAACTATATTACAAAGAAGTTTCGGATATCTAGGGCCGAAGATCTATAATATTTTCCCAAATGACATAAAAATAATAAGAAATAAATTTATATTTAAAAAAAAGTAAAATTATGGATTGAAAGCAAATCTAGATTATACATCCATTCCATTATTGACTTAAAAAATGACTTATAAGTCTACATATCTGTTTTTTTTGTTGTGTCACATAATTTCTTATTAAATATGAGCAGAATATATTGGAATATTTTTTGTGCTATTATAAACATAGCTAGGTTAAAATTTAACCACACATGTCTTTGACTTTAGCTGTTTTTTTTGTATATTTATTCTTTATTTTGTAGTTGATATGTAAGTACTTATTATTATTATATAATAACACACCTCTTGAACAAATATTGGTAATAACTCAATTTTAAAGGTATACGAAAAGGTACTTAATTTAAGGAATAATCAAAAAATTAATGAAAAATTGACCCTCTTATTTCACAAATTTTAATCTTTTAAGTTTCTATACTTATTTTTTTTTATCTTGTTTTATTTTTATGTCCATTTTTTATAGACCACCATCATAAAAGGAAAAAACATGAGGAACCAGTTGAACAAAAGGCCATGGATGATTTGTTCATGAAGACTAAAGCCACTCCTAGTATCTATTGGCAGCCATTGTCACCAGAGGAAGTAAGTGCGTTTTTTAATTTTTTAAAACTGCTTGTTATCAACTTACAAAAAATCTATTTGCAGGGTGTAAAATTTATAAGAAATATTTTAGCGAGTGATAGGGGAAGCCAAATCAAGTTTTCGAGATACAGTTTTCAAAAATAATGAAGGAAATAATTATTTGAGCATAAAATTTTAAAAACACTTTTTAGTAGAAAAATCCCCATAACATGAGCGTATCCTGGTATTTTTGTAAATATTAAGGTTTTTTTGACAGACTGTCCTTAACCTATCGGTTTTTTGACTGACTGATACATTTTTAAATCATAATGAATTGGAATTACCTGGAAAAAAAGGAGTTAATAGGAACTTTTTTTACTTTAATTTTCCATCACCGATTAAAATATTTGCACTCAACACCCTGTATATCAATACCTCAACAAGTATTGATACCACCAAAAGAACAACATTAAAACATGGAATCAGATTCTTTCAATTTCAGTCTTCTCCGCTGGTTTATTCAATAACTCAACAAGACGTCAGTTAAGCTGAGGGGACCTTCATAAGGGGCCCACATATTTTCAATGCTATATTTTGTAGCCTTTTTGTAGCTATGTTGTTACCGTTAAATTAATTTTATAGCCGTAGCCGTTATCGAGAAAACGCGACCCCCCTAGCTTAACCATTCCATTCAATTCTGCTAATGTTAGAAAGTTCAAATAAACACCACATTTGGTAGCTCAGTTTGTTTGAGAGTATCACATATTAAAAGTTTTTAAAATATTCCTAGGGTTGGGTTGGGAAAAATATATCACATAGTACATTTGGCTTATATATTTTACCCATTAAAATAAAATAAAAATATCTCGTAAACGGCAAGAGCTACAAAATGTTTTAACGTCAGATGAGAGCCAAAACTGTGCTCTATGCAACAACCATTAAAATGTGAGGGCCTCCCGGTAACTAAGACATATCATATAGTACATTTGACCTATATATTTTTTAAAAAAACGTTTTTTTAGTTTAAAAAAATCTAGGAATATTTTGAAAACTTTTAATATATGATTCCCTCGAGCAAGCCGAGCTACAAAATGTGGTGTTTATTTGAACTTTCTAGCTTTAGCAGAACTGAAGTTATGGGGTGGCCCCTCAGCTTAACGGTTAAGGAGGGTCGCGTTTTCTCGAAAACGGCTACAGCTACAAAATTAATTTAACCGTAAGAAAATAACTACAAAATGTAGCATTGAAAATATTTGGTCCCCTTATGATGGTCTCCCCAGGTTAACCAACGTCTTAACAAATATTGACACCACCAAAAGATCAACATAAAACATGGAATCAGATGTTTTCAACTTCAATCCTCCGCCGACTTATCGGGCGGGTATTCTAGAGGTTCAGGTTTAAATCCTGGTTGAGGAAAAACTTTTGCCGATTAATTTCTATACATTTTGCTAGGGTGCTACAAAATTTTCTTTTTTTAATAAATATGTGGTTTGGTTTAGAGAAATAAATAAATCAGCACAATGGGGTTTTTCCACATTTTCGGGGAGCAGCGAAATTAAGTGCCCTGAAAAGAGTCGTAATAATATTAATCCTTTATTTAGCAAAGTAGCTAATATACAAAATACAAAAAAAAACGTTTTAATAATAGGTTTTAAAAATATTTTTGATAGGTTTTTTCTTTTAA
This sequence comes from Oxystoma pomonae, assembly GCA_963921995.1. Taxonomy (NCBI): domain Eukaryota; kingdom Metazoa; phylum Arthropoda; class Insecta; order Coleoptera; family Brentidae; genus Oxystoma; species Oxystoma pomonae. The sequence goes on along the minus strand of OY998166.1, from coordinate 102,357,483 downwards.
AATATCAATTAAAATAATAAAACGTCAACTAGCTAAAAAATATTAAAATACAAAAATATGTATACGCTCTCCTATTATTAAAAAACATAATAGAGTACCACATTAAAATCTTTATAAATAACAAAAGACAAACTATTTACTTTTCAGAATATAGTATACCAAAGTTAAAAAAAATTACAAATGACTAACTAAAAATTATTTTAAAAATTGTAATTTTAGTTTATTCTTGAAACTGGTAATAGTGTCAAATGTTTTTATCTTTTCTGGTTATTTCTTAAACTCATCCATACCTTTAAAACATACCAAGTTTTATGCTAAACATCTATTTCTATGTGGTGTATAAAAATTATTATTTTGTTTTGTATTATGATTATGTACCTGCTTGTCATAGGTTATCTTTTTTGTAAGTTTTTTTAAAATAAAAATTATAATTAAAGTAACACTCGTGGCATATCGGACAAAGCGTTTTTGTTTCTTACTTCATTACGACCAGGCCTCCAATGTCTAATGGATAATGTCATTGGAGGCCTGGTCGTAATGAAGTGAAAACGCTTGTCCGATATGCCACGAGTGTTACTTTAATTTTTTTTTGCGGACACGAGATTCACTTTGTTGTTTTATAAAAATTATACTTTGCATCTTCTGCAACTGGGGGTCATTGAAGCAATCTGAGCATATATTTTATGGGTGTATACCTATTGCAGGAGAGTATTATTATCGTGGATCTGTTTTGGAGCTTTTGTAATCGCTGTTTTTCATTTTGATTAAACAAATATATTATTTTTGAACAGAAATTAAAGTGTGGAAGGATTATTATATTAAAAACTACCAATCTTGACCAACATGACAGGGACTCTGAGCAACACCACTAATTTATTTTAAAGCGTATTTTAGATACCAACAAACTACAGTGATCCCTAATTTAAAGCGTATTTTAGACACCAACAAACTACAGTGATCCCTAAAAGTCAATTTATTGTCTAATCCAACACCAAGATACTTAATCTGGGGTACTTCCTCCAGATTAGTTTTCTTTATTAAGTAGTTTTTAAAAAAAAAATATAGGCAGATAGAAGCTGAATCGATTTTTTGGGGCCTTCTAATTTATCAGAATTCATCAACGTGCATATCCAGCCAAATTTTTGGTCGCTTGAAAAACCCGTTTTTTTTAACATACTCAAAACAAAATTTAGGCGACCAAGGACCATATCAAACTAAGATTATTTTTATAAAAATTTACATATTTCAGCTATACATAATCGATTATTTTATTAAATATCTTATCTAAGCTATTAAAAAAATATGAACTTTTGTCAAATTTAAAATCGGAAATTTGGGTGAAACGTCGTCCGCAGCGCCACCTATCCAAAAAATTTTTAGAGTATCAGTTGACATTCATAATTTTAATAATCGTGCTAAATTTGACATTTTTTCCTCAAAAACTAAAAAAGATACGGATGATAATGTAGCTATTTTTAAAAATCTTACTTTGACTGGCCTGGTATAACTGGACCAATCACCCTGTAAGCAAAAAGTCTATTAGAAAAGTTATTTTGATGTTCTTGCTAAATTATAAAATTAAAACAAGAGACCTGTCGCGGCTTACTGAATTATGAAAAATTCTCAAAATGCATTTTTTTCAAACAAAATGTCACTTTTCAAGGACTATAAAGGTCATACGTCAATGTAACCATTTTTTTTTCAATTCCTCTATCGAATTATATGAATTCGATTATAATTTTGTTTTGATGGCGAACCTATAATTTTTTTCAAAAATAGACGTCCATTTTGAAAAAATCGCCGCCATCTTGGCTCCTATACCTCCGATCATCGATTTCCTCGACCATAATTGTCTCAAGAATAAGTGTCCCAAATTTCATGCTTTCTGCACAAAATGAACAATTGGGGACCTAAGCCGGACGACTGTTTAAAAACACAGTGAAAAAAGTTATATATGGACCTGGAAAGTCAGTAAATTTAAGATTAAACCCCTGCAGGGGTGTGAACTTTCCCATAATATTATTTTCTCGAACATCAGGAATTAACTGCTTCTAATTTTTAGATTGCGCAAAAACAGCGGCAGCGAGAGGCGCGTCTCGAAGAAAACCGACGGCGAATGGAGGAAAGGCGATTGCCGCAGCCTACGCACAGCAGTAACTTCCGAGATAGGAACTTCAGGAGACGTTAGGCGCCTGCGCAGACGGTTTACGTTTTTTTTCTTGTACATATTTTACATTGGGTGCGGACGTTTGACTGGTGCATGTTTGAATGTGTTCCCTTGTTTCTATTTTTTTGGTTTGCTTCGAGTTCGTTTATTTTTGCAACAAGGCCTATACTCTATTTTTCGCAGAGGTTTTGGAATATGATAATTTCGAAGAACCATATTTTTGAAATTGTTTTTGTGAATTGTAGAAATTGTTTATGACATGGTCGAAATCGTTTTGAAAGTTGATCCGATGCAGTTTTTTTTCGAAAAAAGTATACAAAGTTATCTAAAACCAAGACTTTAACTTAGCTTCCCTCATGCGAGCTTTGTAAGTTTTTAATAAAAGTTATGTGTGTTAAGTTATCTAGCCTTTTTATCGTTTCTTTATTTTCGAACTGAAAATAAACATTTTTCTATAAAAAACAATTATGTAAAAATATTTGTTGGTTTTGTGGAAATTTCTGTATTTCAAAACGTCTGCAGACTAATATTTGGCGCCAAGATGATGAAAAAGTTCCTAGAGTAATGTAGAGAGATAGGGTTTCAAGCTTAATTTAAATTGACAAAAATCGTCTTACCCATAATTTTTCAGATTTTTAAAAATCCAAATAATTAAATTTTACCATAAGAACCATAATATATCAAACCCATTTTTCATCAGCATCGTAATTTGTAGAATCCATTCTTTGTAAGCTCGGTTTTTAACAGAATCGTAAATGATCATCACCCTTGAGGTTATATGGATCAGTTAAAAATCCGCCCTCCTCTATTTTACAGCATTAAATCAAAGTTTTTGAGAAAAATATGTCTTGTACATAAAAAATGTTAACGGGACAAAAAGATCCAAGAATAGGGGTTGGGTTTGATCAGGTTGGTTGGATTGTACGTTCTTTTTTATAAGAAACTGTTGCATATCTTCTATCACCAATGTTAATTTTTATCTTAACTTAACTATTCACGCAATATTCTCTGATCAAAAATATTCAAATATCAAATTTCAAAAAAATTTTGCTAGATAACAAAATTAACTTCAAACGATACAATTTAAAAGTAATACTGGGAAAAAATCTTTATTATATGATGGAATAGTTAGTATGTCGATGGATGATAAACATTTATGACAAGCTACCCCATATCATTGAAAGAAATACACCATTTACATCTATTTAAGAAACATGCAAAAACATATTTTTTAAATTAAAACAAAATATTTTTATCTCGACTTTTAACTATTTATTTATTTCTTGTTCGTGTTGATATAATTAAATTAACGACTACGTTTGTTTTTTTGTTATTTCACTGTAATAATCCTTAAGGCTTGTTGGGAGATAAACAATTTATTATTAAAAATTAATAATACCGGAATACATCGTGCAGTCTAACCGTGTCAATAAACGGCAATGGTGAAGTGAAGTGATATGTAAGTACGTGGGATTTTGAATGAAGGAGTTTTGTGACTTTGTGTTACTGGGTGGTTTGTTCGCATCCGTGTAGAAGGGGTTGATATGACGTCATCTTTCAAGATGGCGGCCAAAAATCATAAAAAATATAACTTTCGTAACCGGGGCATGATTATACTCGATTCCATATAATTCGAGAACGAGGATTCCAAAAAAAAATTACTTTGAAGGTCATCTAACCTTAAATCACCTTTAAAATAGCAAAAAACAAGATTCTTGTCATTTTCTCTTCAAAAAATCTTAATAATTCTAGATTTTGTCAGTTCAACTTCAAATCTACCTTAAACTATTAGGCATGTATGCCAAATTCGAACTTTGAGTTTGATGCAGTTTGAAGCTTCATGACTTTCAAAAATACTCCAGTAAAATTAACATATTGCAAAAATAACATATAAAGGGCGCTATTCAATAACTATTAAAGCGAAGAGAACCAAATTTGGTAAGAAAGATGAGAAGGTCAAGTCCAACAATAATGTTAAAAAAAATTGGTTCAGCTATGACGTATTTCAATATGGCGGCTGCTATATCAAAATGGCGACCTATAACCACATTTTATTTTATCCAATTCCATAAAAAAGCAAAAACGACAAGGTGGCCATTAATTCTTGTTGACTTATCGCCGCTTACTATGAAAAAAAAAGTTTAGTTGATGCATGACCTTGATTGACCTTGAAAATAACATGTAAAATTGAAAAACTAGCTTTTTGTGATGTTTTATCCAATTTACCACTAGGCAAAGACTTTAAGTGCCGGAGATGAAATTAATATCTCAGCCATAAACAAACACTTCATTTTAAACCTCCCTTCTTTTTTCATTTGGCGTCCCAAATGTTTATGCTATACCCCGGTAAAAATTACCTATATGCTTAAGAGAGTTAGCAGAAGTTAAATATATATTACAAAAAAGCAAATTCTAATTATGCCAGTAGGGCATGACTACACTGGTTTATTAACATTCATAATAAAATTCAAGGATGAGAATTTAACAGCTATTTAGTCATGTGCCACCGCATCCCTGCAGAAGTTCCGAAACTTAATAAAAACGACATGCATATAGGTCATTTTTACCGGGGTATAGCATAAACATCTGGGACGTGATATCAAAAAGAATGGTAGGGAGGTTAAAATGAAGTGTTTCTTTATGGCTAAGATGTTAATTTCATCTCCGGCGCTTAAAGTTTTTGCGTAGTGGTAAATTGGAAAAAATCATCACAAAAAGCTTGTTTTTCACTTGTACATTTTCATTCATAGTAAGCGGCGACAATTCAACAGGAATTGATGGCCTCCTTGTCATTTTTGCTTTTTTACGAAATTAGATAAAATAAAATGTGGTTATATGTCACCATTGAAACGCGTCATAGCTGAACCAAATTTTTTTTAACAATATTGTTGGACTTGCCTTTCTTTACTGTCTTACCAAATTTGGTCCTCTTCGCTTTAATAGTTAATTTCACTGGGGTCTTTTTCAAGGTCATGAAGCTTCAAACTGCATTAAACTAAGGATCGAATTTGGCATATATGCCTAATAGTTTCAGGTACATTTGAAGTTGGACTGACAAAACCTCGAATTATTAAAATTTTTTGAAGAGAAAATGGCAAAAATCTTGTTTTTTTGCGATTTTTAAGATCATTTAAGGTTGGACGACCTTAAAACTGAATTTTTTGGAATGCCCGTTCTCGAATTATATGGAATAGAGTATAATCATGACCCGGTTGCGAAAGTTGTATCTTTTATGATTTTTGGTCGCCATCTTGAAAGATGACGTCATATCAACTTCTTCTACACGGATGCGAACAAAACACCCGGTAACACTTGATTGTGTGACTAAAGAGCTATCAATTCCACATAGTCATAGTACTCCTTCATTCAAAATCCCACGGGATAGAAATTATCGACGTATGCCCCTACACTAAAAGGGTCACATGCGTAACTGAATCGTAGGTATGACTTCGAGGAAGATGATCGTTTACAATTTGCGATTCTAATGGATAAAGGGTTTGAAGAATTCCGATAGAACGCAGAGACTTGTCTTGTGTGGCGCCCTACACCTACTTCCCTTATTTTAACAGGCTGCTTATCCATTTCCGTGTAAACGTGTGCGTGAATGTTCTCTTTTTCAGATATCTGTAATCCTAATATTTATAGGATGTGTCCAGGCGGTGCTTCTCGTCTTCTGTCATCCTTCGGCCAGCGTGGGAGCCACAGAAAAAGGTTTGACGTGTATGACGTGTCTTCTTTTTAATGCGAGATAATCATTGACCATTGAATAATCTCACATACGATGGATTTTATATCGGTTTTAAAAGACCTCGCGTGGTTTTAAAACTGAGTAGGGGTTCGATTTTAAGTGGAAACCCCTTTCATTGCATAAGATGAAATTAATATGCAATAAAATAATACTGATTCCTTTATAGAGATGTTTAATTTTGATGGATTAAAGCGAAAATTTGTTTGATTTTCTTTATTTTTACTTGTGGTCTAGTCTTGATTTGGATCAGACTCATTTATAACAAGCAGTTGTAATTTAAACGTCACAAATAAAAAAGAATATAATTAACTAAATTGTCTGATTTACGCACGTATTTTAGATAAATACAAAAATCTAAACCCACGTATACAGGCTGGATTCTTTAAATGGGACGGTGCTTCTAGAGGCTTTTGGGAAGAGGTTTTAGAAAAAGCTAAAAGCGAATCTTTAATAACACTGGCCAACAAAATAAAAAAAAAATTGGTGCCTGAGATCTAAGAACTGATTTTAGATATACTTAATGTGCTGATTCTAAAACTGGCAGCAGATTTTTTTCTGTCAGCTCTAGTTTTTGAGATAGAGACTAATTGAATTTAGTTCTAATAAAAGGCAAAAATAAATAAATCAACATCTCTTTAAAATTCAAAATAGAAATTTGGCATTCTTTTTGGCAAAACTAGGATCTAATTAGCCAAATATACCTAAAATTCTCCGTAAACCAATATTCCTAGACCTGGTTAACCCGCATTACTTAATCCTATTAATTTTATTAGCTATTTTTATTTGGAATTCCATATGATCCGATCTCCTCATACCTGCTCAACCCCGACTAATTGGTTTTGGAAACATAGTTGCCCTGTTTACCTTTATCCTTCTCGACTCAGTATATTGTGTAGTTTTTGCAAATAAAGTTGTGTCATAATTTTTTGTACATTTTCGTCGTTTTATAGTGTTAAAACTAAAACAATGGCATCCACAAGCAGGCGTAGCTGTGTAAACCATCCAGATGTTTTTGTTATGTATGTGGCGAATACACTTTGAAAGAAAGTAGAAAAACTATTTCAGAATTTGGGAAAAGATCTTATCTTGCCTATTTTGGTGTTCATTTGGGAGATCAAGATAAATCTTGGGCTCCACATATGGTGTGTTAAACATGTGTTGAACATTTGCGACAGTGGACAATTGGAAACAGAAAGTGCCTGAAATTTGGTGTACCAATGGTTTGGAGGGAACCACATAACGTAACATATGATGACTGCTATTTTTGTCTCGTTAATATTAAAGGCATAAATAGGATAAATCGACATAAATGGACATATCCTAATCTAGATTCTGCAAGAAGACCTGTACCGCACTCTAAGGAAATACCCATTCCAACCTTCAGCAGTCTTCCTGAAATCCCGGAAGATGATACAGAAACATCAACGTCTGATGAAGTTCAAAGAATGCACTCAGAAAACGACAGTGAATTTGAAGCAGATTTAACAACTCCTCAGTGTTTTAATCCACAAGAACTGAACGGTCTCGTGCGAGACCTATACCTCTCAAAGGAGTGTGCTGAATTACTTGCATCCAGATTAAAAGAAAAGAACCTTTTTTATCCAGGCACTAATGTTACATTTTATCGTAAGAGAGAAAATAATCTACTGCCTTTTTTCACTCAGGAAAATAAGCTGGTATTCTGTAACGATATAAAAGGACTCCTAGAAAAAATGGGTTTGCCAGAATACAGTTCAGACTATTGGCGCCTCTTCATTGACAGTTCAAAACATAGTTTAAAATGTGTCCTTTTAGATAATGGTAAAAAATATGCCTCAATTCCTATTGGACATTCTACTACCATGAAAGAGGAGTATAAAACAATAGCACAAGTTTTGAAATTAATACGAAGAACATCAGTGGGAAATTTGTGTTGACAGTTCAAAACGTAGTTTAAAATGTGTCCTTTTACATAACGGTAAGAAATATGCCTCAATTCCTATTGGACATTCTACTACCATGAAAGAGGAGTATAAAACAATAGCACAAGTTTTGAAACAAATTAAATACGAAGAACATCAGTGGGCAATTTGTGTTGATTTGAAAATGGTGAACTTTCTCCTTGGACAGCAAAGTGGATATACAAAATACCCCTGTTTTTATGTCTTGGGACAGCAGAGCTAAAGATCAACACTGGTTTAAGAGAAATTGGCCTTTAAGAGATACTATGGTTCAAGGAAAACAAAACGTAGTGAATGAACCTTTGGTTATGAGAGAAAAAATCTTACTACCACCCTTGCATAGATGGGGCTTATGAACCAGTTTGTGAAAGCGTGAGATCGAGATGGAAATTGTTTTGGGTACTTGTCAGGTAAGTTTCCTGGGATTAGCACGGAAAAACTAAAAGCTGGTATATTTGATGGTCCTCAAATAAGGCAACTTATTAAAGATCCACAGTTCACCACATCAGTGAATGAGACTGAACCTAAAAATTTTCTTGGAAGCAGACAATTACATAGAATTAGTAGAAACTATGCTTTCAAATTTTCATATTCTCGGTTGTAACATGAGTATAAAAGTTCACTACCTCCACAGCCACCTAGATTGCTTTCCATAAAATGTAGGTGACTGTAGTGAAGAACAGGGAGAAAGATTCCATCAGGATATTAAAACTATGGAAGATCGATATCAAGGACGATGGGATAGCCACATGATGGCCGACTACTGTTGGAGACTTCAGCGAGACTACACCAGTAAACTACATGCTAGAAAGTCGTATAAAAGAAATGTATGTTAAGCTACTAATTCCTATTTTAAAAACAAAGTCTGATGGCTATTTCGGATTCTCCACCCAAAAATTACCCAGAAGCATTTGAGACCACCAACTGGAAGCCCAGGGCTCCCAAGTATTTTTTTTAAATGAGAAGGTACCACTTGTATCACCTTTTTCGAAAGTTTGTTAAAAAAAAAACCTAACGCCCTAGTTTTTTTTGACATCTGTCAACCAATGTGTCAAAAATTTAAAAAAACTCATTTTCTTGTCAATTGTTTTAGCTTCAAAATAAACTACTATTTCTCAATTTACTAAGCGGAATAAAGAAAATACCACACAATGACATTATTGGGGGCCCTCTCTGAAGGCCCAGGGCCTACCAACATTTTTTTCATGAGGAGGTACCACTTGTGGCACCTTTTTGGAAAGCTTGTTAAAAAAAGAAATTCGATTAAATAAAATTTTTTGACATCTGATTTTTTTTTGTCAATTGTTTTAGCTTCAAATTAAACTACATATTTCTCAATTTACTAAGCGGAATAAAGAAAATACCATACAATGACATTATTGGCGTAAAATTTTTAAACATGGATGTCAAAAAAATTTATTTCATCGAATTTCTCTTTTAACAAGCTTTCCAAAAAGGTGCCTCAAATGGTACCTCCTCATGAAAAAAAATGCCGGTAGGCCCCGGTCCTTCAGTAAGGGTCCCCAATGGGCCGCCAATAATAATCTTGTGGTGTTTTCTTTATTTCGCTTAGCAAATAGAGAAATATGTAGTTTATTATGAAACTAAAACAATAAGTTTTTTTACATTTTTGGCACATTGGTTGACAGATGTCAAAAAAAAACTAATGCGTTAAATTTCTTTTTTAACAAGCTTTCCAAAGAGGTACCAAAAGTGGTACCTTCTTATTAAACAAAAATAGTTGGTAGGTCCTGGGCCTCCAAGTGGGCGCTCCAATTTTTTTTTATTATGGGCGCTAAGCGCTAGAAGCACCGTTCCCTTTAAAAAATCCACTCTGTATATACCAATATTGCTTGAAATACTGACTTACCATTTTTTTATGGTTGGTAGGATGATTAAAATACGTTTTTTATAATTTTAAATTATTTTATTTTGTTAATAACTTTATAAACAGTCAGTTTTGTGACGGTAAAAAAATACCTTGAGGGTTTACTAAAACAAATAACGAACAACTAGAAGTCTATTAAAATAAATTTTGTATAAAAACGTTACTCCTAGGAAATACTAAAAACAGAAGAAAAATGGAAAAACCTAATCTAGATTAAATCTCACTTATGAAAATTTGGAACTATTTTTCTACCTAAATGATTTTTTGAACAATTCAGATCCTCTAATTTCATAAGCGCGTGGTTCTATTGTAGCAACTGGAAAAAGGTTAAAAAAAAATCGACTAAAACTACAGTTCTAACTATTTTTTGTTGGGATTATTGGCTGAAAAGGTGCTAAACTAAGGGTCTAGTAAGCGTATCATCTCGTTTAAGTCTAAACACGCTATTGCTACTGTTTTCCAAATTATATTGTAATATTTGTTTTATTTTATCAATTTTTTAATCCCGTTATTTTGAACAGTTTAATAATTTTTGTTGAGACAAAATTTGCCGGAAAAAAAATGAGCGTATATTTTCGTCGAGATTTTCGTTGCCCTGCTTGCTTTTTTTGTTAAAATTCAGTACCGATGAAAGTAAAAATTAACAAAATCAATTTGACTTATGTTACTCACTACCTTGTTGAATTAAACAAATATGGATATTTTTATAGATACTCGTTTCTAAAATTTACTATTCCACATGCTCTTTATCTATCATTTACAGTTTAAAAAAAGTTCGCCTCCACCTAATTTTAAAATTATTATTCTATTTGTTACAAATATCTCGAAAACTAAAATATATATTTATATTTAAAAATAAAATCCTCTCATTTCTGTTTTAAAAGTAATACAGCATTTATAAATATCTTTTTTGAATTAACACCCACCATAATAATACGCGCCGATTTTCTTCATATAAACTTTGTTTCGGCGCTTCTTCTTTACGCTGGACAATAAAGCTACAAAAAAGTATCAATTCAAAATAACCAAATTTTCTGCGGCCCTGTGAGCGGTTTTCACTAAAACGCCCTCAAATTTTTTTGGTAATGTTCGTTCACTGTTACTAGGGAAAGATTTGGAAAGTGTTTAAAGTCATTTTTACGAATTGTTGATTAAAGGTACCGGTCGTGAAAGGGAACGGGACCCTCCACCACTTTAATTGCGAATTTCACTACCTGCCCCGGTTCAGAATTATTCGAGCCATTGGCCGATCCGAGCCAATGTTTTGTTTAGCAGCCCAACTACTTTCTTGTTCACGTGCCGTCTCCTCTGAAAACGTTGGCACCCATCACAGCAATTCGAACCTTCGATGCCGCTGTTCTAAATAAATCCACAGAACTGCAGTTGAACCACGTTCTTAGGTTGTTTAACTTCCTCTGCTTCTCTGCCCATAAATCCTGTAGCAGTCCGTAGCGCTCACCCCTCATGACATGACCCAAGTATTGAAGTTTTTTAATTTTGATAGTGTTTAGGACTCCTTTTAGATTTCTCATTCTTCTTAGCACTTCGTTGTTTGTAATTCTATCCACCCAGCTTATCCTCAACATTCTTCCATATGCCCATAACTGAAAAGCCTCCAATCTATCAGTAATATTTTTCTTTAACGTCCATTCCTCCATCCCATATAACAAAACAGAGAACACGTATCACCTCAAAAGTCTGGTCTTTAAGCCAACTACTTTGCTGCTGTGTTATTTTTTTATTTTCTACCAAAAGTCCCTTTTTCAAGTACGACAAATCAGACTAGCTGTTGATTTTTGGTGACTTTATATTACTAATCAAAACAACAATAAACACCCAAAAGGTAATAAATCTTCAAATGCCTCCAAGGTCACTTTTTATTAAGGCCACGACATTCCGTCGTAACACCCGAGGAAACAAAACTGTGAAGTGAAACTAAGAAGTGACTGGAACGGGTGCAACAGCAAAGAAACGAACTGAAACTAGTTTATGGCGTACTCACATTCTACTAACAATGTGTGTAATACTTCTTTCTTAGGTTTTTGTTCTTTGAGTATGTCTTTTAAAAAAACTTTTACTGAACGCACCAGTCTCTTCCAACACCCTCCTTGGTGTGGAGTCTGAAAGTTCATTCTCTCTGTTTGTCAGTTCTATAACAAACACCGTTCTCAACTAAAAATCGGTGCCATATTGACACCAAACTGACAGAAAATCCATGTTTTACTTGTCAATTTGGTTATAAAAATGGCAGCCACGGTAGGCTAAAGGGCACTGAGGCGGTAGGAGTTAACTCGCTTTTTAGTTGAGAAGAACGGTGTTGAACAAACTTGCTATCTTTATTGATTTCTGCTACAGATTTTTTAATTTCAGTGTCAGCTCCTCGAAAGTTTGTTCCATTATCCGAAATGATTTTCCTTGGACAACCTCTTTTTCTGATTAGTCTTCGTAATGCCATTATAGCTGCATCTGTGGTAAGGGATGAGGCCAGTTTTAAACGAATTTCTCTGGTATTCAGACAAGTGAATAAAACTCCCCATCTCTTCTCTGTTCTTCTTCCTATAGAAACATTCATTGGCCCGAAATAGTCTAATCCAGTAAAGGTGAAAGGTCTTATAAAACTCTGCACTCTAACATCAGGTAACGGTGCCATTTCAGGGCACAACGGATTTTCTCTTTCATTCATTCTTGACATAGAATCCAAGGGTTTCTTACTGCATTTATCATGCTTATTATCCAGAGTCATTGCCTAATTTCGTTTGCCATAGATTCTTGCCCAATGTGTCTCATTTTCTTGTGGTAGTGCATCAGTATCAATTTTGTAATATGATTCTTTGGCTCCAGAATAATGGATTTTTGGCATCAAAATCAATGTCATTTGAATTTTCTGTTCTGCCGTTTATCCTCAAAATTACACCAAAAAGGTAAAAAAAATAATACATCTTCAAATGCCTCCAATGTCACTTTTATTAAGGCCACGACATTCCGTCGTAACACTCCCGGGGAAACAAAAAAAGTGAAACTAGGAACTGACTGGAATGGGTGGAACTGCAAAGAAACGAACCGGAACTGGTTTATGGTGTACTCACATTCTACTAACAATGTGTGTAATACTTCTTCCTTAGGTTTTTGTTCTTTGAGTATGTCTTTTAAACAAACTTTTACTGAACGCACCACCCTCCTTGGTGTGGAGTGTGAGGGGGTATGAAAGTTCATTTAATCTCTCTGTTTGTATGTTCTATAACAAACTTGCTAACTTTATTGATTTCTGCTACATATTTTTTAATGTCAGTGTCAGCTCCTCGAAAGTTTGTTCCATTATCCGAAATGATTTTCCTTGGACAACCTCTTTTTCCGATTAGTCTTCGTAATGCCATTATAGCTGCATCTGTGGTAAGGGATGAGGCCAGTTCTAAACGAATTGCTCTGGTATTCAGACAAGTGAATAAAACAACCATCTCTTCTGTGTTCTTCTTCCTATAGAAACATTCATTGGCCCGAAATAGTCTAATCCAGTGAAGGTGAAAGGTCTTATAAAACTCTGCACTCTAACATCAGGTAACGGTGCCATTTCGGGGCACAACGGATTTTCTCTTTCATTCATTCTTGCATTTTTGAGATAGAATCCAAGGGTTTCTTACTGCATTTATCATGCTTATTATCCAAAGTCCGTGCCTAATTTCGTTTGCCATAGATTCTTGCCCAATGTGTCTCATTTTCTTGTGGTAGTGCATCAGTATCAATTTTGTAATATGATTCTTTGGGTCCAGAATTATTGGATTTTTGGCATCAAAATCAATGTCTTTTGAATTTTCTGTTCTGCTCTTTATCCTCAAAATTACACCAAAAAGTTAATAAATCTTTAAATGCTCCCAAGGTCACTTTTTATTAAGGCCACGACATTCCGTCTTAACACGAGCGGGGACGTCACGGCTCGAGCTCCTGCATGTTTCAGTAGCCGACCCACGGGTGTATTTCACTAGACTTAGTAGCTGGTCCGGAGGTCCGAAATTTCGAGCTTTTCAAAGCTGTGGTTTTTGACGGTTCTACACTCTTCAGTGGTTCTACTTCGTCGCACTAAGCAAGTTCGAATTTTCTCCGGCCGAGTCCGAAAGCAAGCTAGCACCATAGTTCAATTTTGAACTATTGCTACGGCAATTTGAGCCGAGTGCGGTATTAGTTGGGGGGCCTATGAACTTCCGTGGGCTTTTTGATGATGATTTTACGAAACCTGTTTTAACCGGTTAGTAATAAGCCACTTAACATCACCCTGCCTGTGAACAGCCTCAAAAGTGCTGCAGTCAAAAAGTGAGGTTAGGACGACAAAATATTTTTTTAAAATGTTCACGGTTTGACCTACGATAATGACGATTGTATTATAAAATTTAAAAAATAACATTTAGTGCATCTAGGGGCCGGTAGGGGGCGAAATGTGTTTTTAGATTTTTCCCTGTATCTCCCGAACGACTTATCCGGCACACTTGAAACTATGTAGTTTTGTAGTACAACCTATTAACAATCAGTCTGATATCACAAAAAAATTTTTAGCCTGTGAGCGGAGGGCCCTGAAGAGACGCCATTTTTTTGACAATTTCGAAAAAAAAAATTACGCAAACTTAACTTAAGGGCATCGAAAATTTATGTAAGTCAATTACTTATAGACCACTCAATATTTCTCCACCTATGAATAGCCTCAAAAATGTTGCAGTCCAAAAGTGAGGTTAGGGTGACAAAATATTTTTTTAAATTTTAACTGTTTGACCTACGATGATGAAATTTGGTAATCATATTGTCCTTCTGGCCAGATTGTATTATAAAATTTAAAAAATATCATGTAGTGCATCTAGGGGCCGGTAGGGGGCGAAATGTGGTTTTAGATTTTTCCCTATATCTCCCGAACGACTTATCCTAACCACTTAAAACTATGTGGTTTTTTAGTACATACTATTATCAATCAGCCCGATATCACAAAAAATGTTTTAGCCTGTGAGCAGAGGGCCCTGAACAGACGTCATTTTTTTGACAATTTCGAAAAAAAAATCTATTTACGCAAAAAATCAAAACCACATTTCGCCCTTTGCCGGCTCGTAGAGGCACTAAATTTTATGTTTTTATTTTTATAATACAATCTGACCCGAAGGCCAATATGATTACCAAATTTCATCATCGTAGGTCAAACCGATAAGATGTAAAAAAATATTTTGTCACTCTAACTTCACTTTTGGACTGCAACATTTTTGAGGCTATTCATAGGTGGAGAATAGCATAGACACGAATTCAGTCGTCCCTGGAAACGTAGTAAATATTAGACACTTAAAGAAAATATTTCAACGCATCGGTATCGGTATACCTAACGCGTTCGAAACAAAGCCAAAATACACTACATTCTTGACTTGTTCATGCCACGTACGCAACGATTTCAATCAGCAGTTCTGTCATCGCACCCTTCAAAAAAGCGGGCATTGTTCAAAACATGGTATAAACAAGTCAAAAATTAAGGGTATTTTGGCTTTATTTCGAACGCGTTACGTGTACCGATACCAATGCGTTGAAATATTTACTTTAATTGTCTTATCTTACCTTTCTAGCAACCTTCTTTTCAAATCGGGCAGGAAGGTAACATAAATATAACTGCCCGCCCTTGGATTAAAAAGAGACAAGATATGGTCCAACGAAAAATCCTTGGCAAATAATAACCACTGTTTATTTACAAATAAAATCACAACAAAACAAAGGTGAGAAATATCGATTACTTTTCTATCCTTTTAAACGACGTTAGAATGATAGGAACAGAGAATTCTGTCTCAACCACTTTAGGTCGTGATTGGCTTGTCGGATGATATTTTTATTGACATAAGCTTTTTCGTGTTATTTATTTTATGTTTTAAGTAGTTTATAAGTCGTTTTAAAACCATATTTGGTCAATAAACGTTTATAGTGTTTTTTTACCAGTGAATTTAAAGTGATATTTTGGAACAAATCGTCCAATGTTTGGAAAACAAAGGAAGAGCAAGTGAAATCAGTCAGTGGCGGTACATGCCGGTAGGTACACAGAAAATAAAAAAAAAGTTTATGAAATATACTTAAATTAGTAGATCCTTAGATTAAAATATCAACAAACACGTTTTTTTTTTTTTTTGATGAAGTAGTTAATTCACAATTTTTTATAAGTTTTTTTTCGAGGTTTTTTTTTATAAAGACGATAAAATAAAGCATACTTTTGATGAAGTAGTTAATGCGCAAATAAGATATTTTCGAAGGTTTTTTTTATAAAGACTATAAAATAAAGGTAGGTAAAGTCCTTAAACCAACTTGCAAACAACAATAAAAGTGAATTCACATGTGTTCAGGTTTGTAAGAATGTTGAATTCCTACCTCTTATCAGAATATTAAGGTTTATACTGCCGCCGTTGCCATCTGCGCTCGCCCTTCGAATTGATATTTAAATCTTTTTGTCTGTCCTAGATGTCTCTATATATCCTAAGCATTATTGACTTTATTGTGTACTGAAGAAGTCATTATAAGTAAGTTTCTACTAATGACCAGAAAAAATAACAAAATTAACAAACACAATAACATAATTTTTTGCTAGTGGGTAATATTTTTTTTTCTTGATATTCCAGGTGCTATGAACTGTGTTTCTTTGTTTTAATGTTTGGCATAATTTTATTTTCTTAAAAATTGAAATTGCTATAAATCATATACAAACATTTATTGTTAGGAAGCTTCCAAAGCTCAAATTATTTTTTGCATGTTTTTTAAATTATTTTGCAGATATTTCATATTATAGTAAAATTTTAATAATCCATGTTGTAAATTTATATTTAAGTAGGTACGCCACTGGTGTGATTACTGTAAACAACAGAAAGGTAAACATTGTTCCATATAATAATATAACTAAAGTCTCCGTAAGTGTCAGGTATCTTGTCTTTTTTTAATCTAAGGCCCGCCTATGGTAATGGTAACCCTATTACTTGCTGTAGATTCAACAAAAACGTCGATTTTTAATACAGGGTGTTTCACAACTTGTGTATAAAAATGAAAGACGTGATTCCTAATACTGGTCGGTTTTTGAAATGACGATTTAGTTTTCCCAAAAAATAACCAAAAATGTGCTAAAACATGTTCTTCGCCTTTGACTGTACATTGAAGTTTATCAACATAACACACAAGAAAAAATATCAAGCAAGCAAATGCGTTGCCCGCGAATATCACGTCGCGTTGTGTTGCGGAGTATTATTTTTTTTTTGATTTTGTTTTGTGTTTTGTTATAAAAATATTCATTTCTTGGGAAAGTAAACAGCGAATAAGTGTATATTGTTTTAATTCATAACGAAGCACAGCAACCCGCCGCAGAAGCTTACCGAATTTATTCCTGTGTCCCCTGACATTAATAGAGGTATGTCATTATTTGACCTTTTTATTTAGTTATGAGAATATTCAGCGATTAGGGCTTTTTTTTTGCTTCATACTTCAACGAAAAATCATTTGCTTACTTTTAGTGGTACAGTTATGTCTTAAAAAAATGTTCGTCATCATTTAAAATTTTTTTAAAGAGGCCTTTGAAAACGGCGAACTCGTTTTTTTATATTTTTGTATTATTTTCAATCAACTTATACGTTATGTAAGTTGTGAAACACCCTGTATTTTGTAAAAGTATTTTCTTTTTCGTGAGTTTTTCAGAGCTAATATTAATGCATTCAAAAAAAGCATAGACTCGAATTCAGTCGTCACTGAAAACGTAGTAAATACAGAGATGGAAACTGGTCAGTGTTTTACAGAACTCAGTATTTTGAACACAAGTCAGTAAAAGTCAGTATTTTCAAATTTTGGTCAGTAAAGTAATTTTTTTTAAGAATCCATAGATTTTTAAAACAATGCATTATAACAATTGCAATTTTTTAAATTATTTTGTTAAAATTGAAAAATCAAGAAGATGAATGCAGTTTTGGATAGATTGTGCTTAAATATTACTATACATTTCTCGACATTTCCCAATGATTGTTAAATGAGGGATCTAATCTGAAGAGAAAGAAAAAAATGGCTGTAGACAGATTATTATCTGCTGCAAATAAATGTCTGAAACATGCCGTTAAAAATGTTAATAAAGAGGGGAGAGCTGGGTGGTTGTGGAGATGGTGGAGGCCCTCTATACATTTGACAGTTGTTGCTTTACCAGAGGTGGGCAACTCATATTGCCCTCTCTTTATAGTTTTTTTCATATTTGCATGTAAAACGGATTTTATGAAATGGACTGATGTTTTGTTCTCTTTTATGTCTAATATGTCAAGCATTGACCAAAAAGAACAAAAACAAACAGTGAATACACACGGTAGATATTAAAAAATAAAGACTCCTATGATCTAAATTATTGTTACTTTTACTTTTCTTTACAATAAAACACGGAAACATAATGTGTTATTTATTAACCAAGTACATGCTAAATGCGTATGTTTGTACCTACTGGTTGTAGCTCACTTACCTCGCAAATTCGGCTATTTTTATTAATAATTGTTTGTTAATTGTTTTCCTGAGTTTCTCCGTTGGACAAAGGAACAATACAAATTCGTCGAGGCACGTATTTTTACAGTTTTTGATACAGCAAAATTTAATTTTTAAACCTGACGTTTCTTAATCAAAAATATGACAGTGAGTTATTTATTGTCAGGGGTTACCAACTATCATTGCCAACACACAATTTTAAACATTTCCCTAACAACTGTCAAATCCAGTTGCTCACCTCTCGTAAAACAATAACTCAAAAATCGTATACAGGGCCTCTAGTGGAGGCCCAAATAATAGACAAAGATGATGCTTCCATGTATAATAGGTACAGTCAGATAAGTCATAATATCAAGATTTTGGTAAACAAATTCTGTCTGTCAAAGGGGGACGAATTTATTAGTGAAAAATATCAAGTTAAAATGTACGCGTTTACTATTCTTTTGTTTTTTTTTGTATATCAAAGTCAGTAAAGTCAGTATTTTCGAGATGAAAAGTCAGTAAAGTCAGTATTTTTGTAGACCAAAGTTGTTTCCATCTCTGTAAATATTATCTTACCTTTCTAGCAACCTTCTTTTCAAATCCGGTGGATAAGTAACATAAATATAATCGTTATCCTTCTCTGGTCCAATATAATCTTCAGTATATACATGGTGTCCGTCTAGACCAACAAAATCTTGTCTTAAAATGTGCGCCGGCGAAGGTGTGCTTCGATCAGTGAAGCTTGTGCTTGTCACGCTTACGTCATCCGTGCTAAAATGTGAGATTTTACTCGTTTATTTTTACTTTACGAACCGAAATTTATTAATTTTGTGTGTCAATGTTTTCATGCCTTTTTAGTCGTTCCTTACTGTCTTAGGCAATAGTTTATATATCGTCAGCCAGAGATGCTCCCACTGACTCCAAAACTGCATGGATTTGCGATTTTTTTGAGATCAGTGTTTAGGTATTATGTATTTTCAGAGTCAGCTTGGGCACCTTTAGGTCAGAACCATGCTTAAAAATTACCAGTTTCGATGTCATAAAAAGACTAGGCACTATATCCCTGTATTTATTATCTTACCATTGTATATATCTTTATACAATGATCTTACTCATGACATTTTACATGAGGGTCTTCTGTACTTACTCAAATATCACCCAAACAATGTAATAACACAAACAGGCACCTAAAGAAAGAACCATAACTATCATACAGACTAATCCCCACGGGAAACTACGTAGGTCACTTGCTGAGTCTTCCCAGTAACGATCACAGGTCAGGTACCAACAAACTGCTCTATTGAATTCATCTAAAACATTATTTCAGAGTTAATTTTTGTTGTCGGCAAGTCTTTTATTCTTTTGCTAGAATTTAATACCAGTGCCGTAAATATTGTTTGAGTGTTTGTTTTTTGTTTTATTAATATATTATCTACTATAGGAATAAGTCTTACACTCACGTTCAAAATTAAATGAATTTATCACTGTTAATAATTGCTGCAAATGCAATAAAGTTAAGCATTAAAAATCTATTTTCTAATATATAGTTATGTTTGATCATAATTTGACTACGTTTGTCTACTTTAAAAAAAATAATTAACAACTGAATTAACAAACTAGCGATACAGTCTCAAATAAACGTCGTTTAATGTACTTGTTGAATCTAGTGATATGGAATGAACCCTTGCTACTGCATACAAAATCAGAGGCCTTATCCTACAATAAAATAATTGCTGCAAATGCATTACAAATCTATCTGCTAAAATATTGTAACTGAAACTTTTATGGTGTCAGCAGTTATGTTCAATTATAAGTTGGTTACATTTGTTTACTCTTAAGGAAAATTCATTATAACAGGTACCTTAGTTATATCTTGACTCAAGATTTACTTGACTAAATCTGAAATTATTAGTCTCACCTTCGACTTCTTTAAAATCCTTAACAGACAAGTGAATTAACAAACTAGCTATACAGTCTCTCACCAAAATTTCGCATTTGGTTTTGATTTTTTGCAATTCCTCGGGTTTGCAGTTGGCTTTTAGCTTTTGTAAATGACTAAACCGTTGTTGGCGGCTGTTCGATGCCGGCAAGACAGAATCGACCAGATCACCAGGACATACTTGACTGTTTTTCGTACTGGTATTCTGTTGTGATTTGTCACTGTCGTTTGAGGAGCTGCTATCTGAAATTTTACAATAAAATATAACATCATAAATACCTTCCTCATAGACCACTATGTCACCTCAAGATTCTTTTTCTACTTTGACTTTTACAAAACTTATGTAACGTCTAATTAGCTTATTGAGCCATCAAATATTTCTGAAGATTATCCTTATGGAAAATGCGAATCGTTTATGGGAGACACACAGTTCGGTTTTCGTGAAGGGCTGGGGACAAGAGAAGTCTTATTTGTTATTCAAGTCTAGTCAAGAGATGTGTCGGTGTCAGTAACACAACACGAAAAGGTCATAGAATCTAGACAACATGCAAGAAGTCAACAACGTGCAAAAATTAGTTGAGTAGTTACGATCTTATTACTACTCGCCGGTTCGAGTTATGTTTAGCATTTTGTATTACGGCGTGGAGCGTAAAATTGGAGGCATTCGAGATGTGGTGCTATCGTAGAATGCTCAAGATATCTTGGATAGATAGAGTACCAAACTTGGATTTTCTACTCAGATTAGAGATTAGATAAGGATCTTGAAGTTGTATTCATCATCAAGAGACGTAAGCTTGACTATTTTGGCCATATTTTGAGAAATGAAAAATATACTCTAAACATTGATATTAGATGAATATCATCACTTAAAAATCTTAGAGAATGGGTGTTAGTACTATAACACTTTTCAGAGAGAAAGTAGATAAGGAGAAGAAAGCTTGTCTAAAAAAAACTAGTACACACCCTTCGTATTTGCAGCTTCCGGCGCATCCGCCTTTTGGCACCGAACTTTAGTCTCGGCATTATTGGCCCCGCCATTTACGCCACCTCTTCCTTTGTAGTTGCCGTGTCTATATTTGGCAACATCGCGTGGTCCCGTTGATACTAGAGCCTTAGGCGTAGAATGTGATGTTTCATGCCAGATTTCGATGTCTGTATTCTCGTAATCGGACGAAATCGATTGAAACTCGTGGGTTTTTAACACGTCACATCGCATTATGTCGCAATAGTCCGCCAAACAAACAGCGTCTTCCGCCTGAAATGCCATTACTTCTATTATTGCCGTAAGGGTTGCCAAGCCTCCCGATTTGGGCGGGAGTCTTCCGCTTTTTTAAATTACCTCCCGCCTTCCGATTGATACGAAATATTTCCCGATTTTTAAATTGTGCATTAAACATCCCTACATTCTTTTAAAAAAGAAAATTCCTATTCAGACTTAGAGGAGAAAACTGTTGATGAGCAGTGTGGGTTTTATTCTTTAAATAATTCAAGGTTTCCAAAAATTGCAAGTGGGTTTTTAGTTTGATGGTTATAACTTGGCGAAAACACCGAAATAAGCTAAGTATTGACACACTCACTGACTCAAATATAATTATTACTTTACTTGTCCTGAATTTGTGAAATATTTTAAAAAAGGTTAAATGGTATTCAATAATTTGCTTTGCTAATATGTTTTTTTTTGTTGGTTTGTTTTTCCTTTGTTTTACAGTGATACTAACTAATTTCTGATCAAAATTTACTTAGTTTTTTTAGTTAATTTCTGGATATAATTATTTTTATTTCACTATTTTATTAATTGTATTGTATTTCACTTTCACTGAAGTCCGACTATGAGCAGATTTTAAAAAATATTTTAACGAGGTTCCACATTTAATATTTTGAAAATGGTAAAGGAGAAATGTTTTTAAGATATAATATTGTTTTGTGTTTGGTCGTGGCTCAGTTTTTTTTGTATTGTGACTTAAAACTGCAAAACACCAAGCAGAAAAGGATAAAAAAAAACAAATTGTGCGGTAGGTATTTCTTAAAATCATAATTATTTATATATAAATTTTCAAAATTAAAAAAAAAACATCCCTCACCCTACACATTTCTGGATTTTTTCAGGTGGAGTAGTGCTGGTTCTAGAAATTTTCCTCGGGAAATTTACAGAATTGTCATTTACGCTTAGATAATAAACTTCTTTAAACCCGGGAAATTTCCGATCACAATGTAACACGTGCTTAAAATTTTTGTGGTGATGCTTTCATCAAAAAATTATTCTTTTTTTCTTACTACCGCAGCTTATCATAGTCTTAGGGGGGTTATTATTTTCGCATAATAATACTTAGATTCAGATAATCAAAAAATAAGAAAACTTATTATTACCATATTGATGTAGCCCTTATGTCGATTGTCAAAATGCAAGTCTAGAAATTTTTCTTCAAAAAAAGATTTTCCACAAATTCCACATGTCCATTGTGTGGGTCTGTGTTGTTTTTTGGCAGCCTGTTGTGGACCAAAAATGTCCCTCGTAGGGTGAAACGGACATTCTAGAGGTAGCTCCAACTAAAAAAGTTAAACATAGTTTATTACCTACGTGATTTTTACCCATTTTGCTACACTTGGACCATTTAATATTTTAAAAATGGCGAAGGAGAAATGGAATACACGAAAGTTGCATCAAATGGCTTTTTTAACGTATATAGACATTAAATGCATTAACTCGGATGGAGTGTTTTTTTAATTCAAAAATGGTTATATTTACCTAACAAGTGCGAGAAGTGATACTTTACCGCACGCGACGGCAGTTGACCGAACGAAGCGAAGCGAGTTCGGCCAAGCCGGTCTTTTTCACTATGAAAATAACGTTTTTTTTTCATTTGCGCCAAGTGGGTAAATATTTGTATTTTAATTTTCTGAAATAAACGTCGCTTTACCGCACAGTGTGCTGTAAAGTTAACTTAACACAGTATGAGGTAAAGTAGGTACAGTCTTCCACATCCAAAAGAGTGTTGTAAAGTGCACTTTACCGCACGCAAGGAGGTAAAATCTTAAAAAATACTTTCTTGATTATTATATTTTCGTGTAACTTATTGCTTGTTATTTTTGTTAGTTATGACTTTTTACCTTATATTTGTCTAAAATTGGTATCCATTTGGTTTGGACAATTTTTCTAACTACTCTAGCGTTATCTCTTGGGCACGATATCTTGAAAACGGTCGGACCTGGCCATGGTATTAAGGATAGTAATAACAGAGTAGATATCTAAAACAAAATAAGATTGTACCTAAACTCACTATGCTCTGGTTGAGTCTGAGTATAGTATAGGGAGATCAAAATAAGAAAAAAAAAGTCATAATATGGTGGTCAGTCCTTAGTTTTCAAATTACAGGGTGTCAAAGTGTTCTGTTTAGAAATGACAAGAAAATTTTTTTTGTAGAGTTTTAAGGGTAATTTAAGGCCTAAAATATTTTATCGTAATTTAAGGGGTAACTTTTTTTGTAGGTTTTTTTATAGTTTTCTTTCCAAACTGTCGATTCGTAGAATAAAAAACTCACATTTCAAGTTTTTACTGTTTTTTTAGCGTTTAAAAAATCAAAAAATTGTGTCAAAAAATAACTTTTTCTCTACAAAACAAAAAAAAATGCAACACCAGAAAGGACAAATATTTTTAAAGCAATTTATTTATAAATTAATACATTAGGATGCTCTTAGTAATTGATTACATTTCCAAGAAGATTTCTCCATGTCCAAGTAACACACATTGTACACATTAGAATTTATGACCAAAGTAAAGCTGTGAAAACGTTTTGACAGCACCCTTTTGGTTGTAAATTAGCTTGCTTAGTTTTTGTAATACTTTTTTCTTGCATAATGTAAGCGCAACCCATTTTGATGGCTACTGGTATTAAAAGCAAAAATGTTTATTAAACTGCTCAAAAATACTATTCTTTGGCCAGAAAAATATGCAGAATGTTGGCTATATACATTAAAGCCAAACTTTGTAGCTTTTTAAATCAGTCTTGAGACCAATAAAAACTAAATTGGAGCAATAAAGTTGTAAAAACAGAAAATAACATTTTTGGCTATAATACAGCAAGTTTAGCTCTCGGGTTTTTTTTGGGTCGTTTCGACTATAATGCGCTTTCTGTGCAGGAAGTTGTAAACATATAGTTACAGAAAAAAATTTTCAGCTAAAGCACAGTAATTTTAGCCGTCGGGTTCTTTCGGCTTGGTTCGCAAACAAAGCCCTGCCCTTTATTCATATTAAGTAGAAAAAATAGTGAAAAAAAAATTATGTGCTAAAGTACAGCAATATTAGCTGTCGAGTTAGGTCGCGTTGTTAATTTCAATGGCGGCCATTACACGAAAACAACCTTAAAAAAACATTATTTTTTTCCAAAATAAAATCAAAAATTCTATAAAAAGAGTAGATTTTTGAAAGTAAAACTGGTTTTAAGGTAGAGATAAATCATTTTTGGTTATTTTCGCTACAATCCAAAAACAAAAAAATGTAACCTAAAAATTAAATTAAAAAAAAACTTTTCAACTTTCAGGTTTCGTGGTAAATATTATCCGTAAACTGTCCTTTGCTTGCATGTCAATTTGGTCCATGGATGAATCCAAAAATAAGATATTAAGTGTGGGTGGGTATAAATAAATATTCCCATCATCCATACTTGTGTTTTCAAAAACGCATCAACCATTTATTTGTATAAAAATCTATTTTTGTTTTTTTGCCATTTTTCTTTGGGTTTAGTAAGAAATGTTTTTTTTTAATTAGAAAAGAAAGAGAAGAAAAGAAAGCTATATCGGTTGCAAAAAGTGCTGCAATGGTCATTTCAGTGATTGGGCTAGGCGATGTTTTATCAACACTTTCAAGACGTTGTAGCAGACAACAGCAAAAACACAATAGTAGAGGAGTTTTGCTGTCGCAACGTTTTTGCAAAAGTTTTTCAGCACCTTGTGTTACTTGGGTGATAATCATCAAAAAATTAATAATGAGTGGCTCCTCCATGGTTATTTATGCACTCGTTTGTTCTATTGGGCATTGACAAAATAAGATGGTCTATATCGTATTGAGAAACACTCATCCAAATCCTCCTTACGGCATGCCAGAGTTCACCTAAGTTTCCAGGGGGACGTGGTGACTAAGATTGCGCTCTATCATATCGCATACGTGTTCGATAGGCGATAAGTCAAGCGATTCTGCTGGTCATTCCAAAGTCTCTATGTCAAGTTCATGTAAGAATTCCATATATTGTTTCCCGAGCAATATGCGGTCTTGTTCAAAATGTAAAACTGTCTGCAGCACTTCATCGATATATCGCCGAGCAGTCAGATTGCCGTTAATGAGGACTAGAGGTGATCTGCTTCCTAAACATATAGCACCCCATACCATGATATATACTTTGCTGTCTTGCTGTATCACGTTCAACAGCAAAGTCCACATTTCGTCTCTCACCGAAATCGTCTAATCTTCATAAGTCCATGGTCGCCTAAACAAAACCTGGAATCGTCGCTGAAGCTTATGGTATTCCATTCGTCATTCCAGTTTTTCCGAGCTCTGCACCACTCCAAGCGGCGAGCCTTATGTTGTGGGGTCAAAGGTAGCACCAAAAGCAGAGGGTCAGCCCTCAGCCCCATACCAAAACAATCTTCGATTAACTGTCATCCTTAAAAACACTTGCCCTGTAGCTGCAACTAGAACATCTCTTACTTGGCGTATACCGGCCCGTCAATTTCTGAGAGCAAGAAGTCTGAGATGCCGTAAATCACGACCTTGTAATAATCTAGTCCAGAACCCGCACGACGTCTATGTCTCATCATTGGACCACCTTCTCCAAACTCTTAACACTGTTGATGGATTGGCATTAACCCTTCTTGCAATTTCCCGTAATGCGTTTATTTTTAAAGTAAACTGTAAGCAATCCAAAAAGACCAAAAACTACGAGAAAAATAATTTAAAATTTCTTTTATGTGTCGGTTGTTTTTGAAAATGAATAGAAAAAATCTGTGAAAAAAGGAAATAGTTCAAGCGTTCCCAGTAAAAAATATGATGGATAGGTAACCCCACCATTTTTTGATAAGATGTGCATTTCTCGTCCTGAGCCGAGCCCTTATCCACAATTTTGAGGTACAGGATTGTCCATTTCGTATTCAGGACGAGAAAATGCACATATTATCAAAAAATGGCGAGGCTTACCTAACCATCATATTTTATACCTTGAACTCTTGCTCTAAAAGATTAGAAGACAAAAAATTTATTAAATATTCCTTTTGAGATAAAGTATACACACAAATAATTTTCATTCAAATAATTATCCATATATACAGGGTTCCTAAGCAAATCCTTAGGGGGCCAAGCAGCCGTGTATAAGACGCAGACAAACGGAAAAGCACATTAGGCAGAAAAGGACGGGCATGGGGCGATATTGTCACTACATCTTACACGTAGTAAATCCATTCCAGGTTGTTGTTTTCTAATGTTTTCCATTTTCATACCTTTAGGACTGGAATAAAAATTGTTTTTGCTCGACTTTAATACCAAACTGATGAAAGATATCTTTTTCATTTTGTAACCATTGTCCTTACGCACTGTTTACAGGCTGGGAACTGAGATACATGCAAATGCCTAACCTAAAGCGTTCATACACGGCCGGAGAAATCGACTGAGATATTTCCGTAGAAACTTTATCAAGCAAATAGGACGGGTTGACGCCTTCGAACGTCCAACCCGGGTTTTGCACTTTGATTCGAAATCAAAAAGCAGGAACAGTCAGATGTGGGGCCGTGCACAAATTACGTAACGGTGATTTTACCAATTTTTGACCTCCTCCCTATGTAATGTTTTGTAAGGGTTTGGCACGCCACTCCCCTAATATTACGTAACGATTTCAAGACCACTACCCCCCCCCAAAAAAAACTTCACTTATTTTCATTCCAAATTTTCTTAGTTTCACACAAATGCAAACGCTGTCGAAAACCCCCCTCCCCCCTACGTAACGTTTTGTAACCCCCCTCCCCCCTATGACCATTACGTAATTTGTGCACGGCCCCTGTAGTCCCAGTGGGGGAGGGCGAGAAAATTGATATTTTTTTTCTTAAAAATTATACTCTTTAGACCTATTTCTTTGCGTTCCCGAAATTACGTAATTTTTGAAAAAAAATTGTAAGCGGCGCCATTTTTATTTCGTGCTTTGTTTTTCTAACATTTTTGCGTTCGGCTAATTTAATTGAAAAATTTTTGCCTGCGGCGCACTTTATCTTCTCACTCGAAACCAAGATCCCCCGTTTTAGGAAAACTGATCCCGTCTCTGTTTCTAAATTTTTTCGATTAAAAGTAGAGTATGACCATGGGGGAAATATTTTTTTTTTCTACGGTATGACGAAAATTTCGAGAAAGTTGAAGAAAAAAATAAAAAAAGTGGCAGAGCTCAAGTTTTTCGTAAACAAAACGTTTTTTGTAAAGAAACAGAGCAAAATAAATCTTTTCGCCCCTTTTTGGGTGTTACAAATATTGGCAGCCCCTTATTTTTCGCTTTTACCCTCCCGCTAGTTTTGAAGAATTGGTTCGCCACATGTTTCGAGATCATGTCATAAAACACCTCGAAAATATCAAATGTAGTGTAGGGCCAGCTTTATTTAAAATCAATAATATCGCAAGCCAAAAGCTCTGCAGGAAAAACAGCGCCGTTTATTGAGTTCTTTGGCTGCTAGTGCTAGCTGCATGGTTTGGCCGTTTCCGGATAGATGGCACTAGTAGAACAGAATGGAAAGAAATTTAATTAAAATTTAAATTATGGACCCTGCCGCCTCCTTTAAGCAAGAAAAAGCTCTGGTTTGGACCTGAAAACATCTAATTTTTTCCTCGATCATCTCATGGTGTGGCCGCCATCTAGCGGAATTTGCAGACATCTTGTCAACGGTTATTATTGCAACTATGATTTATGCTCACAATGAAAGAGTGGCGACAATTTTTTCTCATGAAAGCAGTCCAGAGATAATAACAAACTAGCACCATTGCTCAATATACCTGTTTCTTTTGTGCGCGCAGAACTTTCTATGCCATTTCTGTTTGATTTATTGAAATCCTATCCCTAAGGAAAATCTTAGGAACCCTGTATATACATGGTGTTGCATTTTTTTTTGTTCTCCAGTATATTTAGGGATGTCGAAGAGCGAAAGCAGTATTAAAAAAAAAGTATTTTAGAGAAATATGAAGATAATTTAACACCATTTTTTGATAAAAATTTCGAATTTTCTGTTTGGTCATCTGTCTGTCATTTTGAGTGGTGTTGTTTTTTATTTTACCATTTTTATTATCCAATGAAAGGCAAAAATTGTAATATTTCAAAGTGTTAAATATGCAAGACATATAAGGTACTATTAATTGCTTTTAATCAAAGTTCTTTACATAGCCTTTAAAATTACCAAAAAACGTGTCCGACATTTAAGTATTTTAGCACATCTGAATTTTGGTGCAAAAAAAATTAAAACAATTGTAATTCAAAATGTCACATTTAGACATCAGTTTTGTATTTTTCAATGAATAAGTACATATAGGGTCTTTCATTTAGCAAGCAACAAATTATTAAACTTTGCATTGAAAGTTTTTTTCGATTTCACTTACGAGTTAATAGGGGGCTTAAAATTTCTGGTATTTTTCTAAATGTTTTTTCCCTGGAAATTAATTTGAGAAAAAAAATCACAGAATTCTTTGATAGCTTATAACACCCTAAACTGCTATTTTTTCCTTTAAATCGAATGAAATATTTCTGGATCATAAGGAATTCAAAATCATTTGGCTCTCCAATTTTTTAGTTTTTGAAATGTCTATTTTCTCTCTACTTCTCGAACTTTAAAAAGCAAATAACTTGAAAACGAAGAAGTTTTGGCCCCTCAGGAACGGTATTATTATTTTTTAATTTCCTGTCACCCGCTAAAAGATTTTCAGATCGATCGTTTGCACCCTCTGTATATCCTTACCTGTAAAAAAAGTTTGGGGGTCTTCCCGCGTACGCCCTACATACGGCAAAAGGCCAATATTACGGGGAAAAAATTATTTCGGTCCTCCCTTGGAGAATATGTCATTGAAACATGTTTATGGTAATTTTCAACAAAAATTATGTTAAACAATGATAGATGGAAAAATTGTACAGCAGTCTTCAAAAGTAATGCTGCATATTTTTTTTTTAAATCTTTTCATTTGTGCCGCAAGATTAGTTAAAAAAATTAGCTCAATCACTTTGTCTTTGCGGGACTTTTAAATTTTTTAAATCAGATTTTCCAAATTTAAAATCATTATTATTTTTTAATGTTTAAAAAAAAATCATCGAACTTGTAAAGAGAATTTAAAAGGCTTTCAACTGCCTCAGGACGAATGTTCCCTCTTTAAATTCGGGGGGGGGGGCAATTGTACCCCAGGGGAGGTATTATTTAACTGCTCAAGATGGGGGGCATTACTAATCTTAGAATAAAAAGTTGACTTTCAGTCGAAAAAAACTAAAAAAGAGGACGATTTCCTATCCTGTCACACGCTTCATTTTTTGGTGTGGTTAGCGTTGGGCCATGGCCCCTCCTCATGACCGCCAGTGGTGTACACCACAACCCAAATAATCAGGCTAAAATATGTCTCCTTTGCAAATAAAACTGACAGGTCCGAGCGTTTAAAAAAATAAATATTTATGGCCAGAAACGGCTCTCGCTCATTTTTAAATTGACACACTCTACAGATATATGTTCAGAAAAATCCTATTTTCTCAAAAAGCGCAAACTTGCGCAACTTATTTTTTTTATATTTTTATATAAAAATTAAGAAAATTAAGAAGTAAATTTTTTTTTGCGGGCTTGCAGAGTCAAAAAAATACCGGAATAAGGGATAGTGACATTTATGATTTAGGTGGTATTACGATGTGATCATTAACATTAAGTTGTCAGAAATTTATATAATGATCCAGTTTTCTGTTTTAAAAGTTATAAAAGTGTTTTCAAAGCTTAATCGATGTTTGAAAATTGGTTGCTCCCAAACCATAACTGCGACATAAAATATATTTATATTTTTTGCATTCTAGATATTTGTAATTATTATAAATCGAATAAAATATTCATAAATTTAAAAGGTGAAAAAATAATTTTGTCCCCCTAATAGTGTGACCTTTTGCCGTATGTGCGCCCTTACAAAAGGGCCCAAAATCAGAAAACACCCAGTTATAATTAGTAAAGTTCTGATAATAAATTATATAGGTACTTCTAAATCAGCTATTTGATCAATTTTAAAGATACGTAGATGGTAGATCTATTATTGGTTTTTCTTTACCAGCATACTTAACATAACTATAAAAAAGTGGTGGGTACCTATATGTGCTATTTTTAACCTAGACAATTATTTATGCATCTCATAAAAATCGATTTACCACCCTCCATCCAAAATATCGCTACAAAAATCCTATTGAAAAATTCAAATACTTACCGGAAATTTGAGTGTGTTACCCTTCATTCATATTTTTTCTTGGGACTTTTGACCTGATAAATCTGCTTCTTTTTATTCTGTTTTTCCTGTTCACCATTTCCCAGAGACTTTGCGGAAATCTCTTTTCAAACCCTTGTGAAGGACATACGCAAGCGTTTTCCAACCCCTTGTAAACACGCAAGCGCGCAACGTGTGTGTCGCTTCGTGGAAAACCGATTTTCCCGGAATATTGATGGAAATTATGTAGGCCAGTAATAAAATAGTTAAATCTACAATCTAAAAGAAAATCACTTCTGGTAATAAAACGGCGAGGCCAAATTTTGAGAAATTATTTTAATATTTTGACTATTGAACAGGTGCGGGGAAAGATTAACTTACAGACGAATTTATTCAGGATCATTATTTTTTCTCTACCTTTAACTAGGTAGGTATATAGGTATACTTAACAAAAAATCCGAGTGCGGGAAAGTCTCATGGTAATTTTAAATTAATTATTCCCGCACTCTAAGTAATTAAGTGATACTTTCGAGACTAAAATGCGTGCAGGGAGTTTGCCGCACGCTAGAAGAAATAGTAGTTTTTACAACTAGAAGCGTTGGTTTAAATAACTAGCGCAGCAAGGTATTTAAAAACGCGAGCAAAAAAAGCACAGTTTAGACGCGAGTTGTGAACACTATTTTTTTTAATACTTTTATCAAAAAATCCAGGAAAATACTTTTAAAAATCTCAAACGAAGAGCACTTCTCGCAACTCACCATCTTTACACTATAAATCAAGGCGGCTGGTAAATGAAATAACAATGCGGTTTCCATATAAAAGGCACATCGCTATAGCGTTGTGCCTTTTTACTCGGTGACGTCCATTGTTGCGAGATTTTGATCTTTGACAGTTTGATATTTTGACAATGTTTTTTGAAAGGATTTTTTCGTAAATACTTGGTGAAAACTGGCGGAAATGGCTTAATTTTGAGGCAATTAAGAATAATTAGATTTTTTCAATATTACAATTTTCCGCTATTTCTCTTTAATTTTGGATAAAAAACCGACAGAAATGTTTTTTTGCACCCGTGGTCAAAAAAAAGTTTTTTTTTGCATCGGTAACCAAAAGTCATGCTTTAGTTATCTGCAGAGAGTTTTCCTAACAGCTAGTGCGCAAAGTTGCGTTATCCCGTACACGAACGCAGATGTGTATATATAAGGGAACGACGCGAATAAGCGTCGGA
Organism: Oxystoma pomonae; assembly: GCA_963921995.1. Taxonomy (NCBI): domain Eukaryota; kingdom Metazoa; phylum Arthropoda; class Insecta; order Coleoptera; family Brentidae; genus Oxystoma; species Oxystoma pomonae. The sequence continues at coordinate 102,325,645 of OY998166.1, read as the reverse complement.
GTTCGGAAAAGCTTTAAGCGTTCTTTAAGTAACGGAAACCATCAGCAAGTTAGGAACAGGAACGATATTTTTTCTTTGTATACAAAACCTACAATTTTATCTTGGGTGCTAAAACTATACACTTAAAATAATTAAAATATAATTTATTGCGGAAAAAAATTAGATAGGCTGTATCTTTTTTACGAAAGATAATTTTTTCCTGGGTATTTAAATCTGTTCGTTCCATATAGGTGTGCAACTTTTTTTGTTGTTTTAATATTTTGATATAAACGTACCCAAAACGAATTCTATTTGTTATTACGGTTCGTGAATATTGTTTAAATTTACAGATAATTGTTTATATTTACATGTGTATATAATCAAAAGTTTTTAATTTTTCTGAATTTACGGATTATACTTAAATTTTCATATCAAAAATGTTATGACGTCATGTATTAGCTGACATGAACAGAAAAAATCGATGTAGACAGTGATCCTGTCATGTTCGATGCCTTCATAGAAAAAAAATTGGGTTCGGTCTGTCTGGCAGACAAGTAGTTTGTCTATGGATGCCTTGAGAATCGGAACCAGCCTATTTTGCCGGTTCAGAATGGTTGCGGTTCTCAAGGTATGGATCTTCACAGGATGTGCTATCTACGTCCATTTGTTCTGTTCATGTCAGCTAGTAGATGACGTCATAGCATTTTTGATCACGAGCTGTTTTCTCTTTGTAACGGTTACGGTTAACCTTGGTCCTAGAATTTCCCAGAAGGAGACCTCGATTGTGTAATATCTTCGAATATTGTTTAAGTTTACAGATAATTGTTTATGCTTAAATGTGTATATAATCAAAACTTTTTCGGTTCATGTCAGCCAATACATGACGTCATAGCATTTTTGATATGAAAATTTAAGTATAACCCGGAAATTCATAAAAATTAAAAACTTTTGATTATATACACATGTAAACATAAACAATTATCTGTAAATTTAAACAATATTCAAAGATATTACATAATCGAGGTCTCCTTCGTTTTCTTATACTTCTGGGAAATTTTAGGACTAAGGTTAATCCATAGAAATATAAAGGGAACGAGAATGTGCTTCAACCTGCGCGAAAGGGCTAATGAGGGCCGCAGCCATTTTAAGCCACGCATAGAAAACTAAATGGTTGGTTATGGGTTATGACAGTTATATAATGCTTCTATGCCTCTACCATGTTTACATTCAAGCTCAAAGCAGTCTGGTGTTTAAGAATAGTTTAATTTTTAATAATAATAATCTACTTTTAATTGAATAAAAAAACAAAATATATAAAGGAACTTATTGTCAACATTTTAGGGACCCTTGTTAAACCAGTTGGTTAAAATTAAATTATTTCCTCGATATTTATGTGAATTAATAATTGCAATGTAAATGAGCCCCATAATCAGCTGTTTTTTATAAACAATGAAACATTAAAAATATAAAGAACTTACTTTTAAAATTGTATTACGTTTAACATACCTATTTCCTTTTCTTGTTTGATGGTTATGCAATAGGTTTTTTCAAAATAATATTAGTTTTATTATCACGCTAGTATTTTTTTAGTTGATAAATACAAACACTAGATGCCTGATCCGAGTTCCATAAAGGAAGCAGTCTTAAGACGTATGATGCAAGAGAAATGAACAATGGGATTTACATATTGTTTTACATAGTAAAATGTAAGAAATATGGAGTAAGGAGATATGATTTCTGTGTATTTCTTACTTCTTACTCTATGAAACTCTGAACAAGCCTATAAAGTTATTAAAGATTGTATATTTAAAACTATATATGTATATACATATATATAATATAAACAATAAAGTACAATCCACTGGGTATAAAAAGAATCTTATCTAAACTTATTTAAAACAAATTTGACAAGTAGTCGTGACTGACTAGTTGAGAAAAAAGCCTCGGGTAATAAAGTAAACTCCTTTTTTGACAGTCAAGCTTTCGAGAAGAAGAGAAAAATATATTCTCGAAAGCTTGACTGTCAAAAAAGGAGTTTACTTTATTCCTAACCGAGGCTTTTTTAAACTTATTTAAGTACTAATCCAGCTAATCTACTGATGGCTAAATAAAACCAATTTATTTAATTTTTGTCTTATACTTTTTCCTTGCACAGCAGTGCTAAATTTTTTGGAAAGATTAAAAAATCTAATTCTTACATAGCAGCTTACTATGTGCTTAATAAGAATATAGGAATGATTTTCCTCCAGGGGAGGATTATTCTGGAAATGGTCAACAAGTTTTGGAAACAGTGTTTCAACCTGTTCGTAAAACATTTGACTTATCATGACTACAAATGATGACTGAAAATTATTTTCTGCAGGTAACTTATCACCTGTAAGTATCATAAGTTTTCGTATAATTTTTTCTGCTCCAAGACATACTCTGATTACTCCTTGAGAGAGGCGCTTTAAACCTCCTAAAAAACAAAATTCTGTTAGTATACCATCTCTCCATAAATGCAAAAGAATAAAAAGCTCCTAAACAGTAAACCAACCTCTATCCTTTCTGTTAATAAGCTTGTAGTGCCTGATCTCATCATTAACATCTCCAAATGCACCTTCATCTAAACAATCTGGGCAGACATTCTTTTTCACCAGCATTTGAATTACATATCCTGCAATGTAGGCAACTACATCTGAGGATATTTCACTTAGTGGAATAAAAAACTTGGTTAGATCATACTCATTGTCTTGAAGTATCATGTCATCCAAATCCATTCCATATTTTCTTATCAAAGAGAAGTCTACTGGCTCTAAAGCCTTGCTCGTCTGGCTTGGAATTGACAGTACTACTGTCGAATCAATCACCCTACAGTTTCCTCCTTGACCATCAATTCTAGTATGTAACAGCAATCTTCTTAAGGAATACTTAAACTGTAGGGGAGTTGGATTGTTGTTCCAACCATTGCGACTTCTAAAAAAATTAGGGGAAATATCCTTTTTAGTTTATGTGCAGTAGAGATAAGCTACTGTGAAAAACTACTCCTCTGGCCAATATTTTGACATTAATTAGACAGAGGTAAAATAATAATAGTGATCTGACAGTCACCTATTCTTATTTCCAACACAGTCTCCAGAAAGTTTTAGTAAAAAATACCAACTTACCTTATTGCGCAAAAAAATGTTTCTAGGTGATCCTGACTTAACTTGAATGTTAAGATGTATTTAAGTTGCTTGGTATTTTTGACATAATGGTCAAAAATAGCTATTACTGATTTGATGGTAATAGCAAATCCCTTAAATGGCGTTTTCTGGGGTGTTAAGTATAACGGCCTTCCAGCTACATCAGTACATCTTAGAAGATACTCCACCATTTCTTCTAAGAATGGTCTCCAAATAGGTTCATTTGATTCCCTTAGGGCTGCATTATACCCTTTAGCAAAAGGACTTTTAGAATTTAAAATGTCAAAGAGCCTATTTATTTTTAAAATAAATTCTTCTGTGGCTAATGAATCTTTGAAATCTGGATGCTTCAAATCTACTCGAAGATATTTTATAGCGTCAGCAACACTTCGTGATAAAGTCTGAGCAGCCAAAGATACCTAAAAATTAAAAAGATGCATTATTTTGCTTTAAAAAAAATTGGATTTCGTCAAAATTTTCGTCTTTTTTTTAAATAGTCTTTATATGTGACCCTTAAAATGTAAACATATTATTTCTAATAAGTTATTAACCTTCATTTTCTGATTTTGAAAGTCCACATGCCTTTTAGATAGTTTGTTGCCCAAATTTAGCGATTCTGTCTCCTGTAACTCGTGCAATTTTTTTATGTATTCCCACTTAATAATCCTTCCATCTGGGTCCTTGAATGAATGCAATGATGCAAGGTTATTCCTAGCTAGTTTTACCATGTGACAGGCATCCAGAATAGCATATATTTTTGATTCTCCAATAATAAAACCTGAATTCAGATTTTTCCCGGCTTCTGAAAGGTCAAAATTGCAGCCTAAATTTTCAAACATTGCAAAGTTTGCATTAGGACCATCGCATGTTACAGAGCTTACATCAATTTTTCTCTCATGAAGACGAGCAATAGCTTCATTTATTAAATTTGCCTTTTCTGCTGAACTAAGTGATTTAATCAGAAAGTACCCAATGGGTAACTTCCAAGAGGCTTGATGGCAAACCACATTAATAACCAAAACTTCACTGGCAACATCTAGTTGATCATTATCTACTGGAACTCCGATATCAACATAGCCCCACATTTTTTTGCCATCATATTGAATTTGCTTTTTAAGTGACATTTCGTCAAACATGAGTGCCACAACTAAATCATTCCCACTTTGTTGAGCTTCCTCTCTTTTTTGTTCCAGTAAATTAAGTGACAAATCCAAAAAGCCAGGGTCACACTCTACATTGGCAAACCATTTTCTTATTGTTGCTTGCTCAGGCAAAGCAAGAGCAAATTCTTTTCTTACTGCTTCATATGCCTTTGAAGAATAGAACTGCAATGTGGCAGCAAAACGCCTTAGAGGTTCAGGATATTTTTCATGAGTGACAGTATCATTCTGAATGTTTTTTAAATACCTGGACATAAGGAGATGTGGTACGTCACTGATACTTTTGTCAATGTGGTCCACACCATGATTAGACAGTTCTTGCCTTTTTACAAAGTCCAACACATTTTTCATGTGAAAAACTTTGTTTTTAAGTTTTGTTACTTGTTTTCTTGCACTGTACAACTGTTTTCTATATTTCAGTTGAGATTTTTTTAATTGCTCGTTCTTTTTTATCACAAAACTAGGCGATGTACTAAAAAAAAAATTATATTTATTAAATTATGACATTAACTTTTTTATTTTAAACGTTTTTTAAAATTTAGATGAACCTGTATTCTTCATTCATCATTCAAAAATATAAGTTTCAGAATAAATATGACAGGGCAGCAAACTAACCTGTAATTGTGAATGGTTTTAATAAATGCCAGCCTCTTCCTCTTGGTACCACTGCTGCTGGTTGATGTAGAGCTGCTTTGAATTTGTTCATTTAATCTAAAAAAAGTTTAAAGCAAAATAAAGATAAATATTGTAGTTCAGAAATCAAACATTTTGAATCAATCAATCATTCCTTTTCTTAACAAACTCTTAACAGGAAAATACTATTAAATAAATAAAAATTAGTTTTTAAAAATGTAGCGGTACCAGAGAACAAAAATATGAATATTAAATATTCACAATATTTTATATGCCAACTGATGATTAAAATATCTTATAAAGGGATTCTATGGAAAAGTGAATGTTATCTAAAAATGAAAAATTTGTTTTCTTATCAACAAATAAAAATGTAATATTATGAAATAAAAGACTTTTTTGCACTTTTTCTTGCAATTCTTTTCAATGTCTTTTCCTTAGAAATGCTCCCTGATGAAGATGCAGATGCATCAGCTATAGTTGCATTTTGTGAAACTTGACTTATGCTTGCATCTGAACTCATCAAAGTTGAGTTTTGTGATATATCACTGGTGCTGGTACTAGGCATACTTAAATTTTGAATTTCAATATCCAAAAGTAAGGATGGTACAGCATTAAATTTAAGCATCTTTCTCTTTTTATCTGATAAAAAGTCTTCATCTTTAAAATGCCTGGAGCACACTAATTTGTTTTTTTTCCATTGCCACCCTTCGGGATTTATTTGAAGTGCCTGAAGCCATAATTGTGATATCGGACCTTCCTTTGGAAACCTAAAAAAATATAAAACCTTGTGTTATTAAATTTTTCACAAGATGTTTTTAATAAATGTTTAATTACAAAACCAACAATGTTACATTTTTTGGTGGAAAGGATATTTTTTTTGTGACAAATGCAAACATACTAAAAATTGATTAAAAAAACAAATAAATGTATCTGTTTTTTGCTGTATATTAGCTAGGTAGATACTTACACATATATTTTATTTAAAATTTAGCAATTTTAAACTGTTTGGTTTGTATAATTATATTTATTTCCTCCAATTACTTAATTTACAGAGCCATTTACTTGTCAAATATCAGTCTGCCGTCAGATATAGAAAAAGAGCTACTTAAAAACCAACTGGGTTGTTAAAAGATAATTTATTGCAAATTCACGCATTAAAAAAAGGTAGCCTTTTTTTCTCTTGTATTATTATATTTTTAGAACTACTACTTCATTTTTTGCTTTAAATTTTTTTACTTATATTATGGAATGTTTAACCAATTGCAAATTGGGGATGGGCATCCTGAGGAACAATTTTTGTCTTGTTTTTGATTTAATTGAGCCCAAGTATTTTTTATGTATGATCACTGCAGTATCCAGAATCATAAAATTTAAATTGTCCAGCTTTTTTTTGTACCAAAACTATTAATGTAAAAGTAAAAAATGAAATATCCTTGCTCCTAGTTGCACTTTTTTGTCAAAAAAAATAAGTATGCTAACCACAAAGTATGGTTAAGTGAACCCACAATGTTTAGAGCACAAATAAAAAAAATCTTTTTGTATCAGGCAACTGAGAGGGATTTCACTTCTTTTTTATACACTTCGCATGTTTTTGCAAAATGTGAACCAATGAAAAAAATTAAGGATTTTTTTTTAAAGCAGAATAAAAACTAAGAGGAAAAACAGGAAAATAATTAAAATAATGTACAAAATTAATGTTCATTATTTGTAAATATATTGCAGATTGAAATTCCTCTTGGAGGCAACTTTACACTCATTTTCTTCACCAATTTTTACATGTATTCTGAAAAGAAAATAATTTTGGAGGTATTGCCATTGCCTACCTATTCCATGCATCACAATTTACCCTCATCTCTAAAAATAATGTTAATGTTCCTATAAAAATGAACAGCAACATTAAGTTCTTAACGGTGACAAAAGACCTTGTATTTAGGCACATCACATATTTATGAATTTGTTACTCTGCTTGGTACTCGATGTAATTAACACATTAAAACTTAAGCTAATGGAACCTTAAAGGTCCAGTCTTGGTTCCGTAAAGTACCTAAGCAGTAAGAAATAAAAATTATTAATTTCTTACTGGTAAGCCAAGCTGTGGACTATAAACAACAGCATGTATAGTATGTAGTATATTTTTCCTTGTGTCTTACTTCTTCTGCTTAATTTAACTCGTAATTTACGGAACAATGAATCCAGCTCTAAGGTCAATTCATACTCATATCTTAGATCAACAAGCAGTACAAAATATGCAGGTTGCTTACCAAATAAAAAATTTGCAAACATTGTCTTGCTTGATCTAAGTTGCGATCATGAACTGACCCTTACACTTACTTGTGAAAAGAAATGTTGACGTCCTCGGTCAGCCTCCTTATCGATTTGCAATTTTTCACTGCACAAGACATATTCTCAAAAATAAAGTTTAGCTTCGCCACAAATACACACAGACCACTTAAGGGTTCTAAAAAGTAGCTTTACACAAAACAAAAAATTATTAACAACACAAAAAACACTCCCGACGAACTCAAAAACAAAACGACAAATAATAAGATTAATAAGGCTATGAAGAATGTCAGGCACAGATATTTGACATTAGTGACATAGGTTAGCTGCAAAAACAGTGAGTCGACCAATTCCGATCTTTGCACGGCTTAAAATGGCTGCCGCCCTTGCGTTCCACCAAAAGTGGATGCGCAGTGGTCGTAGCACGTTCTCGTTCCCTTTATATTTCTATGGGTTAATCGTAACCGTGACAAAAAGGATTTTCGTTTCACAATTGGTCCTGGTTCTGGTTGAACCAGAACCGCAACCGGTCCTTTCGTTTTAAAACGATGACGTCACAGTTGCAACCCGGTTATGAAATTTTAGAACCTGCCTGGGAGGTTGGTTCGGCCCTTTGGTTGTAAACATAACCCCTAAAATTTTGCAAAATAATAGATAGTCTTTTTTTGAGTAAAATCAAAGATATCTTAATATTTTAAATGACGTCATTATTTTAGAACCGCTGTCAAAATTTATGTCAACCAGAACCAGGACCAATTCTTAAATCGAAAATCATTAAAAAGAAAACGGCATCGGGTACAAAAGTGGCTCGTAGTTCAAATACAACAAATCTACCTACTTTTTTGAAAGCCAGCTTCCTCACAGATGTTTACGCTAGGTTATGTTTTGAATATTTTCCAAACAAATTTTTTTTGTTAAATATGTTGAAAAAAAGCATTTTGACGAAGATATGCAGGTACTATTCGACAAAGTTAAAACTAAGAGACAGAGACAAGATGAGAGCGTGGAGCATTCACGCCTACGGTGACATTAACGAGTTGCAGTTTGGTGAAAACAGAATTCCAATTATAAACCACCCATTAGATGTCTTAATCGAGGTTAAAGCGGCGTCTGTAAACCCTATAGACTCCTTTATGTTGGGTGGTTACGGCAAGACTTCGTTTCAAGTTTTAAGGAATATTGAGCTTGAATTTCCATTAGTACTTGGTAGGGACTTCTCAGGTTGGTCTACATATTCCATTGATGTACTAGTTAGTACGTCGATGACATATTCTCAATATTTCTCGGCAGAAATGAATAGCTAAGCAAGCCCAATGAAAGTTGGCAAAAGAATACAAAGAAACAAAATTGACCCATGAGCTACAAGTAAAAATTAAAAAACATTTGCATTTAAAGTCCAATCATTTTATAACCCAGCCACATTTTTTCAACTACCATCATGTACCTATTTAATTGATGGCCACTGTGTATATAAATGCAAATTTGTGATTTTGTGCTTGTTTTTAAATTGCTTTACTTATTTTAGGAACCATTTTAGCCAAAGGACATGGAGTAGGGGATCATCTTAAAATCGGAGATGAAGTTTATGGTTTTGTTCCAATTCACAAACAAGGCTCCTTCGCTGAAATTGTCCAATCAACCTCATCCCATATTTTACCAAAACCAAAACTTTTATCACATGAAGAAAGTGCTTCTCTAGTCTATGCTACAATGACTGCATGGAGTGCTTTATTCTTAACCGGAAATTTGCTTTTAACTCCAAATAAAAATGGTTTGAGAGTATTAGTCTTAGGGGGTTCAGGAGGTGTTGGTTCTTCTGCAATCCAACTTCTAAAATCACAAGGGTGTATAGTTTTAACAACATGTTCAACTGATGCTGTTCCTTTAGTTTCTTCATTGGGACCTGATGCAGTTTTTGATCGTTGTGATCCAGAATATGAGAAAACCATTGGCTTAGAAGGAAAGTATCACGTTATTCTAGATGCAGCTAATTTAGGAATTGACAACATCCCAAGTAGTTGGGATTATGAGACTTACATAACTTTAAACTCCCCTCTTTTAGTAAATAATGACAAACATGGCCTTGTAAGGGGTTTAGCAAATAGTGCAGTAAATTTGTTTCAATCAAATTGTTCTAGACCTGGAAAAACGGTAAAATGGGGATTTTTTGTACCCTCAAATAATGGATTTCAGTTTATTAATGATTTAATTTTAAAGCAACAAATTAAACCTGTACTTCACAAAATTTTTGATTTGGAAAATTTGCCTGCTGCCATACAAGCTATTAGGGAAGGTCATTCAAGGGGGAAAATAGTCGTAAAGTTCTAATGGATTAAAGTAGGTATTTAGTTAAATAATTTAAATGAAAAAGAAATTGGTTTAGAGGCTTTCTAACCAAGATTTTGCTTCCATAGTGCAAAGATCAAAAATATATAAATCTTGTGACTGGTTGACATAGCAACAGCACATCCATTGGATATATAATGGATATCTGTGAATGTGCTGTATATATCCTATAGGAGAAGATTATATAGGGCGGACCACAAAAAACCGGACTTTTTTGTTATAACTGTCAATTTTTTATTTATTTAAAAAATTAGAAATGTCTGATGTCCAATTTCAAATAAAATTTGTGAAGAATTAATAGGACTTTTCCTTGCCGTCTTAATATGAATAATCTTCACTCTGGAGATTTCACTCAACTTAGTGATGTCCAAAATTTTTATGCATCTTGAAAAACCGTTGGGTTTTTTTTGAGACACTGTATATTTTTCTTGCGATTACAAAAAACTTTATCTATTAACTGTGAACTGATCTATCATTTGATAAATTCTATTAAGAAATAAAAAATATGGGTTTTTTGCATACCAACTTCTTGCATAAAATAAAAACTGCAAATTTAGGTTAACCGGAATGTTTTGTTTTAAATGTCAATTTTTTATTTATTGTTGGATTTTAATGCAAAAAAAAGTTTTTGAAAGGTAATGAAACAGACTTTGCAAATATATCAAAAATTAAAAATTGCGCATGTCTGGCATCTTAAAAAACCGTTGGGTTTTTTTTTGCAATTTAACAACTTAAAAAAAGTCTGTACTTAGTGATGTCCAAAATTTTTATGCATCTTGAAAAACCGTTGGGTTTTTTTTGATACACTATATTTTTCTTGCGACTACAAAAAACTTTATCTATTAACTGTGAACTGATCTATCATTTGATAAATTCTATTAAGAAATAAAAAAATATGGGTTTTTTGCATACCAACTTCTTGCATAAAATAAAAACTGCAAATTTAGGTTAACCGGAATGTTTTGTTTTAAATGTCAATTTTTTATTTATTGTTGGATTTTAACGCAAAAAAGTTTTTGAAAGGTAATGAAACAGACTTTGCAAATATATCAAAAATTAAAAATTGCGCATGTCTGGCATCTTAAAAAACCATTGGGTTTTTTTTGCAATTTAACAACTTAAAAAAAGTCTGTAAACAGATGTATCATGTGATAAATTCTATTAAGAAATAAAAAAAAACTACGTGTTTTTTCGTATACCAACTTCTTGCATGAAATAAAAACTTCTAATAAATTTAAGTTAACCGGATTTCATTATCTTTTCGCCAATTTTCTTGACAAGGACACTACAGATGGTAACGATTCTTTTCTAAATGTCAAAAAATGATATTTTGTGAAAATTATAATTTTATGCATTTTAAAAAACCCGTTGGCTTTTTTTTTTATTTTATGCATAGAAGGTGTTACACTAAAATCCCAATATTTTTCTTATTTCTTAATAGATTTTAACAAATGATACATGGATTAACAGATAATAGTTGGTACTTTTCTGTTATAGCTACAAAGTCTTTAAAAAAAAGCGAATGTCATTTTTTGACATTTAGAAAAAGATGCCTTATTTTTAGCATCTGTAGTGTCCTTGTCAAGTAAATTGGCGAAAAGATAACGAAATCCGGTCAACTTAAATTATTAGCAGTTTTAATTTTAGGCAAGAAGAATATTTAGTCATATAATTTATCAAATGATAAATCTGTTTACAGACAATAAATAGAAGTTTTTTGTAGTTGCAAAAAAATATACAGTGTCTCAAAAAAAATCCAATGGTTTTTTAAGATGCATAAAATTTTTGGATATCCGCCATTTTTAATTTTTGATAAATGTCATTTTTTGACATATTTGCAAAAAGTCTATTTCATTACCTTTCGAAAACTCTTATCTTTTAGAAGTTTTTTGTAGTCGCAAAAAAAAGTATATAGTGTCCAAAAAAACTTTTGAACATCTGCCATTTTTAATTTTTAATAAATGTCATATTTTGACATTTGTAAAGTCTATTTCATTACCTTTCCAAAACTTTTTTGTGTTAAAATCCGACAATAAATAAAAAATTGGCAGTTAAAACAAAACAGTCCGGTTTTTTGTGGTCCACCCTATATTTATCACACTTGGATGTCCATTGCAGCTCCATCAATGTATATCCATTTTATATGGGTCACATATAGAATGGATGTAAATTGATGGAGCACATATGCATTACTGGATGTCCATTGGAGGTACATTCATGGAAAGAATATCATTTACACATCCATCCAATCGATGTTGGATTAATGTATATACACCGACGGATATCCATTGGATATACATATAGATGACTTGCTATGTGGGGTGAGTGCCCCAATTTAGTAATTTGGCATAAAAATCTTACACCTAATCACTAAATTAATGGTTTAGTGGGTAACGGCAATGCTTTATTGCAGCAAATTCGTCAAGTAGTTTGTCCAGGTCAAACTCATTAACGATGTTTGAATGATTTTTGCATGCGAATGCTCTAGGGGGGGGGCAATTGCCCGCCCCTGTTTTGGCAACACTGGGCGATTAATCCCAAGATGCAAACCTTTTGTAATTCATATCAATACGACCAGGACTGTTTAAAGTTAAGTTTTTGGCCTACATTAAAAAATTTTCAGTGACTCCAAAGCGCAACAAACCTTCGCCAGCCTGAAGTAGGAGTCTAAATAAATATAATTGGACACATGTTGTTACAATTAAATTTATTTAGGTTTTTTTTAGGATCCTAAACTTGGGACAAATGCAAAAAAAATCCAATAGAACAAAAAACGAGGTCGTCAATTAATTTAAAATTTATATTAAACTAGATTAGCTTTTTCGACTGGCAAACGTTTTTTCCTGTGTTAAAAAATTTTTTTGGAAATAAAAATGAATTAAGAGTTGACGGGAACTACATACACAATGGATTTCGAAATATTATATAAAAAACCTTGGCTAACTCTTCCTTACCAATGTAAAATTTGTAAATAAAATAAATTAATACTCATACTTGTAGAATATATTAAACATAGTATTACAATAACTCAACTTTAAAAAAAAACTCTAAAGATACATTGGAATTTGCTAAAGTGTAATCAAAATAGAAAGTTTTATTTCAAGATTAATTAGTGTCAAATTGGTCAAAATAAAATAAAATATTTTGTTCCTTTTCGGTTTCAATATTACAGAACATTAAAAGGGTCATTAGTACGTTATTATATTCTATGCTAATTATTACACTTTTTAAAACCAACCCTGATAAGTTCATTTCAGACACAACTATCAAGGGTTATCTAAACAACAAGTTAAAAAGGCAATCCTACAGATGATGAGTGATACAACTTAATGACTACGGAATTGTTAATCCATCATTACAATTTTGAGCCGCATTTTGACTAATTCTTGAGATCCAATATCACTCAAAGTAATTTAAAGTCTTTATATTTTGGCTATGCAACACTTTAGAGGCAGGGGGAATGTATATACCTACAGTAAATAATAGTCACTCATTTTTGAGTCACTACTGACTTTAGTCAATACCACGTTTCCATGTAAGAAGCATTAAATGGTTATCAGAATTTTCTACCAAAATAACAACCAATCCTAACAGAAATCCATAATTAAAGTAGTGAAAAAAATTTGGCAAGACCTAAAAGAGAGACAGAATTTATCTTTGGTTCAAATCTTGTACCAAGATAAAGTGTTTGCTTAGTTCTGTTTCTTATAGGTCTGACAAACATGGAAAATAATTGTAAACCGATCGTACTTTTAGACATGTATAACAAACCTAATGTGTCGTTTGAAAAAAAAAAATAAATAGAACCTTTAAAAAGTTACCAAACACAAAAAAACTGAGCACGGCAAAATGAATTAAATAACGAATTTAACAAGAAGAGATTGACGTCGTTTAATTGATATTCAACCAAACTGGAATGAAAATCCGCCTGGGAAGCCCCCAAAGTTGAAGTCGGCGCCTTGCCCGTGACCGCCGCTCCCACTGAAGAAAGTTTGGAAAACTTGGGTGGGGTCGATATCTGAAAAATAAGGAGAAAAACTGTATATGTATCGTAAACTGGGGTTACCTTGCTCCTTTGCGAAAAAAGTGTATTTTAATTCCCCACAACGAAACTACGAGTGTATTCAACGTTGTCAATTTGACTATATGGTAGGGCTGCACCGAGTAGTTCGGTGCTCGGTCTTACTCGGCCAAGTAGAGTAATAGAAACAATCCATTTATGCATGTCAAAACAGAAATAAGAGAGACGAAGAGTTGTAAATAATAAAATAAACTAATAATTACTTAAACTTAATAACTCAAACACAGTAAAATAATTTAAAACCAAAAAAATTAAAATAAACTAGAAGGCGCACTCCATATATTAAAAGCAAATTTCCCAAACCAGTAAGCAATATTTTAAATGTGGCGGTTTAATAGAGATGTTTTGTTTACCGTGAAGATAGTTCGGGCGACTTTTCAGCACTTTTCACCTAACGCACACTTTTTATGCATTTTTAGAAGTCTTAAAACATATAGTAAATAACAATTGTATAAAACACAAAAACCCGTCTTATCGGTCGGACCTAAATTGGCAAAACGTGCCACAATAATTCAATAACTTTTATGCCATGGCCGTCCGATTGTCCTAACCCTGATTTCAATAATGATTTCCAGAAGGTAAAACAAAACATTATATTAAGTAAACTTTCTCATGCATTTTAAACGAAACTGCTTCGACACTAATCCTGCTTTATTAGGTTACTGTCTTGTAGTTATGCTACTTATTGCTGTATTACATAATTATAGGAAATAAACTAAGGCAGGCTTCCCACCAAATTCTGATTTCCAAATTCCCTGACTTTTCCAGGTCTTCCCTGACCATTTTTTAAAAAATTCCAGATTCAGACCAGATTTTCACCTTTAGACAAATAATGGAAAAATGCTGGGAATTTGACAGAGAACTTCACCAGATGTTTATTGATTTCAAATAGGCGTTTGACAGATTATGTAGAGCAAAGTTGTGGAATATGTGTGATATCCCTGATAAAAATGTGTACGGAAGATACAAGGTGCAAGATAAGGGTGGAACAGAGCTACTCTGATTTCGTTGGTATCAACAATGGGCTTAAGCAGGGTCATGACTCTCTTTCACCCCAACTCTTCAAGCATTAGAATATTACAAGATTGAGACACCAACGGCTATATTTCACCAGGAAGGACCCAACCTACTACTGTCCTTCGCATGTGTGGACATAATTGGCAACAGCAGGATTAATCTTAAAGACTCCTTGCACAACATCCATCCATCCATCCATAATTGATTGCTTGATAAGAAAAGATTACAAAAAAAGAGTAGAACCCTTTTTAGCCGTGGAAGCAGTTGCTGTGGCGGTTCCTTCACTTCCAGTAGTTGGTGTAGATGTAGACCCCTTGTCATTTTGGGCCAAGAGTGATAGTGTATCAGTTTTCTTGATTAACAAAGGCAATTTCCTTGAATTTTTTTCAGCCTCCCAATGAGCATTTTCGGAAACTTCTGGTGACAGATATTTATATAATTATTATAAAGAGGGTTCCATTGATACCCTAGGGTATTTAGAAGTTTCCTACAAGAATTGAGTTTGTATATTTGTTTTATTAAAGGCTCTAAATTGATGATACCCTAAAGTAACATAAAACTGGCGTTAACAATATTTCCACGGACATCTTTATAAAAATTGAAGTCATCGGTTTAAATGTTATATAAATTGGTGTTAACAATGTTTCCACCAACATATTTATAAAAATATAAGTCATCAGTGACAAAAGTTATATAAATCGGTGTTTGAAATCTTTCTGTCAACCCACCAATAAAACCGTAAGTAACTATCAATTAAAGATATATAATAGATTGGTTTTTAAAATGTTGCTATCAACCCACTTATAAAACTTAATTAACCAACAACAAATTTATATAAGATAAGATTGAAAATATTTCGAGAGACACTTATAAAAACTTGGGAACTCACACACAATAGTTATATAAATTGGTGTCTGTAATATTCTTATGAACTCATTCATAAACCTTTTTTGCCCATAAGGCTTTTTCTATAATTTTGTTATTAATTTCTTTGTATAGTGATTATAATACAACTGTGTTTAGAACAAAAAAAAACAATTTTAATTTATTTTGGCAAAACAAACAAGATTTTTTAAGGTTAATTTTGTGACATCAAAAGGCGCGTTTTTGCGACCTCAAAAGGAGCGTTTTTGCGACATCAAAAGGCGCGTTTTTGCGAGATACCATACCATTATTATCTTGTTGTAATTACATCAATCTGAGAGAGATAAGAGATCCAAATCTTTTTGAGATAGTTGCCGATGACAGATATCGGGATCGAATGCATTTTACACCCGATTCCCACCAGCGTTTCCCATGCGCAGTCACCCTGACTCAAAAAACTCATCACGTGGTCCGACATGAACTTGTATAGGCAAATCTCGCTTAGACCACGTGATACGTGTTTTGATTCGGGGGACCCACGAATGAGAAATGCATAGATGGGAACCGTGTTTTAGAAAAAGATAACAATATAGTAACCGTGTTAAGGTCGCAAAAACGCATCGTGAAACGTCGAGCGCATACGCTGATACTGCTGGTCGGCGGCAAATGTGAACACCCCGGAAAATACTCGCCTGTACACCCTTCGACCCAGCAATCTAACTATATTCTTGAGATAGTTACCTCTGATAGTTATGCGGGCTTGAAGTGTGTGGAGGCGGGTATTTTTCCTGGTATGTGTAGTATGCTGGATCTCTCGAGGAATGCATTTAGGAAAATAGAACAATGGTAACTATGTTAAGCTCGCAGAAACGGACCATCAGTGTTCAACACTGCGCCATCTGTAGCCCTTTGTTCCAAGTAGCATCATTTTTTAAAAGGGTTATAAAATAGTGTTGACAAGGTAAACAGTGGTATAGTTGTATTGTTTTTTTTTTTATAGAATTGTCGGAAATTTTCGCCATTTTGGATTACAAAAATAGGTTTTTGGTCTAAATAAAAACGTTATTTATGGGGTTTCAACATGTGTTTCAATCGAAATATTGCTTGTTAGTTTTAAGAACAACATACAAAATTCAATATTTGTCCCAGAAAGAAAAAAACGCGTATGAAAAAAAAACCGATATTTAAATTAATATTTTTTTTCTCGTTTTCTCAAGTATTTTTGGAGCCCATGAAATTTACGTGAGTGTATTCGAAAACTATACAGTACACACGGGACCGCAGCTGATTTTCAGAGTAGGATGACTTGAAAAACAGCTTTTATTTGACTATAGTATATAAATATTCATATTCCTGCTTCAGCTTATCTCACTTTCATTTTTATTTATTTTAGAAGATTGCTAAACACCATTTTATAAATTTTTTTATTCTAAAAAGAAAAAGAATAATACATAACAAGCAAAGGGAAGAAAGATGGAAAATCTATATTTCTAAATCCATAAAAACCTTTAATTTGTTATGTAGTGTTGTTAGAACAATTGTAAAACCTTTTTAAAATAATCTCTATACTTGAGGGCTCATAAGGAGGTTTTATAAAATCTATATGTTGTTTTTCTATCGATTACTATGTACCATAAATTTTTATAAGCTGGTGTTGAACAGTTGTTTTTCAAGTCTTTTTTACTCATTTAAGAGATATAAGAGTTATAAAATTATCACCAACACTAAATAATATAACTTTTGGTTATTTTATAAAGGTTTTATATTATTTGCTGTAACTTTTATATAGACAAAAATGCTCATTGGGCTCCATGTACTTTACATGACCACTGCTCTCAAAATGGCTCAAGATGACCTGATACCCCATATTACTCAATTCAATATTTTTTAAATAAAGCTTACAATATGCTTGATATTTATTCGTTTTCACAGCCTGTAGACTGGTTGACTTATGGAGGGACTTATCCAGTCTAAATTAGAAACTGTTTTTTTCGACATTTTCGATTCTTGCTCTTAAAAAAATTGAAAATTCTCGAAATCTCACATCGCAGTTGCACCCTACATCATTTAAAGGTTAGGAATAAATACATTGCATGACAAATATTGTCGGATTAGAAAAAAAGTGCTAGACTGCACTTGAAAGTTGTAACAGAAGATAGCGCGATGTGTGCTTTATTATTTCGAAACTAAAACCAAATATGTTCAATAAACACAATCTGCCATCCTTGCTAATGATGTCCTACACGTTTTAAAAAGCTTTCCTCTCTCTTTTTTCTTGCTCTTGGATTTTAGGTGGACTGAAACTGGTTGAACGTGAAACAGATGTTGAGCTTATATACGAGGTGAGCAGAGAAGAACTCACATAATATTTTTTACAAAGTTGGTTTTAAAAAAAGGTTGAGAAAGAGAAATTCCAGGTTTTGTGTGCCAACTCCCTGACTTTTGAGGATTTTTTGGTCATTCCCTGACTTTTCCAGGTAGCTCTCAAAATTCCGACTTTTCCATATTTTCCAGGTCAGTGGAAACCCTGTAAGGGATAATTATGGAAACGCGGCAACCGCGGTCTTCATTTCTGGAATTTGCGCCAAGATGTGTGATTTGTCTCAAGATTTTTATGCGCTGTTTTATTTAAATTTATTTTTTTAAAACTTATAATAAGAGGAAGATTATGACGTAATGCAAAGCATTTCTTTTTATCTCAAAGACGTTTCCTGCTTCTGAAAATAATCTTTCAATTCTACTACTTGACAGCCGAGTACTAAGTACTCGGCCATTCCATTTAGCCGAGTACTCAGTCAAGTTAAAAAACAGGGCTCGTTACAGCCCTACTAGAGTAGAGTAGAAGAGTAGAATAGTTCTTTATTTGCATAAATTTTTTAGGTATAATTTAGCAAATAACGTCATAAAGAAATAATTAATTTTAAACTAAAATCAAATTAAATTTTATAAGCTTAAGAATATAAATGTAAGTAAAAAACAAATTTAAATAGTTTAAAAGATCACAGGCAATAAAATTTTTGTAAAAAGACAGTAATAATTAACAGAATAGTAGGTTAGACTATTAATAAAATAAAATATAAAATAAAATTAAAATAAAATAAAGTAAAATCAAATAAAACAAAACAAATAAAATATATACGGAGGCACGATAGTCGCAGCATCACGTTCAGTCCAATGAACTGCTGGGTAAAGGTCATAATTTTAACGCCGAAAAATTTGGTGCCCAGTGAGTTTTTGTTTAATATCTGATAAGCATTGCTAAGTTGATATTGAATTACACTACGAATATTTTTACCTTAAACAAGTGACTAAAAAAAAGATATGGCTAACTTTGCCCCAACATCCCGAATACAAGTGCTTTGCCGATATTTTATATATTTATTATTTATTATGGGAGACTGCTTCACTTTTCAAATGAAAAAAAAATAGTAATACGTAATTTTTAAGCAGAATTCCTCTGAGCAGTAACCGGGAATTTCGTGGAGCCGGGAAAAAGCTGGAAATTTTTTGCCAAACCCGGAATTTTACCATATTATAAACCAAATTTGTTAAAAAACCAAATGCGCAAATTTAACATTTTTCTTTTTAACTGCCAAATTAAAACTATTCCTCCCTTTAAACAAATAATTTAAAAAATAACTGACTAATAAAAATACGAGAGATTCCAATTAAGTTGTAGTAAATTAGGATATTTTCTAAAATTTTCTTTCAGGCAGACCTAAAATATTCGTCGGGTGGGTGGTCTCGAAGGTGGGGTTAGGTAGAGGTCCTCTATACATTTGTTGTTTTACCAGAAGTGGGCAGAGGTCTCTTTCGAGTTTTTTAGTTAATAAACTAACAAAAACCCGGCGGGTCGGTCGGACCTAAAATGGCAAAACGAGCCACGACAAATCAATAACTTTTTTGCCCTGGTTGTCGGATTGTGAGCAGAAAATGTCCTAATCCTGATTGCAATAATTGTTTCAGAAACTTCCTCATGCATTTTAAACAACTTTTTCAGCACTATACCATACCTACTTTATTAGAATAATGTATTCTATTTATGCTACCTATTTCAATATTACGTAATTATAGAAAATAAAATAATGGATAATTATTTTTATTTTATTTTATTTATGAAAATTTCCGGAATGTGTGATTTGCCTTAGGATTTTTATGCGGTTTCTATTTTATTTTTATTTCTTTGGTTTAAACCCCGAAAACGTAAGGTAGTGGCGGATCCGTCCAGCAAACGAGAGATTTGGTTAAAAGTTGCAGCCAAAAAATTTTTTCATACTCTAAAGCTGGTTTTTACAGCAAATAAGAATTGAGTGGATGATCTTAAACTCAATTTGACAGCTTTTTAAAGACCTCAACCCTTTTAGTCAACCATGATATCGTGAGTGACGTCACCTGCTTTATTTCAGGTGCAAGATCCGGACATTTAGAAAAAAAATAGGTAATTTGACCCTCCTTGCAATTTTTTTATGTGCGCCACTGGTGAAAAACTTAACTTTTGCGCGTGGGTCTTTATCTTTCCCGAGTGTACTGATGTATCGAAAAAATAAGAAAGTTGTGAATTTTTCAAACTAGTGCGAAAATAAATAAGGTTTGCAGTTTTGCATAAATATTAATATTTTTAAAAAAATATTCCAAAATTCAAGTTTTTTTAGGCTCTGACTGAATTTGGTTCACCAAACTCATTCATTTGAACAATTCATAACTGTTATTTCTAACCCGATGTTAACAAGCGATACATCAGTACATTCGGAAAAGATAAAGGTCTACACGCATATTTAAAAATGTCCGCGTCCTTGGATTTTCATAAATTATCAATTTTGGCATCAAATTTCTAAATTTTGAAGTCTTGGCTTCTCAAAATACTTTTTTGAAATTGGACAAAAAAAATTTTAAGATTAGAATTTGTAGATCAAAATTTATTGGTCTTACCCGACATTCCATCGAAATCTTCCATGTCCTGTCCGCTGTCGTAGCGAGCCTTTTTCTTGGAATCTGACAGGATACCGTACGCTTCGCCGATTTCCTTAAATTTCTTTTCTTGTTCTTTCTTTTCAGCGTCCGTGGCGTTCGCGTGCCTGTCCGGGTGGTGAACTAGAGCCCTCTTTCTGGAAAACGATATGTATTCTATATCTATGGTCAAAGCCAAAAGGCATTTTTTCTCAAACGGCTTTAATGGGTCGTTTTTCAACACAAAGCGGTGAAGTGGACCGTTACCAGCATTGGTTTTTAAGCAGCTCAGCGAATAAAAGAAAGTTTACTTTCTCTGCCGTTGAAAAAACCCAGCTAACAATAAATAAGTGTTAATCTACAATAATATAATATTGTATCTAAGAAACTTATGGTATCAACAGGAGGACATTTTTATTTTAAACTTTACGGTAGGCGTGACATGTATTACATTGTGTAATATACTATTACGCCTATTCGAAAATCCTTTCCCGATTTTTTTGTTAATAATGGGGTGACTCCCAAAGTCGAAAAATAATGATTACAACTCGCGGCTAGGCTGTGCTTTTTTTATTATATAAATCCTTTATTTAGTCAAGACTAATTTTACAGTCATCAAAAAATTATTTTTGTAAATATAACATCTGTTTAGTAAAACAATATTTGATGTATTCATTTTACAATTTAAAAAAAAATTAAAAAAAAATAAAACAAATACACGATATTTTTAAACTAAAACACTGATAAAATTAATAAATAAAAAACAACAAAAAATTTAAAAAAAAAACCAAAACTCGGACTAAGATCCAGTTAAAATTACAAACAGTACTCATAAGACAGTCATACAATCTTACTAAACGTGTAACTTTTAAGAGCCCTTTTAAAAGAGGTTACAGCATCCATGGATTTAATATTTAATGGTAAATTATTATACTCACTTAAACCTTTAAAATATAATGAGTTTTGAGACCTAGCCTGCTCAACCCTTGGAATATAAAAGTTTTCCCTTTGCCGTGTGTTGTATTCATGAATTTCAGAAAAATAGGTAACTTTGTTTAACAGATATTGTGGATCTTGGCCAATTTTAATTTCGTGAATGAATGTCAGAGTATTAAATAATAAAATTTCGCGTACTGGCAACCAGTGAAGTTCTTTTAGCATATTTTTTATTGGTGTTAATCTTGATTTTTTAAGTATCACTCGCATGCCCCTGTTTTGCAATTTCTGCAACCTAGAAAGTTCATTTTGCTTTAAAAGGAATAAAATACAGTAATGAAAATGTGGAAGAATTAACACATTAAATATAATTTTTTTGTCCATGTAGACAGCAATGGAGAGCAACGAGATAAATAATGAACTTTAAAAGCTATTTTTTTAATTATTTCTGATGCATGACTTTTAAAATCCAGTTTACGGTCAATCCAAATACCTAAATATTTAATTTTTGTAACCATTTCAATAGTATTTTTGATAAATGTCTGTAAATAGATTCCTTTGCTATGATCATGTATTTTGTTTTGGATATATTGTACAATTTTTTACGTTTCGAAGCAAGCCATCAATATATATAATGAATAGCAAAGGGCCTAATACGCTCCCTTGAGGAACACCGAAATCGTTAGATATGTCATCCGATAATATGCCATTGACTTTTAATCTTTGTTTACGATCAGTTAACTAACTCACACACCATCTTAAAGCTACTCCCCTTATCCCTATGCTTTTTAGTTTAAGTATTAACCTTTTTCTGTTCACACTTTCAAAGGCCCTAAGTAAGTCAAGAAAAATGGCACCAGTTGCCAAGTTTTTATTAATATTTTGTCTCCAGTCTTCTAAAACACCCTGCACAGCTGTTTCGTAGCTAAATTTTGCTTGAAAGCCGGATTGAAAATCACTTAATAGTTTATTTCTATCTAGATATTCAACAAGTTGTAAGTAAACTATTTTCTCCAAAATGTTGTCAATTGTGCAAAGTAAGTTTATTGGACGCAATTCACTGGCAGACTTTGATTTAGCTACTTTAGGAATCGGAATTATAGTGGAAACTTTTAACATATCAGGAACTTGACCTATTTCTAACGAAGAATTAACTATATTTAGAAGTGGATTTTTTATGGTTTCAAAAGTGTTTTTTAATAAATTAATGTTAATATCATCAAGCTTGACTTATTAGCCATTCCAAAAATAATGTTTCTTAACCCTTTAAAATCCAGCATGCTAAAATCAGAAAAATGACTTGTGTTATCATGCTCAGCAAACGGAAATTCTACAAGATCAGACTTATTTATATCTTGTAATATATCCTTAACACTATTGACAAAAAAATTATTACATTATCTATTTGAACCTCATCGATTTTAACCAATGTTTTTTTGTTTGGTCATAAAGTTTGCAAAGTTTTCCACATTTCTGTATGGTTATTTTTGTTTTGACATATTTTTTTATTATAATATTTGCATTTTTCTTCTTTAATAACTTGAACTGCTGTGTTTCTTTTTTGCTTATATTTTTTTAAGCTTTCCTCGGTTTTATCATTTTTGTGCATTTTATAACTAATGTCACCTTCTCTTATTGCTAACTCAACCCTTTTGTTCCACCATTCTTTATATTTAGGAAAAATTTTAACTGTTTTTGTTGGGGCAAAGATCTAAAACGCCGAAAGTTAAACTTTATTACATTACAATTACATACCTATAAGCCTTTTTGATCTCATCATCGTTTGCATTTCTGTCAATTCCCAAAATCTTGTAATAGTCCTTCCTCTTGCTTTTCTTTAGTGCCAATTTAGCATCCTGTAATAACCTAAAAAATTAAACGTCAATTTTATCTATAATTACTAAAGGCATTTTTTCAAAACTAGAAAATTCTTACTTCAACAACAATAAGGTTTTAAAACTAATATTTGGGCAATTCCATGATAACTGTCGGGACAAATGTTTAGTAATTAACTTTTTGATGTCATTTTTCTCTCTTGAAGATATTCCAGAACGACCACATCTTAATGCATTATAGAGAGGTTTTGTCAAAATAATTTAAAAGTCAAGGCCAATTAATTTTTTATTTAGGATCCAAAATATTGCAAACAAATTGGTGATAACTGACAGTCTTAAACTAGTTGTTTCAAAATACACTTTTTGTTCCCTAGATATAATAAAATGGTATATTATTTTTCTTTGTTTGCCTTGTGATTTTGTGATAAATAATATTTTGTTTGCCTATATTTTGGCTAGTGGCTGTTATTTTATGATTTGAAAAAAAATTATTACATTCTAATGATTGTACTAAACGTATACAATCATTAGAATGTAATAATAATGATACCCCAGACACTTCTTTGGTGACGTTTATCTCGCGTGGAATTGCCCATTTGCAATCGAGAGAGGAAAGCAGCTAAAAGAAACGGTAGAACAAGTCGCCAAGTATACTAAGAGCTGGTGGAAAAAACTAACGTCATTTTGTACACGATTTATTTTGGACCCATTAGACGGAGGGGGGTGGTAAAAACAGAAAAATTGCAACTCTGGCACTCCAGACCGGGGAACGAGAAGGGGGGTAGTTCAGCAAAATCGGTAATTTTTATCAAGATTAACGTCATTTGTACATAAGAAACGAACGTCTATTGCCAGACTTCCTGTTGGAGCACAAGGCGCCGTCAGGGGTTCAAAATAAATCGTGTACAAAATGAGGTTAGTTTTTTCCGCCAGCTCTTAGACTCTTAGAGAGGGGCAATTTAGATTCCAATATTGCGACCACAAATGAATCAATCAATCAAATCTCCCTAACCTCTTATTCTCTCTGCTCTTATCCATCTTGCAAGCTTTCTCGTAATCTTTGACAGCTTCTTCGAACTCTTCTAGGTCCATGTAGCATTTGGCGCGCCGCAGGAGCGCCTTTAAGTAAGAGTCGTCCAGATTTAGCGCTGCGGTACAGTCGGCGATGGCTTCTCTAGGTCTGGTCAGTCTGGATTGTGCGGTTGCTCTAAAGCATAAAAAAAATCTGGGTAAATTTCTACTTTTTTTATTTTTCCACATGAAAAACTGGATCACCTATATTGGTGTACAAGGAACAGTTTTAAAACTTACAATTGTTATATTTTCTAAACTAATTAAGATAAATGTCTCATACTTACATGGTTTACAAAAAAGCATCTTTTTGGCGTTAAGTGAGCGGAGCTAGGGCGGCCATCTTACTTTTAAATAGGTCACCCTGTATATTTTGGCAAATTTGAATAGGGCTTTTATTACTGATTCAAAAAAGAATGCCCAACATGTTAACTTTTTCTCTAACGGTTTTTAAATGAAATGGCAAAATCAACAAGTTAAAAAAGGAGGAAAAAAATATATTCGTAATTCTTTGTTATTTAAAAAGCGTTAAGTAAAAGGTGACATGTTAGGTATTTTTGGAATCAGAAAGAGAAGCCCTATTTAAATTTTTTAAAAATATATACATATACGTCCTATTTAAAAAAAAGGTAGCGTTGCCGTTCTAGCTCCGCTCACTTAATGCCTGTCGCCAAATTGTGTAAAATAATCAATGTAAAGGTTTTTTTTAGTTAGTTTTACTCCCATACTCCCAAAATTCTTGTTTTTATCTTAAGATTATTGTTGGCGGTTGAAAACATGGGCATAGCAAGTGAATTTAGTCGACGGTCATGTTTTTAATTTTTTTTTTCAGCCAACCAGAAAATAGGCACTTTTTGGGAAAACTTTTATGTTATTTGTCATAAGAAGATAAATCAAAAGTAGTAGAGAAGGGGCGGGCGAAGCCTGGCAAGTAGGCCTCCCTAGGCCCTTTCTGCCTTACCCTGAGCCTGCCCCTAATCCGCCGCCTGCACCACTGGTCTGGCAGTCTGCTCTGGTTTTACTGTTCTTTTTGCAAAGTCCAGTATTTTATCCCATTTGAGCGTGTGGAGGTCCTCCTCATCCAGGGTCGGGGAACCGAATACCTGGTATCTCGTCCTCTGGTATGCCTCGAAGTTCGCTATAACATGTCGAGATTTCTCTTCTGCCCGCCCGCAGACCCGGCAGGTCGAGTCATTTTTCACCGCGATCCGGGTCATGTGCTTCCTTAGATGGTTGTGACCTGTTATGATTCCTGTCAGCAGACCAGCGTCCCTTCGTGATCTCCCCAGAAGCCATTTTTGTCTGGCTACATCCGGGCCCTTCACGAAGTCCCTGGTCTGTCTGCATCCTGTTCCTCCTCTCCAAGCGGTCGCCATGGCATCTTTGGCCCATTTATTGAGTCGACTTTGCAATTGCCTCTTGGTTGTTCCTAGGAGTTGTTCCGGCCCTACATACACACCCCCATATGTCCCGGTACCCACATAAGTGTCACTTGTTTGCCCTCTCCCAAGGATTCTAGTGCATCCGTACATTCCTCCACCAGGGTGTTGTTGATCTTGGGCGCCCTTAGTGCCTTTAGGGCCGATTGGCTGTCGGAGCATATATACACATGCTCCTCCATACCGTTTTCTTTATTTCCTCCATGGTTGCAGCCATTATTATGGCATACACCTCTGCCTAAAAGACTGTGGCTTGCTCTCCGGGAGGGTAGCTCTTTCGAACCTCCTGGTCGTCTACGTAAACCCCCGATCCTGTGGTTTGCTTCTCCGACAGTTAGATCAATCAAAAAGTGAATGACTTATGAAATTAGGTAGATTTTTGTAACATTTCGATTTTTTTCCTTAATCACACTCTACACACAGAGGTTCTGTTTTTTTAATTGAATATGCTGTATATATTATAAAATTTGGGCGGTTCTCGAGTAAAATCAAAAATAATTTGCCATAAGGGCAATGTGTTAGCCAAATCCCTGGGGATATAAAGTACCACTT
Organism: Oxystoma pomonae; assembly: GCA_963921995.1. Classification (NCBI taxonomy): domain Eukaryota; kingdom Metazoa; phylum Arthropoda; class Insecta; order Coleoptera; family Brentidae; genus Oxystoma; species Oxystoma pomonae. The sequence continues at coordinate 102,299,341 of OY998166.1, read as the reverse complement.
TAATCCCTAAAAATAGGGATTTAAAGTTCCTTTTAATTCCCTAAAGTGCATAAAAAATCAATACCTGTTAAAATAGAGTTTGGCATTGGTCTTCTTGTTCAGCGGATCAATATTCAAAGCCTCGGTGTACAAAGCGAGGGCTTCTTGAAATTTGCACAGTTTGTAAGCCGCGTTTCCCTCTTCCTTTTTTTTCTTTAGCTGTTTAGCGCGTTTGTATTGTTCCATTGCCTTTGCGTGGTCGGGCGCCAAACGTAGAACCTAGGAAGAATAATTAATAATGTAAGGGAGCGTTTAACGCTCGCGGCGAGGAAATTTGAAACCGTCTAATATTTTGACAATAGACAGATTACCAGTTGTTAGAGTTAAAAAGTGAATTTCAGGTTCAACTAACGTCCACACTGAACAAAAGAAATGTCTAAATACCTGCTGGAAGTGACTGAAAGCCTTGTCAATGTTGTCTTCATAATACAAGCACAGACCCCTCACAAAAATGGCGTCTGCGCTGCCTTTGTTCACGTGTAAAATGTCGTTGGCGATTTCTTGGGATTCTTGATACCTGAAATTAAACCGAACTTTTTTTTCCAATGAAAATCATTAACATACGTAATTATTTTAAAAACTTTTAAAAAATACTAATTTTTCCCTTAGCACTAAATATTTAAAAAACGAAATTTGTGATAATTGTGTTTAAAAATCAATTAGCTAAATTTAATAATGATCGTACAAAATTTAACACAAGTATAAACAATAGTCAAATTGAGGAGGAAAATAACACCAAATAAAAAACAATTAAACCTAAAGCAGCATTGTAGTTTTGTTAAAACGAAAGTTGGTAAGAAACCTATTTTCTGAATAAAAAAGTTTCTTATTTTTTAAATGATGCAGAACTAAAATACCTTCAAAAAGTTCAAAATAGGGTATTGCGCGCAATACTCTGCAAGAAACAAACTCCTGTAAAAGAAATGTATATCAGAGGCTAACCTATAATATGCTCCTTTTTATATTTAAGTTAAAAAAAAATGCTCCTTGGTTATTTAAGTAAGGAGCTCAAACTTACTCAAAATGTGCATTCATATAATACTCGTGCAGAGTGTCCAGTAAAAATTCATTATTAAATTCCCGGTTTTTTACCGGTTTTCCCGGTCATTTTTTCCAGCATTTTTTGAAGGGGCGGTGAAGAGCGATTTAGTATGTAGGCCAGATTGAGTGTGTACAAAAATACTTTTTCATGTTTAAAAGCAAGGGCGGATCCTCCAGGCAAAAATTTTGAGAAAATTAGGATAAAAATGTGTAACATTTATTGACAAAAAGTTGTGTAAAATGAAATTGTAAAAATCAATGATGTTATAGTGCCGCAGGCAAATTTTTTTGCGTTTAAGCAGAAAAATCTTTAAAAGGTTTGATTTCTTTGACATTTTTTATGAAACATTAAAAAAAAGTGGGTAGCTGCCAAGGAAGCCTGGGTTGGGGTACCGCTGGCAAAAATTTTGAGAAAATTGTAAAAATTCCATTTCTTAGATACCTCCCTTCTCCTAAAACCAATATGGTATGGAAATCATTAAATCCAGAAATAGTTTAAATAAAGATAGAGGACCCATCCGTTTAGTACACTTTATTCTTTGGTTGAGGGGAGATAGGATTAAAAATCGTGATCAATCACAAATTATTAGTCTTATCTCCGCCCACTAAAGGATTGTATATAAGATAGAGCGTAGATTAATTTAGTTCATTGTTTATCGTCTCCTGATGATGCTAACATTGTTAGCGAAACGCGCGTCGAGTGCAAAAAAGTGTAGTTTTGGTTTGTGGAAAACAATCATAATTTTGTTTTAGTGCAACCAAAGGTTCCAAATTCCCAACATAGGTGAGAGCTTTATTATTATCCTAGGACCGTAAATGAGCCATTATTATTCGTTGGTCATAGGTAAAATTAATAAATTTCTTTCTTCAAAGCTTAATAGTTTTAATTTGCTGATTAAAAAGGAAAGGTAAAATTTGGATACTGGTTGCTAATGTTTTATTATTCCATTTTAATACATTTCATGTCAACAACAAATTGATAATTTGGGTAAAATTCCCGGTTCAATATAAAATTCTCGTCTTTTTCCCGGTTTTCCTGGTTGCTCGACACCCTGTCGTACTAGTGTAAGAAGGTAGCTCAATAAAAAACAGTTGAAACCTTTTTTAGCAGTGGGTTAATTTGTTGTTGCTCTGCAAACTTGAATTATATGGTAAGATATTTAGTTTTAGTAATTATATGAATGTAATAATACTAAGAGGATTTGATAGCTAATAAAGTGTTTTGCTTGTATCCACCAACGCAAATTCCTCGATTAGGCTTTAATCGTGATTAGTCACTAATCGGTGTTTAGAATGTGGTGTTTTACATTGAAACTTTGTTTGCTAAGACCCCATTCCAAACTTCGATTAGTTTTAATCATGATTAAAGCTTATTCGAAGAATTTTCACGTTGTTGGATATGGACATTTATGGGTCGTTTTTGAAAAAAGGTAACATTTCAAGTGGTAATTTAAAAAAAAAAACAAATTAGTGTTCTTTGAATTTTGGTAATTATTAAATGTTGCTGTAGTAGTAGTAGTAGTTGGACTAAAACGTGCTATATGGCCGAGATAATAATTCACTAGTTCTTGAGTTATTTTTGAGTTTGTGAATTCATCTGCTAACACAGGTGATAGCCAGCTAACACCAGTTATACCTATTTTACCAAAATCAAGAATCTTTATAGCTGGGTTGTTCTTGAAAAATGGTAACGTTTGGTGTAATAGTTATTAAAAAAACAAAAATTGATTTACCACTTTTTAAATAAATATAATATGTTGCTATGTATATAATATGCCCTTACTTGATTTCTTCTTTTCTCTCTTTTGTCTATTTTCTTTTTCGTTTCTGGTGCTCTTGCCAAAGGCTTTCTAGTTTTTGCCATTTTTTTTCTAAAAATTATTGAGGTTTTTTTTAATTACAAGCGAACAATTTCACAGGTGTTATCAATAAAATATTCTGAAAGATCACACCAGTGACGTTCACACTAGTGACATATTTAGCAAAATATCTAAATAACAAAAAAATAAAAAAAGTTACTACTTTTGTACATTAATGTTAGTAAAATGCCTACTTTTCATACTTAAATCACATTTTTCAAAGTAAATATCTTACCATTTACTCCATATATATATAGAAACATGCGTGACATTTATCTCGGCCAAAATGTTAATACTGTTTTAAAACCACCATAATTTCACAAAAACTGTAACACATTTCAGGTTACACTCCTAAACTGTCTTTTGCGCCTTTCCATTTTCAGGTAAATGAGTTGGGTGTTGTATGCAGTGATGTCAGATTTAAATAAAAATCTGTGACTGCATGTGATCGTACGAGTGACACCAAAATCAATTACGATGGTTTTTTTTTTGCTTTTTGATGAAAACAAAAAACTTATTTAAAGGCATTTTTTTTAGGATTTAAATTTTTCAGATTTTACCTATCGAAATCATTATCTAAATAAATTTGATGGTCCTAAAGTGTTTTTTTGTAATATCTGAATCTATTAACTTTGAAAATTACAGATCACATCACGTGACATGTCACATGGTGTGAACAACTTTTCTTCTATGGAGACATATCTTGGAGAGTTCATTACTGCTGGATAATGTTAGCCTTTGAGTGCACTAACTATCCTCCTACTTTGTTTTCAAAAGGATAAGTGGTTTTAAATTTACAAAACAAATTACATGCAATGTTACCTTTTTTCAAGAACGACCCTTATATAATAATATAAATCCATGGCTTACCTTCCCAAGTAGGCAAGACATTCGGCTTTCAACAGTTTATACTTTTCGCAAGTGGGTGCCTCGTCGAGACACCGGTCCATACAGTAGACCACCTTGCGGAAGTCCTTGGCCTCCAAGGCCTTTTGGGCCTCGCCTTCATATTGACCGAGTTTTTCGATGGATTTCAGTTCGGCGGCGACGCAGGTCGGTTGCAGCTGATCGGCGATTCTAGCGGCGTTCACGGCCGTCACCAGATCGCCCAGGGCTATGCCACATTTGACGATGCGGATGTAACTAGATGGAAAAAATTGGCATTATGAAGGGTGCAGAAAATTTTTCCCAACCATCTTTTACCCAATAATAATGTTTAAAAATGGACTGTTTTCACGTTTTTTGTAAAGATTTTTCTGTTTTCCTAAGATTTTTTGATAAAGGTATAAAAAATAGTGTTTACAACTCGCAGGACAATTGGGTTTTTTTTACTTGCGTTTAATTACTCGCTCCGCGTGTTATTTAAACTAACGCTTGTAAAAAAAACACTAATATAGGAAACATACTCCCAGAAAAAACCCCAATAAAACATATTATCACTAACCCAAACCCAATCCGATTCAAGCTAGACCCACCCAACCCAAAATAATATTTTTAGATCTTCATGTATTTTTTCCACGAGCTTTTTTCAGAATTTTTTATCCGTTTTTATACCGTTTACTGAATATTAGAAATACACCACAAAAAAAAGCGCATTTTTTTTCTTACTCTTGTTTTTATTGACAAATTTTGATGTTTTTACACTTGGTTTTTTTGGAAAACAAACAACAAACAAAAGCCGTTTTTAAGAAAAGGGATGCATAAATAGTAGTTTTCAAAACTAGTGGCTAAAATAGTGCGTGTAAAAAAAAGCAGTTTAGCCGCGAGTTGTTGACACTATTTCTTTTAATACCTTTATCAAAAAATCTAAGAAAAACAGGAAAATACTTTTAAAAGTCTCGAACGAAAAGGACTTCTCGCAATACACCATCTTTACAATATAAATCAAGGCGGCTGGTAAATGAAATAACAATGGTTTCCATAGCGATGTGCCTTTTTACTTGGTGACGTTCATTGTTGCGACATTTTAACCTTCGACAGTTTGATCAACACCTTCTCAACTAAAAAGCCACTTAACTCTTTTTCGATTTAGTACCCTTTAGTCTACTATAGCGGTCATATTGACACCAGACTGACAGAAAATCCATGTTTTACCTGTCAATTTGGTTATATAAATAGCGGCGACAATAGGCTAAAGGTCACTGAAGAGGTAGGAGTTAACTGGCTTTTTAGTTTAGAACCGTGTTGGTTTGATATTTTGACGTTTTTACATGATTTTTTCGTAAATACTTGGTGAAAACTGACGGAAATGACTTAATTTTTCTATTTAATTTTGGGTAAAAAACGCACCGAAATCTTTTTTTGCACCCGTGATAAAAAAAAAGTTTTTTTGCATCGGTAACCAAAAAAGCCACGCTTTAGTTATCTGAAGACAGTTACTAAAATCATGTTTTTGATGAAAGTATAAAAAAAAGACAATTCTTATTTTTGCCAATTTTTACATCAGTTTAAGCAATATATTCAGTTTTTGTTTTAATTAGTGTAAAAACGGATTTACTATATCCTCCCAAAAATTGTGCACATTAAAAGGAAGATTGTACAAGTTTTTAAGATCCAGGGTGTGCCAAACAACAATAAACTTTAATAATATGCTTTGCCACCCCAAGTACCAAATGTCTAAACACAAAAATTAATCTGTTTTTTTAAATGTAGGACTCTGCCATTGTATCGCTATAGGTAGCATCCCAAAAAAGAGCCCTACCAGCTCTACAAGGAACCAAAGGCACACTGTGAACGGGCTTTCCATCTCTCCTACCAATACTGGATGGCTTCAATTGTGAGGAGATTTCAGCAAGGGGCAGAGCGCTCCTTACAATTTGGTTAATCTGAATGTGGCGAGAAAACCTGCCCCACACCAAAGTCAACTTCTTTGTTGGTTTTATAAGGGTCTCTTATTTTTAATTACAAACTGATCGAGAAACTCTGTACTTCATATGATTTGTCTTGGTTTTAACAAGTTGGTTTAACATATCACATACAAAACATACAAAATCTGATTACATTATAAAATCTCGTAAAAGTTTTCACCTATATTTGCCGCGGTTTTTTTGACAAATAATAATAATATGGCTAAAATTTGGGACACTTTCCTAAATGTTTTTTAAATTTATAAATAAATAAAATAAACTCGAGAATAAATTTAGAAATAACAGGTCTAAAATAAATTTAGGTATTTAGAACCTATGGAAATCTGTATAATAATAATCAAAAATAAAAAATATTTGACCTCTGACAATATCCTGTAATAATTAGCAATAGGTACCACTTAATCAACAAACAAAAGTTGCTGTGTTAAAACCTTAATACCTACCCCTTGACAAACTTAGGATCCAACTGCACACTTCTTCGGGCATCCTCCAGGGCTTCTCTGAACTTGTTCAGCATAATGTAACATGCCGCTCGGTTACCGTAATATGCCGCTGTTTCGGGGCACAAGTGAATAGCTTCGGTGTAAAAGGGCAATGCGGACCTGTACTGTTTGACCTTGAATAGTTGGTTGCCATTTTCTTTTTTGAGCTCTGCAATTCTAAAAATATAAATTACATGGCAGCAAATTACTAAATTATGATTGGATTTTAAGAACAAATACAAATAGTATTTTTATTTACTTATTTCCTGTTGTAAAAACATTGTTGCACCACATGGGTCATTCATTTAGGGCTGCCACCAGGGCGGCCGTTTTTTGGTTTAGTTCTACAGAATATCCCAAAAGTTGGAGTGCCACCTAATATCTCCAAAACCAAACGAAGCAGAGGCGGCGTTACTGAGACACCCCATATATTTTAGCCATTTTGAAAAGGGCTTTTCTTTCTGATCCCAAAAATACCTAATATGTTTTCGAGATATGAACTGCACTGCTAGCTACTTTAAAGATAGTGAACCCTGATAGAATCACCCAGAAAATCTATAATAAATTACTGGTGTTACCTGTACCCTCACCTTTACCGTACAAAAATTGCACAAGTTTATAGTATTATTTATTCATAAAAATTTTATTGCAAAACATTACAAAAACATTAATTTTAAATCTGATTAAAATTGTGTCATCATTTAATAAAATCATAAACAATATAGGCAAATGAACAACATATTATTGTTTTGGCCTAGTTAATTTAAACTTTGTCTCACCTAGGTAAGCTCGGATAAAATTTCGGAAAATTTGCCTCTGTTTTAATCACATTTAATGAAAAAACAGCTGACGAAAGATTTGGACATATATTGTCAGTATTAAAATGGAGGAATTGCATGTGGGTAATGAAAGTAAACTTGCTGGTGAGCTGACGTCCCTAAATTTAGCAGTACATAGTCAGCAGTGTAAAGATTTTATGATTGAAAGAATTAATGATTATTAGGTTAAAAAACTTTTGGTTAATAAAGCCTATTATAGTCTGCAAGAATTTTTCGACGACAAATTTTAGCAGGTTAAATATTTAAATAATAAAATAACAGTTTTTATGTTCAACACAGATTAGTAAAACTCAAAATATTGTTTTTTTATTGTGTTTTGTTGTTTTTTTTTCTATGATTTTAAAGTATGATTTTTATTTTAATTGTTTGGTTTGTGATCCTTATTGTAACTTGGCTGTGATAGTTATTTTAGCATGTTAAAGATGTTTTGTTTTTTTTTTTAACACTTTTTAATACTAAACTATCATGTCTCATAGCATAATTTTCAATAATTTTTTATTCTACAGGTTTCGTGTTATTTTATTATTAGTGTCCAAAATGCTCTTGTTTTGTTTTTGTAGATAATAACCTCTAAAATTTATTATTTTTTCATGGTTGCTCATAGAAACAAGGATATAATTTAGCTTATATCCTCGTTGCTCATAGGCTTATAATATATCTTTATTTAACTGGACCATTATTATGTTATTTTTTTTTTGAAGGTGTAGGTTTATGGGTTGAGGGCTCCTATTAATGAAACATCCTTTTTTACAGTAAAAATAGTGTGGATTTAGAAGAATTTTTTTTGTTAAATATTGTTATACAGCAAAAGTTTAAAAAGTAAAACGTAAAATTTTTATTTTTTTTTGTATTTTTTAGAATAAGCTTGAGAAGAAAAAAAAATAAACATACAACAATAACAACAATCAAATGTGAAAAGATGTGAGAAAAAAAGCAACAAAAAAAAGCAAAAAACAGACTTACATTCAAGTCAGCCATTCCATATGTGTGTATATCCATTAATTAATTCTGTCAAGATACACAGACGACAAGATAAAATTATAACTCGACGTTTTGTTTCGTAGATACCATCATTAGTATCAAAGTTATTTTTTTGATTTTCTTTGCCACCTTGGATTTAAATATGGCGCTAAAGCGAATGTTTTTTTTTTCAACTGGCTTATTTGTCTTATCAATACAGTTTTTTTTATATAAATTGGTAAAGCTATAGCAAAAGTTCATGTAATATATCTTGGTTGTCCATGTCTACTATATAGTAGTTAAATATAAATGGTCTCAAAAAAAAATTAAATGGGACTGGGCAGTACCAGAAAAAAAATGCCCTGAAGATGCCTTTTTTCAGGATCGAAACTTCAAAATAATAAAAAAAATGATATTTTATTATCAAATAAACTTAAAAAGAAAATAAAATATGAAGTAATACATTTTTGTCTCTATTTTACTTTTTGATCCTGATGATCGAATCTACGAAACGAAACGTCGGATTAAAATTTCGAAAATACAATTTTATTTTTCTAATAAGGTTGCCACAGACATGTTTTTACAGAACCCAATTATTTCTTAAATTAAGGGAGATATCATCAATTGGTAATTCCGACCATTTTTCAACTTTCACTTGTAGCTCAAAAACTACAAAAGACAGAATAAATCTGTTAATAGCATTTTTTTAAAGTTCAAAAAAGTAAGACAGTAATGCAAAAACCACATGTCTCTATCTTTAATAAAAACGGAGTTACCCATTGAATCTAATCAGAAAGAATTTGGAAATTCACACACTCAATAGGCTAGAGTGCCCCCATGAGACTAATTGTATACCTACTAAATTGCTAAATAAACCAACAAATTGGAGTTGCAAGGTTTTGTTTATATTTTTCCTAAAAATTACCACGTAACTCCCAAAAAGTACGAAACATTTTGCTATACATAATTTTGAGTTAAGCCAGCTTAAAGAACCTTCTGTTGTCTATATAATCCTATCTAATTCATTTTTTTTTAAATATCGATCACTTCAAAAATTGATTTTTTGTCCCTCCTGAAAACGTTTTCCAAAAGGAGTTACGAGGTTTTCTCACAAAGGTAACAATACTTTTTTCTGAACCCATATTTTACCAAATTTTTATGAAAGAGATAAGAAAGTCAAAATTAGCTACACACTATGAATACCTATGATATTTATTTTCCCATCTCTTCCACACAAATTTAAACTTCAATATATTTTTTACAGATTCAGAAAATGACAACAGTGTGTCCAATATATATTTTTGGGACAGCCTGTATAAAAGGGTATACATTTTTTTAAATTGCTTTTTTTACCTAAAATTATCAGATAATTTTTTTTTAAATCTATAGTTCTCTCAAAAGATCAATTACTCCAGACTTTTTGGACACACTGCATAAGAAATGTGTATGGAAGAATCACTTTCAAGATTGTGATTTAAAAAAGCAAAAATCAGTTTAATAGTACATTATAAACTAGAGACGAAAGCCGGACTTTTTATCATGAGGTGAAAAGATTGTCACCTGAGTGAATTAAATTGTCAAGGGAAGAAAAGATGCATGTTTTATCGACTATTTTGTGCGCTTTAGGATAGAAAAAAAGAAAAAATGCCACTTGACGGTACTCTATTTATAAAACAATAGCACTTAAGATAACACAGTGTGTCCTCTAACCACTCCAGTTTTTTCCAACTGCTCCATTTTTCCATTATTTCCATTTTTTATCTGCTTCATTTTCCCCATTTTTCCAGTTTCTTAATTTTTTTTATATTTTGCGCATTTTTTACCACATGACAGCTTTGTTTTCCCCACCCACTTTATGTTCCATTCCTCCATTTTTCCATTCACTCCATTTTTTCATCTGCTCCACCTTTTTTTGGCAAAATCAAACAAATTCACTTTAAATGCCTAAGGAATTTAAAATCACCTTAACTCCCTCCCTCCCTTAAAGAACCATTTTAATTCAGAAAAGGTGGGATTTAAAAGACCTTTTAAATCCCTAAAGTTCATAAAATAAATTTAATCAAAAAATATTTTTTACTAACAATGGGGTTTTCCCACATTTTTGGGAAGCAACGGAATTTGGTACCTTAGAGTGAGTTATCCAAAACGCATTTATTATTTCTTCTGAAAAACTCTTGGTTTTGTAGAAAAAATTTTTTAAAGTTGGAGTTCTACAAAAACGCTCAAAAAAATTTTTTAGCCAACTAACTTTACGAGAAAAGTAGCGAGTGGTGACCTTTTTCTCAGCCTCTTCCTAACTTCAGTTTAATGCTTAGCTGTCACTAAATGTCATTTCTGTTTAGTAAACAATCTGTTAAAAGTTGTATTTATTTTTTCTCGAGCTTTTTCTGCATCAAAATGAAAAAGTGCGTTTTCCGCGGATGTGAAAATAAATAAATGTCAGAATTCCCCTGGAAATTTAAGATATTTTTGCCCTTCCCTTTGTGACCAAGAAGAAAATTGTGGCTCTAGAGGCACTAAACCTGAAAAAATTATCCACGGCTGGGCGCAATAGTGTGTGAAGATCACAGCTGAAATTCAACTACAACCCCATTAGAGACATCGCCAGCCAAAGGAAAAATTTTTCTTTACAAAAAAATATTTCATGATCATGTAAAAAAATATAGGTTTACCTTTGATGGTTCTCGCGTAAAATAACCCTCATACAATCTGTTAAGACAAGTAAAATTTAGTTCACTTCTTGTTTAACCCATTATTCTTATAGCAATAAAGTTTTTAAATAAAAAAGTAAATAAAAAAGAGTTTTACCAACCACCACTGGTTTCAGACACAGTCCATCCACCAGTCGGCCCTTCAACTATAACGAATCGATAACAAAAACAATGAACTTTACAAAATACACCGGAGTACCACAAGAATACATACCGGGTGTGACTTGGAGAATAAACGCAAACATGTGTTTCACCCTTGTTGGGGATCATCGGTACGCCATAAGGTTTTATAGACAAATAATACGAACGATCAAACCAACAAGTCATGAACAAATGCTCGGCAAAACATTATAGATAACAGGATGAGAAATGATGGCTACTATGGATAGTGGGAATTTGTTTGAAACCAGTCAGTGGTAGAACTAGTGGAGGATGCCAAAAATCCAATAGTTTTGTGTTGGTAAAACTCTTTTTTTATTTATATTTAACTCCACTATAGACATTGGGAATTTATATCTCATTCTGTAATAAGACTTTTGTTGATTTGCTTAAAAACTGGAAAGAAAAGATTTATTTAAAATTGACCGAGCCAAACTTCCCACTTATGACATAGAAAAGTCTGATAAGGTCAGTCCTCCCCACCTTTATGGGAATCTAGGGACGTATAAAACTTCTGTAAAAATTTTTTTTAGCTCCAGTGATGGGAGTGAAAAAATATGGTAAATCACTTCAAGTTATTTTTTTTTCTAATATTTTTTCTTCAAGTTTAGTGGAATTTTTTTAAACTTATATTTAAATTTATTGCCTCAGGGTTAATTTTTTTGTAGTTTAAGAAGTTCATAGCAAGTAATTTAGAGAGATGCATTGATTAGCAAGAGTCAATGTTTCTTCCCAAATTTTTCTTAAACCAAAAACTTCTGGGTTAGTTTACCTGCCAAGGACTGGGTTGGGGTCGAATCTCGTCTTAATTTTAGATGTTGGGAAAATCAAGTTACTAATGCATTGCAGACGAAAATTTGTGAAAAATGATATTAAAAATGACATTATTTTCCCCCCTGCACAAAAACTTGTAAAATGTAACCGTATTTTAATGTATTGTACCAAAGGTCAAAATAGTGAAATTCTATGAGGATCTTATATGATAGGACATATGAGCCGTCAAATAACAGATGTCTGGCAAACACCCAAGAAGACTTTTTTCTCATAACTTTCAACCGAAAAAAATCTTGGGTGGAAAAACGAAATTCAAAATTGGATGCGTTTTTTTTAACTTCTTTTTTTTATTTCTCTTTTGTTTCAATTGCCTTAGGAGCATATTCCTATTGGAAATATTAACACGCCATCGCCAGGACGAACCCATATCAGATGACTTATAATAAAGTACAAGTGCGGAATGATGCCTATTTGTGAGTGATTCAAAATGATGTTTGGGGTGGGCGCCTAGTGGTTTTATACTGTCTGAAATTGTTTCAATCTTTTTTTAGAAGCATGTTCTGTAAATAAGATTCATTTTGGGACCTTCAATGGAAAAAATTGTCATTTTTAATATTACAATAGTTTTATATAATTTTTATTTTTAATAAGTGAAGTGAAATAAAATCATTGCCTGTTCTTTTGTTTTGTAAGAAATAAATATATACCTACTGTAAATTTACCATGTTTTATGTATCCTAAAACTCAAGCTTTTAAAGGCGGACAAAAAAATATCAAGACTAAAGTTAAATAGTTTTATTAAATAATATGGTCAAAAATACGTACTATTTAAACAAAAGGAGTGTTAGATACACAAGAAAATAGTAAATTATTAATAAAACAAAATAAATAAATGTACTATTTTAATTATACAATTTTTTATTATTCTAAATATACAAAACTTTAATTTTATATCTGAAGGAATCCAGAGAGGTGGAAAAAAATATCCACATTATTAGCAGAGCTACACATTCTTCATATAGGTCTATTAAGGTTGTAATTTGTATTATAATATTCTAAGTTAAAAATATTCCTATTTCTTGTACTCCGCTGTGGAACCCTTAAGCCAATTCTATGTATTAATTGACGAGAATCAAACATTGCATTTCAAATCTTGAAAATAAAAGCTAGATCAAGACATTACTCGACGGTTTTCAAGAGTTGTGACCTTTAGAAATTTTAAAACATCACAATAAACTATTTCCCCAGATAGAATTTTAAGTTTAAAAGCTACAAAACATAAGAATTTCTTCAATACCCTTTCCAGATTTTCTACATGACATTTATAGAATGGGGACCATATGGAACTACAATATTCTAATATTGATCTAACAAGAGAACAATAAACATTTTTAAAACAGATTATATTTTTAAATTCAGATAGGCTCCTTTTTAAGAAACCCAGTAGTTTAAAAGCTTTGTTACAGATAAAGTTATAGTGATTTTTAAAGCTTAAGCTTGGGTCAAATAATACCCTTAAGTCTTTAAATTTTGTGAAAAAGTGTTGAGATCATTCTGCACTCTTTCACAATCCCTAAAATCTTTAACAATTCTAAAAATCTTTTAATCGTCTGCATATAGAAGGATTAGACAGCAACAGAAACAGTCTGAAATATCATTAATAAAACAAATGAAAAGAATTGTAGACATAGGTCCCCTTGTGGTACTCCAGACTTCACTAATATCTCTTCAGAGAGACAATTTTTTATCCTAACAGCCTGTCTTCGGTTCTTATTATGCCAAGATTTGTACAGGGAATGAAAACAATGTATTAACATCAATCAGTGAAGATTTTTTTTCTTTCAAAATCTTTGTCAAAAGACCTTTTTAGCAATACCAAAAACCTATAATTTATTTGGCGGTACCTTACATTGAGGTTTTATCTCTTAACAGTTTTTTTAAGTTTTTGATAGTCCTGTCATAAGACTCCTCTGTAAAAAATTGTGCTCCACCAATTTGTATAAAATTTTAGTATATTGTCATAGTCAAAATACACAATACAGAAATCATAACGAAAATTTCATAAAAGTGTTTTATAACACTTATTTTAAGTCTTTAGTAGTTATGCTCATTGATTTTTTAGCAATCTGAGTACTTGGGTCATCAAACTATAAATATATTAATAGCAGGTTTTAAATTTTAATCACGATATCTGATTTACCCTGTACATTATAAATGGTTTACATGAAACAAAAAATGTTATTCAAATTGGCGAAAAACAATGTTTCACATAGAACACTTCAAGATTTGATAAAAAACGGTACTTCACTTTGGGGTTCATTTGTGATCTATCACTTTGAAGTTTCTACAGAGATAAAAAAATTCAGGCTGACAACATTTTTTGGAGTTTATCATATATTTTTGTGATTTTCACAAAAAAAAATCCATGTTTTATAAATAATTTCCGCGTTTTATTAAACAACTCAATGTTTTGCATTAGTTTAGGTAGTAACTATATTTTTGGTATTACTGTAAGTATGCGCGTTTTGAGATATCTACATTTTTTATGGCACTTTGAGATTAAATTTTTGTTTTATGACCAGATATTTAAGTAACGAATGAGACTTTAAAAAAATATAAACATTAAAAAACAAAAAAAAAACGCAGATATTAATTAAACAAACACGGATTTTTTAAAGTGCTTTAGCAGACACATATATCGCCCAAAGAACCTTTTCTTGAATATCTCTAGCTAGCAGCTACAGTAAGTAAGGATGTTTTTAGAAGTTCAACCCTCTTTCCAACCTCCCACAACCATTAAAAACTCATTGCTTGATGCCAAAGATATTTTGTAAATTTTTTATAAAAATCGGTTTAGCAGCTCTCCACTAATGTAACAAAAAGACACCACACCAAAACATGGGTATTGGCTTCTCAGGTACAAGCCTGATTTTGAAATTTTAATTTTTTGAATTTCCTTCAAGACATCATCTTTAACTTTTTCCCCCTCTCCACTGCCTCAGTGCCCAGGTGTTTAGAAGCGCCAAAAATAGCCTCAGTTAACGTTATTCTGCCAAATCGCAAGCTGTGCCATAATGGAGAATTGGCTTGAAGTCGAGTATCCGTTTCAGCTTCGACACACAAGGAATCGCTCATATTTGACCGCATGTAATTAATGAACCTGTCAACATTCCATTTGGTCCATTTTCTCTGCAGTTTTAAACTTGAACCAGAGCTGGTATACATCGATATAGGTGTACTTGTCTTCAGATCGCAAAATGGTATATATTACCCCTTTGTTATCTGCGCAGATTTACATCAATTGAGACACATAATTATGACTTTTTGGTCCGAGGGCTGGCACGTCTTCGTTTAAGTGACTGCAAATCCATTTTAGCATTTCCAAAATCATTGTAGAGGTGCAGGCTGGTTCTTCACTTCTTCTGTGAAGCCAAAAAAGGACAGCAATGGCATGCTTGCAGCCCCCTGTAAGTATCAAAAAAGAAAAGTTAAAAACAGTTAACAATTTTCTAATAACAGGTTAAAAGGAGACACATTCTGCTTGCGTCTTTTTTTATCTTGTGAAAACTAAATTTGCATTGTGTGTTCCTAGCTTAACAGAAACTGGTACAAAAAATACATCATAGTTAGAAAATACCAGAAAAATATTTTTTAAAACATGGCACCAGCAGGCATGTATAAATTTTATTTTTCTTCAATATCTCAAAAATTACTGATCTGCTAATTTTTGTTGAAAATATAATTATTTCTTTTAATGTGAAAACTGTATGTGTGTTGCTAGCTGATACGGTTTGTGGGTTATGATTTTCAACCCGGTTTCTTACCCTCTTTACAACCCTCACCCCCATCAAAAACTAATCAGCTCATTCTTTGGTTCCAAAGGATTTTTGTGCCAAATTTCATCAAAATCGGTTAACTTTAGTGGCTTTTCAGTCATCGTTGTCCAGACAGACAGGCAGGCACCAATTAAGAAATTTTGTATTTAGGTCTTTCATGTTTATTTGAGTTATTTTGGTATAAATAAAGTGTTTTTTTTTCGCACATATTTTTTTTTTGAAGTTAGGAATGCCCCCCACCAGAGAAATGTGAAATGACGCCGAAATTTGATAATTAAACAAGTCTCGGAGATGGTTTGGGGATACAACCTTTTAATGTCTAAAAAAATTATTCCAATGTTCATAGCTCCTCATTTTGTCCTAACAAACGTAACTTTTTGTGTTGGTATGCTCTAAAAACTCTATGCATAAAGGTCAACTTTTAAAAAATTTAAAGCAGTTTTACTTGGATTTTCCACCCCAGATATGTACAAAAAAAAGAGCAGCGCCTAATATTCTGTAAGTTTGGATACCTTAAAGATATAATTTTCCTACCAGGTGTAATTGCAAAATAGTGCCAGCTGCTATTCTGAAAGTTATAATTTTACCTCTTTTTCTCAAAAAATGTAAATAATAACAATTATTAAGTAATTTTAAGAAGACTTTAAAAAGAGATTAACCAAATATTTTTTTTTAAATGTAATGTAAAATGTGTATAGTTTCAAGTTTTTAAAACTACCTGCAGAAGCAGAACAATCTTTGCACTCAGAATGCAGCACTTTTTCCTCCTTCTCATTAACAGAAATTTCCACAGTATAAGGAGTATTTCTTACTCTGTGCTCCGGAGTTATTTTCGCCTTGACTGTGCAAACATCTCCTTCTCTCTTAACGTGTCACCATAGACCTCCTTCGTAACTCTAAAATAAACAATAACACTTAAGCCTTCAATCATCTCACTTTTAACACCAAATCAACCAGACCATGTACATTTTTAAGGTACAAACAAAGTAAAAATAATTTCATATACACGTAGAATTGCAACTCTCATATGACACGAGAATAACTGATAGATAGACAAAACTTCATATGTCCAGTTTACATACCATGAGTCCTCTAGGTATGGCAAAAGTTTAGAAATCATATTTTTTTTGTAATGCACTGAATGGCATGTGGTGACACTTCATTAGCTGTTAATTTTTCATGCTATGATATTTTTCATAACATGAATTAAATTTGGAAATTCTTTGAGATTAAAAATATAAGATAAAAAAAATACAATTTTTTTTTATATTTTTACAAATCTGTCTTAGTTATATACCTCAAAATAGTTTTCCCAGATTTTACAGCTGTGGTTAATTATTTCTGATAAAGCTTTTCTAACATTTTGTTTTAAATTTTATAGCAAAATTTTAGGTGTACCTACAAATGACTTTTTTATTATCTTCACATTTTGCAGCTTTTCACTGTTATAAAAAAATCCAGGATGTTTAAAATATAGTAACTGTAATAAATTACTTATTTACTGTCATTTATATTTTGCTTTTAATAAGTTGTTCAAAACCTTGGTCAAAACTAGTAAGAAATCCTGTTGAGTCCAATATTTCCTTGAATATCTGAAAAACTACAAATCTGATATAGTTTTTGTTGGAACTGTAATTATCCATCTAAATATTAAAACCGTGTGTTGCTAGCTGCTAAAAGTATATTTTATTTTCCTTGAATATTTCAAGAACTACAGATCTGACTTCAACGTAAATGTAATTGCTAGCTGCTACAATTCCACCCTCTTCACAACAAATTAATTGACTATTGTATAATGTTTTGTTTTAAAAGTCATTTTAATTAAATGTTTGGGATTTTCTTTGAAAGATACTTGAATGATTTAATAAGCTAGTCATCAGGTTTTATTAAACCCAAAATCCTAATTTTAAATATTTATTTTTAGTTTAGTTTTTTACTTTATTGACATTCTTTTGTATTTTTTTTAAACTAGCTTTTGCTAAGTATATAAATTAACCTTGAAATTAACATTGCATTTTTCTGAAAAAACTTTACTGTCATAAGCCTAATGTGTTAGTAAAGAAATTTGATGGTAATGTGGCACTAAATTATCATCATGTCAGAATTTAGCTCAATCTTGATAGTTTAGAGAGGCATAAAAAATTACTGACATTTGTTTGATGCATAAATTAATTAACGGTCTAACTGACTGTTAGACATCATCATACTTTTCACATTACTTTTCATACAACTGATTATGGACAAAAAAATAATTTATTGAAAGAACTTTATTGCTTAACTCAGTAACCAGTTATTAATGTTTTTAATGTATCTGTTAACTCCTTAAAAAGACTAACAAAAAGAATCTTACCAGACTAAATATTTTTTTTAGTTAAATTTTATACTGTTGTGTGTCTGTTTTCAAATATTTTGCATTGTTCATACTATAACTCCTACTATACTATATTTCATGTCTTTATTTATTAATTAGTATTCAGTGTTGACTATGTAAAATTTTTTTCTTTTGACAAGGTATTGATTTTAATGGGGTTTCTGTTCCCTATAAATATAAATAAATAAATTAAATTACTTGTGCTGAGGTCCTTTCTCAAAAAGTTACCTTGCTTTTTCTTACTTGGCATAAAAAAGTAACAAGGTTTGGATTTTTGTAATTGGGGAAAAAAAAGTTAAATTTAAAAAAATATGTACAGGGTGTCCAAAAATCATATTTCAAGTCACTTGACAAGGTTTTTATAATAAATGTTTAACAGTCTTACTCATATATTTTGACACAATTTGGATTTTTAATGTGCGCAGTTAAACCATACTCACTTCCAGTCTTAACATTCTTCATCTCAGCGCTAAAGAAATCCATATTATCCAAATAATATAAATTAATCATCTCATGATCCACTTTGGGTAAGTTGTTAGAATCACCCTTCACAAATCCCTTCTCCATATTCTGAGCCATATTCTCTAAAAAAAAATCAAGAAAAAATCTTAACAAAATTCAAAAAGTTAAAAAACTACTTACCTACAGCTCTCTTTAAAAATCTTTTTATCAATACTTTTTTTAATATAAATATTGAAACCTTTAAAATAAGTGCAAAAAAATTAAAAGAACAGAATATTATCGCTTTAGAATAGATAGCTATATTTGAAGTCTGAAAATACCATCATGGCTGTACCCAAGGGGTGAACCAATCCAGCAAGTGCACAAAATATTTGGCAGGAACTATATTTTAGCACTTGCAGGCTTCCTATATTATTAGTTTCATTTTATCCTAAACCCAGGAGGAACTGGAATATGGACACTTTTTACAGGAGACGTACAAAATATGGGATCATTTCACCCGTTGGCTGTACCAATATACAGATTTTAAACAATAGCAGAACGAAGTTTTTATAATGTTACTAGTATGAATCTACACTTTTGCAAGCAAATAAGAAAAGCTATCAAAAGATATAGATTTTAGGAGAAAATTCTGTCTTCTAATAGACATGTAGCAAGCATGAAAATTCTTGGATCTGGGGTTGAGTTTTTATGGTGGTTTTTGACGATGCATCAGAAAGCGGCTTTATATAAAGAGAGTGTCTAAAGAGCCGACAATTTATTATGTGTTTTTCATATTTTCGTTTTTTTTCAAACTAAATTAACCCAACCTAACCTAAACAGACTCAATCCAACTTATTAAAAGCCAAAACACCCCAAAAAAACACACTTTAAACTAAATTAACCCAACCTAAACAGACTCAAACCAACTAAATTCACCCAACCTAACCTAAACAAACCAACTTATTCAAAGCCAAAACAGCCCAAAAAAACACACTACAACCCCTACATCTTTTTTTGGCATCAAAAAATGATTGGGTTGTTTTGGCTTTTAATAAGTTGGTTTGAGTCTGTTTAGGTTAGGTTGGGTTAATTTAGTTTAAAAAAATATGAAACACATAATAAATAATTATTGTCGGCTCTTTACCCTCACGTCTATTCAGCCGAATTGTCGGCTCTTTATAGACACTCCTTTATATAAAATTACTTAAAAAAACTTACCAAATATCAAAATTTGTATGCGCACACTCTGTTAAAAATCGCAATCAAAAGTTCTTATTCTTCTTGTCTCCGAATTAAGCTTATAAACCCAGCTTAAATTTTCTTAGCAGCTAGGGCTATGGTGGACAGGAACCGTACTGTTTGTAATAACATTCACTACATATATAGTTGTATATTACTTGTAGGCTTTCTAAACGACAATATAAACTTCCGCACTACTAAATGTTTATAATTTTATAAATTAACTTCAAAAGAATCACAACCAAAAAAGCAAAACACAAAAAAACGAATTGACAGTATGACTTAAAGTTAGCCGCAGGCCGCAGTTCGCAACCCAGTGGTCCAAATAAAAACTGCACTTGACAAATTACAATGGACCAGCCAAAAATGACGTCACCTGTATTGATTATGACGTCACCTATATTCGTTTTGAAAAATCGTAAGGCCACTGAATCGACGATTAAAAACATTATTTTTCACATAGAAAACCAAAATTTTTTGGGGAAAAAAGTTTTTAGATGGATTTCTTGGACCTTTATGTTTCTGTATATTCCAAAAAAAAGGTAACTTTTTTTTTATGGGAAAGCCCCATTAAAAAGCAATGAAAAGAAAAAAATTTTTATTTTTCTGATACCATAATAAAGTGATGGGCGCTAATTACCTTCATAATTTTTAACATAAATCTTTAACTGTTCAGATGATTTGTGGACTGGGAACACCACAGACTTGAATTTCTTTGATGTTTCTCTAGCCTCTCTTAAGAACAAACTGAAAAAGGTGATTTTTTAAAAATTGATTTTCTTGATTTTTAATAATTCTTATCTATTTTTGATGTAACATTTGTGGCTGTTAAAGTATATATAAGAATGTTTTCTTTTTTCACTGATCCTAAGTGATTTAAAATGATACTAATTTTAATTAAACTTTGAAAATATTTAAAAGCCCCTGCCAATTTTGAACAAAATCAGACTTATTTAAATGTGCTCCCCCCAAAGATAAAGGAGGTGTTCACTGTCATAAATTTAAGAATCTGGACAAAAATTTGTGTTCCTTTAAAAGCCCATTACCAATTTGTTATATTGTTTTTTAAAATATTAAATTTTTGCCACAAGTATAAACAAAGTTGTTCCACTCATGAGAGGTAGTGAGGTTGGAGAAGTTTTTAAAAAAATTAAGAAACTATTTATTTTTTTTAACTACAATGAAAGTCAGATATAATGATGGGAAAGGAATGAATGAACAATGGTCATTATAACCAGTTGTTTTTATTAAAAGACCTACATACATACCATTTTTACTTTTACTCAATAAATTTTGCAATTTTATGAAACCCTTTTATTTCTTACCCTGAAAATATATTAAAAAAACTAAATCTAAACTGACAGTAAGAAACGTTAAGTCTCTATTCTACAGGAATTACATATCTACATATTCCTCAATGAACAAAATTTTCGTTTTTGTAAACTCATTTCAACCGTACGTAGCACTTTACTACTACACACATGAAACCATGCAGACTTTGCCTCCCACCCCAAACTATGCCTCAATTTCAGTCAACCAGCTTCCCATGTATACACATTCCTCTGCTAGTTACTTACTTTATGATGCTATTAAGCAAGTCTCTTTATGTTGAGAACTATTTTTGAAGGTTTTGATTATTGTGTGAAACAAGCCTCAGGAGGTATTGGAGATAATAGGTTAACAAAATAGAAAAAGACACACATTCTTCAAGTTTAATTATTACATTATTCGGTAAAGTGGTAAACCCTTCTAGACAAAGTAATGAAGATACCTCGAAAGGTACACTCTTGAGATTAACGACCTCAGTCATTTATGGCACTACAAGGACCCATTAATTGAAAAACAAAATAAAGCATTGTCTGAACATCACTCTGGAACAGTGGGATGCCCCCATCTGCCTTTATGAAACAGCAATTTTTTTACCAAAAGATAAATTTAGTTAGTTTTTTCTATAAAGTACTAGCTTAAAATTGAACTTAATTTTAGGAGTATTTCCAACCTATTTCTAAACTAATGACCTAGACCAAAAAAAAATGCAAAACAATGACCTGCTTCTCGAATGTTCGACGGCCTCTCTTTCCGTTATAACCTCGGGATTTTTAAAACTAAAAGTAGATCTGACTGGGGAAAACTTCCATCTATAAAACTATCCTAAAATTAACTTACTCTTCGGTGCTTTTGGGGAGAATTTCCTCGTTATCGTCACTGTCCATAATCACGTCTTCTACAACCTCCACCATCTTGAAAAAGTGAGTTCAATTTGACGTTTCACACGCGCATGCGCAAAATATTTACCCACAATTCCGTGCTAGTTTAAAAATACCACTACAAAAGTGCTTGACCTTTTAAAAGGGTTCAAAAATGTGTGAATGATAAAAACCACTTAAAAATTTTGTTTATTTAAAAAAAATAAACGATCTGCCTTTTGTATGACAATGTCAAATTTGTTTCGCACATTCAAAAACCCGTCAAAAAAACATGAATCACAAAGAGCTCCTTTTGAATCAAATATCTAATGATCTCTCATACAAGTTAGAAGACTACTTTTTAGACTCTTCTACTTGCCTTAGTGCCGAAAGAAGTCATAGAATTCTTGCTTTTAATGAATTGAATTTTAGAATAAAGGAACCAAGACTCACAAACTGGGATTTTTTGGACCAGAAAAATGTTGAAAAGTTGTTGGAGTTAGAAAATGTTAAGGATATTAAAGAGTTTATTGGTTAGTTTCCACTCGTTCACATAATAACCAGATTTAACAAATTTTTATGATTTTAGAAGCTTCATTAAAAAGATGTCCAAAAGGCAAACCAAAAGCTATTTTCATACAATTAATGATCAGTGCACAAAAATTTTGCAAACATGAAAATTTTAACTTGGAGCAGGCTGGATCAATGCTCTCATTCTTCTATTTAACTCACATGTATTTTACAAGCAATTATGATTTATCTGCAGAGAAAGTTTATTCTTATTTTAAAGAACTTATGATGTGTCATAGTATTCCAGTAAGTATAAAATGTCAATATATACTTATATATTTTTTGAACAAATTGCATTGTAGTTTCCACCATCAAGTAAGAAACTCTTTACCTTAAAAGAAGCAAAGAACATTATGGAATTTTTTGGAAGATTCTACCTCAGAAATTTACCTTTAATCAGATACCTTTGTTTACCAAACTTTGCACTACTTTTGAACTATGAACTGCCTCAAGAACCAGTTTTGCCATCAAAAAAAGGTAAAGAAGGTAAAAAAGCAAAGCACCCAAAGGCTGATAAGAAAAAGAAAAAAAAATAAATAAAACTAATATTTATATTTTTTACAAGTATATCTAATAAAAAAAACAATTAAAGTAGGCTTAAACTATTTTTTCTTTGGCTCTATTTCAAGCTGTTTAATCCTTTCCTCCAAATTAATAACAAAACTGGTTTGGTGGGTATTTAAGTGACTGACAAGTTGTGAGCCTGCAGCATTCAAAGTTTGAACCAAATGGGAATGTGCTGCTTGTAGGTTGGGTACTGTGCTAAAGTAAATAAGCTCATCTTTGCTTAGGAATTGGTTTTCATAAATACCAGCTAGTAAGACAAGTTGTGGAAATTTTTTCAAAATTTTAAACATTTTTTTAATTTCTGGTTCAGGGCTAAATATGATCATGTTGTGTGAGACATAGAAGTCTAGTACACTTTCATAACGGGTGCCTTGGACAGCCATTTCCAGAGTGTTTTTTCCATACTGTTTGAAATGCATTTTCTCTTTACAAAAGGCAACATGTGCCTTGTATCGTTGATCAGCAGTCATAGGATTGGTGTGACAAAAGCCTATTAACTTAGAGGTGGTAAACCAACGTCTTAGTTCTTGAGCAATGATCTGTTGAAAAGGGTTAACTTCATCATCTTCTTTCTTATGAGGGGTCAAGTTTTTGCAAAGTTCCATTGGTGTCTTGTTCTTATTGGGGTTTATGTACCATGGTTTCGTTAAGGCGAGGTATTTGGCTTTTTCAAAATGGGGTGGCTTCGGGTGTTGGATGTTTATTTTGCCTCTGAAGCGTTTTATTTGGATCAAAGGTGTTATTGTCTCACAAATACCTAAAAATTGTTTATTTATTAATAATTTAAAAGTAGGAATGTGACAGATTACCTTTTCTTGCTACTAAAGCCATTATTATTTTCAAAATTTATTAGGAATATGAAAAAAAAATTAAGAAAATGTTTTTGAGAATTTTTGCATTAATTTTGAGGTTAAACAAGATTTTCGATTTTTGATTTATATTTGGTCCTGTGCCGTTTTGTTTTTGTCGCGGTTACGGTTAACCTTGGTCCTAAAATTTCCCAGAAGTATAAGCAAACGAAGGAGACCTCGATTGTGTAATATCTTTGAATATTGTTTAAATTTACAGATAATTGTTTACGTTTACATGTCTATATAATCAAAAGTTTTTAATTTTTATGAATTTACGAATTATACTTAAATTTTCATATCAAAAATGCTATGACGTCATGTATTAGCTGACATGAACAGAAAAAATCGATGTAGACTCTATGATGTAGACAGCGCATCCTGTCACGTTCGATGCCTTGAGAATCAGAACCAGCCTAATTTAAGGATTTTCGATTTAAGAATTGGTCCTGGTTCTGGTTGACATTATTTTGACATAAATTTTGACAGCGGTTTTAAAATAATGACGTCATTTATAATATTATTAAGATATCTTTGATTTTACTCAAAAAAAGACCATCTATAATTTTGCAAAATTTTAGGGGTTATGTTTACAACCAAAGGGCCGAACCAACCTCCCAGGCTGGTTCTAAAATTTCATAACCGGGTTGCAACCGTGACGTCATTGTTTTAAAACGAAAGGATTGGTTGCGGTTCTGGTTCAACCAGAACCAGGACCAATTGTAAAACGAAAATCCTTAAAAAGAAAACAGCTCTCGTTTTGGTTGAACCAGAACCGGAACCGGTCCTTTCGATTTGAAACAATAGGGATTTTCGATTTAGAATTTGGTCCTGGTTCTGGTTGACTTGTAAAGATCTTTGATTTTACATAAAAGAAAGAATACCTATAATTTTGCAATATTTTAAAGGTTATGTTTACAACCAAAGCACCAAACCAACCTTCTTGAATTTCAATACAAGGAAAGATCACTCAAGAGAAGGGCTCAATCCCGGGGAATTGATTGGAAAAAAAACAAGATTTTTCTTGGAACCTCTTCTTAATTTTAGATCTAAAAAGATAGAATTTACGCGCATGCGTGTCTGGACTCGGGGATCTCGAATTACCAATTTTTGGTAGAATGGAATGAGCGATCACCGCTCAGGAATACGAACTGCGTTCGACGTGGGATCATTCGACACAAATCTATGTCGTTCATGCTCACCCAGTTGTTCTGTGCTTTGGACAGGGAAAATAGAACATGTAGGAATGTACACTTCTTCTTCTTGTTTCGTTCTGATTGGCCTGCATAGCTTGGTTATCCGGCCATCTTCTAGATCTGTGACATTATTCTATTATAGCTTATTGGGGGCGCAGTAAAGCGGTCTGGAGAGTTCCATCCCCAAATGGCTTTCGTTTTCCTTGTTTTGTATTCTGTTGTTTGTTGTTTTTTTTCCCCTTTCTTGCTCTTCTTTTTTTTCTTTTTTTGGCCTAAAGCCTTTTGTTTGTGGCGTTGAGGAAGTTTTGTACTGTTTTGATTTTTGTTTTTGTGATATTTTTATAGAACAGCTGTTCTATGTTTTGCACCTGTGTGCCGTCAGCAGTTTCCAGTTCCGCCCGTAGACTGACTATGTTCATAGAGTTCAAAATGCAGTCAAAGAAGATGTGTTGCAGATTACCAGTATCCCCACACGAGCACTGCGGCCCATTCGCCAAATTTAGTGGGCAGAGGCAGCACAGTGGCCAGTTCTTGCTTTTGTAAAGGAAACAATTTCCTGGTGCGAACCAAGGACTTTTTGTGGGAGTCTGAATAAGTCTTCTGTAGGTTGAGACCTGATATATTCTTTCATTCCAGCCAAATTTCACTTTTAAGGAGTTTTATGCTTTCTGTCGCTTCATGTTTGTGGATATTAGGATCCAAGGATCTTTCCAAGTTGGCAAGTCTGTCGGCTTTGTCATTGCCTCTAATATAGGTGTGGCTGGGAATCCACATAAACTTGAGTTGGTTCTTGAGTTGACAAAATATGTGCTTGACATCAAGAGAGATAGAATCACTCTTTGCGCTGAAATCTGGTTTGGAAAAGCGCTGTAATGCACTCAACGAATGCGAAAAAATCAGGGCTTGATCAATGTTATTTTCCTTAATTACGTTTAACGCCATGTGTATGTCCAAAACTTCAGCTGTGCATATGCATATTGTGAAGATCGACCCTTAAGGGTTATTTCTACAGTTCGAGCTGATAACTTTTAACTCCTTAAGAGACGTCACAATTTTTTTACAATGTTGGGTGTGCATAGTAATCTTGAATTTTGGGATTTATAAATAGACAACTCGATTTATTTTTTGATAAAAACATAATAAATATTTTATTTAAAATGTAAGTTCCATCCATACATAATTCTACAAAATCTTTCGTTAATTTTAATTCCTTTACTCATGCATGTGTCTGTATCGGTTAAATAATAGCCATAATACAAACGTCTACATTCGTCTCCAGAAATAAGCTGATATTTTAACTTCCTAATCAATAAACGACATGCATTTTTCTAACATTATTAATATTTAATTCTTACGTTCTGGGTCTGTCGTCTTTTATCGTGGCAAAGTCATTTTGAGAACTTTTTAAATTAAACTGGACACTTTTACTGCTGCTGCATTTTTCACTATGTAAGTCACTGCTTTTTAGAACTGATTTATAATTAAAACTGATGCTTAGAAATTCATTAAAGACTGATCTTTCGAACTGATCTTTTCAGTATCTCTCTAGGATAATACGTAAAAACAAAATACCTTGTCATTGTTCAACTGTATATCAAAGTTCCTAAGAGTTTCAGTTTTTTAAACACTTACGTGCTAGACAGTTTGGGATTTCACTAGTTCGAGAGCCACCAACATTTTTCGCTACTAACTAACTTATTCACTAAAAGTACAATTTTTATCCTTAAAACGAGACACTTAAATTTTGAGTCATTTTGGCACTATTAACACGACTTAGTTCTTGTAACAATTACTTTTGAAACACTAGGCTGAACCTTTTAACTAATTTGCTGGTTGTTTTTAGACTGCCCCTTTCTGGTTCCAATTTGCTGTTTTATATCAAAGGAATGTTGGTGTATCAGACGTTTTAATAAGAAAAGGCAGGAATCTCGTCACCTACTTTGAGCTGGTGACCTGCTTTGGTTTTAATTCAGCGCAATATAATTTTTGCCCTAATTTGAAGATATTGGAATGCGAGATGACGAAGATTGTTCCTAACGTGGAGACTCATTTGTACAGAATAATTTTTGTGAGCATTTATTTAGTTCCAAATCGCGAGATGAACAGGTCGTCAGTTCGGTGCATCAATAGTGGTGGCTTAAAGCATGCCGGTGATTAGACTTATCTTGGTTTATTAGTGCTGGTTATTAAGTGAAGTTTAGTAGCCAGGGTTGTAAGTACTTAGTTACTTTTATCATTTTATTTTATTGTAGTTTTAAAATCTCGCGCTCTGGTTTTTGTTTTTTAAAATTTATTTAAATAAATTTAGCCCATGAACTATTTTTCGTAATAAAGTATAGGTTTAAATTTTATCGTGATTTTTTTTTTATTGGAGGCTTTCTCGATTTTTAACAATTTGCAATGAACTGGAATCATTTTATGAAAATAAAATGGTACATATCTTGTAATTTTTAATGGGAAACGCGTGTTCTTTACAATATGTTGTTTGCTAATCTCCTTGACCTATTCCATTCCTGCCTTTCTGTAAACACGCCTGCTCCTGCTCTGCCGGTTTCGTCCAACGAGCCATCAGTAGAGACCTTTTGCACATATAAATTTGATGCCTTTTTACTTTATCGCTTATTTCGGGCATGCGCAGTTACGACGTAATAACGGAATCCCTTACTAACCGATAAAGTTTGACGTTACCTGCGGGAGAATACCGTATCCCTTATAATCGACATGGTTGCCGACAGTAAAACGTTAAGTAGAAAAACAAAAAAATTAAATTGGTTTTTGAATGCAGATATTTTCTGTATTCTTTTTAATTGTAAAGATAAGTGTCAATTTTTGTTTAATCATTTTCTTTGGCTAGAATTTTATAAGATACGTAAAAAATTGTTTGGCACTGGCAACTATGGCAAGTGATTCCGATCTCAATCAAGGTTTTGAGAACAATGAGCTGGTTTCTGCCCAATTTTTGGATTTGACTAAGGCCTTTGATTGTGTATCGCATGATGATCTTATCGCTAAACTATCATTTTATGGATTCTCACCGGACAGTGCTTTATTAATAAAATCTTACATGTCTGAGAGGGAGCAATTTGTGTCGTTCGCGGGATGTGAATCAGTAAAACTTCCAGTAAAACACGGAGTTCCTCAGGGCTCCGTTTTGGGGCCTGTGTTATTCCTTATTTTTATTAATGACATTTATAAAGCTTGTCCACAAAATAGTATTTTCCTCTACGCGGATGACACAACTCCTGTCTACTCCAACCCATGCAGCAGGCAGCTTATCTGTGGAGCGTCTAATATCCTGAATGCCTTGAAGGACTGGTTTGCCTGCAATAAACTGAGTCTAAATGAAGAAAAAACCGAACATATTGTTTTTTCTTTGAAACCGTTTGATAATAGTTCAGGCATTAAATTATCTTCATATGTAAAATATTTAGGCGTAATACTAGATGTGAAGCTGACTTGGGAGCATCATGCCAATAGTTTGGTTGAGGTGTTGTCCAGAAATACCTACCTACTAAGATGTTTGTCAAAGATAGTCGGTATTAAAACACTTATTACTTGTTATTTTGGCTTAATTCACTCTGTTTTGTCCTACGCGCTGATTGCATGGGGTCATTCAAGTTTTACATGTAACATTTTTGGAATTCAAAGGAGGGCAGTAAGAATTTTGGCAAATCTGGGTTATAGAGACGATTGTAAATCTGCTTTTAAACAGTTAAATATCCTTACTTTACCTTCTCAATATATTCTGCTGTGTTTATTGCATGTGAAACATCACATTAAAGAGTTTAAAACTCATAGTAGTATTCATAATATTCCAACCAGAAATAGTAACAAACTAATTATTCCATTTAGAAGGCTAGAAAAAACAAGAATTGGCTCCGACTACTATGGTATTAAATTTTACAATATTCTTCCAAGCAACATTATAAATCTCGATGCCAAACATTTTAAAGTTATGTTAAAAAAGTTTTTGGTAAAACATGCATTTTATGATATCAATGACTTTCTTGATGCAGATCTCTCTAATATGTGTTAACAAGTAAATTTGTCATGTTTTTCTGTTATTTTGATTTTTTTGTTCACTTTTTTGTGTGTTAATTACTGATTTTGTGTGTTTTTTTATAAGTAATTAATGTAGCAAATTTTTATTATAAAGCGTGAGCCATGCAATATAATATGAAATTCAGTTGTGTTAAGTTAAGTCATATTATTTTTATAATAGTTATTTTATGTGTGATAACCTTTTTATATTTATTTAAGTTTAATATTTACTTTATTGTATTTCCTGACTTGCGTAAGTGCTTTAAGTATGATAACGCCAATAAAGAATTAAATTAAATTGAATTGAATCTGTTTATCATAACCTCCCTTTTCTCTGTTGTGTTTTTGAGTTTTTAAAGATTATTAATGATTAAAATTCACCGTAAAAAACACAAGAATAAGATATTCTAAATGAAAAATATTATTGGACAAATTCTTTTTGTAAATCTTTATAATAATAAATACCGTTTAAAATCGGGCATAAACAAATCAAAGGCGGCGTACAAAAACTAAAAATGCTATCTTAAAAATAACGTGACCTTAGCTACGTTACAACGCGTTATTAAGCGATAAAGTCACCTAACGGGCATTTTTTATAAGAGGTGCAAAAGGTCTCTAGTAAAGAACCACTTGTAGTTAGGGTATTTTTCCTCGACCAAATTTTTCAAATGTGCTGCATTATTTGTGTTTTTGCTTAGGTCCAATATTGTATGTGGGATCACCTCAATCTGGCAATCCAAGTTGTATGCGAAGCAAGGAAGAATATTGTTTTGTAAAAAACTTGGTAGATGACTGGCCACCTTGTCGAAGGCAGACACTAATGGAACTTTTTCCAAATTTTTCCAATATGGACTTGAATTTGCACTTTCGTAGATATCAATGATTGTAGGTGCGACTGGATGATTGGATACTCTGAACACATTTACCACATATCTAGTTGCCAGCCAGCTGCGCCTAAATTCAAGGAGCATTTCTCCCGATTCCGCTAGAAGAACGTTTATTGGTGTAGATTTCATTAATCCCAAGGCCGTTCTGATGGCTTGGTTTTGGATTATGTCTAGTTTCTTAAGAATTGCCTTTGTAGTGTTTCCCAGCAATATGCTGCCCCAGTCAAGGTGAGATCTGACATATGACTTGTAGAACATCAGTAGAGTGCTAGGGTGGGAGCCCCACCATGTTCCGCACAGCGCTCTTAGGATATTAAGCCCTTTTCTTGCCTTGTCCAGTATTAGAAGTAAGAATGTACACTTCTCTCCACATAAAACTGGTACAGCAGAAGTTAGCAGCCCGTTTAACTTTTATTGCCAATTGCACCAACGTTAAGTCTGTGTTTTAAATCTGGCTTAAAAGTTTTCTCTCTCTCTTATTGTGTGCTTCTGAGATATAAAAAAATTAAAATTCAGCCTTAAAACACAGACTTAACGTTGGTGCAATTGGCAATTAAAATTTTTATAGTACGGCATTGTCTTCCTATAAGTGACAATGTCACAGATTCCTGACAACATCATGTTTTGCATGTCAGTGTTATTCAAATTTAAAAAAATGCTGCCGCATCTTTCCGAATTTGATAAAGCTCAAATCTTAGCAAAACTAGACGGTGGTGGATCTATTCGGCAAGTAGCTGGCTGTTCATTATGGGAGAAGTAAGTCTACGATAGTAACCATAAAAACCGATTTCAATAGGAGGGAACTATCCACCTGTTTGACGAAAGTTAGTAGCCCAGAGGAAGACCAAAAAGCAATCAATTTTCTGGAAAAATCGTCCGTTTCCCAAAGCGAAACAGTTAAAAATTAAATCAAATTTTCCGGGATCCATAGCAACATTAGGCGGGAGGATTAAACGTTCGAGTCTAAGTGAGGAAAAGAAGCAGTCTCGATTAATTTTTGCATTGAATTATTCTCTGAGAGCCGAATAATTTTGGCAGCAGGTGGTTTTCACAGATGAGAAGATCTTTAAGTCCAACAGCGATAAAAAAACAAATTCTGGTTTATCGCCCGCCAAGAACCCGATACGAAGAACGATATATTGCTGGAAACCAAGACCGGGCGGGAAGATCTTGGTTAAATGTTTGGGGCAGAATATCGGCTAGAGGACATGGCGTTCCATTTAGAATTAATGGGCCATTTACAGCCGAAGTTTACGTTAATATGATGGAAAATGTAATGCTTCCAGAGGTGAAAGTCCCTTATCCAGATCGTTTTGTATTCCAACAATGATAACGGCCAGAATTGTGTAGCGATGTTTCCAAGATAATAATATCGGCCTTGGCCTGCAAAAACCTCTGATGCGAATCCAATAGAGAACCTTTGGGTACTTATCTCAAAATTCGCAAAAAGTTTTAATATCATTCCCTGGAATTCAGAACATCTAATGGAACTCATCGTAAGGGCATATAGGGAAGTTATTGCTGAAAATCCAAACTTATTTGAAAATTTGGCCAATTCAATACCCAGAAGCATTGTATACAATGCTTCTGGGTATTGAATTGGCAGACTTCAAAACATTATTACGGTGCAATGACGCGCTATTAAAAATGAATACATGTTACATGTTTTTAATTTTGTTTTTTTTTAATTTTATTTATAGAAAACTTCGTCAAACCCGTGGTTTCTATCGTAGACTTGCTTCTTTCATAATCAGCTAGTCGAAGAGATCAATTAATGTATCGATTTTGTTTGGTTAATAAAACATTTTTGCTTTTTTGAAATGTGGTTTTTATTTTTAGTGGCCTTACATTTTGAATTATTAAAAAATAAACAAGCCGTCTCCTTATAAAAAGTTTATATGTGTCAAAAATATAACCTAAAATGAGAAAGCCAAAAAGTCAGTGTTGCACATAGGAAAATATAAAAAATCGTATTTGCAGCTACCTTCTGCTGTACCAGTTTTATGTGGACAGAAGTGTATATCAACAAAGAAAAAGTGGCAAATTTTGAATGAGCGGATATAGAGCAATCTGAGAGACATAAACGGTTAGGTAAATTTATATTCCCTGAGTAAATTTGATCTCTGGTCCGACTTGACGTATAACCCTACCTTTTTGCTTACTTTTTCTTTTGTGTTGGAATTTCTGGGCTTTTTTTGAGTCTTCTCTAAAATATCTAATAAATTGCTTTTAGAGTTGTCCTGCTTCGCGGATTGTATAAAAATTCCACAAAAAATAAGTATTTTCTGAAAAGAACAGATGAGGTATCAATATTGTCTTTATTGTTAAAACTCACTGGCTAGCAAAATTTAAAAAAAATGTAAGAAAATTATTGCCATGAAAACAACAATACGCAATTTTGAAAAGCCGTTGTCAACTCTTTTAGCAAATTTTTGTGAGCTTACTATAGTTACTATTGTTCTCTTTTTCTAAATGCATTCGGCTGAGAGAGATCCAGCATACTACAACATACCAGAAAGGGCCTGTCAGACCCGCCTGTACACCCTTCGACCCCGTATATCTGTCAACGATAACTATATTAAGGAGGTAGTTATGTTTTATGTGGAGAGGGGTGCAGGGGCAGCATTTTCTGGTAAGCTTATTCTCTCTCAGATCGATGCAATTAAAAGAATAGAACAATAGTAACTATAGTAAGCACACAAAAAATTGCTATTTGTGTCAAAGCATAGAAAAAGTGACGCTTCCGCAACCGTTATTCTTTTTTAGCTATGAAACTGTCAATCGCATCGTTACTCCCTAATTTTTTAGATTGCTCGGTTGGGATATCCATTCACTATATATATTTTTTCCTGGTTTTGGACAAGTTGGTTGGACAGTAGGTTACAGTTGGTGAGTTTCGTTACAAGTTTACGGGG
The DNA here is from genome assembly GCA_963921995.1 of Oxystoma pomonae. NCBI lineage: Eukaryota > Metazoa > Arthropoda > Insecta > Coleoptera > Brentidae > Oxystoma > Oxystoma pomonae. Next base: position 102,266,510 of record OY998166.1, on the reverse strand, counting down.
CCACCAACGATTGATCGCCTGGTCCTGGTTGACAGCGGTCTTAATTTTTGACAGACGTCCAATGTTTATTATATTATAAACAAAAGAGATGGGTAGCGCTGTATTAAAATACGACGTTTTTTTCGCCTCTTTTCTACGATTTGAGGTTAGAATCGGAACCATTTTTGACTAGGTCATTAAGGGTCGGTTTCTCAATAGCGGGTTAGCAGAGAGTTAAATTAACTCGGGCTATAAATCACAGTAACTTACCATCACCTTGGAGCCCTGTTTACCCTGGAGTTTATTTTAACCCGCTTTTTAAAGAAAGCCTGGTTACCATGGAGTTAATTTTAACCCGACTTTTAAATATTTTTACAACCTTCGCTAGTTTAAAGTGGTCATAAATTATTAACCCACAAATAACAAATAAAAATAGATTTGATACTTTGTTTATAAAAGGGTCTGTTTATCAAAATAGCGAGGCTTAACTCTCAAAAAAGAAATATGGATGACATATACCAAGTTCTAGAATGAGACAGCTGAAGGTTAACTCGGGGGTTAAATCCCTAATCAACCAGGACCAGGCAGGACCAAGAGATCAATCGAAAAACCCTCCACTCCCTTTTAGGCGCGTTTCTGCGAGCTTAACATAGTTACTAATATTCTCTTTTTCTAAATGCATTCGTCTGAGAGAGACCCAGCATACCAGGAACATACCGCCTGTACACAGTTCGACCACGCTGTCTAATTACCTTTTTGAGATAGTTATCCCCTGACAGATATGCGTGGTCGAAGGGTGTAAAGGCAGGTATTTTTTTGGATGGTGTAGTATGCTGGATCTCTCTTAAGCCCCGTTCTCAGAGCTTCGACGTGTCGCCCGTTGTTGGGTGTCGCAAAATATTTGTTTTTTGAGGTTACATTTTTATGTAAATAATAACAACATTAATTAATGATAAACCTGAATACGTTAATTGCTTTTTATCTTTGGCGTAAAGCAAAAAAGGGACAAAAAAAATAGAAATTTCCGCAGAAGGTACGTCCTTAATATTTTTTACTGTATAAACCCACCATTAAATAAGCATTTTTGACAAAACAAAGGAAATACTCAATTATTTATATTTGCACAGATTCAGAAACAAAACAAAAAATGTCCAAGGGTCCAAAAACCAAGGAATAATTTGGAACAAAAACATGTAAAACTCTAAATATGGCGACTGTCGCGGCTACACGAGAAAAAGTTGAAATAAATTTAACTGGCTGGCGGCAGCCCGCGACAGATGGCTGGGAGAAACAGGGGAAAAGCTGCTAAATTGCTATTGGTCAACGAAGTGTCGCTCGGGAGAGGTCGCAGCTCTGAGAACGGGGCTCTAGCATCTAGAAAGGAATAGGAACTATGTTAAGGTCGCAGAAACGCGCCTTTTGTGACTGGGCTGCTGGAACGTGCTTTTGAACTAACAACAAGCAAAACTTCGTTTGTATTCTATGCTAAAAAGTCGACGTCGCTGTGTCAACAATTCAACATTCCTAAAAAATAGAATTTTGAAAAAAAATGGAAAATTTGTGATTAAATTATCGGAAACAGCCAAAAAAATACCCAAACAATAATTTATATTTTTTGTGAAAAGTACTTTTCATAACGTCGTATAACAATAGGTGATAAAACAGAAAGGGGAATCAAAAAGTGATTTTTTTTCTAAATACCTCAAAAAACTTAGGTGACGTTGTGATTGGATACGTGGGACTTTAACAACCAAAAATTGAAAAACTAGCTGCTTAAACCTCTCCCTATAATAATTATAATATTAGAGATGCAAGGAGTAAATTTAAGCCTGTTTTTACTGCTTTATATTGGGGTTGTTAGATCGTTTTATTTGCCGGGTTTAGCTCCTGTTAACTTTTGTAAGGAAGGCGAGGAGTTAGATGCTTGTAAGGTAAGTATCTAAGGGCAGGTTTACCCTCACATTTACCTATGTAATAAGGTCCATACCAATCTCGCAGGAGGTGTACAAACTACAATATAAGATCCCTCTTGTCCTAGCTAAAGATCTATATTTCAGGGCCAGACAGATCTTGACAGCACTTTTTTCAAAAAGTCTACAAAATTTGGGGATTGGTTCACCCCTCTCTAATGCAGATCTTTAATTAATAAACCTTCAGATAAAAAGTGCTATCAGTTTTCAATATCTGGTCTACTCCACTCCTTCTCACACAACAAATTATTGGGTGTGCTGACAATGACATGTTTTAGGGTTTTTGTGAAGCATTTTGAAGTTGTCAGTTTTTTTTTCAAAGTTGATATTTCTACCACATGGTAAAAGGTGCTTCTCAGAAAATATTTACAATTTTTAAAAGCAAACATCTCTGAAACAAAAGAGTTTACAAAAATATGTTTTACTAATTCTTGTTCAGAACAATCAATTCTACCTACAGTTAAAATCTTTCTAGGGAATTTTGGATCACCCTGTATATGTAAGTATAGGTAATTTTTAATTAGTTACCTACTTACAAGTTCCAAACACTTTTAAATCCATTAAAATTTTTATAATTTTATTCTTTATCTTTTTCTTTGTTTACATTTAGGCTGAAGTAAAACTCTATGTTAACCGCCTGAACACAGAAGAGTCAGTTATTCCCTATGAATACAACCATTTTGATTTTTGCCTACCAGATGACAACTCAAAATCACCTGTAGAAAACTTGGGTCAGGTAGTTTTTGGGGAAAGAATTAGACCATCTCCATACAATATCAAGTTTATGAAAAATATGACATGTCAGGAAGTTTGCACAAAGACATATGATGGGAGTAAAAAAGAAGATAACCAAAAACTGAGTATTTTAAGAAAAGGCATAAGTTTGAACTACAAACATCATTGGATTGTGGATAACATGCCAATAACAACTTGCTATGATACTCGAGATGGTAAACAGTTCTGCACCCCAGGATTCCAAATGGGTTGCTATTCCCAAAACCACAGGACTACTTGCGTACCAGAAATAGGAGGTAGCGACTCCTACTATATTTTTAATCATGTTGACTTGATAATTAACTATCACTCCGGAGATCAAGAAGAATGGGGAAGCAAGTTTAAAGGCAATGGTGGCAGAATTATTTCTGTTAAAGTGGTGCCAAGGAGTATCAATCATAATGCTGATAATGGGTAATAATTATTTTTATTGACTTAATTTTACTTTTAACTTTCAACAGGAAATTTTATTACTATATAGACTTGAGTGTAGGTCTTTTTTAAGTTAAGCATAATTACCAAGTTCTAGAGGGGGGGGAGCATGGGGTAAATGTGGACAGGGATAAGTGAAGATACCCTATTCAAAAGATAAAATATTAGGTATACTCTAGAACTATATTTTTAGAACTGAAAGAGCACCTGAGAAGTGGAACTCTACTAGAAATTTTATTACTATAGGGTCATTTCATATGAAATCAACCAAAAAAAATGGAGGTTTGTCAGACCATCTCTCTGATTTCCATAATTTTTGGTGCATTTATTCTAACCCAAAAGGGGATGAAAAATCAAAAATTTGAATTTTTTTTGTTAATTCTTGAACATCTCAAAAACTACCAATTTTGCTCTAACATGTAATTAAAGAAATTGAAATATCTTGATAACTACTTAAACTTGGACAGTGGTTTATAGCTCGTTTTAAAGGTATTTTAAATACCTTTTGAATAATGTATGACATAATATACTTTGTGTTTTAAAAGAAAATTGAAATTAAAAAAAAAATTTAATTATTGAAAAACAGCATTTTTTATTCTTTTTTATAAAAATTCATTTTGTTTCTGGGTATTTCGCCAAACTATCTACCAAATTTCAAGATGGAGACTTGATGGGTTCATAAAAAAAAGGATGTGATACTTCATTAAAATGACCTTTAATACAAGCTATCACTTGCTTTTGTAGTATGTATAGTTCTCAAGATATTCATATTTTGATAAATGCCTGTAAAGACAGTCAATTTTAACCAAGTGTGCAGGTACACAAACAGAGTAATATCTTGAGAACTGTATACCATACTGAAGCGAGTAATCCTTGTTTTATAGGTATTTTAAAGCCCATTTTGAAAAAGGATCACATCAAAAAATTTTTTTTTCAAAATTTGGCGAAATATCCAGAAACAAATTATATTTAAAAAAAAAATATAAAAAATGCTGTTTGTCAAAAATTAATTTTTTTTTTTTTTTAATTTCAAAATTTTTTTTAAACAAAAAGTACATCATGTGATACATCATTTGACAGGTATTTAAAATACCTTTAAAACGAGCTATAAAACACTGTCCTAGTTTAAGTAGTTATCGAGACATTTTCGTTTCTTTAGGTGACTGTTTAAGCAAAATGGTAGTTTGTTTTGATTTTCAAAAATTAATTAAAAAAAACTAATGATCAAAAAAATTTTAAATTTGGGATTTTTCATTCCCTTTATGGGTAGAATAAATGTACCAAAAATTATCGAAATTGGGGAGATTGTCTGCCAAACCTCTGGTTGATTTGATTTGAAATGACCCTATATAGGCTCTAGGCTATTTTTTGAGTTAAGCATGGGGAAGTTGAGGTAAATGTTCACAGAGATCAATAAAGGGTGCAGTGCAAAGTTATCTTCCTTTTTAAAATTTTGCATTTATGTTAAAAGTACTCAGAAATTGTGCTTAAATTAATTTGCTCACTCATGTCACACTGAGCTTTTTTTGGTGCAATCAAAAATTTTCCCTACGACAGTTTCAATAGAATACACTGGCACATTGATATTCTCAAGTAAATATGCAAATTAAAGATATGCAGTATAAGTTAGGTTAAGTTTTAATAAATATCACTTACAAATTTGCTTACCAGGATTTATTATTTTTCACAAACAAAAAACTCACACACTTGTGTACAAGTTGAATAAAAATAGGTAAAGCCATTTTTATAAAAATTTAAAAATCGAGTGCACTACAAGTTTTTATAGCTTGTGCGGAAAAATGGGCACTGAGGGCAACCCTGGGCTTGTCAGTTACCCAAAAGAACCCAAAAACTTGCACTATTTTTCCCAAAAGAATACAAAAATTACCCAGTGGCACACTAGTCACTATAAGGGTAGTAACTTTGTGCTGTTTTACCGGTAGACTCAGATGGAATCAAATCATTAATTTCCTAATTTTACCATTGTTTTTACATTTTCTGTTTGCTTTGACTGTTTAACAATGTTTTTAATAATTTCCTTTATTTCTTAGAGCACCATGCAGTTCTGCTGAACCACTCCGCCTGCCTGAGAAACCTTTAACAAAAAATCAGAAATTTGAAATAAAGTATACCTACTCAATAAATTTTATCCCAAATAACTCGATCAAATGGTCTTCAAGATGGGATTACATATTGGAATCTCTACCCTACACAAATATTCAATGGTTCAGCATCTTAAACTCATTGGTTATTGTGTTGTTTTTGTCTGGAATGATAGCCATGATCCTTTTAAGGACACTGTATAAGGATATTGCGAGATATAACCAGATTGATAATGGAGAAGATGCACAGGTTAGCAATAAATTATTAGTTTATTTTACAACTGTTAGTTATGGTTTGAATGCTATTTTGAAACTCGTCTTAATAAATACATTTAAAAAACCACACATTTTAGCCAAGCCAAGAGTTTACAAAAGTTTATATTACAACATCAACAAAATCCATGTATGCCTTCTTAAAGTAAATCTCAGGTTATCTGACAGTAAGCAGTACCCAACTAAAGAGTTTTTCGTGGTGCCGATTTAAAACTACTACCCTAGAGGATAGTGTTTTTTTAGTGTTATTTTTAAAACATTCAGAAGAAGTGAATACTTATTAGATTACTATTTAATTACGTAAAATTGATCGTCAAATTTAAATGAAGGGTCGCCGCGAATAACGATCAGTCCAATGTTCTATTTTGCCATTATTCACGTTTTTATGGTTTAAATGATCGTTTTTAGGCGGACCGTCGTTTCTTTAAACATTGTTTTTTGAAGACTGTTTTTCTTTGCCATAGTAAATCATAGTTTAATTATGGTTTTCATTATTTTATTTTTTTGGCCAAAAATGGACTCTTTATTTGCAATTTTTCAATTTTTTTTATTTTAAGTTTTTGATTAATTAACCTTAGGAAATTTGTCTACGTGCTTTACCAACCATCAAATTTGACCTAAATTTTGAACATTAAAAGGTTGATCCATTATTCCAGGATGTTTCATGTGGTTTTACATAATTTTAAGTTTTTTGTATATGTCTAGTTATAAAAATGATGGAGAATTCGAAAAACTACTTGTGTTTATCTGTTTAGATAGATAGATAAAGTACCTTATTGCCCAAACAAATTATGAGTAATAATATCATATTAACAAAAGTTCAAAACATATATAGCTATATAAAAAACTAACTATTGCGCCTGAATTCGTTCGCGCAATTATAATCCCCCTTCTTCTTCTACCTTTTCCCCTTCTATCCCTGTCCGCCCTCTTCTTCCTACCCACTACACCTCCTGTTCCTTAAACCTTTCCACCCTGCAGTCAAATAGCCGCTTTGTCTGCGGTTCTTAAGTGGACACAACTTTTGTTTCCCCAAACCGATTTTGATAAAATATCCTGCCCAGGAATCCAAGGAGTCCAGTACTGATACTTCCATCCAAATCCGTTTAGTAGTTTTTGCATGATACAAAATAGAAACAACCTATTACTATTGATACTTTTTAAAAAGCAACACAAAAAAATATGAAGAAGGGTTAAAAAACCACTCTGTTTGGGCATATATTAAAAAAAGACATATATTAAATTATACAATATAACACTTATATAGAAAATGTTAAAAATTGAATAAAACCTTTAATTTTGGTCAAAGAACTCATGAATTAAGTAAAACGCTTTTTTAATTAATCTCATTATTAAATCAATTCACCTGTTTTGTGTGAAATTTAAATTTGAGAATTTGTGTATTTGTTTGTGGGTTTGTCTGTCCAGCAAAACACAAAAACTATTAAACGAATTTGATACTGGATTTCTTGGAGTTCTAGGCAAGATATAGGCTTTATTTCATCTAAATTGGTTTATGGGAACGAAAGGGGAAGCTAAGGGAACGAAAGGAAAAGTTATAATTTATTATATTTTTAGGAAGAGTTTGGCTGGAAGCTGGTCCATGGCGACGTGTTTCGACCGCCGAGAAAAGGCATGTTGCTTTCGGTCCTTCTCGGCTCCGGCGTCCAAGTGTTTTGTATGACCCTGGTCACCCTGGCCTTTGCCTGCTTGGGATTTTTGAGTCCCGCTAACCGGGGCGCTTTGATGACGTGCGCAATGGTATTGTACGTCCTCTTGGGCTCGCCCGCTGGCTACGTGTCTGCTAGGATTTACAAGAGTTTTGGAGGTAATCCCGGGTTAACTATAAGTTTTAAATTAAGGTGACCAACTCCCGAACAACAAAATACCGGACGCGGTAAAAATTTTTAGTCTAGTTTTAACAGATTAAAACGTGAAAAAAAAAATTGTTTTTCTTATTTAAAATTTATTTCTTAAAAATGATGCCTCATTACTAGTCAGTAAAAATACTTATGTATGATCTTAATCTGAGTCTTAATCAAATAATCATCATCAATAATCAACAAACAAATCATTACTTAACAAACCTTTAAATCTAAACTACCTAACTAATTTTTATTTTTAAATTTGTACTTGGTTTGTCCATGTATAGCACATAGTGCGTTAACATCTTCCAAGATAAATTTATAAAATTCCAGGCAGTTGTATTTGGTCAGGATCATGGATTTAAGTGTTTTAATTAAAAATTGGGTTTTTTCGTCAGTCCACATGTTGTTGATCAAAGAAAAAACCCTTTCCAACTTTGCTTTAGTCCCAGAAAAGGGCAAAGAGTATTCAACTAAAACATTCTTAAATGCGTGTAGCTGCACATGTTTATAATGCCAAATAATATTTATGAACCTTTGATTATAGTTATAAAACTACATAACTACGAACGATACAACAAGACTCAGAAATGACACAATTACTTATTCTAAGATAAGAAAAAATAGATCTTCTAAGAACTAACAGGCGGCTTTTCTTACGCAGAGTTACATAACTACATAAACTTAACCAATTGCAATCCGCAAATACATGAGTGATGTCTCATTGCCCCTCACCCGTGTGCGGTTAACTGTGAAAATAGCTACAGTCAAGCAGCGTTGCCATGTGCAGTATTGCAACTGTGAAATACCGGACTTTACTGGACAACGTGAAATTATACCGGACAATACCGGACGTATTTTTTAAACTGGACAATTCATCAAAATACCGGACTGTCCGGTCAAATACCGTACGGTTGGTCACCTTATATAAATGGTATATTAATCTAATTTGCCAGGACTAATTTTTGTTTTAATAATTCAATTTGTAGAATCAATTTTTCATGAGATTATTTTTTTAGCAGAATTGTAATTGACCAGAAAGAAACAATCATCTCCCTTAATCCCACATGTGACCCTTTCGGGTGTCTGCCTCAACGAGGTCACATGGTTACTTTGGCCCCGCCCACAGCGCATAGAAAAGGCGGTCCTAATTCAGAACCTTTGCCGTTTATTGCCACGGTTGCCACTGACATCCTTTTTGTACCCTTAACATTATTTTTATATTTCTTTAAACTTTTTATATTTTTTTACACTTTGATTTAATGCTGTCTCCCGCTATCGGAGAGGCAGACAACAGGGGATAGGGGTCTACGTGCAAGACCGAGAACTTTAAATTTGCTACCGTCTTGGAGAGCAAGCTACAGTCTTTCAAGCCGAGGTATACGCCATTATAATGGCGGCAACACTAGAAGAGGTTCGCAATGGTCGCATGTGTACATATGCTCCGACAGCCTAAAGGCACTTAGTGCGCCAAAAATTGCAAATACTCTGGTGGAAGAGTGCGTCGAAGCATTGGAAGCCTTAAGTCCAGACAAGAGAGTTACAGTGATGTGGGTACCAGGACACACGGGAAGGCGGATGAACTCGCTCGGATCTGCTAGGCCTGCGGGAAGGCGGAGCCGAACCTGGATGAAGAGGGCCTACGAGCTCTTAAGTGGCAAGTACTGGACTTCGTGAAAAGAACAGGAAGGCCCGAAGAGCCTATTATCGTACAAGCGGTACAGGTGGTGGATTAGGGGGTTGGGCTGGGGTAAGGTAAAAAGGGACCGATTGGGCCTATTTGCCAGGTTTTGGGCCGTCCCCTGAAGGACGGAGTCTCTTTTAACTGACCCATATCGCCTCGAGGGTGATGATCGTTTCATTCTGATAGATTACGATTCTGTTAAAAAACGGTCATTCTGATGGAAAATGGGTTTGACAAATTATGGTTTTGATGGTAAATTGTTCTTACACAAAATATTCTTGCTTGGTGCGGCTCCTCTAAATTTTAACCTTCTTTTCAGGAGAAAAATGGAAATCGAACGTCCTGTTAACCTCAATGCTGTCGCCGGGAATCGTGTTTGGCCTCTTTTTCGTCATGAACCTCGTCCTGTGGGCCAAAGGAAGTTCGGCTGCGATACCTTTCAGCACTCTGGTTGGTTTGTTGGCCCTCTGGTGGTTGGTATCTGTACCTTTGACGTTTATCGGCGCGTTCTTCGGATTCCGGAAGAAGGCCTTGGAACACCCGGTCAGGACCAATCAGATACCGAGGCTGATTCCCGACCAGTCCATTTACACCCAGCCCATTCCCGGCATCGTAATGGGCGGCGTTTTACCTTTCGGTTGTATCTTCATCCAGCTCTTCTTCATTTTGAACTCGATCTGGTCGTCGCAGATGTACTACATGTTCGGATTTCTGTTTCTCGTGTTCATTATTCTGGTGATAACGTGCGCGGAAACAACGATTTTGCTTTGCTACTTCCACCTGTGCGCGGAAGATTATCATTGGTGGTGGCGGTCGTACCTAACTTCGGGTTTCACATCGGTTTATCTGTTTCTCTATTGCATTCACTATTTCTACACGAAATTACAGATCGAGGACGCCGCCTCTGCTTTCCTTTATTTCGGTTACACCCTGATCATGGTGTTCTTGTTCAATCTGCTCACGGGCGCGATCGGGTTCTTCTCCTGCTTTTGGTTTATCAGAAAGATCTACAGCGTGGTCAAAGTTGACTAAAGGTAGTCTTTTTGTTTCGGATATTCGGTCGCACAACACATTAACTATTTTCATTTTACTAAGAAATAAATGAAAATGAAAGTATCAGCCTGCCCACCGATCATTAGCGCCAAAAAAAATTCTTTGGTTTGCACTGCCCAAAAATAAAATCACTAGTTTTTTTTCTAGTTAAACAAGAATTTAAATAAAATTATGTTACTTTTTAGATCCTTATCCAAAAAATAATTTTAGTCACATTTTGTATTACAGGTAAAAAAAATTGGACCTAGGTTAGTTACGCATCCGTTTTTTTAAATTTTATTTTGTTTTTTTTTTATAAAGGTTTAAAAAATAATAAAAGTCGTAATATCCTTGTGTGATCTGATTTGTGGAGAAACAAGGCTTTATTTTTGTATTGATTTTAGGTTCTTTCTTTGTCCATAAAATAGATTTAATTTTTAGGTTCTTTATGCGGTTTATTATTTCATTTATTCGTTTTGGTGTGCAGTCAAAAAAACTGTCTACACCCATAATCAACCTACAGTTTTGAGTTTTTTGTATCAGATGTTACCTATTTTCAAAGTATTTTTTTAAAATTTCGTCTTTTTATACATTGGAATAGACAGCAGGTACCGGATATGAAAGTACATGGAACCCTCTACAAATATTGGTACTTTCTAATCAAGGTTTAAAATTGTAGTTTTGCCTGTTTTTTAGTATGAACTGTTCACATCGAGAAATATTCTAATGGCTAATTTTTAATACTATAAAAATTTACTATTTAAGGTAAATTTCTGATAGACGGTTATTATAATTTTCTCTTTCTGACTTTCTGGTTTTATGACCTATATAATGTAATTCATAAACTCAATTCCTTAAATTCTCAAGTTAAACATGATAACTAATGGTGCTGTGTAATCGTACTAATATTATAAATTAATAATGATTAAAAAATCGGTTTATGATAGGGGAGATAGTACATAACTCGATTTTGTTTATATTTGTAATATATATTTTCATTGCAAAATAAATATACTAGATACATTTGTTTGATCACGTCAAAGTGAAGTTATGTCCCCTGTAAATGTTTCTATTTGGCTTTAGGTTATGTACAATTTTTGGTTGATCCTGGTAAACTGGAGTAAATAGCCTTACTGCCTTCTGCCAATCATAGACGCAAGTGTAGGGAAGCATATTTTGGTTAAATGATGGTTTCATCATAATTGGTTAGAAGGAGAGAATGATAGTAATTAAGTCTTGGTTGCGGAAATTGTCCTTTTGTTTATTTATGTTGCTTACATACCAACTAATATTTTTAGTTCTCGTACTATATTGTAATGTTTTGCTTGATTTATTTATTAGTTTTAAATATATAGTGTGTCCCAAAAATGGATTTTTTGGGAGAACTATGGTTTTTTTAAAAAAAACTTATATAGGATCATTTTAGGAAAAAAAAGGCAGTTTCGAAAAATGTATACCCTTTTATATAGGGTGTCCCAAAAATAAAATATGGCACAAACTTATAATTTTTTTAAAACAATTGGACACCCTGTATATCATCTCATTTTTTCGAATCCTTAAAAAATCTATCTTTTATCTTCCCTGAGATATTCAAGTTCAAATTTGTGTGGAAAAGATAGGAAAATAAGTATCATATAGGTATTAATATTGGCTGGCTTTCGGTTGGAATGGGCTGGGCGGATATAATGTAGATCTGTTCTCCCTGATAAACGTTTAAACGGATATCTTCTTGATTTGAACCACGGTTTCAGAGATATAGGAGTTGAAAGTTGGAGGTTTCAGATTTTAGGGATTTTTCATTAGAATCAATTTTTTTGCCTATTTTGTTTTATTGGAGTTGCTAAGTTGTTACTTCCAGTACACCAGTTTTTAGGTAAAGAACCAGGCTAATGAATGCAGTTGAAAAAATTGACATATTTCATTTACGTCACTCTCAGTGGCGGCACAAACTTGAAAACCAAAAATTTTTTTTTTCAAAATGCAATTTTTCGTAACATCGCTGATTAAAAAAAAAGAACAAACGGTGAAATATTTTTTATTTTTTGATATGTTACAAAAACATCTTCAGAGAAACAAAAAAGATAATGTACATATGTATAAGCTCATCACACTTTGTGAAAAACGCCCGTGAAACTGGAAAATGCTCGCGTTATCCGATTTTGACAAAAGTGACACCGCTGGAGTGCTCTGAGTCTCAGAGCTACTATATGCCATATATTGTTCAAGAAAAAAATCAATATGGCGGATGCGAGCCACCGTTCTGTCATTTTTATGTAGGAGAAAAATATATGTAGAAGATAAAAAATTGATTTTTTAAGGATTCAAAAAATTAGATAATATACATGGCAGTGGCGGCTTTAGAATTCGATCTTGGGGGGCGGTTTCAATTAACTTTCCCTTCTCCTGAAAGTTAAATCTATATATATATCGTAAGTATAAAAAGAATCATTATTCTAAAGGACCAAAATTTCTTTTTTATTTAACCAATTACCAAAAGGTTAAATATTCATGAATTTAAGCTTAATGACTGGGGCAGCTTTATAATAATTGGTACTGGTAAGGCGCGAAAGGAATAAGATTATTTACTTTACTTGACCCTTTCTTATTCATATTGCAGGATTAATAAAAGCGACACGTTATTCGAAGTTTTCTGACAAAGAAACACCGTACTCAACTAAAAAGCCAGTTAACTCATTTTCGTTTTAGTATCCTTTGGCCTATGATCGGGGCCATAACCACTGACAGAAAATCCATGTTTTACTTGTCAATTTGGTTATAAAAATGGCAGCCACAATAGGCTAAAGGGCACTGAGGCGATAGGAGTTAACAGGCTTTTTAGTTAAGAACGGTGTTGGACAAAGACGCCCTACCAATTAAAGAGTATGTTTTCACATCGTACTCAATACGTATTGAAAAGATTGTCTTCTTTTTCTTTCATAGAGCATGTTCTCTGTTTTGACAAAGAGCGTGATATATGAAAGAACAAGATAGTTCAATAGTTCTGCTGAAATTTGTTCAAAAGTCATCAGATTTTCGTTTTTGTATCCAGGCAATACAAAGAAAGTCAAATGTAGTTTGCGTCATGTTTTATTTTTGAGACACCCTGTATAAAATAGTATACATTTTTCGAAACCGATTTTTTCCTAAAATGACCCTTTATTTTTTTTTGTTTTGAAAAAACCCATAGTTTTCCCAAAAAAATCCATTATTCCAGATTTTTGGGATACCTTGTATCTGTGGCACAAACTGTACACGAATAAGGTCCGGAAGTTTATAGAAGGTGTTAGCCATAGCCTATATAAAATTGAAAGTCTGTGGTGCCTTTTTTTCCTAGGAAATATTTTGCCCGAATCAGTACCCTTAAAACTATTTGTCATATGAAACATAGAACAAAAGTTACATGTCTTTATGCAGGGGGACATTCACTTAAAGCGTCGAGCGTCGTCGGACGCGCTCTAAAGCGTTCTGGGTGAAATTTACCTGCGTTCAGATTTGATGAAAATATCGTCCGACGATTCGCTTTTACGCCCTGCTCTAGGAGGTGATTGTAAATCGATCGACTTACGCAGTAAGTTTATAAACAGTGAAACCAAACCGAAATCGACTTTTTGAATCATTTTTAATTTTGAATTCGACTGAAAAGACGCAAATCCATAAGACTAGAGAAGAAGAAAAATTTTGGTTTAAAAGCCAGCGAAAATTTTTGTTTTGGTATATTGCTTATAAGATTGTTGAGAGAAAATAATGGAAGCAGAGGCTGTGGCATTTTTAGTAAATAATGAAACTATTCTGTTCTCATAAAAGACACTTGTACAAGGTACCAAAAAAAATTACCAAAAGTTTTGAGGTTATCTTGTTCATCCAGTTCGTTAACATTAACCCAACGTTCGGCAAGAAGTTTTGTCCGACGTTTTAATGTGAACGTACCCCAGATGTGTGCGAAATTTTATGGATGGATGGATGGCATTGAAATCGGCTTATTGTTGATAGTTTTTTTGGATTATGATTTAGTAAAGGAATCAATATGGTTCCTTATTATATTGTGATGATAAACTTGTAAAAATAATGTATTATGTAAAATATAGGTTTAGTTTTAATTAAAGAACATGCGTTTCTTTGTTAATACTGCAAACAACCAACAAATTAAGTTTAGACAATAGGGATATTTTGGAACGCTTATTTGACACTTCGTAGTGGTTGTGGTAATTACTGCGCCTGCGCAATAGCTAAACGTCATTCCGTTGTGGTATTTAACCACTACCACTGCCGTAAGCTACGAATCCATTTCGTCGTGGTTGTGGTTATTTTTCTGGTTAATTTTAGAAAATTTTGGCACAATTAATTTTAAAAATAATAAAATATTACCAGGTTCCAACATATAAAACACTTGCTTTATGAAATAAAGCCCAAGTTTGTGTTTTTCTTATCTAAAATTTTTTTTACGAGTGACAGTTTCTAATGTGTTCCAAAAACTCTGGTAAAATCGATGCGTGGTAGTGATAGTGGTTTTTAAACACTACCACAGTGGCTGTTAAAGTTGTCAAAATTTTAAGCGTCCCAAAATATCTCTACTTTCTGCTTGAGTTATAGGTACAAAATGTTACCAAAAACTTTAGTGCGTTTTTGAATTAACTATAACTTCATAACTACTGGACCGATTTTGATAAAAAAAAGATTATTATATACTCGATATAAACGGTAACTAAAGTTTGACAAGAACTAATGGAAGATAAAATAAAGAGGAGTAAAGTTTTAAAAAAATCAGTTCCAACTATTTAATCAAAAAGAGATATTGAGGAAGGTAATGACGAGGACGATTTTTAAAATTATTCAGTTATTATTTTTCTTTATCGTTTTTGTTAATTTCTATCGTACAAATATTCCCTGTTGTTTTGACAACAAAGAATTAAACTAGGTCAGACATCAAGTTTTGTGACACCCTGTATGTAAGTATATTAGACTTATTTTAGACACAAATTTTGTTGAAAAAAGTAGACTGGAAAACTAGAGTATCGCCTTAGGGCCACAGAGGATACGGTGATGTATAAAGAATTTTTAAAACTATAATAATGTGCGGACGTAAAAAGTCCCCCCCCCCTGTTACCTCTTGAACGGATTGAGGTATCGACTTCAAATAAAAACCATGTTTAATTATAACACTTTTGATACTTTTCAACGTATTTTTTATAAGCGTCATATTGAAGTAAATCTATAAGGTCACTAACTACTTTAAAATATTAAATATAAAGGGGGGTCGAGTGATACCTTGTTTAAAAGGTATTTTAATTCCCTATTTAAAATTTTAGCCTTTTTCAAAATCGGTTTACGACTTACAGAGTTCTGATTTTTTTTTACTATAGTTTACGCACCTCACCTTACTTTTGAACAAATTGAGATATCGACTTTAAATAAAAAACATGTCTGATGGTAACAATTTTACCACTTTTTGACGTATTTTTTACAAGCTTCAATTTAACGTAAGTCTGTAAGGTCACTAACTACTTTAAAATTTTAAATAGAAAGATGGGTCGAGTGATACCTTGTTTAAAAGGTATTTTGATTCCCTATATTAAATTTATTTCTTTTAAAAATCGGTGTACGACTTACAGAGTTATGAGTTTTTTACGTACAATAATAAAAACTTTAAGTTGCTAGTGACCTTACCCAGACAGCAAAGTTACGTACCAGGTACGTACCTCGTACCTAAGGCTCGGACGAAGAGTACGTACATAATACGTACGCTAACTCCATTGTACGTACTAGGGACGTACATATTTCGTGCACTTTCCAACGCTATGTACGTCTTAGGTACGTCCTTGGGACATGGAAAATACGTACCAAGTACGTACTTTGTAGGTGCTGCGGTGGACCAATAAAAGACGCAAATTGTACGTAAAATGTACGAGGTACGTACAGGAGACGTTTTTGGTACGTACATTGAGGGACGTAAATAAATAAAATACAAAATATTTTTTTATGCCTAGGGGGGGGGGGCGGCGATTTTAAAGCCCAAAAACTCCTCAGTATGAGGATGAGTATTCATAAAATATCAGTTATTTTAAGAGAATGAAAAATTCTTATACAAATGTTTGCTTTACAAGTGAGAGAAATGTTACATAAATGAACTACGTCCAAGTTATGGCAACTTAGTAACGTAGTAAGTACGTACAAGAAAAGACCTAAATATAACGTAAAAATACGTTTTCACTGTACGTACGTTTTACGTACACTTTTGTACGTACATCGTACGTGTCTAGTAGGTCTCGGGACGTAAAGGCATAAAATGGATGTAAAATGTACGTCCATGGTACGAATGATGCTGTCTGGGTATGTTCTTGCCTCAAAAAATTTATTTGAATTAAACTGAATTCGTTCAAAAGTAAAAGTAGAGGTGCTAAAATTATAGTTTCAAATGCTCATACCTCTTTAAGTAATATACCGATTTTTAAAGAAATTAAAATTTTAAATAGGGAGTTAAAATACCTTTTAAACAAGGTATCACTCGACCCCCATTCTATTTAAAATTTTAAAGTAGTTAGTGACCTTATAGTCTTAAGTCATTATGAGACTAATCTAAAATAAGTCAAAAAGTGGTAAAATTGTCATCACTACGCATGTTTTCTATTTAAAGTCGATATCTCAATTCCTTCAAAAGTAAGGTGAGGTGCGTAATCTATAGTCGAAAAAACTCATAAGTCTGTAAGTCGTAAACGGATTTTTAAAAAAATTAAAATTTTAAATAGGGAATTAAAATACCTTTTAAACAAGGTATCACTTGACCCCCCTTTCTATCTAAAATTTTAAAGAAGTTAGTCAATATGACGCTTATAAAAAATACGTCAAAAAGCAGCAAAAGTGTTATCATTACACATGGTTTTTATTTGAAGTCGATACCTCAATCCGTTCAAGAGTTAGCAAGGGGGGGGAGACTTTTTACGTCCGCACTGTATACTGTAAAGTATTTGTTAAAATTTTGTAATGAGAAAGTGGACAACTATTTCTTTGGATAACAAAAAAATAATTAATTTTTTTACTATACCAAAATTTTAGATTTAAAAAGGCAGGCCACTAAAATGACATGTTATATTTTATTTTTTATTGAATCTGTGGACGTTTTGTCAAAAATATAGACTAAAAAACTGACATCGACTTTTTGCCAATGTTCGTATTGTTTCAAAAGTCAAAATTCTGACATTCCTTTTTCGACAATCAGTCATCTAAAAAACACATGAAGATATAAATACTCGCAGTGGATCAATTCATAAATTGACATGATGAAGTGTGCACTGCACGTAGTACAAACGTGCTTATATTTCATTAATGGTGCTTCATAGAAAAAAACGAAGATTGCCATTCATTAATTCATGGCAAAAAAAATGAAGATTAATTTATTAATTAACAGAGCTTGTAAAATATAACAATTATAAGGACCATTCTATGCTTAACACATTTAAATTATTAATTCGACTATTTTTAACCAATTATCAAACGAAACTGAATTTAATGTTTTGAGAACAATTCAGGGTCTTTGGTATTATCTTTTATTCATTTTTTTTTACGTCACACAAAATGTAGTTTTTATAGATTAAATCCTCGCTTTGTTGATAAGTATAAATTATAAAAATAACCTCAAAGTGTGTGGTTTAAGTGGGTTTCTGCAGTAAAAAAAAGTTTTTTTGGTTGAAAAATGTTTTATAAATCTTTAGATATTTTTAAAGGGTAATATTTTTTGTGTGTTAATTATCTTTATTAATCAAAGTGCTCCATTTATTTAACATTTTTTATTATTGCTATTTGAATGATTTTGATTGGTTAAATATAGATAGAAAGATTTTATCATACACGATGTTAATTGAAATTTCTGAACCTTTATTTTAAAAAAGTCAAATTAGTTTGTAGGTTATGTATAGACGTGTTGTTTTGTAAACCCGTCTGTATGCAATTTTTGACCGCATCGATAAATGTTGTAAATTACATTTTGAAACAATATCTGCCTATATATCTGTAAACTCCTTTAACGATAATCATTTCTTTACTTAAAATAGATTCTATTATATAAGCTTAAAAAAATGGCACCAGCAGGCGCCATCCAAAAAAATCCAATTTTTCGTTTCAAATTTTTAAAAAAAAAACCAATTATATCTTTTATGCACTTCAGGGATTAAATCCCAGTAAACAAAGAAATATTCTAGGAATATTTCTTTTAGATGATATAAATGTGATATAAATCGATTACAGAGGAGGTTTTTCATGTACTATTATTATGAATAGAATATTCTTTTTTTCAAATGTTCCTGTAACATGCTAAGAATTTTCTTTAGATAAAATTTTACAAATTTTATCTACCACATCTTTATTACAAACACTCTTAAATGATTCTATTATAAAGTAATACTCCATATTATATTACATTACAGTTTTTATATGCAGAAGGTTTATATCATGTTACAGGAATATTTAAAAAAATATTAATATTCTTATCATATAAATAGTTTTAGAGACTAAAGTGACACTTTTAATCCCTAAGGGATTCAAAGAAAATTTAATCCTTAAGGGATTAAAAATAAATTTAATACACTTAGAAGTAAATTTAACCCCCCAGGGATTAAAAAAAAACTAATCCCTGGAAATTTATAATTAAATTTATGGCAAGTCAAGCCAAACAGCACTTGCTCTTGGCCAAGATTTCGTTCTTTAGCATCCTTTCTTGTAGTTGATGAACCATTTGGCGTAGAAATAACATAATTTTAACAAAGATCTTTTCCTAAAGTGTATAAAATAGTACTTATATAAACCTCGGGACTAAAGTGTCGTTTCATCCCGTAGCGAATTGTAGCCCGACCGTAGCCGCCGCGGGATTAAATGTGGCACTTTAATCCCTAGGTTTATAATGTACTATTAATGTGAAAACCGCGTGTTGCTAGCTGCTACGGTTTGTGAGTTACAATTTTTTTAAAATTTAATCCTCCTTCCTCCCTCTTGCCAACCCCCACTTCGGCCACCTTCATCACCTGGTGACAAAAAAATTTTGTGTCAATTTTGATAAAAATCGGTTAAGCGATTTTTGAGTAATAGTGTTACAGACATACAGACAGACACCATGACAAAATTTTGTATATTTAGGTCTTTTTTGACCCAATAACTTATTTTTAGTGAAAATGAATTTTTTTTGACGATCCAATAGCCTCCATATATACTGTGTATGGGGATGGCTAAAAAAATGTTTAAAGAGATTTTAGTTAGGAATCTTTACATTTTTCTTTGATAAAAGTCTAAAGTAAATTTTTGTGTGTGTTATCGTTTTCTAATTTTTTAGCTGTCATGGCAAATCCCACCTTATTTACCAAATTTGGCGTCACAAAAGTACCGCCACGACGAAGCGGATAGACAAAATTCTAATAGCCAACAGAGGAGAAATAGCATGTCGGGTGATGAAAACAGCTAAAAAGCTAGGTGTTAAAACCGTAGCTGTGTACAGTGACGCCGACCGAAATGCGCTTCATGTATCTATGGTATGTATGAACGGAGCGATTATAAATTTGGCCAATTTTTTTTCTATAAGCCCTCTTTTCCTAAGGGCGTAGATAAGGGGGAGGGGACAAGGAGGAAATGTCCCCCCCAAACCGGTGTCCGTACCCGTTACTCTCACGCATGAAAAATGTGAAAAATATCAACTTTTCGACTTTTCTAAAAGTTTATAACTATTTTGATTCTATTGAAACCGTATACTAATATTTTTATCCCTTTGCCTACCCTGCCAAAAAAACCTCATAAAAGATCATAGCAAATGACAGATAAAATATATATATTTTTTTTAATTTGATAAAAAAGTAAAAAATATCAAAATATTTAAAAAAATTTCTGCCTACACTGCAAAAAATTTTGCTACAAATTTAGTTCAATCTTAGACAATTTTTATCAACTGCATTTACGTGTTAAGAAAGGCGCTATTACTACATTTTTACAAAATTTTCGTCCACGGCGCATTTATGACATGATTTTAGCAACAAATCCAGAATGCAAACTAGATCCCAACCCAATTTTTTTTTATAAGAGTTAAGTTGAATTTTTTTATACTGTCCCCCTCCCACAAGGCAAAATCGTATCTACGCCCTTGTCTTTGCCACACATAGTTTAGTTTGAAACCATTCTGGTAAACACGTTAATAAATAGACAATTTATTAATCGGTTTTAGGCAGACGAAGCGTATCATATAGGCCCCCCTTCAGCAGCGCAGAGCTATTTAAGAGGTGAAAAAATTCTTGAAGTGGCCCAAAAATCAAACAGCCAGGCCATTCATCCTGGTTATGGGTTTTTGTCCGAAAACGTAGAATTCGCGGAGGCTTGTCAGAAGGAAGGGGTTATTTTTATCGGTCCACCCGCCAGTGCTATTAGGGATATGGGGATTAAGAGGTACGTATGTAAGGGAATGATTCAATCAACTTTGGAGCACAATTTTTACAACGCTATTTGGTTCCTCTTCAAACAAATTTCCAAATAAACCCAAATTAAAAATCCCAATAAAAAGACAAAAAACTATCTGTCAAACCCTCATTTCTATAAAATTATGACGTGTGTGAAGTTAGCAACGAATTGGGGACATTGCCATTTGCACTAATACATATTTTTAAAAATTGAAAAGCCTCAAATTTAAACCTTTAAGGACTCATTCATGCTTTAAAGCGTTTTTCTAATACATCTGTAAATCAAAAGAAAACTTAAGAAAAAAAAAAAAAAAATATCTACCTTTTCCATACCACAAAATACACCTCTTTTAGATACAGAATATGAAAATGATAATGTGACCTTTAAAAATAATGTAACAAAGTAATAGTCAAACAGTAGGTTCCTCTCTCGATGGAGAATCATCCCTCAAAACCTCAATTCCTCCCGCCCCGTCGAAGTTACCAAAAACGCATTTCCCAGTTCCAGAATGTAAAAAATTCAAACAACGAAAAAGATTATTCAAAAATGATGTAACAAAATAAAATTCATACAGTAGATTCCTCCATCGATGGAGAATCACTCCTCGTAACTCTAATTCCTTCCACTTGGTCAAAGGTACCAAAAACGTATTTCCTAGTTCCAGAATGTAAAAAATTCAAACAACGGAAAAGATTATTCAAAAATGATGTAATAAAATAAAATTCATACAGTAGCCTCCATCGATGGACAATCATCCCTCGAAAGCCTAATTCCTTCTACTCCGCCAAAGGTACCAAAAACGCATTTCCTAGTTCCAATATGTAAAAAATTCGAACAACGAAAAAGATTATTCAAAAATGATGTAACAAAATAAAATTCATACAGTAGATTCCTCCATCGATGGAGAATAATTCCTCGAAACCCTAATTTCGTCCACTGCGTCGAAGGTACCAAAAACGCCTTTCCTAGTTCCAGAATGTAAAAAATTCAAACAATGAAAAAGAATATTCAAAAATGATGGATTTTGTTACATTATTTTTGAATAATCTTTTTTGTTGTTTGAATTTTTTACATTCTGGAACTAGGAAATGCGTTTTTGGTACCTTTGACCCAGTGGAAGGAATTAGAGTTTCGAGGGATGATTTTCCATCGATGAAGGAATCTACTGTATGAATTTTATTTTGTTAAATCATTTTTGAATAATCTTTTTCGTTGTTTGAATTTTTTACATTCTGGAACTAGGATATGCGTTTTTGGTACCTTCGACGGGGTGGGAGGAATTAAGGTTTCGAGGGATGATTCTACATCGATAGAGGAATCTACTGTGTGAATTTTATTTTGTTACATCATTTTTCAATATTCTTTTCTGTTGTTGGAATTTTTTACATTCTGGAACTAGGAGCGTTTTTGGTACCTTCGACGGGGCGGGAGGAATTGAGGTTTTGAGTATTACTTTGTTACATTATTTTTAAGGGTCACATTATCATTATGATATTCTGTATCTAAAAGAGGTGTATTTTGTGGTATTGAAAAGGTAGATATTTTTTATTTTTGTTCTAAACTTTTCTTTTGAATGACAGATGTATTAAAAAAAACGCTTTGAAGCATGAATGAGTCCTTGGAAGTTTAAATTTAAGGCTTTTCAATTTTTGAAAATATGTATTGGTGCAAATGGCAATGTCCCCAATTCGTTGTTGAGTTTTCGTTGCTAACTTCATACACGTAAAATTATGAACCTTGGTTTGAAACTTATTTTAGAAAAACAAAACATTTTCACAAATTTGTTTTTTTATAAGGACGGTTTTAAATAAAATCGCTTTCTCCGAGTGTTTATACGTACTTCATTAAATGTCAGTTGAAAGCAATGCGCTAAAGCATTTTTAAAGGTTTTATGCCGATTCTTAAGTCGGTTTTAAAGCGATAAACCGCTTTCTTAAAACGCTTTAAAATAAAATCGATTTAGTGGTAAAACGGTTTTAGTGGTGTTTATGCGACATAAGTTTCAAACCGTTCTTATAAAAAAGCGCCTTAAGAGGCCCGTATAAACAAAGTAACTGTCTCACACAAGAGTTGTTTTTAATCATATAGGTACTATTATTATCTCACAACTTGAATTTTTGGGGGAGCAAACAAATACTCCCGAATTCAATTTACGCTTGCCAAACAAAGCTTTTTTTAAAAGTGCGAGATGGA
The DNA here is from genome assembly GCA_963921995.1 of Oxystoma pomonae. NCBI lineage: Eukaryota > Metazoa > Arthropoda > Insecta > Coleoptera > Brentidae > Oxystoma > Oxystoma pomonae. Next base: position 102,243,781 of record OY998166.1, on the reverse strand, counting down.
AATGCTTCCGCGTGATTATTATCGGTATTGGGGAAATTTCACATCACTTTATTTCAGTCGCTTTTTTACTTTTTTTTTGCTTAAACTCTCTCAAATAATTTTTATAACATAAAAAAAATTTTGGCTGTACACAAAGCATTATTACGGTTTTAAAGCAATTACCCTTATTTCTTTTGCTGCTATGCACTCCGGATATTATCTATGAAAATTATATTTTGATATGAAAGTAAAAAGATCTTTAAATGCATGATTACCTGCAAAAAGAATATTCGCCAGTTCCTAAGAAGATTTCTTTTAGCGTTTTAGCTTCAAGAATGCTTAAAATGTGCTTAAAAAATACCAGAAAATTTGCAACAATTCCTTTTGGTATTCGAGTTTTTTAAGGAAAAGAACATTTTTAACGGTTTAATCTTAACAAAAATCGCGTAATTGCTTATAAAACTAAAACAAATTTCGTTGTTTTTGTACAGCACCTCCAAGCACATCATGTCAAAAGCAGGGGTACCAATCATAGAAGGGTACCACGGAGAGGACCAATCGCAGGAAAGCTTAAAAAGAGAAGCCTTGAAAATAGGATTCCCAGTCATGATCAAGGCTGTAAGAGGAGGGGGTGGAAAAGGTAACCTAAAAAAATGACATCGACATGTTTTTATTTGGGACGAATCAAAGACGTTTAATTTAAGTTATACCTTTATGGGACGAATCTATTTTTTTCCATCCGGAAGTTAATTTTTGCAATAATATAAACTCGATGTTTTGGGGAAAATCATCAGCCTTTCTGTATTTTTTTTGCAAGACGCTAGAGACTGATAGGAGTGCCGAGAGTGAAATTTTATTTAAAAAGTCTTAGGAAACATTATCAATTTTGCTATGCTTGGAAGCATAACGTCCTAAAATATAAAGTATTTTTTTTTATTTATTCACAGTGACGTTCCTATTTATTTTATTTATTTATTTATTTATTTAATTTAAGTATTAATACAACGTAATTTACAATGTATGTCATTTAAGAAAACAGCATGTATCCAGAGATATGTGTGTGTCTCTTAAATTATACAAAAAAAAAAAACTAAATTTAATCCTTATACTAGCGACATTAGCTCAGCAATAGTAGACTAAAATATAACACAATTACTTAAAGTATATGTAACAACAAAAAAAAATATATTATATTAAATATTGAATTTGTTTTATAGCCAGGAAATTTTTTTGGATATAGTATGAAAATTGTCTCTTATCCATAGTTTGATTTTAAGTTTAGGCAATTGTTTAACTTTTTGTTTATACAAGTTATTAGGAATAGTATTAATTAGAATAGGACCTATGTAGTTTATATGTCTTTGAGTAACGCTAAAATTTTGAAACGGTATGTAAAAATCAGTACGACTTACTGCTCTAGTTATTATCGAATGCTTAACCATTCTTTGAAAGAGTTGATTTTTTACAGCAAAAATTACAAGACGATAGCAAAACAGTTCCCTGATAGTAAGTTGCTTAGATACCTGAAAAAGTTGATCAGTTGGGTACCTCTTAGGTTTACAAAACATGACTTTTAGCACATATTTTTGAGCAATGATCAAGGATTCAAGAGCAGATTCTGAAGCTGCACCCCAACAAACAATACCATAGTTTAAGAGAGACTCAACCAAAGCAGAGTAAACCAATTTTAGTAGACTTAATGTTAAAATATTTCTTAGTTCGTAAAATTTGAAAATTGTTTTCTTAATCTTGGTTGCTACATAATTAATATGTACGTCCCACCTCAAAAATCTGTCGATATAAACACCAAGATACTTGACGGAACTAGTTCGTTTAATTTCCGTAGCGCAGTTACATTCATTAGGTTTTAAAGAACAGGAAGGATCATGTAGCCGAAGCGAAACAATGTCTGAAAGTCCTCTTGAGTTCATGGCAAAATCAATAAAAACCGTTTTATCTGTATTTAAGGTAAGTTGGTTTTCATCAAGCCAACATCTAATTTTATGTAATGCTTTTTCAGCTTTTTGGCAAGCCAGGAACCATGATGTTGCTCTTATTAGCAAAACTGTGTCGTCTGTGAAACATATTAATTTTCCCAAGTCCTGATATTGCAAGAGGCTATTCACATAAATTAAAAACAAAATTGGACCGAGTACCGTTCCTTGAGGCACACCAATGCGTACGTCAGCAATATCGCTATAAACATCGTTAATCTTAACCTTTTGCACACGCCCAGTCAGATAAGATTTAAATAAGTTGTTTCCCAAACCCCTAACTCCAATATAATTCAACCCCTCCAGTAAAATTGAGTGATCCACGGTATCAAAAGCCTTTTTTAAATCTTAAAATACTGCAATGGGTTTTTGATGCATATTAAAGCTTTCCGCAATTGCAGTCGGGTAGTTCATTTTTTTGACCTACGACCAACGAATAATACTAATTTTACGACCATCTGCACACGATTTTAATGGCTCATTTACGGTCCTAGGATAATAATAAAGCTTAGACGTAAACCACAAGATGGCGTGACAAGCGATGAAACTTTACTTTATAAAAGCACTAATTGACGCAAAAATCGATGTTTCAAGAACATCGATGTTTTTTGTTCAACATCGATGTCTATAAAATATCATCGATGTTAGAATATCGTTACTTTTTATGGGAAATAATGTGTCTGAGAAGTTTGAACTTGCACTATATAACCACTGCGGTTCAAAGTCAAAAAACAGGAATAGGTGTCGCTAGCCAGTGGCGGTTCCAGCCATTTAAAAGGGGGGGGGCGATTTCGATACGAAAGAAAAACTAGAATAAAAGCATAGCTTTTATGAAAAACATATCAATTTATACAAACAAAACTTAGTAACGACAAGCGCGGATTTGGCCTCAAATCTAGTGAGGGGTAAATTAAACTAAATTCGTATCATCGTATCAACGTATCATAACGCCGCAGGCAAAATTTTTTAAGAAAATTTCACTGAAAAATGCATTTTTTGATATAAAATTAAAACAAAATTTTAAATATATCAATGGTTTGAAAGCGCAACAGGCGAAATTTTTTAAGAAAGTGACACTACAAATACCATTGTTAACACAAAATTAAACTAATACCGCTAATGCTTTTGATTTTCCAAATGTTTTCGTACCTACCCCTCTGAAATCCGCGCTTGAGTAACTACGTATAATTTTTTCAGTTATAAAAAACATAGATAACAAAACCTAAAAGCTAAATACCTTTTTTTGAGATCTAAAAAGCTTTTTAAGTTGAAATATTACCTTTTATATTGTATATCTCAAATATAAGATGCCTATCTCAAAAAAAGTTATTTCCCGTTTTTTTTTAGAGTCTCGTTATTGAACCTTGATTTTATGTCCGAAATGATTTTGTCTAAAACTTGTTTATAAATTGAAACTCTATAATACTGTTCTGTATTTGTAATATCGTACTTTTCGTCTGGTTCCAACTGTCCCAAAATACTGTGGAAAATACTGTCTTTTAAGGAACATTCTGCAATTTCTTGTTTTTCCTCCACAGACTTCTCAGGGTTACCACCAGCATCTTTGTTGTCTACTACCCCGGGACCGCCACTGTCGCTACCTAATCTGAACCAATGATATATATAATATATAGTTTCTTTTGAGTGTACTACCCATATTTTTTGTGGTTTTCTAGCGTAGATATTTAATAGCTTTTTTATATCATTATTAGGTAGTGCCTGTTTATTTTCCAGTTCATGGCAACTCTATCGCGTTGTCCAAGAGCGATTTCCACTACATAATCCTTAGTTTGTGCAGCAATTTGCCGTTTCCGTTTTAATACTCTGATAGGTTCTGAAGAAATATCATGTTATCGACGAAGTCTTGGATTTCAGAATAAATATTTTAAAAACTGTTTCTAGTTTCCTTTAGAGACTGTAGCGTACCATCTATTATTAAATTTGCTTTGCCGAGAGTAGCATCTTTACTCTGAAAGTACTGACTCAAAACGTTGATACGTAATAACACAAAGTATGGAATGTGCAGGCAAATGCAAAACTCGGCTTTTTGAGTAGATGCTAATAGTCCAACAACTTTAAGGACATGTCTATCCTGGTTATCAGTTACTTCACTTTTTAGTGCCATTTTACTCGCCCCACTTAAAGGTTAATAAATCTGCTTCACAATTTTCAAATCGACATGCCCAGCGATTAGTAGAAAATTTAGATACTTCCAAAAATTTAATACCGAAGCTCTCTGCAACCTTTTTAAATTTTTCATGATTTCCTGTTTGCGAAAAATGCACATATAATTCCTCTAATGTATTAAAGAGAGAAGCTGCGGGTGCAACTTTTGTACATGCGCCAACAACAACTAAATTAAGTCTATGTGCCAAGGATGTTCTTCTCTTATTAAACCTTTTAAGCCCTTACGTTTCCTAGACATTATACTAGCCCCGTCATATGACTGACAACTACCAGGCTATATTTTTTTGGAGGGGCCTGGAAGGATCTGGGGGGGAGGCCGCCCCCCCCCAAGCCCCCCTAGTTACGCCAGTGGTTATTATCAAATCTCTTACTCTCAGATGCACCGTAAAAATATTCGGATTAGTTTAGCTAATCCATGCTTCCTCTTTGTTCATTTTTTAGGCATGAGAATAGCCCTGGAAGAAAAAGACTTTGAAGAAGCTCTAGAATCGGCAAAAACCGAATCCCAAAAGGCTTTTGGCGACTCAGTGGTGCTTCTGGAAAAATTCGTGGCCGAACCCAGACACGTGGAAGTGCAGGTAATACATTGTACATTGAAATTTTTTGAGTAGACCACGTCCGCCATACTGACACCATTAGAGTAAAGGTTCCTTTCTTAATTACAGATGGCAGGGCACGTATGTCTTGCGCTGAAATCAGTTGTTTTGTTATGATCACGTGACCTAACATAATTTGCTGTACTAAGAAAAGACATGTACCCACCACTAAAAATTATGAAATATGGCGTCAGTTATTAAGAACAGAGATGTCTTTGAGTGTCAGTATGGTATAGCCTTCTTGAAGCAGTGATTTTTCGCTGATGACAGCACGGGATTTACTCCCCCAAGTAGTATTTGGACGTCAAACTAAGTCCTCTATTCGTTGGCTTAAAAACCCGACGTTGGCAAGCGGACCTCAAATCTCATTGCATACGACCCCAATCTGACCTAAATGGGGAATACAAATTCGGGTCGGCCCGACGTCGCTAATTGTACTTCAATGGTATAGTAGTTTACCTATGACGACGTTATAGTACATCGGCCAGCTTACGTAATTTTATATTGATTACTTAAAATATATATGAACGAATTATAACTCACAAAAAATTATTTCATTAACAATTAACATTATTATTAAAAAGGGCACTTTACCGAGTAATCTAGAGCGAAATTTTTCTGCGAGGGCCACTTTACTGATAAAGTTGGTCAAGATGGGGCGAAAAATAACTCCCCTCCCCCACAAAATAGCAAAAAGAAAAAATATTTAAAAAAATATATTTTTTTAAAGCATTATTTCGGTTGTAATTAATACTAAAACCACTCAAGAATAATACTAAACGCATCTTTAAGGCATTATTAAGTCTCTTTTATTGTTTTTTTTTCCATAAAAACAAGAAAAGAATTGTTGTCAATAATGGCTGCCTAAGCTTGCAACTCCAAAATGGCCGAATTTGGGCTGGTATGGTACTTTTACCAATTTATCACCAATTTGGACAAGGACACCGATTTGCAGCCCTAATTTTATCCAAATCTAATCAGCCAACGTTAAACTACGTAATATGTGCAAACGTTCGGAATCCGCCTTCATTCTTCGTTGGCGATTATAAACAAAATTGACTTAAAAGAAGAATGACAATTCAGCTGAACATAACCTAGAAAAATATTTTCCGTGTCTCCTTGTTTTTTTCCTTAAAAACATGGATTATTTTACAATTGTGTTTATTAAAGCACTGAATGAGCTCGAACCTGTCCCGCAGATGTGGGAGGAGGATAACAATGGTTGATTCCCCATCAAAAAAATCGACATTAAACAATATCAGTGTGACCCTACTAATGCTCCAGATAAAGTGGACTGGAAGAAATATAAGTACGAGCTGAAGGTCCATCAGATTATTGGTTGGCAGCAAGCCAAAAAATTGTGCAATTTGATGTCCAAGGTGCAAAATTGTAGGTTAAGTATCCTTCTTTCTCTTTGTTTCTTTTTTGGTAGGTATCCAAATAAGGACCCTGAAATGCGAGGTCGATTAAGGTAACAAGGCCGACGATGTTTCGTGGTCGATTTAGGTTTAGGCGGTTAAACAGTCGGCTTTGAAACGTAAACTGACGTGAATCCGTCTGGGCAAATATTTGTACAAATTACGTTGCCAATTTTGACGTCGTTTAAAGTTCGCATATGCGTACCTGACTACGTAAACGTCGGATTTTATTACAAAAGACGTTTGTTGTTAGACTTACTAGTAGACAACTTTATTTTGTACCTGATACGACGTCGCTTTATGACAGATTAGGTTGGAAGACGGATAAATGCTACTTGGTCTACAGGTTTTTAACTACGTAGGGTAGACCGTTTGACATGACATGAAGCAATTAAACCTAAAATACAATTCCATAAATCTTGCCTTGTCGCTTTTATACATAATAATATACTTATAAACTTCATATACACACCATGGAAGTGGCAATTTTGTTACCAACATATCATGATTAAGTAGACCATGAAAATAAATATTTGACGGCCGTTTTGCGCAAGTGCGTTGAATTGATGTTATTCCTGACACCATTTTTATTTGTTTTAATTTTTTGATTCCGAATGTGGTGTGTTTTTTCGGTTTTTAATTTTACCCACAGTACACACACACAGTTAACTTTGAAATGGTTTGCACCATATAAATCCAGAGAAAACATCTGCCTTGGCATTTTCACATCTTATTAATTTTTCGCTTATTACAATGCGATCAAAAACGCCAGAAGATTACATTTTTATTTTGGGCGGCACATATTTTTACGTAAAATATATTTTTATTGAAAATTTTTTAAAGAAAAAGCTTTTATTAAATGAACTCAAAAGTAGAAAATAATTTTTATCTTTCTTATACCATAATAAAAGCGATGGGCGCGTTCTCAGCTTCTTTAGATGAAAGCATTATGTTTATTATTCGAATAGAAGAAGAATTTAGTTCTTCTTATGTAGTTCTCTCTTTGTCACCGTAAAGTAAAATTTTTTTATTTGTGGCCATCGCTTTTATTATGTTATAAGAAAGATAAAAAATTATTTTCTCGTTTTGAGTGTATTTAATAAAAGCTTGTTCTTTAAAAGTTTTTTTTGAATAAAAATTTATTTTTTAATTGAATATTGAAATTTTCAAATCTGATCAAAAATTCATATCCCCTTCCCAAAATACCCCTGCCAATTTTGATTTAAATTGAACAAACTAAATCTTTTCCCCCCTTGGCTTCCCTTGTTATAGACAAGTGTGTACCTAATAATACCATATTATTGTATTGTCGCCGAAACTATAAAGGCATACCAAATTTGAACACACACCCTTAATTTTTAGATTTGTACCCTTAATCGTCCATTTTGAATCCGCCATATTGAAATTTTCAAATCTGATCAAAAATTCATAATCCCACTCCTTAAAAACCCCTGTATGCCAATTTTGATAGAAATCGAATAAACTAAATCTTTTTCCCCTCCACTTCCTTCGTTAGAGGCAGGTGGGTACCTGAGAATAGCATATTATTGTATTTTCACCGGAACTATAAACGCATACCAAATTTGAACACAATTGGATGTGGATAAGTCAGTTCTGATCAAAAATTCGTATTCCTTATCCCCAAAAGCCTATACGGGCCAATTTTGGTTGAAATCGGACAAAGGTGTTTTCCACCCTCCACTCCCCGGAGGGGGGCCTAATAATGACATAATATTGTATTGTCACCGGAACTATAAATGCATGCCAATCGGATGTGTATAAGTTAGTTAAAATTGGTTAGCAAAAGATGACCAAAAATCGTCCATCTTGAATCCGCCATATTGAATTTTCAAAATTTGATTAGAAGTGCTCCAACACACCAAATTTCAACGAAATCGAGGGTACTTCAACTGTACCCCCCTCCACCCCCTTTAAGCACTATATTCTTGTGTTGTCACCGCAACTATATGCTTGAAAATAATAATAAATTAATACTAGTTTATGGTTTAACAAACCAACTCTTTAACCATTGAAAAACATGAAAAATGAGTATTATAAATTAAACGGAAGTTTATTCGGACTGACATATTTACATACATTGCAAGTTAAATAAAAGGTTGTAAAAACGAAAACTGCTTGGTTTTTGAAAATAAACGCACTATATTTTTGACTTGTTTATGCCATGTTTCGAACGTGGCCCGATTTTATGGTGAATGCGATAGTAGCTGAATGCACTCGTTGCGTACGTCGGGATGTACGTAACGTTGCGACCACAGCAACTTAATTAAGAAGGTATATTTTGTCTTGGAATAGAAACCTGCAATAAACTAATTTTATTTTGAAAATTTAAAACAAAAACTAATAAAATATCCCAAACGTAAAATAACTGGACCGTCGACGTAAAACCTGTACCAAAAAGGGAACGCCCACGGTTTATCAGAATTTATTTCTTTTTATTTTTATTTCTTCCAACCCATTCAATAACAAATTCGAAATTTATAAGACCGGTTTTTAATTGAACCATTGTTCATTAAACTCATTCAATATCAAACTCGTAATTAATAAAACCCGGAATTTGCCAAACCATTATTTTTCAAAACCGGAATTCGTCAAATCCGTTGTTTATCAGAAAACTTTTGCTAAATTGATTGCGCATTCGCCAATAATACATGAACCGGAGGCGTACACGCAGGTGGCGACATCTATACACAAAATATTGAACAATACCTGTGAATACTTTTAGCCAAGTGCGCGCACATATAGAACGACAAATGCATCAAAACGTCGCGCCGCCGCGCCACCTGCGTGTACGCCTTTGGTTGATGTATTGTTATGATAAACAACGGGTTTGACGGATTCCGGTTTTTGAAAATAATGGTTTGACAAATTTCGGGTTTTATTATGGTTACGCATACGCCTTTGATATTGAATGAGTTTGATGAACAATGGTTTCATTAAAAACGGGTCTTATAAATTTCGAATTTGTTATTGAATGGGTTTGAAAAAATAATAATAGGCGTTCCAAAAAGGCTATTTTGAACTGTCAAATACTGTTAAAAAATGATTAGGGTTATCCATCGATCATAATTAATATATACAATGAACTGTTGCTGTGTTACATATGTTGAGCCATTAAATCAATTTTAATTTTACAGGTTTTTGCTGACAGTTACGGAGATGCAGTGCATTTATATGAACGGGACTGTTCTGTACAAAGGAGGCATCAAAAGATTATCGAGGAGGCGCCAGCTGTAAGTACTGTTCAGTGACTTAGGAAGTCTAGACCACCCCCCTCCCCCTAAAACGTTAAAGCAAACGATACGGCCCTCAATACATTTGATAGTTGTTGTTTTATCAGAGGTGGGCAACTCATATTGCCCTCTCTTTTTAGTTTTTTTTTCATATTTGTATGTAAAACCGATTTTATGAAATGGACTGATGTTTTGTTGTCTCTTTTTATAATTTTCCCAGACAGTTTTTGAAAGATTGATTTTTTTTGGTTAGTAAAATATGTCAAGCTTTGACGAAAAAATCATTGAGGTAGATATTAAAAATGTTAATAATAGGTAAAATATAAATAATCTTATTGATCTATATTTTTGTTAGGTGTACTATTTAAAAAAAAAATAAAACACAAAAACATAAACATAAGCTAATCTTACTTACCTCGCAAATTCGACTTTTTTATTAATTTTTCCAGATTGCAAAATGCATGATTTCTTTAAAATAAAAAAAAAATTTACTTAAATACACGTATAGTAAGACACGTTTTTTGGTAAATTTAAAGACTGTGAAGAAGAAATTAATACCACCTTTTCTCTCACACACTTGAAGAATAACAATTTTTGCTGTTTTTTTTTTTATAAAAATGGCAAAATAAAAATCATATGCACGACACCACTAAAGATGACAGACATAACAGAAATTTTTATTAAAAAATTGCTTTAAATTATTTTTATCTTTCTCTAAAATACTTTTTTATAGCCTGCTATTTTAACAGAGAAAAAATGTTTTTTGGCAGTACTTTTTTTGAACGATAAAAAAACAGTGAAAACTTGAAAAAAGTGAGTGTTTTATTCTATAAATCGAAAGTTTGGAAAGAAAACTTTAAAATGTGAGCAAAATCATGGCATAAAAATGTGAAAAACATAATAAAAAAATGCTTAAATAAACTTTACCCCCTAAGTTATGCTAAAATATTTTAAGTCTTAAATTACCATCACAGCTTTACCATAAGTAATCAAATTTAAAATTTGGTGTACGTTTAATAAAAAATGTGACAGTGACAAAATTATTTGTTGTCAGTGAGTTGCTCACCTCTGGTAAAACAATTACTGTCAAAAATTGGATACAGGGCCTCTAGCATGAACCAGCCTTTACAAAAAATATGTCAATGCTTTAAATTTTATAACAATCATTTACTTGTTATATTATTTGCAGTATAAGAGTATAAAAGAAATTAAATTTCTTTTAAATGTATAAAACTCGTCAAAAAATCAAGTCCAGCAACTTTTCCGCACGAGTGCGAGTGTAAGCAGTAATCCTCATAAGTTTTTAATGATTTAAACCTCGTTTTGCGCCACATCTGTCACAGCTTCGGCTGTTTGCAAAAGTTGGAACATTTTCAAAGCCAAAATTGATTCATTTAAAAGCTGATCATATGCTTAACGATGCTTAAAATTCTTGAACTCGAAACATTTCTCAATAATGAAAAACTTATTGCTAGTATTTTAATTCAATTCAATTTTCAATTCAAAAAGTACTTTATTGTCAAGAATAGAAAATTCTGTCGACAAAGCATTCTATATACACACTAATCTTAGTAAATTAATGTCAAGAGAGTGTCACTATGTCTAAACCATATATGTATGAGCTTAAATATACGCCCTTGCAATGCTTTCGGCGTACACAACTTTGTAAGCAGGATATCCTATATATATGCCTATACCTTTCTCTTTTACTCTTTTCTGACTCTTTTATTGTCTCTTTCTGGCGTCATCGGTTAACCAACCAAAATCCAGAAAGGCAGCTGTGCAGTTGTCAAAATTTTTCTATTTGTTTACGTTGTTAGAAAATCAGTATTTTCTATTTTTAAATAAATAAATATATAAATAGAAATCATTTTTAGGTATTTTCACTTTTTTTCCTTCAGATTTAAAGAAAAAGTATCTACCAACCTGTGGAACTTCACTTTTATTGTTTGGCGGCATCCACAAACACAGCACGTCTTTTTATGCGGCGACATCTTAAGCTCCAAGATATAAATAGTTTTTATTATAACTCCTAAAAACTTTCGCGTAACCAAAGATTAAAAATATAACAATAAAAAAAATTGCATAAACGAAAACGATCAAAACAAATCAACAAAAATGGCGTCTCGACTGAAGGTCGAAGACGAAGGTCGCGAAACCGGCCGCCTTGTAAAATTTTCGCGCATGTGCATAGGCCCGGAGCTAAGACGGCTCCATGGCCTGCTAGATTTTAAATCTCGCTTACAAGTTTGGCCTGGGAAAGGCCTATATTTAACCTCATACATATATGGTCTAAACCTATGAAAAGTATAAATACAAAAATGTTAAAAAAAACTTAAAATTGAATGAAATCACACAAGACCAGAACTCACAGAATAAAGTTAAAATATTAAATATAAACATCAGGTAAAATTGAATATTAAGCTAGCTAAAATCACTATTATAAAATTCAGTTAAGGAAGTAAGGTCTACCCAACAATACTTTTTTCAGTTTTTTTTTTCTGAACTGTTTAATAGAGAGACTAATATGTCAAGAGGTAACTTATTATAATTTTTTCGACCTTCATCTATAAACGATGTTTGTGTTAATGTGCTATAGGTAAGGGTAAGCTTGTCTTGGTTCCAGGATCTTGTTGCGGTTTAAGAGTCATAATTTTGTGCTTCGCTATGAACCGTACTGCTTTCTGTTGAAGAATAAAAAGCACTTTAAGAAGAGACTGGTTTGCTATACCCCAGAATGGAATTCCATATCTTAAGTGAGACTCAAAAAGTGCAAAGTATACCATTCTTGCCATATCCTCTCCCAGGGCACTAATTCTTGAGCAGGGAACGACATAAATTTGTGTCGAATGATCTCACGTCGCACGGATTTCGTATTCTTAAGCGGTGATCGCTCATTCCATTCTATCAAAAATTGGTTGTTCGAGCTCCCCGACTCCAAAGCCAGGTATCGATCCCATAAAATGTATATTTTATGCGCATGCTTGCCTGAGAAGAGGTCTCGTCTTTTTTTCGAGGGATGGGATCATACCCCGGGATTGATTGCTTCTCTTGAGGGATCGTTCCTTCTCTCGAGATTCAAGAATTAGGCCCCAGATCGGCTCTTACACACCTGACAGCAAAAGACCCAGAAGAAAGTTCTTTGCTTAGCTTAAAAATATGTTCCTCGAACCTCAATTAGGATCATCACCTAAATTTAAGTCCCGTAAATCAATTTTTTTTATACTGGGACTTTTCCATCCATTCTAGGTTCAATGTCCAGTGTTGCCAAAGTGAGAGCCGGCGGGAAATCACATTTAAAACTGATGATATTGATTTTATTAACATTGAAACAGAGACGGTTGGCGTGGCACTAGTTTGTTATTTTTAAAAGGCCTTGAGAGATAATCATTTTCAGAATATTTATGTTTTTATGGTTATGGATATGTTCAATTTAATGCGATAATTAATGTAAATTAAAAATAGCAGTGGCTCTAAAACCGACCCCTGAGGTACACCACAATTGACATTTAAGGCTTCAGAGCGAAGTTCAGGATAGACAACTGATTGACTATGCCAACACCGATCCCCAAAAACCATACCGCTGAAGCTTTTCTTCACAGAATACTGCCACAACACCTTTAACCTTAAAAAAAACAAAAGATCAAAAGATCTTGGGTGGAAATAACGAAAATTCAAACCTGGATCAGCATCGCTACAAGGAACACACAAAGAACCAAAGCGAAAAGAGAATTGATTAAACGATGTTTCGCTCTGGGTAACCAGCGTGAGCTCGTCAGTGGTTCCACTGGTCACCTTCCCCATACATCACTAAACAACAAATAGGCATCGTTCCGCACTGGTACTTATCCAAGTTACCTGATACGGATTCGTCCTGGCGTGTTAATATTTCCAATAGGATTATGCTCCTAAGGCAACTAAAAATAAAAAAAGAAGTTCACAAACCTCCAAATCACTTACATCAACCGAAAAGAATCTATGGAGAGGAATGACAATGGAGGATTTCAAACATGTGGGAAATAACCTTTGTCAAAAGAGTCATATATAGAAGTACACAATGCCATAAGAGCGCTATCAGGTAGCCTATTCAGAACCTCAGCAGAAATCTCATCCTCTCCACAAGATTTTTTATTCTTTATTTCATTAAGTACTCCAATAAGCTCCCAGGGCTCAACGGGGTTAAAATGAGAAGAACTAGAGTAGTACTTGCTATGGTAAAGTTAAATTTATTTGAAGAATTAACATTAATATCCACTTCTAGAGTTTTATTGCGAAGATCGCTAACAATACTCCAACTCTCTTTCTGTTTATTTCTTGATTTTTGAATCCTATCCTTGTAGTATAATTTTTTTTCTGTTACTATTAGCTTTTTATGTATGCTCCAATATCTGTTACAATAAACTAAGAACGAATCTGTTTTAAAGAACTTTTTAAGATAATTTAGACAACATAAATTACTAACCCTAATGATAGCCAGTGTTTAGTATTAGTTCGTTTAGGTTTGATGCATCTCAATGGAAATGCAGGCCTAAAGTTGACTCTAGGGATTTTTCAATAACATCCCAATTAACAGTTGCCCAACTCTTGTGAAAATTATTAGAGGCTTTATTACTAAAAATCCTTTTTTGTCATCGGTGGATTTTTTTTGGAGCCGGCTTACGTATAAAAATAGAACTTGCAGCTTCGTGATCAGATAAACCAGAGTGAAGAACAGTACAAGAAACTTTATTTAAATTAGAACATACGTAATCTATTATTGTTGCAGTAGAGTCAGTAATTTTTGGATGGAGGCCTTAACAAGCTGTTAGTAAATTAGAAAGTAAAGTACTGTTAGTTTGGTTTTTAGCACTAAAATCAACAGTACCACTTTGGAATTAGAGCACACAGGGGCGTCGGGTGAACTGATTTTATGATATAATACCTTATTTGGAAAATAATTTTATCTGCTTTAAAATCTCTTTCGCTACTTTTTTCAATAAAATTCTTAGTTTTTGAGATATTTGCATAAGTCTGAGTTTGTCCCTCTCAATGGGCAACATAGAAGGTCTTTTAAACATATTGGCACAAAAAAATAGCTGTTACAAATTAATCCCTTTTTAAAACTTTTATTGACTGAACTATTTGATTTTTTATTTAGCCAGGAATATCTTGGGACTTGAGAAAAGAGTTGGGTGCCGCCGCTGTACGAGCCGCCAAAGCAGTGGGGTACGTCGGGGCAGGGACGGTGGAATTCATTTTGGACAGAAAAAATCTCAGTTTCCATTTTATGGAGATGAACACCCGATTGCAAGTGGAACATCCCATCACCGAAATGATAACAGGTACTTTTCTTAAAAGCCGTTGATTTTTTAGAAGTTTTTAATTTGTATTATTTTGAGTACAAATTAATTTCCCTTTATTGGACTGTGGCTATCCCAGAATTTGATATTCAAAATATTTTTTAGGCAGAAAAACGACTTCTATTACTTTCTTTTTTAATAATAAAATTAGAAAGAGTTTTACACAAACCATTCATAATTATCCATTTCATCGTAATAGGTTCCCTAGGTTTTACTGTTACTACCATGGAAGCCACTGGCTTAGGAAAAACAGAAAATCTCGCATGCTCAGGGCAAGCTTTGAAGTTGTTAATAATATATAAACAGTTTTGCAGTCTCCAGCAAAGCTTCGAGAGAGATTATTTGTTTTTTTTTAATGCCTAGTGCGATTCTGTTAATAATCTTGTTTTGGTTTTTGTTATTTTTTCAGTATTAAAGGTCCTATCTGCATTTGACAGTTGCTATTTTACCAGAGGTGGGCAACAAATATTGCCCTCTCTTTCTAGATTTTTTCATGTTTGCATGTAAAACTAATTTTATGAAATGGACTGATGTTTTGTTGTCTCTTTTTATAATTTCCCCAGACAGTTTTGAATAGTTATGACTTTTTTGGTTAGTAAAATATGTCTTTCGCAAAAAAACATGAGGTAGATACACATATATTAAAAAAAAATGTTAATACAAAGTAGGTAAATAATACAAAATTTATTGATCTATCTTTTTGTTACTCATTTTCTTAAAATAATAATAATATATAATATTATTTAAATTTAACTACTTTTACCTCGCAAATTCGACTATTTTTATTAATTTTCCACTTTGATAAATGCATTTCTTACACCGCAATATTCGATTTTTAAACCGCATGTAAATAATCAAATTGAAAATTTGATTACCTTCGTTTATTAATCAAAAATGTGACATATTTATTTCCAATGGTTGCCAACACACCAAAAATTATGAACATTTCCCTAAGAACTGCCAAATCGAGTTGCTTACCACCGGTAAAACAACAACTGTCAAAAATTGTATACAGGGCCTCTAGTCACTACCATGGACATTGTAAAATCCCCAAAAAATTTGACTTTCTTGGGATTTTTGTACTGACAATTAACCGAGTGAACAATTAGCGACATTCGGTTAGAAAATAAGGTTGACAAGACTCTTACACGAACCAAAATATCCGCCCAGAATATTGGCAGTAACTTGATTCCAATAAAGAGTACACTAAACAAAACTTAACTATATTAGGTACATAAAAAAATTATTTTTATTCAAACAATAGCTACCTAGCTAGTATCCAGGAGTTAAAAGTACTTGTTTTTTTGTTAAAAGTATAACAATTTTTTTGCAAAGTTAAAGACAAACACAAAATATCCATGCACCTAGCCGCGATTCGAACTCGGAACCTTTCGTGTGGCAGGCAGATACGCTGCGCACTGCGCTACGGCGGCTGTTAGTAGTTATTAGTACATACTAAAACACATCACCAGATTTCTTTCACTAGCGAACAACATTAGCAGTATGCACGGGATAGTTGTCTTGCTGGTAAACGAAGTCGTTGTTTTCGCAAAACATCTGCACAGATGGCACCATAACATCCTCAAGAATCTCAACATATCTTTAACCAAAAAGAAGTTAAAATTTTTTTTAACTTCTTTTTGTTTTAATCGCCTTATATAAGCGTAACCCTATTGGAAAGATTAACACGCCAGGACGAACCCGTATCAGATCACTTAGATAAGTGCCAGTGCGGAATGATGCCTATTTGTGAGTGATTCAAAGTTGGAAATCAAAGTGTAGGACGGTGTTGAATAATGTTTGGGGAGGGTGACCAGTGGAACCGCTGGTTGCCCAGGGCGAAACATCTTTTGATCATTTCTCTTCTCTTTGTTCCTTTTTGTGTTCCTTGTGGGATACTCATCCAAGTTTGAATTTTCGTTTTTTTTTCACCCAAGATCTTTTGATCTTTTGTTTATTCTTTCGATTTGCCGAAAAATACCCAAGAAAATGTCCAGCTTTCTGAATTTGGTTGGTGTATTTTGAATCAAACTACTCTGCTGCTCGAAGATGAGTGAAATATCTTTTCATTTGTGAAGACCACCCTCTCTCAGAATTCATCATCATAAAGAACATTTTTTAATGCAAAAATAACCCTGGCCTGCTTTTGTTATTCCGTTAAAAAAAGTTTTTTGCAGCAACTCGAGAGAAAATTTTAGATTATTTAATCCTTCTGTTAATAGTTGATAAGGAACCTAGGAACATCATTACATTACGTGGTCGATAAGCCTTTCATCGTTTATTTCAGAACTTTCGTCCTGATCCATGAATTCTATTCATCGAATTATTTTGTATCCAGCGCTTTTTCCATCGTACTATCGACATTTTATCAACCCCAATCCAAAATAAGTTGCCGTTTTCTATAACTCAAGTGATATAATTTGTGCAATACCGCCTCCACGGTATTGATTTGTGATTTCGTAAATGTTGTAATTTGCGTCATTTTTGACTTTGAAAATTATTGTCAAAATCAGTTTGGCGCGTACCATCAGCTATTTTAAACTGGTGAACGGAATCCATGCACTAAAGTTGAAAAATGGTCGGAAGTACCAATTGATGATATCTTACTTAATTTAAGAGAGTGGCAACCTTTTTAAAAAAACACAATGGTCTTTTCGAAATTTTAATCCGACGTTTCGTTTCGTAGATACCATCATCAGGATCAAAAAGTTAAATACGGTTCAAAATGTTTTATTTCATATTTTAGTTTCTTTTTAAGTTTTGTTTGATTATAAAATATAATTTTTTTTTTGAAGTTTCGATCTCGAAAGAAATCATCTTCAGTGCATTTTTTTTTCTGGTACGGCCCTGTCCCATTTTAATATATTTTATGAGACCATTTGTATTTAAATACTATATAGTAGACCTGGACTACCAAGATATATTGCATGAACATACCGGGTGAATTGAAAAAAAAACGGACAAATTGTTTTTGCTGTAACTTTACCAATATCAAGAAAAAAAAAATTCGCTTTGCCGCTATATTTAAATCCAAGATGGAAGACAAAATAAAATGCGTACCTTTTTTAAACATCTTTTTGTTATATGTTGCCATTTTTTTTCTAAATACTTTGTTATGTTATGCCGAAAAGTCTTTTTTTTTATACCTTCATCAAAAACATGATTTTATTGACTGTCTGCAGATAACTTAAGCATTTTTTGATCACGGGTGCAAAAAAAGATTTCTGTCCGTTTTCTACCCAAAGTTAAAGAGAAATAGCGGAAAATAGTAATATTGAGAAAATCTAATTATTCTTGCTTAAAAATTAAGCCATTTCCGCCAGTTTTCACCAAGTATTTACGAAAAAATCATTTAAAAATATCGTCAAAATATGAAATTGTCAAAGATTAAAATGTCGCAACAATGAACGTCACCGAGTAAAAAGATACATAGCTATGGAAACGATTGTTATTTCATTTACCAGCCGCCTTGATTTATAGTGTAAAGATAATGTGTTGCAAGAAGTTCTCTTCGTTCGAGATTTTTAATAGTACGTCATAAACCTAGGAAGTAAAGTGGTACATTTAATCCCGAGGCAAAAAGTTTATAACCCGACCGAAGGGAGGGCTATAATTTGTCGAGGGATTAAGCATCACTTTACTCCTGAGGTTTATGTACTATTTTATGCACTTTAGAATAAGCAGAAAAGTGAAAAAAATAACTATATTTTTTTATTTATTTTTCAAAAAATCGCACTCTGTAGACAAACCGCCACATGTAACTTCGCTTAACACCGTTCTCAACTAAAAAGCCAGTTAACTCATTTTCGTTTTAGTATCCTTTGGCCTATGATCGGTGCCATATTGACACAAAACTGACAGAAAGTCCATGTTTTACTTCTCAAATTGGTTATAAAAATGGCAGCCACAATAGGCTAAAGGGCACTGAGTCGGTAGGAGTTAAAAGGCTTTTTAGTTGAGAACGGTGTTGCTTCGCTCTGTCTTTATGTCAAACGATAACAGTATGCCGAAACGCAGAAACATATGCGTCGGTATGTCAATAAACATTACCTACTTGTCAAATAGAATTTGACACATTTTCTGTGGCGTGGCTTTAAAAATGAACGTCGAAAAAATGGCTGCAGAAGATATGCGGGAACTTCTCCCTGCAAAAAGTGAAAAACTATATCAAAAACAGTTTGCGGACTACAGAAGTTGGTGCCATGGACAAAATGCTGAAAATGTAGCAGATGAAAAGGCACTCTTGGCCTATTTTTGGGAAAAGTCCAAGAAGCTGAAGCCCTCTTCCATCTGGAGTCAGTACTTAATGATAAAAGCCGTTATCATTAAAGAATTCAATATTGATATAAGCAAATACGCAAAGCTTGTGGCATTCCTAAAGCGGAAGAATGAATATAAACCAAAAAAATCAAGAGGTTTAACGGCAGAAGAAATCAAGAAATTTTTAGAAAAGGCGCCATACCGTGAATTTCTTGCTCAAAAGGTAGGATTTTTACTGTTTCTTTTAGAATAGAATAGTATGTACGTATGCGTGTCATTCCTTTTTCTTTAGTACCTATACCTCTATTATTAAAAATATAATTTTTTATATTTATATTTTGGTAAAATTATGTATGTTTTTGTTACAGGTAGCCCTAGTTTTAGGCGTTGTGGGGGCCTGTCGTGGTCAAGAATTGGTCAAGCTACAGCTCAAAGATGTCGAGGACCATGGGGAGTTTTTCTCAGATACGTATACGAAAAAATACAAGGACCGCTCATTTGTGGTAAAAGCTTCTTCTACCTCCACGGATGTCGTTGGTTTGATTAGGATGTACATTTCGTTAAGACCTTCAGCTATTCAGAACCATAACCGATTTCTTGTTTACTACAAGAATGGCCAGTGTAGCTATCAACCTATTGGAAAGAATACATTTGGACAACTGCCAACAAAAATTGCCAAATTCTTAAATCTTCCAGAGCCCCACTTATATACAGGCCATTGTTTTCGCCGCTCAACAGCGACCATGCTAGCAGACTCTGGTGCCAATCTAGAACAATTAAAACGTCACGGAGGTTGGAAGAGTAGTGCTGTTGCCGAAGGGTACGTGGAAAACTCTTTATTCCAGAAAAAAAACGTTTCAGAACAAATATTTGGAAACAGGTCTCATCCAAAAGAAACCTGTAAGCCGACATCAACAATCACGAGTACTTCATGTTCCAAACGAGTGAACACGAGTCTCCAGTGCTAGTGTGGAACCGCAAAATAAAGCAGAAGTCACTATTAATATTAACTTAAATCTTAAAAATTAAGTTTTCGAAATTATGTTTTATTAATTATTATATTAAAATGTACCTAGTTTAAACCTCTCTCAGTGAAAGTGCTTGAATATGTTGTAGATATTGATATTGAAGTTCCCAACAATGTTTAAATTACCCCAAATCTTGTAGGTCTTAAGGTTTTCGAGATATGATTTTTTAAAGTTGCGACTTTCGGGGCATATTTTTACTAAAAAATATACATACATAAGTTATAAGAATACAAATACCACGCATTTTTGAGATATTGGGCAGATGAATGATTTCAATTTGACATGATTGGCTGCCCTTTTGTCAACCTCAAAACATGACAAATAACTGATAACGTAGGACCCAACCACCAAAATATTCTTTTTGGAAACTAAATAAATGAGGTAAATAGAAGTTCAACGTTGAGTATATGTATAATATGTATAATATATATACAGACCGCTTCAAGCTACTACGAACATAGGGGGAATCAAGTCCAATTTACTCTCCGTGCCGTACGACCGAGGTGGATTCGAAGCACGCTGCAGTGTTATCTTTTGGAAATTCATTTTGTTTTTATTATTTTGTTTTATTTCTGCCTTGCTCGAGAAACAGATGGGTAAGTTCTTAATTGAAATAATACATTTTTAAAACTAAAAATGGATGTCTACGAAGTTGCCGAAAAAGTGCAGATGGTCAAATGGTCAAATCGTCATAACCCAACACACGTTCGATATTGGTCGAGGGAAAATTTGCATTTGTATTTTGACGTAAGAACACAGTATCCCCAAAAACTAAATGTTTGGGGGGGGGGTATTGTAGGGGAACACGCAATTGGGCCATTTTTATTAATGGCAATTGCAATTTGAATGGTCCTAGATACTTGGATCTACTGCAGCAGCACATTATTCCAACTGCTAGGCAGTTGTTAGGTGTAAGATTTGGTGAAACATGGTTTCAACAAGATGGTTGTTCCGCTCACAACGTTGGCCTTGTTAGGGAATATCTTGATAATGTATTTCCTAATCGGGTTATAAGTACACGGGGAACTATTTTAGGGCCAGCTCGATCTCCCGATCGTGCTCCTAATGACTTCTATCTGTTTTTGAAGAAGCTTTTCAAATTATCACCCCTAACATGCTTGGAAACGTT
Source organism: Oxystoma pomonae (assembly GCA_963921995.1). Lineage (NCBI taxonomy): Eukaryota > Metazoa > Arthropoda > Insecta > Coleoptera > Brentidae > Oxystoma > Oxystoma pomonae. The sequence continues at coordinate 102,222,600 of OY998166.1, read as the reverse complement.
AGAAGGGGTTTTTATAGTAGGCTCGGATATTGTCTAGCCGAGCAAGGAGGACTTTTCGAACATTTGCTTTAATTTTTTTTTGACTGGGAGAATCTTTTTGGTTTTTAGAATGTATTATTTTATTTTGAGAACTTGCTTTTATTTTGTTTCTCCTTATTATTTTCATTGTAACACGTCGTCACTGATAAATCTGAGCAGTTGACAATAAAACGCTCTTATTTATCAGTGACAAAAAATAAGAAAATTACGTTATAAAAATTTGCGTATTTATTGACCAAATTCCGGTTCCATTGACTACGCTCCACACAGCACCGTGGTTAGAGGCGTACTAAATACAAGGCGAAAGGCGGCGAATGGCAGCGAATGGCGATCGGAAGCCTGAGTGTTGGTTGCTTCACTTATAGGCGTGCAGTGTCTCTGCATGTACGTACACTGGCAAATTAGACTTCTTCCACCCTATGTTCGCAGTAGCTTGAAGCGGTCTGTATAATTATATCTGTATATGTATATGTTTGCAATGAGATTGATAGAAGATGCAACATGCCGCTTCTGCAAGAAAGAGGAAGAAACCTCATTACATGTCCTATGTCAATGTGAAGGCATAGATAGTTAAAACCAGGGCCTTACTGGGGGACCTAGAATATCCGCGGCCAGAAAGCTATATACAGGGCACACTGGCAAAGCTTCCGGGTTTCATGACAATGACGGGGCTGCAACTTGTTTTGTAGTTCTAGCAAAGCAGGGAAGAAGAAAGGGGAACCGCAATAGATCTGAGAAGGTCAAGGTGGACAGGTGTCTACACCACCCCATTCTAATCTAATCCAGGACACGGTATAGAGGATAAATGAATACCTCCAGAACTTTCGGTAAAGTAACCGTTATAATAAATCAATCAATATCATGGATGAGTTATTTACTTATTTGAACGCCCTATCTCATATAGCCTCATCAGGTCGCGCTAAATTAATGAACCCATTTGTGGTAAAGTATTATAGTTTATTCATCATTCAAACATTCGGTACAGCATACTTACCTTTTAATTATGGAGACATTTCGCCGCGGACCGCTTTGCTGGGAAGACGTTCTGCCGCGAGTCGTTCGCAAACGATAAAAAATTATAGAGCCAAAAAAACGACATTTAAAACTAACTAACCCAATAAACCCCAAAACAAACAACATTAACCTTTCCTAGCGCTGCGAAACGGCTAGTGTCTGGATTAATCGCTTTCGGTATAAGTATAAGTTTCTTTTATGCTTTCGCAAAAAAGATATGGATATTTCAGAACTGCTTGAATATTTTCTTTTTTATGACCATTTATGTGTCTTATACTAAAAAGGCAAATAAAACAATAATTCAGTTTTCAGCTTTCTAAAAATGTTTATCTATTATATAATTCCCAAATTCTCGTTTCCGATAACTTACACTTAGTACCCGTACTAAAAAATGTGTCGTCGTAAGCCAAATGACGATGACATTTTATGTGTCAAAATTCTAAATATGGTTTATTTCGTAGGAAAAATTCACGCAAAAACCGCAACTTTAAAAAATCATATCTCGAAAACCTTAAGACCTAAAAGCTTTACAACATATAAAAATTTCAAGCACTTTCACTGATGCGAAATTTCCCATGTATTGTGTGCGTCCTCCTTTCCAGGGCAATAAAGTAAAAAAAAATGTGTAAAATCGGGATTTTTTTACTTTATTTCCCTAGGGAATAAATGACCCACTTTATTCCCGCAAAAGCGGGATTAAATGGGTGCATTTATTCCCGGAAGTGCATAAAATAAAAATTTTGCACTAAACACAAAACTTGCCCTTTATAAAAAAACAATTGCCCGGTTTTTTTTGGTTCACCCGGTATGTGGATATAATATATCTGCACTGCTTCCTTTGCTTCCATGGACCGCACGCCGCTGGCTATACTGTTCAGACATGTTCGGTGAATCTTTAATAAACAGTGTAGGTATTTTCATTTATTTGAAATCTCTCCACCAATGGACTTCAATTTACTGTATACGTAATACATCAGATTTTAAATTAAATATCTCTCCCAATGGCTCCTGGCTCTCGTAATTCCCGTGAGAGAATCAGATCAGAAAATTTCCAGCTCGTAATGCGATTGGGCATTTAAATAAAACATGTGGTTTTATGATAGGTAGATAGATAGATAGATTTTTATTTCCATATTAATTATACGATACAATAGTATTTTATAAATATGGTTTGTCAATATTTTAACTAAATTAAACTGTACAAAATCATTAAATATTAAAGAAATAATTGTATAGTAATTGAAAATACAATTTACAATGATTTAAATGATTTAAAAATATTTAAAAATGTCTGTAAAAAAATTCGCACAAACATATAATATATAATATGCTCGTCTAGAAAAATCTCAGTATAAAAGAATAAAAAAATAATTTTTAAAAATTTAAAATTTAAAACTCGAACAAATATGCATTAAAATATTTTATAGAGATCTCTCTGTATCACCACTATAAGCATACCTTTATTAAGAGACACTAGTGTTAATAAAAGAAATAACAATGAAAAATACAATATAAAAAACCATATAAATTTAAAATGCACAAGACGTAAAATATAAAATATGTAAATTCCTAAGATTAAACGGAAAGGCTTTTTTGACTAGTTATTTTGACTTAATTATATATATGCCCTAAATATTCGTCTATAGTATATGGCTCAATATCACAGATATAACTAAAACATGCTTTTTTAAAAGCTTTTATACCATTTATGCTTCTAATACTACTTGGCAATTTGTTAAAGAATTTCACAGCAGCATATTGCGGACCTTTTTCAGTTATCGCCAGCCTATGCTTTGGTTAATTAAAGAAATCTATTCGAGTATTATTCCTTATTTTATGTTTGTGAGCAGATTTAAGTTTTTGAAATTCTTTAATGTTTTTTCTTAAGTACATAACACATTCAAAGATGTAGATACCCAAAACTGTCAAATACTTGTTCGATCTAAATATGTTTCTACAAGTTTGGCCAAAGCTAAGTCCGAATATGATGCGCATTACTTTTTTTTGTTGGATAAAAACGCATTGTGCTTGACTACTACCACCCCATAATAAAATGCCATACTTCAAGTGTGAATAGAATATTCCATAGTAGATAACCCTGGGCTCCCTATCAGTTCTAAGTACCTTTGACATAACTCTTATCGCATAGCTTACTCTGCTTAATTTGGTACAAAGTTCTTATATGTGTTGAGAATAGTTGAGCTTACTGTCAATAACGACTCCTAACATTTTGGTGTTTTTTACAAAGTCTATTTCTTTTCAATTAAATAAAACTTTTGTATCAGTAATATGTGTATTGTTAGTTATTAATAAGATTTTAGTTTTGTCCTCGTTGAGTATTAGTTGGTTTTTATTTAACCAGTCTTTTGTTTTGTTTAAGACTTGAGCACATCTGTCCTGAACGCTTTCATTTTTGTTAATGGGCACTACAACATTAGTATCGTCAGCAAAATTAGCCGCAAGATCTGGATCTTTATAAAGCATGTCAAGATCATTTAAATAAATTACGAAAAGTAGTGGAAATAGAATGCTTCCCTGCGGCACTCCAGTTGACATAATAGTAAATTATAAATAATATAACAGTACTTTTAATGACAGTTTTTTGTCTTCTGTCTGTTAGGTAAGAAGCAAACAAAATCTGCGGAATTCCCCTTATGCCGTATGCCTCAAATTTGTTTAATAGAATATCCTGATTTATCGTATCAAACGCTTTTGATAGATCTAATAAAATACCGCAAGCTGTTGACTTTTCTTCTAGCGTTTGCAAGATTTTAATAAGTGCCGTTTCAGTAGATCTTTTTGGGATGAAACCGTGTTGAAAAAGATTGTTTTTTTGAAAAAATTTAGCAGCAATTTTTGAGAATGAACTAAGTGGGCTAATTGGTCTGTAATTGTTAAAGGTATTAGGGTCATCTTTTTTGTAAATAGGGATTATACAAGCAACCTGTAGCTGGCTTGGATATACCCCACTTTTCATACTTTGGTTAAATATATAAGCTATGGGCAAGTTAATACAAACTCTCCAATTAATTTGTACATTATAGATCTCAATTTTTTGCTGTTTTACGCCAATAATTTTTTAGTTAACCCTGGGGTAAGATAACTTACCCTCGCCTTAAAGCCAGAGCAGGACCTGCATAAATGAACGGGCCACGACCCTAACTTTTGTAACGTCACTGCCACTCCACATTTGTGACGTAGGCAATTTTATTTTGTGGAACGCTGAAACTGGCACCTCTTTTTTTTGTTTACGTTGAATTTTTATTTACTTTTTGAATATTTTTTATCTCAAAATCAACTTACGAATGTAATAAAAGTTCACCACATAAAATTTTTGGTGGTTATCTCTGAAATTATGAAAACAAAAGTGCATCTCCTATTAAATCTTTAGAATATTTTTGCCTATCGATAATGAATGGTGTGGTGGATATAGGAGAGTCCAGAAAAATTTCCAGGATGTGTTCCATACCCAGATGCATTCCCATCCGTCCAGCTTTGGCAGAGCTTGTCCATCTTTAAAGCAGTGGCTCAGTGATTTCAGGGGGGGGGGCTACTGTAGCATTTGTGCTATAGCTAAAGGCGGATTCATAGTCCCGTAAGGTAAGCGCTATGTGGTAAGTTGCAAGGAAAATAAACAATAGGAAAGGCATACTGCTCTTACCGCTTAGACCACTTACCGCATACCTCATACTGCTTACCTTATGGAACTCTGAATCCGCCTAAAGACAGCATGTGTAAAACAAAGATAGGGATAGATATTTTATGTACAGCTGGGTCCTTTAAATTTTAGAACGACTTGAGAAAGTGTTTGATTATTGTGAGCAGTTTATACTATTAAGTTGACATTAAAAATTTTGTAGGTTATTTACAACTACAGGATGATCTATGTTTCTTTATACTGCTTATACTTCTTACACTAAGGTCTTCTTTATTTTTTTATTTTGTTTACTTTATTTATAATACTTTTATACCAAAAATAATAAATACATTTTGTGTGTGTCTATGTATTGGTTATAACAAAAAACTACAAAAAAATCAATATTTTGTCATGTCTCCGTTTACGTCGATAACGTTTTGTAATCTGCGAAACATTGATTCATAGAAAGACACCGTGAAATTTCCTTGGCCTGCAAGGTCTTACCATATCGTTGTGATTTCTTCCCAGAAATGTTCCGCATTTTGTGGCAAGAACCTGCGTTGTTGGAGTCTGTATACAATAACACTCCAAACATTTTCTATTGGGTTCATATCTGGGCTGTAACTTGCCCAAGGAAGCAATTCAACGTTGTTTTCTTGTAACCACCTGGTTACGATGTTCGCGGTATGAACCGGACAATTATCTTGTAATAAAATTGTTTTCTGGAAAAACCTGTTTCACACTTGGCAGCATGACATTGTCCAATATCTCTAAACAGGTTTGTCCCACAAATCTTCCGTCAATTCTCCATATCATCCCTAATCCTCTCGCTGATATCTATCCCCATACATTCACACTAAAATGACCAGCTGCTCGGTAGTGACTTGACTGAATCTGGCGTTATCTGGCCTATACACTCTAATTTTGCCTTTCTTTGATGACTGAAAGGTTTTTTTCATCCGTAAAAATCACGCGGTTCCAAAAATCTTGATCTCTGTTGATATAATTCAGAGCAAAAAGCAAGCGAGCTCAGTTTTATTAGCTGCAACACGGCAATTTAAGTGTGATCTCTTTATCCTCCTGAAAGCAGTTTTCTTGCATGCTGGGAACTGAGACAAAATCCTTGCTTGTTTTGCTGTTAAAAAAGGGTCCTCTTCGAGTCTTTGAATGAGAGCTGCATCTTCATCCTGGCTGGAAACTGCGGGTCTGCCTGATCCTCCTCTCCTCTCTAGCGTTCTTTCTTCTCTACACCTTTTGTTAATCAAGAATACAGTATTCCGGTTGAGATTGAAATGTTCTGCCACAGCTGCAAGATACCATCCGTCCTCCAGCTTCGTTACAATCCGTGCTCTCAATTCCTTCGTCGTGTGAAAATAAATTTTTGAAGTAGAATGACACTATAATTTGACTGACATTAAATTGAAATAAAATAAATTACACTGCTCAAATTCAAGAAAAAACTGCTTTAAGAGCAGTACCCTCTCCAGATAGGCCGATCAACTCATACCGATTTAGTGTCCTTTTATCCACCTTCGCCGCCATTTTCACTCAAAAGTGACAGATAATCCATTAGTTTTCTGTCAAAATGGCGGCGAAGGTGGATAAAAGGACACTAAAACGATAAGAGCTGATCGGCCTATGTGGAGAGGGTAATGTTAAGAGTCGTCCTAAAATTTAAAGGACCCAGCTGTACATTTTCGATGGGTTTCAATGGGAAACTCCGTTGTTATTGAATATATAGATATGCGGTTTTCGCATTACTGTCTTACTTTTTTGAGCATTAAAAAATGAGATTAACAGATTTATTCTGTCCCTTGTGAACTACAGGGGAAAGTTAAAAAATGGTCGAAATTACCAATTGATGATATCTCCCTTAATTTAAGAGATAATTGAGTTCTGTTAAAACTTGTTTGTGGCAACCTTTTTAGAAAAACACAATGGTCTTTTCGGAATTTTCATCCGACGTTTCGTTTTGTAGAAACCATCATCAGGATCAAAAAGTTAAATACGGACCAAAATGTTTTACTTCATATTTTAGTTTCTTTTTAAGTTTGTTTCATTTTTTTGTTCAAGGGTATCAAGGGGAAATCTTGCATAAGACGCCCGAACTACTACCAGGAGAGCCCGGGTAGTGTCGGATTCCTACCGACTAAAACCCCCCGATTGTGGCTCCGACCAGCCTGATGGCTGGCCAGAGTCACTGCACTGCAACCAATACTGGCTAATTGTGCACCCTTTGATCCTGGTTTAACCACTCCACTCCCCTGTACGAGTTTGTACAGGTCCTTAATAGAGCAGTCCCTAGTGTTGATTCTTGTTTAACCACGCCATTAAATTTTCCCTTGTACGAGTTTGTACAGGTCCTTAATGGAGCAGTTCCTAGTCGTTATTGGGTCTAGTTCAACTTTCCCATAGGGCTATACCGGCCATATTCGGTCGCCAGAGCCTCGTCTGTTTTAGACAGGGAACACCACGAGAAGGTGAGGTTGGCATTTGGATATGAGAGGCTAGATGCATTCGTATCATACCGATCGAAAACCTCTGGTCCCATGCCCAATAGGGGTAAGCACGGTCTCCAACTGTTCCGAGCAAATATGAAGGTTACATTATATTCGCATCACTACCCCTTACTACCCAAGTTTGTTTGATTATAAAATATTTTTTTTTATTTTCTGGTACGTCCCTGTCGTCCCATTTTAATTTTTTTTTTAGACCATTTATATTTAACTACTTTATAAATGTTATATACTATAATAGTAGACCGAAAAAAATCGGACAAATTGTTTTGCTATAACTTTAATTACCAGTTTAATTAAAAAAAACTATTGGTTAGACAAATAATCTCTTTGAAACAAACATTAGCTTTACCGCCATATTTAAACTCAAATTCCTACCTTTTTTAAACCCCTTCTTATTATATTTTGCCATTTTTTTCCAAATACTTGGTTGAAAGTTGAAGTCTTGTTTGAAAATTTGCGCATTTGATCTTATGCGCCATTTTAGATTTAAATATGGCGGAAAAGCGAATGTTTTTTTTCAAAAGGCTTATTTGTCTTACCAACAGTTTTTTTTTATTGAAATTGGTAAAGTTACATCAAAAAACAATTTGTCCCGTTTCGGTTGACCCGGTATGTTCATATAATATATCTTGGTTGTCCAGGTCTACTATATAGTAGTTAAATATAAATGGTTTAAAAAAAAAATGAATTTTTTTCGGAATCGAAACTTCAAAATAAGAAAAATGATATCTTGTTATCAAAGAAATCTAAAAAAAACAAAAATATGAAGTAAAACATTATGGTTCATATTTAAGTTTTTGATCTGATGATAGTATCTATGAAACGAAACGTCGGATTAAAATTTTGAAAGAACTATTGTGTTTTTCGAAAAAGGTTGCCACGGACATGTTTTTACAGAACTTAATTGTCTCTTAAATTAAGGGAGATATCATCAATAATTGGTGATTCCGACCATTTTTCAACTTTCCCCTGTAGGTTAGAAACTACAAGGGACAAGCTCAAAAAAGTAATGCGAAAACCGCATGTCTATATCTTCAATAACGACGGAGTTTCCCATTGAATCACATCAAAAATGGGACACCCTGTACAGGGTGGTCCAAATTCGAGGGGCCTCTATAACTTTGGGCTTTTGCAGCATAGTTAGCCCAAAACTAATATACATGTTACGGGCGTGATTTTCAAGAGAAGTCGAAAACTGAAAACCGCATTGCGATATGTCAAAGCGTTTCTGAGCTACAGGGTGATTCTCAAAAATGTGCGATTTTAAAGGCCTTCTACAACTTTTTTATTTGTAAAGATAGATTTTCATTAAAAACATTTTTGGAAGATTTTTTAAAGACAAATCTACCTGTTTCACCGATTTTCTCTTAAAGCCTTTAGTTCCCGAGATATTACACAAAGTTATATTTAATTAAATGGGATACCCCCAATTTTTCTAAAGAATCAGTTTTCTAATAAAATTTCCTGTCGAACGATGTGCCATACACCTATTTTTATTAAACAGTTTAAAAGATATTTACATATTTTGATATTTACCATAGTAGGCGCTGTGCGCGCCCTAAATGTGTAAATAAAATTTTATTGTTTTTTTTTCATACAAAATCAAGTTGGCTACGACACGAGGGGACACAGCAACCTCAAACTTTAACTTCTAGTTTACTATAATTACCAACGCTAAAATAATAAGGAAAAATAAAATTATTAAAAGTTTTTATTTAAAATTTTTATTGATTAAACTATGTAGCACCTAAAATCTACATCTAACAATTTTCTTTAATTCTAAAACAAATGCTCAAATTGACGGCCGTTTTCTTGTAAACATATCCTACATCTTCTCTTGACGCTATTTTCTGCATTAAGAAGTTCTACCGCACGAAGCTGCCTGAATGCAGTACGAAGTGCCTCTTCCAATTCCCTTCTAGTAGTTGGGCGATTTCGAAATACAAGGTCTTTGACTCTCCCCCACAAAAAGAAGTCGCAAGGGGTTAGGTCTGGAGACCTGGGGGGCCAATATATAGGACCTTTATTTCCGATCCAGTTTTCGGCAAACACAATATTTAGCAAATTAGTAATGTCTCGTGCTTTGTAAGGAGGTGCACCGTCATGTTGAAATTATAGCTCATTATTTTGCTGAGGTGGCAAATTGTCGATAAACGGAATCACCTGCTCTTCTAAAATTTTTTGGTATCTTTCGGCATTTAAATTTCCATCAAAAATATATGGCCCAATAATTTGTCCTCTGCCGTAATTGGTGCACCCGTCGGGGTGGATAAGGCCTAAACTTGTGTTTTTTAAGCACCCGAACGGCATTGCTGCGTGGAATTCCAGTGTTTCTCTCCATAGCTCTATTTCTCCTAGAACCGTTAGATCTTCCAACTATCTATCTCTGGCTAGGCTTCTATACGTCCTAGGCCGCGGTTTTGTAATTTTGTAAAGGATCCGTATTCGTGTAGATGACGTTTTAACTTCAAAAATATTTTTGAGCCTTCTTTCCGGATATCTCTGGAAATATAGATTTAACGCCGTCTGTCGATTTTCGTTACTTTCAATATAACATTTTATCATGTCGTACTTTTTAAAGTTTTCAAACATTTTTATATCTTGACGAAGACGCCACCACAAAATATGTACCTACGGGTATAGAAGGCGATCTGACGACTTAGGGCCCTGTTATAAGTTTTTTGCTACCGTTGTGCCTCTAGTGACTCGGTCTCGAAGCTTGAATTAGGGTAGCGGCGCTGCCGCTGGGAAATTTGAATTCGGGTATTTTTTAAAAGTATTTCAGTTCATTAGAAACAACATTATTTTGGAAAACCTAATTCATCAATAATTAATTAATTTTATTTTCCAAAATATTGTTGATTCTAATGACTATAAATTTAAGAAACAAACTAAATGCGTCGTATTTAATATATTATATTATTATTTTAAGAAGATACATATATATTGAAACTATTGCATTTATTATTAAACTATTTATTATGGTTCCCATGTGGGCCTCAATAGCAGCAGTTCCTAGTTCTTTTTAAGACTTGCGAGTTTTCTTCATTTTCAAAAAATTCGGTGTAACTGGTTACCCATCAGCATTTTTGAACGGAATGGGCTAAAAAAATGTAATTAATAAATAGGCTAAATATATGCGTTATAAAATCGGTTATTTTTCTCCCGTATCCAAAAATAACCAAAGCGAAATATGTTAGTTACGGAGGCTTAACGGGGCTCGCTTGGTTATTTTTTGCAACCAACCAAATTAATTTCTAAGTAAGAGCTGCAGCTGGTAGGTGATAATTCATTTTTTTGTTAAGTTAGGTTTTTAATTTTTTTGTGAAAGTGAATTTGCAAAAACAGGAATTGTTGTTTTCTTTTCTGTTCTATTTACATTGGCAGTTTGTATAGTCTATTAACTCTATTGAATAGCTTGTTTTTCCTCTAGGTGCTGGTCCTTGAATTTCGAGAGAATGGTCGCCTGGGAACGTTCACATCCTTCGTTTCGGCCAATAAGAAGCCTCAGAAGCTGCCAAGCTTGTACGGTGCACACGCTGATGTAACTCAATTATCATTTTTCAAAAGCACCCGTTCTGCCTGCTCAGAGGCAGGTGTATGAAAGTGTAGGAAAGTTCCTTCGATACACGGAAATTGGGTGAGGTTTGACCGTGGTCGGATATGTTTCGGATAACTCGTGATAACTTTAAAGCACGTTATTGGCATAGAAATAGAATCCCTTCTATTTCTATGGTTATTGGTCGATATAAAGGAGGTGACCGTTCCCGTGCGACCTTTCCTACAAAATTCAAGAGACAGCACCCTGGTGTGTAAAAACCTTGCCCGGTACTTATCATTAAAGTCTGTTTCAGACTCTGGCTGTAAATGCCAGGATGGAATTACATGCCGCATTAGAACGCTTCATCCACAGTTTTTTGAATAGTTTTGTGGTTTAAAATGTCGACTGCATACTCTAAACCTATAAAGCGTTTCAGATGGCAAATCATTGCAAAGCAGAGGATCTCTGGGACGGGACACTCTGGGACACAACACTTTTACTTATTACAAAAATTCAAGAATTTACTGTAGGAGTTCAAAAAAGTCCAAAAACACAAACTAAAAAACTTCAATAAAAAAACCTCATGAAAAGAACGAAAAGATGACGACATTGATGGACTTTGATTAAAATAAATGTCATCGGCGCAATTTGTCGCGTAAGCTTCGAGACCGAGTCCGCAGTTAGTAAGAGTTTTCTCTAAGTCCGTAGGTATATGCTTTGTGGACGCCACTTTTGACACTTGGGCTCGTTTATCATGGCAATTGTTTTTATTTGATCATAGCTACCTAGATAGATATCCTAAAACTGCATAGGTAAGAGTTAAACACAGCCCACTATGGTAATTATTAAAAATAGCAGATATCTGTTTAACTACTTAATAAATACAAACAATACAAAACTAATTTTTTTTAAAAAATTGGGGTGTTCCATTTAAAAAAATATAACTTTGTGTTATATCTCGTGAACTAAAGGCTTTAAGACAAAATCGGTGAAACAGGTAGATTTGTCCTTAAAAAATCTTCAAAAAATGTTTTTAATGAAAATCTCTATCTTTACAAATAAAAAAGTTGTAGAGTGTTTTTAGAAACGCACATTTTTGAGAATCATCCTGTAGCTCAGAAACGCTTTGACATATCGCAATGCGGTTTTTAGTTTTCGACTTCTCTTGAAAATCGAGCCCGTAACTTGTATATGAGTTTTGGGCTAACTATGTTGCAAAAGCCCAAAGTTATAGAGGCCCCTCGAATTTGGACCACCCTGTACAGTGTACGTGCGTCGTGCGATATGGAAGACAATACGTCATCTTCAGGGGTTTACCTAGGGTGGTGCTACAATATTTGATATGTATTTTTGGCAACTAACATATACATACTTACATAGCTTATTGTGTTAAATGGAAAACGATATTTTTCTGGAGAAATATTTAAAATTATAAAACTATTGTAAAAAAATCATTATGGAAAAACTTTAAAACATCTGGGAGAAGGACCTGAACGCCATGTTTCATGTATTCCCTGACCTCCAAACATGAGGTTCAGTTTAAATGAGATACTACTTTTCCATAGACATAAGATGTCGCCATACTTGTAGCACCACCCGAGGTAAACCCCTGAAGATGACGATCTATACCGTTGAAACATTTTGGGTGAATCTTTAATGAACAGTGGAGAATAACCTAAGTATTTTCATTTATGTACAGTAAAGTTTATTAGCAAACATTAATCTGCAAAACCTTCATTTTTATTGTAGGCGTCGACTTGGTAGAATGGCAAATTAAAATAGCTGCCGGCGAGAGACTACCGGTAAAACAGGTGAGTTTCTGACAGTTCTAAAAACATTTCTTGAGTTTTGATTTTAAAATGTCATGCCATAATTATGAAAGCATCGCGTGGGTGTGTACTTCAGTACTATGGACCAATTTCAAAATGGCAAACCCACGAACTAAATGGACCTTTAATTGTTATTGACAAAAAATTCATCCTATTTCCGATTGGATTTAATGGGAAACTCTGTTGTTATTGAAGATAGAGACATGTTGTTTTCGCATTACTGTCTTCTTTTTTGAGTTTTAAAAATTCTGTCCCTTGTATTTTTTGAGCTACAGGCAGGGTATCCACAACCTGGAAAGTCAGAGAATTTGAGAATGGTCGGGAAAAGTCAGGGAAAATTTAGATGGGTCAGGGAAAGTCAGGGAATTTTCCCCATTGACAGTGATTTGAGGGGATTTTTCACAGTGCTCTAGTGAATAAATTATTGTATGTAGCACTGTCTTTTTCAGTTTTTTCAGGAAAAAAGCAAACATAAAAATATATCTTATTTTTATTTTTTTATCTTATTCAGAAGAAAAGTGTTCAAAAAGGTTGGCAATTTGTCTTGCAAATATTTGTAATTTTTAGTTTACTCTTTTATCAAAAACTTAACAAGCTTTTTCAACTACTTCTACTAGGTTTGTGTAGTTTGTTTAATTTTTTTGTTTACTTCTTACATGTCGCTTTTTAAAAGTTAGGAAAAATAGATAAATTCAAAAAAGATGAAAAAAATATCTAGGTTGGTGAATGGTCAGCTTAAGGGCTGGTGGAGGCTGTTCGTACCTAATATGAGTTAAGTGAAAGTATGAATAAAATAACTTGAATTTTATAGTAAAATCAACATTCTAAAAAAATTGTTTACTTATTTGAGACAGCAAAAATATCAGTCAGGGAATTTTTTAATCTGGGGAAAGTTACGGAAAATTTTTCTCGTCAAATCTGTGGACACCCTGTACAGGGAAAGTTGAAAAATGGTCGAAATTACCAATTGATAATATCTTCCTTAATTTAAGAGATAATTAAGTTCTGTAACAACATGTCTGTAGCAACTTTTTTCGAAAAATACAATGGTCTTTTCTAAATTTTAATCCGACGTTTCGTTTCGTAGATACCATCGTCAGGATCAAAAAGTTAAATGCGGACGAAAATGTTTTACTTTATATTTTAGTTTATTTCATACTAAAATATCATGTTTTTTATTTTGAAGTTTCAATATCGAAAAAAATCATCTTCAGTGCATTTTTTTTCTGTTATGGCCCTGTCCCATTGTTTTGCCGCTTTATTATAATATGGAGGTCGCAGTTTTTTTTAAGGGGGGATGTTTAATATTAATTTATTTTTAAAAGCAAGTACCGATTATGACCGGTTGAAATTGGTAAATACCGGACCGGTTATAGCGGTTTTGGTTCTTATTATTCGTTTCCAGCAATTACGTCACGAATAAAAGCTCGTGACGTCACTGATTTCAAAATTCGCTTGCTAGCTGCGGTTATCCTTGCTACCATAATTTCTTTAGGACAAGTTTTTTTTTAACAGCATTCGTGATTTACCGTTTGTTTATATCTAAAGAATTCTGACGTGCAAACATTATGAATTTTTCCAATTCGGAATAGATCTACAAAGTGACTCTTATCCTTGTTTTAACAAATCAAAAAGGAATAAGAACACCAATATTCTTTTAGCGACGTTTCGCCGCGGGATTGCGCCTTTTTCAAGCCCTTGAACAAGTGGTTTTATTTAGAAAAAATATAAGTGAACAAACATTATGTTTTTTTGTACATAAAAATACCCAACCTATTTTTTGTTTTTTTTTGTACTTAGTTAAGAGCTAGGCTTAGATTAAAAAGAGACAAGATATCTGGTCCAACAAAAACTCCTTGGCAAATAATAACCACTGTTTATTTACAAATAAAATCACAACAAAACACAGGTGAAAAATATCGAGTCAAATAAGATATTTTCGAACGTTCTTATAAGTTTTTTTTCGAGGATTTTTTTTTAAAGACGATAAAATAAAGCATACTTTTGATGAAGTAGTTAATGCGCAAAGAAGATATTCTCGAACGTTTTTTTTTCATAAATACTATAAAATAAGGTAGGTAAAGTCCTTAAACCAATTTGCAAACAACAATAAAAGTTAATTCACATATGTTCAGGTTTGTAAAAATACTGAATTCCTACCTTTTATCAGAATATTAAGGTTGATTTATACTGCCGCTGTTGCAATCTTCGTTCGCCTTTCGAATTGATATTTAAATCTTTCTGTCTGTCTTATTATTATTGTGTACTGAAGAAGTCAGTATAAGTAAGTTTCTGCTAATGACCAGAAAAAATAACAAAATTAACTAACACAATAACGTAATTTTTAGCTAGTGGGTAATATTTTTTTTTTGATGTTCCAGGTGCTATGAACTGTGTTTCTTTGTTTTAATGTTTGGCATAAGTTTATTGTGTTAAAAATTGAAAATGCTATAAATCATATGCAAACTTTGTAATAAATTTCTTGTGTATAAAATTATACTACAAACATTTATTGTTAAGAAGCTTCCAAAGCTTAAATTGGCAGAATTAATTTTTGCATGTTTTTTAAATTATTTTGCAGATTTCATATTATAGTAAAATTTTAATAATATAATCCATGTATAAATTTCTATTTAAGTAGGTCCGCCACTGGTGTGTTTACTGTAAACAACAGAAGGGTAAGTGTCAGGTATCTTGTCTCTTTTTAATCTAATGAGCTAGGTGAACTTTATTGGTGGTGGTGTGTTGATCCATTTGGCAGTGTCATAGAATAACTCTTATAAGCAACATAATCTTATTACTTGGTTTTTTTACAACAATGATTTTGCGAATTATATTTTATTATCAAATACACTTAAAAAGAAACTAAAATATGAAGTAAAACATTTTGATCCGTATTTAACTTTTTGATCCTGATGATGGTATCTACGAAACGAAACGTCGGGCTAAAATTTCGAAAGGATCATTGTGTTTTTCTAAAAAGGTTGCCTCAGACATGTTTCAAGTTTCCCCTGTAGTTCAAAAGCTACAAGGGACAGAATAAAATAAAAAAAGTAAGACAGTAATGCGAGAACCGTCTGTCTCTATTCAATAACAACGGAGTTTCCCATTGAATCCTATCGGAAATGGGACACCCTGTACAGGATCTGAGCCAGTATTCTTGAAATGTCACCTAGAGAGTACTCACCGATATTTGGGTGAGAGCCAGAGTGCATATGCGTTTTCACCAGTGGCGGCTCGTGACTTATAACACTGATAAGGCAGATCAAAAATGTTAAAAAAATAAACACCGTAAATGAGAATTGGTCAAATGTAAAATCTAAAAGATAAAGAAAAAAACAATCTACTATTTTATGCGTTTTTACTTTGACATAACCAATTTATACTTTTATATAGAATGACATTATTCCACAAAATTTCAAATAACATTGAATTTTTGTATTTTAACGCCCGAAATGGTGGGATTTACTAAAAAGGTTTAGTCTATTTTAGAACGGTCCTAAGTTTAAGTTAAATTTTTGGTTTCATGCATTTTAAACCAACCCTCATTGAGTTTTGGACATAGTTTGATTTATAAGAAGAATTTTAATAAATTTGTTTACTGATTAATCATCGTAACACAATCTTCCGTTGGATTTAAAAGGAAATTTTCAATTTAGAAGAAAAGAAAAGTAAGAAATTTATACCCACGCGGGGTTTAAATAGTAAACACTCTGTAGAATAAGTTAACATTGGGGCTATATGTCACTCTAATTAAAACTTACCCTTGTTACTTAATTTTTCCAATCAATACTTGATGTCACACAACCATTTAGATGGGTAATAATAAAATAAGGAGTAGATTAATTTTGTATTTATTTAAAAGGTGTTTTTATTTATGAAATTTATTAAAAAACTTAAATGAGGTGGTCTAAAAAATCACCAACTTTATAACCTTAAACACAAATAATGAAGCTATTATGTGCCAAATTTTTGGCGTATTCACCATTTGCCATTTTGAAACCTGTCAAAAAAAATTAGTTTTAAGGCATTTTCTCCTAAAATATGGTGTATTTTGAGAAAAAATGCTGTTTTTTCAGTGGTATTTTGCAATAACAATACAAAATAATCAATAACTTTGTGTCTTTTCTATATGGGTAAGTGTTTTTTGAAAATTGGTTTTAAAATTTATTACCCCCCCACAGGTGTATATATTTAGACCTGCATGTTGGGGGTACTATTCTAGATCTTAGTAAATCTCACTGAAAATGTTTGTATATATATAATCACCTACATAATAAGAAGAATGATGCGCGTATTATAGGCTGAGTTGTCAAGGCATGGATGAAGCGGATCTTTTAGTCGCCTCATGTTGTCATGTAATTTAGAAAAAGTAAAAGTTATCCCAAGCCTTTATACAAAGAAAAATAAGGTTTTTAAATATACGATTTGTTGATTTTATAATTGCAATAACAAAAATGGGATTTCGCGTTTTTTAATTTGCAAAATTTTAATGCGGCTAGCGAGGCTTGATGCGGCACACAAGATGAGAATCCATTCTCGCCTCATCCAGCCACAGCAGACTCTCGGAAAGCGTTGATAGAAGACCGAAGCAAAACCGTTGCAGAGTGGGGAAGCGAGGCGACCGGAATGAGTGCTTCATCCAACATCAGAATAAGAAATGAATGACATAAAAGAAATAGCACCCTAATATTAAAATAAAAAAAAACTGTTATGAACGGCTTCTTTTCCTACAAAAATTAAACACAAAAAATCTCGCAAAAACTAAATTTACCAGTTTTTCTAAAAATGTTGGTGAGGCGCCGCCTCACTTGCCTCATCTGACGAGCCGCCACTGGTTTTCACCCGTTTTATGGATCTCGGTTGTTCCGAACCAGGTGAGATGTGAGTAATCCCTTCTCACACTTTCAAGAATACTGGCCCTGATCAATTGTCAGAAGTGAAGTATACTTCCAATAAACATCGCTCAAAAGCAATCACGAGACAACCATAGTAGCCAAGCTCTTTACGAAGCACTCGCAGAGCTGCCGTGAACACTGGTTTCTATTATAGCGTATTCCATTGTAACCTCTAGTTCCGCACTCGCCTGTTTCCAGTTTCGCACTGACACTGTCCCGGTGCTGTAAAAAAATGGCACTGGTGCTGTTTGAATGGAACACGAGTGCAACAGCGGAACTGACAAACCGTTAACCTTACATTTTCGGATTGATTTGGTTTTGTTTTCTGTTGCAATTATTTATAAAATTGCGAGTCACGAGCCTTTTGTTATATTTATACATCCGTTTGTCAAACGGGGTGTTTTCAACTTCATATAAAGCATATTTCGATGTTTTATTTTTGGGGTTTCTGTACGATGATGTATGGAATGGAACAGGAAAACTGAAAAAGTGCCTGTCAATGGAACACAAAAACCGGACCAGTTGCGCACCAGTGGCGCACCGATTGCCTCAATGGTGTGGTAAAGGTCTCGTGACGGCGTGAGGAGATCGATCACTTGACAGCCAATAAAAATCAATTGCAAGCCAGCCGATCGTTTATATAAAGTTTTATACATTCACACTGAGATATATTGGAACGCTTCAAATTTTGACAACTTTGACAGCCACTACCACTACCTCGCATCGACTTTACCAGAGTTTTTGGAACACATTAAAAACTGTCACTTGTAAAAAGAATTAGAGATGAAAAAAAAACAAAAAATTGGGCTTAATTTTACAAAATAAGTGTTTTATATGTTGGAACGTGGTAATATTTTATTATTTCTCTAAAATTAACTAGAAAAATAACCACAACCACAACGAAATGGATTCGTTGTTTACGGCAGTGGTAGTGGTTAATTACCACAACGGAATGACGTTTAGCTATTGCGCAGACGCAGTTATTACCACAACCACTACGAAGTGTCCAATAAGCGTTCCAAAATATGCCTAATAATCAACCAGTGTTTTTTTCTTGCGAAAAAAATAGCCGAAAAAATCTCATTGAAAATCTTCTTATTTTTGTTCTAAAAGTTTGGAGGCCGATCTCATTGAAAATCTTTTTATTTTTGTTCTAAAAGTTTGGAGGCCGATTTATCCGCTTTGTGCTTAGCTTAACCCAAAGAACCTGTATATATGACATTTATTGAAGACGAAGAGACGCGACAACCTCATCAAAGTCAGCATAACTAACATTTTTTGGTTATGTTATTTTCTTGTCAAAATGTCAGAAGTGCATTGACGTTACATCAAAACACTTAGTATAAATAGGCTTATAGTCGTGGGTTTTTTATATCTTTTTTCCAATATATAGGAAGATTTTTGGTAATTTTATTTTAACTCGGTACACATTTAGGTATGACTTCGGGGACCACCAAATGAATATAATTTTTTTCGGCGACGGCGTACGTTAGGCGTCGCGACGCCCTAAACTTTTTTTAGGACATAGGGTCATTTTGACCGCTGTATCTCGGTCAAGTGTTAACATTTTAAAATTTTGGTTAAATCTCTTAAAAGGCTATGAAATGGTCTTTATTATGGTATGCAAAACATGATATTTTACTTTCGGTTGACTGCATAAAAGAATAATCAATTTAAAATTTAAAAAAATTGCATTTTTTTTTCTAAAAATTTACAAAAAAAAATTATATTGTCTATTTATGAACGGGATTGTGCAAATTGATTTTGTAGTGACTATAAAAAAGGTCCCAGCTATTCGTCGATATAAAAAAACTGCAAATTCATGCCACGGAAAAATCACAAAAAAATTGGAAATTGACGCATGTTCAGAAAATTTACAAAATCTCAATTTTTTGACCCCGGCTTCTTAAATTCAAATTGTTTAATCCAAATTTCTTTTAGAGACCTGTTAAATATGTTTTTTAAAAGGCTATATAACACGCTAGAATGTTAAATGTAACAAGTCCCGATGGGCCCCCAAGTTTTAATAAAATTAAACAACATACATAAAAAAAGCTCTTTGTTAAAATCTTCAAAAATAACAAAAATTATGTCACGCTTTATATTTTGTCGTGTATTTAGAAATTTTTTCAGGGGATTCCTGAAATTTTTACAGCAGCTTGAAGGCAATGAATTATCCTTCTAAAAACACCAAACTTAAATCTTGGACGCCTTGAGGATTTTTTTCTGTGAGCTGTCAAACATAGATGATTTTTACAAGTCGTCCCATTTTACTTAAAAAACCATTGCTTCTTTTGATATTTTATTCAGTTTTGAGTAGGTAACTATTTTTTATCGGTGTGGTTGCCCCCTCTTCACTCGTCTCTCCCATTTGATGGTTTAATCCATAATAATTTATAGGAGGGAAAGAAAATCTTGGACTGATTTAATTTCCTAATTACTTTTTTCTTCCTTGAGCGAATTTTATAAAGTTTGGCATTTTAGAAAGTTAAAAGAACAAAGTGAACAAAAGTGAAACGGAGTCAAAAATATAGTCTGGAAAAAAGATCTGAAACTTTTTTTTCGACCTCCCTGAAATTTTTTATTGCCAAAATAGGAAACCTTATGCCTTTTCACGTCTCACGAGGTACCACACATAAAATTCGGTTAAGTAGTACAAAAGTTGCATTGGCTTAACATATCGCATAACGTTACCACCAACAAAATATGTCTCTTTTTGTTTACTACGCAAGAACTTTCTTACTTCTCATCTTATTTTTACAGGCGAATCCTTTCTGCAAAGGTAAATAAACCAAGTCAAAAAATGTCCAATGTCAAAAAACCCAAGATGGCGGACATACCTAGTCAAAAATTACTTTTCCAAAAAAGCTAATTTTAACGAAAACGACGATTCTTATACTTTTGTACTACTTAACCGAATTTTATAAGTGATATCTCGTTAAACGTGAAATGTTTTTCTAGATTTGCAAAAAAAGAACAGGTGGATCTTCCTGTTCTTTTATTGCAAATAGTACATTATAAACCTAGTGCCACATTTAATCCCGCGGCGAAAGGTTTGTAGCCCGACCGTAGGGAGGACTACAATTCGCTAAGGGATTAAACGACACTTTAGTCCCGTTATCTTGGGTTTTTGACATTTGACGTTTTGAAGGTTTTTATATTTGTACATTTGTACAAAAATAGTAAACTAAAATGCCAAACTTTATAAAAATCGGCTAAGGAACAAAAAAGTAATTAGAAAATTAAATCAGTCCAAGATTTTCTGGCCCTTCCCATATATTTTTATGGATCAAACCATCAAATGGGAGAGATGAGTGAAGAGGGGATGGTAAAAAATGATATTTTTATGTACGTATTGCCCATTAGGTACACCCACACCGATAAAAAATACTTACCTGCTCAAAACTGAATAAAATAAAAAAGGAGCAATGGTGTTTTAAGTAAAATTGGACGACTTGTAAAAATCTTCTATGTTTGACAGCTCACAGAAAAAAATCCTAAAGGCGTTCAAGATTCAAGTTTAAAAGGATATTTCATTATCTTCAAGCAGCTGTAAAAATTTTAGGAATCCCCTGAAAAATTTTTGAAACACACGACAAAATATAAAACGTGACATAATTTTTGTTATTTTTGAAGTTTTTAGCAAAAAGCTTTTTTTATGTATGTTGTTTAGTTTTATTAAAACTTGGGGGCCCATCGTGCCTTGTTACATTTAGTCTTTTAAACATATTTGGCAGATTTGAAGTTAAACAGCCAAGGTCAAAAAATTGAGATTTTGTAAATTTTCTCAACATGCGTCAATTTCCGATTTTTTTGTGATTTTTCCGTGGTATGAATTTGCATTTTTTTGATATCGGCGAATAGCTAGGACCTTCTTATAGTCACTTCAAAATGAATTTTCACAATCCCGTTCATAAATACTGAATAGGAATTTTTTTTTGTAAATTGTTAGAAAAAAAATACAATTTTTTTAAAATTTTAAATTGATTATTTTTTTATGCAATCAACCAGAACTCAAAAATCATGTTTTGCATACCGTATTGAAGGCCATTTTGTGACATTTTAAGAGGTTTAACCAAAATTTTAAAATATTGATACATGACCGAGATACAGCTGTCAAAATAACCCTATGTCCTAACATAAGTTTAAGCGTCGCGACGCCTAACGTACGCCGTCGCCGACAAAATTTGTATTGGTTTGGTGGTCCTTGGAGTCATGCCTAAGTGTGTGCCAAATTAGAACAAAATCAAATCAAAATCAAAAACTTCCTATAGGTTTGAAAAAAGCCCCGACTATTAGCTCTATTCTAGATCCAAATGTCCGCAGATATAGAAAAATAATATGTTAGAAAATTACTTTCTGTTTACGGTGACCGTGGTGACAGTGACATCGAACATCAACAATTAAACAAAGACATTTGTCAAAAGAGTAAACCATTTAATTAATAACGCTTTCGGTTTACGTACTCTCAGATCGATCCGGCGTAGAGTAGTGACGTCACCCGCGGGTGCTCTGAATCCCAACCGGAGTGCTCGCGCAGTGAGTGATTATCGAACACGCCATTGCTCGAAAAATTACATTTTAACATTCAAAATTATTTTTATTTTGCTTAAGACAGGTTTACCCAACTCATAATTATGCTTAAGCATAAATTTAGCGCTAATTCTGTATATCTATCTTTCTTCTTCTTTATTAAAATCAAGAGACAGACATACAGAATTAGCGCTAAATTTATGTATAATGAGTTGGGTAAACCTCCCATTACTTGCTCCTCAGTATAATCAGAGACCACCTCAGTATTTTGGCCCGCTTTTGGGAACTATACCTATCGAGTAGTAGTATTTTTGTCTGTTTTCAATCACAGAAAGTTTATAAACGAAAGCACTATAAGTATATATAGAGTAATCAAATTCGTTTTTATTTTAAAGTTTCCCATCATTAGGAATAAACAAGGATAGAAGGTGCCTCTCTCTCTCTAAACAATACCAGAGTATAGACGACCGATATTTCCATCCTTTTTAATAAACTTGACCTTGATGCGGTTGTCGCCTCTCTCTTTCATGAAAATCTGCCTAGCCTACTTGTTATGGTAGATTAGGTATTCGATTTATAAGCGTACCTAGGCGCGCAACACTTTTTCAAGAAAATTTTGTTCATCTTTACAACAGTATTTGACCTAAAAAAAGCACAGGATACAGTATGACGTCACAATGACCAACGAGTTTTTTTGAAGGAAAAAGTAGTCGAAATAAATGGTTCTAAAAAACTTTTCAAGCATTTTTAGGGTCTTGAAAATATAACAAAAAAAAGTTCACTCGATCGAGTTTTAATTCGAAGCAACCTTAGAAACTAATATAACTTTTTAATAACGCTTCAACATTCGCTCCTTTAATCTCTCATACATTTTATTTTCTTTGGTGCTCCATTTCTGCTTGTTTGATTAACTTTTGAGTTTCTGGAATTTTAGTTACCGTAAAAGCATATAAATTAAGAACTTATTGCACATGGTTGTGCCTTAATAAGGAAATAAGGGAATACCTTATTAATTAGTAAAATTTTCTATTTAGTTCAGCAGCCTATGTTGTTATTCACGGCCCCCGTGGCCATTTTTCAGTTAAAGTTACGTTTTTTACAGTTTCTTGCAGGGTTTGATTCAGAGATCAATATTTTCGATGGTGGAACCAGTGATGTTGAAAAAGTGAAAAAAATATTAATAATTTTCAGTCACAAAATATACAGGGTTCCCACTGACCTGGAAAATATGGAAATGTCAGGGAATTTTGGGAGCTACCTGGAAAAGTCAGGGAATGACCAAAAAATCCTCAAAAGTCAGGGAATTGGCACACAAAACCTGGAATTTCTCTTTCTCAACCTATTTTTTAAACTTTGCAAAAAATATTATCTATGTGTATTGTAAGCTTTGTTTAAAAAATATTTATTTGGGTAATATGGGGAGTCAGGCCATCTTGAGCCATTTTAAGAGCAGTGGTCATGTAAAGTAAGTGGAGTAGCGCAGTGGGCAGCGTATCTGCCCGCCGCACGGAAGGTTCCGGGTTCGAATCCCGGCTAGGTGCATGGATATTTTGTATTTGTCTTTCACTTTGCATAATTTTGGCTAACAAAAAAAAGTAAAGTGGAGGATGAAAAAAATTCAAGGAAATTGCCTTTGTTAATTAAGAAAACTATCAGTCTTGGCCCAAGATGATAATGGACCTACATCTACAATAACTACTAGAAGTGAAGGAATCTCCGCAGCAACTGCTTCCACTGCCTGCAGGGTTCTACTCCTTTTTTGTAATCTTTTCTTATTAAGCAATCAGTTATGGATGCTGAAATATTGTGGATCAAGGAATCTTTCTTTTGTTGCCAATTATGTCCTAATCATCTGCGAAGGCCAGTAGTAGATTGGGTCCGTCCTGGTGGAATATAGCCGTTGGTGTTTCAATATTGACTTTCCTAATTGCATATTCCAATGCTATGTTAAAGAGTTGGGGTGAAAAAGAGTCACCCTGCTTAAGCTTATTGTTGATACTAAAAAAATCAGAGTAGCTCTGTCCCACCCTTATCTTGCACCTTGTATCCTTCGTACATATTTTTACCAGGGATATCAGCTTTTTTGGAAACCCCAGTTCCTTATTTGCTTCCCACAACTTTGCTATATATAATCTGTCAAATGCCTGTTTGAAATCAATATACACCTGGTGAAGTTCTCTGTGAAATTCCCAGCATTTTTCCATTATTTGTCTAACGGTGAAAATCTGGTCTATGGTGGGCCTTTTAGGCTAAACCCGCACTGATATTCCCCGACTATCTCCTCCTTATATGGTTCAATTCTCTCTCGCAGGATACTGGAGAGGACCTTGTAGTATGTATTTCGCAGAGTTATTCCACGATAATTGGAGCATTTCTTTTAATGTCCTTTTATATGGATGGGGACCATTACGCCTTTTTCGTTGTTTCAAATGTTTTGGATGAGCTCATGTATGGCCCTATGGAGTGTTTTCTCCACCATATTTTATACATTTGGCAGGTTTGCCGTCACTACCAGCAGCTTTGTTGTTTTTTAGCTTTTTTATGACTTTAACTGTTTCTTCATATGTTGAGGCGGTATCTCTATTTCAGCTGTCAATATGCTTATGGGTGTAGTATCGGTATTTACTTCTTCGTTGAGTAGTTCGCAAAAGTAGTTCTTCCATGTGGTTAGGATCTCTCTTTTGTTGGTTATCAGTTATCCGTTGTTTGTTGAGAGGAAGTTTTCGGTTCTCGGTTGGTATCCTGTTTTGTGCTTTGTTATTCCCTGAAAGGATTCTTTTTCTGTTGTTTTGTCGGTTTTCATCCATTTCTGTTATTATATTTAGATAGTGGTCTCTCTTTTTCCTTTATATCATTCTGCGTGCTTAAGATTTTTGTTGTTTATACTCTTCTGTAATAGATGCTGTTGGGTGTTGAAGCATTTTTTTCCTGGTCATATTTCGTCTTTCCGTCGCTCTACTACAGTCTTCATCAAAATACTTCATTGTTTGTTTTCTCTTTTTGTCGAGCACTTACTAGTTACCCTAATTACTGTTTCTTGGATGTTCTTCCAGATTTCGTTTACATTGTATCCCCATTGCGGTTCTTTTTTATGTTTTCAGTAGTTGGTTTCCGGTATATTTCTTGTGTTTGTTCTGTCTTGAGTTTTTTCTATTCTAGCTTATGCTGGTCTTTTTTTTTTCATGTGAATGTGCACATGTGCATATATATTAACACTTCGTGCAATTTAGTTTTATTTTAACTTGCTAGACGAACCAAAAAAACGTTGGTAGAACTAGGCAAATTATCTTTTTTTAATACTGTTTTTATGATTTAATGAATTCGGTTCCTGTGATTTTTGTCTTCAAATAAAGTTTCTAACAAAGTTTCTCGTCTTATTTATCTGCTTTTTACCTTTTTATCTCGATAATATAAATACCTGCTAAATTTGAGCTTTCAAACATTGTCATGGTAAAAATCTACATTTACTTGCTATCCACGTAGACAAGCAATTTATATCCAAAAAATACCTGGAATTTTTAAAAAAATGGTCAGGGAAAACCTGGAAAAGTCAGGGAATTTGGAAATCAGAATTTGGTGGGAAACCTGATATATGATTCATTTTATTTTAAGATTGCCTTCAAATTTACCATTTTCGATGGTGAAGTTGCGAGATGTTATTCATAAGGCGTCTTTGGCGCCATTGAAAATGGAGGTCATAATTTAGCCATCTAATTTGTCCAACATATACAGACCGCTTCAAGCTACTGCGAACATAGGGGGAATCAAGTCCAATTTACTCTCCGTGCCGTACGACCGAGGTGGATTCGAAGCACGCTGCAGTGTTATCTTTTGGAAATTCATTTTGTTTTTATTATTTTGTTTTATTTCTGCCTTGCTCGAGAAACAGTAAGTTCTTAATTGAAATAATACATTTTTAAAACCAAAAATGGATGTCTACGAAGTTGTCGAAAAAGTGCAGATGGTCAAATGGTCAAATCGTCATAACCCAACACACGTTCGATATTGGTCGATGGAAAATTTGCATTTGTATTTTGACGTAAGAACACAGTATCCCCAAAAACTAAATGTTTGGGGGGGGGGGGGTATTATAGGGGAACACGAATTTGAATGGTCCTAGATACTTGGATCTACTGCAGCAGCACATTATTCCAACTGCTAGGCAGTTGTTAGGTGTAAGATTTGGTGAAACATGGTTTCAACAAGATGGTTGTTCCGCTCACAATGTTGGCCTTGTTAGGGAATATCTTGATAATGTATTTCCTAATCGGGTTATAAGTACACGGGGAACTATTTTATGGCCAGCTCGATCTCCCGATCTTGCTCCTAATGACTTCTATCTGTTTTTGAAGAAGCTTTTCAAATTATCACCTCTAACATGCTTGGAAACGTTAGAAGGGGTTTTTATAGTAGGCTCGGATATTGTCTAGCCGAGCAAGGAGGACTTTTCGAACATTTGCTTTAATTTTTTTTTGACTGGGAGAATCTTTTTGGTTTTTAGAATGTATTATTTTATTTTGAGAACTTGCTTTTATTTTGTTTCTCCTTATTATTTTCATTGTAACACGTCGTCACTGATAAATCTGAGCAGTTGACAATAAAACGCTCTTATTTATCAGTGACAAAAAATAAGAAAATTACGTTACAAAAATTTGCGTATTTATTGACCAAATTCCAGTTTCATTGACTACGCTCCACACAGCACCGTGGTTAGAGGCGTACTAAATACCAAAGGAAAGTCATGCATGTGGTGATCGCAACCTGAGTATGCTATGTTCGCAGTAGCTTGAAGCGGTCTGTATATTGATTTTGATGATCCTCCATCAGCTTTACCTACAAACACCAAGCATATCTGTCCCTAGACGTTTTAGTTCCTGTTTCAGATTCAGAGATCAACTTAATGAAGGTTTATCTTGAGCGGGAGCGCCAGCAGCAATGGTTGACCGTACCCTTTGAGTTTATAAATTGGGGGGTAAAGTTTCCATGTTGTAATTTATTTGTTCAAAACTTGCACATTCCCCAGACCAAATGAGAGAGATTATCATGGCGTGGCTGTTCAAGCATTTGTCTGTCTTTTAAATAGTTTTTATTGCTTGGTTCTTCACTTTTTTGTTTTTGTATTAAAAAACAACAACAAAAATAACCTTTCTAGAAACGTCATTTTTTGACACTGTTGATAGTCAGTGTTCCCACACTACTATTTAAAATTAAGGAACCAATGTCGCCAACCTAAATCTCCACAACATGGCGGCGAAAATGGCGGAAGACACACGGCAGTGATTTTCCCACAAGGGTATTATCAATCCCTTTCTTTTTTACATCCGTGGTACGGAGTGATGAACGTATCGTTACGTCCATCCCAACGCACGCATCGATTTCTGTTAAAAAGCGGGCATCGTTCGACACATCGCATGAAAAAGTCAAAAATGTAGGGTATTTTGACTTTGCTTCGAACGCGTTACGTATACCGATACCGATGCATTGAAATATTTACTTTAAGTGTCTACTTAAAGTAGAACGATGCTCGCTTTCTTGAAGCTTGCGATGACAGAACTGCTAACAGCAATCGATGCGTGCGTTGGGATGGACGTATGCGTTGAAATATTTACTTTAAGTGTCTAATGTCTACTTTAAGTTGGTCATAGGACGTACACGCAAACGTGGAATATAGCGAAATATTCTGCCTTTCTTTTATCTATACAAAAGCAAAGACTTCCGCTCGAATGTAAATATCAAAGTCCAATCTCTGCGATCTATCGTTGAGCTTTTTCATCAAGTTCACGTCATTTGCATGTATAACGTTCATACATGACGCTAACCTACATGTTGCCAACGTGAAGATGGCATCAAATACGCGGCGAGTTTTGCCGACGGGAGCCAAAAGTAAATAGACGAGCGGCCGAACCAAAGAAAGCAAGATAGAAATACAAGTAATAAAATGTAAAAGACAGAAACATCCGAGCCGGAGAATTTCACGTATACCCCTGGGCACCTCGTACGTGTCATGACCAACTTAAAGTGTCTATTATCTGACATGGCTTTGTTAGTGCATGCGCAGTTGATTTTTCGCCTTTGGCCTGACCGAAATAGTGCCAAAGCCAATCGCGGTTTTGAATTTTCTTCCTTGTTTTTCAAAGCTATTTCGTTACACATTTTGCGATACTTGGGTTATATGTTTAATATCAATTAAATGTAGTAAATAAAAAAGAAAATGCGCCATCTATGACTAAGCTTAGGAACATGGCACATTTTAATAGTTGATTTAATTTAATAAGGCATTCACTTGTTTTCTTATTAAGGCACGAACGCGCACGAATAAGTTCCTATTATGAAAATTAAAGAAAAAATTATCTTTTATGAGCCTTATTTAAAGGATTTTTTGACTGACGCTAATAAGGTAAATTGTTTGATTAAGGTCGTAGTTATAATCTGGGGAATTGTTTTTAGCAACACTGTACGGGAAATCAATTTAACTATGTCGACCTGATTTTTTTGCAAAATTTTACGTCATTGAATTTGTTTTCCATGGCAACGCGGAGACTTTATTTATGTTCATCCACAGTGGGACACCAGAGATTTTTTAGCACCGGGTAAAAAATTTGGGGTTATGTTACTTATTTTGACTTTTTGCGTTCTGCGCCGCTAAAAAAACCAAGTAAAATACTAAAATAAAAGAAAGCCATTTGTTGCAGAATTACCTGCTAAAAAACGCTACCCAACTACATATTAAAGTAACTGGGTGTAATGTTTAAGGTTGCATTTACAGGTGCATTTATAATTGAATTAGAAACACTCCCGCTAGCTGATAGCGACAAAAGGTTAACTTAAAAGCATGCAGATTTAAAAATCGGCTACTGGCGCTAGACGAAATAATCGTATTCTATTTTAAACAGGAGCGTCAACGACTAGCAAGTCTTTCCAACCTCTAAATGGAGCTTTACTGACATGTTTTGTTAGTAGTGAAGTATCCATGTGTTTTTGAAACTGAGGTTCTAAAATCTATCCTTTGCACTCCAAGATTTCACTAGTACATTTGCACATAATTATGCCGCAATAACTTAAATTAAAAAAAATGGTTGAATCAAAATAAAAACAAAATTATGTGGGGTTATGGGCGCCTAATATTTCTATACGAATTCCTAGTAATCCCAGCGAGCCAGTAAAGCGCTTTTGATTGGTTTTAGAACAATATTTTTGAAAACACATTTTTGAAAGATAAACATAACCTTGAATGGTTTTATGTCAGAAAATGTAAAAATACTCTTCTGTCCCACTGCGGCCCGATTTAAAGTTTGTTGACAAAACACCTGCAGTTACCATGGAATCGTATAACTTCTGCGATCTATCAGCCACCACTTGAACTGCGTGTGTCTCCCAAATTCAATGAAGTGTGATTGATTGATCGGTTTTCTTTTCCGGAGTGCACAGGGTTTTAGAAAAAAGGAAACTTAGTTTTATTTTCGCTAAAGCGAGGAAATATAAAAAGGAAAAATGTAATCCAGAGGAAGTTGTGAGTATTTCTCTATTTTTTTTTTGTAAATCGGGTTTGTTCTAAACCGCAATTATTTTGAGGGTTTTGGGATAGATGACAGCACCAGAACTTTTATTTTGAAGAAAAAATAATTGAGAATTTTGAAAAGTCCTTCAGATATTTTTGTTAAGCATTTAAAAATGATCACCCCTGCAAAATTTCAGCTAATTCTGATGTTTAGTTTTCCCTGTGCACTCTGGCAAAAGATTAAAAAAATTAAAGAGCAAGGCGTTGCCAGTTGTACTTTTTTTTACTTAAAATCTGGGGAGAAACTATAGCCTTAAGGTAGCTTGTTACTTTTTTTTTAGTATCTCCCAACTTAGGAACATGGCAAATTTTACTGATTTCTATCATTCTATTCATGGAAATTAAAGAAAAAATAGTCTTTTATAAGTTTCATTTAAAGGATTTTTTGACTGACGCTAATAAGGTAAATTGTTTGATTAAGGTATAGCTTTTTATTTTTTTTTAGTAACTCCCAACTTTTGTATTCATATTAGCGTTGTATGGTCAGCTTAGATGATACAACGACATTAGTTTATATTAAGCAACTATCAATAAGCTCGTTTGGTGCAATATTTGTCTGTTGTGTTCGAAATCTACTAACCTCTAGTTAGTTTGTGGTAAGAAACTTCTCATGTTTGTGGCGTTGTCTGTATATGTGTGTCTGTGAGCATGAAGCTCACGAACTAGTGAACCGATTTCGATGCGGTTTTTTTTCTGTTTAAAACCTATTCTTCGGGGAGTGTTCTTTATGTTCGATAAAAATAGGCTAAGTAGTTCCTTCCAAGTTTTCCAAGTTCCAAGTTCCAAGTTTACACTAACTGCTTTTTTGTCAGGAGTAATTTGCTAATAATTCTTAAAATTCGGTTTCTTAATACTGTTCCAGTTACACATTTTAAATTTTGCTTGTTGTAACTACCCGATGTGAAACTAGATATCAAATGATTACCAACGATTCCCAGGTGATTTTTAGTGATTCCCAATGATTCCCAGCGATTCTCAGATGGTTTCCAGTAAATGTACATAGATTACCACCCGCGAATTTCCCCTCGACTTTACCCAAATATTCTTTATTCTCGCAGGAGGATATCCCGTTGAGAGGACACGCGTTCGAGGCCCGAATATACGCGGAGGATCCGCAGGGTGGGTTTTTGCCCGGTGCAGGAATGCTAGAATATTTGGTTACGCCGCAACCGTCAAAATATGTCAGGATAGAGACAGGTAAGGCAGTCTTATAAAATGTTCCAAGGTAGAGAGTATAACTATATGTGGTTTACAGAAAACAACTCAAAATGCATAATTTTGACGTTACTTCTGCGCACGCGTCGGTTTTGAAATGAATTTTGTTTGTTTGCTTATATAACCTTACAGGTAAGGGTAGGATAAGACTGTTTCTGTTACGCAGAGTAGTCTAAAACGTAAAAAACATTTTAAAAAAAGGAAAAACCACAAAAATTTTAAATTAGTTTTTTAGAAACTTATTTTTTTTATTATTTAGAAGGATCCATATTCCTTTAAAACTAGGCAAAAGTTACGAAATTAGTAGTTGTTTAAGTTTGAGTGTAACAGTGTGTGTGAGTTTCTCAACTTGCTATTTATATGCCTGTTTTACACCACCGCGGCACCGACAACTACCCAACAAACACAAATGATCGGCACTGAATCGGGCCAATGTCGACAACGTCGGGAGTGTGTCGGCATCGGCGACTACACTCTGGCCCGATGTTGGTCAGATTGCGATTTTCAGTTTTCGGTCAATAATCGGCCACTGGCAGAGGTCCACATTACTACAGTCGACTTTATGCCGACACCACTTTAGGATCGACGATGGTCCGATTGGAACTTTGTTTAATCGGTCGAAAATCGGCAACTGACAATGGCCCGATTTACTATAGTCGACTTTATGCCGAAGCCCACTTTATTTGCTTTAGGGCCGACGACGGTCCGATTGGAACTTTGTTTAATCGGTCGAGAATCGGCAACTGTCGATGGTCCGATTACGTCACCTTAAAATTTTTAAACTACTTAATAGTTTCTTCCTAGTATGTAGAGATGACGCTAATGTCACTATGTTCCCTGTACAGTGGAAGATAATATTATATATATAATGAGCAAAGATGCGGACTTTACAAGATGGTGGTATGGGATACCTTCATTTATTTTTATATTATTTATTTATCTGCCAATAGGAACCCAGAAGATGCCAAAACTTAATGTAACCGTAAAGTTAAAATCACACTTAAATAATATTTGTTACTTTGAAAAGTTTTAACTTTTATTTTTATTTGAAAACGGATTTGTGCGTGCCCCATTGACGCACATAACCTCACTTTCATTTGTAGTTGTCATTTAGATGGTGTTTTTTTTAGTTTTTTGCATTTTTGGTGTTGTTTTTGTCCGGTATTATTTAAGAAAACAGTAATAAATAATGGAGTTTAGTTTAATTATTTCAATTATTTGGGAAACTCTCTTTTGTTTAGATGTGCACAAGCTGTGAGCTGATTGGTTCAAAGTTATTTTTATTCTTATTTTTATTTCGCTGTATAAATCAAAATTATTTCTTACTTGTATTTTTATTTTGATTTTTATTTGGCTATCCAAAACGAACGCCTATGGTTTATAGGAATTTATCAGACCGTATTTAATAAAAACATTCTTCGTAAGAACGATTCACTATAGAAACTGCAATTCGTCAAACCAATTTTTTATCCGAACCTTATTTCATCAAACCCATTCAATAACAAATTTAAAAGACACGTTTTTAATCAAACCATTGTTCGTAAAACTCATTCAATATCTCGTAATTTGTAAAACCCATTATTAATAAAACCCGGAATTTGTCAAACCATTATTTATCAAAGTTAGATTTCGTCAAACTCGTTGTTTATCAGAAAATATTTGCTAAATTGATAGCCCATTCGCCAATAATACTTACATGAACTGGTGGCGTACACGAGGGTGGCGCGGCGCACGGCGTTTCGATGCATTTGTCGTTCTATAAAAGAATTCACAGGGAGTGTTCAATACTTTCTGTATAGATGTCGCCACCTGCGTGTACGCCTCTAGTTCATGCAAGTACCATTGCGAATGCACCATCAATTTAGCAAATATTTTCTGATAAACAACAAGTTTGACGAAATCCGCGTTTGAAAAATGATGGTTCGACAAATTCCGGCTTTTATTAAAAATGAGTTTTACAAATTACGAGTTTGATATTGAATGAGTTTAATGAACAATGGTTCGATTAAAAACGCGTCTGTTAAATTTGAAATTTGTTATTGAGGTTCGGATAAAAAATTATTTTGACAAATTGCAGGTTCTATAGTGAATGATTTTATAATTTCCGATTCTTTTATTTAACGGGTTTGATTTTGCACATTATGATAAACCGTGGGCGTCCTACGAAACGAGCTTATGTCTGTGTAATAATGCTGAAATTAAGCTAAAACTTTTTGAACCATGCAACCAACTCAACCCAACCCAGCAAACACGGTTCACTCGGGCCTTCTTCGGTCCGATGTCGATTGCCGAATTTGTCGTCATCGGCACGAGTATTTTTGGTCCGCTTTGCGATGTAGGCCCAATGTATGTTTGCCGACGCAGCGTTAGACTGTAGCCCGCCGTCGGACCAATGGTAAATTTTACTTTTTGCTGACATCGGCATACCGTCGCCGTACGATTAAGGTCCGATATGGTTTAACCACATGGTACCGACCATCCGCCCATATAGCTGGTTAATTTGGTCGGTCTAACGTTGGCAAGCTGGTCTCGGCCCGACATCGGTACACTATTCAAGTCCGACATTAGTTTCCTAAAGCAACATCGGCGATTGACGAAGGTCGGTCGGTGGTAGCTTAAATGGGCCCGACAATGGCAAACCACAAAGGTCCGATAATGGGTGGATAATAAGGCCTCACATCGGCCTCTCAAAGCGGGCCGACGTCGGCGATTGACAAAGGTCCGTCGGTGGTTGCTTGACACGATCCGACATTTACTTAGTTTATACGGGCCCGTTAAACCGTTTAAATTATACCGTTTTCCTAAAACGCATGTATAAACACTACCTAAACCGTTTTAAGAGGTCCGATGCGCTTTAGCTAAAATCGCTTTAAAAATGCAGATTAGCGTTTGTAAAACCGTTTAAAAGTGCGTATAAACCCTCAAACCGTTTTTGAAGCCAGTGCTGCCAACCGAAAAGTTCAAAATGAGTTCAAGACCCACTATATCAACCAGGCGGCTTTTGGTTGCGTCAATGGAGCATCTGATCCGAAAGCGTTTTTAATTTCAACTTATAAACGGGCCTTACAAAATAGTGATGGGCACAAAGCATCGATGTATCAAAAACATCGAGGTTTTTTATTCAACATCAATGTTTTTAACATCGATGTTTATAAAAAATCATCGATGCTAAAACATCGATATTTTTTTTAAACATCGTAACATCGAACATCGATGCAAAAAAAATTACAGGTAATAGTGTGTCTAGAAGTTTAAACTTGTACCTCACCGCATCAGAGTGCTTGTTTTCAAAAGCTGACCAAACCCTCACCGAAAGAAGGAATCGATGGAATGGACCAACGCTCAATAAATTATTGTTTCTACAAAAGAGTACGAAAAAGCTTTTGGGACCTCTTAAGGGTGTGCTTCAATGAGAACAACATTTTATAAAATATATAGTTTCTTTTGAATGTACTACTCATATTTTCTTGGTTGTTTTTTACCTAAGATATTTAACAGCCTTTGTATATTATGTATCGATTATTATGATGAATCCCTTATTTGCATACTTATTATAAGTATCGTGTAACATTAAGAACATTAACAATAGGGTATTTTTGGTCAGTGTTTTTGACTCTTCGCCATAGTTATCGTTATTTCTGCGACTGCGCAGGTGCTAAATGTCATTCCGGAGTGGTTATTAAGCATGACCTAGGCCGGTATTTAAGGAAGAATAACTTTACAGTTATCGTTATTTTTATTTACTTATTTTCGCAACATTTTTATTTTTTTTATTATAAAATTGCTAAATTTACTGAAAAGGTGCTTATAATCGCCTTCATCTTCTTTATTTCGAATAAAATCTGTAAAAAAATACAATTATGTTTAATAGAAATAGTTAGGTTATATTTAACGTCAACTACAAGAGTGCATCTGACCAAAAAACTCTTTGCGATTTTTTGAAACGGATTACTCTCTAAAAAAACGCAAAAAAAACATCGATGTTTTTATTCCGATTAGAGATGTGTGATTCGTGAACGATTCGTTCACTATGGTCGAATCACTTGCAAGTATTGAGTGATCGAATCATGTTTGCTCGATATGATTTAATCAGTCAAATGACCGACGGAGACAGAATGAATCAAACGAGAAATCACTGATCGATTCGTTTAGTACAAAATGATCGATTTTCCCATCTCTAATTCCGATGTTTTTTTACCATCGATGATGAGTTTCGATGTTTACATCGATGTTCAACATCGATGTTTTCTTTCGATGTGCCCATCACTATTATAAATTAAGTAATTGGCAAACTACAAAGTTTCGATAATGCGGATACTTAACCAGTCGGGGTGGTTTAAGTGGCGAAAGAGATGATTCTTGTAGAGAAGTACCACCATCTTGTCAAGTCCGCATTCTAGTTTTTAAATATTTTTGCTCATTATATATATAATATTATCTTCCACTGTACAGGGAACATAATGACATTAGCTCCATCTATACATACTAGGAAGAAACTATTAAGCAGTTTAAAAATTTTAATGTGACGTACCATCGTCTGTTGCGGGCTATTGACCAATCGAACAAAAAAAAAGCATATAGAGTGCGTTTCGGCAAAGTAAAGTCGACTATAGTAAATCGGACCATCGTCAGTTCTCGACTCTCGACCAATCAAAGTTCCAATCGGACCTTCGTCGTCCCTACAGCAGATAAAGTAGTCGTCGCATAAAGTCGACTATAAAATAATGTTCCAATCGGACCACCATCGGCCCTAAAGCAGATAAGTTTTGCGTTTGCATAATGTCGACTATAGTAAATCGCGCCGTCGTCAGCTGGCGATACTCGTCCGATCAAAAAAAGTTCCAATCGGACCGTCGCGCGTCGTCGGCCCTAAAGCAGAAGTGGGCGTCGGCATAAAGTCGACTATAGTAAATCGGGCCATCCTCAGTTGCCGATTTTTGACCGATTAAACAAAGTTCCAATCATACCATCGTCGGTCTTAAAGTGGTGTCGGCATAAAGTCGACTGTAGTAATGCGGACCTCCGTCAGTTGCCGATTATTTATCGAAAATTGAAAATCGCAATCTGTCCAACATCGGGCCAGCGTGTAGTCGCCGATGACGACACACTGCCGACGTTGTCGACATTGGCCCGATTCAATGCCGACGATTTGTGTTTGCTGTTTTTTTTGTTTTGGTCCGTCTGTTTTAAAAGGCTTTTTACCAACTAACTAAAGTAGATAAAAAATAAGTTTACATTTGAATTGTTTGAGTACAATTAATGTATTTATTTTTTGGTAACAGCGTAACATATTTGCAGCGCCTAATGGCAATATTTAATTTAAAATTTAAAAAAAATCGTGCAAAGTGTCCCGTTCGTTATGCTGGAATGGCTGTATTCTGTAAATGTTGGGAATTTGGAACCTTTGGTTGCACTAAAACAAAATTATGATTGTTTTCCACAAACCAAAACTACACTTTTTTGCACGCGACGCGCGTTTCGCTAACAACGTTAGCATCATCAGGAGACGATAAAAAATTGTTAGCGAAACGCGCGTCGAGTGCAAAAAAGTGTAGTTTTGGTTTGTGGAAAACAATCATAATTCTGGTTTTGTATTCTGTAACTCAAAGGCCCCTCCTAGCCCCCCACCACTGACTAGCTATGCCCTTTAATCCCATAAAGCAGGGTATAAAAACTTAAATTCTTCTTAAATATAGACAGAGGTTTGAGTGAATGCTACGAACCGTGACATGTAGGAATATTCGGCCTACTGTTCCTTATTTTGGAGTAGTCTAAGCCTGTCTGTAATAATTACAGGGTGTTTCAACAACACTTTATTTTTAGAAAAAGTATTTTAGGACTGCGCGGGATTTGAACCCACGAATGAAAAATTTGAGAGTAATATATCAACTCGAGTAGAGTCATAGCGCATATTTTTTAATTTCTTATTCACTTGGGACTCTCAGTGCGCCAGTCGTATTCCATAGGGCTGTCTAACAAATTGTGAAAGTCAGCCATTAATCACGTGATGGCCCTTTAAAAATGGTGGCCCTAGGGTAAACAAAGCGATTTTCCGCAAGACGAAATTCTACTAAAAATCAAAATTTTTGGAAAGTGGAAAACGATTCAGATCCTTTCTGAATCGTGGAAAATCAAGCATTTTGCCGAAATGTTAGAAATAAACTCAAAATTAGCAGTTTAAAGAGGCAATGTCATATACTTTTATCTCTCTCGCACTTGCACAGTGTGGATAGGCATCAGGGCCGTCCTTAGACTATTGTTCGCCTGGCGCAAACCTAGAAAAAAGCCGCCTTCTCCTCGTAATCCTTTTATTTGTTTTTTTGAAGATTGGCGGAATCTGTTTTAAGGAAAAAATGTGGTGTGAAAAAAATATTTCAACAAAATCTAAAAAAATTGTGCCACAGGCGAAAATTTTGGTAAAAAATAGTATTAAACCATAGATTAATAAAAAATATTAGTTATCAGTCTGAGTATCAAACGCTCCTCAAAAAAAGAAAGAAAATATTGCAAATAATATGCCCTCAAAATTTTTATTAAAGGTGGCGTCACATGTAACAAAAATTAAAAAAAAATAAGGTACCTAACCTAAACCAGCACCAAAAGCTATTGGCCAAAACTATTAACTAACTACAACACTATTCTTAAAAATAATCAACTTTTTAAAAGGTTTTTTTTTCTCCCTTTTTTTTTCGGCAAACTCTTCAAAAAAATCGTCAATGTTTACACTGCTCGCTATTTCATGCTCTGGTCTAGTGATATTAATGATAATCCGCTTAGTTGTTCTTGGATCATACTCGATCTTAGATAGTTTTCTATCTAAGTCGTATAAAAACGAAAAATAGTCCGAGTAAGTTTTTAACAGGTCAAACCTTTCCTGGAGAGCCTCATGGATTGTATCCAGGACAACAAAGAAAAATTCGATCTTAAACTTTTCCTGTGGGTTCAAAATCGGATCATCCACTCGGACGAGCTCTAACGTCATGCAGCATCCACTGAATTTTTTTTTTAATGATAGTCCGTATCTTGACACAATAGTCGTCGATAGCTTTTAGTGCTTTTGGGGACTCAATGATGTCAAGTTTCTCAATTTGAAGCAGTTCACTAGTTGCATATATACTGTTGAGAATTTCATACCAGAAGACAATACACACAAGAAACTTAAAATTATTGATTTT
Source organism: Oxystoma pomonae (assembly GCA_963921995.1). Taxonomy (NCBI): domain Eukaryota; kingdom Metazoa; phylum Arthropoda; class Insecta; order Coleoptera; family Brentidae; genus Oxystoma; species Oxystoma pomonae. The sequence goes on along the minus strand of OY998166.1, from coordinate 102,184,642 downwards.
TAAGGCTATACCATTAGCCTCGTTGGATGGAATGGAATTGCGCGTACAAAAGAAACAGGTATATTGAGCAATGGTGCCAGTTTGTTATTATCTCCGGACTGCTTTCATGAGAAAAAATTGTCGCCACTGTTTCATTGTGAGCGTAAATCATAGTTGCAATAATAACCGTTGACAAGATGTCTGGAAATTCCGCTAGATGGCGAACATATAATCTAATTAAAAATTAGATGTTTTCAGGTCCAAACCACAGCTTTTTCTTGCTTAAAGGAGGCGGCAGGGTCCATTATTTACGATACTGAGCTATAAACTCGTGAGGTTGTTAACATTAGAAAGAAATATCTTCGCTTTTAATTAAATTTCTTTCCATTCTGTTCTACTAGTGACATCTATCCGGAAAATAAGGGGCTGCCAATATTTGTAACACCCAAAAAGGGGTGAAAAGATTTATTTTGCTCTGTTTCTTTACAAAAAAACGTTTTTTTACGAAAAACTTGAGCTCTGCCACTTTTTTTATTTTTTTCTTCAACTTTCTCGAAATTTTCGTCATACCGTAGAAAAAAATTATTTCCCCCATGGTCATACTCTACTTTTATTCGAAAAAATTTAGAAACAGAGACGGGATCAGTTTTCTTAAAACGGGGGATCTTGGTTTCGAGTGAGAAGATAAAGGGCGCCGCAGGCAAAAATTTTTCAATTAAATTAGCCGAACGCAAAAATGTTAGAAAAACAAAGCACGAAATAAAAATGGCTCCGCTTACAATTTTTTTTCAAAAATTACGTAATTTCGGGAACGCAAAGAAATAGGTCTAAAGAGTATAATTTTTAAGAAAAAAATATCAATTTTCTCGCCCTCCTCCACTGGGACTACAGGGGCCGTGCACAAATTACGTAATGGTCATAGGCGGGAGGGGGGTTACAAAACGTTACGTAGGGGGGAGGGGGGGTTTTCGACAGCGTTTGCATTTGTGTGAAACTAAGAAAATTTGGAATGAAAATAAGTGAAGTTTTTTTTTTTTTGGGGGGGGGGTAGTGGTCTTGAAATCGTTACGTAATATTAGGGGAGTGGCGTGCCAAACCGTTACAAAACATTACATAGGTAGGGGGTCAAAAATTGTTAAAATCACCGTTACGTAATTTGTGCACGGCCCCACATCTGACTGTTCCTCCTTCTTGATTTCGAATCAAAGTGCAAAATCCGGGTTGGACGTTCGAAGGCGTCAACCCGTCCTATTTGCTTGATAAAGTTTCTACGGAAATATCTCAGTCGATTTCTCCGGTCGTGTATGAACGCTTTAGGTTAGGCATTTGCATGTATCTCAGACCCCAGCCTGTAAACAGTGCGTAAGGACAATGGTTACAAAATGAAAAGCCGAAAAATATTTTTTTTTACGATATCTTTCATCAGTTTGGTATTAAAGTCGAGCAAAAACAATTTTTATTCCAGTCCTAAAGGTATGAAAATGGAAAACATTAGAAAACAACAACCTGGAATGGATTTACTACGTGTAAGATGTAGTGACAACATCGCCCCATGCCCATCCTTTTCTGCCTAATGTGCTTTTCTGTTTGTCTGCGTCTTATACACGGCTACTTGGCCCCCTAAGGATTTGCTTAGGAACCCTGTATATCAGCAATTTAATACTTTAAAGCTCTTAGGGCCAAATTTATAGTCCGACGTCGAAGGAAGCCTCAAGCCCTCCTTGACGAAGGCGTCCTTCAATTCAAGGGACTATAAATAAATGAAAGGACGCCTTTGTTTTTTTTTGACAAATAAAATTAATAAAAATGAAATTCAAAAGGAGGGCACTATAAAGGGTCCCACAGACTGCGTTTTTGTTGGACGGTTATGTTCGACGAGCAAATCTGGTCGACCAAAAAAGACGGATGCGAGTTGCACCCAGTTTACGGTTTAGTTTTATTATATTAATAAATCGGACATCTCCGATGGACAAAATTAGGCGATGCCAGATATTTGCATCGGTTTGTGGGCCCCTTAACACTCTACACTAGCGAGGAAAAGGTTTTTCTTGCTGAACTGATTCAAAGATATAAGAATAAGTTGAGCTCACGTATCAACAAAAAAATGTATGTAAGATAGTTTATTTTATTTGCGTCTTACTTCCTACTTCATAATTTTCATAACTATGATCTATGAATGCACTTTATAAAAGGTACATACATGCAAAACAATATATTTTATTTATTTTTATTTACCTTACATAGGTGTTGAACTTGTCAATTAAAAAAAAGAAATAATAAATAACTATAATATATATATATGTATATAAATAAAAATATAAGTACAAATCATGTAACTTTTCCTTATCAACAAAAGAACTGTCGAAAAGAACAAAAATTAAATTTAATTAGTAGGTTTTTTCGTGCAAATCTTTGGCCGATTGAGGAAGGTTGTTCCAGATTCTAATAATGTCGTTTTTTACAGAATTTTGAATAAATGTATAGTTTGTCTTTTTTGTTAGCAGGTTAGTTTTGTGTCGTACCTGTTACTTAAATTACCTAGCTACCTTCCAGTACCATATACCGTAGGGTAAATATCAACTCCAACATTGGGGACACTGGAAGAGATCCCGGTTGTTTGGGTATTAAATTGATCTTTGATCATGTTTTAGTATAATGTGCAGTATGGTATTTTTTGAAAATATATATCTGGCCAAAAACTCCTTTTCTCTAAATGTGAGGATGTCCATTAAGCTATTCATACAACGATTATAGCAAATTGTGTAAAGACGGTATATTTTTGCATATGCACGTATACAGATCGCTTCAGCCTACTACGAACATAGGCCGGAAGAAGTCCAATTTACCAGTATACGTACATGCAGGGACACCGCACACCTATCAGTGAAGCAACCAATACTCAGGCTTGCGATCACCACTTGCGTGACTTGTGTTTAGTATTTAGTACGCCTCTAACCACGGTGCTGTAGTCAATGAAACCGGAATTTGGTCAATAAATACGCAAAATTTTATAACGTAATTTTCTTATTTTTTGTCACTGATAAATAAGAGCGTTTTATTGTCAATTGCTCAGATTTATCACTGACAACGTGTTACAATGAAAATAATAAGGAGAAACAAAATAAAAGCAAGTTCTTAAAATAAAATAATACATTCTAAAAGCCAAAAAGATTCTCCCAGTCAAAAAAAAAATAGAGCAAATGTTCGAAAAGTCCTCCTTGCTCGGCTAGACAATATCCGAGCCTATTATAAAAACCCCTTCTAATGTTTCCAAGCATGTTGGGGTGATCGTTTGAAAAGCTTCTTCAATTTTAATCCGAAGTTCTTCCAAATTATTAGCCCTTTCATGCCCGTAAACTTTATTTTTGATATAACTCCACAAATAGAAGTCATTAGGAGCAAGATCGGGTGATCGAGCTAGCCATAAAATATTTCCCCGTGTACTTATAACCCGATTAGGAAATACATTATCAAGATATTCCCTAACAAGGTCAACATTGTGAGCAGGACAACCATCTTGTTGAAACCATGTTTCACCAAATCTAACACCTAACAACTGCTTAGAAGTTGGAATAATATGCTGCTGCAGTAGATCCAAGTATCTAGGACCATTCAAATTGCAGTTAATAAAAAATGGCCCAATTACGTGTTCCCCTACAATATTCCCCCCAAACATTTAGTTTTTGGGGATACTGTGTTCTTACGTCAAAATACAAATGCAAATTTTCCCTCGACCAATATCGAACGCGTGTTGGGTTATGACGATTCAATAATGGAAAAGTGCTTTCATCTGTGAAAAGAATAGATCTCAGAAAGTTTTCATCACGATTAGCCCTTTCCATCATTGTTTCGCAAAATTACATACGACAATAGTTGTCCTCCGGAAAAATTTGATGCGTTTTTGACGCTTTGTAAGAATGATAACCATTCTTTTTGAGAACACGTAAGACAGTGGCTGAAGATCTATCAACTGCTTCGGGAATTTGGTGGCTAGTTAACTTTCGATTTTCCTCCACTGCTGCGCAAATCATCACATCTCGTACTTCCTGCACAAACCGTTGATAAACTAGGTTCTGGGCGATTTACAAAATTCTCCAAAAAAAGTTCTTGAATAAGTCTCAATTGATAGTACCATTGACCATCTGCACTTTTTCGGCAACTTCGTAGACATCCATTTTTAGTTTTAAAAATGTATTATTTCACTTAAGAACTTACCAATCTGTTTCTCGAGCAAGGCAGAAATAAAACAAAATAATGAAAACAAAATAAATTTCCAAAAGATAACACTGCAGCGTGCTTCGAATCCACCTCGGTCGTACGGCACGGAGAGTAAATTGGACTTGATTCCCCCTATGTTCGCAGTATATAGGTAGCTTTTGGTACACAGGAACATTTTTACGGTCTCTCTGTGTCGGGCCTCGTTACAAATGAGTTGATCTTATTACAATGGAGAAATATAAAAACCCTTGCTGATTTTAAACAAGTGTTTTATTCAAAATATAATAAACATCAATACAAGAATGAAGTTTTAACACCAAAGAACTTAAAGGGACTTTGTATGTCCCGTATATGTATCTCTTTGGAAGACGACCGTGATGATCAGAGACTTCTTCTTCCACCCGATCCATAAATTCCAAAAAATTATCCATTATTTTCAGGATATATTAAAAAGTAACCCACAAAATGAGAAAAAACCAATTATCAAAACAAACCCAACAATATTTTTGTTTTTTTAAGCTCACATTATTTGCCAAGGAAGGCTGAAGGTAGCTCTTTAGCTACCTTGATATAAGGATTCCTTCAAGGGTGCCTTTCACCACTATAAATACCAAATTGTCCCGAAGGCCTCCTTGAAGGAAATTTGGCCCTTAGTGAGTCAATGCGACTTTCCAACGAGTTTCACTTAAAGGCTTGATTGTGAGACCCCTGTACTTTCTCTTCTAAAATAGCCCATCTGTGACTGAGTAGACACAGCAAAAAATATATATAAGTTGTGTAAAATAGAAAATAAATCAATTGATTGGAACGCAGACTTGACGGAATCATTTATGATAATATTCAGACTATGAGTAGCACATGAAATAAACATGGCTCTGCTATTAAGGTCAAAAAAAGCAAGGTATCCGGCGCTGGAACTCTTGCTGAGGTGTAATAGCTACACACACTTTAGCATATCACAGATTATTAAGGTCGCAAAAAAGGCATAGATTTGACAACATTGCTTTGCTGTTTTTGGGCCAATCTTCCTCACAACCGTGTCCAGACAGTTTTTTGCTGGACTCTCTCATTTTCTAAATAAAATAAATACGGCTAACAATTGTAAAAAATCTTACCTGGCTTTTTCTTTAGCCTCGTCGATAATATAGAAATCTGTAACAGCAATTTTTGGATTTTTTGTGAGGTATTCTAAACACTGCACGATCTCACTCGAAATGGTATTATGCCGTTTTTGTGGCCTTAAAAATAATGTAAAAATTCTGCTCCTCCGCGCCACCTCCCAGGACGGCCCTGATAGGCATTGTCTCTCTCAGTTCAGCCCGAAGATCGGGCCAGATCGGCTTAAAGAGAGATAATTGCGCTATCTGATTTGAGAGAGATGGCGTTATCTGTAATTACCAAAGACATTCAACTAAAATAGATCCATCAAGTCATTCATAAATCACTTTGAAACGCGATCAGTCGTTAGACTTAGGGAAAACCATTTTATCTTCCACTGGCAATGGCCCAGGCAATACCACGTTGCGTTTCCCCACGGTCTCTAGAATAAACACGGTCTAGTAATTTTTTTGCTCCGCCCACCTGATGACGACACAAAGATATCAGCTGCTTTCTTTATTGATTTTTTTGACAGGTGACATTTGAGGATATATTATTTTTGCATAAATTTTTGTAATAAAAATTGTATTTGTTCATCATTTCTTTTCTTCTGGCCCTAATTAAATACCCTGTGGTATTACTTACATTATTTTCGTCATAGGTAGCTGCATTTATGGGTTTCCTTAGTGAAAAGGCTTATCATTAAATAATGAAAAAACCACCTTATAGTTTTAAATTTGCATCAGATTTATTGCATATAGTATGCACAACAAGTCTTTCCTTCTAAATAACAAAATAATCACTCTCCCAAAAATGCGTGGCAAAAATCAAGTACAAAATAAAGAGGAAAAATAACAACTACATAACCTAACTTCTGAACTACGAGCTCGAACTAACTCCAACTCATCCGATGAGTTTCTTGACGGAATCGATTACCAACTAGTGATCTTAATTTCTATTTGGTGGAAGATTAACGCATGCAGGCCAAAAATAAATTATATTTACTTATACACAAAAAGTTATAATAAAAGATCCAAGCAAAAAATAGGTCTTGCATCAATCATTTAAACAAAAAAAAAAGAAAAATCCGAAAAGTTAATTTAATTTGTCAAGCCTTCATAAAATTTTTAAATGGCGGACAAAAATCAGCTGCTATCTTTGTGTCGTCATCGGGTCGAAGAGTGGGGCAAAATTACTAGACCGCATCTATTCTAGGGACCGTGACGTTGATAAGCGGCCAGAAGCGGCTCGTTAAAAAATGTTTGGTCTTTATTCTTAGACTTGTCAAATATTTTTGGAAATACAATCTTTAATTTTTTTATACTTAATAATTGATAATTTTTTTTACGAGTGTTTATAATGGCTTTCTGGATCAAATATTAGTTTTTAGTGAACACACACAAAATTTAAAAATTTGGTCCAAAAAGTACCATTTAAAAAAGTGCGTAAAGTTTTTTTACGTACGCAGGACAGTTTTTTATACACGCCGTGCTTATTTTTTATTCACGGCGTGTGGGAATTTGAATAAAAATTGGTATCTAAAAGTAGACTTTTTCACACCCATTTCCTGCACCCCATGCAAAAAACATAAAAAATAGCAATAATGTCAAGTGACACAAAAAAGTGCCTGCAATTTATAGGGTACCTGCAAAACTTTATTAAAAAATTAGCATGTGTTAAAGTACTTTTTTCGCACGGCGTTTCGATGCATTTATAAACTAGATTAAATTAAAAATGGAAACAAAATTCTGTTTTGGTTTTAATTTGAAATATACCAAATATTTATGACCTTAGGAAGAAGCTTTTTATGTAAGTAGGAAATTGTTGTACTAAAAACGTGCCAAAAGTGCCTTTTTCGCACTTAACGGCCATCGCCTGCAGAGAAACATCCCTTTCCGCACTGCTTAGGCAAATTACTATTGTAAAAAAATGTAAAAACCAATGTGCGAAAAATAAGGAAAAAAATGATATTTTGAAAAAGGAAGAAATCTATATATTAGATATTATATAATGGTTTTTTCGAGGGTTTTTCATTGTGTAAAAATAAATTGAATTTATACACTCTACTATAATTTTTATTTAATACGTACAAAAGTACAAATAAAATAAAAAAGTACAAATAAATACAAAAAAAATCTTATGTGGAGTATCTACCTATGTAAATGTTATAAATAACATTTACATAGTGTCTGATATAATGTTTTAAAAATTAATATTTATACCGGGAACGCTGGTACTATTTATAAACAAATCTCGGCAGAAAAAATGAACTGACTAGAGATAGTATTAAAACTCTGAATATAGTTATTAATAAATATCATACGCACCTCTTACATTTACAGCTAACAGTGTAATTAATTATAAGTACTTACCATATTGTTTTTATCAGAAATTCGCGAAAATATCAAAAAAACCTTATTTCGTTTCTATATTTATTAATTATATTTTGCATTTATTGCAACACTAGTTGCACGCCTATGGCAGTGTCAGAGAAGATGGTGTCAGAAATTCGCAAAAATATCTTAAAAAACCTTATTTCGTTTCTATATTTATTAATTATATTTTGTATTTATTGCAATACTAGTTGCACGCCTATGGCAGTGTCAGAGAAGATGGTGTCGGAAAAACATATGATAACTAACCTGTGAAATGTTTGGTTTTCACCTGCAATCTCCAGTTTTTATCATACCACGCACTTTGTCATATCACTTTTGCCACAAACACTTAAAAATATATTGAAAAAATATTAAAAACTGTCCAATAATCTGTAAAATATACCATTTTAAAGCTACAACGCCGACGAGAAATTATGAATGGAGCAGAGTACAAACGGTTATATGGCAGACCCGCCACAAATGCGAGGTTATCGCATTGTTGTAGGTTTTATTCTCGATATATATATTGGGAAATAAAAATAATTATCCTTTCGGCCAAAATTTTAGGTATTTTATCTGATATTTCGACCGAAAAAATTAGGTATATTAAAAGTACCATAACATGTACCTAAACATTATAAATTCTTTATTGATTTAAAATTGTGAAGATTCATAATATACCTAAATTTCCTTATATATTTATGCGAATAAAAATAAGGTGTTTCTCCATGTTTTAAAAAACAAACCAGAGAATTTGCATAATTGCAGATAAATGATAAAAAAGTTATAAAAATAATATGTTTGCACAAAGATTACGTGTAGAGACACAACTTTCAGCGCAATTTGGCATCGTCGCAAAATTGTTTACCTTATGTCTGATCGCAATTGTGGTAAACATAATGTCTCTATTTAAGTTTATGGTAATTACATGGGTGCGACAGAGATAGGTAGTACATTTCCATAATTGCGAATTTTGAGGTTATTGTTAAAATTTTGGTAAAATGCTTGTTTTTCCCCGATTCAGAAAGGATTACTCTATAAAAAATCACTTTGCTTAATCTGTGTCTTTTTCCACTTTACCAAACTTTTACTTTAAGTTAGGATTATAACGTCTTATCGAAAAACGGCCATTTTATTTTTGTTAGACTGCCCTATTGAAGCTGCGCTGCGGCAAATTTTTGACAGCATGAAAATAATGTCCGTGCAACACGAGTGGCGCACTAATTTTTTTCAAAACAAATCGCTATTATTAATTATTATCTTTACATTGGTGTAACTTTTTTTAAAATTTATTAATTCATGTTGGAGATATTCGGAAAAAGAAACAAAAAGTAATCCTTTATTTTTTGATCACTGGAAATGAATCTCATTTTTCTCAAATATTGGCTTTTGCAAAGAGCTGGGTTAAGCTGTTCATACAACGGTTCATCTAATGTGAATTCACTAAATTTTGCGTAATAAAAGTTTATCATAATTTTGCGAAACCATGTCTAGGGGATATTAAAAGCCTTCACTGTTGATTTTACCCTTCAATTTCCCGCTTCAATTTTAAAATTGGCTTGGCTCGGTATTTCTCTTTGACAAAGATTTGTGTGCCGTACCAATGTTTTACTCTCTATAACAGTGGCTCCCAAACTTTTTCAGTTTGCGCCGCACTTACAGGTTTAGTATTTTGTCAGGGCGCGCCTACTCGTAATATGCATATATAGTTGTGTCCAACAAAGTGTTGCATAATGTATAAAATATGTGCTTTGCAACTTGCCTACTGTATAGTAGCGTAGCGCAAGCGTTGTACAACAGTTTATTTGACACCATTGTAAATATATTGGCACTAGTTATCTAACGTTCATATAGGTTTAATATTAAACTAACACACAAGAATACATTATTATTGAAGGAAAAAAAATCAATGTGATGGGTGAGCTTGGTGATCTGCACACATTTTTTCAAAGCGGTGAATAAGGCTTGACACTGCCAGTCTCATTTCTTGCTCCACGTTGATCTTTGAACGATATTTGCTTTTTATCACAGCTACAGCTGAAAATCCAGCTTCGAATAAATAGGATGTTGCAAAGGGGATTAGAATCCTCAAAGCTTTTAAACTTAGAGCCGGATATTCATTTTTAACGGATACCCAAAACTCCACCAAATCAGAAGAAGCGAATTTTGATTTTAGGCTGTTGTCCCAAGAGAGTTCAATAAGAGTCTCTTCTTCTAGTGAAGTAAATTCTGGTGGAGATGTGCATTGAAAGGATCTTGAATCATGCAAATTTTTCGACATTTTCTTCTGTAAATTTTGCAAACCATTCCGAGAGTTTCGAAAAGTGTCCGGTGAAAAGGGACAGCAAGTCTTGAGAGATAACGAGCTCATTAGAGGCTGAGAGTTTATAAAATTCTGGAAAACAATCTTGACCGCCATCTTCATTAATTTTTCTTACCAACAACTGCAGTTTTTTCCTAAATGCTGCAATTTTCTCTGATAGTTTTAAGATATGCATGTTATTGCCTTGGAGAGACAGATTTAAGGCATTCAGTTTGTCAAATATATCGCACAAATATGTCAGTTTTGGCAAAAAGTCGAGATGCTTAAAATATCTGGAGCTTGCATGACCTTCCTCTTTCAGAAAAATGTGGATTTCTTTATGTAGCTCGAATGTACGGGATAAGACGTTTCCACGCGAAAGCCATCGTGCACCGGAGTAATATAGCAGCGCAGTGTGTTCAGCTCCCATGTCCATACAAAGAATTTCCAATAGTCTGGTTTTTAGCGGCCTCGTTTTTATGTAGTTAACTACGTCTATGATACGTTCCATAACCAAATTCAATTCATAGCCCAACGAATTCGATGCAAGTACTTCCCTATGAATGATGCCATCCACCATAACGGCCAGAAATTGATCGAGCGCCATCAGTACAACTCCAATACACTTCTCCCAATCTAAATTATTCTCTGTTATAAACTGGTCAAGAATTTGAAACAAGTCTTGAGCCTTTCCGCTTTCATCGATACTTTTACAGAAAAGAAGGTCTTCAACAATAATATTATCATCCAGGTAGAGTACGTAACAAATAAGGTGTGCATCTTTATTACTGTCAGTAGCCTCATCAAGTTGCAGACCAAATTCCTTGCCTTTTATTTTCTCTATCAATTGATCATTAAGATCCTCAGCTATATGATGGATTGTTCGACTAATAGTGTTGTTAGATAAAGGTACCTTTGAAATTAGTTTTCCCGCCGATTCTCCTATCATAATGTTAACCATGTCGATAGCAGCCAGTAAAATAAGTTCTTCTGCGATGGTGTAAGGTTTCTTGCACTTCGCCACCCTGTATGCCACTTTAAAAGAGGACAGCAGTGCGTTGCTAGGTACTGAAATTTGTTGAGTAAACACGTTCTTTTGTTTTTGTTTTTGTACATTTTGCAACTTTCTTGTGAAAAATTCGCATGACTTTCCAATCATCGTAAGATGAATGGTCTCGAGAAGTCGTTTTAGCTTACTTGGGAGCATATTTTCGACCGCTAGAATTTTCAAACAGAGCACACACTGCGGTCTTTCCTCATGATTTACTTCTACTGAAGTAAAACCAAAATTTAAATAGCTATCATCTTATTTGCAATGTTTCCTTCTTTTGACTCCTCCTTCACTTGTCGATGCTTGATCACTCTGTCTCGATCAATCAATTTCCTTATTTAATAAAAATCCTTCCATCTGTGACTTTTTTTACGAAAAAATGAAGCAACCGATCCGATATTGGAACGTTTATGTGTCCTGAGTTCGTAAATCACAACACTTTGTATCACTACGAAAACTCTCTATTACGACTTCTATTTATCATAACAGTTCAACTGCTTACAATTCCTCTCACGTTAAACTAACCTAGCAAAGCGAACTACGGCGACTTAAATACTAGGGACTTATTGGGCGTACATTTTCGCGTTCCCTTATTAAGGAAAATTGACATTTGACATCTGAGCATGCGCGTGACCTGCGTTTTTATTAAGGGAACCGTAATAAAATACGGTGTTCCCTTAATTCGGTATAGTTGTTATAATAAGTGGATAATAGTGATGGTTGGTTTGGTTTTCGACACGACTTTTTAATATTCTTTGCATTTTTGGTTTTTTGTTTATAAACAAAAACAGTCTTGTGGGTTTTTAAAATTTATGTGAAAAAATGAATAAATTGGAGAAACCTACAAGGTTGAGGTTCTGCTACACTGATATAATTCTTTTGCGAGAATTTATCAGGGAAAATCCCTACAAGGTTAGAAATTTTAGGTTAGCAATAAGGAAAAGTAATGCGACTTCCAATAACACTTTTTTTTAAAGTATGGTTAAGTCACATCCGGTTTTCCCTTATTATGGTAAAACCTTATAGAGGAACGCCCAATAAGACCCTACTGTCAAAGAGCGCTAGCGAAAATTCTCGTCGAGCGACGCGCAGGTCGAATACGGGCTTCTGGAAATTCTAGAAACTTGCTCTGCTCTCTCGGGCTCGAGGCTCGATTAATAGGGGATGGGGCGCCGGCGTTTCCAAACGTAACTCAAATTCTACCTTATCAGGAGCGCCTGGCGGCGCCCTTGGTTTCTTCTCACGGCGCTCCGGGGCGCCGCGGCGCACACTTTGGGAACCACTGCTCTATAACATAGTTTTTTTTCGGCAACGTTGGGTTGGCGTTGGACATCGTGAATGTTTATTTTGTTTCGTGGAATTAAGACGTGTTCACACGTGACTAAAAATCATATTTTTGAATAGTTTATTCTTAAAATCATTTATGACACCGTGATAGAACTATTACTTTTAAATATTTTAAACGTTTTTGTTTGTTACGTAGGTCAAATATTAGACACTTTAAGTTGGTCATGACACGTACGAGGTGCCCAACGGTATACGTGAAATTTTCCAGCTTGGATGTTTCTGTCTTTTACATTTTATTACCATGTATTTCTATCTTACTTTCTTTGGTTCGATCGCTCGTCTATTGATTTTTTGGACTCCTGTGTAGGTTAGCGTCATGTCTAAACGAAATTTTCTCTAAATTATAAAACGTTTCCAAGACACCTAACTGTGACAGAAAACTAACAGATATCGGCTATATTGAACCTCGTTATTTTTTGTCCGATAATTACAAAAAAAAAGTTGCTGAAACTGCATATACAGGGTGGAGGTTTTAAAGAAACCTAAAAGCGAATCTTTAATAACTTTTGACGGACTTTCCGCCCATGTTAAAAAAAACCATTTTTGGGGCTCCCAACTGGAGGCCCAGGGCTTACCAACTATTTATTTTGAAATGAAAAGGTAACCACTTGTGGCAGCTTTTTGGAAAGCTTGTTAAAAAAAATTTAACGCACTATTTTTTTTGACGTCCGTCAACCAATGTGTCAAATATTTAAAAAACCTTATTTGTTTTTGTCAATTGTTTTAGCTTCAAAATAAACTACATATTTCTCTATTTACTAAGCAAAATAAAAAAAATACCACACACATTATTGGCGTCCCATTTGGGGGCACTCATGAGGAGGTACCACTTGTGGCACCTTTTTGGAAAGCTTGTTAAAAAGAAATTCATTTTTTTGACATCTTTCAACCCCTGTGTTAAAAATTTTACGCCAATAATATCCGTGTGTGGTAGTTTCTTTATTTTACTTAGTAAACAAAAAAATATATATGTAGTTTATTTTTAATCTAAAACAATTGACCAAAAATAGGTTTTTGAAAATTTTTAACATATGGGTTGACAGATGTCAAAAAAATGTATTTATTCGAATTTATTTTTTAACAAGCTTTCCGAAAAGGTGCCATAAGTGATACCCCGTTATGAAAAAAATTTTGGTAGACCCTGGGCCTTCAGTGAGGGCCCCAAAATTAGCCGCCAATAATGTCGTTGTGTGGTATTTTATTTATTCCCCTTAGTAAATAAAGAAATATGTAGTTTATTTTGAAGCTAAAACAATTGACAAAAAAATAAGTTTTTTAAAATTTTTGACCCATTAGTTGACAGATGTCAAAAAGAACTAGTGCGTTAAATTTCTTTTTTAATAAGCTTTCCAAAAATGTGCTACAAGTATACAATAGTTGGTAGGCCCTGGGCGCCTCCAGTTGGGGGTCCAAAAAAAAATTTTTATCATGGGCGGGAAGTCCGTAAAAAATCATTAAAGATTTGCTTTTAGCTTTCTTTAAAATCTCTTCCCTAAAGCCGCTAGAAGCACCGTTCCATTCAAAGAATCCACCCTGTATATAAACTTAATTTTAAACCTTTTCATCATGTTCAGTTCGTTCGTACGAGAGGTACCGCTGCTTTTTTTTTGTTTTTAAACACGGACGGATCGCGACTTATCAAATCTTTTTTGTTTGTGTATTCACTCAGATAAAATGGGGCCTACAATGAGAAATAAAAATGTTTTATGTGGAAACTGCAATCAGGAAATTTCGAAAAATCTAACCAAAATTGAGTGTAGTCAGTGTGAAAAATATGTGCCGGCATTACCGAAGTTGAATCCAGAATCCAGATCAACCCTCTGTATCAAATATGGACTCGGCTGCCATACACTCATTACTAACTGAGCTGAGAGCTGACATTGGAACGCTTAAGTCTGATATGAGTGAATAAAAACGTCTTTAGATTTTTTCAATAGCGTGTATGAAGAACAAAAGCAACTGAATAAGGTCTTGGGTGAGGTTATTGAAGATATTAAAAGGGAAAATCAAAGATTTGGTCAAGAGCTGTCATTGATTCAGTTAAAGCTAACGAAAATAGAAACACATTCTGGACAAATAAGTCAAAATGTTATTGTTATTAATGGAGCCTATGATAAGAATGATAATGAGATTAGCATTAAAGAGAAATCCTTAAAAGTTCTTAAGTGTGTTGACTTTTAAGTTTATTGAGGAGAATATCACTCTTATTAAGCCACTTCTTAGTAAGGAAAAGCTAGCTGTGGTGACGATTTTCTTAAACAAAAAAGAATCAGCAAAACGTGTTGCCAGTTGCCAACTGCAATCTACAAGCTTCTTAAGGAGGCTAGAAAGTTAAGAGCCCACGGTTTTAAGTTTGTATGTCGCTCGAATGGTTCAGTTTTAGCACGTAAGCGTGAGGGTGATAAAGTTATTGAAATATGTGATATTGCACATATAAATAGCCTTTTCGAATCCTAAACAGATCGGTAAAATAAAAAAATAATTAACTGGAATTTGTAAGTAGTTTTTATATTTTTAACTCTCTAACATGTTCATGGATCATAACACCTTATTAGACTCGTTTCGATCTACGAAAAATAAAATTTGCTTTAAACTAAGTGACCTAGACTTTATTGCTACGGAATCTAATAGTATAGTATAACATAAGAAGCATAAGAACAAATTTCAATAATTTGCTATTACTTCTAACTTCTCTAGAAGTCAACTTTGACTTTATAATTTTATCTGAGACGCATGAAATACCTAACCTTAAGGAATTTATTATTCCTTCGTATTCTATTTTTTACAATGAAAGTTTAACAAATTGGTGTGACAGAACTGTAATTTATGCCAAATCGAATTTAGTACAACATCATCAAATCATGTGTCTTGATGAATAACATAAAATATGGTTTAATTGCAAATTATAGTATATAATCTTTGGATTCTAAGATATATTCAGAAATTTTGCACAATCTTTTCTCGAGAGGGCACTTTAGGACGTGTAGCGTTGAAGTTTTTACAGGGAACGTGAACATTAATATTTTGGAGCCTAATATTAAATATGTAATTGAATACGTCAATTGTCTTTTGAGTTTTGTATATTTCTCTTATATTAATAGCGTAACCAGAAAATCTGCCATGACATCCAGCTGTTTGGATCACTTTTTTGTTAAAGGAACCAACACATGCGACGGATTAATTGTAGATAGTGACATAACCGTTCCGGTTATTCTTAACATAAAACAAAAAAGCAGCTGAAATGACCTGTTAAATGAAACTTGTAGCAATAGTATTGCTTCTAAGTTTGCGGATACCTTAATAAGTCATATCAATACAGCCACTTCTGAAATTCGTGTAACTAACAAAAGGAGGTGCTTGAAACCATGGATCACTCCAGGGTTGGTGGACTACGTTCGTTGGAGAAATACACTAAAAATACTAGTTTCTGAAAATTGCTAAACTAGAGAAAATTATATTATTTATAGAAACAATTTATCAAAAGCAATTAACAAAGCCAAAATTCTATATTTTAAAGATAAAATTGAAAGCAACATTAATGATCTCAAAAATATTTGGAAAGTAATAATGTTTGCAACCAATGAGTGTTTTGGTGCTGAGAACATCACTTCAATAAAATCACAAAACGGCGATGCAATTTCAGATAGCGGTGATATTGCCAATGAATTTAACACATTTTTCAGTACGATTGGCGTGGAACTAGCCCGTAAATTTGGAGCTCGTAAAAATTTGGTAAATAACGGTATTCCTCAAAAAAACCCAATATATTTTCGCCTATAAATAAAAGTGAAATGGTTAACATCATTGTTTCATTAAAAAATTCAAAGTCCTCCGGAGAGGATGGTGTTACTGCAGAATTGATAAAAAATAACCATGAAAGTTTATTGAATCCTTTGGTGCATTTAATAAATACTATCTTCTCCTCTGGCGAATATCCTAATATATTTAAAATATCTGTAATTGTTCCACTTTATAAAAGCGGTAATAAATCTGACGTTAACAATTACCGACCCATTACTTTGACCAGCGTATTAAATAAAATCATTGAGAAAGCAATAAAACTAAGACTAAGTGATTTTTTGGATAAAAACAAAATTTTGTTCCTGCATCAATATGGTTTTAAAACAGAGTGTTCCACAGAAAATACGTTGCATGAGGTTACAAGTTTTATCACTGAGAGCTTTAATAAGCGTCAGAAACCTATTGCAGTATTTTTGGATCTTAAAAAGGCTTTTGACGCGGTGGATCACACTATTTTTTTTAAAAAGCTTAAATTTTATTGATATCAGAGGGATTGGCAACAATATATTTAAATCTTACTTAACTGAACGGATGCAAAAAGTGAATATAAATGGCGTTCTCCAAGGAACAGTCCTGGGACCGATATTATTTTTGATATATGTTAATAGTCTACTAAGTTTCCAATCACTAGGAAAACTGGTTTGCTTCGTTGACGACACAGTTCTTTTGATAAGTGCTCCATCCTGGTTGCTGGCAATTCGTAAAGCTGAAAGAGCTATGCACAAAATTAAATCCTGGTTAGATAACAATCAGCTAACTTTAAATACAGATAAAACCAACTGTTAATAACCTCATTTTACATGATACTTCATGCCTTTTGAATAATACATGTAATCGCAAAGCTAAAATAAGGCAGGCTAGTTCTGGTAAATATTTGGGTGTAAGTAGACAGGTTTTTACGCTGGGATATACATATTAACTACGTGACCACTAAAATTAGGAAAACCATTTTTAAATTTTATGAATTACGGAATATACTTCCTCTGAAATTATTAAAATCTGTTTATTATTTCAGCTTTATTAGAATCCCTTATTAGCTATGGAATAGTTTGTTGGGGTAGTGCCTTACGAACTACTTTACATCCTTTGTTAATTGCACAGAAGTATGTACTTAAAGTTATGCATTTTAAACCAAAATTATATTCATCTAAACAACTATTTTTGGATACTAAACAGCTTAAAATTAGATAACCTTATCTATACAGGTTTTCTCACTGAAGAATCAACTTTTTTCTCAAGGGGTTTCTCATTATATAACAACTAGGGCTGTTACGTTTGAAGAGCGTCACGTTCCTTTTCAGAGTTTTGGCACCACACAAAGGCATATAAATTTCGCTGGTCCCATCATTATATATATGTAAGCAAAAACCGTCTTTGTGTATAAAATAAAAATTAAACTGTTTATTAGAGATAACTTTGGAGTTTTTTGTAACAGAATATCTTGGATTTGATGTTATTATATGTCTTGATTTAGTCATTATAAAATATTACAATTATTAAGTATAAGTAATATTTAAGATTTTTACTTAGGTGGTAAATACTAAATTCTCATGAGGCACACGCATATCTATCTATTGCTACATGCTGCTTCTTTTTTTTTAAAGTGTTTGTAATTTATAAATAAATAAATAAATGTTTGCAACGTTTGGTGAAATGACGTAGTAACTTATTTATTTATTGGACCTTCGTCAAGTTCGTAATTGAAAACTAAACCCAGAATTTTGGACATATTTTACTTACTTTTGGGATTCTTGTACAGGGGAACTTTTAGGTACGCTCATCATTACAAACAAAAAATAAATGGCTTTCCAAATAGCGAGTTTTTATACAACCGGTGTATATGGAGTCAGTTTTTTTAAATGCACTGAGAAAGAAGAAAAAGAAATTGACCTTTATACAACGGTTGTTTACTTTGCTTCAGTACAGCCAAGTTATTACAGGACATAAAACTTTCCTTAACAAAAATACAAAAATTGTATATTCTATAAACAATTTGTTGTACAATTTTCTCTGTGTGAGATACCCTGTATATTTTTAATACTTTGAAAGAAAAATAATACTGACTTTTATTTTGTAGGCGTAAGGCAAGGAGATGAAGTTTCAGTTCATTACGATCCAATGATTGCCAAACTGGTAGTTTGGGGAAATGACAGGACAGAGGCTCTGTCAAAACTGACATCAAATTTGCTAGAATACAACGTAAGCATTAAAGATATATTAGGGACGTTCACTTTAGGTAACAACGTTTTTGATTCTGAAAGAAATTTACACTCGGTTCCCACCTACGGCTTTCTCGTTAGTGCTCACTCACGCGTCACATGTCATTATGAAATGTTATGACAGTCATGTGACGCGTGAGCGGGTACGCACGGAAATGTCGTAGGTGAGAACCGGGTGTTAAACGACGCAACGTTTTGCCAAGATGGTCAAAATCAAGGTCTAATATTCGTTAATTATAGGACGTTAGTTTATTCGATGTCGTGATAACGTTTTTTGTAGTAATATTAAACATTTTTCATCTTAATATTAGTAGACGTTTTTAAAACAACGTCTAATAATAATAATAATATTACAATTGGCTAAATCGTTGAAACTGTTTCCCGGTTTAGTTATGCCAGTTATCCAGGAAGAACCTGTGAAAAAAAATATAAAAAAATAAAATAATAATATATAATAAACTACGAAGTATAAACTCAGTCCTCCACTTCTAGCAGAGAACTACAGTGTCAAGATATATTGGGACAAACGGAACAGCTTACCTGGTTGACATAGCAAATACCCAATAACAATAACATGGACACAAAAATAAAAGGAAAACTAAACAAAGACTTACCGCTGTGCCGAGAAGTAAAAGTGCTGTGGAAACTGGAGAGCGTGGAAGTCGTACCACTTATCATTAGTGCCATGGGATTGATACCTAAAAACCTAAAGACAAACTTATCAAAACCTAAGATCCCGGAAAATACTTACCACCTTATGCAAAAATCAGTAATTCTTGATACCACGCATAGGTTAGGTCGTTCCTAGAAACGTGACCACAGCGCCTGTAATTACGGTCTAAAAAAACTTTCATTATATAATCGCTTGAGATAGACTCCCTAATCATTTGTCAGAAAATACAATATAGAAATCGTAAAGTGGCATAAAATACAATAGCAGATTCGTAAATTACAAAAAACTAAATTCGTAAAAATTTAACATTGAAAAAATCGAAATTCATATAAGAAAGTTTTTCGAAAGACCGAATAAGGTAAAACCGTACAACGTAGTACTGGTTACAAGTTACAAGTTACAAGTATGGTCTGACTTTAAGTTTTGATTGTTTTGTAGTTGTAGAGGTATTCAAGGGTGTACCAGACTTTCTTATGAGTTTTATTCTGTATTTTTATCCGTGTTAACCGCATGTTATTAATTTCTTCTTCTATGCCCTCTCTCTTTCCGTGCCTCCCTGTCTTCTTTACAAAGTTCAGTATGTCGGCCTATTTGAGCGAGCTCTTCTTCCTCTATCGTGGGAAATCCCCACTTCAGCTGCATTGATCTGGCATATGCATCGCACTCTGCTATCAAGGCTGCGCCGATTTCTCTTCGAGCCCGCAAGCGGGACACACGGGATCTCCTACTACTCTTATTTGCGTCTGATGTTTGTTCAGCCGATTGTGCCCAGTCAGCATGCCTTTCAGCAGTCCAATGTCCTTTCGGGTCTTGTCTAAGAGCCACTGGCTACATTCGGACCATCCACGAATAGCTTGGACTGTCTGTACTTTGACTCTTGCCTTCAGTTCATTGTTCGCCCATTTGTTGAGCTCACTCTGTACCTGTTTCCTTTTTATTCCCAGACGAGGTTCCGGTCCAATGTATTGGGTTTCGGCCCCTAGTCTGGCAAGTTCGTCTACTTTGCAACCAACCAGTACTACGCTGTACCTTTTACCGTTTTCGTTCTGTTAAAATAATTCGATTTTGATAATGTAACGATTTACTCTTGTGCATTTCTCTAAAATATATTGTACATTTCTTACAAATTATAGGGACTCCTTCCTAATGCTAAAAAACGACCCCCATTTAACACTCAGCATTCTGCGCTCGGTTTTACTATCTCTACCTTCTCCTCTGGATAGCGCAATGGGCGCGCAGCGCGGCGAATAACGCTGTATTGAATTGAGGAATTGAAAAAAATGGTTACATTGACGTACGACCTTTATTATCCTTGAAAAGTGACAAAAAATGCATTTTGAGATTTTTCATAATTTAGTAAGCCGCGACAGGTCTTTTGTTGTAATTTTATAATTTAGAAAGAACATCAAAATAACTTTTCTAATTGATTTTTTGCTTACAGGGTGATTGGTTTAGTTACACCAGGTCAGTAAAAATAAGATTTTTTAAAATTATTATCATCCGCATCTTTCTTAGTTTTTGAGGAAAAAATGTCAAATTTAGTACGATTATTACAATTGCTAAGATCAACTGATATTCTAAAAAATTTTTGGATAAGTGGCGCTGAGGACGACGTGGCACCCAAATTTCCGATTTTAAATTTGATAAAAGTTCAAATTTTTTTAATAGCTTAAATAAAACATGCATATTTAATAAAATAATCGATTATGTATAACTGAAGTATGTAGATTTTTATAAAAATAATTTTAGTTTGATATGGACATTGGTCGTCTAAATTTTTTTTGAGTATGTAAAAAAAACGGGTTTTTCAACATTTTCTTCAATTCTTCCTAGCGACCAAAAATTTGGCTTGATATAAAGATTGATGACTTCTGATGAATAAGAAGGGCCCAACAAATCGATTCAGATATGAAATTCCAAATTCTATCGGGCCGTTTTTACACTATAGGCCAGTAAATTTGACCTAACATGTGGTTAGTCGCCCCGAATAGTACTCTAATGTACCCTATTGTTCATTTTTTGCGGAAAGCATCAAATTTGGTAAGCTTACTTTTTTAACAATTTTTTAGGAACGTGGCCGAGAAAATTTATGATCGGATGTACAGAAACCAAGTTGGCGGCGAATTCTTCAAAATGACGTTATTAAATCGAAAGTTACTTATCAAAAAAAAAATATATTTGAATCTATAGAACTTAATGGAAAGAAATTTGACAATACTAGTTAAATTAACGTGAAACCTTCGATGACCTTGAAAAATGTCATTTTACTTTAAAAAAATACTTTTCCAGAGCCTTTTTTTTTAAATGTTTTATAATTCTGAAAACGGCGACAAGTCTTGTTTTATAATTTTAACATGAGATCAACACATCCTAAGTGACTTTTTGCTTACAGGGTGATTGGTTTAGTAAGATTTTTTAAAAAGCCACCTTATTATCTGTTTTTTTTTTACTTTTTAAAGTCGAATTATTAAATATGGTACGAATTGTTAATGCTACCTTATCAACTAAATTTTTTTTGGATATGTGGTGCTGCGGACGACGTGCCATAGAAAAATCCGATATTAAATCTGATAAAATATTTTTTAATTAAATTTAACAAGATTTTGTTAGGCACCCACTGGATGTTTTGCTAACAAAATCTTATTAAATTTAATTAAAAAATATTTTATCAGATTTAATATCGGATGTTTCTATAGCACGTCGTCCGCAGCGCCACCTATCCAAAAAATTTTAGTTGATAAGGTAGCATTAAAAATTCGTAACAAATTTGAAAATTCTACTTTAAAAAGAAAAAAAAAAAGATGATAATGTAGCTTTTTTTAAAAATCTTACTAAACCAATCACACTGTGAGCAAAACGTCACTTAGGAGAGATGTGTCGCCGTTTTCGGAATTATAAAACATTTTAAAAAAAGGCTCTGAAAAAGTATTTTTTGTAGTTAAAATAACATTTTTTAAGGTCATCGAAGGTTGCACGGCAATTTAAATAGTATTGTCAAATTTCTCTTGTTCTACAGATTCAAGTATAATTTTTTTTTGATGAGTTACTTTCCATATAAGAAGTCAATTTGAAGAATTCGCCGCCAACTTGGTTTCTACACATCCGATCATAAATTTTCTTGACCATGATCCTAAAAAATTGTTAAAAATGTAAGCGTACCAAATTTGGTGCTTTTCACAAAAAATGAACAATAGGGTACATTAGAGTACTATTCGGGGCGACTAAACACATGTTAGGTCAACTTTACTGGCCTATAGCGTAAAAACGGCTCGATAGAATTTGGAATTTCATATCTGAATCGATTTGCTGGGGCCTTCTAATTTATCAGAAGTCATCGAAGTGCATATGCAGCCAAATTTTTGGTCACTAGGAAGAATTGAAGAAAACGTTGAAAAACCCGTTTTTTACATACTCAAAAAAAAATTAGGCGACCAATGACCATATCAAACTAAAATTATTTTTATAAAAATCTACATACTTCAGCTAAACATAATCGATTATTTTATTATATATGCATGTCTAATCTGAGCTATTAAAAAAATATGAACTTTTATGAAATTTAAAATCGGAAATTTGGGTGCCACGTCGTCCGCAGCACCACCTATCCAAAAATTTTTTAGAATATCAGTTGACCTTGACAGTTGTAATAATTCTATCAAATTTTACATATTTTTCTCAAAAACTAAAAAAGATACGGATGATAATGTACTTTTTTTTAAAGTCTTAATTTGACTGGCCTGGTATAACTAAACCAATCACCCTGTAAGCAAAAATTCAATTAGAAAAGGTATTTTGATGTTCTTTCTAAATTATAAAATTACAATAGAAGACCCATCGCGGCTTACTAAATTATGAAAAATTATCAAAGAAAAATTCTCAAAATGCATTAAAAAAAATAAAATGTCACTTTTCAAGGACGATAAAGGTCATACGTCAATATAATCATTTTTTTTCAATTCCTCTGTCGCGAATTATATGGATTCGAGTATAATCTTGTTTTGATGGCAAACCTACAATTTAAAAAAAATAGACGTCCATTTTGAAAAAATCGCCGCTATCTTGGCTCATATACATACGATCATCGATTTCCTCGATCAAAATTTTAGAGAATTTTAGAGAATAAGTGAGACAAATTTCATGCTTTCTGCACAAAATGAACAATTTATTGCTATTTCCGAAATCGCTTAGTCGAGGTGGAAACGCTCTCCTCTGCCGGGTTTCACCAATGTCTTTTAATGTCTATTATTGATATTGGTGCCTTTGGTGGATAGAAGCTTTCTTCCGCGTACGCGGGCTGAAAGCGACCTTTTTAGCCGACTGCCGAGACCTCCCGAATGAAGGCGGAGCTTCGAATAAGTTAAAAAATGATAAATGGGTTCCGGATCAGTAAAGCGCTATTTCTTGAATGGCTTGTTTGTTAGAGGATGGAAAGGAAGATCTACAGTGAGTTTTTAAGGGAATAAAATTGTTTTTTAACCCTGCCTGTTACCACGTGGTCTTGCGAAAGGTCATTTTCCAAAATAAAAATTTGCCAGAGCAAACTACAGTCAACTTTGAAGCAAGAAAGACTTGAATCGTTGTTGTATCTTTTTGTCCCAGCAAACCAGGAGGGGACGGTAAACAGTCGGCCACTAAGTGATACCGTCGAATTAAAAAAAATTAGTTAGGTTAGTTTTATTGTAAAAAATATAGATGTTCTAACTGTTTCTGTTTAAGGATTGATAAAAAATTGTAAAATTTCTTATTATGATTTTAATTTCTTATTGTGCTGCTACCCTTATTCTGCGCAGGCGCAGCAGCGCATTCTGACCACAAACCTAAAGTTTCTAGGTCTGTGATTATGCCGCACAATAAAGGTAAAATACCAGCAAAAAAAACGGGCCAAATTCACCCTAACATAGATACCTATTCTTAGCAGTTATAATTAAAGGTAAATAGTAAGAAACTGTATGAAACAACGGCATGTATTTTCAGATAGCCGGACTTGAAACAAACGTTAACTTCCTTCTAGATCTGGCGAAACATCCGGAATTCGAGGCGGGCAACGTTTACACCAACTTTATACCGGACCATAGCGAAAGTTTGTTCAGAAATAAAACTCTTGACGATAGTCTGTTGGTCAAGGCGGCTCTGGCCACCGTTCTAAAAGACGAATTCACGGAAAAGGACAAAGCGGCTGCAAATGATGATCGGTTCAATCCATTTGCGGTCGAGTCGAACTTCAGAGTCAATTATCAAAATGTTAGGAATGTCAAGTTAAACGTTGGGGATAAAGGTAATTGTTATTACACACTTAGGGCGATATTTACTAAGATGGGTTAGGGTTAAGGACTATGGGACGTATGTGGTTTTTAATCTAATTTTGTGGATTTTTCTTTAAATTGAAATAAAACTTGTTGGCATTTTGCACTTACTCTAATCATATAAATGATTTCGCAAGGAAAAAACAAAGGTTTTCCAAAAGTTTCGTGAAAAAAATAGGTGGGTATATCCCCATATAGAAGGCTTTCTAAATAAAAATACTCTGTTCAATGGGTTACTTACTTATATTTTTTTATCGCTTTTTATATTCTTACACAACACTTCTTCAATATAATGAAAATATTAAATTAACATTTTTAATTCATGTATTTTTATCGATTGAAAACTGTCAAAACACTTAACTGACGTTTCGCTCGTTGACGTTTTGCTCGTTTTAAACGAGAACCGTACCTTCTGAAATAAAAGAAAGCCTTCTACATCTATAAACACGTGAACCACCAATTTTGACAAATTTTATTTTGTCCATCTTTATAAAATTTTCTATACCTTTCTTCCCCCCCTCCCTCTTTAAATAGGTAACAAATATTTTTATTGTTAAAGTATTTAGTTATTTCATTATTTTATTTATCATTTTCAGTTAAAAATGGTAACGAAAAGCAGTTACGAATTCTCCCCTCCCCTCCCCAACATTTACCTACTCCCCCGCGCCATTACTTAATTTATAGATGCCACCAAGAGGTTGCAATTTGAAGTTTAGGCGTAATGCAAGGTCTGGGAGAAATGCAGGGAGGAACGACAGTAGGCAATTGCTCTCCCTCTGCCCAACACCGTTCTTAACGGCGCAAGAACAATCCAGAGATAATATAAATTTGTCAATCGATTTCAATACGTCATCTACCACTCATTATCTATCTCTGGTTTCTTTACTGTATTCTCCTGTTCACAGATTGCGCCGCGAATCATTGGGGATTAGGGTCACTGGATCCTAAAACCTGCGGCTGGGACCGCAGGTCTCAGGATCCAGTGACCCTATGAGGGATTGTTTATTTATCACCTAGGTGATCGAATTGAGAGCAGTGACAACTAGTCAAATGGTCATACACACAGACCACTTAAGGGTTCTAAAAAGTAGCTTTTCACCAAAGGAAAAATTATTAAATAAAACACAAAAACCAGGCCGACGAACTCCAAAACAAAACGACAAAACTAAGGTTATGAAGAATGTCAGGCAGACACACTGACATTGGTTAGTTGCAAATACAGTGAGTCGATTAATTTCGATGTTTGCATGGCATAAATTTTTTTTCCTGGTAAGGGGTGTTACCTAGGTATATATGCTAGATCTCTCTTAGCCGAATACATTTAGGAAAGGAGAACACTAGAAACTATGCCTAGGGTAAGCTCACAAAAAAAAGACGTGGGTGGTTAATTTTGATGGTGGCGGTATCTATAATATAACCATTTAAGTAATTTTTGATGCTAGGCATATAACTAATATTGATAGGTAACCCCTATAGTCCATTTCCGCATGTTTTAGCTTTAGAGGAAAATAATACTCAATTTGTGTTTTATTAGAGGAAGAGGATTACAAAGCTTATTAATACAATCTAGAGAGTTTTTGAAATTAGGTGTCCATTATTTGGAAAATTACAAATATTTCCAATTTAGTTTTACAGGTCTCTATAAAGGGTATTTCTGACTGTTTCTGACGTAATATGGACGCGGCAATTTTGAAACACCACAAAAGCTAAAACAGTTTTTTTCAAAAAATAAACAAAATTTTAAAAAAGTACCAAGATTTGATGGAAAAACATAGTCCAATAAACAATTTAGGCAAAATTTCAGGCCATTTGGAAGTCCCGTTTCCGAGAAACATGCGGAAAAAGAATTGCCTAATAAACGGACCCAACAGCGTTGCCGGTTTAACGATGTAATTGGGCCGTTAACTAAAAAGCCTGTTAACTCCTACCGCCTCAGTGCCCTTTAGCCTAATGTGTCTGCCATTTTTATAACCAAATTGACAAGTAAAACATGGATTTTCTGTCAGTTTGGTGTCAATATGGCACCAATCATAGGCCAAAGCGTAGATAGAAAATACTTAAGATATGTAACTGATAAGTGGAAGTGAGAATAGTCCGTTGCACTTCCACTCGTTATAAACCCTGATCAGGCAAGTGGTGCCCCCCATTTACCTTGCGGAAAGTATGGAAACCAAAAATTTTGTTTTGCCGAGTAACTGTTAGAGGGCGCTAGCGGAGACCGCAATAAATAGGTAGTGCTGGCAACGAGGATACATGCTAATATCCGACGAAAGCCGACGGTATCCGAACAGCCAGCCAAGCCATGAAAGGGGAATTACCGCAAGTTTTTGATTCTTTGCTGAATACCGGTTTATCAGTGGCGTAAATGAATGAACTTGTTGCTAAGGGAATGGGAGCTGGTAGAGAGATCATAATATAAATTCATGAATATGCTGAATGAAGCAAGACAGTTTTTATTATTATTAAACGATTATATTTAACTTTACAGTCTGCCTGACTATCAAATTTTGCGATTCGTTTTTGACACACTTCCCGTAAACCGATTTTAATAAAATTTGGCACAGTAGTGTAGTTCGGATGATAATACAATATTATGAAAAAAAAATTGGTGGGTAGGGGGTGGTTAAGGTTTAAAAATAAGGGGCTAAATTCATTGACACACTTCCCGTGAACCGATTTTAGTGAAATTTGGCACAGCAAAGTAGATCCGATGACAATACAATATTATGAAAAAAACCTCGAATAAAACACTCAAATTTTTCTTCTTTCTTTGAGAGAGGGCAGAATTTTAGAGGTAGATGGAGAGATAATTTAGTAAAGTGCAAAAATATTAAGGCAATTGTGTACTAAAAATTTTAGTTGTCATCTGTCATCTTTAGTGGTGTCGTGCATATGATTTTTATTTTGCCATTTTATTATAAATTCTCCTCCCTATGACAGTAGCTATTTGGATTAAAAGTTCCTTTTTTTCCAAAAGTTTTGGGATACAAGAGTGTCGCATTTAAGCATTGCAAAAATATTTCGGAAAAAATTATTTTATTATATATTATATTAGTTGATGAGCATAAATATAATAAATGCTATAATCTTATTTCTATTATAGGTATTTATTGTATTTAATTTTTTTAAATATGCTTTTTTATTTTAACTTAACAACAATTTGTTTTCAAATTTAAATATTTAGCGGTCACATTACAAAATAGAATCATCTACCATGATGAACCTGGAAATAATTTAGTTAAATACCTGTTCAATTATTTTAAGATGTGCTAAAATACACTTATATACACGTTTTTTTGTAATTTTAAACACTATAAAGAACTTTGATTGAAAGAAATTAATACCACCTTATGACTTACACGATAAACAATTACAATTTTTGTCGTTTTTTGGATAAAAAAAAACACTCAAGATGACAGACAGATGACAAAACAGAAATTTTTAGTAAACAATTGCCTTAAATTATTTCCATCTTTCTCTAAAATACTTTTTAATAGCCTGCTGTCTCTCTTCAACAACCTTAAATATTTTTCATTTTAACAGAGAAAAATGGTTTTATTGCAGTACTTTTTTGAAGCTAAAAAAAAGTGAAAACTTGAGAAAACTGAGTGTTTTATTCTAAAAATCGAAAGTTTGGAAAGAAGGCTATACAATGGGAACAAAATCTTGGCATAAAAATTTCTTAAACAAAAACGTTACCCCTTTAATTATGCTAAAATATCTTAAGCCAAATTTATTTATATTTAATATTTTGTTTATAACTGAAATTTTCTAGGAAATTCCCGAACTGCCCGATGTTTTTTTTTTAAATAGTTCCTACCTACTTAATTATTAATGCGAAAAAACGGTAATTATGCAGTATACGGTTTTCTGCCATTTTTGATTTTTTATGAAAAATTCTTTATGCTGGCACCTACTAGAGTCCCTAGGACCCCAAATCCGCCTGCGCCGGTTGTTTTTTTTTTATTTTTTTTTTCACTAAAACCACCCAATCCAACACAGTCCAACCCAACCCAACCCAAAACAATCAGAAAAACATTACAACCCCCCCCCCCCGGGCACCCTTTTTTCTCTTAAAAAAAAATCGGGCGCAGGCGGATTTGGGGTCCTAGGGACCCTAGTATAGGTGCCCCCATAAAGAATTTTTCATAAAAAATCAAAAATGGCCGAAAACCGTATACTGCATAATTACCGAGAAAACATTTACCAACAGTTTTTTGTTACTATAAAACAAAAACATGCAAAATAAGGAACACTTACCTGTAAGCGTTAATAAATCACAAGAATAAAACTGTTTTTGTTTCAAAAATTACAAAATCAACAAGATAATCTTTTTTTTTCTAACACTAAAAAGGTACTGATAAGAACAAGACGAATATTCTCTATGTCGTCATAAAAAGTTAATTTCAATGATATACGGTTCGATTTCCACCAAATCTAAACAATGGCAGTGATATTTCTATTTTCTACACTATCTAGCGCAGGAGGAATGTTAATGCTAAGTTAATAGCGCCACCTATACGAAGTCAAGTGAAACATTGGAGAGTTATTACAGATTGCAAAGGAAAATTGATTATGTCTTCTATGCTTACAGATTTCGCTGCGGCGAAATGCACTGGGTTGATGACAGTCGAGTTGTCCAAAAGCGACTATGCGCGCTCTGGGAAGTTATCCACGAACGAAATTTTTGCTAACATTTTAGCCCGTAAGGTTACCTATCTTCAGTATTTCCTCTATCTACGGCCAAAGATACTAAAACGAAAATGAGTTAACTGGCTTTTTAGTTGAGAACGGTGTTGCTCTGCCATGCTTCTGCAAAATATCTCCGAATTTTCATAAAAATTTAGAAAAATTGCTAAAATCACACGTTCCTCTTACCCCTAACGCGGAAGAATTTATATGACATCACCGCACAAATCACAAAACCGCGCAAAAGCACCAAAACAATAAAAAAATAAGCAAATCCCCAACAACTCAAAAAAGCCGAACTTTTATTATTATTTTATTATTTTTTTACATGCGCTATTCTTTAATTTGCGCTGAATCAAATATTATTTGGGCGAAAATTGTTACATTTGCGCGGTTTGTGAATATGCCGGAATCAGTTTTACACTATAATTGCTTGCTTGAAAAATAACAGCGCACAGCGGTTATAGCGCAAGATTTCTACCACAAAAATTTAAACTTCTTAATTTTTTAGGCGCGTAGTTAATCGCCTTTGACAAGGTGTGTAAACGCCTAAGCAAACCAGATGTGTGTATGTAAGAAATCTTTGTTTTCATTTAATTATTGAAAATTAATTTTAAACTTATATGTATAAGGCTTTTCTTGATTTAAGAGAACAGTAATCTTCCTGAATCAACTTAAAGTGAGATACCATACGTCTCTATACATTGTCTTAAAAAACGCGCTGGAATACCCAATTGAAGCAAAAAAAAGCCTGAAATTTGGTTATTTAGTAATTAAAATACTTTAAAATATTTATTTTGAACAAAAAAATCAACCCAATCGTGATTGTTTTAAAATTTAAAGCAGATGAACCACCTCCTGGCGGTGGTCTATAATATACGATGATTTTACTCAAAATACAACAATCCCGTGTCACTTTGAAATTTTCAGATTTCTTGTTTACCCATATTTTATTAATATTTACGGATTATTTGGACTGTTTTGGCCCTATGCGTCTCATTCCAGTACATTTTGACGTCTATCCAGGTAAAATTATCTTATAAATTGTGGTTTGGTTCGGCTTAAAATAAATTTTTCTATACCCATGTATATGTCAGCCTTTAGACCAAACTTTCGATAAACTATAGTCCTTAGTAAATACCGCCCTTAAAGTTAATTTTCAGTTTTATTAGCATTCGTATCCTTATCTCTATCGAGTCGACCAATCACGCAGGTGCACTTTTAAAATCATGGCGAATGTGTGACAGCTCCAGCTGATTATATAAATATAATTTTTAGCTGAGATGTGTATTTTTCCGTCCTTAATACGACTTAATACTAAGTTTTGCACCTTAAAATTGTTGTGCTTCGTTATAAATTAAAACACGCGACGTGACATTTAAAACTGAATCAGCTAACATTGCATGGTTTGTTTGTCTGTGGTACGATACGCAGATAAGAGCGGGGCGGGCAACGCACTTGCTTGCTTGATGCTTATATTTCTTGGTAGGTGTTTTTTGAAAATGTCTTAGCACATTTTGGTTGCTTTTTTTGGGAAAACTTTTGAATAAATAAATTCATTTTTATCCCTAGGTTTTTTTTTCCCTGACCATAAATTGGAAATTTTTACAAATTAATTCAATTATCTCATGCTTAGAAAATTATGACAAAAATACCATTGTTTTGCACTTTTTTCATGCTGTTGTCAAAAAATGCTTTAAATTATACTAAAAAAAGGGAATAATAAAAGCCTTTGCTGTACAGAATTTTGCTATTTTTTAAATTTGTTAGTGTTTTTGTCAACTAAATTCCCAGGTTAAAAACAGTCAATGGCTAAATTGAAAGCCCCAAATTATTTTCCAATTTATTAGGAATTTTTAAAATTTTTGAACTGTCCTTTTTTCTCCAACAATGCACTTTAATCCCTTACATTATAGGAACTTTTTTCTTATTTTTAAAGGACCCCGCCCGGAACCTATGGAGAGTAGCTTTCGGCGGGATTTGCTTTAAATTTTAGTGTAATGTAGATCTCGTGGCCCTGATAAAAAGTTATTATAGCCGCAACAAAACACAATTTGATAAAATATCGATTTTTGAAGTAATTTTTTTTAACAGTTTTTATGTTTGGAACGCCACTGAATCTAACGAACCGTCACTGCGTCCATTTCTTTACTTCGAATAATTGACCACACTCCTCGCCTAACGTTTTGAATAAAAGTCAATAATATTATAATGCAGAAGAACGCCTATGATTTGTCAGATCAGGAATTTATCAGACTGTATTTAATAAAAATTTTCATCGTAAGAACGATTCACCATAAAAATTACAATTTATTAAACCAATTTTTTATCCAAACCTTATTTCTTCAAATCCATTCAATGACAATTTCGAAATTTATAAGATCTATTTTTAATCGAATCATTGTTCATCAAACTCATTCAATATCAAACTCGTAATTTGTAAAACCCATTTTTAATAAAACCCGGAATTTGTCAAACAATTTTGTTTCAAAACCGGAATTCGTAAAACCCGTTGTTTATCAGAAAGAATATCGCACTGGACACATATGATCCTGCCGTTCTAACGATTTCATTAATTTTTTCATCTATTGATATGTTGTCTACGGTCAGAGAGGCATTTTTGGTAATTGTCAACTCTTAATATTTTGTATATTTAGATTAATGGTTTTGCAATATAAAACCTTTATATTTTGACTTTGATAAAATTTTGATTCATGAATCCGTCAACCTAAGTAAAAAAAGTACAACTGGCAACGCCTTGTTCTTTAATTTTTTTAATCTTTTGCCAGAGTGCACAGGGAAAACTAAACATTAGAATTAGCTAAAATTTTGTAGGAGTGATCATTTTTAAATGTTTAACAAAAATATCTGAAGGATTTTTCAAAATTCTCAATTATTTTTTCTTCAAAATAAAAGCTCTGGTGCTGTCATCTATCACAAAAGCCTCAAAGTAGTTGCTGTTTAGAACAAACCCGATTTACAATAAAAATACAGAAATACTCACAATTTCCTCTGATTACATTTTTCCTTTTTATATTTCCTTGCTTTAGCGAAAATAAAAACTAAGTTTCCTTTTTTCTAAAAGCTTGTGCACTTCGGAAAAGAAAACCGATCAATCAATCACACTTCATTAAATTTGGGAAACACACGCAGTTCAAGTGTTGGCCGATAGATCGGAGAATTTATACGATTCCAAGGTACCTGCAGGTGTTTTGTCAACAAACTTTAAATCGGGCCGCAGTGGGACCAAAGAGTATTTTAACGTTTTCTGACAGAAAACCATTCGAAGTTATGTTTATCTTTCAAAAATGTGTTTTCTAAAACAAATATGAACCCACTCCGCGTGTGCGGTCGCCCGCCGAAAAAAGCCTAGCGCTGCGCGTGCATTACCCCGATTCTATCAAAGAACCAAGAGAACTTTACTGGCTCGCTGGGATTACTAGGAATTCGGCGGCCATAACCCCACATAATTTTGTTTTTATTTTGATTCAACCATTTTTTTTAAATTTAAATTATTGCGGCATAGTTATGTGCCAGTGTACTAGTGAAATCTTGGAGTGCAAAGGATAGATTTTAGAACCTCAGTTTCAAAAACACACGGATACTTGAGTACTAACAAAACAGGTCAGTAAAGCTCCATTTAGAGGTTGGAAAGACTCTTGCTAGTCGTTGATGCTCCTGTTTAAATAAAATACGATTATTTCGTCTAGCGCCAGTAGCCGATTTTTAAATCTGCATGCTTTTAAGTTAACCTGTTGTCGGTATCAGCTAGCGGGAGTGTTTCCAATTCAATTATAAATGCACCTGTAAATGCAACCTTAAAAATTATACCCAGTTACTTTAATACGTAGTTGGGTAGCGTTTTCTTAGCAGGTAATTCTGCAATAAATGGTTTTCTTTTATTTTAGTATTTTACTTGGTTTTTTAGCGGCGCAGAACGCGAAAAGTCAAAATAAGTAACCTAACCCCAAATTTTTGACCCGGTGCTAAAAGATCTCTGGTGTCCCACTGTGTATAAACATAAATAAAGTCTCCGCGTTGCCATGGAAAACAAATTCAATGACGTAAAATTTTGCAAAAAAATCAGGTTGATATAGTGAAATTGATTTCCCGTACAGTGTTGCTAAAAACAATTCCCCAGATTGTAACTACGACTTTAAATTGCCAAAGTCAAATTCTAACAGCTTAAGGTCATTAAATATTAAAATTTCAACTGAAAGGGTGACCTTAACACAGTGATTTCCTTAAAATCACTGACATAAACATTAAAAATGTTGAGAGTTAAAAGATATTTTCTGGCTTACCCGGAAGGGTCACACAAAAGTTCCTATTACCAAAAATGCTTCTTTGAGGGAAGAAAATAACATATTAAAAATGCATCGAAACGCCGCGCCGCCGCGCCATCTGCGTGTACGCTCATGTATTATTGGCGAATGCGCAACCAACTTCTGATTTCATTTTTGATTAGAAGGGTTAGAATAGGTAAAATTGATCTCGAATGTTTTTTGTAAAAAAGTCAAAACTTACAGTTTGGAGCTCTGTATCTCGGAAACTGTGTTGCGTCTATAATAACTGTTTATCAGTGCCTCGAGATTTACAACATACTAAAATTTAAAGTAAATCTCACCGAAAGCCATCCTTCGTAAGCTCCTGGCGGACGCCCACGGTTTATCAGAATGTGCAAAATCAAACCCGTTAAATAAAAGAAAGTTCAATAATAAAATCATGCACTATAGAAACTGCAATTCGTTAAACCAATTTTTTTTCCGAACCTTATTTCTTCAAATCCAATCAATAACAAATTCGAAATTTATAAGACCCGTTTTTAATCGAACCATTGTTCATCAAACTCATTCAATATCAAACTCGTCATTTGTAAAATCCATTTTTAATAAAACTCGAAATTTTTCAAACCATTATAAACCGGAATTCGTAAGACTCGTTGTTTATCAGAAAATTTTGGCTAATTTGATTGCACATTCTCCAATATTAAATGAACGGGAGGCGAACACGCAGGTGGCGCTGCGGCGCGGCCTTTCGATGCATTTGTCGCTGCTAAGCGCGCATACTTGTAGAGGTAGCGTTCTATAGTTTGTGTATAGGTGTCACTTAAATTCCAGTTAAGAACAAATTTCTGATAAACAACGTTTCTTACGAATTCCGGTTTTGTTATATATATACAGGGTGGATTCTTTACGTTTTGTTTACGTGGTATGGCAAAAATTTTTTTTGCAATTTTTGAAATCTAAAAAACAATTCTCTCTTCAGCAAAACTACACAGTAGGATCTATCTTTTTACGATAATCAAGATATTTTTATCTAAATCTGTATGGAAAACTTCGATATTCATTCATCATCTAAAAATATTTGCTTTTATACTTTTTAAACACCCTGTATATCTGTGCAGATCTAATAGGTATTTGTTCTCATTCCAGATGTCATAATTAAAGTGAAATTTTTCAACGACAAACATTACTCGGTTTCCTGTGACGATGGAAACACATGGAAAAACGTCGACGCAAAGCTGGAAATAAACGGCGACGTAACGGAATTTAATTTGTTGTCCACCATTGATGGACACAAAAGCTCATCCAAGTTTTTCAGTAACGAGAAGGTTTTGACTGTGTTTGATCAAGTAGGTAACTATTTACATAGTTCTTTTGATGTTTTATGTAAGTAAATTATCCAAAATTATCCAGCAAAAATACAAGTTGTATTTATTTTGTAGTAGAAATTATCCTAAAAAATATTGGAAAATCCACAAAACCGCTAGTTATGGCTTTTTTATTGGATCTTTTTCAATTTTGAAGCTTCATCAAGAACCTTTTGGGTTATACCGAGGGTTATACACGCCTTGTAGCACAGTAAAATTGCCATAAATAAGAGGGGTACCTCGAAAAAAATCTGGGGATGCTAAAATTTTTATGTGTTGTTGGGGGGGGGGGGGTCCAAAAGTCGGATCCTTAAGTTCGTGTTTCCCCCACTCATCGGGAACCATCCGCCATTTTGAAAAAATTTTGTAATTGACTTTTGTCCATTTCTATTGGTCGGAGGCGAAAAATTCTCAGAACGAAAATATTTGGCATAAAATTTTCAACATTTTTGTCCGAGTGCTCAACTTGAAAATATATACAGGGTGGATTCATTAAACGGAACGGTGCTTCTAGCGGGTCAGAATTTGGTTGAATAAAAAAATCCGGAAACACGTCAACTGAGATTTTCAATTTTGTCTATGTCATTTAATTTACGAGGTATGGCAAAAATATTTTTTTTAAATAGGACACCCTGTTTGAAATTTCTGAAATCTGCAAACAATTCTCTCTGCAGCAATACCACACAATAGGATCTATCTTTTACGATAATCAAGATATTTATATCTAAATCTGTATGGAAAACTTCTATATTCATTCAAATATCCGCCGTAAAACAGTGCATAGACAACAATTCTAGTATTAGTGTGTGGTATTATCCAAAAGATATTTTTTTTTTTAGAATTCAAAAATGTCAAACTATAGATATTAAAAAAAATATTTTTTTGCCATACCTCGTAAATAAAACGACATAAAAAAAAAATCCAAGATAATAAATAATAGAGAAAATTAAAAATCTCACTTAACGTGTTTTTTTTTTTATAAAACCAAATTCTAACCCGCCCGAAGCAACGTTCCGTTTAAAGAATCGACCCTGTATATTGTTTACAATTAATTAAACAGTGTCTCAGCTACAGCGGTACAATAAGTCGGTAAAATTCTCTGGGAACCGCTTTCTGGGCATGCATGACGCGACTTCAAGCGACTTGTTGTGGATAATATATTATTGTTTGTAGTAAGAGCAGTACAAATGAGGTATCAAATTAAATCTTGTGACGTGTTCTACACAAATGACCCTGTATATCGGCATGAAAATTGCCGAAAGTATCTGACTGACATTTACACTGACATTTCATTTAAATTAACAGGTATTTAATTAAATTATTTTAAGGTTCATCATGGTCCTACCATTACGCTTTTGATAAAAAAAAGGGCAGATCGATAAGAAACGGAGACGTCACTTTGAAAATAAATAACTAATTGTCATCCATAGCAACCAAGTATTTCAAGGCCTACTTAATGCAGCTAGTATACCATTCATAATGCAATTACTGGTTTTTGACATTTCTGTGCCGAAAATTTTTTCCGCACTAGAGCGGCAAAGCAGAATTTTCTGCAATAAACATAATGTGGTAAATCACATTTTTCTACGACCACAAGTAAAAATGATGAATTTCACACTTTAATCCTTAGAAAACGTTAAATTTCACCCGCGTGTAGACATTTTTTCGCACATGTGAGGAAAAGTGTACGATGACGTTAATACTTTTCCGCACATGTGTTGCAAAGTACTTTTCCATACATGTGTGGAAAAGCAGTTTCATTTTATTTGTGCAAAATTCAAGACCAATTTTTACAAAAATTAGTGCAATTCATCAGTGTTCGTAGGAAAAAAAATAGCATACTCGATAGAAAGCAACCTTTTACACTCGCGTGTTGTTTCACTCGGCTAGCGCCTCGTTCACAACATTCACGCTTGTGTGAAATTTGTCACTTTTTTCTCTTGTTATGCAATATAGTATTTCCACACGCTTGCAGAAAAAATAATAGCCAAAGTTTTAAAATTTGGCAGTTTTATGTCAAAATTTACTATTTGGTTCACTAAACGCCCTAATTTGGAGAATCTATAACTTTCTTATATCTTACGCGACGTTAACAAGCTAGGTTTTTCACGTGTGGCGCACATAAATTTGCAAGGGCATACGTAATTTTTGAAATGTTAATTCAACAAATTTTTGAGTAATGGAAATTTTTTATGGGCCACCCTATAAAATTCTTAATTTTTTTTTAATCGAGTTTGTTTAAAACCGCACTTAGTTTAAACCATATAAATATAAGATACTAATAAAGGCCCTTGCCCGTGTATTTCTCTATGATAAATAGCGTAGCGGAAACGCCTGCGAAAATGGATTAAAGACGGTCTCCAACGCGCATGCGTCAGCTACTCGGGCAGGCTCAGATCGAGTCGTCATCATCACATTCGAGAAAGATGATAATACCCGAACATTTTTTATCAAAAAAGAAAATTATAAAAAATTCTTTAGATATTTGTAATATTTGAGAATTTAGAAATAAAAAAGTTATTTTTTTTTTATATCTGCGCAGAAACGCTGGCCTTCATCACAATGTTCTTTTTCTCATCAATCTTAGATAAATGATAAATTAAACTGGTGGCTACAGCAAAATTGGGTTTATACACGAATCTTGATAATTAACATTTGTTTTGGACAAGGGTCTGTCTGATCGTTTGAAATTTGGACCCTTTTCGGAGAGGCTGAAAAAGTAAGCGGATCGAGTAAACCCGCGCAAATTTTTTATTTTGTAGAGTACCTATCTATTCTGACTCTCGTTTATGGGAAAGAATGCTCGGCTGATTTTGAATGATTTTTTGGGAGAGAGGCTCTGAATCTGGGGTACTTTAAAATTTTGTCGTTCATTTTTGCGAACTTTTAGAAAACAAGCTGCATTTTAAATTTTTTGTCCCATTTTTATAAAAATCCAAAAAAACTATTAAAGTTAGGTAGATTTCGATTCGTCACAATACATTACACCTTTTGGAACCAATGAGCCGATTAAAAAAAATTACTTTCTTGAAAAGGATATTTTTCAGAACAAGTGTCAAACATGACATTTTGTACGAATCCAAGATGGTGGCTAATTTTAAAAAGTTGCAATTTTTCACCCCCCATGAAACTTTTTTCTTTGCGGTACTGGCTCAAAAAAAAAATTTGAATCCATCCAATATGATCATGAAGATGTATCACTTATAAAAATCGGCGATAAAATAAAGACGTTAAAAATGATTAAATTAAGTCCTTTTTTTACTAAAAAAATCAACTTTTAATCTTAAAAATTTCTAACGTGACGTTGAATTTTAATTGTCTAATGTATTGGCTTTTTTAAATGCAGTTTATTAGAATCGGTTTAATCTCTGTCAAATTATAGCTAAAAGAAATACTTTATTTTAATTAGTTTACACAATACCTAGGAAAATATGGCAAAAATCATAAAGGTATAAGGATCGTTCTTGAAAAAGGCTAACATTTCAAGTGGTAATTTAAAAAAAAAACAAATTAATGTTCTTTGAACTTTGTTAATTATTAAATGTTCCTGTAGTTGATTACTTCTTGGTCTTGAGTTATTTTTGAGTTTGTGAATTCATCTGCTAACACAGGCGACAGCCACCTAACACCAGTTATACCTAAAATGGTAACATTTGGTGTAATAGTTTTTAAAAGAACAAAAATTGATTTACCACTTTTTAAGTAAATATAATATGTTGCTATATATATAATATGCCCTTACTTGATTTTCTTTTCTCTCTTTTGTCTATTTACTTTTTAGTTTCTGGTGCTTTTACCAAAGGCTTTCTAGTTTTTGCCATTTTTTTCAAAAAATTATTGAGTTTTTTTAATTACACATTACATTACAAAAATTTCACAGGTGTTAATATTCTGAAAGATCACACCAGTGACGTTCACACTAGTGAACTATTTAACAAAATGTATAAATAACAAAAAAATAAAAAAGTTACTACTTTTGTATTTTAATGTTAGTAAAATGTCTACTTTTCATATTTAAATCACATTTTTGAAAGTAAATATCTTACATCACAAAAACTGAATTATGTAACACATTTCAGCTTACACTCCTAAACTGGGTCTTCCGTGCTTCTCCATTTTCAGGTAAATGAGTTGGTTGTTGTATGCAGTGATGCCAGATTTAAAAAAAAATCTGTGACTGCATATGATCACACGAGTGACACCAAAATCAATTACACGTGTTTTTTTTTATTTTTTGACGAAGACAAAAAACTTATATCAAGGTATTTTTTTTAGGATTAAAATTTTTGGGTTAATCATTATCTAAATAAATTTTATGATCCTTAAGTGTTTTTTTGTTATATCTGAATCTATTAACTTTGAAAATTATAGACCACATCACGTGACATGTCACATGGTGTGAACAACTTTTTTTTTCATGGAGACATTTCTTGGAGAGTTCATTACTGCTGGATAATGTTGGCCTTTGAGTACACTAACTATCCTCCTACTTTGTTTTCAAAAGGATAAGTGGTTTTAAATTTACAAACCAATTACATGCAATGTTACCTTTTTTCAAGAACGACCCATAAGTTGAATGTCTTTGGCAAAAATACACCAAGAACAAAGACCCCTTGCATTGCACAATTCTTACCGATTTTCGCAAGTGATACATTTTTGTGTTCGGAAAAAATGCATCTTTCAAAGAGAAAAATTATTTTTGTTCTAGTGGCGCATCGAAAAAAAAAATTCACGGGGGGGATGTGAAAAATTGTCCACTATCTTGCAGGCGCACCCTGTTGTATATTGCCTCCTCCCCGAAGTGCTGGAGAGTTGATTCTAGCCGGTTTACTCGTCTGTGAGAGAAATCCAAAAGGACCCTCCGACAATCAGGAGGTAACACAGGGAACCGAACAGGTACCCAGTGAAACATCTAATGATGACGATTAATAAGGAACTGTTTAAGGACCCAGTAGATCTTCTTCAACACAAGAGGTCCGAAAGGAAACTGCACAAGTACCTATTGGACACTCTAAAAACCTACGGACGCCGCTGATGTATACAAATTGGCCAAGGAGTTCAGGAAGCTTCAGATCAAAATCGTAGTCAGCATGGACGGTCCAACCGAAACAGAGCTGACTGAAGAGCATCTGCTTGAAGTTCTTGATCCCCCTAGGCAGGAAGGATGTGAGACCAGCAACAGGGTTCCTAACAGGACACTGTTGCCTCAACAAGCACCTAGAGACACTGGGAATCGCGGAGATTCAGAGAGTCGATGGTGCATGGAGAACGAGGATTCGTTCTTGCATGTCCTGCTGGAGTGTCCGGCTCTGGTCAGGTCAAGAGAGTCGCACCTTGGGAACTATCTGTTGGTTCAAGGTGATGGGTAAGAAGGTTGCAGCTCAGAAAAATCTGTTCTTTTGCGAAAGAGGCAGGCTTCCAGGGTATCGATTCTTGAATTTTAGACGGACGTTCGTGTGGTGGATGATCACTTAAAGGATGTGAACACTCCCAGGGAACGATCCCATCCCCGTCGCTGGCTGTTCGTACTCTTGAATGCAACCGAAACACGTGCAATGCTGCCAGTTTGCTTTTTGAGCGATTGAACTAATTTCAAACTAACCAAAACATTTTCTGTGATTTTTTCCTTATTTTTTTGACATTTAACCAAAAACAATCGTTGAATTGAAGGTGCAAAATAAACATATGACAAAATATTAAAAAAATTACTTTTTGTTGTAAATGGGAATTTACATGAAATTTTGTAGATTAGAAATTTCTATTAGAGTTTAATTTCTGTTAAATTACACCTTACACGCAGGCCATAAGGTCCTTTTTTATATTTTGTAAAACTAATCTTTTCTTCCTGTTTCCAAAAAGGCAATGTCTAAAGAGCTGACAATTCGGCTGAATAGTCGTGAGGTTAAAGAGGCGACATTAATTATTTAGTAATTTTTAACGAAATGAACCGAACCCAACTGAAACAGATTTAAACCAACCCCAAAAAGAAACACTTTAACCCCCCCCTGAACCTTTTTTTTGCATTAAAAAAACGCCAGACAAGGATTCAGGGTCTCTAGAAGGCGCCTCCATTTTTTTAACTAAAAAAAGATGTGGGGGTTGTAGTGTTTTTTTGGTTGTTTTGGCTTTGAATAAGTTGGTTTGAATCTATTTAGGTTAGGTTGGGTTAATTTAGTTTAAAAATAAACCTAAAATATGAAAAACATATAATAAATAAAATTACTGTTGGCTCTTTAGCCTCATAACTATTCAGCTGAATTGTCGGCTCTTTAGACACTCCCTTCCAAAAATATACTATAAGTTACCTTTTTCTTGAACAGTCATGAACACAAAAAAGTTGCCATAAGAAGATGTGTTGAACAAAGAACCATATTACTATTTTTCATTGCCACATTGCCCTTATGGCAAATTATTTTTAATTTTACTCGACAATCGCCACAGATAAACCCTACATGATATATTTTTTGAATCAAAACTTTAAAAAATAGGATTCCATTAAAAAGAGACCCTCATGGCTACCCTGCGTCTAGTGTGGGAAAAAAACTGAAATTGTGACAGAAATCTACTTAATTTTTTGATTGAGCTTTTTGTGACAAATAACAAAAAATGTTTTCCAAGTGGGACTTTATAAGCGGTACATAACTGAGTGTAAATGAAAGGTCTCATTTTTAAGTTACTAAATTCTTTAATTTACAATATTTCACATAAAACTTGGCTATAGATACAGCAAACTCTAGTTTTTTCTAAAATGATACTTATGTGGAGATTCTTGTTTTTCTGTCAGTGACCTTAGCTCAGGAAATATCGAAGCGACATTCAAAATGGGTCATGTGAAATCTCTACTTTTTGTTTAATTGGTTTAAAGTTGAAAGTGCTTTCTAACCTATAAATAAAAAAATTAAATAAGAGCTTATAGGCAGCAGGTTTGTGCAGCTGCATCATGCACAATTGACAAACATAATGAACTTTCTATCCATCCTTTTTCTATTCATATATGTGAGAAAGAGACAGACACATAAGATTAAGTAGCTGCGTAAACCATGCTTTAGAGGATTGAACTAGGTTAACCTAGGTATAACCGAGGGTATAACTAAGGATACCTGGTAACTGTGAAAATTGGATATTTAATTAGTTTTTGAGTTATGATGAAAGCCCAATTCTTCTATTCCCACATAAAGTATATCCATGAATGTCCCGTATATATCCAGTGGACATCCATCAGAAGTGAGTATTTATCACACAGATGTCTGTTGCAGCTCCATCAATGTATATCCATTTTATATGGGTAACATATAGAATGGATATACATCGATGGAGCACATATACAAATCACTGGATGTCCATTGAATGTATGTTTCCTGTATGATCATAAATGGGATAAAAGTTCAATATCCATTAGAGGTGTTCATGTATGTCCATTAAAAGAATAATCATTTGCACATCCAATCCAATGGCTATACATATCCATGGCTTGTTATGTGGTTTACTTTGTATGTTTTCACATTATACTCAATCAATATGTATAAAAATTAAGCATTTTGTTCTTTCATATATCACGCTCTTAGTCAGAACAGAGAACATGCTCTATAAAAGAAAAAAAAGACAATCTATTCAATATGTATTGAGTATGATGTGAAAACATACTATATATTGCACTGGGTATATTAATTTATTGCTTACTTTTGTGTCGATGGACAAGTCTGATGCTCTTCAGCCCTCAACCATAAATGACCATTATTTGACTTGTTGCGCCGGATCCGCCTCGGCCTCCTCTAAATAATATATAACTCTATTCACGAGCCATATTTCTTCTGACTCCATCATTTTTGCCGACAATATTTATATAAAAAGAAGCA
The DNA here is from genome assembly GCA_963921995.1 of Oxystoma pomonae. Classification (NCBI taxonomy): domain Eukaryota; kingdom Metazoa; phylum Arthropoda; class Insecta; order Coleoptera; family Brentidae; genus Oxystoma; species Oxystoma pomonae. The sequence continues at coordinate 102,142,078 of OY998166.1, read as the reverse complement.
AACGAAATAAAAATCGAATCACTATAATGAAACAAAGGTTAGGTTATAAATTAACCAACCAAACATTGCATTCTGCGCAAGTTTCGTGCGATTACAGCGCCATTCTCCTGTCTCATACCAGTAGAACGTTCACCTGCGAATTTTGGACGGACGGGAACACTCCTCGCGCGTTCAAGAATACAGACTAGAAATTTTTTCGTGAGAACAATCCCATATGTGACCATCCCTCGATTCAAGAATCGACACCCAGGGCGTGCACCTGGCCGAGCAAGGTGGCCTACGTACGGAATTGTCCCGGCCAAACTTCTACATTAATACAAATTTTGTTTGAATCGGACCATTGGTTTTGAAGTAACAGGCAATTCGAAAAGGCTTATTTTTTGTGGACCAGCGTATATTTGCTTAAAATTTTAGTGGGCCGACTCTCGCCTATATTTTTGTACCCCATGGGTAGGGTGATTTGATTCTGGACCACCGGTCTACTTAAAATAGGTAGGGTTGCCCTCCTTTCGGGTTTTAGGGTCGTCCGGGTAAATAACTAGTCCAGATTTGTTCAAATTTCGTAAAAAAATGCTCAGTTTTAGACAAATACGTTAATAGTTACCTTTGATTTGTAGAATGGAAAAACTGAATTTTCAATACCAATTCCAAGTTACCTAACTCAGGAGGACTCAGAAAATCTAGGTCTTAGTGCTAACAAGGCTGTCTCACCTATGCCAGGAGTTTTGGACAAATTATTGGTAAGAAAATGAATGAACTTTATAGAGCGACACAGAAAATTTAGATTTTCCGGGCCTAAAATAGGACCGGAAAGTGCGTACTTTCCGGTTCGTTCAAAAACAAAATAGTTAAGGAAGGCTAGATGTTTTTAGTTTTTTGCAAAAGTAAGTAATTTTAGCAAGTTTCTGTAAAAATGTGGACCCATTTTGCCTTTGATATCTCTGGAAAGGAGTATCCCATCGCGTCAGTAGGCCACTGTGGCCCACTTTTTCACTTTGGATTAAGTTATAAATTAGACTTAAGTGCTTGCTGTCTCTTTGTAAAAAACACGTTGGGAAAAGGACGGATTGTAAGATAGGTGCCACTCAGAACTTAGGTGAAAGGTGAGAAAGTGGTCCTGTGTTACCTAAATGTTATTTAACTGACTTTTTAGGTAAAATCTGGAGACTTGGTCAAAAAAGGTGACTCTCTTTTTGTTCTCATAGCCATGAAGATGGAATACGTGGTAAAGGCACAAAGAGACGCGGAAATATCCAGTGTTTCGTTTAAAGTTGGGGATTTCGTAACCAAAGATGCAACTGTTGTATATTTTAAAGAAGATAATTAAGTGTAATTAAGATACCTTGTTAAGATTTTTTTAAGTTTTTTATTACAAAAAGTTGTTGCTCTATTAAAGGGGATCTCCAGCAAAAATACAAGTTGTATTAAATTGCAGTAGACATAATCTTTAACCATTTATTTATTTCATATACACATTAGCTTAAATATACGCATTACTCAGGCCAAACTTGTAAGCAACATCCATGGAAACACCAAAACAAATGACATTGGCTTAACTCTGGCCTTTTACGCATGCGCGAAAATTTATCTATCTGATAGGTTTCAGTCAGTCTCAGCAGGCTTCGCGGCCTACATCGTACGTCTTTAATCAAGGAGACGCCATTTTTTTGTCTATTTGTTTTGATTTCATTTGAAAAATTAGAAAAAAGTAGGATAAAACGTGCTGTGTTTATGGAGAACATCAGACAATGAAACAGGAGCGATACCATCAGAGGTATCGAATAGAAAAAAACATCGATGGGATTTTGTTTCTTCATCAGTGGCACACATTTATATTTGTTCTTCGAAAAAAATACAAAAATCCGGGATTTTTGAGAAAAGTAAACAAATACCTGACAAATACTGAATTATTTCTGTCAAACAACAACGATCGGCTTTCTTCGTAGCTTCGGGTCGAAATAGCATTCCTAAGCAAAATGAGATAATAGATAGAGAAAGTATTCAAAGGGCGTATATTTAAGCTAATAGCCCCCTTAGCACAAAATAGGACTAACATCAAAACACGTGAAAAACAATCTTTTTAACGCTCAATAGGCGGCTTTCTAACGTTTTTCTGTATATAAAACGCGAAAAATCGTTTTTTTAATGTGATTCTATCGTCTCAACACCATCGATATTTCAACACCAAAAAATGTTAGAAAGCCGCCTATTAAGCGTTAGAAAGATGTTGTTTTTCACGTGTTTTGATGTTAGTCCTGTTTTGTGCTAAGTGGGAGCTATGAATCTATCCTACACCTTGTCTGTGAAGGTAAAGTGTCAAAACTGATGACCAAATGGTGACTTGTATTTTCGTTGGAGACACCATTGAAGCTAATATGATTTAATTACCTCTCCCCCTTCTTTCCCGATTCTTAATAAGTTATGTAACGTTTTTATTTAAGTGTAAACAAGAGTTTCGAACTTCCATTATCTCTATTATTTTACTTTTTCACGCTTCGATTGCTTATCGTCATCGGATTAATATCCACCAACGTGAAAATTCTCCTCGAAATTTGGAATGAGTCTTGGGAACAAAGTTTCAATATAAACCACCACATTCTAAATGCCGAATAGTAACTTATCACGATTAAAGCCTAATAGGGGAATTTTTGCGTTGGTGGATACGAGCATTAAAGTGTTTTGTGTGTGTGTGTGTGTTTTCATTAACACGGATTATTATTCTTTTAAATACTTATGTATATTTTTTTAAATATTTTTACCATTTAATTTAATATTACTTTTTATCGTTCTCCTTTGAAAATCGCTACAAAGTAAATAATTAAATTTTAATTTTTTAAATAAAAAGTCAAATAAAATGCTTGAAATATGAAATGGGTTAAGAGGTGCTTTGAAATCGAGTTATTCTCCAATAATGCAAACAACAAAAGATTTCAAAAGATAAATAAACAAACTTATTGTATATTTGCTCAAATAACAATCGTGCTATTATAGGGGGCATTTCTTGCTTCCTCATTCTTATTATTATACAGTTGTATTCGGAATTTATTAGGTCACCATTTATTGATAATATCGAACGCGATTTTTCGAAAATTTACGTGAGATGAATATATCCAGCGGCGTACGCAGAGAGCTAAGGGGTACAAGCATTTCAAACCCTAAAATCATTAAATAGTGACCAAAAAGATTTTTTACAGGTTTCACCTTCCGTTAAGTGGGTTATAAATACCTGATATTTATTATTATTAGACACTTAAAGTAAATATTTCAACGCATCGGTATGTATGTTCGTGGGTCCGTAACGATACTGTCATTACACCCGTCAAAGAAGCAGGCATCGTTCGAAACATGGCATGAACAAGTCAAAAATGTAGTGTATTTTCACTTTGTTTCGAACGCGTTACGTATACCGATACCGATGCGTTGAAATATTTACTTTAAGTGTCTATTAATTGTTAATAAATATTAGTTTTAACAACTAGTGGCTAAAATAGTGCTTTTTTTTACAAGCGTTGGTTTAAATAACTAGCGCAGCGAGGTATTTAAAAACGCGAGTAAAAAAAGGCACAGTTTAGCCGCGAGTTGTTAACACTATTTTTTTAAATACTTTTATCAAAAAATCCAAGAAAAACAGGAAAATACTTTTAAAATCTCGAACGAAGAACGAAATGGTGGTTTCCATGGGGATGTGCCTTTTTATTCGGTGACGTTCATTGTTGCGACATTTTATTTTTAACAATTTGAAATTTTGACGATATTTTTAAAAGATTTTTTCGTAAATACTTGGTGAAAACAGCCGGAAATGGCTTAATTTAATTAATTATTAATTAATTAGATTTTTTCAATATTACTATTTTCCGCTATTTCCCTTTAATTTTGGGTAAAAAATGGACCGAAATCTTTTTTTGCACCTGTGACCAAAAAAAAAAAGTTTTTTTGCATCGGTAACCAAAAAAACCAAGCTTTAGTTATCTGCAGTTACTAAAATAATGTTTTTGTTGAAGGTATACAGAAAAACGTATTATCTTATTACAGTGGCGTATAAAGTGGTGGGGGGTGATCGCCCAGTTAATTCCCAATTGCCCTTTACAATTAAAAGATGTGAGAGCGCGCGATTTTTTTTGGTTACAACTCAAGAAAAAATTAAATTTGTTGGAGTCATACATCATCATAAGGGAAATATGCAGTGGTGGTTCGTGGCCTTGATAGGAGGTGAAGCGCACACGAAAAAAATAACGGACTGCGAAACCTCTCGACTGTCTTTCGATTTCTCTTGTTTTTCTATTTCAACAAAAGACTTACATTTAGGTCTTTTGGTATGTAAAAAGTTTTTTTTGTCATCGTTTTTCCATCTAGCCACCCAAAAACGAAAAACGAATGCATGCAGACCACAGTACACTGACCGACCGCAGAAGACTAAATCAAAAAAAAAAACTTTCATTTTCACGCCGCCCGCCAGCGCCGGCCGTCGCGCCGTTCTATTCGGACCAGTGTTACCAATAGCTTTGAGTAAAACTATGCTTCGCATCTGCGGAAATTATGCGATTTTGTTCTAAATTATGCACCGTTCATCTTCGCGGCGGCGCGGCACGGGTCACTGCAAAATAAAACCAAACACACCCCTTTTTTTTCTGGGATTCACACCCGCGATACACTATGCGTAATATTCCGTCCCTTTCTATTACACGGGCAAAGAACAAGACAGCCAGTCATCAGGTTGTTGGTGTCGTCGGTCGCCGCTCGAGACCGCGAGAATTCGTTCGGCTCGTTTCCCACACAAAATCAGTAGATTATGAAAACTAACTGTGAGCGGCGCATTCACCGACTGATATGTTGCTATGGGTGTGATTATATGCTCGTATTATGCGATTTGTCCTATATTATGCCCAATTATGCTTTTTTACCCATTATGCTATCATTATGCTCCCGTTAGTGAAATTATGCCCAATCGCATAATTATGCTCCGATTGGTAACACTGATTCGGACCTACATACCACGCTGCTTCGTGCGTTCTCAGAGTAACCATCGCTAGCAACTCGGCTGCACAGTGAATCGTTCAATACAGGCTAGCGGGACAAAATTATTTTTACATATTTTCTGCCTAATTCTGGCTTGAAAATTTATTTTATAACGATATTTTGCCACTTAGAATATATGCAGTGTGTACAGGGTGCTCCACATATTTTGCGCTAACCTATTTGTCAGGCGAAAAATATATGGGAAGATTCTGAAAACGTTTTCATGTTTAGTAGGAAATAAACAATTTTTCATCATCGAAAATAAAATCCATTTTATTAAAAAATCATATTTAATTAATAATTCAAACATACAAAATAAACAATATGACAAACTTAATTAGGCAGTAACAGTGACGCTAATCATGGCCAACTGGACTTAAAATTGTCATGTGGTACATCGAAAGTTTCTTGAAACTAGCTTTTGATTGGTTCCCAAAAAAAAACTTTCGATGTTCCACATGATCATTCAATTTAATTGTTTGGATTGTGACATCAATTGGAAGTACTTAATTATTAACTACATTCTTAAATAAAAAGTCCTTATTCTGTCACAGCTGTACCTTTTCCTACTTATTAAATTATCTGGTTCAATCTGACTCGAAATCTGAGCCTTCATCAGTGGAAAAATCACTAACGTTATATATGTCTAAATCAACTTTGTTTAAACTGCGCGAAGTACTCGGTTATGGTGAAATACTTGCATGAAACAGTAATGAAAGAACTTCTTCGGGAAGAGCATCTTTAATGATTGCTCTCTGAGCACATTTATGAATGGGTCCGACGTTAGTAAAAGCATATTCAGCAAGGCTCTATTGGTGTTATACCTTGAGTTTTTTCTCGTATGATGTTCAAGGAACCTGCCACAGTACTTATGTCTAGATTCTTGGGCCTCCTCCGAAAGTTGTCCTATTAGCAGGATATGTTGTTTGATAATTTCATTGCCATGATTGAGAATTTTATGGACTGTCGCAGGAATGTTATACCACGAATATAGTCTTAGATACAACTCTCTGGTTTCTGTAGAAGTTCTCAAATTTTTCCGTGTTTACTTCGTGCCCCGAAGAAATTACTCTTAAAATAGTGTCAAACTTTTGTAACAGATTTGCGTCTAGCCCTCTAATGGCGGCACTTCGCTATCACGGAAAAATCTTCGAGTCCAATTCCCATCGTTAGCAAAAAGCATTCATCCATGCGTGAAACGTCGATAAACCAAAGTCATAGTTATCAGTAATAGGAGGTCTCACTTGGTAGGCCCAACTGTGCCCAAATTTTGGCTGCTTGTTGGAAAAACCTTTTCCTGGGATATTCCAGATAAAGGCAATTGAAAAGCATTTCCATTGAGCCAACTTTTATTTTATGCTAAGAACAGCTCCCATTTCCTGTCGAACTGTTTCGATATTTTTAAAATTTACTTTAAAATAAGATCTTTTTGCTCATTACTTATTCAGAGCCCTAAAGTACCCTTAAAATGGTCCAGAAGTTGGCGGTTTCGGCCTTGTTTGGAAAATTTTCGGCAAAGTTCGAAAAAATCACGCCGCGAGACTGTCAGCATTGTATCTAAAAAAAAATCATTTTATGAGTAACGCAAAAAATAGCGGCATTTTGCGGCATACATAACAACAAAGTTTAAAAATATTTTTTTCATGTGATCTTTTGACAACTTCTAGTATTTTATACAATTCTTAGTACAAAAGCAAACAAAAAGAAAAAATAGAACACTCTAAATAAATAACATACCTTCAGTTAACAAGTCCATGTCACACTTTTTTAAATTTTCACTATCAGTTTAAAAATTGCCGCTTCGAATCACGCGAAAAATGTATTAAAATAAAAACTAAATATTCGAATTCTTATCAGTTTATACTTTGGAACTGAAATTTCTGATTTTTAGCTCCTCCGACTTTTCGCAATAAGGGCTAATTTTACAACCAAAGGTAAAACTCCAGATTAAACCATAGTTTAAACTTCAATTTAATCTTTGGATTAATCAATCGGTAAACAAGATGCTCAATTTTATAAGTCCACCACGGCCATATTTTAACCAAAATGGCACCAACTAGAGCCAAACTTGATAAAAATCAGTCAAGTAGTTTTTGAGATATCAGGGTTGGTTACAGATAGACATACAGCCAGATATCGAGCCAGACGACACAACAAAAATGTTCAGATTTGTCAAAAAGATATACAGTATATATATATATATATATAGATACGTGTGAGCTCGATGTGAGAATAAAACTTGCTGTTCTGTGGGATGTTCCAACTCTTGTCGAATTTCCTTGTGCACAATTTAGCATATCTCTTTAGATAATTCAAACCTCTTTCTAAAATCTACATATCGTCGGACTCCGCCAAAGGCTTTGTTCTAGGACAAATAATATTTGGTCTTCGTGCTTCGACAATGTCAATAATTTCGTAATTCTTCATCCAGTTGATCAATCATTGATCATAGCGATTTCACTAAATACTTACAGTCTTTTTACCAAAAACAAGATTCGACGTTTAACTATGAGTTGTAAAATTGCGCATAAGTCTAGAATAATAAAAATAACAAGTTTTGACATGAATTTTGTCCCGCTAGATTGTATTAAACGATTCACTGTGGGCTGTCCCATCTCAAAACACAGTAACTGATTTCTTTACTTCCGTTGCTAAAGGGAAGTAATGTAATCATCGAAAAATCGCACTTCGAGATTTTCATGATCCTCCACGAATTTTGAGGTTTCGAATAGTGATAAGCACGAAACCAGACGCTGTCGCTCTGTCTGTCGGTCTGTCTGTCGCCTACTCTGTAGCCACTCTAACTCAAAAACACCTTCACTAATCATAACAAAATTTTACATAGTGATTACTTTTGTTGACGCGCAGACCCCTATTGTTTTTGAGCATTCTCCTAGTAGACCCTTCGGAGCCACCCCCAAAACAAAAATATTTTTTTTTCTTACCGTGTGATACCTCCTTGGAAAGCTTATAAAAATTGTAGTTGAATGGGGCCAAAATTTTTTAATACATATATATATGTATACATAAAAAATGCAAAAAAACAATTGAAAAATTCCATTTTCTGTGCCATATATCTCGAGTTATGAAACGAAATGTTAAATAAAAAGTAGCTTAGGATAAGATCCAGGTCACACCCTATTGTCTTATCAATTTTCATACAAATCGGTTTAGCCGTTATTGCGTGATTAATGGACAAAAATCTTATGTATACGAGGTATATAGCACATGTAAAACTAGAGATGTGTGATTCGTGAACGATTCGTTCAATATGATCGAATCATGTTTGTTCGAGATGATTCAATCAGTCAAATGACCGACAAAGACAGAATTAATCAAACGAGTGAATGACATCGGAATGGAACAACGACTGACTGACCCACTGTGGCGATACACTGAATCAGTTGGAAATAGGTCGATCGTTTCGTTCATTCGTTCCTTTGATTCGAATTCCTGCGCGCGGGGGAAACTGTATGAAAATATAGATATTTTGGTCTCTCTGTATTTCGTTTTTTTTTTTGTTTGGTTACCATTTTTTTTAAATTTATTTCAATGATTGATTCAATGATCGATTAAAAAGATTCGATCATTCTAGAAACGAATCACTGATCGATTCGTTCAGTACAAAATGATCGATTTACCCATCAACGAAATGTTTTTAGAAACAATAAAGTCTGAAACTAATATATATATATATATATATAGAGCACATATAAAATGTATTGGAAAAGTCCGTGCAACCTAGAAAAGTCTGGATACATCCTGGAGAAGTCTGGAAAGTCTCTGGAAAAGTCTAGAAAGACCCTGGAAAAGTCTGGAGACACTCTGGAAAGTCTGGAAAGACCCTGGAAGCGTCTCGATACACTCTAGAAAAGTCTGGAAAGACCCTGCAAAAGTCTGGAAAGATCCTGGAAAAGTCTATATACACTCTGGAAAGTCTGGAAAGACCCTGGAAAAGTCTGGAAACACTCTGGAAAAGTCTGGAAAGACCCTGGAAAAGTTTGGATATAATCTGGAGAAGTCTGGAACGACACTGGAAAAGTCCGGATACACTCTGGCAAGTCTGGAGAGACCCTGGAAAAGTCTGTAAACACTCTGGAAAAGTCTGAAAAGACTCTGGAAAAGTCCGGATATATTCTGGAAAAGTCTGGAAAGACCCTGGAAAAGTCTGGAAACACTCTAGAAAAGTATGGAAAGACCCTGGAAAAGTCTGAATACACTGGAAAAGTCTGGAAAAACCCTGGAAAATTCTGGATACACTCTGGAAAAATCTGGAAACACTGTGAAAATGTCCGAGTACACCATGGAAAAGTCTGAATACACCCCTGAACCCCAAAAAAAGTCTGGATATACTCTAACAAAGTTATGATTGTTTTCCACAAACCAAAACTACACTTTTTTGCACTCGACGCGCGTTTCGCTAACAACGTTAGCATCATCAGGAGACGATAAACAATGAACTAAATTAATCTACGCTCTATCTTATGTACAATCCTTTAGTGGGCGGAGATAAGACTAATAATTTGTGATTGATCACGATTTTTAATCCTATCTCCCCTCAACCAAAGAATAAAGTGTACTAAACGGGATGGGTCCTCTATCTTTATTTAAACTATTTCTAGATTTAATGATTTCCATACTTTCATATGCATTCAAAAGTCTTTTGTTTGGTACACTTTTTAGAAGTTTTAGGTTATCTAATGTGAATCTATGATTGTTGTCAAAAGCATGCTCGGCCACACTTGACTTTTCTGCTCTTCCGTATTTTAAGTGTGCTAAGTGTTCTTTAAAACGTGTTAATTAAGCCTTCGTCGTAACCGTTTTCGACAGCTATATTCCTAATCCTATTCTTTTCTGCTTCAAATCTTTCTCTGTTTGAGGGGAAATTTACTAATCTATATGTTAAAAAGTGCAAACTTGCAAGCTTATGTTGTAAGCAATGAAAAGAGTCATTTGGAATATACCTGTTGGTGGCCGTTCCTTTCCTGTATAGGTCAAAGTCCAATTTATTTTTATTTCTTATTACTAAAGTGTCTAGAAATGGCAGTGTACCAGTGTTCTCTGTTTCATAAGTAAATTTAATTGTGGGAAATTTGTTATTTATTTTTTCCATAAAATTTTCAACACTAGTTACTTTAGTGTTGAATACTGCAAACACATCGTCTACATACCTGAACCATACTCTGGGGAAATACTCAAATTCTTTACTTTTTAGAAGCTTACTACGAAATTCCAAGGATAAAACTACAGTTCTAGAAAAAAGTGGAATTTACGAAATTAGTTGCATGGATTGTGACAAAAAATATGTTGGCCAAACGAGACGCTCTATTCAAACACGTTTTAAAGAACACTTGGCACACTTAAAATATGGAAGAACAGAAAAGTCAAGTGTGGCCGAGCATGCTTTTGAAAACAATCATAGATTCACATTAGATAACCTAAAACTTCTAAAAAGTGTGCCAAACAAAAGACTTTTGAATGCATATGAAAGTATGGAAATCATTAAATCCAGAAATAGTTTAAATAAAGATAGAGGACCCATCCCGTTTAGTACACTTTATTCTTTGGTTGAGGGGAGATAGGATTAAAAATCGTGATCAATCACAAATTATTAGTCTTATCTTAAGATAGAGCGTAGATTAATTTAGTTCATTGTTTATCGTCTCCTGATAATGCTAACGTTGTTAGCGAAACTCGCGTCGAGTGCAAAAAAGTGTAGTTTTGGTTTGTGGAAAAAAATCATAACTTTGTTTTAGTGCAACCAAAGGTTCCAAATTCCTAACATAGGTTTTTTATATAATATATGTTCTTCTGAGCGAGGGAAGTTTTGGAGTAAACCTTTACTCGATTTATTTTAAATGGAGAAAAATCGTCTTTTCTAAAATTTCCAGGCCGCAGGAAATTATTAAAATAAATTAAACAAAAAAAGTTACAGTTCCTTAGAGAAATCATATTTACATATTTTCTTATGTAATAAAATAGAGTAATTTGACTTAGCAGTAGGTCGGCAGTCAAAAAACTAATTGAGCATTCCTAGACTTTTTTAGATAAATAAACAAATTCGCTCAAAGACAAAAAATGTTTGCCAACTACCATTACTGGGTTTTGGAAAAGTAAAATAAAGATGTAAGACACCAAAAAAATCTATGTTTTTTTTCAAATAATACAAATAAAACTTCAAATTAACTAAAATGAGTATTACCTAATACTAAAGTAATACAAAATGGACGGATTACAAAAAGTAAGTAACACTTAAATTCAAAAAAACGGAACGGTGCTTCTAGCGGGTTAGAATTTGGTTTAATAGAAAAATAAAAAAATTCGTCAACTGAGATTTTTAATTGGCTTTAATCGTGCTATCTTGGATTTTTTTTTATGTCATTTTGTTTACGAGGTTACACCCTGTATATTTTGCAATTTCTGAAATCTGCAAACAATTCTCTCTTCAGCAATACTACACAGTAGGATCTATCTTTTACGATAATCAAGATATTTTTATCTAAATCTGTATGGAAGACTTCGATATTCATTCAAATATACCCCGTAAAACAGGGCATAGACAACAATTCCATGCAAGTTTAAATGCTCTCTATCTTGGAAACCATAAGAGATAGAGTATTAGTGTGTGGTATTGTCAAAAAGATAATTTTTTTTAGAATTCAAAAATGTCAAACTATACAGGATGTTCTATTTAAAAAAAATAATTTTTTTGCCATACCTCGTAAACAAAACGACATAAAAAAAATCCAAGATATCACAATTAAAGAAAATTGACGTGTTTTTGGTTTTTTTTATAAAACCAAATTCTAACCCGCTAGAAGCAGCGTTCCGTTTAAAGAATCCACCCTGTATACAGGGTGTCTTAATTGCCATGGGCCACTATTGCTATCTCGGTAACTATAAGAAATTGTTGGTCAAATTAGACAAAATGTGCAGTTTCTAGGGAACATTGAAAATCTGGTTTCGGATTAATAAAAATAAATATTCTATCCCGAGGTACGGGGGTTTTTCGAAAAATTGCAGAAAACTATTTTATCAAATACCTCAAAAAGTATACAAAAAATTCGTAAAGGACTTATTTTTTTTTTAAACACGGAACTGTATTTTTTATTCCATTTTTTAAAATTTCTCTATCACATGTCCATATTTATTTGCGTGTTAAACTAATAATAAATAATTAAAATAAATTAAAATGAAATTAAAATAATAATAAATATTGTTAAATAAGTTTAATTTAATTGAATGGTAAAAAGTTTAAATATTTAAAAAGTTAATAAATAGTTTTTTTCATTAGACGCTGCATCAGTATAAGCCACCTACGTTCAATTTTTTTTCCGTATTTAAAAAAAGTTTATTGTTTATGTTAATATCTCGAAAACTAGACGTAGCAAATGTTCTGAAAAACTACCAAATTGAAGAACTTTAAAAATGCAAAAAAATTTTCCTTTACAATTTTTTTGTAAAAATTATACTATTTGAGATATTTGATAAAATAGATTTCAGCAATTTTTCAGAAAACCCCCGTATTTCGGGACAGAATATATATTTTTTTTAAATCTGAAACCAGATTTTCTATGTTTCCCAAAAACTGCACATTTTGTCTAATTTGACCAACCTTGTAGTTCTTATAGTTACCGAGATAGCAATAGTGGCCCATGGCAATTAAAACACCCTGTATAGGTACGTATAGATAGCGCTTGGTAACAAAACGAAAACTAAAACTGGGTTTATACAGGAAAAATTAAAACTAAATTAAAAATAAAATTAAAACTAAGAACTTGTTGATGGTTTATACAGGAATTAAAATTATTTGTCATTTTTACCAGTTTTTTGGTTTTTTATTTGTATTTTGCTAAAAATGTAGAAAAATGCATCAATTTTTTAATACCTAAAATCACATACATATATTTTATAGCAGTGTCTCATCAGGGCTGTGCCACCAGAAGGTAATGGTTGTCCAAGTCACATAACTCCCTTATTTCAGCAAAATTAGTATCAAAACCATTCCTTACCTTTTTTATAGGAAAATACACCACCCAGTTTCCTTAGAAAAAACGACCAAAATTATAAATCTCGTTTTGAAACAAAAAAAAACAGAAAAGTGAGGTCATAGGTAAAAAAATCAATGTTTCCTGGCATGCGCACATCCATTTTCAGTTAAAATTAAGTTAAAAAGTTAAAAGTTAGTTAGTTAGTTTTAATTTTAGCTGTATAAGCACTTAGAGGTTTTCCCATAGGTTTAACTCTTATTTTTATTTTTAATTTAATTTAATTTTTAATTTAGTTTTAATTTTTCCTGTATAAACCTAGCATAAAACCAATGGAAGGAACGAAAATTAAACTTTACAAATCGAACTCGACCGCCTTGTGGCATCACTGGTACTAAATTTTTTTAAATGAGAGATTTTCTATTCCTTGAAATTCCACGAGTATTTAAAGTTTTTGGCGTAAAAGTAATAATCATAAACATTTCTTTTTCTTAATATCTTTTACTCTATATTTTCATGAATGCCATCAGCAGTCATGTGTATGTGTCCCTTCGTTAGGTACTTTATAACGATTTCTTTTGGCCCGCCAGCATAATTTAGTTCGGTAATCAACGAAGTATATAACACCCATTTTTTTTTCTGGGCCGTAGAAGTATCAGCCCCGAATACGAAATAAGAGACATCTCTTTCTTTTCGTAATTAAAGCCTCTAAAAGAGCGTACACTGAGAAAACATGGCCAAGTGGTATTCCTACTTAACATTAACCACACCAGTAACAAGTGAAGTTTCTGTACTGTGCTGTACTGTTCTACCCTAAACACTTAACTCAGTTACCTTAAGCAGATCCACCTATGTGGCTTGAACTTATTAACCCTGAGTGATTTCTTATTGGCTCTAAGTGAATTTTTTATTTATCATTAACATTTATTTAATTAGCTTTAATAAATTCATGGTAAAAGAAGTAGTGAAGGGGCATGTGTGGGATTTTTTATGAAGGAGTTTTGTCACTATGTGGGATTGATAGCTCCTTAGTCACACAATCAAATGTTACCGGTTGTTTTGTTCGCATTCCTGTAGAAGTTGTTGATATGACGACATCTTTCAAGATGGCGGCCAAAAATCAGAAAAGATACAACTTTCGCAACCGGGGCATGATTATACTCGATTCCATATAGCTCAAGGACGAGGATTCCAAAAAAAAAATACTTTCAAGGTCATATACCTTAAAAATCGCAAAAAACAAGATTTTTGCCATTTTCTCTTCAAAAAGTCTTAATAATTCGACGTTTTGTCAGACCAACTTCAAATGTACCTCAAACTATTAGGCATGTATCCCAAATTCGATTCTTAGAGTTTGATGCAGTTTGAAGCTTCATGACCTTAAAAAATACCCCAGTAAAATTAAGATATTGCAAAAATAACATACTAAAGGGCGCTTTAAAGTCATTTAATCAACTATTAAAGTGAAGAGGACCAAATTTGGTAAGTAAGATAAGAAAAAAAAATTGGTTTAGCTATGATGTGTCTCAATATGGCGGCTGATATATTAAAATGGTGACCCGTTAACCACATTTTAGTTTATTCTATTTCGTAAAAAAGCAAAAATGACAAGATGGCCATCAATTCTTGTTGACTTATCACCGCTTACTATGAAAAAGAAGTTTAGTTGATGCATGACCTTGATTGACCTTGAAAATACCATGTACACATGAAACACCAGCTTTTTGTAGTGTCAATCTCAATTTACCACTACCCAAAAACTTTAAGTTCCGGAGATGAAATTAATATGTTAGCGTTAGACAAACACTTCATTTTATGCCTCCCTACCATTTTTTCCTCCGTTAAAAATGACCTATATTTTTTTTCGGAACTGTGAATTTTATGTTCTACTCACTTGTCTAGCCAACAAAGTCATTTAAATTACCTATAAGAGAGTTAGCAGAAGTTAGATATACATTGCTATATTCTGGACCACGTGTTTTAGATGCCATTTTCCAAAATGGCGGTCGAAAAATCGAAAAAAAAAATAAAAAATACAATTTTTGCAACCGATGCATGATTATATACAACTCGAGGACGAGAATTCAAAAAAAATTACTTTCGAAGTCATCCAACCTCAAAGGACCTTGAAAATCGCAAAAAACACAATTTTTGCCATTTTCTCTTTAAAAAAATCTCCATAATTTAACGTTTTGTTACACCAACATCTAGGCCGCCAGATTAAAAGAAATGGTAGGGAGGTTTAAAATGAAGTGTTTATCTATCGCTAAGATTTTAATTTCATCTCCAGCACTTAAAGTTTTTGCGTAGTGGTAAATTAGAAAAAAACACTACAAAAAGCTGGTTTTTCAGTTGTACATGTTATTTTCAAGGTCAATCAAGGTCATGCATCAACTAAACTAAACCTTTTTTTCATAGGTAGCGCCGATAAGTCAACAAGAATTAATGGCCACCTTGTCATTTTTGCCTTTTTACGAAATTGTATAAAATAAAATGTGGTTACATATCACCATTTTGATATATCAGCCGTCATCTTGAAACGCGTCATAGCTGAACAAATTTTTTTTTAACAATATTATTGGACTCGACCTTCTTATCTCTCCTATCAAATTTCGTCCCCTTTGCTTTAATAGTTGACCCTTTAGTATGTTATTTTTGCAATATCTTAATTTTACTGGGGTATTTTTCAAGGTCATGAAGCTTCAAACTGCATCAAATTCTAAGGATCGAATTTGGCATACATGCCTAATAGTTTGAGGTACATTTGAAGTTGGTCTGACACGTCGAATTATTAAGATTTTTTTAAAGAGAAAATGGCAAAAATATTATTTCTTGCGAGTTTCAAGGTCATTTAAGGTCGGATGACCTTGACAGTAATTTTTTTTGAATCCTCGTCCCGGAATTATATGGAATCGAGTATAATGATGCCCCGGTTGCAGAAGTTGTATTTTTTATGATTTTTGGCCGCCATCTTGAAAGATGTCGTCATATCAACCCCTTTTACACGAATGCGAACAAAACACCCGGTTACACTTGATTGTGTGACTAAAAATCTATCAATATCACATAGTCATAAAACTCCTTCATAAAAAGTCCCACGAAATAGGAATTATCGACATATACCCCTACACTAAAGTATCTATCTGTGGTTTCAACAGGTAACTTTATAACCACAAGTGATCAAATTATTAAACAAATAACTATTAACCCTTAATGATTTTTCTATTTACCGCTAAAGGATTTTCCGTTAGTAATTCTATATAACCACAAGTAATCAAATTATTAATCAACTAACATACCCCATACATCATTAAACACCATCATACACTTTGATTTCCAACCTTGAATCACTCACAAATAGGCATCGTGGGGAGGGTGACCAGTGAAACCACTGATGAGCTTGCGCTGGTTACCCAGAGCAAACATCGTTGAATCATTCCTCTTTTCGCTTTGTGTGTTCCTTGTGGGATGCCCATCCTAGTTTGAATTTTCATTATTTCCACCCAAGATCTTTTGATCTTTTGTTTTTTTTATGGATGTAGTATTTATGTAAAAGGTATGTAATTTTATTTACATCACATTTAGGTAATAATTAGGTGGGCTTTGCGCATGGCATTATGCAGCGTTTTCGCACCATAACGTGACTTTTTATCTTATTGTGACCTCTGAGTGACCTTAAATTTACGTAATAAGATAAATCTGTTATGTATATTTTACGTAATTTCTACATAACGGTGTTATCTGGGAAGTGGGAATTTTTCCAAGTTTAATCTTGCGGCGTAGCGTTACATGGTAATTATTATGGTGGATGCAGCACTTTCTATAACACTAACTACAAAACCTATTTCAAAACCCAGTAACTACATAGTAGTTACTTGGTTTTGATATGGGATAAAGGCTCGGCCGAATGTCAGTTACTGTGTTTTGCACCTAACGTATCTTCCTTATTTATAAACCGATTTTAGTTTTGAAAATACCAAAAGATAGACCGAAACCCCGTAACCTCTAATTACTGAAAAACTCGATTTTTAAAAAAATGTCAGTTACTGTGTTTTGAGATGGGACAGCCGAACTCTGCTGTATGCGACACGACCGACATCGACAGCGCGATTATTGATCAGGGGGTTTATTCTTGAAAGTAAGAAAAATTAATAACGAGTTTTAAAGGTTTATTCGACTCTCTGGCTGAGTTTTCTTACATTGAACTAGGAGAATGTAGCATTCCCTCGCAGTGGCGGTCCCAGCCATTTGAAAAGGGGGGAGGGACGGTTTCGATACAAAAAAAAAACTAGGATATGATATGAGGGACATATCAATATCTGCAAACTAAACTTAGTAACTACAAGCGCGGATTTGACCTCAAATCTAAGGGGGAGGGGGTATTTTTAAAAATGTTTAAATGCGCCGAAAACTAAAATCGTGAGTATCAACGGTATTCTAGCGCCGCAGGCGAAATTTTTTAGGAAAATTGCACTAAAAATGCATTTTTTTATTTAAAATTAAACTAAAATTGTAAATATATCAATGGTTTCAAAGCGCAGCAGGCGAAATTTTTTTAAAGAAAATGACACTACAAATTCCACTTTTAACACAAAATTTAACTCTAATACCGTAAATATCAAGGGTGTTATAGCGCCGCAATTTATGCCCTACTTTGGAAAAATATCGCCACACTGGTTCATTGCCTCGAAAATGTTATCAGGTATATTTTGATTTAAGTTTTTGCCTACTTCTGAACAATGTTGTTTCAAAATACTGACTTCTCCCAATAAAAGTTCAAGAATTTGTGTTTTGAATTAATCAAACAGTTTATCGCACTTAAAAACGACTTTAGTTAATTTTGCCTTGATTTTGGCTTCACGTTGTACAAAATTTGGTATGAATATGTTCAGGTCAAAAATACTTTTTTATGTCTGGAGTGATTTTGTCTAAAACTTGTTTATAAATTAAATAGAAACTCTATAATACTGTTCTGTATTTCCAATATAGTGGTTTTCGCGGTAAGTACTTCATGCGTTTGTTTATTCTTGGTGTGACGAATTGAAGGTCAAACTGTCCCAAAATACTGTGGAGGAATTATAGAATGTCTTTAAAGCAGAGTTGGCTGCCTAGTGGATAAATGAAAAAGCCCACTTGGTTTTTCTTTGGGTAAAACCCACTTTAAAAAAAAACACGTAGGGCTTTTTTAAAAGTGGATTTTTTCATTATTAATAAAATAAATAAACGTAAAAAAAGGTATATTATTACCAGTCGTTTGAATCTGATCGTAAGATTCGATAAACTTTGACCAGTTGCAAATATTTTTGTAATGCCAAAACAATTTCTTATTTAATTAATCCAAATAAGACCATGTCTTTCAATGGATGCTGCACTAGCTGGGCAACAATACAAATTATAAAAAAAAACGATTCTGGTTCAGTAGTTGCAGACTCTACTTTTATTACTGGATTCTAAAACCTCAGTCCATTCTGAAGCACTCTTTTTAGCGCTACTCTTAGGCATTTTCCTTTTAAAAAAATGGTTTAGAGTTATATAATAACCTCGAAAAAAACGAAAACTTGAATCGTATATTATCATAGCTTTTGATTGCGTAAATCATGGAATACTGTTGCGGAAGCTTCATCATTACGGTATAGAAGGCACTTCCTTCGGCTGGTTCAGTTCAATGCTTTCAGAGAGGTATCAGTTTGTACGCGTGAATGGGATTGACTCTGAGAGTGATAGGGTTGTGCATGGCGTTCCTCAGGGATCTGTCCTCGGGCCGATTCTATTCTTAATCTACATTAACGACTTACTATCATTGCCGATCTCTGCAAAACTAACAGCTTTTGCTGATGATGCGAACGGCCTGTGGACTACAAAAAACTTAAGCCAGCTTAAAATGACCATCGAAGCTGACCTTATAGCGATAAAGAAATGGTGCGACACAAACAGGCTCTGCTTCAATATACAGAAAACGAGCATCTTAACTTTTAAGTGCAGTTTAGCGGATGTCAAACTGCAGGATGAAACCCTGGAAAGCGTATCAACTGTTAAGTTTTTAGGACTACATATTGATGCACAGCTCAAGTTTGAAATACATATTGATGTTTTGAATCGGAAACTAGCCAGTGCATGTTATATTATCCGAACTCTTGTGCATGAACTTGGCAAACTAACAGCAAAAATGGCATATTTCTCACTAATGGAGTCACATATCAGATATGGTATTGCTTTCTGGGGCTATTCCACTCAAAAATCTATTCAATCAGTATTTGTACTTCAGAAAAGAGCTGTTCGTTATCTGTGTAAAAAAAGTTGTAAAGAAACTTGCAGGCCGTTGTTTGTACAGGAGGGAATATTGACTGTGCCATCTTTATTTATTTTAGAATCTGTCTGTCTAATTCACAAAAAACACACAATTCACAACTTTGTCCATAGTAGTATCTACAATCTGCGCCAAAATAATTTACCATTACCAATTCCTAAATTTACTTTAACAAAAAATTCTGTGATATATGAAAGTATTAAGATGTACAATCATCTACCACAAGACACAAGAGATTGTAATGACTATAAAACATTTCGTTTACGTGTCAAACAACATCTAGTTACCAAAGCATTATATAGTATAAGTGAATTTTATGATCAATAAGTAGGTATTAAGTTTTAAAAATGTTCCTAATGTGTGAAGTGTCAAATATCAATATTAACTTATGTGTTTTACAATAATTGTTGTGTGTGTATCAAAACGGCTACTAAATATTAAGATTTTAAGAATGTAAATGTCTGCAATGTGTTTAGTGCCAACTTAATAGTAACTTCTTGTATTACAATGGCTCTGTTTTTGAATTAATTATGTGTATGAAAATGCCAAGATATATTATTTATAGGTGATTTAACGTGACTGATTTTATTGACCTGATTTATTTATTTATTTATTTTTTAAACATATTTTTGTAACTCTTTCATTACTTTTAAGACTTTTGCTTTGTCAATGAAATTTATTTTTTTTTTGGACAATAAAGCTTATTTGAACTTGAACTTGAATGTCATACTAAGTAAGCAGGTACTTGCAGTGTAGTAAATACACAAACTCCAACAATAATTTTCTTAAGGTTTGTTTACATTAAGTATATAAAAAAAGCGCTAGTCAAACTAAACCAAAACTGCTTTGATTTATTAACAAACAAACAAACTGTTGATTTCTGTATTCCACCCATTTTTATGTCGTATTTTATAGTCCTAATTTTAAAGAAGAACTACAATCTGTATACAATTTAAAAAGAAAACCATAAAAAAACCAATAAAACCGATTTGTTAAACCCAAAAAAGCCCAGTAGGTTGAATTTTATATAAAAACTCGGATTTTTTCCAACCCTGCTTTAAAGGAACATTCTACAATATTCGTTTTTTTTTCCAAAGACTTCAAGGTTACCACCAGCATCTTTGTTGTCTACTTTTTTCTGGAGAAAAGGGGGGGCGATCGCCCCCCCGTCCCCCCTGGGACCGCCACTGTCTCTCGATATATCGCTTAATTTTAACTATTCCCTAATTCGCTCCCCGGGAGAATTTTGCTCCCTACACCTCCCCGACAGTCAAGAATACAGTGGCGTAGCCAGGGGGGGTTTTGGGGGTTAAACCCCCCCCCAGGAGGTCCAACCCAATCTACAATAAATTAATCATGATCAAGGGACCACAGAGAGGGCTACAGCTCCCCCACTTTTTTACTCCGGTTATTTGTGACGTGTGTTTGGTGGGATGTCTTAAATTTTAAAGATTTTTCCTGCTAAGAAATTTTATCACCAGCATTCAAAACGTGTAATAAATACCATTCTTAGTATAATTTTTCTTAAAATTTTAATCTGCGGCGTATTTAAGATTTGGCATCTAACCCAATCTACTTTTTCAAAAATATTTTACAAAAAAACCAAGAGATCAAAATTTTTAAAGAATTTTTTTTTTCAACATTTTTTCCTGCAGCGCTATGCCATTATTAAATATTGTTACAATTTTGTTTAATTTTAAGAAATTTTTTTGTCAACAACACTTGAAACGCGTAAAAAATAACATTTTAGTGTAATTTTTTGCATTGCATTTAGGGGTTAATTTTGAAAAAAAACTTCAATTGAGACTAGATGAAACTTTCTTTTAACTAACACTAACTCAATACCTATTAAACCGCCCTTCTCCCCTTCCTTCAGTTCAAGAGCTCAAGCAATAGGCTAACCTAATTTTTAAAAATTTGCCATAGGTAGGTAGTTTTTTTTATTAAATGATGAAACCCCCCCCTAGAGTCGATTTCTGGCTACGCCACTGAGAATAAGCACTCGGATTTGATCACAATGTGTGCGCTTCCCTACTCGACCTATTAAGTGAACGACGGTTGCGTTATAAGTCTCCCGACGAGCTGCCACTGGAAATATAAAATTTAAACAGGGCCTACCAACTATTTTTTTTTTAAATTAGAAGGTACCACTTGTGGCACCTTTCTGGAAAGCTTGTTAAAAAGGATATTTAGCGCACTAGTTTTTTTTTACATCTGTCAACTAATGTGTCAAAAATTTAAAAAAACTTTTTTTTCAATTGTTTTAGCTTCAAAATAAACTACATATTTCTATATTTACTAAGCGGACGAATGAAAATATACACAAGGACATTACTGGCGGCTCATTTAGAGGCCCTTACTGAAGGTCCAGGGCCTACCCACATTTTTACTGGTGGCACCTCTTTGGAAAGCTTGTTAAAAAAGAAAATCGATTAAATATCTATTTTTTGTGGTTAAGGACGGTTAAGTAAAAAATAAAATCGAGGTGTAAATTTATTCCCCTTTTATCTAATACCTAGTAAATTAAAAAAAGGTAATTAGGCTGCGCTCCCAAATAGGGCGCCAATAAAATCTTTGTGTCGTAGTTTCTTTATTCCACTTGGTAAATAAAGAAATATGTAGTTTATTTTGAAGCTAAAACAATTGACAAAACATAGAAACATCGAATTTATTTTTTAACTAGTTTTCCAAAAAGGTGCTACAAGTGGTACCTCCTCATGAAAGAAATGTTGGTATGCCCTGGGCCTTTAGTGAGGGCCCCCAAATGAGCTGCAAATAATGTCCTTGTGTGGTATTTTCTTTATTCTGCTTAGTAAATAGAGAAATATGTATGTTATTTTGAAGATAAAACAATTGAGAAAAAAATATTTTTTTTTTTAAATTTTTGACACACTGGTTGACAGATGTCAAGAAAAACTAGTGCGTTAAATTTCTTTTTAACAAGCTTTCCAAAAAGATGCCACAAGTGGTACCCTCTTATTTAAAAAAAAATAGTTGGTGGGCTCTGGGCTTCCAGTTAGGGGCCCCAATTTTTTTTATCATTGGTGGAAAGTCCGTAAAAAATCATTATAGAATCGCTTTTAGATTTTCTTAAAACCTCCTCCCTAAAGACGCTAGAAGCACCGTTCCATGTAAAGAATCCACCCTCTATACATTATGTAGCCCATGTTAAATGTAAAGAAAAGTTCAGATATAATACACCTCGAAGAAGTCCGGATACACCTAGAAAAGTCTGGATACACTGTAAAAAAGCCTGGATACAAAACATGGAAAAAAAGTTGATGTTATATTTATTTGTCATCGTCACCAACTTTACATTTTCGATTATTCTTGATGGTAAATAAATAAATCGAGTTCTAAGTCCCACAGAAAATGTAGCGTACACGCTCGTGTACAGCGTATTTGATTATTTCAATGAAGCTCTATATAAATACGAATTATGGGTCTACTTCCTGAAACAATCCTTTTTTGTTTTCGAGTACTACGTTTATACGGACTATAAACCGTTTTTATTTTATTCCGGTTTTACAGGACACGTATTTCGTCCACATTGAGAGTATAAGAACGCGAATACAAATTACAATACAAAACCGCATCGAAATGTAATATGGTTAAGAACTCTCGTGTTTAAACGCAGTTTTTAACTGGTTTCTGAAGCGGTTAATCCTATTTTTTTAGATAAAGCGAATCACACCGTTTAAAAGAGAAGAAGAAGTCAAATTCATTTTAAAACGCTTAACTGAATCGTATAAACTAGGTAAATTTCCGAACTTACGTCAGCGAACAAATTTCAACAGTCCAGGTGGACACATTTTGTGGAGATTCTCAATGATTCTCAAAATTTTGTTTATTTTTGCTTTTAACGATGTTGTGGATTTAAAAAAAAATAAAACACAGAAAGCATCAGCGCGCAGCGGTCTGAAGCATGCCAAAAACAAATAAAACACAAAATATACAATCAATTTTACGAAAAATAGTCACAAAAATATAGTTTCATTTTTTGATTTCTACTGTAAGCTACATATTATGCCCATTTAAAATAGAAAACGAGCTAATACTAAACTTTTCCACCTCGACACCAACAATATATCTCGTCTTCGTGGTCCATTACAGGTGCGTGTAATTAGACCACAGCCTTAGATTAGATTTAGATTAGATTAGAATGGAGTGGTGTAAACACCTGTCCACCTCGACCTTCCCAGATCTATTGTGGTTCCCCTTTCTTCTTTCCTGCTTTGCTAGTTGCAGCCCCGTCGATCCTCGTCATGAAATCCAGAAGCTTTGCCAGTGTGCCCTGTATATAGCTTTCTGACCGCAGACATTCTAGGTCCCTCAGTAAAAAACAATACGAAATTATTCGCATGCGACTACTCCCGTCTCTTTCTATACCGTATAGAATAGGAGGCAAAACCCACATAACATTGGAGGAATATTCATGTAATAGGAATATTCCCTCAAAGTGATATTTGGAATATTCTATTGCGAATATCAGAGGAATGTTGCAGACCAATTTTTTGTTGAATATTCTTTAAGAGTTTGTGACAGTTATATTTCTTTGGTAATAAGATAATAATATGCCCATGATAACCTGATAATCAAGTTATTTTTATGAATGTTCCCAAAAAGAACGTCTTTGTCAGGATTTTGGCATGTTTGCTGAAAATATTACTATCTTGTGAAAAGAACGCGATTTACATGATTTATAATTATAATTTAGTTTAATGTCATCTATTGTAGATAGATGGCACTGGAATCAATATATTCTCTATGTAGCGGGTAATATTATTATACATATAAGATAGCAAAAAGTTATTTAGGTAATCTCTTGATAACTAGTCTCAAGTAGTATGTACATCAACATAATGGTGATACATTGGTATACCCATATCCATATTCCATAGGCTACTCCGCAATTGCATTTTAGTGGAAGACTAATCCATATCTTAGGATATCCATCTCGTGGCCATCTGGACATGTTTTAAATCACAAAATCATATCCATGCAATTAAAGTCGGTGTCCAGGTATATTACAATAATTAAAAAAAAAAAATATTCTGGTCGTATTATTAATTTTTAACTATTAACCTTTTAAGGCAGAATTCGGTCTGTTGTCGGTCTGTATACACGATAACTCAAGAACGCCTTAATCGATTTTAACGAAATTTGGTACGAAAATTCTCTATCGGCTGACCATGAACTGATTAACTTTTGGGTAGGAAGTTGGGAGGTTGAAAGAGGGAAAAGGGAGATAAAATATTTTAAAAACTTGTAACTTTGGAAAAGCAAGTAGCGATACACGGTTTTCAGATTTAAGTTTCTATCAATATGGACTACAAATTTTGTTATAAAGTCCAAATTCCTGGGAGCTTGAGTTTCCGAGTTATTTGAAAAAACGTTAAAATATATAAAAAAAAATCATAACTTTAAAAGTAAAGCAGCTATTGATATGCGGTTTTCAGATTTTGGTTTTCGTAAATATTACCCAAAAATTTATTTTGTTATAAGCTTCAAATCTTTCAATGCTACATTTTTCGAGATATTTTCATTTTCTTTCAACATAAAATAATTGATTGTATGGTGAACTATCCGTGCTTTCTAGCACAAATCAGCTTTAAATTCCCCTCAAAAAATAAAACATAAGGTGTAGTTTTATTTTTTCTATTTTTTGATTTTTATAATTTTATTTTTGTTTGTATGTTTCCTTGTTTGTTCCAGCATCACGCAAAAACTGCAAACCGGATTTTAATAGGAGGTGTACCACTGGATTTCTTGGAGTCATGAGCAGGACATCATTTAAAGCAAGAAATATTTTAAAAAAAACAGATAAAATCGCAAACAAAGCTGCGGGGTTAAGAAATTATTATTTTTTACAACTAGTGGCTAAAAAAAACACGAAAACACTATTAAAAATCTCGAACGAAGAGCACTTCTCGCAACACACCATCTTTACACTATAAATTAAGGCGGCTGGTAAATGAAATAACAATGGTTTCCATAGCAATGTGCCTTTTTATTCGGTGACGTTCATTGTTGCGATATTTTAATCTTTGACAGTTTGATATTTTGACGATGTTTCTAAATGATTTTTTCGTAAATACTTGCAAGAATAATTAGATGTTTTCAATATTACTATTTTCCGCTATTTCTCTTTAATTTTGGGTAAAAAACCAATATAAATATTTTTTTGCACCCGTGATCAAAAAAAAAAGTTTTTTTTGCATCGGTAACCAAAAAAGCCATGCTTTAGTTATTTGCAGACAGTTATTAAAATCATGTTTTTGATGAAGGTATAAAAAATGTTTATGTGGTTACTCTAGTCCCCCCCCCCCAAGAACAATTTCTGTCTTAAGAACAGAGGGTCACTACGAAATAACACCCGTGATCAAAAAAAAGTTTTTTTGCATCGGTAACCAAAAAAGCCATGCTTTAGTTATTTGCAGACAGTTATTAAAATCATGTTTTTGATGAAGGTATAAAAAAATGTTTATGTGGTTACTCTAGTCCCCCCCCCAAGAACAATTTCTGTCTTAAGAACAGAAGGTCACTACGAAATAACAGCACCGAGTGGTTAATCGGATTTTGTTTTACACTAATCTGACACTTGTCTGTGTCTAGTCTAAGTCGGTATTTATTTTTTATTTTTTTTTACGTATTTTGAGTATGATTTTGGAAAAACACTTGAGCTGTTGATTTTGTTTTTTCTTCATCAAAAGATGATTTTAGTAACTGTCTGCAGATAACTAAAGCATGGCTTCTTTGGTACCTAACGATGAAAAAAAACTTTTTTTTTGATCACAGGTCCAAAAAAAGATTTCTGTCCGTTTTTTACCTAAAATTAAAGAGAAATAGCGGAAAATAGTAATACTGAAAAAATCTAATTATTCTTGCCTAAAAATTAAGCCATTTCCGCCAGATAAAGATGGTGTGTTGCGAGAAGTGCTCTTCGTTCGAGATTTTTAAGAGTGTTCCTGTTTTTCTTGGATTTTTTGATAAATATAGCTCCCCCACTTTAGTGACACTTTACTCCGGTTTGTGATGTCTTAAAGTTTAAAAGTTTTTCCGGCGGTGCTATGACGTCATTAATTGTTACAATTTTAGTTTAATTTTAAGGAATTTTTTATCACCAGCATCCAAAACATGTTATAAATGACATTCTTAGTAAAATTTGTTTTAAATCTTTCATCTGCGCAACCCATCCCTTCTTAGCATCTAATCCAATCTTCTTTTTCAATAATATTTTACAAAAAATCTAAGACATCAAAATGTTTAGTCTTTTTTGTCAAAATTTTCGCCAGCGGCGCTAAACGAATTTTAAGTATTGTTACAATTTTTAGTGTAATTTTTTCAAAATTTTGAATAAAATCTGTAGACTAGATCAGACTTCCCTCTTCCCTCCCTTCAGTTCAAGAGCTCAGGCAATAGGCAACAACCTAGGGGGGGGGGCGGTTTCGATACGAAAAAAACGAACATATCAATATATACAAACAAAACTTAGTAACTACATTACAGATTACAGATTTTAAGTTGTTTATTTCATACATTTTTTATTTATAAAAAAGTTTAAATTTTTGAGTCAAATTAAACTAAAATCGTAAATATTAACGTACCATAGCGCCGCACTGAAAAATGCATTTTTTGATTTAAAATAAAAATAAAATTGTTAATATATCAATGATTTCAAAGCGCAGCAGGCGAACATTTTTAAGAAAGTGACACTACAAATGCCATCGTTAACACAAAATTAAACTAATACCGTAAATATCAAAGGTGTTATAGCGCCGCAATTTATGCCCTACGTTTGATTTTCTAAATATTTTCGTACCTACCCCCCTGAAATCCGCGCTTGAGTAACTGCGTATAACTTTTTCAGTTTTAAAAAACATAGATCAAAAACAAACCACAAACAAAACCTGATGGCTAAATACTTTTTTTTTGAGATCTAAATAGTAGTTTTTACAACTAGTGGCTTAAATAGTGCTTTTTTTACAAGCGTTGGTTTAAATATCGAGCGCAGCGAGGTATTTAAAAACGCGAGTAAAAAAAACCACAGTTTAGCCGCGAGTTGTTAACACTATTTTTTTTAATACCTTTATGAAAAAATTCAAGAAAAACAGGAAAATACTTTTAAAAATCTGCAGAGCACTTTTCGCAACACCCCATCTTTACACTATAAATCAAGGCGGCTGGTAAATGAAATAACAATGGTTTCCATAGTGATGTGCCTTTTGACTTGGTGACGTTCATTGTTGCGGCATTTTAATATTTCGACGATGTTTTTAATAAATTTTTTTTAAATACTTGGTGAAACTTTTGAGTAAATAACGGATAGAAATCTTTTTTTGCACCCGTGATCAAAAAAAAAGTTATTTTGCATCGGTAACCAAAAAAGCCATGCTTCAGTTATCTGCAGATAGTTTTTGATGAAGGTATAAAGAAAAGCATTTTAAGTTGAAACATTTCCTTTTATATTGCATATGTCAAATATAAAATGCCTATCTCAAAAAAAAGTTCGTTTCCAGTTTTTTTGGGTAAACCGGTCAATGACTCGCTCAATGTCAATTTTAAGATGTCTGTTATATATATGCCGCAACGCTAGGGCCTTTAGACGAATTTCCGTCATAGTGTTTTTAAGTACTTATATTTTCAATCTTCTGAGGCAGGAGAAGCTTCTTTCTGACAAAATATTACTTACTGACGAACATCCAAGAATGATTTTATCAACGGAAAAATATCACCACACTTGTTCATTACCTCGAAAACGTTATATGTTTTGATTTAAACCAGTAGGTAAAAATACTGCTTTACTTCATTTACAGGCCTATTGAAATAAGAGTTTCTCAAAAAAAAACTTAATCAATTTCAAAGGTATAACAAAAACTCTTCAAACAGAGATAGTTACCGCTTTCATAGTCGTTTAATATTAATGAATAAAAAGAAAAGAAAATGTCAAGAAATGTGTAGACCACTTTTTCCAGACCTTAGAATTATGCCTTTACCAACAATCTTTATATATGTCATTCTTTAGAAAATACATGAAAAACGCCATAAAGAAAACTCAAATTTTGATTCGTACGATAAAGGAAACTCAAATAACTTAGTTATTATAAAGTATAGAAAATTAGAACATTAAATTTAAAAAAAATTAAGTCTGCATTTAAAGAAGATTTTCTTAAAAAAACTGTAAATATCTTCAAAAATCTTTCGTGCATGAAACAGGTCTGTTGTGGATTCTCCATTAAACATTGGAGGCCTGGTCGTAATGAAGTGAGAAACAAAAACGCTTTTTCCGATATGCGGACACGAGATTCACTTTGTTGGAGGTTTAATCACCCTGTATATAAACATATTACGCCAAAGTGGCTGCAGCTCTTAGACTAATATTCGATAACTTTGTAAACACGACAATCCTTATCTTTGTAAGTCAGTGATGACCCCTACAAACCATCAGGCAAAAGATTAATTAATCAACAAACAAATAAGTTCTTTGTAATCTTTCTTAATTTCTTGATATAGTTATCTTTGGAAATATGAGCGGCAAAGTAAACCAGATAATTTTGACCAGATGTGGGGATTCGCGAAATTTCCCAGAAGCAAAAAATAAATTGTTTACTTTCAAAATCAAGAAAAAACCCTAGACGTAGAGCAAAAAAGAGGTGTTTGACCTCCATTTACCTAGCGACCCCCACCTCAAGGAAATCAAAATTTAGTCACACCATAATTATGTGCGAATTATGTGCAACTTTCATCATCAAAAAATTTCATATAATATGTTTTTAATGAATTTTGTGCTCCTCTGGTTTGTTAGAAAATCGAAAAAGAAAATGCGGTAGTTAGGCTAATATCAACTTAGCAACCCCACCAGGAAATATGTCGTCAAACTAAAAAATTTTGATAAGAGAATGATAAATAAATTCCCAATGTCCATAGTGAAGTTAAATATAAATAAAAAAGAGAGTTTTACCAACAGAAAACTATTGGATTTTTGGCCTCCTCCAGCAGTTCTACCACTGACTGGTTTCAGACATAGTCCATCCACCAGTCGGGCTTTTTACTATGACGAATCGATAGCAAAAAAACGAACTTTATAAAATACACCGGAGTACCACAAGAATGCATACCTAAAAATTCAAGATGGCGGACCGTTTTAAATAACGGGAAATTTTGACCCTCCTGCAAAAAAATATGTGGGACACTGGAGAAAATCTAAGTCATTGTGACAAAAGCCTTATGTATTCTCTCCATACCGGGGTATTAATTTATTAAATCGGTTAATAAATAAAAAAATATAGGCTTTTGTACGTCCCTGAAGTTGGCTTGGTATTGGTATTGGGATTGTGAAATATTACAAGAGACCAAACAAATACTGTGCTATTTTAAAAAAATGCAATTCTGGCCTTATTTGTGGTCTGAAATAAACGAAATTTTGTAGAAATATTTGCTATACAAGTGTCCATTGATGTTGCTGTGAAATTTTGAAAAAATTGCATGGGGTGGGGAAAGAGAGGTAGTTTTGTTGGACGTGGCAAAATTATAGAAAATAATATGAGAGTTCCGCATTAATGTGAGTACCTACCTACTCAGGTAAAAATATGTGCTGTAGGTACCTAATTAAATGCTTAATGTATTCTAAAATGGTCAACTTTTTTGTTATTGAAAAAAACAAAAATTAGGGAGGGGCTGCGCTAAAAAAATAATTACTTCATAATATATGGCTTGTGAGGTATTAAATTGATTGGAATAGAGCGTAGGTTCCTCGGTAGAATCTAAAAACGGTTTTTAATTAATTTTTGCAAAAAAATAGAGGGTGGGGGGAAATGGTAAAGTCGTTAAAGTTCATTAAAATATGATGGGATATAAAACTACATTAAATCTAAAAACAGTTTTTTTTCAATTATTGAAAAAAAAAATCAAATTTTAGAAGGGTGGAGGGGGGATTGCTAGATTATTCTTATAAAGTATGGCTTGTGGGGTATCAAATTGAAGGGCATAAAGCATGGAAAAAAACAGTGCTTTTGTATTTTTTGAAAAAAAAATAACTGGATGTAGGACGGGAGGGAAGGTTGATAAATTAACCCCGGACTAGCTTGATTTTGTGTTACATACATTGTGCTACATGTTGCTATCAGCTTGGCACCGATCGGTTTGAAGATATTAAAAAATTCCTAATTATTTTTCATTTAAAAAAGAAACACAAATTTCAAACTAACCTGACGTTATGCCCCTTAGGTATTTTTTGATAAATATTCTACTAGGACTATGTTGGGAACATTTCGAAATGGCTAGCAAACGAGTTTGAAAATTTACCGATAAAGGAAAATGGTTTTTCTGTTCAAAATTCCCTTGAATTTATCAACAAAGTTAAAGATATTTCACTCCAAGAAGGTGAAATTTTAATCTCGTTTGATGTTAGTTCGTTGTTCCCTAGCGTGCCGATCCCCAATACCTTACAATACCTGGAGGAACTACTAAGAAAAAACAATCTAGAAGACAAACAGACTTTAGAATACCTATCTTTAACAAAACTCTGCATGAATCAAAATTACTTTCAATATAAAAATAACTACTACCAGCAATTAGAAGGAACCACAATGGGTAATAGTTTATCACCATTTATCGCAAACCTATTTATGAGCAAATTTGAATCAGATATAAGTAAAGAATTTGAGTATTTCCCCAGAGTATGGTTCAGGTATGTAGACGATGTGTTTGCAGTATTCAACACTAAAGTAACTAGTGTTGAAAATTTTATGGAAAAAATAAATAACAAATTTCCCACTATTAAATTTACTTATGAAACAGAGAACAACGGTACACTGCCATTTCTAGACACTTTAGTTATAAGAAATAAAAATAAATTGGACTTTGACCTATACAGAAAAGGCACGGCCATCAACAGGTATATTCCAAATGACTCTTTTCATTGCTTACAACATAAGCTTGCAAGTTTGCACTTTTTAACATATAGATTAGTAAATTTCCCCTTAAACAAAGAAAGATTTGAAGCAGAAAAGAATAGGATTAGGAATATAGCTGGCGAAAACGGTTACGACGAAGGCTTAATAAATAAGCTGATAAATAGACATTCTTTTCAAAAGACCTTTCGGAATTCTACCTTTTTCAGACAAAAAGATACCTGCGACTCAAAGTTTGTATCAATTCCTTATAATCCTAATTATACGAAAGGATTACACAAAGTATTTAATAACACCGGTCTTAAATTAGTATATCAATCCGGTAACACAATAAGAAGCTTACTAGGAAATCCCAAGGATAAAACTACAGTTCTAGAAAAAAGTGGAATTTACGAAATTAGTTGCATGGATTGTGACAAAAAAATATGTTGGCCAAACGAGACGCTCTATTCAAACACGTTTTAAAGAACATTTAGCACACTTAAAATACGGAAGAACAGAAAAGTCAAGTGTGGCCGAGCATGCTTTTGAAAACAATCATAGATTCACATTAGATAACCTAAAACTTCTAAAAAGTGTACCAAACAAAAGACTTTTGAATGCATATGAAAGTATGGAAATCATTAAATCCAGAAATAGTTTAAATAAAGATAGAGGACCCATCCCGTTTAGTACACTTTATTCTTTGGTTGAGGGGAGATAGGATTAAAAATCGTGATCAATCACAATTTATTGGTCTTATCTCCGCCCACTAAAGGATTGTATATAAGATAGAGCGTAGATTAATTTAGTTCATTGTTTATCGTCTCCTGATGATGCTAACGTTGTTAGCGAAACGCGCGTCGAGTGCAAAAAAGTGTAGTTTTGGTTTGTGGAAAACAATCATAATTTTGATTCTACTAGGAACCAACTATGATTCGAGAGTTTTAAAATAAAACATCTTAAACGTTTTCTTAATTTTTTAAAAAATTACAATTTTGGACTAACTTGACGTTGTGCCACCTGAGTACATAGTGATAAATATTGTACTAGAAACCACCTATAACACCCACTACTAGCTTGGTACCGATTACCTTCGAGAGAGTTAAATAAAAAATCTTAAATTTTTTCTCAATGTTTCAAAAATAATTCAATTTTGGACTAACATGACGTTGTGCCACCTGAGTACATAGTGATAAATATTGTACTAGAAACCACCTATAATACCCACTACTAGCTTGGTACTGACTACCTTCGAGAGAGTTAAATAAAAATCTTCAATTTTTTCGTCATTTTTCAAAAAAATTACAATTTTGGACCAACTTGACGTTGTGCCACCTATCTACTTTACGAGAAATGTTTTACTAGGAACCAACTATGATACCCACTAACAGCTTGTTACCGATTACCTTCGAGAGATTTAAATAAAAAATCTTCAATTTTTTTCCAATTTAAAAAAAAAATCAATTTTGGACTAATTTGACGTTGTGCCACCTGAGTACATAGTGATAGTGATTCTTCTAGAAACCACCTATAGTACCCACGACCAGCTTGGTACCGATTACCTTCGAGAGTTTTAAAATAAAACATCTTAATCTTTTTCTTAATTTAAAAAAAAAAAAATACAATTTCGGACTAACTTGACGTTGTGCCACCTAAGTACATAGTGATATATATTGTACTAGAAACCACCTATAATATCCACTACCAGCTTGGTACCGATTACATTCGAGAGAGTTAAATAAAAATCTTCAACTTTTTCGTCATTTCTCAAAAAAATTACAATTTTGGACCAACTTGACGTTGTGCCACCTATCTACTTTACGAGAAATGTTCTACTAGGAACCAACCATGATACCCACTAACAGCTTGGAACCGATTACCTTTGAGAGATTTAAATAAAATATTTTCAATTTTTTCTCAATTAAAAAAAAATCAATTTTGGACTAACTTGACGTTGTGCCACCTGAGTACATAGTGATAATGATTCTTCTAGAAACCACCTATAGTACCCACGACCAGCTTGGTACCGATTACCTTCGAGAGTTTTAAAATAAAACATCTTAATCTTTTTCTTAATTTAAAAAAAAAATACAATTTCGGACTAACTTGACGTTGTGCCACCTGAGTACATAGTGATAAATATTGTACTAGAAACCACCTATAATATCCACTACCAGCTTGGTACCGATTACATTCGAGACAGTTAAATAAAAATCTTCAATTTTTTCTCAATTTTTCAAAATTAATTCAATTTTGGACTAACTTGACGTTGTGCCACCTGAGTACATAGTGATAATGATTCTACTATAAGCCACCTATAGTACCCACTATCAGCTTGGTACCGATTACCTTTGAGAGTTTTAAAATAAATCATCTTAAACTTTTTCTTATACTTTCAAAAAAATTACAATTTTACTTAAGCCCGCTTAAGATGGAGCAATATAACTTGCATTTGCCTGCAATTGCAATGGATGAATGATTCCTTAAAATACTCTCACAAATTTTTTTTACTCCTCCGTCTAATGTCACAATTTGTGTTTTGTTGTTTGTTATGTTCCCCTTCACAACATAAAGTGTGACATTAGGAGGGGGGAGTAAAAAAAAACCCTAAAAATTTTGTTACATTATTTTAGAATGACCTCAAGTTTGCGGGGAAATGCAAGTTATATTGCTCTATGTCAAGCAGGCTTTAGGTACCCTCTCTTGCACAAAAAATGGGTAAATAGAAGTTCAGGTGTCAGATGCCTTTGACTTTTTTTTAAACGAGTCTTCAAATAAAATTGACATAAGTCACAAGACTCAAAATATCTCTTGTACGCATTTTTTCTGTAACCGAGTTTACATCAGTTTTTAGTAAAATATTTGATTAAATAGAAGTTATAAGTCATACCATTGCGTAAACACAACGTACGTATAACCCCTGTTATTTAATTTATATAAAGCGGCCCTCACACTATCAATATTATTGTCAATATCGTCATCAATACTGCAAATATTGACAATAATATTGACCGTGTGAGGAGAAACATTCAGTATTGTCAATATATTGATGGACTTTTGACAGAGAGAAAAAAAATAAGTTATTTTATGATATTGACGGTATATTGTGAATATACTATATATAATATATACCGCTTAAGGTATACTTACTTTTTGTGAACCAATGTGCAATAACTCAAACATATATAAAAATACACTTTTTCTACTACTGCCTCTGACAGCCGAGTTGAACTCACTAAACAGCTTCTGAAAATGAAGATTTTCACCGGGCATGTGCTCCTTAAATTTGCACCATTGTAAAAAAGTCGTTTGAAAACTGTTTTACACTCCCTCGATTTGTGGACCTCACCTACAGCTCAGTTCAACAAACTACCTCATCCGAGTAAAAAAAGACGTTGTCCAAATATGTTGTTTAAATAACTATTTATGAAAATACCTACTTCAATAGATTTTACTAGAAAAAAATAATCCAATAAGAACTTTTTTAATTTATCGGAGCTAATCGATACCAAGCTGATTAGATAATGGGTGCCTAGTTGAAATTTGTACAATATTTGCCACAATGTACCCAGGTATTTCAACGTTAAGTTAGGTGGTTCCCACAACGTTAGGTTAGCTTGAAATTTGTTTTTTTTAAACGTTTGAAATTTGTCTTTTTTATTAATTAATATTTTTCACAATGTATCCAGATGGCACAACGTCAAGTTACTCCAAAATTGTAATTTTTTTGAAAAATGGCGAAAATATTAAAGATGCTTTATTTTAAAACTCTCGAAGGTAATCGGTACCAAGCTGGTAGTGGGTACTATAGGTAGTTTCTAGTAGAATCATTATCATTATGCACTCAGGTGGCACAATGTCAAGTTAGTCCGAAATTGTATTTTTTTTAAAAATTAAGAAAAAATTGAAGATGTTTTATTTTAAAAGTCTCGAAGGTAATCTGTACCAAGTTGGTAGTGGGTACTATAGGTAGTTTCTAGTAGAACCATTATCACTATGTACTCAGGTGGCACAATGTCAAGTTTTTATTTAACTCTCTCGAAGGTAATCGGTACCAAGCTGCTAGTGGGTATTATAGGCGGTTTCTAGTACAATATTTATCACGATATACCCAAGTGGCAAAACGTCAAGTTACTCCAAAATTGTAATTTTTTTGAAAAATGACGAAAATATTTAAGATGCTTTATTTTAAAACTCTCGAAGGTAATCGGTACCAAGCTGGTAGTGGGAACTATAGGTAGTTTCTAGTAGAATCATTATTATTATGCACTCAGGTGGCACAACGTCAAGTTAGTCCGAAATTGTAATTTTTTGGAAAAATTAAGAAAAAGTTTAAGATGTTTTATTTTAAAACTCTCGAAGGTAATCGGTACCAAGCTGGTAGTGGGTACTATAGGTAGTTTCTAGTAGAATCATTATCACAATGTACCTAGGTAGCACAACGTCAAGTTCTTCCAAAATTGTAATTTTTTTGAAAAATTCGAAGGTAATCGGTACAAAGCTGGTAGTGGGTATTATAGGCGGTTTCTAGTACAATATTTATCACGATATACTCTGGTGGTACAACGTCAAGTTACTCCAAAATTGTAATTTTTTTGAAAAATGACGAAAATATTTAAGATGCTTTATTTTAAAACTCTCGAAGGTAATCGGTACCAAGCTGATAGTGGGTACTATAGGTGGTTTCTAGTAGAATCATTATCACTATGTTCTCAGGTGGCACAACGTCAAGTTAGTCCAAAATTGATTTTTTTTTGAAAAATTTAGAAAAAATTGAAGATTTTTTATTTAACTCTCTCGTAGGTAATCGGTACCAAGCTGGTAGTGGATATTATAGGCGTTTTCTAGTACAATATTTATCACTATGTACTCAGGTGGCACAACGTCAAGTTGGTCCAAAATTGATTTTTTTTTGAAAAATTGAGAAAAAATTGAAGATTTTTTATTTAAATCTCTCGAAGGTAATCGGTACCAAGATGGTAGTGGATATCAGAGTTGGTTCCTAGTAGAATATTTATCAAAATATGCCTAAGGGGCATAACGTCAGGTTAGTTTGAAATTTGTGTTTCTTTTTTAAATGAAAAATAATTAGGAATTTTTTTAATCTCTTCAAACCGATCGGTGTCAAGCTGATAGAGAGTACCATAGGTGGTTCGAAAAGCAACATATAGCATAATGTATGTAACACAAAATCAAGCTAGTCCGGGGTTAATTTATCAACCTCTCCTCCCTTCCTACATCCAGTTATTTTTTTTTTTCAAAAAAAAACAGAAGCACTGTTTTTACTTTCTATGCTTTATGCCCTTCAGTTTGATACCCTACAAGCCACACTTTATAAGAATAATCTAGCAGTCCTCCCTCCTCCCTTCCAAAATTTGTTTTTTTTTTTCAATAATTGAAAAAAAAACTGTTTTTATATTTATCGTAGTTTGATATCCCACAAGTCATATTTTAATGAACTTTAACCACTTTACCATTCCCCCCCCCTCTAATTTTTTTTTTGCAAAAATTAATTCAAATCCGTTTTTGGATTCTACCGAGGAACCTACGCTCCATTCCAATCAATTTAATACCTCACAAGCCATATATTATGAAGTAATTATTTTTTTAGCGCAGCCTCTGCCTAATTTTTGTTTTTTTCAATAACAAAAAAGTTGACCATTTTAGAATACATTAAGCATCTAATTAGGTACCTACAGCACATATTTTTACCTGAGTAGGTAGGTACTCATATTAATGCGGAACTCTCATATTATTTTCTATAATTTTGCCACGTCCAACAAAACTACCTCTCTTTCCCCACCCCTTGCAATTTTTTTCAAAATTTCACAGCAACATCAATGGACACTTGCATAGCAAATATTTCTACAAAATTTCGTTTATTTCAGACCACAAATAAGGCCAGAATTGCATTTTTTTAAAATAGCACAGTATTTGTTTGGTCCCTTGTAATATTTCACAATCCCAATACCAATACCAAGCCAACTTCAGGGACGTGGCTTTTGTACTGAGTGGAGTTGTTTTCTGTAACTTTAGATAGTACAAGACTTAAGGCTTTTATGTTGTGGTTCAAAATTTAACAATTCCCAAAAATCCATGATGGCGGACATTTTTAAATAATGGATAATTTTCACCGCCCCCCCTCCTCTTTCCCGAAAAAAAAATTATGTTTGGTACCTATACCGAACAAAATTTAAATTAATGCGACAAAAGTTCCATCTCTGCTGCATATATGAAAGTATCACTAAATTGAATCGGTTAAGAAATTAAAAATTGATCTTCAAGTATGGAGATATAAACTAAATGCCCCTTTGCTTAAAATTTGCCTGTTTCTACATATAGGAAAATGTCTCAGATTTTATTAGGCCGATTGAGTGGACTGCTAACAGCCCCGATTTGAATCTGGTAGACAGACAGCGATTATTGGGGAGATTTAGAAAAAGAACTGTACAGAAATGGCCGCAGCTACGGTGACACTAACGAACTGTGTCAAGACATCATAGAGGCCCATCAAAGTTTGCTTCAAAGAAACATTACCAATGTTTTTAATAAATGTCGCGTACTGTATTAAGAACACATGGGGAACAGCTTAGAAAATCTGAGTAGCCCGATCTAGATTATTATACGTTAACTAATGGTTATTTTTATTTAAAAGTATAAGTGTGCAAAAAGATTTCTACAAAATATAAGTGTTTGATGATTAATAACAAAGTAACTCAGCTTAGGCTCGGCCAAATAACCAATACACGCCACTCTAGCTAAAAAATCAGTAGTTTAAAAGCACAGCAATTTTTTAAATTTTATTAAAAGTCACAATTTTTATTGAAAACACTGGAAATGATGACAATAGCTTATTTACTTCTTAACTGATTTAAGCATTTTGTTTTGTTACATTTTTAGGGAGTGAAATTACCCAATGGTTAAAGCGTGTTAAAGCTTTTCGCCATCTTGGATGTTCGAAAAATGTCAAAGCCGCAAGCTTTGTTACCCAAAAATGTAAAAATGTTTAAAATCAAGTAATCCGATCAAAAGTTAAAGCAAATGCAAAAACTGCGATTGTTTTTCAAATGACAATGTCGAGTCCAAAACCACTTATTTCAAAGGTTTATAGTTTTCTTATCTCTCAACCGATTTAATTAAGTAATGCCTTGGTATAGAAAGCATACATAAGGCTTTTGTCGCAATGACTTAGATTTTCTCCAGTGCCGCACGTATTTTTTTGCAGGGGGGGGTGAAAATTACTCAATATTTAAAACGGTTCGCCATCTTGGATTTTTGCAAAATGTCAAATTTTGAACTGGATCGGAAAAGTCTCATGTCTTAATAATTTCTATTCGATCAAAAGTTATAGCAAATTTAAAAGTGTGCAAGATTTTTTGGCCCACCCTATATAAGAAAAAAATCGAATTTTTCATTTTAAATTATGTTTTGAACAAAAAAAGGGTGGAGTAGCTAAATTAATATTAACTTAGCGACCCACATGTTTAGGTATCACGAAAATTAATAATTTCAAAAACCAGTATTATCTGCATATTATGTGATAATTTCGTCCATGATCAGAAAATTTTGCACTGTCTGGTTTCCAAGAAAATTGAAAAAGAAAGTGGGTTAGCTAGGTTAATATTAACTTAGCAACCCTACCCTTTCCTTTTAAAAAAACAATTGAAACTGAAGAATTTGATTTTTTCTTATATAATCGTAGAGCACATAATTTTAGTATATACTTCTTAAAATTTTAGAACC
The DNA here is from genome assembly GCA_963921995.1 of Oxystoma pomonae. Taxonomy (NCBI): domain Eukaryota; kingdom Metazoa; phylum Arthropoda; class Insecta; order Coleoptera; family Brentidae; genus Oxystoma; species Oxystoma pomonae. Next base: position 102,103,130 of record OY998166.1, on the reverse strand, counting down.
GCATTTTGGGGTGGGGTCGCTAGGCTAATATTAAGCTAACTACCCCACCAAAAAACTGCACTAACAACAAAACATTCGGATTTTGCTTGTACATATTCATGAAGCACATAATTTTGGAATCATAAATTGTCACTTTGGAATCGCACTTCAGATTGGCAATGCTAGGTTATTATTATTAATATAATGTGATATTCTTTTTATCGATTTTCTTGGAAACCAGAGCAGTAAAAAAATTTCTGATCGTAGACAAAATTAGCATATAATATGCAGAAAATACTGGTTTTTGAATTTTTTAAATTCCGTGATACCTCCCACATAACAATTAAACATTCCTGTAATGTAATAGTCATATACTTAGAGAACAAACAATGTGAGAGGAATGTTACATTTTACCATTGGGAATATTACTAACACATGCTGGCAATAAGTTACGTTCTAGCTCATGCAGGTGATATAAATGTGACAGAAACGTGACGTGAAACATGACTATAATACGACCAGAACGTTTTTTTTTAAAGAATTATAGTAATATACCTAAGACTGAATTTGTGAATCAAAACATGTCCAGATGACCACGAGATGGATATCCTAAGATATGCAGTGCACATGAATATTCACCAAACATGTATTAGTCTTCCACTAAAGTGCAATTAAGGAGTATCCTATGAATATAGGTATATCAATGTATCACCATTATGTTGATATACTACTTGAGACTAGTTATCAAAAGATCACCTAAATAACTTTTTGCTCTCTTATATGTACAATAATATTACCTGCTACATAGAGAACATATTGATTCCAGTGCCAATACCTACAATTTTCAGCAAACATGCCTAAATCCTGACAAAAATATTCTGTTTGGGAATATTCATAAAAATAACTTGATAATCTCATTATCATGGAAATATTATTATCTTATTACCAAAGAAATACAAACTCTTAAAGAATATTCAAGAAAAATAGGTCGGGAACATTCCTGTCATATTCGCAATAGAATATTCCAAAAATCACTTTGAGGGAATATTCCTACAACATGAATATTCCTCCAATGTTATGTGGGCTAAACATGTGGGATCGCATTGACCTAGCTACCCCAACTTTTCTTTTAAAAAAAATAATTTAAAATAAAAGTTATTATTAATTTAGCTATCCCATTTCTTTTCTCGATTTTCTCAAAAACCCGAGGAACACAAAATTTTTTTATTGGGGAGAAAATTAGCACATAATAAGCACAAAATTATGGTATAACTAAATTTTTATATTCTTGGGGTGGGGTTACTAGGTTAATGGAGGTAGGAGGTTGGACGTGTCTACGATTTTTGTATGGGTTCAGTTTGTGATATTTTTTACATTTATCGATTTATCAAATAGCAATTTTTTGTGAGCTACTTTTTCTAAATGCATTCATCTAAGAGAGATCCAGCATACTACACCATACCAGAAAAATGGTCTGTCAGACCCACCTGAACGCTATTAGACCCCGTATATCTGCCAGCGATAACTCTTACACGGTAAAAAATGTTGTCTTAGGTCAAAGCAAACCAAGAGAATATTTTCTTGATTTTGAACCTCTCTGTTTTAATGCGAAACAGAAATTGTTTTTTTATAAAATGAAACTGTTTTAATCTAAGACACCTCTTCCTCTAGAATTAAAATATTTGCCTATTCAAAAGAAAACAATTTTGATTTTTGATAGTTTTCTTTCAAGATAATATCCTTTTTTAAAGTAAAATAAGATTTTTTTTCAAATTAAGACAAACCTAGAAATGCAATATTTTGTTTCAAGACAAATTTTTCTGTGAAATCAAAACAACCGGAGATTTGTATTATTTTTTTCTAAAATATTTTTTTTCTTAAATTTAAAAGAAAGCCGCCAATTTCTTATGTGGCGTGGGCACCCGTTAAATTTTTTCAAATTTTAATATGTTATAGGAAAGGGTGAGAAAAATGTTTTTTATTATTGCCACCCATCCTTATAGGTACAGGGTGAGCCAGAAAATAAGGTAAAATTGTCTATTTTGTACCTCACTAAATCCTCGTTATATTAGTGAGTTACAAAATAGTCAATTTTACCTTATTTTTTGGCTCCATCTGTACCCATTGCGAGGGGTGGCAATGACAAAAAAATATTTGTCTGACCCTTTACTATAATATATTAAAATTTTAAAAAATTTACCGGGTGCCCACGCTAAATTGAGCTCATTTTCTAGAAGAGAGGACGCTAATTTCATTGGTATATTCTTTTCTCAATACCTTAGCGAAATATTGGTCACTATTATTTTTTTCGCATTTTAAATATAAAACTTGCACTTTTTATGAAAAGTGACCTACCATTTTATTAGAGTATCAGAATGTCGCAAAGCTAAGAAAAAACTCGGAAAAAAATTTCAAATGTGCGAAAAATAGCGTATAAACCTCGTGATAAAAGTGGCTTTTTATCCCTTGGTATAAAATATACTATTGTTGGTTAATTATCACACATACATAATTTATTTTTCTGAATAGGAGCTTAATGGATACTGACCAATATCCTTAGCTCTATTATAAAATGAATAACGAATTTTATCTATGAAATCACCATCTTTTTTTCTAAAAAACAAAGTTAATTTATAAAATAGGTGTAGATAACACCTATCCTTTAATTAATTTTATTGTCAAATACTTAGATTAAAAAAAGAGAAGATATCTGGTCCAACGAAAACTCCTTGTAAAATAATAACCACTGTTTATTTACAAATAAAATCACAACAAAACAAAGGTGAGAAATATCGAGTCAAATGAGATATTTTCGAACGTTTTTATAAGGTTTTTTTCGAGGTTTTTTTTATAAAGATGATAAAATAAAGCATACTTTTGATGAAGTAGTTAATGCGCAAATAAGATATTTTCGAACGTTTTTTTTTATAAAGACTATAAAATAAACGTAGGTAAAGTCCTTAAACCAATTTGCAAACAACAATAAAAGTTAATTCACATGTGTTCAGGTTTGTAAGAATATTGAATTCCTACCTCTTATCAGAATATTAAGGTATACCGCCGCCGTAGCCAGGGCGAGCGCAGCCCTTCGAAGTGATATTTAAATCTTTTTGTCTGTCCTATTATTATTGTGTACTGAAGAAGTCAGTATAAGTAAGTTTCTGCTAATGACCAGAAAAAATAACAAAATTAAAAAATACAATAACATCATTTTTAGCTAGTGGGTAATATTTTTTTTTCTTGATGTTCCAGGTGCTATGAACTGTGTTTATTTGTTTTAATGTTTGGCATAATGTTATTGTGTTGAAAATTGAAAATGTTATAAATCGTATTTTTAATAAACATCTTTTGTATAAAATTATACTACAAACATTTATTGTTAGGAAGCTTCCAAAGTTCAAGTTGACAGAATTATAGTTTTTGCACGTTTTTTAAATTATTTTGCAGATTTCATATTATAGCAAAATTTTAATAATATAATCCCTGTGTAAATTTCTATTTAAGTAGGCACGCCACTGGTGTGTTTATTGTTAACAACAGAAAGGTAAGCATTGTTCCATATAATAATATAACCAAAGTCTCCGTAAGTGTCAGGTATCTTGTCTCTTTTTTAATCTAAGGTCAAATAGATGAAGATATTAAAAAGTATAATAATTTGAAAAACATCAAGGTGATTGATATGAGAACACAATAAGAAGAAAACACTTAAAAGTGCTGCGAACGCGAGCATCTTTAAGAAACATTCATTCTAAAATTCTGAAAATAAAAAACATTTATTTTTATTCCGTCGGAAACATAACGCAATAACAACAACACACTTAAAAGTACTATAGTCTGGAGTATAAGGGGTCCAACCTTGCAAAAAATGATTAAACAATGAAACTTGGCACGCATACTAAGTGGACCCTTGAGATATGTAGCCACCATTAAGTCCTCTGCAGAAGACCCCTATTCCCAAAAGTAAAACACAAAAGTCGTAAAATTTTTGATTACTGGGGCATATCCCATTCTTCCAAAAGTTCACGTATATTTTGCATATTTCTATATATGAAATAAACATTCCGATACACTTACTCGTTTCATTACATTACATTATTAACTAAGCGAGTGTCAAAAATCGTCAAGACAAATTTCGGGAAGATGTATCGATTCAAGAGAATAGGAACTCTATTTTCTCACTTCAAGACAAATGCCTCAGGTTGTTTTGGTTCATATTTTTTGTTTTCGTTAGAGATAATTTTTACTGTGTTGTTTTGGGTGAAAACTTAATTTTTAAGATTTAATTTTTCTTAGAAGAAGACAGAGTGTTGCAACAAAACAATTAAAGAAGAAAAATAAAATTTAATTTCAAGATTAAACTCGCGTTGAACAAAAAAAAAATATTTTAATTAAAAACAAATTGTTTGAAGGCAAAACAATTTGTTCAAGAAAAAAACGTGTTTTAATTGTAGATAAAATTTTTTACCGTGTAAGTATATAATTATACCTTCATGGGGAGAGGGGTGCATTTTCTGGAAAACTGGATCTGTCTCAGACCGATGTAATTAAAAGAAGAGAACAATAGTGACTATGTCTAGCTCAAAGGTGCTGGACACGTATATGTGGCCTTTTTCCTTTCAGAAAAAAAGCCATTTTCTCAACGTTTTCTGTGTAATATTCTGAAACCTCATGACAAAGGTCTAATTCTTATAAAATAAATAACCGCCCACTTCAAAGACATAAGTTTTATATACAGGGTGAACCGCAATCTGCGTAGTCAATGTCATGTGCAAAATCTTTTAAATACCGATATTTGACAGCCCTCATTGAGGTAAATGTCAAATAAACAGTAGCCTATATTTCAATTCATGTCAGACTCTATCTTCTTGCCAAATTTCATTCAAATCGGTTTTGCCGTTTTTGCGTGATTGAGGAACAAACGCACACACACACGCACACACAAACTTTCGCATGTTTAATATTAGTTTAGTCTCTCGGGATTTTCAGCTTTCCAGCGATACGATTGTTATCAAAATCACTTAAAAAAAAAAACAACACCCGTTTAGTCTCTATAATATAGCGTGGCACATTATACACACTACACACTCCAACTCAAAAAACATTAACCTAGTCGGGTAAAAAGTACCATATAATTATTAGATATGTGTGCATTTCTATAATATTTCAACTTAAAGTAAAAGCATACTTACCAACATTTTTTAAGAGTTCACAAAAATGATATAAATCAATTTCAAATTAAATGTTAAATTTAGTCCTGCTATAAAACTAGCTAATTTAAATTAAAAAATATTTATTATTTTTTTTGAATCCCGAGGGTTTAATTGGCAAGAATTTTTTTCACAGTTAAATAAGCAAATGCAGCACAAAATACAACATCATCTTTAGTCACTAACGGATATTAGATTTGTAGGAAAATTATTGTGAACTGATAAACTTTTACCAGAATTGATCTTAAGAGTATTCACTGTTTTAATAGAGAAAATGCGGCAAGATATAATGTGGTGGCGGGTTAGCAAAAAAGTTTTAAGAGAGGGTGACATTTTTTTAAGCAGGGGTCAAAAAATTTTGGCAAAAAATGTCAAATTTTTTTTGTAAGGGTTAAAAAAAAATTAATTCCAGGAGGGGAGGGGGCAAAAAATAGATGGGACATTATCGCGTACCAAAATAGGTAATACTAAACGTCTGGTGCTTCGGTGCCCATGAATTGGCAGAGTATTTTAATGCTATAAGCAAGGCTATTGGTAGCTGCTAAAAATTGTTTAAAATTTAACTAAAATTCTAAAAAATAATAATTTAATAGCGCAAAATTTGATAATTTTTTTAAATATTATCTTTAGACTTACATGTGTCCTATTAGCGTTGGATATGAATTTTTTATTTTGGTTTGAAAATTTCACCATTTTCGAGGTCATTTTCTGTGATATGGGGAAAAAGAGTATAGTTCTAATTTTACAACACCTTTGATATTTACGGTATTAGTTTAATTTTGTGTGTCATTTTCTTAAAAATTTTCGCCTGCTGCGCTTTGAAACCATTGATATATTTACAATTTTAGTTTAATTTCAAATCAAAAAACGCATTTTTTAGAGCAATTGTCTTAAAAATTTTCGCCTGCGGCGCTATAATACCGTTGATATTTACGATTTTAGTTTATTTCGACTCAATTACATTAAAACTGTAATTTTCTCAAAAATTTTCTTAAACATTTTTAAAATAAAAAATTTATGAAATAAACGACTTCAAATCTGAATACCCCCCCCCTAGATTTGAGACCAAATCCTCGCTTGTAGTTACTAAGTTTTGTTTGCATATATTGATATGTTCCTCATAAAAGCTATGCTTTTATTCTATTTTTTTTTTGAATTGAAACCGCCCCCCCCTTTCCAAATGGCTGGGACCGACACTGGTTTTTGACATTTTTACGATCTTAGGTATTTTAGCAAGCAATGTGCCCAAACTCAAATATTTTATACAGGGTGTTATTGTAATTGTATATTCTAATAAAATCTCGAGAAATATAAGTTTATTTATCCAATATTATATACAGATTTTAAACAATGATTGCTTTGTTTCCATGGGTATTGAGTTCCTTTTCGAAACTCATGCTATCTTTTTCTTTTATATAGCGTGTTCTTTTCAAGAGCAAGAACACGCTATATAAAAGGAAAGGATACAATGAGTGTTGAAAACGAACTCAATACCCATGCAAACATAGCAAATAACTACATGTTAAATAAACAATAAGCACAGAAGCAAAGCAAGTTTTGCTTCTTAATGCTAACACTTTTCACCAATAAGTTACATTTGTAAAAAATCAGTTGCAGTGGTAACTACATTTTTACCTTGGCAACTACATTTTTACCTTTAATTTTCACGTTTACTCTTTTAAATGTCACAATTTGTAATTTTTAAGTCACAATTTTTGGTTATAAGGTCATCCAAAATATAATATGAAATACAACAATAAACCTTTATATTTTTAACTTACGGTTAGAGCATGTTTTAAAAATTATTATACAAGGTCTTGGTCCTAATATATTTATTTTTTATTCAGTAATTAAACTATTTGGGGCAGCATGTTTCTATCAGCAGCATCATTTATTTCATTGATAATATAATCTTGTGGATAACTAATATCTTGTTCGTGTCTGGCATGTCCTAAAAACCATAATACACTAGCCATGTGACAACAGGTACCAACCGTGCTAGAATCATCCATATAGTTGAACATTTGGATCTTGATTTTATGTTCAATTATCTGGATATTATTGCACATGTCGTTTTGGGGCCAGAACGGTTGGTATCTATTGTCACGTGGCTATGATTTTTAGGATATGCCAGACACCAACAATATTAGGGACTTATCGGTACATAAAGTCGGCATAGCCTGTCTCGGCTTTATTTCTGACAGTTCCGCACGAAGGTTGAAAGGTTTCTGACATTTTTGTGGGAACATGTCATCTAAACATGCTCATATTGTGCCATTCTTAAAGCAACACCGTTCTAAACTAAAAAGCCTGTTAACTTCCACCGCCTCAGTGCCCTTTAGCCTACCATGGTGGTTTGGTGTCAATATGGCACCGATCGTAGGCCAAAGGATACTAAAACGAAAATAAGTTAACTGGCTTTTTAGTTGAGAACAGTGTTGCTTAAAGTTGACCAAAACCATCGATATATTAGCCTTTTTAGAAAACTCCAATTGTAAAACACCTTAACATTTTCCAGACATAGTTAGATTAGAAAAAGATAGCGACAGACCTTAGATTAAAAAGAGACACGATACCTGACACTTACGGAGACTTTGATTATATTATTATATGGAACAATGTTTACCTTTCTGTTGTTTACAGTAAGGTGACCAACCGTCCCGGTTTGGCCGGGACAGTCCCGATTTTTAACCATTTGTCCCGGGAAAAAAATCCGTCCCGGATAGTCCCGATTTTTCAGCAAAAGTTCCGGTTCGCCCCGCTTTTGATACACTGTATTTTGTAACTTTAAAATCACTGCAATTAAAAAAGCGGATGTTCTCTGCCATCTATAAATTTGAATTGAAACCTTACTTATATTATTTTTCTTTAATAAGTATTTTGGAAAAGACATCTTAATATTATTAGGGGTGCATATAAGAAAAAATACATGATATACAATACATTGAATGGCCGGAGTGTCCCGGTTTTGCCCCTTTAGGAGTTGGTCACCTTATTTATAGTAAACACACCAGTGGCGTATCTACCTACTTAAATATAAATTTACACATGAATTATTTTATTAAAATTTTACTATAATATAAAATCTGCAAAATAATGTAAATAACATGCAAAAAATAATTCTTCCAATTTGAGCTTTGGAAGCTCCCTAATAATAAATGTGGTGGTTTTATACAAAATAATTTTATTACAAAATTTGCATACGATTTATTGCAATTTCAATTTTCAACACAATAAAATTATGCCAAACATAAAACAAACACATTCAAGCAAATGTCATTAAAAAATTTCCCGTATAGAGGACCTAGGTAATCTGTGGTTATAGGGGCCTTTTTTACATGGGAAACATATAGGTCAAATTATATGATTTTATGTTTATTTAATTCCAGAAAAGCAATATTTTATTTGAAATAGAAAATTTAAGTAATTTTTGCTCTCGTGATCCATGACTTATTAACCTATAATAATATAATACATCTAAGACCTTATTTTAAAGAGCCAAGTTTTAACTAAAGTTATTGACAAAAGAAACCCAACACATATCAAGAGGGATTAAACTGGTACATCTCGAGGTAAAAAATGTGTAACCTGAGCAAAGCGAGGAACCAACTGTGATTTTAATTGAAAATTTTTACTATCATTAAAATTATTTTAAAAAGTCTTAGAAGTACTGCGTAAATAAAAATTTTAAAAAATATTCAATGCATTTTTGTTTTATAGTATTTTATATATTTCAGTTAAATCAGATTCTTATTATACCAGACATAGTGCAATTTCCCCAACAGTTTCATACTAAAAGTTAAAATATGAACAAAATACAGAACACCTTAACCTAAATACATGTACTTATTATCTCCCTTAATAGGATTTGATATACATTGAACAATATACGAGAGGCAAACACTCATCTTTGTATCACCAAGACTTATGCTGTCACCGTCTAAGTTCGCTGTTGGAGATATGACCTAAATTTTGTTAATTTTTCTGATTATTAGCAGAAACTCACTTAAACTGACTTCTTCAGCAGACTATAAAGTCAATAATGCTTAGGGTATATGGAGACATTTAGGACAGACAAAAAGATTCAAATATCAATTCGAAGGGCGCAGATGGCAATTCAATATTTTTACAAACTTTACCTACCTCTATTTTATAGTCTTTAAATAAAAAAACCTTCGAAAATATCTTATTTGCGCATTAACTACTTACTTAATCAAAGTATGCTTTATTTTATCGTCTTTATAGAAAAAAAACCTCTAAAAATCCTTCGAAAATATCTCATTTGATGCATTGAAAATAAAAAAAAAAAACGTGTTGGTTGATATTTTAATAAACTTTTTTTATTTTTTGTGTACCTACCGGCATTTACCGCCACTGACTGATTTCACTTGCTCTCCGTTTGTTTTCAAAACATCGGAAGATTTCAAAATTTCCAAATCAGTTACATCAACCGAAAATAATCTAAAAAAGAAAAAATCAAAAGATCTTGGGAGAAAAGAACGAAATTTCAAAATTGGACGAGTGTCCCACAAGGAACACACAAAAGTCCAAAGCGAAAAGGGAAACAATTAAACGATGTTTCGCACGGTGTGACTAGCGTGGGCTCGTCAGTGGATTCACCAGTCACCCTCAATCCAGACATCATTTAACACCATCGCACACTCTGTTTAATTGTTTCCCTTTTCGCTTTGGACTTTTGTGTGTTCCTTGTGGGACACTCGTCCAATTTTGAAATTTCGTTCTTTCCTCCCAAGATCTTTTGTTCTTTTCTTTTTTAGATTCTTTTCGGTTGATGTAACTGATTTGGAAGTTTTGACTTCTTGTTTTAATTGTCTTAGGAGCTTATTCCTATTGGAAAGATTAACACGCCAGGACGAACCTGTATCAGGCGACTTATAATAAGTACCATGCGGAACGATGCCTCTTTGTGAGTGTTTTAGAGTTGGAAGTCAGAGTGTGCGATGGTGTTAAATGATGTCTGGATTGAGGGTGACTGGTGAATCCACTGACGAGCCCACGCTAGGCACCCCGGGCGAAACATCGTTTAATTGTTTCCCTTTTCGCTTTGGACTTTTGTGTGTTCCTTGTGAGACACTCGTCCAATTTTGAAATTTCGTTCTTTCCTCCCAAGATCTTTTGATCTTTTCTTTTTTAGATTCTTTTCGGTTGATGTAACTGATTTGGAAGTTTTGACTTCTTGTTTTAATTGTCTTAGGAGCTTATTCCTATTGGAAAGATTAACACGCCAGGACGAACCCGTATCAGGCGACTTATAATAAGTACCATGCGGAACGATGCCTATTTGTGAGTGTTTTAGAGTTGGAAGTCAGAGTGTGCGATGGTGTTAAATGATGTCTGGATTGAGGGTGACTGGTGAATCCACTGACGAGACCACGCTAGTCACCCCGGGCGAAACATCGTTTAATTGTTTCCCTTTTCGCTTTGGACTTTTGTGTGTTCCTTGTGGGACACTCGTCCAATTTTGAAATTTCGTTCTTTCCTCCCAAGATCTTTTGATCTTTTCTTTTTTATCGGAAGATTTGTTCCAAACTATCACTTTAAATACACTGAAATATTTTCATACTGGTAAAAAAAACACTTCCAAACTGCTTGAAACATCCTGAAATTTTAAAATAAATAACACAAAAAAGCTTACGTCAATAATAATATCATCCGACCCTCTGCGTTCTGCCGACTTTCCTCGCCCACAAGCCAATCACGACCTAAAGTGGCTGACACAGAATTCTCGATCCCTATCGCCCTAACGTCGTTTAAAAGGATAGAAAAATAATCGGTATATCTCACCTTTGTTCTGTTTCGATTTTATTTGTAAATAAACAGTGACTATTATTTGCCAAGGAGTTTTCGTTGGGCCAGATATACGCAACGATTCAATCAGCAGTTATGTCATCGCACCCTTCAAAAAAGCGGAAATCGTTCGAAACATCACATAAACAAGTAAAAAATATGTGTATTTTGGCTTTATCTCGAACGCGTTAGGTATACCGATACTGATGCGTTGAAATATTTACTCGTCTAATAGCAATAGCCCGGCACGCGACGTCACAAAATTATAATAGAGCCAGCCTAAAATTTTGCATCACATGCAAACACGCCCAAACCTCGGCGAAAACGAGATGCGCGTGCCGTCGTTATGGCAACCGATTTATTTCGGGAATTTACACTGAACGCAGTGCCTTGCCGTGTGTTTTGGCTCGTGGAGTTTTCGCATCTCGGACACGCGGTCGTTCCGCTCGATCCTGTAATCGAATAAAAGATAATGTTTACAAAATAGTGTAGGGGCATATGTCGATAAATTCTATCCCGTGGGATTTTTTATGAAGGAGTTTTATGTTTATGTGGGATTGATTTTTAATCACACAATCAAGTGTAACCGGGTGTTTTGTTCGCATTCGTATAGAAGGGGTTGATATGACGACATCTTTCAAGATGGCGGCCAAAAATCATAAAAAAATACAACTTTCGCAAGCGGGGCATGATTATAGTCGATTCCATATAATTTGAGGACGAGGATTCCAGAAAAATCATTTTAAAGGTCATCCGACCTTAAATAACCTTGAACCTCTAAAAAAAAGATTTTTGCCATTTCCTCTTCAAAAAATCTTAATAATTCGACGTTTTGTCAAAACAACTTCAAATGTACCTTAAACTATTAGGCATGTGTGACAAATTAGATCCTTGGAGTTGGATGCAGTCTGAAGCTTCATGACCTTGAAAAATACCCCAGTAAAATTAAGATATTGCAAAAATAACATACTAAAGGGCGCTATTCATCAACTATTAAAGCGAAGAGGACCAAATTTGATGGGAGAGATAAGAAGGTCAAGTCCAATAATATTGTTAAGAAAAATTTGGTTCAGCTATGACGCATTTCAATATGGCGGCTGATATATCAAAATGGTGACATATAACCACATTTTATTTTATCCAATTTCGAAAAAAGCAAAAATGACAAGGTGGCAATCAATTCTTATTGACTTATCGCTGCTTACTATGAAAAAAAAAAGTTTAGTTGATGCGTTGGCATTGATTGACCTTGAAAATACCATGTACAAGTGGAAAACCAGCTTTTTGTAGTGTTTTTTCCAATTTACCACTACGCAAAAACTTTAAGTGCCGGAGATGAAATTACCATATTAGCCACAGATAAACACTTTATTTTAAACCTCACTACCAGTTTTCTTTTTCTAGCGGCCTAGATGTTGGTGTAAAAAATCGTTAAATTATAGAGATTTTTTTAAAGAGAAAATGGCAAAAATTGTATTTTTTGCGATTTTCAAGGTCATTTGAGGTCAGATGTCCTCGAAAGTTATTTTTTTGGAATTCTCGTCCTCGAGTTGTATGAAATCGAGTATAATCATGCACCGGTTGCAAAAATTGTATTTTTTATGATTTTTCGACCGCCATTTTGGAAAATGGCATCTAAAGCACCAGGTCCAGAATATGGCAATGTATATTTAACTTCTGCCAACTCTCTTATAGATAATTCAAATGACTTTTTTGGCTAGACAAGTGAGTAGAACATAAAATTCACAGTTCCGAAAAAAAATAAAAAAATATAGGTCATTTTTAACGGAGGATAGCATAAACATCTGGAACGCCAGTCAAAAAAAATGTTAGGGAGGTATAAAATAAAGTGTCTATCTAACGCTAATATATTAATTTCATCTCCGGAACCTAAAGCTTTTGCGTAGTGGTAAATTGAGATTGACACTACAGAAAGCTGGTTTTTCATGTATACATGGTATTTTCAAGGTCAATCAAGGTCATGCATCAACTAAACTTTTTTTTCATAGTAAGCGGCGATAAGTCAACAATGAATTGATGGCCATCTTGTTATTTTTGCTTTTTTACGAAATAGAATAAAATAAAATATAAAACCATTTTAATATATCAGCCGCCATATTGAAACGCGTCATAGCTAAACCAAATTTAAAAAAAATATATTATTGGCCTTAACCTTCTTATCTTCCTTACCAAATTTGGTCCTCTTCGCTTTAATAGTTGATGAATAGCCCCCTTTAGTATGTTATTTTTGCAATATCTTAATTTTACTGGGATATTTTTCAAGGTCATAAAGCCTCAAACTTCATCAAGTTCTAAAGATCGAATTTGGCATACATACCTAATAGTTTAAGGTACATTTGAAGTTGGTTTGACAAAACGCCGAATTATTAAGATTTTTTGAAGAGAAAATGGCAAAAATCTTGTTTTTTTGCGATTTTTAAGGTCATTTAAGGTCGGATGACCTCGAAATTTTTTTGGAATCCTCGTCCTCGAATTATATGGAATCGAATATAATCATGTCCCGGTTGCGAAAGTTGTATTTTTTATGATTTTTGGCCGCCATCTTGAAAGATGTCGTCATATCAACCCCTTCTACACGAATGTGAACAAAACACCCGGTAACACTTGATTGTGTGATTAAGGAGCTATTAATCCTACATAGTCACAAACCTCCTTCATAAAAAATCTCACGCACTTACGCATGCCCCTTCACTAAAATTTGGAAACGTTATTTTATGGAAGCGGAAGGTTTAATTTTTTCGGAAATATGATTTAGTCAGAGTGCAAATAAGAGGTGAAGCACCGCTTCACCTGCGTCATCGGGCGAGCCGGCACTAAGATAAACTATAATGACTATGTGCACTAAAGTTTTTTAGAGGGGATTAGGAGGATATACAAGCAAAGAAGCATATTTTTAGAATTGTGTACAATTTTTACACAAGAACAATTTGTTGGTGCAAATCTAAGACTAGTTTGTGAAAAAATTTACACAATTGTATAAAATAAATCACACATTTTTCCCAGGAAGCAAGCGAGTGCAAATTGTTTTGGGACGCCAATTAGTATAAGTATATAATTTTTAGCAAACTGGAAAAAAAGAATTAACACACGGAAAAAAATATCTGTGTCATTCTTTTAATTGAGTTGTGTAACTAAAATTGAGTTGGTTAACTAAAAATTAGGTTATGCAAGTAGAAATTGAGTTGTGTAATTAAAAATTGATCTGTGTGACTAAAAATTGGAAAATATACAATCAAATGTAATTTTCTTACACAATTTTGTGGCCACTTTTTTTTTCATGCAGCAAGCTGAGTCAAAAATGTACATTTAACAAAGTGGACTGCACTGGTGCAATTTTTTAATTTGACAGCACTATTTCAGTGTCAGTGTAAAACTAATGGCGTACCAGTTTGTCAATGGAAACCGCTAAAAGAGAACTGAAATAAAATGACATACGTTTCTTAAAATAGCTTTGTTTATGTTGCCGTTTCTATTTTTTGGCCACTTTTTGTCTCCTAAAAAGTTAAGAGGTCAATGCTAATCAGTCAACAGTTGCAATAAGTTTGCTTATCATTAAAAGCAAACGTAGCGTAGGTGGAAAATAGTGATAATTTTCCCAATATTTGATGTGAAAATACGCAGTTAACCTCTGCGAATTTGGAAGAGAGAAAAATATTTAATATTTTCTGGAATTTGTCAACATCTACAGGGGAGATGGAATTTTTATTTCCGAGGGAGATTGATTCAGAATTTATTAAACAATTCAAGTTTTTATAATTCACAAACCTATTTAATTTTTTTCAACTCACTTTTTATTTAATACAGATTTATTTTTAAATTAAATCTGTGAGAAATAAAATGTACGCGACTCATTTGGCCCAGGATATGTAATGATACACAATGATGTTTGATAGAGTATATAATAATAGAATTGAATAGAAATAATAATAAAAGCTGAAATAATAATAAAAGTACCTTTACAATTTTTTTTACGTTTTTTACAACGTAACACGTAAAAGTTGAAAGTTGCCATATATATCTGCTAGCGTTTGCTGCTAAATTCAACGATAACAATAAACTATTGATTTATGGCTTAACCCCATTGTCATATAACTGAGGAATTTTCATACTTATATCAATAATTCAATTAATCGTATAGGGTCTCATTTCCCTCAAGTAGATACAGACGACTGTTAAACAACTACTTCTCTTGCTAATACCTTTATGCGGGCTGGTCTCAGTATAATTTTTGTGCGTACAGAACCCTGGTCGCCTCAAACAAATAGAAAAATGTACACGAAAATCAATGCAAACATTTTAATTTTTCTTCCAGTTTGTCGACTAGTTTTGACCTTCTTGTTGGGTATCTTCAGGATAACATGGGTTTCCAGAGCGATTATTTTTTTGATAATCCAGAGCGTACCTATTAAGATTCCCCTAATAAGGTAGATTTAGCGTATGCAGAAAATATCTCGCGCTTGCTGGGGTACAAAATATAAACAGTACAAACAATTTTATTTAGGGTTTTTTTTCTCTTTTTATGTATTATAACGCAGAAATTTAAATTAACATTTGCCATTTCTTAAGTTTAATTGGACATTTATTAAGATTTCGTAATAAGATAAACGTCTCGGAATCATGAAAAGCTATTGAAAACAATAGGATTTATTGCCAAAGATTCCGGCGAGATTCTGAGGAGAATCGTGTCTGGTCGTTTTTATTTTTCGTCTTCTTAATATAATATATAATATATAAAGCTTTTATTTTATTTATTTGATAATGGAACTTGGATCAAGAATAATTATAAGTTTAATTGTTTAGAAAATACACAAATAGTTTTTAAATAATTTTTTGTTGATATAATATAAGATACTTAATATATTTAAACGCATCGGTGTATACAAAACCATATAACTATGAGATACTATAATGTAATAAATAATAGTAATTTTGAAACAAAGAAAAAATTTAAAAATCAGGGTTCGCCATGGGCAAGGCCAAAGGAGAAAAATCTACTGTGAGTGCCTGACGGAGTCTGCTCGCGCCCAGAGGATTTTTTGGCCCTGCGGTTTTTCCAGGGCAACTTGATTGGGAGAGATATTCTCGCTACGGATTTTTTTCGGAAAATGCAAGGGCAGGGCCGTTATATAATCTCATAGTTATATGATAAACACCTATCTAACCCCTGCCAAAAAAAACTCCTAAAAGATTATAAAAAATACCACATAAAACATCATAAGATTTCATGATCTATGCTAACATCAATTTATGATATTTATTGATTGTAAAACGCTTTTTAAAGGCGCGTTAATCAATACAGGTATTGATTAACACGCCTTTAAAAAGCGACCTTGCACGCACCGCTCATGCCGCTAATAACTTACTAACTAGCTAGCTCCCCCTCGACGACGCGCGCGGCTATGTTTCGCCATAACTTGACAACGGATTGACCTAGAGTGATGAAACTTGGCACCATTGTTGAAAACTAGTGAGACATGAAGCCTATTGGTTTTCAGAAAAGTGAAAGTGTAGCTGAGATGGGAAAAAGTGTCGAAAATTGGCCTGTTTAGGGTGTACCTCCGTTGTTCCGCTCAAACTGTCCAGGAAATTGACCAATCGTTTTCAAATTTTGCACGAATTAGGTTTTAAATGCAGTGACGGAGCCTATTGAAAATGGGCCGAATCGAAGAAAGACAAGTATTTTATTTTGAGACTTTTCTAAAGCCCCGCGGGGCCCCATTTTTCAAAAAGGTGTAAATTTTACGAAATTTCTGCCGTTTTTTAGAATATATCAAATCATTACTCGAAAAGTAGCGAACCGATTTAAATAAAATTTTGTACTAATATAAAACCTAATGTTTGCTCGGTGACGGTGAAGTTAGTTTTCGAGATTAGTTTTCAGTTTTTGAGACTTGAGGATTTTTCGAAATTTATGTAAAATGGCTGCAGTCAAAAATACCCGATCGAGCGGTTTTTTTGCCCTTTCATTTTTTGGCGGTTCTTGAACTGCTATTTTCTTTAGAAAGGTCCGAAATGCAAATTACAAGAAGAAAATACCAAAAATATTGGTTATAGTAATTAGTATTTTTATTTTGACTCACGGCTTTAAAATTCTGTCGCTATAATATCTAGTAGTATATTTTTAATTGTGTCTTCAGATTCACCAAAGTAAAAACTGTTTAAAAATGTACATTTCTTTAAAAACTAGAAATGTATCGACTTAAGAATCACAAACAAATACTTTTCACTACACATAAACATCACAGATTTACTATTTTTTACTTGCGAGGTGCTCTTCAAACTAACCACTGTGCCACTGTGAGACAAACGACTTCAAAATGGCCGCCTTAGGCCTGTTCCGGTGTGTTAGCTATTTTACCGATTAAGCACTGGACTTTCACCATATCACAAAGGAATATTACATTTTACAATGTAAATTTTCCTAGAAATCGTAAAATTACAATATAAAATTGTAAAAGTAATATGTAAAATTGTAAAGTTAATATGTAAAATGAAATTCCTTGTAGTAAAGCCTAACTAGATGTGTAAATATACAAGTTTACTTTTAAGAATAAGAAACAAAGGGTTTTACAAGAAAAGAGTAAACTTACGAAAAAAGTTAGGTAATTTTTACAAAACATGTTTTGTACTTTTCATACATTTTTTTTCAGTGTGGTCGTAGAGATAGGTGAAACGTAGTAACTCTCTATTTGTGCAACTTAAGCGTCTATTATTTTTCACAAAGCATTGTCCATTTTTTGGACGATTCTGATTCTCGGCGCCCGGCGCTGAGCACTACTTGCTCAAATATGGGTCCTTCAGGAACCATACAAGGTATGCATCACCAGTATTTTAAAGTGAAACACAGAGGCGTCGGTTTGGGTTGTCTTCATAACAACTTTAATCCGATTTTAGAGCTTGATAACTCGTTTGAAAGATAACCCATAGTAACACAGCTTCGACAATATAGACTTTAAAGCCAAGTCCATGCTGCAAAAACGTTAGTACAGCTCTCTTTTTGCTTTAAAATAGCTAGCTTCATTTAATCTGTAATTTTGGCTGTTAAAATTATTTTACTACTAAATTTACATTCAAAATAACTTCTATAGTTATATCATCTAGCGAATCAACTTTTAAAGGTAAAACTTATACCAAAAAATATGCTAAAACTTAACTAACAAAATAGTTTCAATCTTAACTTTTTTTCTTAAAATACAACCGAAAAAAAATGCCAAGATGGCAACGGCAGTCATTTGTTGTATCATAGTGCAATTTTTATTAAATTGCAGCTGCTGTCAATGTTATTTAGCATTTGAGAATAAGCGCCGTCTACCGCTAGGCTGGGACCGTGAGCCTACAGCAGTAACGCCAAAATTTGCTTTTGTTTTAGATTTATTGTTTAAAAAAATGCAAAGTTGCTTGTTTGCACAGGCGGGCGGGCGGCCATGTTTTATATATTATTGCGAAACATAACCTCCCAAAAATTTATGAAAAAACAGTATTTTTTACATAAATATGCTCAAATCTAAGTCCGAAAATCTTTCAAAAGTACCAGACATGATGTTTTTCCTTTAATTCTGGATTAAAATTTAAAAAAATTAAAAATTTGTTATTAAAAAACTCTTATTATCTCAAATTTTTTAAGTTTAACGAGGTATCATGACAAGGTTCGTCATCAAACGGGTCTTCGCACAAAGACTTGACTCTTGGGAAGTCTACAAAATGCGTATTTTTGATTGAGAGTTTGTTTAACATTGGTAATATTTATTTTAGTTGCCTTCCACCTTCAGTCTTTTATGTTGGCGGACAATTTTGATTTAATTGCTATTTTTAAATACATTTTTTGTCAGGGAAGTTAAATTGCTTTCATGTGCAAAAATGCTGTATTTTTAGCTGCCATAGACGTTGTCACAGGCAAAAATATTCCTCAAAATAGCTTTGACAACATTTTCATGACGTTTTCAAAACGTTGTGGCAGAAGATATCAATTGATTTTTTCACTTAAATCCTTAGTTTTTGAGGTATCTGCAAAAGTCTGGTTTGGCCCTTCTTTACCTCCTCATATTACATGAAGTGCTTAAAGTGCATATTATTTTTTTGGGTGCTCAAATCGCACAATGCAAAATTTTAAGCTATGCTGGTTTATTATTAACCTAAACACCGCACGTGCTTAAAGATTAACCAGATAGGTAATTCCACTTATGTGGGGGAAGGGTTGAAAGAAGGAGAGTGGTGGGAAGGTATCAGAGCCGGGAGGTAGAGTAGTGTTTCCAAACATGGTAAAAATAATTTATGAGCTGCGGCACATTCTTTTCCTATAAATATCAAAGATACATGTATAGTCCATGTATTTTTGTAAACACAAACTTTGATTCATATCCTAATACAAAACCCAATGACTTGGAAAATTTTAAAAGTGGCTTAAAATAATTAACATTTCAAACACTATCAGCAACTACCTACTTATCAGTTAATGATGTCCATATAACCATCAGAAGCAAAAGAATTCTTGCAGTGCTGTTAACGATACTATTTACTACAAATTATGCTAACACTCATTTTCTGGTAATTGCCTTCAACAGTATATTTACTTAGATACAGGGCGATAGAAAATTGTGGACCTTCCCAGTTGGTAATTTTTAAATAATGATTTTGTTTTGGAAATCAAAGATAATTATTTTTTGTTAACAAATACAAAACATGGCGGTATATAAGGTAACTCACTTTATTTAGAAAAAAATTGTTTATATAACTGTACTTAGAAAAATCAATAAAGTATTTTTGTAAATTATTTTTTTCTTGTTTTCTCCTATAACGGAACTTTACTAAGAAAAAAAACAACAAATTTATTTGGATCGTTTATTAGAACTTATCAGAGACAGGTGTGTACGCAGGGAGCTTAAGATTAACGTAAAAATTCCTTGAATTTAAAGTTTGACTAAGGTAACTTGATCCCACCCCTCCATTCACGCCGGCGGCCCTAGTTACACACTCCCTAAGTGGGTGGACTACTGAAGGACAAAAATACTGGATAAAAAAATACCTGGTCGGTGTTCGAAGGTAGTTGATGACCCGTCCGATTTTGAATTATAGTAAAAAAATGCTGTCCTGCCAGTGGTTTTTGTATATATAGATTTTTTTGTATAACGAATAGTGTTGCAACCATATAACTATGAGATACTATGAAGGCCCTGCCCGTGTATTTTCCTATGATAAAAGGCGTCGCGGAAACCTCCTGCGACTATCAATCAATCAATCAATCAAGTTGGCCGGGGCCAATGGATTAATGACAGACTCCAATGCGCATGCGTCAGACGGAAGTGCGCTGAATGAGAAATGAAGTGATTCGACGATACAAACTCGCGCAAGCTAAGATCGAGCCGTCTTTATCCCATTGGCCATGTCATGGCAATCTAGATTTTAACCATTGCCGCGACGATTTTCTCACATCCTGGGCTCTGCTTTTTTTACTCGCAGACCACGTTAAGAAAAAAGCACTAAGTCAGCCACTTGTTGTAAAAATACTATCTATGACCTGCGTCAACGTTTTTCCAGTGGCGGTCCAAGCCATTTGAAAAGAGGGGGGGGGCGGTTTCGATACGAAAAAAAAACTAGAATAAAAACATGGATTTTATGAGGAACATATCAATATATGCAAACAAAACTTAGTATAACTACAAGCGCGAATTTGGTCGCAAATCTAGGGGAGGGGGTACCCAGATTTTAAGTTTTTTATTTCATACATTTTTTATTTTAAAAAAATGTTTAAATGCGCCGAAAATTTGAGAAAATTACATGAAAAATGCAATTTTTGGGTCAGGTTAAACTAGAATTGTAAATATCAACGTATCATAGTGCCGCAGGCGAAAATTTTTAAGAAATTTACCCTACAAATGCCATTGTTAACACAAAATGAAACTAATACCGTAGATATCAAAGGTATTATAGCGCCGCAATTTATGCCCTACTTTTGATTTTCTAAATATTTTCGTAAAAAATTTAAACCACAAACAAAACCTAATAGCTAAATACTTTTTTTTGAGATCTAAAACATAAGATGCCTATCTCAAAAAAAAGTTTGTTGCCAGTTTTCTTGGGAAAACCGGTCAATGATGGTTGATATGCAGCAACGCTAAGCCTATCAGACGAATTTCCGTCAGTGTTTTTAAGTAATTATATTTTCAATCTTCTGAGGCAGGAGAAGCATCTTTCTGACGAAGCATTACTTACTGACAAACATCCAAGAATCTTTTTATCAACGGAAAAATATCGCCACGCTTGTTCATTGCCTCGAGTACGTTAAAATATATTTTTTGATTTAAGCTTTTGCCCACTTCTGACCAATATTGTTTCCAAATACTGACTTTGTGTTTTGTATTATTCAAACAGTTTAAGACTTGGTATGAATATGTTCAGGTCAAAAATACTTAGTCTCGTTATTGAACCTTGATTTTATGTTCGAAATGATTCTGTCTAATACTTGTTTATAAATTGAAACTCTATAATATTGTTCTGTATTTCTAATATCGTGGTTTTCGTCTGTTTCAAACTGTTCCAAAATACTGTGGAGGGATTCTAGAATATCTTTAAAGGAACGTTCTGCAATTTCTCGTTTTTTCTCCAAAGACTTTAGGATTATTACCACCAGCATCTTTGTTGTCTACTTTTTCCTTAAGCAAAGGGGGGGGGGGGCGATCGCCGCCCCTTGGGACCGCCACTGGTTTTTCGTAGGTTGAATTAGTGTGAATTATGGTTGATTTTATTTTTAATAATTTGTTTAGCTTGCGAATTTGATGCTAGATATTGTATGACTTGTTTCATAAACACCCTGTATATTTTTGGCACACACCCTTTTAAGTACATGCCATGCATTAACATTATTATATACCGCTTATTTTGAGTTCGTGTTGCCTTGATAGGTAAGAAAGCATTCGTCTATTCTTAAAGAGTTTCAGCAAATCCAAGTGTATTACGTACGTAGTGGGTCACCCTTACTTAATAAATTAAATGTGCGGAGCATTTGAAAGTGGTCCCCTTGAGGGAAAAAATAACTTTATTAATTTAATCGAGCTTAAAAATCTTAAAATATACAAATAAAATATAGCACCACAGGCGCAAATTTTTAAAAACTTAGAAAGGGCATTGAAAATTTTAAGAAAGATTACGTGTGCTTCGTTTTAAAGGATGGGCACTCGTCATTACGTACGTTCGATTATTATTAAATGTAAACATGCTCTATTGTGTCTTTAGGTACTAATTCCTTAGTAATAATGTGTTTACTTACTTACTTCGAGCTTGTGTACATAGGTTTACCAAGTAGAAACACCATCAAGTTAATTATTGTTTGTGCAATCAATGCTAATTGAAGAAATTTTGTTACCTTCCTCTCACACTTTGAATTCTCCCTTGACACATAAGCAGACACATCCAAGGTGACCCACTTCAAGAGAGATAAATCCAGTAGACTTACATAGTAGCCACCACCCTTCCCCCCCTCCCGACTCCGTTGACTTAAATATTTTCTCATACTTCTTTTTTTTATTTTTTTTTATGTTTTAGTTTTTATGTTACAACTCTAAATAAGTACAGACATCAAAAATAGTAATAGGTGCCTAGTATTTCAGTATTTAATTTTTTTGGTAGTTACTTGAATACCCTCTATTGTTCGAAAGAATACTTATTACACAGGCGTGCGCAGCATTTTGGATTAGGGGGGGGGCATAGCACAATAAGAAATTAAAATCATAAACTTATACTTAAACGCGTTTAAAAGTAGGAATTACTACTTTTATAGTAAGTAGTTTAAAAGCAAAATTTATAAATATGAAATAGATTTTCCAATTTATTATTATGTTCGTTAATTTTATTTAAAAAGTCCAAGATTTGACTGCACACCCTGTATATTGTTATCATATTGTTATACCAGCTAAGATTTGGTATGAAATTCTGGTACTCTAAAAAAAACAAAAGTTCAAAAGACCTTGGGTGGAAATAACGAAAATTCAAACTTGGATGAGCATCTTACAAGAAATACACAAAGGACCAAAGCGAAAAGAAAAATGATTAAACGATGTTTCGCTCTGGGTAACCAGCGTGAACTCATCAGTGGTTTCACTGGTCACCCTCCCCATACATCATTAAACACCATCATACACTTTGATTTCCAACCTTGAATCACTTACAAATAGGCATCGTTCCGCACTGGTACTTATCCAAGTTACCTGATACGAATTCGTCCTGTCGTGTCAATATTTCCAGTAGGATTATGCTTCTAAGGGAATTAAAACAAAAAAAAAGACGTTAAAAAAATCTCCAAATCATTTACTTCAACCGAAAAGAAAACAAAAGTTCAAAAGATCTATGGTGGAAATAACGAAAATTCATACTTGGATGAGTATCCCACAAGGAACACACAAAGGACCAAAACAAAAAGAGAAATGATTAAACGATGTTTCGCTCTGGGTAACCAGCGTGAGCTCATCAGTGCTTTCACTGGTCACCCTCCCCATACAACATTAAACACCATCATACACTTTGATTTCCAACCTTGAATCACTCACAAATAGGCATCGTGTCGGTACGTATCCAAGTTACCTGATACGGATTCGTCCTGGCGTGTTAATATTTCCAAAAGGCAATTAAAAAAAAAGAAGTTAAAAAAAACCTCCAAATCAGTTACTTCAACCGAAAAAAAAAAACAAAAAATAAAAGATCAAAAGATCTTGGGTGGAAATATCGAAAATTCCAACTTGGATGAGCATCCCACACAAAGGACCAAAGGGAAATGATTAAACGATGTTTCGCTTTGGTAAGTTGTTACTTAATAAAATATTTTGATAACAAAAAAAAAATAAAAAAGTGATTTTGGAGTTTTTATTAGCTAATTTATGGATTTGTCCCTCTGTGGGTAACCCCTAATTTTTTAGATTGGTCGGTTGGGATATCCATTCCCCTATATGTTGTATTGACCCTGACGAAAACTAAACGAACGGAACCCAGCGAGAGTGGAGCGCGCCATCAGATTGACACAGAGTAAAAAAGAACATCTGGAAACATAACTTAATCTTTCAGGACTCGATCAAAGATAGAAACAGATAAAACATGACTAAATTAAAAAATCTAGTGCAATCCAGGACATGTAGATTTTCCATTATGGTTGCCCAAAATCTTGAACCTATACTGGCATCGAATTCATAAATTCTGAAGTCTTGGATGTTCAAAATGGTAAACATTTTTCAAATCGGACCAAAATTTTTGAGTAATGGACTGTGAAAAATGCCGTTTTTTTTGAAACACCTTATATAAAAGAACGGTCGTGACCCAATAACTACCCACCCACAGCTTATACTAGGGGACCAACAAGCATGAAAATTGGATGATAGTTTGGGTTTGTAATGTAGACGCTCATTAAAAAGAAAGTAAAACTGGCAACGCCTGGTTCTTTAATTTTTTAATATTTTGCCAGAGTGCGCAGGGAAAACTAAACATCAGAATTAGCTGAAATTTTGCAGGGGTGATCATTTTTAAATGCTTAATAAAAATATCTGAAGGATTTTTAAAAATTCTCAATTATTTTTTCTTCAAAATAAAAGATCTGGTCCTGTCATCTATCCCAAAAGCCTCAAAATAATTGCGGTTTAGAACAAACCCGATTTACGAAAAAAATAGAGAAATACTCACAATTTCCTGTGGATTACATTTTTCCTTTCTATATTTCCTTGCTTTAGCAAAAATAAAAACTAAGTTTCCTTTTTTCTAAAAGCCTGTGCACTCCGGAAAAGAAAACCGATCAATCAATCACACTTCATTGAATTTGGGAGACACACGCAGTTCAAGTGTTCAAGTTGGGTAACTGCAGGTGTTTTGTCAACAAACTTTAAATCGGGCCGCAGTGGGACAGAAGAGTATTTTTACGTTTTCTGACAGACAACCATTCGAGGTTATGTTTATCTTTGAAAAATGTGTTTTCAAAAACATTGTTCTAAAACAAATATGAAACCACTCCGCGTGTGCGTTCGCCCGCCGAAAAAGGCCTAGCGCTGCGCGGGTATTACCCCGAGTATATCAAAGAACCAAAATATCTTTACTGCCTCGCTGGGATTACTAGGAATTCGTATAGAAACATTCGGCGTCCATAACCCCACATAATTTTGTTTTTATTTTGATTCAATAATTTTTTTTTAAATTTAAATTATTGGGGCATAGTTATGTGCAAGTGTACCAGTGAAATCTTGGAATGCAAAAGATAGATTTTAGAACCTCATACTTGAGTACTAACAAAACAGGTCAGTAAAGCTCCATTTAGAGGTTGGAAAGACTCTTGCTGCAAGAAATGGTTTTCTTTTATTTTAGTATTTTACTTGGTTTAACGGCGCAGAACGCGAAAACTCAAAATAAGTAACCTAACCCCAAATTTTTGACCCGATACTAAAAAAACTAAAAGCACTAGAGGTCGGTATACAGAGACTCTACTAATTAAATAAGCAAACACATCTTTCGGCATTTCGGCAAAATTACAAAATCACACATCTGTACAGGGTGTCCCAAATTGGGCACTTTTGGAGGGTTTATGGTACTTCCAGGCGAGATAGAAAAAATCTGACCCCCACTTGCGAGGCTCGATTTTCAAGAGAAGTTCGAAGGTGAAAACCCATCATGATATGTCAAGCCGTTTACAAGCTACGGGGGGGATTTGAAAAGTTTATATTTTGGGAGAGGGTCTATAACTTCGTTATTACTGAAAATTTAGTTTTGATGTAAAGAGCTTTTTGATAGACTTTTCGACAAAGAATTTACTATTTTTCAGATTTTTTCCATTATCTTTAGTTTCTAAGATATAAGCCAAAGTTAGTATTTTTCTTATGGAACACCCCATATTTTTGCAAAATTAATTGCACATTCGCCAATACCACATAAACCGGAGGCGTACACGCGGGTGGCGCAGCGGCGCGGCGTTTTGATGCGTATTCTTCAATTTCTGGAAAGGGAGTTGTCCCGGGAATTAGAAACGCACCTGATTGGTCGAATTCTCATTTCTTTTGTTTTTTTGTCACATTTCTGGCAGTTACGAGTCTTATACGAGGAGATCAAACTGACGACAAAACTTGCTCACAAACAAAGTCATTATTGCCAAAACAGACAGAATAGTGACAGAAAACTGATATTTCGACCAATCAGGACCGGTATTCTCGTAACTAAATACGCTTAGCATTTCGTACTCGCTGACCGTATGATAACCTAATATTCGCATACCCCGTGAACAAAGTAACAAAAATGGTATTCACGTATATTGAACGCAAGGCGTCGACGAAATGCGCTCAGCGCGTGGCGACCGTTTGAGAAACACCTACCATTTGCCAGCTGTTTTGCCCTCCGCGTGTACGATTGTCCTACGATATACAATACTTTGTAGAGTGGTGCAGAAAATATAGTAGTTTTTTTACTTTGCGTTTTTATTAATATATGTGTACCAAAAAATATCTGATTTTGTTAGGCTCATGCCCACATTTTCTAATTCAAATAGCTTAAATGATATAAAAAATAATTAGTAAACAATATAGGTAACTATCTTTATTTCTGTGTTTTCGTCTGTATTTCCTTTACTTTTCTGAAAAATCACATTTTTCACACTAATTACCATTTTTTTTATCTTTTGTCATTTTATTTATTCATAAATGTACTAAACATTATTATTTTCTTTTTTTAAGTCAACACTTACATGAAAACATACATTTTTCCACGCGCGAGGTTTCTCTTGTGGATGTATGAATTCTGTGTTTGTTGTTGAATTGGTTAGGTTATTTTTTGGGTAAAAAATACCTTAGACTTTTATTTTCTGTTTATTAAAATGTAGAATACGCATGTTCACTATAATTATAAGGTATAACTTATTAGATATATAAGTAACTATTGTGAAACAATTTTAACAATAAATACTATATAATAAAGTATCAATATCAATATACGACCATGCCGGAAACACCACTTTCCCTGACAGAGTGCCGGAATAAATTTAAACTTTCCCGCACTCATGAGTGCGGAATTTCTTTGTAAGTGTGCGATTAAGTCTCGGGGTAAACTTTTTCCCGCACACTGTGCGGGAACGTGCTACTAGTTTATATCGCAGGGTCAAAGGGAGGGTTTAACTGAGCTAAACCAAGCCATCAAGTAATTTTTTTAAAGGATCAACACTTGTGCAAGTCACCATTTGATTTACCCTTTCTGAACTACGGATCGAACTCGATCACGTAATGGCCTCTATCTTACGCATAGAAAAAGAAAAGGAGCGACAAGGCTAACAAGAAATAAAAATGCAAAATGCGGTGATGCCAAGATGTGCTAAGCGAATTTGATTCTGTCTGCTCGCAGGGCAGCGCGTTCGGCAGAGCGAATACGAAAAGTCGTCGGTCAGCGTGCCGCTGAGCGCGCTGTTCGCTATTCGTTTCGCTTAGCGACTTCAAAACGTTACGTATTACGAGAATACCGGTCCAGGTGCGTTTCTGATTCCCGGGAGCATTCCATTCCCCGAAATTGAAGAATACGGTCCTGATAACTTTTTGGAGGTAATGAAGAAGTGCGGCGATATTTTTCCGTTGATAAGAACATTCTTGGATGTTTGCCAGTAAGTAATGCTAAGATTGAAAACATATGACGGAACTTCGTCTGACGGGCTTGGCGTTGCTGCTTATCAACAGACATATTGAATTGACGTTGAGCGAATAATTGACCGGTTTACCCGAAAAAAACGGAAATTAATTTTTTTTGAGATAGGCATCTTATGTTTGAGATATGCAATATAAAACTTAAAAAGCTTTTTAGACCTCAAAAAAAATTAAACGACTTAAAATCTGAGTATCTTCCCCGTAGAATTGAGACCAAATCCGCGCTTGTAGTTACTAAGTTTTGTTTGCATATATGTTCCTCATAAAAGCTATGCTTTTATTCTATTATTCTAGTTTTATTTTTGTATCGAAACCGCCCCCCTCCCCTTTTCAAATGGCTGGGACCGCCACTGTATAACCTGTACATACTATTAATAACAACTCTCTATAAAATGTCAAGAAACATTTTTCATTGATTTCGTAACTTCCGTTTATTAATTTCATTACTGTATATGACAATTTTTATACCTTTTTTCCGATTTTTTGTAATAGTTACGTCCTATTGATGTACAAATATCTATAAAAAAATAATAAAAGACTGTTAGAAATACCCTTGTACGATATTTTTTTCATTGTTGAAAGATTGGATAGTCCACCAACAATCAAATGCAATCACAAATTATGTTATAAAGTCCAAATTCGTGGGAGCTTTAGTTTCCGAGTTATTCAAAAAACGTTAAAATATATAAAAAAAAATCATAACTTTAGAAGTAAAGAAGCTATTGATATGCAGTTTTCAGATTTTGGTTTTCGTAAATATTACCCAAAAATTTGGTTGTAAGGTTCAAAACTTTCAAAGCTACAGTTTTCGAGATATTTTCATTTCCTTTCAACATAAAATAATTTATTGTATGGTGGACTATCCGTGCTTTATTCTAGCACCAATTTTTTTTATATACTTTAACGTTTTTTCAAATTACTCGGAAACTGAAGCTCCCACGAATTTGGACTTTATAACAAAATTTATTGTCCATATTCATGGAAACTTAAATCTAAAAACCGTATATCGCGACTTGCTTTTGTTCCAAAGTTAAATTTTTTTAAATATTTTATCCCCCTGTTCCCCCCTTCCCCCCTCTTTCCCCCCTTCGTGGTCAGCCGATAGATGATTTTTGTACCAGATTTCGTTAAAATCGATTAAGGCGTTCTCGAGTTATTGTGTATTCAGACAGACAACAGACAAGAGACTGACAGACCGACAGATTGACAGACTTAGTAGTCATTTTTGATAAAATTAAGAAAAGTCAAAATAACATATTGGTACATACGAGTTAACGGGGTTATTAGTTGAGAAGGTGTTGGTTGAGAGTTCTGCTTTCCGATAAGCGAATGACGACATCAAAACATGACAATGACAAGGTTACTGAGTTGTGAGGCTCATAATACAACATATAAAATCGGCGTATACGCATTTTATGGGCGGCGGATGAAAGATCAAAAAGCAAAAGGTCGAAAACATAAGATCGAAAATTAAAAAGTCGAAACAACAAAAGATCGAAACTACAAAAAGTCGAAATTACAAAAGGTCAAAATTACAAAAGGTCGAATACCAAAAGATCGAAATTAAAAAAGGTCGAATGCAAAAAGGTCGACATTACAGAAGTTCGAAACTACAAAAGGTCGAAAATACAAAAGATCGAAATTACAAAAGCTCGAATATCAAAAGGTCGAAACTACAAAATATCGAACTTGCAAAAGATCGATCATCAAAAGGTCGAATTTACACAAGGTTAATTATAAAAGATTGAACATGAGAAGGTCGAAATTACAGAACATCAAAAATGTAAAAAGGTTGAAATATTAAAAAATAGTAAATTAAACCTAACCCAACTCTAATACAACCCTAACCCAACCCTATCCCGCTTTAATCCAACCCTAATCCGAACAGATATATTAACATACCTGGATGGTTTTTAAAAAGAGTCAAACTACATGTTCTATGCAAGAAATGAGGAGGGCGATATAACGTATCGAAACCTCCCAGCAAACAATGTATGTTTGCCGATGCAGCGTTAGACTGTGGCCCGTCGTCGGACCAATGGTAAATTTTACTTTTTGGTGACATCTGCATACCGTCGCCGTACGATTAAGGTCCGATATGGTTTAACCACATGGTACCGACCATCCGCCCATAACTGCTTAATTTGGCCGGTCTACCGTAGGCAAGCTGGTCTTGGCCCGACATCGGTAAACTATTGAAGTCCGACATTGGTTTCCTAAAGCGGTCCAACGTCGGCGATTGACAGAGGTCCGTCGGTGGTAGCTTAAAGCGGCCCGACATTGGCAAACTACAAAATCTTCGATAATGCGGGTGCTTAACCAATTGGGTTTAAGTGGCAGCAGAGGTGATTCTTGTAGAGAAGTGCCACCATCTAGGTAAGTCCGCATTCTAGTTTTGAAATATCTTTGCTCATTATATATATAATATTATCTTCTACTGTACAGGGAACATAGTGACATTAGCGCCATCTCTACATACTGGGAAGAAACTATTAAGCAATTTAAAAATTTTAAGGTGACGTAATCGGACCATCGTCGCAGATAAAGTGATCGTTGGCATAAAGTCGACTATAGTAAATCGGGTCATCGTCAGTTGCCGATTCTCGACCGATTAAAGAAAGTTCGAATCGGACCATCCTCGGCCCTAAAGCAGATAAGGTTTGCGGTGGCATAATGTCGACTATAGTAAATCGGGCCATCGTCAGTTGCCAATTCTCGTCCGATTAAACAAAGTTCCAATCGGACCGTCGTCGGCCCTAAAGCAGATAAAGTAGGCGTCGGCATAATGACGACTATAGTAAATCGGACCATTGTCAGTGGCCGATTTTCGACCGATTAAACAAAGTTCCAATAGGACCATCGTCGGTCCTAAAGTGGTGTCGGCATAAAGTCGACTGTAGTAATGTGGACCTCCGTCAGTTGCCGATTATTGACTGAAAACTGAAAATCGCAATCTGACCAATATCAGGCCAGAGTGTAGTCGCCGATGCCGACGCACTACCGACCGAAAGAAGAATAATGCACGTGGCCTTTTTTATTTTCGACCTTTTGAGATTCGACCTTTTGTTATTTAGATCTTCTGTTATTTCGACCTTTTGTAGTTCCGACCTTCTGTAATGTCGACCTTTTTGCATTCGATCTTTTTGAATTTCGATCTTTTGTATTTTTGATCTTATGTAATTTCGACCTTTGGTATTTTCTATCTTTTAACCTTTTTGTCTTTCGACTTTTTTGTCTTTCGCCCTTTTGTTTTTCGATCTTTCGTCCGCCGCCCGCATTTTATGTGGTACCAAGATGCATGTCATTATTCTGTATCCGCGCTGTCAAATAGGATCCTGTATTTGCGATCGAACGCAACGTGATTTATTTACGGTTACGATTGTCTGTGAGGCTGAGGTTGATAGTCGAACGTTCCGTCTGATGATTACACTTTCAACTCTCCCCGCGTGAACTTCGGTAGCGCCCGCCTGTTGCTCTCCCGCACGCTCTATAAATCGCGTCCGCTCAATCTCGCGAAGTTTTACCGGCTCTATAAAATTGACAGTCGGTTTCGCTCGGTCTAAATGGATTTTAAGTTTAATAGTGAAAGTTTCTATAGTGACAACATTGTTAGGAAACTACGTGAAAAGTTTTCGGCGTGTGGATTAAATAGTGTTTTAAAAAACTGAAGATTTTGACCTAGAACAAAAAACACATTTGGACTACTTTCTCAAAAATGTGAAAAAAGAAGGAAGATATTTTAAAAAAATTGAGCAAATAAATCTAAATTAAAAAACAAACACTGTGCAATATGCTGCTGACTAGACTTGGAAGAAGTAGACGGTCAGAATCGTATGGTAAGTAGTTTTTTTTTATTAAAAGTAAAAAAGTTTAGCAAAAGAAGAATAATGCACGTACAGAAGTACTCTCAAAATAACCTGTTATTTAATCCCCCAACAGATACTATATACATACTATAGAGAAAAATCAAAACTAAAATAAATAGGTATTAACACCTTTTTAATGTAATTATTTTTTAATCACAAAAATAAGGTAGAAAACCTTGTTTTGTCATTTCTTGCTAAGTTTATTTTCTTAAACGTACAGGAGGTGTTGACGAGGGTTAAGCAAAGGAAAAAAGGTCTAAAACTGTTTTTTTTTTATCAACTTAAAAGTTTTTGGAACAATACATTAGGTTCTGTGATTTTTTTCCATGTAAAGCCAAAACACTTATAATTAAAAAGTGTTTACATTTTTTACTTCCTATAACCTATTAAATTAAAAAATACCTTAATATGGGCATATAAATAAGCTTTCGTTATAAAAGCTCTAGAGTTTGTTCAGTGTCGCACATAGCGTAATTTAGGGTGGGGTCAAAATTATACATTTTTTTAAACTACCCGCCAATTTATAATTAAATCGTAAAAGTCTTATATTCTGTGTTTTCAAAAAAATAAAAATTTTAGAAATCGAGCCATTAAATCAAAAGTTATAGTCAATTCAGAAATTGCGGAATTTTTGCACCCTATATAATAAGAGATGTGCTAATTCGTATGAAATTTCAAACGATCACAATTCAAGAATCATTCTCAGTAGGAGTGATTAAATACTTAACAATAAATACAGCTTAAATTATTTTGGAATTGTTCTATAACCAAGATAATCCGAAAAAATAAGCTGCTCCTTGCTTTGTGTCAAAAGCGCAGAAAATAATAGCGCATGGAAAAAACAGCGCAGAATAAAATATTATTACATGGAAATAATTGCGCAAGAAAACTATAGCGCTAACAAAATTTAAAACATGGACAAAATAAATCCCAAAAATCTTGACTATACAGGGTGTTCCAAATTCGATGCTCACCATGGGGATCTTCTAAACGGTAGGAGACACGAAAAGCTTTAAATTAGGGCAAATTTGCGCAATTTGATGCTTTGCTCAAAACTAAAAAAAAGTTTAAAAATTCCTGGTAGTTCCGGGATTCTTCTGTCCTGATTCTTAAATCTGTCAAAAAACGCTTAAAACTTTCTAGAGGCACTTTTTTAAGATCTATTTAGTGAGAGGTTTGAGAGGTTTGAGACTTGACATTTCAGTGTGACTCCATGTTCATTTTTTCTTATGGACACATCCTATCCGGAATTTGTAAACTTTTTTTTTTAGTTTTGAGCAAAGCATCGAGTTGCGCAACTTTGTCCTAATTTAAACATTTTCGTTACCATTTAGAAGATCCCCATGTTGAGCATCGAATTTGAAACACCCTGTATAGGTAGTAAGTCGGTACTTTTTGGGAGCTATTTTTTTCACTTATATGCGTTATTTGATCCTTGTTTGTTAATTTCTTGCACTATTAGTTGTTTCTTTCGCCATTATTTCCTGAGCTTTGCACTATTAATTGTTTCTTCGGCCATTATTTCCTGAGCTTTTTTCTCCATTCGGCATTATTGAAAATAATTTGTTAATAATTTTGATCGTATTTTAAAGGCGTTCTCCATCAAAAATACAAGTGGAGTTTATTTTGTAGTAGAATCGATGCCAAGTCTAGAAGTGAACTTCGTTTTTTGATATCATTTCTAGTAATCGAGATATTCAATTTTGAAAGTTAAATCATTAGGGACTTATCGGTACATAAAGTCAGAATAGCCTGACTCGGCACTATTTTTCCCCACGACGCGACAGTTAAAAGGTTTCCGACAACACAAAGATATCAGCCTGCTTTCTTTATTGATTTTTTTGATGGTGAACATTTGGGGTTATATTATTTTTTCATAAATTTTTGTAATAAATATTTTGTTCATCAAATCTTTTCTTCTGGCCCTAGTTAAATACCCTGTGATATTACTTACATTATTTTTGTCATAGGTGCCTGCATTTATTTGTTTTTTTAGTGAAAAGATTCAATTTTAAATAATGAAAAAACCAAAAAAACCAAGGCACCTTATAGTTTTAAATTTGCAATCAGATTTATTTCATATATTAGTATTCACAGCAAGTCTTTTCTTCTAAGTAACAAAATAATCACTCTTCCAAAAATCAAGTACAAAATAAAATAGCTTCCAAAACAGGAAAAATAACAACTATATAACCTAACTTCTGAACTACGAACAAGAACTAACTCCAACTCATCCGATGAGTTTCTGGACGGAATCGATTACCAACTATTGATCTTAATTTCTATTTGATGAAAGATCACTGCATTCAGGTCAAAAATAAATTATATTTTCTTATACACAAAATGTTATAATAAAAGTTACAAGCAAAAACTAGGTCTTGCATCAATCATTTAAACAAAAAAAAAGAAAAATCCGAAAAGTTCATTTAATTTGTCAAGCTGTCATACAATTTTTAAATGGCGGACAAAAATCAGCTACTATCTTTCTGTCGTCATCGGGTTGAAGAGTGGGGCAAAATTACTAGACCGTATCTATTCTACGGACCGTGAGCCCAGGGACCGTGAGCCTAAAAATATGTATTAATTGTTTACCTTTGTGCGGAACTGTCAGAAATAGTGCCGACTTCATTAAAGTCAGCCTGTTATAATGTCCGATAAGTCCCTAATATACCCTTAGACATTAGTACTGTTCCTCCTTTTTTAATCTATCATACACCCTTGTCTTTGAAGGTTAAGTGTCACATATAGACATGAAAATGACATATTAGACACTTACGGTGGGATTTACTAAAAGGGTTATTTAGTCTATTTTAGAACGGTTTTAAGTTTAAGTGAAATTTTTGGTTTTAAGCCATTTAAACCAACCCTCCTTGAGTTTTGGACATAGTTTGATTTATAAAATGAATACTCATCTTAACACAATATTTTGTTGGATTTAAGAAGAAAGTTTCAATTTAGAAGAATAGAAAATTAAAAAATTTAAACCCACGCGGGGTTTAAATAGTAAACAATCTGTAGAACAAATTAAAATTAGGGTTATGTGGCACTCTAATTAAAACTTACCCTTGTTAATTAATTTTTCCAATTAATACGTGACGTCACACAACGATTTAGATGGGTATGAATAAAATTGTTGAGTTTTTATTTATGAAATGTATTAAAAAACTTAAATGCAAGTTTTGTTTACATTTCTGTCACTGTCGAAATGTCAGTTTCAAAATATTAGCTGCCTTCAAATCACAAACAGCGAGTTCGGATCTCTTACATCTTAGTGTATCTTTTCTTGCACCAATCTCTACTGATGAAAGCTACAGCTTTGAAATGAGTTGGCTTTTTGCCTCGTAGTCCCTCATGAATATATTTTTTTGTGCTGAAAACGGATTCAAAATATGGCGTGTGTTTATTGGTTAATGAACAACTTGGAATATTAAATAAGGTAAATTAGTCCTTGTAAAAACGGTTACTTAGGGAAATTATAAATTCATTTATTACCAATTGCCAAAAAGCAATCCTTTCTGGAAGCTGTAAATTTAAACCACCCCTCAGAGGTGGTCTAAAAAATCACCAACTTTATATCCTCAAACACAGAT
The DNA here is from genome assembly GCA_963921995.1 of Oxystoma pomonae. Lineage (NCBI taxonomy): Eukaryota > Metazoa > Arthropoda > Insecta > Coleoptera > Brentidae > Oxystoma > Oxystoma pomonae. The sequence continues at coordinate 102,068,019 of OY998166.1, read as the reverse complement.
AATGAAACTATTATGTGGCAAATTTTTGGCGTATTTTCTCCCAGAAAATTGGTATATTTTGAGAAAAAAATCAGTTTTTTAGTGGTATTTTTTTATAACAATACAAAATAATCAATAAATTTGTATCTTTTCTGTATGGGTAAGTGTTTTTTAAAAACTGTGGGGGGTACTATTTTAGATCTTAGTAAATCTCACTACAAATAGAGAATGCTTAATCGTATTCGTATCTCACTTTTTTCGACAAGAAAAGAAATATAGTCAAATTTTTTGATGACCTGAAAACGTATTTCTTTGTTGTCAACAGTTTGCATGGCAAATAATTTGTTGATGTCATTTTGACATATGTGCGATTTCACAATTGAAAAGGTCACTTGTATTTGAGTCCTTGTATTGCTGATAAATTAAGGATACTAATAGAAAGGTTTTTATTTACAAGAAGTTGAAAAAATTTTAAAAAAGAATTAAATAAAAATTATATTCAATAAATAACAGATTGTTTATCAATATAGAATAAAACTACAACAAATTATAACTACGTACTTTTTATATTTATTTTATTTATTTAATTTATTTATATTTCATTTGTGACCTTCTCCCACACTGAACCAAAAAAGGCATCGTTTCCTAAAACAAAATACATTGAGCCAATATATTTTGTAAATGATTTTTGCTCCGATGTAAAGTTTTATTGATATAATAATCAAGTAACATAAATTTTGTAGCCAAAACGAGTTACTGATTTTACTGCTGCAAGACATAGTTTAAAAAAAAAGTTGTTACAATATAAAGAGTCTTTAAGAATAATTTTTGTGAAGGGTGTTATAAAATCAAGGATTAAGAGACATGTTTTCATAGCTTTTAGTTACAACTAAGAATGAATTTAGTAAAAGACTGTTACGTACATAAATTTCATAACCATGTTTATGTATTTTGTAGGCCCGGTTTATAATTTTCAATAAACTTGTACAATCGCCATCTATTAAATTTATTTAAGGCATTGATTAAAATAGCCATAACCTGTACATACTATTAATAACAACTCTCTATAAAATGTCAAGAAACATTTTTCATTGATTTCGTAACTTCCGTTTATTAATTTCATTACTTTATGTGACAACTTTTATAACTTTTCTCCGATTTTTGTAACAATTACGTGTTATGAATGTACAATTATCTATAAGAAATTAATAAACGCCTGTTATTAATACTATGTACGATATTTTTTTCAGTGCACGTTGCCAACACTTCATTAGCTGTTCCATTTGAAGCAGAAATATATTGGTCATATTTTCTCTTGCATTCCGACCGTCGAGTTTTCGATGTTTCTTTTTTTCTACCATCTCCCAAATTTGTTCTTTCATAAGCGTCTCAGAAAAGGCATTTTTTTTTCGTGAAGCCACAAAATTCATGTTTTTTTTGTCCAAGATTTTCGAGGATTCTTTTCTACTAATCCAAAGTGGTAGCTCGCGTTATCCATTATAATTTAAGATCTTGGCGGCAGGTTAGGAACAAATTGATCTTTGCACCATTTTTCAAAGTTGTTCCGGTTCATTCTGTCGTGGTAATCACCACTTTAAATCCACTTTTGAAGATTAAACTTGCGCCTTTGATAGATCCGTTTTCATTATCGGCGTTAAGAACGATGTATCTACAGAGTGTTTCAAATTCGATGCTCATCATGGGGATCTCCTAAACGGTAGGAGATACGAAAAGGTTTAAATTAGGGCAAAGTTGCGCAATTTGATGCTTTGCTCAAAACTAAAAAAAAAGTTTACAAATTCCGGATACTTCCGGAGATAGGTTGAAAAAACCGAAATCTTTATTTTTAATTTTTATTTTTCTGCGCCCTTATTCTTAAAGCTGTTACAAAACGCTTAAAACTTTCCACAGGCACTTTTTTAAGATCTATCTAGTGAGAGGTTCGTTTTTGAGACATGACATTTCAGTGTGACAGGAGCACTGTCAAGTTCATTTTTTCTTATGGACACATCCTTTTTTTCTCCTGCCGTTTGGTTCATAAAGTATGACAAATAATATATTGCAAGCTTATTTTGAAGAGGCATATTTTAAAAATAAATTTTTTTCTTTATTGTTTAATCTTTAAATTCAGGTACTAATATCTGTTATCCTTTAAGAATCAAACGGCAGGAGAAAATGAGCTTGACAGTGCTCCTGTCACACGGAAATGTCAAATATCGAAAATGGACCTCTCATTAGGTAGATCTTAAAAAAGCGCCTATAGAAAGTTTTAAGCGTTTTTTGACAGCTTTAAGAATAAGGGCGCAAAGAAATAAAAACTAAAAATAAAGGTTTCGGGTTTTATCGCCTATCTGCGGAACTACCCGGAATTTGTAAACTTTTTTTTTTTGGTTTTGAGCAAAGCGTCAAATTGCGCAACTTTGCCCTAATTTAAACCTTTTCGTATCTCCTACCGTTTAGGAGATTGCCATGGTGAGCATCGAATTTGGAATACCTTGTATATCCTAAAAAAAGTATGTAGTTTTAATAATATCGAGGATGGAAATGCGTTTGTCATGGAGCCTGGCCATAAGGTCCTCTATTAAATGTGGCACCGTTTTTATTTTTATAGCCACTGGCCTTTTATTATTCATTTTAAAGGTGTGTACCAAAAAGCTTTTGACACCAGTAAAAAAAATAAAAACTACTCTATCGATCATTTATAAAAATAATTTAAAATAGGAACATACGATTTTCAACCCGTAACTTCTCTTGACCGCTCGTAGGAAAAATCTAACCTAACACGTGTGGAAAGCGTATTTTGGAAACTTACGGAAAAGTATCACTTTTCGCACTTGTTAAGTGAATATCTATTTTCTTAGTGAAAAAAACATTTACCATCACCAGATTTTGTAGAACTGGTAGCCTTGCTGTTATCTTGCCAGGTATTCCGGAGTTACCCCTTACTAAATATCCATGTCTCGTCAAGGAAGACTGGAGTAAAGCCGTCATCCAATAAATTCTTTTAACATATTCTCTTAAAAATTGAATTCTTTTATTAAAAATATCTGAAAGATCCATTAGATATTTTCTATTGTTGCTTTTCTTTCATTAAAATGTCTTGATTCAGCTTGCGATAAAGAGTTTTGATTGTGATATACTCTTTTTTGGCATACGTGCAGTATATAGTATCACAAATTTTACTTTTTAAGTAATCTGTAATTTTGGTCTGTTGTTTTTCGTTTCTTGATTTTGGTTCCTTAAATATTTTATCAGATATGATGCCCTTTTTCTTTAATTCGAATATTGTACTTCTACTAACTTTTGTTGCAGAAGAAACTCTTTCTACCACATTTTCAACATCCAGGGGGATTCCCGCACCTACATTTCTTTTTTCAAACTCGAAAAACGCCAGTAAATTTAATATTATTAATTCACTCTGCTCACTTAGTCGCTTCTCTCCCATTTTTACGACAATTTTAATTGCAAAAAGTGACGAATTTAAAATATTGACAATAATGTGACAGATTTTTTGAAGTAACAGTTGAAACATTAAACGACATGACTTTTTTCTACATATTTATTGTCGCTGTCTCAAACAATATGTCAAATAGAGATTCAAAAAAATGACGTCAGTACGCTCATCAAAAAATTGGACTATAGCAATACCCTCTCCACATAGGCCGATCAGCTCTTATCGTTTTAGTGTCCTTTTATCCACCTTCGCCGCCATTTTGACAGAAAACTAATGGATTATCTGTCACTTTTGAGTAAAAATGGCGGCGAAGGTGGAGAAAAGGACACTAAATCGGTATGAGTTGATCGGCCTATCTGGAGAGGGTACTGACTATAGAAATCAAACTGTGCATCAAGCACTGAACAAGGACTGGTGTGGTTACGTCGTACACTGAGAAAAATATCCACTAATCCTAAGTAAGTATTCATTAGCCTCAAGAAGAAACTTTACTTTATTTAAATATGAGACTACTACTTACCATAAGTTTTCTCACCTACTTATGGTTATAAAATAACATATTAACCATAAGTAAAAACTTCAGTTACCGCAAGTGAAGTATCTACTAACCGTTAGTAAATCTATAGTAGGGCAAAACTAGTATAACTCCGAAAATATGGTTTTAAAGAAAATAACAAATAATAAAAAAAGTGCGATGCGCCAACGGGGTTCGAACTGACAACTTACAGGTTGATAGACCAATGCTTTATCTACTGTACCAAGCGCTTATAAAGAAATAGGTTGAAACCACGGAATATAAGCATTTTGCCGGATTCTTATGGTCGACTGAAAAGTGTTTGGTGGATGTATATGATCTCCCTATGAATAGAACAATGATCGTTCTTATGATGGCAATATGTTGACAAATCAATAAAGGGAACATTATTATTAGGATGAATATATTTTTCCGCAGGATATTTCAATATTTGATGCCTTCACTTGCCCTTAGTAAAAAAATTCACTATCCGTAAGTGAAGGGAACAAACTCGGGGTTAAGTAGGTCGTTTTACTTGTAGCTATTGAATTCATCACTTGGGGCTAAGTAAACACTTCACTTGGGATGGTTTTCTGAGTGTGCGTTGTAAGCACAAATTCAACTCGTTTTTTTAAGGTCGCTTTCACAAACGCATGGAAGATACGCTAACAACAAGGTAGGTATCAAATATAGCTTGCCAACTTTAAGGCTATAGTTTCTACCCAGATTTTAAGTTAAAAAAAGTACAACTGGCAACGCCTTGTTCTTTAATTTTTTGATCTTTTGCCAGGGTGCACAGGAAAAACTAAATTTTGCAGGGGTCATCATTTTTAAATGCTTAACAAAAATATCTGAAGGATTTTTCAAAATTCTCAATTATTTTTTCTTCAAAAAAAACTCTGGACGCTTATTCTTGACGGCCCGTGAGGTGAGGTGAGCTTACTTTCACCATCTATTTACACAGGGAAATGAACTCACCTCACCTCACGAGCCGTCAAGAATAAGCGTCCTGATGCTGTCATCTATCCCAAAAGCCTCAAAATAATTGCGGTTTAGAACAAACCCGATTTACACAAAAAATAAAGAAATACTCACAATTTCCTCTGGATTACATTTTTCCTTTTTATATTTCCTTGCTTTAGCGAAAATAAAAACTAAGTTTCCTTTTTTCTAAAAGCCTGTGCACTCCGGAAAAGAAAACCGATCAATCAATCATAAACGTTTACACTTTATTGAATTTGGGAGACACACGCAGTTCAAGTGTTGGCCGATAGATCGCAGAATTTATACGATTCCATGGTAACTACAGGTGTTTTGTCAACAAACTTTAAATCGGACTGCAGTGGTACAGAATAGTATTTTTACGTTTTCTGACAGAGAACTATTCGAAGTTATGTTTATCTTTAAAAAATGTGTTTTCGAAAACATTGTTCTAAAACAAATATGAAACCACTCCGCGTGTCCGGTCGCCCGCCGAAAAAAGGCCTAGCGCTGCGCGGTCATTACCCCGAGTCTATCAAAGAACCAAGAGAACTTTACTGGCTCGCTGGGATTACTAGGAATTCGCATAGAAACATTCGGCGCCCATAACTCCACATAATTTTGTTTTTATTTTGATTCAAAAAACTAAAAAGCCATTAACTCTTTTTCGATTTAGTATCCTTTAGCCTACTATAGCGGTCATATTGTCACCCAACTGACAGAAAATCCATGTTTTACCTGTCAATTTGGTTATAGAAATGGCGGCAATCTTTGGCTAAAGGGCACTGAAGAGATAAGAGTTAACTGGCATTTTAGTTGAGAATATTGGTCAGTATCGCAGCATGTCATATTTTGTCAAGGCGTTTAACTTTCAAAATTGAATATCATCTCGATTAAAGGAAGTGATATCAAAAAACGAAGTTTACTTCTAGACTTCGCATCGATTCTACTACAAAATAAACCCAACTTGTATTTTTAATGGAAAATCCCTTTAAATACGGTTATATTTCTGTTATATCTGAGCAACCAAGTGTTTTTTACAGTTATCGGAAATTTTTGAAACGCTTACGGGGTATCACTTCTGATAACTCGTACAACTGCAAAGTAAAACCCCATCAAAGTATTCCTTACATTGTTAAACCCTTTATTTAGGATCTGAACTATTTTGGGTTATTTTTAATAATAATTTATCCAATGTGTCCTAATAATAAATCGATCGGGTTGATGGAAATATAAGAGTCAGACATAAATATTTTTATTGGCAAAAAACGGGAAAAAATGTACGTACGTTTAGTTAAAACCTGGGTACAACACTGTTTTATTTTATCAGACATTAATATTATTATACCTACGATTAATTTGATCAAATATTTAACGCTTGGTTTTTATAGTAAACAAAAACTAAATAAAAAATAAAGGCTGGAAATCACGGTGAGTTTAGCAAACACGAGTTTCTACAAATATTATAGAAGTTAATATACCGGGTATCCTTTTTAAAACAATACAGAGGCGTTTTCGAACGTTTAAAGTAGGTATGCCATGATTTAGAAAAAATACCGGGTTCAAAATATTCAAAAATTTTGATGTCGCTGATTTAAAATCTGTTTTTTTTTTTAATTTACCACAAATCTACTTTATTATTTGCACAATAATAAAAACGTCATAAATATCAAGAAAACCTGATCTTTGCCCTCTATTTTATCAATTATTTTCTCTTCAGTGCCCCTATTCTTCAAATAATAGAAATTAATACTATGCATCTCATTGATCCAAATCTTCGGTTTAAATCGGTTTCTCTTACTTTTGCCCGATATTAATCGAAAGTAATTCTCTTAGTCAAGACCAATACAGTTACAATATCGGGCAAAAGTGAGAGAAACCGATTTAAGCCGAAGATTTGGACCAATAAGAAGCATAGAAGCGAGAGAATTTCTATCAGTTCGAGAATAAGGGCACAGCTCAAAAAGGATCAGTACCTATATTTTTTTCCTTATTTCATAGCACAGTTTTTGATTTATTAAAGTTCCTTCAAAATAATTTTTTTTTTATACTGGGACTTTTCATCCAATATGGCTAATAAGTTTTTGCAAAGTTAAAGACGAACACAAAATATCCATGCGGGCCTAGCTGGGATTCGAACCCGAGACCTTCCGTGCGGCAGGCTGATGCGCTACCTACTGCGCTACGGAGACCGGCCATCAAGAGTTTGTAAATTCACCGATAAGCTCACCGATGAAAACAATCGAGTTTCTAAATTCTATCATTACCCTCTCCACATAGGCCGATCAGCTCTTATCGTTTTAGTGTCCTTTTATCCACGTTCGCCGCCATTTTGACAGAAAACTAATGGATTATCTGTCACTTTTGAGTGAAAATGGCGGCGAAGGTGGATAAAAGGACACTAAATCGGTATGAGTTGATCGGCCTATCTGGAGAGGGTACTGATTCTATGATTCTTGGTGATATTCATCACCAATTGATGGCATCGATGCTCACCGACTTTTGGGGCCAGTGAGCCTCTCCTCCTCTCCGATGATTAACGTCATTTAATCAGCTGTTTTTTTATGGTTATTATTTTGTTTTCAAATTTTTTGATGTTTTTTTTTTAATAAAGATTGCGGTTAGTTGCGTTAAAACTATTTGAAAGACAGTTTTCGAGGACTAATGCTAAGTTTATACAGGGTTCCTAAGATTTTCCTTAGCGACAGGATTTCAATAAATTAAACAGAAATGGCATAGAAAGTCCTGCGCGCACAAATTGATATATATATAGCAATGGTGCCAGTTTGTTATTATCTCGGGACTGCTTTCATGAGAAAAAATTGTCGCCACTCTTTCATTGTGAGCATAAATCATAGTTGCAATAATAACCGTTGACAAGATGTCTGCAAATTCCGCTAGATGGCGGCCACACCATGAACATCTAATCTAATTAAAAATTAGATGTTTTCAGGTCCAAACCATAGCTTTTTCTTGCTTAAAGGAGGCGGCAGGGTACATTATTTACGATACTGAGCGATAAACTCGTGAGGTTGTTAACATTAGAAAGAAATATCTTCGCTTTTAATTAAATTTCTTTCCATTATTTTCTACTAGTGACATCTATCCGGAAACGGCCAAACCATGGAGCTAGCACTAGCAGCCAAAGAAATCAATAAACGGAGCTGTTTTTCCTGCAGAGCTTTTTGCTTGCGATATTATTGATTTTAAATAAAGCTGGCCCTACACGACATTTGATATTTTCAAGGTGTTTTATGACATGATCTCGAAACATGTAGCGAACCAGTTCTTCAAAACTAGCGGGAGGGTAAAAGCGAAAAATAAGGGGCTGCCAATATTTGTAACACCCAAAAAGGGGTGAAAAGATTTATTTTGCTCTGTTTCTTTACAAAAAACGTTTTTTTTTACGAAAAACTTGAGCTCTGCCACTTTTTTTATTTTTTTCTTCAACTTTCTCGAAATTTTCGTCATACCGTAGAAAAAAATTATTTCCCCCATGGTCATACTCTACTTTTATTCGAAAAAATTTAGAAACAGAGACGGGATCTGTTTTCCTAAAACGGGGGATCTTGGTTTCGAGTGAGAAGATAAAGGGCGCCGCAGGCAAAAATTTTTCAATTAAATTAGCCGAAAGCAAAAATGTTAGAAAAACAAAGCACGAAATAAAAATGGCGCCGCTTACAATTTTTTTTCAAAAATTACGTAATTTCGGGAACGCAAAGCAATAGGTCTAAAGAGTATAATTTTTCAGAAAAAAATATCAATTTTCTCGCCCTCCTCCACTGGGACTACAGGGGCCGTGCACAAATTACGTAATGGTCATAGGGGAAGGGGAGTTACAAAAGGTTACGTAGGGGGGAGGGGGGTTTTCGACAGCGTTTGCATTTGTGTGAAACTAAGAAAATTTGGAATGAAAATAAGTGAAAAGTTTTTTTTTTGGGGGGGTAGTGGTCTTGAAATCGTTACGTAATATTAGGGAAGTGGCGTGCCAAACCAAAAGAGGGTCAAAAATTGGTAAAATCACCGTTACGTAATTTGTGCACGGCCCCACATCTGACTGTTCCTCCTTTTTGATTTCGAATCAAAGTTCAAAACCCGGGTTGGACGTTCGAAGGCGTCAACCCGTCCTATTTGCTTGATAAAGTTTCTACGGAAATATCTCAGTCGATTTCTCCGGCCGTGTATGAACGCTTTAGGTTAGGCATTTGCATGTATCTCAGTCCCCAGCCTGTAAACAGTGCGTAAGGACAATGGTTACAAAATGAAAAGCCGAAAAATATTTTTTGTTTACGATATCTTTCATCAGTTTGGTATTAAAGTCGAGCAAAAACAATTTTTATTCCAGTCCTAAAGGTATGAAAATGGAAAACATTAGAAAACAACAACCTGGAATGGATTTACTACGTGTAAGATGTAGTGACAACATCGCCCCATGCCCATCCTTTTCTGCCTAATGTGCTTTTCCGTTTGTCTGCGTCTTATACATGGCTGCTTGGCCCCCTAAGGATTTGCTTAGGAACCCTGTATAGGAAAATAAAATAATATAATAATAAGAACACCTAATAAAAATGTATTTCTTGTTTTATTTTATTTGCTGTATGAACACAGTATAAGGAGGTATATAAATCTTCAATTTGTGCTGGTATTAGATGGATATAAGTTTTATCCTCGCAATATCCTCCTGAAGCGCCACGAGGATTTTTCGTTCGTCGTTATTGTAGGCTATAGCTAAATTTTTACTGATTTTTATCGCGTTTTTTTAATTTTCGATGGCTCATCGAACTCAACGACATCAAATGTGAGATTAACGTCATATTTCATTTGTCAAAAAACCGATGACATTGGTGAAAAAAATCTGATGAATTTACAAACTCGCCCTTTTTAAATGTGCTTTTGACGTTTTTTGGCCTCCACGATACGACCAAAATCCCGCAAAATCAAAGTTGATCTTTTATGAGAAATGTCCAACGCCCAACGTATTAATATAAAAGAATTTCGTTCGTACGCATTTTTCGATCTCGTTATATATACCCATTTCAAAAGTGACTTGCAATACAATTTTTATGTAGCAGTTGTATGATGCAAAGTTTAATAATGGACCACTACCTACAAGGGCGTCGATAATTTTTTCTTTTGGGGGGGGGATAACAATTTAACAAGATAAATTTTCAAATCACTTTTATTGTTTGTATGCCTTTGCCCCTTGGCATATTGAGGAAAAGAATTATAAGGTAACAAAACTTAATATTTAATATTAATATATTAATATTTAATGAAAATAAACATAATTCTTGTATTCTTCCTAAAGTAACCTTTTTTAAAAAAGCTTTGAACTAGATACGTATTGATGGTTGCATAGTATTATATGCGTATTAGCTATCGAAATATAGTAATTAAATTAATAAAATATTATAATTATATACTTTTAATTAATTAATAAAATTGGTGATAATACACTTTTGTTTTCTTTCGTCAAGTGTAGGCAAAAAACTTTTTTTTTTGTAAAAAGTCTATCTTGGGGGGGTGGTAATTACTCCCATTACCCCCCCCCCCTTATCGACGCCCTTGACTACCTATCTGTTTTAGATTTTGAAACTTATTGAATAAATTACACCTGCTCAAAAATAAATATTATTATTAAATAAGATTTTTTCGACATTCTGATTCCCTATTTTATCCCCACCATACATTATTCCATTTTATATTAAACTGATGGAAGATACAGGACTCAAAAATAATTGAGATATCTACATACCATTTCAATTGCTGTGGACAAGTTTTTTGACACTGATAATGACAGTTCCATTTAGTTGCTGTGGTTAATTGTCAGTCGCCATAATGAAATTGGTCCAGAGAATTTGAATTATAATTTAATTACCGAAAGCAGTCAAGTTTCTTAAAAATTACTTTATAATTTTTGATTCATTCAATAGCTTCCGAAATTATAGTTGTTTGAATGCGTTTATGTCTTTTTTTTCAAACTTGCTTGAAAAATATGTATTTTAATAAATATATTTAAAAGTGACTGCGGTATACAATTTTTACTTTGTATTAATAGAAAATTCAAGTAAGAAACTCGTATCAAGTTATAGAATCGTAGATTTCTCCATGATGCTCACAACAACACCGTTCTCAACTAAAAAGCCAGTTAACTCATTTTCGTTTTAGTATCCTTTGGCCTATGATCGGTGCCATATTGGCACCAAAGTGACAGAAAATCCATGTTTTATTTGTCAATTTGATTATAAAAATGGCAGACACAGTAGGCTAAAGGGCACTGAGGTGGTAGTAGTTAACAGACTTTTTAGTTGAGAACGGTGTTGCTCACAAGGGCAGGAAATTGAATTTTTTGGAGAATTTTGAAATAGCGAAGTTGGAAAATGATCCTACATCTGTCAGTTTGTATGAACCCAGCAATGCACACTACAAAGGGATAGACAAAGTCATCAATAATTTTAAATAGTTTTCTTGTTTTTTATCTTTGTTCCGTCTCGACAGTTTTCTTTATATTTTTTAATTAGTTTTTAAATTTTTAGATGCCGCTCGTTGTTTCGTTTCGAATTTTATTTAATATTCTCGTGTCCTTTGTCTTTTTTTAAATTTGTTGTTAGTGTATGTTTGACTAAGGTGTTTTTAATTCTCCGACATGTTTTATAAAATTTATCAATTTAATTAGGTGCAGTTTGTGTCCTAAATTTTACCCTTAATAATGGATTTTTTACGTTCTGTAAGTACTTACTCATTTTTTAAATTTAATTTTGGAGCACTCGTTGAACACTGCTTTGCTGTTTTTCGGCCAATTTTTACCGGACAGAACCTCGGAAACGAGAAAACGGAATCTGTTGAAATTTGACAGAAATGTTTATTTTTGAATTCCTCACAACCCTATCCAGACAGTTTTTTGCTGGACTCTCTCATCTCCGAAATAAAATAAACACGGCTAATAGTCAAAAATCTTAACTGGCCTTTTCTTTAGCCTCGTCGATAATATAGGAATCTGTAACAAAAATGTTTGGATTTTTTAATTTTTAGAGTTTTTTTCTTTATAAGCGAGATCCGGCCGGAATTCTGAAACGCCAATAGCCATAGCCACCGGCCACTTGTCTGAGGCTGGACTTCCATACATTTGACCTTGCCTATCAGTGAGTGAAACAGTGACAGAACTATTGGCACCTTCACCATAACTTGAAATCCGCGCGGAAAATTTTCTAATGGAATGTCATTAGGGATGCCACCTATTGTTGATCTTTCAAAAAAATGGCAAAGCAGTGTTGTCAAATTTATGCCGTTTTTGAAGCCTTAAAGAAAAAATCGAAACGTTTCGTGTTTAATGAAACAACATATTTGTGAGGCATACGCATTACTTTCTTTCCTTAACTACTATGATCCTATCAAGTATACTGAAACTACTTCTTTGAGTTTTTCGCCACTAAGTCAATGGCGCACCGAGGGAGGGATTTGGGATTAACCTCCCCCCCTCCCCGAGAAGCCTGATGACAATCAAATAAGAGCAGAAATATAATATAAAAAGAATAAAATACAAGAGCCTGGACTTTAAGTTTTAACAAAAATTGCAAAAATTTTCTCCTGCGGCGCTATAACACCTTTGATTTTTACGATTTCGTGTCAAAATGGTCTTGGTGTTTAATGTAATTTTATCAAAACAGTTTGCCTGCGATTTGGTGTCAAAAATTGCATTTTAAGTGTCATTTTCGTAAAAATTTGCGCTTGCGGCGAATTTTTGCGTTTTTACAAACAAATTAGGGCAAAATAAAAAACTCAAATTCTCAAAAGTCCCTTTAGTTTAATTTTAAGTAAGTTTAAGTGCAGTAATTTTTTTTTTTAGTAATTTACGCAGTAGTTTTTGACATATTTTTTTGATAAATTTCCTTAATTAATATTCAGGAGTCAATATTAATTGGCTTTGTGGGAGGGACGGGGAAAGAAGAAGGTTTGACCCCCCCCCCCCGAATACTTTGTTTAAAATGTACGTAGGTACTTGCTTGTTCAGGTGGAATCTTGCAAACTTAATTTTGAACAACTTCCCGACATCCATCCGATCGACTTCAAATTTGACATGCTGATGAAATTGACAGCTCCCCCCTACTCGAAGGAGGTAGAGGGTGGTACAGTTGAAGTACGCCCGATTTTGTTGAAATTTGGTGAGTTGGAGCACTCGGGGATGGAGATAACGAATTTCTAATCAGATTATGAAATTCAATATGGCGGATTCAAGATGGACGATTTTTGGTCATCTTTTGCTAACCAATTTTAACCAACTACACATCCGATTGCCTTCAAATTTAACATGAATTTATAGTTCCAGTGACAATACAATAATATGTCATTATTAGGCACCCCTCCTCCCTACAAAGGGAATGAAGAGGAGAAAACACCTAAGTTTGTACAATTTCAACCAAAATTGCCATACAGGGGTTTTTAAGGAGGGGGATTATGAATTTGTGTACGAGCTTTTGGGGATAAGGAATACGAATTTTTTATCAGATTTTGAAAATTTTGTTCCAAATGGACGATTTTTGGTCATGTTTTGCTAACTAATTTTAACTGACTTATCCACATCCGATTGTGTTCAAATCTGGTATGCATATATATAGTTCCGGTGAAAATACAATAATATGGTATTCTCAGGTACCCACCTCTCTCTAATGAGAGAAGTGGAGGGGAAAGTTTGTTCGATTTCAATCAAAATTGGCATACAGGGGTTTTTGAGGAGGGGGATTATGAATTTTTGAACACATTTGAAAATCTGAATATGGCGGATTCAAAATGGACGATTTAGGGTACAAATCTAAAAATTAAAAAATTAATTTTTATTAAAAAAAACTTTTAAAGAAAAAGGTTTTATTAAATGAACTCAAAAGTAGAAAATAATTTTTTATCTTTCTTAAACGGTAATAAAAGCGATGGGCGCAATAAAAATTTTAACTTTACGGTGACAAAGAGAGAACTACAAAAGAAGAACTAAATTTTTCTTCGATTTGAATTATAAACATATTGCTTTCATCTAAATAAGGAGCTGAGAACGGGTGAGATTGCCGTGCTTGCCAAGCCTTTGAAAATGTCCTTAGGTTATAGAGTAATACAACTGTTTCTTAGGTGAATCGTCGATGTGACTGACATACGATACCTAAAGTTAAAATTTTTAATTTACGCCCATCGCTTTTATTATAGCCGTTGTATGAACAACTTAGTTCATACAACGTTATGGTTGCGGCGAATTTTTGCGTTTTTACAAACAAATTAGGGCAAAATAAACAACTCAAATTCTCAAACGTCCTTCAATATTTACGATTTTAGTTTAATTTTAAGTAAGTTTAAGAGCAGAATTTTTTTTTAGTAATTTACAAAGTAGTTTTTGACATAGATTTTTGATAAATTTCCGTAACTTAGTGGGGAAAACCTAAAAAAAGTAGTTTCAGCATTATGAATCCGCCACAAACGATTTTTTTTCCATCGAGCATAATAGTCCAAAGAAACTCGTCTGAGTTCTGAGTTTATTAAATGAACTACAAAATAAATTAGTTTTCAGTACAAAAAGTTTTAACAACAGTGCCGTCTGCTTCTATACTAATAGAACGAGATCCGGCCGTAAATTTTTTGACCGATCGCGTAACATTTCAAAATAATAAAAAAAATTAGAGATTAGGCCGGAAGTGTAAAAAAACTTGTTTTTGAGCCATTTTTTGAGTTTTTTTTTTTGAGCGTAACCAAAACATACTTGTATTAAGGCCACAAAAACGGCATAGATTTAATAATACTGCTTTGCTATTTTTTTGAAAGATCAACAATAGGTGGCATCCCTAATGAAATTTCGAGTGAGATCGTGCAGTGTTCAGAACACGGTGCGAACACCATATGTGAGGCTAGCCTTCCATTAGTGAAGGTGTGAATAGTTCTGTCACTGTTTCACTCACTGACAGGCAAGGTCAAATTTCAAAATCAGCGCACAAGAAAAGCTTATGGAAGTCCAGCCTTAGAAAAGTGGCCGGTGGCTATCCGGAACCTGAATTCCAATACTCCAATCGAACTCACTCAGTTTCCCTGGGTCTACCAAATTACGTGATCTTGGCGTTCCAGAATTCCGGCAGAATCTCGCTTATAAAGAAAAAAATTATAACTTTTTTGTTATCAGATAATAGGATTTATAAAAATCTACAACCATATCCAAAGCATTTTTCAAAATTAGGTGTATTTTTCTCAAAAAAATAAAAAATCCAAAAATTGTTGTTACAGATTTCTGTATTATCGACGTGGCTAAAAAAAGGCAGGTAAGATTTTTAACTATTGTTAGCCGTGTCCATTTTATTTCGGGAATGAGAGAGTCCAGCAAAAGACTGTTTGGGTACGGCTGTGAGGAATTCAAACATAAAGATTCCTGCCAAATTTCAACATATTCCGTTTTTTCGTTTCCGATATTCTGCCCGGTAAAGATTGGCTCAAAAACAGCAAAGCAGTGTTGTCAAATCTATGCCGTTTTTGGGGCCTTAAGACTTCGGCTAGACTTAGGCGATGCAAAAAATGCAATGGTGCCATTCTGCCGTGTATTGTGTATTTTTAAAAGCAAGGCCGGATTTTCCGGCGTATCCTAGTATTAATTGCAGACGCGAAATTAATCCATAAATGCGCCACAGGAAAAAATGTACTAAATATGCAATCCTTTATACGTTTTAAATGTTGTTGAAGAAAAACCGAAAAAATTTAAACAAAAAATTCTGATATTTTTTATAAATTATTTTTGAAAAAGTGGTTTGGCTTAGTTGCCAACAAAATTAGACTAAAATGTTAAGTGCTGTTGACAAAAATTGCTTTAAAATTAAACAAAAATTGTAACGATCAATGACTTCATTGCTTGTCATTGATTAAAATTCAAAACTTATGGGCCTATGTTTACATGGGAACAACCACCTTATTAAATCATGCTTGAATTAAAAAAGAAATTAGCTTTTATTGTTTAGTAACATTATTGCCACATATATTTTACATTTGTTTAGTCTATAAACACTATGGTTGGTTAAAAAAGTATAAAAAAACTTGCGAAAGTTTTTTTACGATTTCTTATATTGGATGAAGAAGTTAAAGCCCAACCCAAGCACGTGTAAACTGGGTAAATTTAAGTGTGACGTCATGCTAAATCGAAGTCTTAAAGCGGTAAAATTGACCCCCAGGATCCTAATTCTTGAATCTCGAGAGAAAGAACAATCCCTCAGGAGAAGGGATCAATCCCGGGGAATAATCCCATCCCTCGAAAAGAAGATGCTTTTCCTTTAAACCTCTTCGAAATTTTAGATTGAAAAATATACATTTTACGGCTTGCTTAGCCGAGAAATTGGACCGATCTCTGGTTTTGGAGTCGAGGTGCCCGAACGTGGGATCATTCGACACAGATCACCCTGGAGTAGTTACACCTGCTTTCATTTTTTTTTTAAAGAAGAAGCTGTTATTAAATGCACTCAAAAGTATAAAATCATTTTTTATCTTTCTTATACCATAACGTTGTATGAACTAAGTTGTTCATACAACGAACATAATAAAAGCGATGGGCGCAAATTAAAAATTTTAACTTTAGGTATCGTATGTCGGTCACATCGACGATTCACCTGAGAAAAAGTTGTATTACTCTATAACCTAAGGACATTTTCAAAGGCTTGGCAAGCACGGCAATCTCACCCGTTCTCAGCTCCTTATTTAGATGAAAGCAATATGTTTATCATTCAAATACAAGAAAAATTTAGTTCTTCTTTTGTAGTTCTCTCTTTGTCACCGTAAAGTTAAAATTTTTATTGCGCCGATCGCTTTTATTACGGTTTAAGAAAGATAAAAAAATTATTTTCTACTTTTGAGTGCATTTAATAAAAGCTTGTTCTTTAAAAGTTTTTTTTAATAAAAATTCATTTTTTAATTTTTAGATTTGTACCCTAAATCGTCCATTTTGAATCTGCCATATTAAAATTTTCAAATCTGTTAAAAAATTCATAATCCCCCTCCTTAAAAAACCCCTGTATGCCAATTTTGATTGAAATCGAACAAACTTTCCCCTCCACTTCTCTCATTAGAGAGAGGTGGGTACCTGAGAATATCATATTATTGTATTTTCACCGGAACTATATATGCATACCAGATTTGAACACAATCGGAGGTGGATAAGTCAGTTAAAATTAGTTAGCAAAACATGACCAAAAATCGTCCATTTGGAACTAAATTTTCAAAATCTGATAAAAAATTCGTATTCCTTATCCCCAAAAGCTCGTACACAAATTCATAATCCCCCTCCTTAAAAACCCCTGTATGGCAATTTTGGTTGAAATCGGACAAACTTAGGTGTTTTCTCCTCTTCACTCCCTTTGTAGGGAGGAGGGGTGCATAATAATGACATATTATTGTATTGTCACTGGAACTATAAATTCATGCCAAATTTGAAGACAATCGGATGTGTATAAGTTAGTTAAAATTGTTTAGCAAAAGATGACCAAAAATCTTCCGTCTTGAATCCGCCATATTGAATTTCATAATCTGATTAGAAATACGTTATCTCCATCCCCGAGTGCCCCAACTCACCAAATTTCAACGAAATCGGGCGTACTTCAACTGTACCACCCTCCACCCCCTTCGAGTAGGGGGGAGCTGTTAATTTCATCAGCATGTCAAATTTGAAGTCGATCGGATGGATGTCGGGAAGTTGTTCAAAATTAAGTTTGCAAGATTCCACCTGAACAAGCAAGTACCTACGTACATTTTAAACAAAGTAACCGGGGGGGGGGTCAAACCTCCTTCTTTCCCCGTCCCTCCCACAAAGTCAATTAATATTGACTCCTGAATATTGCATTTTGTCAGAAATCAAGCAGAAGGAGAAATGGTTTTCTGAGACTATGCTCAAGCTCCCCCCCGCACAACAATTTCTACGTACGCCGTTGATTAAATATGCACGTTGTGCTATCTGTGTGTATGTTTTAAAGAGGAAAAAATAGCAGCCGATATTTACACCTACTAATTTGTTGTTCTGACATATTGTAAGCTGATTTGGTTTTATGAAATAAAACTTTGTATAAACCGTATAACTATAAAGAAGAATCGTCTAAATGGCAGAGACAGATTAATTGATTCGTGGCAAAAATTTGCGTTACAACCATAAAAGTTTCAACTTTTAGAAAAAATATTTCAGAAGGGTTGGAAAATACTTTTTAGAAAAAAATACTGATCAATGTGGTTCCAAACAGCACAAAACAATTTGTTCAAAAGTCTCTTTGCATGCGCACAGTTTTTAATTAGGGTAGTGGTTTAATTATTCCCGTAAGGCTATTGAAGTAGGTATCACTAATTAACGGCATTGCGCATAAAAAATGCATCAAAAATGAAATTCGATACATACTATTTTCATTTTATTTTGTTATTTTTTAGATGACGAATCTACTCACACATTTTCAGGTATGTATTAAACTCCATGACAACACATGTATTCTTTCGTTCTGAACAAACTGATTAAAATCACATCAACTGATTGGCACACTTCACTCATTGTTGTCATGTTAACCTAATACGTTTTCCCCTGTTTTTAATATTATTTAAAATACCTTCAATAATTTTTAGTTCCGTTTAATTAAATGGTCTAGATATATTGTTTCTATAAACAAAAACCTAAAAATGTATTCAAGTAGGATGTACAACTATAAAAATAAGAAAAATGTGGTATAGAAATCCCTATTCACACTGAAATTAATGACAAGTCGGCAACACAGATTTCCTGCCTTTGTTTACCAAGAATGGCCAAATATGACGAATTCTAACCTAATATTTAGTTAATATTTTAATTTAACGGACCTGTAAAACGAAATACTGCGGTCCCCCGGCTTCTGTTTCAACATTTTTCGCCACAAACTTTTCACAAAATTATCAAAAAAAAACACTATTGACAAGTGCTGAAACTTTCATTTTCAAAACAATAATGACATTCCAGGAAAAATCGAGAAACCGCAACAAACAATCAATGTTGCCACGTTGACTACAAAAGAAAATGTTTAGGGAAAACACATGTTAAATTTTCAAAAAAAGTCGAAAAATCTATTTAAAGATTGTGAGTATTATATATTGTGTATATTAGCTTTTTCAACATATATCTTAAACATCATTAATTAATTAATAAATAAGCATCAAAACTTAATCCAAATTTAATAATTTTGTTGTTGCATAATTTTGTTATTAAAATTGGTAACACAGATTTCTTTCTCCCCTTTCCCCACTGTAGATGTTGCACTCAAACAACCAGTGTAACCAGACAGACCAGACTCCTTCAATCTTCTAAGGGCACGCTGTTCTTTGGATTTCCATCACCATACCCACCAATTGCAATCACTTTACTCATAGCCACAAGTGATGCAAATATTTTTGCGTGCACTTTGCTCAGATCAGTTAACCTAACCTCACTTAAAAATAAACAAAAATTGTTTGGTTTAGAAGAAAATAAAATTTACTCGGTTTTCAGATTCGGAACGTTGTGATATAGATAAAGGCAGGTTTACCTAACAAAAAAATTTGACAAAAATTTGTTTTATGTTACATTTTTAAACAGTATATCTTATAATAATAATAGAGAAAAAAAAATTGTCAAATTTGGGAAATCCAAAAACAAATAATTAGAAAAACGATCGTCAGAATCACCTGTTAAATTCTTCTTCTTCTTTTAATGTGATTGAAGTAAGCAAACTGATCTAATATTAAAAATCACTTTTGCTTACTATAATCAGTTCAATGAGTACGAAAGAATAACTGTAATATGTGCAGAATCATGAGTCATATTTACTTCATTAAATTAGGTTACAGAGGGGTGTGGGGCTACCCAACCAAACATTCTGCATCAGCTCAGAAATTTTGATAGGTTTTATCAGGTTTTGTGTATTTTTCATGCGGTAAGTGAAACGAACAAAAAAGTTGAATTAGATTATCTTGGTTTTTATATGCTTTTTATGCGGTATACAAAAAAAACATAAAAACCTACACGACTTATATTAAAACTCTCTGATGTTGACCAAATCTCTCTATTGCGTTTTAGTGACGTAAAAACTCACATAAAATAAAAGAAGTAACTAAATTTATATATAAACTGCACTTCAGCACTTTTTAACCGACTGTTTGGATATGTATACTTAAAACTTAAACAATTTGTCAGAACTTTTAGCACACATTTTGGTTTTAACGTCATTCAAAATTTAAGCATTTAGCATGTGTGTTTTATATTAATTTTATAATATTGGATATTTGTGTATTGTTTGTTTGTTAATAATAATTAATCAATTTGTGCAAAACTTTTGAAAGAAGTACAGCCGTTTTCAAAAAAATAAATTCGAAACAGCGTTCGAAATTCATGAAATAAAAAATTACCTTTATTAAGAAAATAGTGGCACTAGTAAGATTAAATAAAACCTCAGATGAACTACTTAAAGATACCCGATGCTTACGGAGATTTTCAAAGACGTTTTTATATATTATCTGAGAAATCTTGGAACCTTATTTTCGAAGCCGCGAGAGGAATCGATCACTCAAGGGGCAAAGCACATCAAATACATGCTCACAGTTCAAGAATGACCGCGGCAAGTAGTGGTAGATGGGGAGTTCTACGACAGAGGGGCAGCTTAGCATCAAAATATCTCCGACGTCATCGTGTTTAGATGAGTATGACGACAGTAAACTGCTTTTAAACGGGTCTGTTCCCAAATAAACAGCACTACTACAAAACAGACCCCTTTAAAAGCTGTTTATTTGGGAACAGACCCGTTTAAAATCTGTTTATTTGGGAACAGATCTGTTTAAAAGCGGTTTATGTGGGAACAGACCTGTTTAAAAGCAGTTTATTTATCTCTGACGTTATCATGTTTAGATGAGGATGACGACAATAAACTGCTTTAAACTGGTCGTTCCCAAATAAACAGCTTTTAAACAGATCTGTTCCCAAATAAACAGATTTTAAACGGGTCTGTTCCCAAATAAACAGCACTACTATAAAACAGACCCGTTTAAAAGCTGTTTATTTGGCAACAGGCCTGTTTAAAAGCGGTTTATTTGGGAACAGATCTGTTTAAAAGCGGTTTATATGGGAACAGACCCGTTTAAAAGCTGTTTATTTGAGAACAGACCCGCAATGACTTAGATTTTCTCCAGTGCCGCACGTATTTTTTTTTTGCAAGAAGGGTGAAAATTACCCGATATTCAAAACGGTCCGCCATCTTGGATTTTTGCGAAATGTCAAATTTTGAACCGGATCGGAAAAGTCTCATGTCTCGTCTTTCAAAAAAGTTAAAACAATTTTAAATCGACGTATTCGATCAAAAGTTATAGCAAATTTAAAAGAGTGCAAGATTTTTTGGCCCACGAGTTTTGAGAATAATGTCTCGAACCAAAAATATGAATCTTGATTGAAGCCAAACCTGGAATATCTTTTTTGGGCATCTTGGAATCCAAACCTTTTTTTAAATGACCCTTAATGCGCCAGCAGTTAAAAACCAACAAGCATAATACAGATTTTCACATAAAGAGAACACGAATGAATAGCCAATTTTGTAATGGCCAAATGAGCAAATACTAAGAGGCTACTCAGTTCAGCAGTTCAGATATTAAATTAAAGAGTGATGTATATATGTAAAATTGAAAAAACCATCTCAAGACGAGATCTGATCTATTATATTCAGCTTTAAATCGGCACGTTTATGTTGCCAGTGACATTTTAATATTATTTTTTTACATTATGTGCCAAAAAAGTTCTCCCTAATATCTCCAGAACCAAAAGAGGCAGAGAAGTAAAATGGTAGATACTAGATACGGTAAATAAAATCTATATGTTTGTGGCGGATTCATAATGTCGAAACTACTTTTTTTGGGTTTTTCGCCACTAAGTTAAGGAAATTTTTTCAAAAATATGTTAAAACCCACTGCGTAAATTCCTAAAGAAAAAAAAGATTTGTTCGTTTGTCAGTGGTTTTTAAATAAGATAAAAAATTTGCCTACACATACGCAAATCCTAACTAGAATCTAAGTACTTATCTGACGTTTCGGCAGAAATTCTACTGCCGTTATCAAAGAATTTTATCCTTTTCAAAAACTTTCTTCGATTCTTTTTTAAAATATCTGTCTGTTGTCATACAACTGACTGACTTTGACTGATATATATTTCAAATATTAACTTGACAGTTTGGTGCGTCGATAGTAGCCAACAAGGTATTGGGTGAATTTAGTAAAATTTAAAATCAAAATTATATTTGTTTGAGTGTTTTCGATTTTAGATTACTTTATAAAAATACAAAATTTTTATTTTAAAATATCAATTATAAAAATTATCTTTTGACTAACTTTAAGAAAAAATATATTAGAAACCCAAAGAACATCAATGCTATTTTTTAATTTATTTTAAAAAAACCTTTTTGAAAATCTTGTTTTAAAATTGGAAGCCAAACTGTATTTATATCAACTGATATGCTAGCTATGCATTCATCTTCGTTAAGATAGATACAAGCTGCTTCTTTGATTTTTCGTTTAATTTTGTCTGGTTCTTTTTGTAATATACTGGTTTCTCCCCACATTACTCTATGATCATTTTCAAAAGAATGTTGGCAAATTTTAGACTTCTCCCAGTCTCCCCTTCTGAGGTAACCCTTATGGTCATTTATTCTAACTTCAAGAGGCCTTGAAGTTTCTCCAATATAAAATTTACCACACTCGCAAGGAATTTTATAAACGATATTTTTTGAGTTTTGCTCAGCATTTAATGGTTTTGTTTTGGTTAGAATTGATCTAAGAGTATTTGATTTTTTAAAAATTGTTCTAATATTATAAGTATTAGCGATTCGTTTAATTTTTTCCGAAATACCTGGTATTTAATAATTCCTTTTATACCAGGTATTTCGTAAATAGCATTGATGTTCTTTGGGTTTCTAATATATTTTTTCTTAAAGTTAGTCAAAAGATAATTTTTATAATTGATATTTTAAAATAAAAATTTTGTATTTTTATAAAGTAATCTAAAATCGAAAACACTCAAACAAATATAATTTTGATTTTAAATTTTACTAAATTCGACGCACCAAACTGTCAAGTTAATATTTGAAATATATATCAGTCAAAGTCAGTCAGTTGTATGACAACAGACAGATATTTTAAAAAAGAATCGAAAAAAGTTTTTGAAAAGGATAAAATTCTTTGATAACGGCAGTAGAATTTCTGCCGAAACGTCAGATAAGTACTTAGATTCTAGTTAGGATTTGCGTGTGTGTAGGCAAATTTTTTATCTTATTTAAAAACCACTGGCAAACGAACAAATCTTTTTTTTCTTTAGGAATTTACGCAGTGGGTTTTAACATATTTTTGAAAAAATTTCCTTAACTTAGTGGCGAAAAACCCAAAAAAAGTAGTTTCGACACTAGATACGGTGGTTTACAGAAAGTAATTATCTTTTTGGATGCTGCCTCCAGTAATTAAGGGGGAATAGGTAGCACGGCGACGTTAATTTTTTTTTTAGTGATGTAAATTTTGGCAAATTTAGATGGAGCTTCTCTTTCTGTTAAAAAAAAATACGTTTTATGTATTTTTACTGTAAGGGTTTTTAAATAAAATGGAAAAATCATCTCAATATCAATAAGAGCATTTGAGTTAAGGCCTATATACTCAATTTTTAATGCTTAGGGCCACAAAAATGGCATAGATTTGACAACACTGCTTTGCTGTTTTTGGGCCAATCCTTACCGGGCAGAAAATCGGAAACGAGAAAACGGAATCTGTTGAAATTGGGCAGGAATGTTTATTTTTGAATTCCTCACAACCGTATCCGGACAGTTTTTTGCTGGACTCTCTCATTCCCGAAATAAAATAAACACGGCTAATAATAGTCAAAAACCTTACCTGGCTTTTTATTTATCCTACTCGATAATACAGAAATCTGTAATAACAATTTTTGGATTTTTTGAAAAAATACATCAAATATTGAAAAATCCTTTGGATACGGTTGTAGATTTTTATAAATCCTGTTATCTGATAACAAAAAGTGATGGTTTTTTCTTTATAAGCGAGATTATGCCGGAATTCTGAAACGCCAAGATCACGTAATTTGGTAGGCCCAGGGAAACTGAGTGAGTTCGATTGGACTATTGAAATTTTATTTAAAACCGTCCTAATATAAAAGCGCTTTTAGGTGGGTGTAAACGTAGTAGTTGACGCTAAAATTACAGAGGGAATATTTGTGGGTCTCCAGATTAGGAATCTTTTCGGAGATGCGAAATTCGATTCCATACCTCAAGACAAGAAAAAAAGACGCTTGGAATGCATTTAAAATGGTTGCAACAATTTTTTTTCGAAACACTAGAGCAGAAAACTATGTGTGTTTGCCCACCTTCTTTTGTGTCACCAGAACTTAAGATGTAACATGTCGCTAAAAATTAATTTTTTGGATGCTCATCTGGATTACTTTTTGGAAAATTGTGGTGCTGTAAGTGATGAGCACGGTGGAATGGTGCATGGAAAGAAGGAATCAGGGAAAATTGAACTGTAAGATGTAGGCCGACTACTGCTGGACTATTACGAGAGATGCCCCATTTGCCACATATAATATAGTTTTTTTTTCTCCTACTTATCCTTCCCAATCACTTCCCCTTCACCGCTTCACCTCCCGCCCCTTAAACCTTTTCATCCAGTTAAATACCCGTTTTTTACTTTAAATGGTCATAACTTTAATAATAATAATATTAATAATTTAAGCTTTTATACAAAATAAATATAAAGTTTAGAAACACAGATCATTATCTAAAATCTATTGCAAAATGATGACGACAAAGATACTTTTGTTTGTTTTCTTAAACCGTTTTTGTTTCCCAGGAATATAGTAGTGAAACCATCAAAATCCATTTAGTAGTTTGTGCGTGATGCTGGAACAAACCAACAGACAAAAATTCTAAAACTTTAGATACAAACAGACATCAAAAATTAAAAACATATATTCAATGTACAGAAATAGTCTTCATAGAAATTTATTATGTATGTATGTATGGACATAAAGTAAACTAGTTATTTACTTTATGGTATGGATATCCGTCCCTGGTCTACCTGGTTGCTCTTATTGAAAAGTTTTGCCATTTGATTTAAAAACTGTCAAGTAGAGAAATGTATAATATTAGGTATTTTTGAAATCAGCGAGAAACGTCCAACGCAAATTTCGCCAAATAAACTTAGAGTGACCTATTAAAAAATATATAGTCGTCTGACGGCACGATCAGCAACCAAAAAGATGCTTTTCTTGTGAACCATCTAAGTATGTAAAATTTGACCTTTCTCCCTCTTGTGTTTTTTTTTGAAATATTTAGGGGACGTAGGATAAACAAACCGTTTTCCCAGAAGCCAAAATATAACTTTTTCGAAAACCACTAGCACTGTAGTTTAAAAGAAGAAGTAAGTATTGATCCTTTGTACTAAAATACCCTTTTTGCAAAATATTTTAAAATAATCTCGCAAAATAAGATTGTGTCCGCTATCCCTATCTCTTAACTTAAGGCTGGTTCATGGTTAAATACCTTTTCCTTTTCGGTAACTTCTTTAACTTTTTTTTTCCTTAAGTAAAATGCTGGTTCACGCTAAGATTCCTTTTCCTTAACTTTATTTATTAATGTTGACACTAATGACAGGTGCACTAGCGATTTTGGCCTTTTGTTTACAAAATTTGGGGTCGTTTTTGTCCCACAAATGTGGAAACTTTTTCACCAAATTTTATTACATGTACAATTTCCATTTCTGTAATAACGGGCCACTTTCTCACTTCGGCTTAAGTTCTAAGTTCAACTTAACTAAGATAAGTAGCTTGCAGGTGCTGTCAAAGTGTCCCTTTAGGGAAACATTGTTGGCGTAAAGGTAAGTGAAAGAATTTTAAGACTTAAGTTAAACTTGGCTAAATTTTTTCAAGTTTTTGAGATCTTTTTGCTTTTATTATTATCTTAAAACATATTTTTCCGCTTTTGACAGTGTTTTTAAGCGATTTTTGTGTTTTTTCAGAAGTAAAAATAATTTAAACAAATTTCTAACCTCACAAATTGTTTTACAAGATTTATCAAAATAAGAACCAGCAAATACCTCTATTTATATTAACCGGTGCAGATAGTTTTTTAAAATGATATTTAAAACAAGAACTTGTTTTTGTTGTATTATTATTGTAACAAAATATAGTAAAAACCCAAAGGGTGAACAAATCCTCAAATTTTGTACACCTCCTGCAAATAGGGTCCGTACAATACCGTTCTCAGTTGAGAACGGTGTTGGTCCATATTCTAGGTCCTGCCAAGTCCTGTCAGGACTCAACAGAACCCAAATTATAGGCCAAGACACAGAAAAAAGTGTCATTTTTTTAAAAAATTTTCTACCATCTTGAACTTTAAAGAAATGCCATTATCGACACTTGTTCTAAAAACTATAAAGTGTTCCTAAGCAAATCCTTAGGGGACCAAGCAGCCGTGTATAAGACGCAAATAAACGGAAAAGCACATTAGGCAGAAAAGGATGGGCATGGGGCGATGTTATCACTACATCTTACACGTAGTAAATCCATTCCAGGTTGTTGTTTTCTAATGTTTTCCATTTTCATACCTTTAGGACTGGAATAAAAATTGTTTTTGCTCGACTTTAATACCAAACTGATGAAAGATATCGTAAAAAAAAATATTTTTCGGCTTTTCATTTTGTAGCCATTGTCCTTACGCACTGTTTACAGGCTGGATACTGAGATACATGCAAATGCCTAACCTAAAGCGTTCATACACGGCCCGAGAAATCGACTGAGATATTTACGTAGAAACTTTATCAAGCAAATAGGACGGGTTGACGCCTTCGAACGTCCAACCCGGGTTTTGAACTTTGATTCGAAATCAAAAAGGAGGAACAGTCAGATGTGGGGCCGTGCACAAATTACGTAACGGTGATTTTACCAATTTTTGACCCCCTCCCTATGTAATGTTTTGTAACGGTTTGGCACGCCACTCCCCTAATATTACGTAACGATTTCAAGACCACTACCCCCCCCCCCCCCAAAAAAAAAAACTTTTCACTTATTTTCATTCCAAATTTTCTTAGTTTCACACAAATGCAAACGCTGTCGAAAACCCCCCTCCCCCCTACGTAACGTTTTGTAACCCCACTCCCCCCTACGTAACGTTTTGTAACCCCCCTCCCCCCTATGACCATTACGTAATTTGTGCACGGCCCCTGTAATCCCAGTGGAGGAGGGCGTGAAAATTGATATTTTTTTTTTTTAAATTATACTCTTTTTCTTTGCGTTCCCGAAATTACGTAATTTTTGAAAAAAAATTGTAAGCGGCGCCATTTTTATTTCGTGCTTTGTTTTTCTAACATTTTTGCGTTCGGCTAATTTAATTGAAAAATTTTTTCCTGCGGTGCCCTTTATCTTCTGACTCGAATCCAAGATCCCCCGTTTTAGGAAAACTGATCCCGTCTCTGTTTCTAAATTTTTTTGAATAAAAGTAGAGTATGACCATGGGGGAAATAATTTTTTTCTACGGTATGACGAAAATTTCGAGAAATTTGAAGAAAAAAATAAAAAAAGTGGCAGAGCTCAAGTTTTTCGTAAAAAAAAACGTTTTTTGTAAAGAAACAGAGCAAAATAAATCTTTTCACCCCTTTTTGGTTGTTACAAATATTGGCAGCCCCTTATTTTTCGCTTTTACCCTCCCGCTAGTTTTGAAGAATTGGTTCGCTACATGTTTCGAGATCATGTCATAAAACAGCTCGAAAATGTCAAATGTAGTGTAGGGCCAGCTTTATTTAAAATCAATAATATCGCAAGCAAAAAGCTCTGCAGGAAAAACAGCGCCGTTTATTGATTTCTTTGGCTGCTAGTGCTAGCTGCATGGTTTGGCCGTTTCCGGATAGATGTCACTAGTAGAACAGAATGGAAAGAAATTTAATTAAAAGCGAAGATATTTCTTTCTAATGTTAACAACCTCACCAGTTTATCGCTCAGTATCGTAAATAATGGACCCTGCCGCCTCCTTTAAGCAAGAAAAAGCTGTGGTTTGGACCTGTGGCCGCCATCTAGCGGAATTTGCAGACATCTTGTTAACGGTTATTATTGCAACTATGATTTATGCTCACAATGAAAGAGTGGCGACAATTTTTTCTCATGAAAGCAGTCCGGAGATAATAACAAACTGGCACCATTGCTCAATATACCTGTTTCTTTTGTGCGCGCAGAACTTTCTATGCAATTTCTGTTTGATTTATTGAAATCCTATCCCTAAGGAAAATCTTAGGATTCCTGTATATGTTCAGTTGTGTATTTTTTTAAATCAGAAAATTGGTTTTAAAGTTATAGACAATTCAAAAAGTCTAATTTATTATTAAGGACCTTTTGGTCAGCATAAAAAAATAAGAACCTTTGTGGTTGTCATTGTTTGACAAGCTCTCAAGAAGGGAGTGATTTCTTTTTATTTTCCTAACTCATTCTCTTTTAAGCTTTTACATATAAAGCAATGTATTTTGCATCTTTTTTTATAAAAAAATAACAATTTTAAGCTTTCTTTTCGCAAAATTATCCAAAAACAGAAACACTTTGACGTGGATTGACAGAAGTATACATAAACAAAATAAAGGTAGAGTACTTTTGTGAATATCTGTGTTTATATTTACTGCTGTCAATCCACATCAAAATGTTTGTCTTTTGGCGAATTTTGAAAAAAAGTTTAAAATTAATTTTTGATTAAGGAAGATGCATAATATATTATTTTATGGGTAAGCGTAGAATTAGTTACAAATATAAACCGAAATAACTTTATTTTTGACAGGTTTTCAAATCAGAATAATCACAAAGGTTGTTAATTTTGTAGCTGGTCAAAAACTCCCTATTTTCACTGTTATTTAGTGGTTACCTAGTTATTTAGGTTTTGTATATAAAAAAAATACTTTGTTTTAAAACTAAAAAACAAATAAGATATATTCAAAGATTTTCTTAAAACAAACTAATTTTTATTTTGTTTTTTTTTATCATGTTTTATTTATTTTTTATTGCCTACCAATACATCCTAAAAACTAATAAATTCTGGGGGGGCCAGAATTTATTACTGACAACTGTACCTATTTATAGTGGTAATTTGAAAAAAAAAACAAAAAAAACTTACGTAAAACGTACTTCTTTCTTCTAAATTATAAAATATTTAAAAAATAATAAAAGGAACTAACGTAATCAACAAAAATAAAATTCATTTAACATTAAATGTCAAACTTGGGGATAAAGCAAAGCAATACCCTCTCCATATAGGTCGTACCATTTTAGTGTCCTTCTCCTGACTTTCTCTGCCATATTGACATAAAATTAATGAACTTTCTATAACTTTTAGTATTTTTTTTTTCTTTTGCGGGGTGTCTCCTGCCAGTCCAGGTCTTTGCATTTTTTTTAGTAGATAGGGAAGTCGTTTGAAAAAAATAAAAAGGCAAATAAATAATGCAAAGAGTTCTTGGAATTTTTTAAAAATATTTGCTAAATTAAAAATAAAGGCAATATTGACATGCTCTTTAAATGACGAAAGAACGTGAATTCATAATGCAAAAATATGTGTATCAAGATGTGTTAGTACCTTTTTTGTAGTTCCAGATGATTCAGCTTTACCATAAGTTATTCTTATTTAGTATGTACCTTTTCTATGAAGATGATCATCTTGCTTCCTTATCTGCAATCTAAAACAAAGGAAAAAAATATTTTTAAACCGTTCTCTGAGGGGCAAACATGTAAACCATCTTAAATAAGCTTCTTCCAAAGAATTATGACATAACAGTTTTAAAAAGAATTGAAAATTAGTTGGTCACCCAGTTTTAATTATAACGAAAGTAGGTACCTACACCATGGAGTCCACAGCATTTCCAAAAAATCTCTGACTTTCCACGACTAACTTACTACCTCCTGCTAGATTGGTTCACCTTTTGGGGCCAACCTATTAATAAAACAGAAACTTATTATCTAACTACAGGTCCAAAGGACATAATCCAAATCACCTATCTCCTGTATTTCTGCAGGTCTTGGGGATGGTGAATCGGGAACCCCTGGTGAATCTCCTCTGCTTCCAACAGTAATTGACAGTAAATAAAAATTTGGGCTCTCGCTTTTTTCCAAATCGTCCGTTTTTTTACATTTCAATTTTTGGAAACCGCAAAAAAAAAAAACAAAAAATTTGACAATTGACACTGAAATTCAAGACTGCATCCAAAAAACACAAAAAATGCGACTCTGCCAATTGTAATTTATAGCACCAACCCAATTTTATATTCTCTGGTTCCACTTAGTCAAGGTTCCACCTCTTAAGTCTTAACTTAAATTTAAGCCGAAGTGAGAAAGCGGCCCAACTACTGCTTGAAATGTTAAAAAAAACAATTAGTTTTTAGGCTAAAAAAAACGTTAACAAATATTTTGTGGGTGGCACTTGCGCAGCACGATTTTTCCGTTCATTTTTCTGTAAAGTTAAATAATGGTTGACTTTCAAGGTCATTCCTTAAGGCTTAAGGAAAAGGAACAAGCATGAACACCCATATCTGAATACTAAAATAATACTAATATAGATCAATATGTCTAGATTTTTAATAATTGATGTGACTGATTTAAGAGAGATAACACTATATACCGGAGTATAAGCGCGTAAAAGATAGGGATACAGCCTTTTTGCGAGTTCATTGTTAAATATTAAAAAAAAAACCATACCGTTTTTTTTCGGATGTAGTTTTGCTGCCGTAACTTTGATTTTTGTGACACGCAGATGTAACTTTGATTTTTGTGATTTTAGCTTCTGCAAAAAGCTAAAGCTTCAGACTATATGAAACTTTTGTCAAAATTGACGTTTCGTTAAAATCTTATGTGCGCTACTGTACTCGATTTTAAACATTTGCCATAAAAACACGTCTTTGTCGTGCACAGAGAGGTATCATTTCTAAAAATCGGTCAAGAAGTAATATAGCTCAACGCCAACGAAGTAACTGGTGTTTTAATCCTTAGGTCTAAAAACCTCTAATTTTTGTTAAATCTCGTTGTCTTGTCTTGTCTTCTCATTTGATTATCGTCACTTTTTTGAGTCCCGTAGGCACTATTAACTAAATCGGACGGGTCATCAACTACTTTCGTAGTCTACCGACTTAGGGAGTGTGTATCTAGGTCCGCCTCTACG
The DNA here is from genome assembly GCA_963921995.1 of Oxystoma pomonae. Taxonomy (NCBI): domain Eukaryota; kingdom Metazoa; phylum Arthropoda; class Insecta; order Coleoptera; family Brentidae; genus Oxystoma; species Oxystoma pomonae. The sequence goes on along the minus strand of OY998166.1, from coordinate 102,036,893 downwards.
TGATATCCGATCCCATCCGGCCTGGATACCGGCGTGAATAGAGGGGTAGGGCCTAAGATACATTTTACACTTATTTTCCCTGGGTTCCCCCCTTACCCCGCTCATCAAACCGGTCTGATGAGCACCCCCTAGGAAGGCAGTTTTCTTTTCCTAGAAGGATTTAATTTAGCCTAAACTCCTTTATCGGGGCTAGGGATTTTTAACGTGCTCCACTATCAATATATGGATCACACGGGACCGTCCTCTTAACGTCCTCTCCGAGGGACGGTATGAAATCGAATTAGCCTGCCTTCTAGCTAACTCGGCCTACTCCGCTTCATACTGCGTTTTGCCTTAATCTTACAAAATTCTGTAATTTTATAAGAAAAAGTCCAAGTAGACTACCTGATGCACGACCCGGGGCTTGAACCCGGCATCTCCTGCTTGAAAGTCGCGGCGTTAACCCCGACACCAAGCAGGCAGGTGTTAAATCTCGTTCGATTCTTTAGATTTTAAGCTCTACGGGAAGCTAAGGCTGGCCTATATATACGCTATCTGTCAAATTTGACTAAGCCAATGTACCTGATTTCAATTATCCGGAAAGCCACGTCTTTTCACTGTATAAGGCGGTATCATTCATAAAAATTGGACATGAACTAAAAAAAGCTTTGCTTTTAACCTGTATAAAATAGATAAAATGTGGAAAATTTTTATTTGGCTGATTTTTTTTAACTTATCCGATTTTGTTATTTTATACAGTGTCCAGAAAAGTAATATTACTTTTTGCTTTATCTATTTTAGACAGGTTTAAAAAAAGCACTTCTTTCGTTGAGCCAAGCTTTTTAGTTCTTGTCCGATTTAGTTGGCTACAAAAAAGTTTGGCAGGAAGGAGTGAAACATATATAATTTTAAAAAGCATGCGCCATTACAGATTTTGATAAAATGTCAAATTTGACAGAGAGCGTATATAGGCCAAAGCCTTATGGTCAAGCCATGATGGTACTTTAGGGCTTAAAATATTTTTTTACTACGTTTATCACATTTTTATGCCATGATATTACTCACACTTTAAAGCCTTCTTTCCAAACTTTCAAATTTTTTCAAGTTTTCACTGTTTTTTGGGCGTTCAATAAAAGTACTGCCAGAAATTTTTTTTTCTCTGTTAAAATAAAAAATATTTAGAGGGAGAGGGCAGAATGCAAAAATATTTAGGGTTGTTGAAGAGAGACAGCAGGCTGTAAAAAAGTATTTTAGAGAAAGATGAAAATAATTTAAGGCAAATTGTTTACTAAAAATTTCTGTTATGTCATCTGTCTGTCATCTTGAGTGGTTTCGTACATATGATTTTTATTTTGCCATTTTTATACAAAAAATCAGCGAAAAATTGTAATTTTTCAAAGCATAAAGTGTGTGAGACATAAGGTGGTATTAGTTTCTTTCCATCAAAGTTCTACGTAAACCGTATCTTTTTTTTAATTTACGTTTTTGTTAAGATTACGGCTTATGGCAAAACGGTTTTTTTTTGTCCTAGAACCACCATCTTGAATTGATCTGACTTTGATATTATGTAGACAGTCTAATACGTGAATTTCTTACAATAACCCTTCAAACTTATGCCTCTTTTAATTTGTTTTTGTTTATCTTTAGAAAACGTTATGAGCCATCATTAGAATATCCAAAGGTCGTCGAGGGTATCTCTTTCTCAACAATAAAATAATAAAGTCAGTATACCAAGTAAACAACGTAATATAATAATTATTATACAGGGTAATTGAGATTTTCTAAAAGTAACTGAGGAATTTGTACTTTGAGTAGCTTGAGAAGCCGAGAGATTAAATAATTACCTTCATATTAATAACTTTGGGTATAATTTGATAAATATAGATATATTTTCAAGCTGTTTATTAAAAAGTCTAAAGGGGAGACCAATAAAATGGGGGTTGGGTTTTGGTGAAATGCTTATTTTTAAGTAGTACCGATCTATTATTTTGTTTACACCATAATATACAGGGTGTACTAAGGAAAATAGAAAAGTGGCGTTTTCGAGTATTTGCAATACAATTTCGAAAGAAACCTCTATATCTCAAAAACTAATAGCTAGATTTTTAACATATTCTGCCTGCAAAATAAAGTATCACTTTTTCTATGAAAACAAACTCTGATAATGAAACTTTCTCAAGTGTCCCCTTGAATAACAAATTTAGGTATCGCCTCCGTTAAGTTTTCGTTAGTACGCCCTGTATATATATGTTAACGAACTTCTAAGTAATTACCAATCATTAGATTTTAGAATAAAAACTACTTATAAGCCACGATATAACATTAAAAGAAAAATGATACAGAAAATTGTTACCTACTACTTCCTTATATTATTGTATCTTTTTTGGTAAAACCAAAGTCTAATCTTGACAATGAATAAACAGCGCTATATATATAAAAAATTTTTCTGCTACCTCCTTTGAAAATGGTATTTTCGACCCGAAAAATAATAATAAGACAGGAGGAAAATTTTTGCTCCCTGTACCGCATCTGAACATATTGAATGATAGATATTTTTTATTTCTTTTTTTTTTCATCCCTCCACCGCAGCCGAGTTTCTTTGGACAAATTCAAGATCAGGTGGTAGATTACTTTTTGACGGGTGTCAGTGGGTTGTTATAAAAAACGGAGGTTGTTTCAACAGTTCGGCAAATGAATGTTTTCAACAGAATAAAAAATATTAGTCTAATTTTTGAAATTATTACAAAAGGCAGTAGAAAAAATTAAATGCATACATAAAATGCATTTCCTCCCTTGGATTTTAATGCACTACGCTACGCGTCGGGCATCAAACCTTCCACCGGAGGAAATATTGCATTTCCCCCTTGGTATGTAAATAACTATTTTCGCCAGGTACTTGTCAAAACGAGGTTGTAAAATATTTTTCATCCTTTGTGAACCAAACGGCAGGAGAAAAAAAGCATGTGTCCATAAGAAAAAATTAACTTGATATTGATCCTGTCACACTGAAATGTCCAATCTCGAAAACGGACTTCTCATTAGGTAGATCTTAAAAAAGTGTCTGTAGAAAGTTTTAAGCGTTTTTTGACAGCTTTAAGAATAAGGCCGCAGAAAAATAAAAACTAAGAATAAAGATTTCTCCAGAACTACCCGGAATTTGAAAACTTTTTTTTTGGTTTTGAGCAAAGCGTCAAATTGCGCAGCTTTGCCCTAATTTAAACTTTTTCGTATCTCCTACCGTTTAGGAAATCCCCATGGTGAGTATCGAATTTGGAACACCCTGTATAACCATTAGAAGGAAGGAAAAACATGATCAATGTTATAACATAGGTAAAACAAAAAATAATATTCCATATTCGTGTGCAAGCGGAACTAGGGCCGTTTTTGATTTTACATTTTTTAAATGTTATTTTAGGTTCAAAGGCAACGATACTAAAATGGAAGATCCCCAAAAACAAGTCTTTTTTTGTTTTCTCTACGTTAATACAAGTACAAAACGATCACAATATTTTAATAAATTTTATTTTTCTTTTTGCTGAGAAATAAAAAAAAATTCGAAAAATATTTAGATAAAGAGAAACAAATTTTAAACCGATTCTTAGAGCCTGTTTTTTTAGGCATAATTGCAAAGAAAGAGAAAAACTTACCTTGTTTGTACTTTTTGTTTTTATCTGTGCCTTCAACTAAATATTTCGCGAATGACATCTTCAAAAAGCGTAAGAAAAAGCTGCCCAACAGCATAAACAAAAAAATTTAATCTGTTGCTGGAATTTTGATTCAGACAATCTTTTTTACTAAACACAAGAATTATTTTTATAGTTGTACATTCTACTTTCAATACATTTTTGTTTTTTTTTTATAGAAACATAGATTTTTTTACTATATCTAGAACATTTAATTAAACGGAACTAAAAATTATTTAAGGTATTTTAAATAATATTAAGAACAGGGGAAAATGTATTAGGTTAACATGAAAACAATGCGATGAAGATGTTAAACTCAAACACCCTGCTCTAGGTCTGAAAAAAGCTAGCAGTTCAATGTTCTAAATTTATTATTGCTACGGCTTTTTTTTCGGAAATTGCAAGGGCAGGGCCATTATACAGGATGGACCATAAAAAACCGTACTGTTTTGTTTAAACTGCAAATTTTTTATTTATTGTCGGATTTTAACACAAAAAAGAGTTTTGGAAAGGTAATGAAATAGACTTTTTGCAAATATGTCAAAAAATTACATTTATTATAAATTAAAAATGGCGGATGTTCAAAAGTTTTATGCATTTTGAAAAACCGTAGGGTTTTTTTTGACACACTTTGTATATTTTTTTGCGACTATAAAAAACTTATATTTATTGTCTGTCAACAGATTTATCATATGATAAATTCTATTAAGAAATAAAAAAACTATGGGTTTTTTCGTATACCAAATTCTTGCCTAAAATAAAAACTGCTAATAATTTAAGTTAACGGGATTTCGTTATCTTTTCGCCAATTTTGTTGACAGGACACTCTACAGATGCTAAAAATAAGGCTTCCTTTTTTAAATGTCAAAAAGTTACATTTTGTGACAATTACAATTTTATGCATTTAAAAAGCCGTTGGCTTTTTTTTAACACTTTGTAGGTATATTTTTTACTATAACAGAAAAGTACTATTATGTGTTAATCCATGTATCATTTGTTAAAATCTATTAGGAGTATGAAATGACAAAATGATAAAAAAAGTATTCCAGTCCAAATTCTAATATTATTAATTGGTTTGGTTTTTTCAGATTTTTTGTGTTTTTATCAATCAAGAAATGAAAATAAACGGTGTAATGTTTGGATAAGCTCGAGTTTATAATTTATATCTTGAACTCCAGAGATAATAATAATAACAAAGTTCTTCAAAGTAAAACAACATACTTCGTTCACGTTCAGTTATAAATTTTTAGCCATCCATACATAGTATGGAAGCTATTGGGATCGGAAAAAAAAGTTTTTTTATTTGCACTAAAAATGTGTTATTTGGGTCAAAAAAGACCTACATACAAAATTTTGGTATGGTTTTTTATTTTCACTAAAAATAAGTTATTTAGGTCAAAAAAGACCTACATACAAAATTTTGGTATGGTGTCTGTCTGTCTGTAATACAATAACTCAAAAACCGCTATACCGATTCTTAGTAAAGTTGCCACAAAAATTTTTTGTAACTCACAAACCGTAGCATCTAGCGACACGCGGTTTTTACATTAAGAAAGATAATTACATTTTCAACTTTAAAAAAATTACAAAAAAAAAAATTTAAATTTTGGTTGGTTGGTTGGTTGGTTGGTTGGTTGGTTTAAATAACGAGCGCAGAGGGGTATTTAAAAAAGCGACTAAAAAAATCACAGTTTAGCCGTGAGTTGTTAACACTATTTTTTGTAAATACCTTTATCAAAAAATCCAAGAAAAACAGAAAAATACTTTTAAAAATCTCGAACGAAGGGCACTGCTCGTAACAAACCATCTTTACGCTATAAATCAAGGCGGCTGGTAAATGAAATAACAATTGTTTCCATAGCGATGTGCCTTTTTACTCGGTGACGTTCATTGTTTCGACATTTTAATCTTTGACAGTTTGATATTTTGACGATTTTTTTAAATTATTTTTTCGTAAATACTTGGTGAAAATTGCCGGAAATGGCTTCATTTTTAGGCAAGAATAATTAAATTTTTTCAATATTACCATATTCGTTCGTTATCCGTTCTGAGCATGCGCACTGAGATACGATTACGATTAAGTACTCTCTATTTGTGCAAAGTCTCCCTAAGCATCGAGTATCTTTCCTTTATTTAATCTAAATGCCTACCTAAATTTATAGTCCTTACTTTAATCAAGGTGATATGTATAAAAATGGGACCTGGGGGAATTTCGATTTGTCTGTGTCTTTCTTCTATTTTCAGCAACGGAAATAATAGCTTTACGCAAACTGATACATGCCATTGAATGGGCGTTAAAGTACACAGCACGATTGACCTATCTGCCAATTTACAGACTGTGATTTTCCGTGTATTTTTACAGCATTGCAATGCGGGATTAAATGTCAATTGGTATGGGCAATTTAAAAAATGAATCGGTGAGATTGCCGTTGGCGCGTTACTAAAAAATCCTGATATACGGCCATTTGCACCAACCAATTTAGAGTAGCCCTAGCACAATACCACCTCCACGGAAGACCAATCAACTCGATTCAATATGGCCGCGGAAGTCGAGAAACATATAAATCGCGCGAATTTTGCTATAGGGGCCATTCATATGTTATGTAACGCAGAAATGGGGGGGAGAGCAGGTAAAAGTGTTAAAAAGTATAACCAAGGAAGGAGGGAGGTGTGCAACTGCGTTACATCACAATTTGATCCGAAAAATATTTAAAACGCGTATATTTTAGGTTTTTAAATTAAGTGTGTTTAAAAGAATGGTGTAGTTATATAGAACATGTCTTTAACGATAACCCATCCGAACAGCCAATAAAAAACGAAGGTTCGGTAAATACGCTGGTCAAACTTTTTAACATGATTTATCGCAGCGGTAAAATCCCTAATGACTGGCTAAAATCAATCTTTGTTACACTGCCTAAAAAACATTCAGCAAAGAAGTGTAGTGATTACCGTCTAATCAGCCTAATGAGCCATATGTTAAAAATATTTCTATAGATTATCCATAAAAGAATTTATGGAAAATGCGAATCCTTTATGGGCGACACGCAGTTTGGATTTCGTGGTGGGTTCGGGACAAGAGAGGCCCTGTTTGGCATTCAAGTCCTAGTGCAGCGATCTAGGGATGTATCGGTGCCAGTATATGACTGTTTCATAGATTATGAGAAAGCGTTTGATGGAGTCCAATACGAAAAACTCATAAAATCGCTAAAACAAGTTGGTCTAGATGACCGAGATCTAAAGATAAGCGCTAATCTATACTTGAACGAGACTGTTCAAATAAAGGTTGATGGCCAACTGTCCGAAGAGGTCCAAATAAGAAGAGGTGTGCGCCAATGTTGTATATTGTATCCGCTGTTGTTTAATATCTATAGTAACAAAATAATAGAGAATGCACTTCATAACTGCGAAGAGAGTCTGACCATAAACGGTATAAAAATCAACAACCTACGATATGCCGACGACACTGTCATAATAGCAGACACGTTGGAAAGACTGCTTTGGACTTTTGTGTGTTCCTTGTGGGACACTCGTCCAATTTTGAAATTTCGTTCTTTCCTCCCAAGATCTTTGGATCTTTTCTTTTTTAGATTGTTTTTCGGTTGATGTAACTGATTTGGAAGTTTTAACTTCTTGTTTTAATTGTCTTAGGAGCATATTCCTATTGGAAAGATTAACACGACAGGACGAACCCGTATCAGGCGACTTATAATAAGTACCATGCGGAACGATGCCTATTTGTGAGTGTTTCAGAGTTGGAAGTCAGAGTGTGCGATGGTGTTGAATGATGTCTGGATTGAGGGTGACTAGTGAATCCACTGACGAGCCCACGCTAGTCACCCCGGGCGAAACATCGTTTAATTGTTTCCCTTTTCGCTTTGGACTTTTGTGTGTTCCTTGTGGGACACTCGTCCAATTTTGAAATTTCGTTCTTTCCTCCCAAGATCTTTGGATCTTTTCTTTTTTAGACTGCAAGAGTTGTTGAATCAAATTGCTGCCAAAAGTTCGCAATTCGGGTTTAACTTAAATGTTGGGAAAACAAAATGGATAGTCATATCCAAGGAAAAGAACATCAGAGGCATGTTAGAAGTAAATGGGCAGCAAGTGGAACGCGTGGATTCATACAAATACTTGGGTTGCCTCCTTAATGGGAACTGGGACAACATTTCCAGAAGTTCGTGCAAGAATTGAACAGGGCAGATAGTCTTCTATCAAAATGAAATCAGTGTTGTGTAGTCGCGATTTTAATATTACTCTCCGAATTCGTTTGCTTCGGTGTTATGTTTTTAGCATCTTATATTATGGCATGGAAGCATGAACACATTCGAGATGTGGTGTTATCGTAGAATACTAAGGATATCTTGGATGGACAGAGTAAGTGATGTAGATGTTTTGCTTAGAATAAATAAAGATCTTGAAGTTTTATTTACCATCAAAAACTTGAATATTTTGATAAATGACAAATATAAACTTTTGAAATTGATAATATAAGGCAAAGTTGAAGGCAAAAGAGGTCCGGGTCGTAGACGGATATCATGGCTTAAAAATCTTAGACAATGGTATGGTGTTAGTACTACGACAATTTTCCGAAAAGTAGTGCATAGGGTACAGCCAAATTGAAGTAAACCATGATGGTAATTTAGGCTTAAAATATTTTTGCATAATTTAAGAGGTCACGTTTTTGTTTAACCAATTTTTACTATGTTTTTTACATTTTCATGCCATGAGTTTGCTCAGATTTTAAAGTTTTCTTTCCAAACGTTCGATTTCTAGAACAAAACACTCACATTTTTCAAGTTTTCACCGTTTTTTAAGCGTTCAAAAAAAGTACTGCCAAAAAACTTCTCTGTTAAAATGAAAAATATTTGAGGTTGTTGAAGAGAGAAAGCAGGCTATAAAAAAGTATTTTAAAGAAAGTTGGAAATAATTTAACGCAATTGTTTAATAAAAATTTCTGTTTTGTCATCTCTCTGTCATCTTTAATGATGTGGTGCATATGATTTTTATTTTGCCATTTTTATCCAAAAAAACAACAAAAATTTTAATTGTTCAAAGTGTGTAAGACATAAGGTGGTATTAATTTCTTCCAATCAAAGATCTTTACAGTCTTTGAATTTACCAAAAAACGTGTCTTACTATATAACATATTTTAACAGGTATTTAACTAAATTATTTTAAGGTTTATCATGGCCCCACCAATAGTTATATGATAAAAACAGCGGCAGAATTATGTCTAGTTCTAAAAAAGTAAAACATTGCACTTAGAACCTAGTCACTCTGACCTGAAGTATTGTGTAATTTGTAATTTATATGGGTTCGAATTGGCCTTATGAGACCCCCTACGGTGGAAAACGAATGAGCCTGAATTGATGTCTAGCTAAAATTACTGAGTAAATATTCAATTAATAATGTGTTCTTTATAAATAAACACCGCAAAATGTTATTTGGTTTCATGTGGAGATCCGTTTTCACTTTCTTTCATGCTATGATAAAGGTTGAATGCAAATTTTATGTAATACATATTTGCAAGTGCCGCCTTATATGTCAAAATTTTTTATTTATGGACAAAACGGGTACGATCATATAACTATGAGATACGATAACGGCCCTGCCCTTGAATTTTACAAAAAAAAGACGTAGCGACAGTAACCCTCCTAATTAAATGAGCCTGAACAAAATGCAGAGTCAAAAACTATTCTGTATTAGCCTTTGGCCTTGCCCAGGGCTAACGCTGATTTTTACATTATTTTCTTTGTGTATTAAAGTTATTATTGTTACATATTTTACGATGGCTTATCGAACTAGGAAAATTTTAGCGCAAGACGATAATAGGGAGATTTTGGTCAGGTTTTTTGTCAATCTGTTACCCTCGGGCAGGCGCAGTAGCGCTTTATCAGGCTGTTACCTTTATTAAAGGTAACAACTGGCGCTAATTATCGTCGATTAATGATGAAAGATTTTTAGGTTTTAAAAGTTTGTTTTGTTTTTACCGTTTTGTTTTGGTAAACAGGTGAGTAAGTACAAATAAGTTTGCAGAGGTTCGATTTCTTCTATTACTCCACCAAAGATACCTTGCAAAATCATTTGCCTGACTAAATTTATGTTGGGGTGTCCGTCTTCCAGTCCTATCACTAAATTAATATTTTCCTCCATGATATGGTTAGAAAAGCAAATAAAAAGAATGCATGAGAAAAAAACAATGAAAGTCAATAAAAAAGTAAGGTTATGTTTACCGCCAAACGATTGACTACGTTCAAAAGCTCTATTTTTAACCTCTTGAAGTTACTTTTATTTACGGTAACGGTAATCATTTTGCCGTTAAACTGCCTGACCAAAATCTCCCTAATAGCGCAAACATTTTCGGCGCAATTCAAAATCAGCGAAGACGAAATCGGCGAAAGGCTTTTTAATCGCAAACCATTTTTATCGCAACATTTTTGCGCACATCCCTATTTACTCGAAAACTTTTTCATCGTGACAAATTTTCGCGCGAAACATAATCGGCGCGAAGGAATTTTAGCACAGTATTTTTGCGCAAACTAGGTTTGCGCGCAATAAATGTTTTTGACAAAAGCCCGATAAGGAGGTTTATTGAGTTTGGTTTTAATTTGAAGGAATAATGAGAGTGAGGGTGCCCACACGCGCATTGACACGTCCTGTCTCTCCCCTACCTCTTTTTTTCCCATAAAAGGAACCCTTGTCTACCCCAGCAGGCTGCGAACCCCCTGGCCAACCCCACCAAACTTCAGCAATTAACACAAAAGTCCGACTCGACAAAAGGGCGATGCTAGGGTTTGGTGGGATTGGCGGCGGGGTTCGCGATGTAATGGGATAGGGAAGGGTTGAAGAAAGGGACCTGCTAAGCCTATACGGTTCCCTAATACGTCGCCTCCTGTGCAAATAAATGAACCCCTGCTTATTCCATTACTTCGCAAATCCCGCCGCCATAATTTGCGCGAAAAGGGTCTTTAGCTAAAAAAACCCGCTGGATATGACTCCGCGCGCAAAACATTTGCGCCAAAAATGTTCGCGCTGAAAGTTTTCTGCGAAAAATGCGTCTTTCGCTAAGAAAAACCGCGCGAAAATGGCTCCGCGCGCAAAACTTTCGAGTCGAAAATATTCGCGCTGAAATGTCCGCAGAACTTGATCGCGCTAAATCTCACCTGACCAAGCAGGAACAAATTTTAGCATTTTTTTAACTTATACAGCTAAAACCAATGAGTAACCACAGCCCTCTACCGTACATACAAACATGAAGCCTTTGTGTTTATAGTTTCGAACGCGCCTTGATTGTTGCGTAAATCCTGGTGTTTCTGGATCGGACGCCCTAAAATTCCGGTTTATTGGTATTTTTTTACCGGTCTCTTAGGCTGAACTTGCGAGTGAAACAGTGACGGAACGATTGGTGCCTTCACCATAACTTGAAATCCGCGCGGAAAATCTGCTAATTGAAGGCTAGCCTTAAAATCTGCGTTTCTGCGCGAACATAGTTAATATTATTTTCTCTTTCTAAATGCATTCGTCTAAGAGAGATCCAGCATATTACACCATCACAAAAAATACCCGCCTATACACCCTTTGACCCAGCATATTTGTCAGGGGTTAACTATCTCGAAAAGGTAGTTAGACAGCGGGGTCGAAGGGTGTACAAGCGGTATGTTCCTGGTATGCTGGGTCTCTTTGAGACGAATGCATTTAGAAAAAGAGAATATTAGTAACTATATTAAGCTCGCAGAAACGCGCCTTATGTCTCTCGTTGTCCTCTCAAAAATACCCGAAATAACTCACGAACGAATCGGTTAACCTGGTCAAAAACGGAAAACACTGCTGTCAAAAATTGTGAGCAGCCATGTGTATTAGATAAACAGAAATGTTCGAATACGGTACAATTATTTAATCAAAAATCATTTAGAAACAGTACGAAATATGCTGATTGGTGGTCAATTAAATATGTGATTTAACATTTATTGGGAAAATAATCTTTGAAAAAATTAAATATAACCTCAAAATAAAAATAAAAATTTTGGTGGGAGGTGGTTGCCTTCGCAGATAGATTTGACCAACGGTAATGCGTGTTTACGAATAGTAATTTAGTTAAACTTGTCAGAGAAATCAAATTTTAAACAGTGCAAGCAAATGCAAAAATTCTGTAGGTAGCGTATCGGCCTGCCGCACGGAAGGTCTCGCGTTCGAATCTCAGATAGGTGCATGGATATTTTGTGTTTGATGATGAATGACTGCTTCAAAACCTTGTAGCAGAAAACAGCAAAAGCATTATTGTTATCGTTTTTGCTGTCGTTGTCCGTGCTCACAGCACACAAATTTTTGAACTTTTGCGTTTTTTGTAAAATATTAAAAAAAGTAGATTAGGTTAGCTGGCAAGGAAGGTCTCAATACTAGATTTACTGATAATACCATGTGATAAATGCGCCGCAGGCGAAAATTTTGAGAAAACTATGTATCAAAATACACTTTTTAAACGCTGTTGTTAAAAATTAAACTAAATTTGTAACAATGAATTTTATTGATATTATAGAGCCGCAGTAATTTTTTTTTTTAATTGAAGCCAAAAATGTTTCAAAAGCTTTGATATTTTTTGTGAAATATTATTTAAAAAAAACAGTTGAGTTGGCTACAATCACCTTTACGTACGCAAGCGCGGCGCCGGCCTTGTTTATAGTAATTTTGCGCCTCTTTAACCTGGCGTCGCGCCGCCGCAGGTGTTGCCAATAGTTTTGCGCCCCTTTAATCTGGCGTCTTTGTGCGGCGGGTGAGATGCACGACCGTTAAAACCAGCCCTGTGCGAGCATACCTTGGCTGTCATCTCACATAGTTAAGCTGAAGACCCAATTAAAAATACAAGCTACTAGTGACAGATACAAAATATCAAAGTTTTGGTATTTTGTAATTTGTACCCCTCGAAAATCGCACACAGTGGACGCTGGACAAGGGACTCGAGTGTAGCGTGCATGTTGCCAGAATGACTGTTAAAATCCAGGCAACATTGTGGCAGTTGCGCCGAGTGGTCGGTCGAACCTGGGGCATTAGCCCGAGGATCCTACACTGGATATACACGACCATCATAAGACCAAGGATCCAATACGGATCAGTGGTCTCGTGGCCTGCTGTAGAGAAGCTGACCATATCTCAAAAGTTTACGAGCCTGCAAGGGCCCTTCTGCAGAGGGATGACCGGCGCAATAAGGATGAACCCCATCCCTGGAAACAATCTTGGGTCTCCCCTCGCTTCCAACTTGGATCAAGAAAGAGGCGATGGCGACGCACATGCGATTAAGGGACCAGGGAATGTGGAAAGGCAGGGAGGAAAGAGAGGGCCATCTGGCGGTCGAGGGACTGGCGACGAAAGAGTTGCCCCCCCCCCCAAGACTGCCAGTGAAAGCTCCGCTTAAACCATGGAGGTTCGATAAAAAGTACAAGGTCACAATACCAGAACGGGATGAGTGCAAAGGGAAGAATTCCGAACGGAATTAAGCAGAGAGGCGACGGTCTGCTACACTGTCACTCAGGCAGACAACAGGTGCAGGAGTGTACGAGGAATGCTTAGAAGTTCAGAAGAGTTATCCACTTGGAGAACACGCTACGGTGTTTCAGGCGGAGGTGTATGCCATTATCCCTTCAGCAACCCTACTCGAGGTCAGAAATGGCAGGAGGGACATATGTATATGCTTCGACAGCCAGGCTGCCCTCAAGGCTCTAAGTGCACCCAAAATAGTCAGTAGTCTGGTGGAGGAGTGCGCTAAAGTACTGCAAACACTGACTCAAGACAAAAGGGTGACACTGATGTGGGTACCAGGTCATGAGGGGAACGAGAAAGCGGACGAACTTGCCGGACTAGGGGCCGAAACCCAATATATTGGACCGGAACCTTTTCTGGGAATAACAAGAAAACAGGTACAGAGTGAGCTCAACAAATGGGCGAACAATGAACTGAAGACGTCCTGGAGACAAGAGTCAAAGTTCACACAGTCCAAGCTATTCGTGGATGGTCAGAATGTAGCCAGAACTAAATGGCTCTTAGGCAAGACCCGAAAGGACATTGGACAGGGATGCTGACTGGGCACAATCGGCTGAACAAACATCTGACGCAAATAAGAGTAGCAGGAGATCCCGTGTGTCCCGCTTGCGGGCTCGAAGAGGAATCGGCGCAGCACTTGATAGCAGAGTGTGATGTGTGTGATCAAGGCAGCTGAACTGGGGATTTCCCACGATAGGGGCTCAAATTGGTCGCTTAATGTATGCAATTTATATATGATCAATAAAGACCTTTATTATTATTATTATAGAGGAAGAAGAGCTGCAGACAGAGAAGGCCCGGAGAGAGAGGTGCAGCGGAAGAAGGGGAATAGGGGTAAGGGAACGGGGTATGACAGAAAGGGCCCATGAAGAGGCCTAATTGCCAGGCCCACGGGCCGCCTCTATAATACTACTACTACTACCATTACTACTACTACTATTATTACTAGAGCTGTATTTTAATTGTACCTCCTGCTTCATTCCTCTTTTTTGAATCACACGTGATGAATGTAGCCGCCGCGTGTCGCGACGCGATGGACAGTCTAGAGAGGCCATCCAGAAGGAGATACTTAAAGCATCCTATTTTTATAATGTTACTTCTTCATTTTGGGCGCCTCCTTGCACTTTGCGCCCCGCCCTAGGCATGTGCCTAGCTACGGCACTGGGCCGGATCAAAATGTTTAAGTCTGGACCTGGCTTAAGACTTCAACAATAGAACATAGATATAATTATGTACATAATTTTTGTTACGTTGTAAATTCATACCATAAGATCACGACATTGTTTCTTTGATTTTTTTATGTCAGTTAAAAAACTATTATTTTGTGTGATGATAATCTGAAAGCTAATACATACAACCTACGCATATATATATATATATATATATATATATATATATATATATATATAAACTGGACAGGCATTCAATTTTTTAACATTAGCCTTATTGAATATATGGTGAAAGGGTCCATTGTATGCCAGTCAAATGGCCTCTGATGTTTTGCCGTTTTTTAAAATAAAACTTAGTAACTCCAAATTCGCTGGGATTACGTTCACTATTATTTAATATTGTTTATTGTTTAATATATAGGTAAACAATGACAATATGTACAAGTAGAGTTTTATTTCACTCCCCATATATGTAGTGTTAAAGATTCTTATAAAAAACTTTAAAAATGAAGAGGCTACAAAGTTTTTAATTTTCTGTCGTTCTGCTGTTAAACTGCAATCGAAAGTATGTAAATAAACAAATGTCGTCAATACAGTGGGGCTGAGGCGCTTTCAAACTTAGGTACAACTAGCCCCAAAAGGATCAATTGTATCGTTCTAAAATTTGCTTAGATTAAAAAGAGACAAGATATCTGGTCCAACGCAAACTCCTTGGCAAATAATAACCACTGTTTATTTACAAATAAAATCACAACAAAACAAAGGTGAGATATGTCGATTATTTTTCTATTCTTTTAAACGACGTTAGAACGATAAGGACAGAGAATTCTGTCTCAACCACTTTAGGTCGTGATTGGCTTGTGGGTGGGGAAAGTCGGCAGAGCGCAGACGGTCGGATGATATTTTTATTGACATAAGCTTTTTCGTGCTATTTATTTTAAGCAGTTTATAAGTCGTTTTAAACCACATTTTGTAGAAAACGATTATAGTGTATCTTTTTACCAGTAGGAGAATATTTCAGTGCATTTAAAGTGATAAACAAATCGTCCAATGTTTTGAAAACAAAGGGAGAGCAAGTGAAATCAGTCAGTGGCGGTACATGCCGGTAGGTACACAGAAAATAAAAAAAAAATGTTAGTAGATCCTTAGATTAAAATATCAACAAACACGTTTTTTTTTTTGATGAAGTAGTTAATTCCCATTGAGTCAAATGACATATTATAGAACGCTTTTATATGGCTTTTTTCTAGGTTTTTTTTTTGTAAAGACGATAAAATAAAGCATACTTTTGATGAAGTAGTTATTGCGCAAATAAGATATTTTCGAAGGTTTTTTATTATAAAGACTATAAAATAAATGTAGGTAAACTCCTTAAACCAACTTGTAAAAACAATAGTTTGTAAGAATATTGATTTCCTACCTCTTATCAGAATATTAGAGTTGATTTATACTGCCGCCGTTGCCATCTGCGCTCGACCTTCGAATTGATATTTAAATCTTTTTGTCTGTCCTAGATGTCTCTATATACCTTAAGCATTATTGACTTTATTATGTACTGAAGAAGTCAGTATAAGTAAGTTTCTGCTAATGACCAGAAAAAATAACAAAATTAACAAACACAATAACATAATTTTTAGCTAGTAGGTACCTAATTTTTTTTTCTTGATTATCCAGGTGCTATAAACTGTGTTTCTTTGTTTTAAAGAAAGAAATTGCTATTAATCATATACACTTTGTAATAAATTTATTTTGTATAAAATTATAGTACAAACATTTATTGTTAGGAAGCTTTCAAAGTTCAAATTGGCAGAATTATTTTTTGCATGTTTTTTAAATTATTTTGCAGATTTCATATTATAGTAAAATTTTAATAATATAATCCATGTGTAAATTTATATTTAACTAGGTGCGCCAATGGTGTGTTTACTGTAAACAACAGAAAGGTAAACTTTGTTCCATATAATAATAAAACCAAAGTCTCCGTAAGTGTCATGTATAATCCAATTTTTTGATGCGCGGACTGACGTCATTTTTGCCTCTGAAAACGTATTTCTTTGATGTCAACAGTTCGCATGTCAAATAATTTGTTGTTGTCATTTTGAAGTAACAGTTAAAACAATCAACGACATGACTTTTTTTTACATATTTATTGTCGCTGTCTAAAACGATGTATCAAAAAGTGAACTATATCTTGTCTCTTTTTAATATAAAAAAAATTGTAATGTAATGTAAATTAAATTTTTATTAAAAAAACTTTTACAGTGGGATTTACTAAATGGGTTTAGTTCTGTATTTACGGCCTTCTGCACTTTGCAATTTTGATGTTTTTATTTCTCTATTTCTCAGTTTATTCGACAGGTGGCGCACACAGGTACTACGTCTCCACGGATTAAATTCGAGAGGTGCGCATGGTGCCTGTGTAGCTTCAACTGCCAAGTACAATCCTATAACTCCCTGATAATTCCTAATCGATCATTTTGTATTGAACGATTCAATCAGTGATTCGTTTCTAGAATGATCGAATCTTTCATTTGAAATTAAATTAAAGAAAATGGTGACAAAAAAAAGGTCTACGCAGGATGCTAATTACGAATACAAAATACTCTTCTGACCAAAAAATCTATATTTTGATACGGTTTACCCCGCGCGCAGGAATTCGAATTAAAGGAACGAATGTACGAAACGATCGACCTATTTCCAACTGATTCAGTGTATCGCCACAGTGCGTCAGTCAGTCGTTGATCCATTCCGATTTGATTCACTCTTTCGATTCATTGTTTCTTCGTCGATTGAATCATATCGAGCAAACATGATTCGATCATTCAATACTCGCAAGTGATTCGATCATAGTGAACGAATCGTTCACGAATCACACATCTCTAATTCATAATAAGGATGAAAAAGGTAGGTGTCTGAACTCTCCATTAGGTAGAGACAGTTGCGTGGAAGTAACTGGGGCACTTGGTTTCGTGCGCATTCAAAGATTGATCAAAGACGCGAATGTCTTTGGCTTGTCTCAGACATGCGGCGTCTTTGAACGCGAACTAAATGTTGTTTTTTTAATATTTGTCGTAAATTTGATTCATAAAATGTTCTTGGTGCAATGCACATATCGAAAATGTTTCAGAGTTGAAAACTCCTCTATTATTAAGACACTACATTTTTATCAGCAGCTGATATCGCACATATCACGCTTCCATATCGCACCATGCACGTACACTTGATTTCAAAAAGACGCACACATGCAGTCACAAAATTAACCTTTCTAAAAGTGTATAATATATACGGAATACCAGCTAAAATGCCTAAAAACTTCAAAAGTACGACAATTTGTCATATTGTTTATAAAGGTCTCTAAAACTGAAAATATTTTTTTACTTAAATTAAAGGCAACCTTATTTTTATATTAAATTTTGCGTAATACTAAAAAATCAGCAAAAATAATATTTTAGTAAAGTCTTTATTGAACGAGTAACGGACGAAGGCTGTTCTATAAAGAGGGCCGTAACCCATTTTGGAGTTGATAAAATAACAATAATACGATGGAAACAGCGCTGGATTGAAAACAATTCGACTAATAGGAAACTTGGATTAGGACAAAAACGATGGTAAACTTAAAAAAGAACTAAAATAAATAATTTAGTATTCCATAGGATCACTATTTTTCTCTATTACAAGCTGCAAACGTCTGGGCATTGAAAAGGTTAAATTTTGAAAATACTGATGGTCTTTTGAGAGCTGATCCAATGCGCGATAAATAGCATCGCTTAACTCTCCAGCATTTCGTTGTCTCCAATTCCTTTGGTATATTATTTTAACGATTCGAGCCCATATATTTTCCATTGGGTTAAGGTCAGGGCTGTTGGCTGGCCAAGGAAGTGTTTTTATATTATTATTCTGAAACCATTGGCGAACAACATTAGCCGTGTGTACTGGACAGTTGTCCTGCTGATAGTCATTATTTTCATGTAAAGCCTGTACAGTTGGCAGCATAACGTTTTCAAGGATTTCAATATATCGTTCACTATTGAGTCTCCCTTCAATCCTCCAAAAAAAAACCCAAATCTCTAGCACTAAACCAGCCCCACATGTTTACAGAAAAATGTCCAGCTTTTTCAATTTGGTTTGTATCTTCGGGTTCAAATCTAGAATTTGGTGGACGATAAACTATAATTCTCCTGCTGCTTGAAGATGATTGAAAAATTATTTCGTCATCGAAAACCACCCTCTCCCAGAAGTCATTATCACGAAGAACGTTGTTCAGTGCAAAAATCACTCTGGCCTGTTTTTGTTCTTCTGTTAGAAAAGGCTTTGCAGCAACTCGAAAAGAGACTTCTGATTTCGTTACTCTTCTATTTACTGTTGCTAAAGAATCCGAAAATAATGTTACATTAGCTGCTTCAACCGACGTTGGAAAAGGATTTTGTCTGAGATGGTCAATAAGTCTCCCACCTTGCACTTGAGAATTTACTTTTGGTCGTCCTGATCCATTTTTCCTATCCGTAGAATTATTTTCAATCCATCCGACCAGCCGTCTTCTATAACTCGAGTGATAATTTGAACTTTTGTAAATCTTGATATCTGTGGCATTTTTAAGGATGTCACACTGAATTTTAAGCTGTCAGGCATAATACGCTGATGGTGCCTTATAATAAATAATATACACTAATGGAAAGCTAAATTTTATGGCATAGGAAAAAATGCATGTATGAGTTTTTCTTTTGAAATCAAGTGTACATAGCCATTTAAACCTGCAAATAACCTACTCCAATGATAGCTTCCACGGCCACCTAAAGCACGCTGCTGCGATGCATTCAGCAGGTACAACGACCTCTTGGTGCACACGAAAGCAGGCGTGCCCGCGTCGCGTATTATAGCTACAGGCTACATACAACCTAGCAGCGGGGATAGCTTCTATTGGATTTTTCAAGAGTAGTGAAAAGCCGCCCTCACACGACACGCGGGCAGACTTTTCTTTCAGACAATCTAAAGTAATTGTTTTTCTAGGGAAAGCACTGCTTTCCGTGCTTCCATGCACCGCATGCCGGTGATGTACTGCACCAGCTCGAAAAAATCTGGTGGTTATAGTAATCGTTCTACGAAAAAATTACTACAAAAAAGGGATTTTGCATTTTTTTCCCTGTGGGCATCTTTTAAAATGCGTGCATTGTTTAGTTATTGTAAACTATTTCACGCAATTATAAGGGGCGTAAATACCTACTTTTCAAGGGGCTAACGCAGGAGGTCAAAAAAAGAAAAAAATTGTGTACGGGGTGTCAAGCAAATTTAATTTTTGGACTAACTGTCGATTTCATATAAATAATTCTTTTGAGTCCTTTCCTTAAATCGTGTTGAAGATTAGTCTAAGACGTCTGGTTTTAGGAATGTTAAAAACTTCTTATAAATGCGTTTTTTGCGACGTGTAGTTGAAGATTTTTCCAATTTCACGCCTAAGGCACATTCTATTACCGAATTTACAAGTGCACACTTAGTTATGCACGAAAAAAAATCTCATTTAATATCAAGGCACCACATCTGGATTCAAGAATAAATTAGAGTCAGTATTCCTCAAGGGAAAGCAAACTTGACTTAAGCGACATTGGATTGTTTGGCCAGTAGAAATTTTTATATTACTTTGAGACTGAAATTTTTTAGGCCGTAAAATAACTATACTCGATTTACTTTAAATTTATGTTATTCTCGTTCTAAGAATAAATTATTCTTACTCAAGTAAGTAGTTTAGGGTCTGACAAAAAATAATTAAAATAAATTTAAAAATTATATAACAAAAACGGCAAAGGCAAGCTTTCAAAAAAATTTGGATTAGAAGAAATTCCGGTCGCAGATCCGCTATTCCAATAAAGTCCGTATTCCAATATAAGCCCCTAATGTTTGAGTACGAAAATAGTGCTGCGGACCAAAATTTCAAAAAGTCTATACCAATAACCTTAGAACCTTGAACTACTAGGGCAAGGTGTTTGAGTTCAACATCTTAATCCCATTGTTGTCATGTTAACTTAATACGTTTTCCCTTGTTTTTAATATTATTTAAAATACCTTCAATAATTTTTAGTTCCGTTTAATTAAATGGTATAGATATAGTAATAAAAATCTATGTTTCTATAAAAAAAAACCTAAAACCAAGAATGGCAAAAATATAACGAATTCTAACCTAATAATAAACAATCAATGTTGCCACGTTGACAACAAAAGAAGATGTTTAAGGAAAACACATGTTAAATTTTCAAAAAACGTCGAAAGTTTTAAATAGGTTGTGAGTATTATATATTGTGTATATTAGCTTTTTCAACATATATCTTAAACCTCATTAATTAATTAATAAGATTTCTTTCTCCCCTTCCCCACTGTAGATGTTGCACTCAAACAACCAGTGTAACCAGACAGACCAGACCCGTTCTAGTAGTTCAATGTTCTAAGCCAATAACAAATCTCTTGTTATTCTGTTTGTTATTTAGTGCTAGATTCCTTGGAGTCCTGGGTAGTACATAGGCTTTATTTCATCAAAATCGGTTTACGACAACAAAAGTTATAACCATTTTAAGCAAGAAAAACGGAGAAAAACGGGTAAAAACGGATAAAACCGTAGGGTAACCTGCGGGTCTCCAGCTAGTATATGAATAAGTATCACAAATTTTACGAAAGCCAAACTTTATTTTTATGTTTTTTATAAAAATATACACATGGTACCTAATCTAGTTCTTCTTATCAAGCAAGAAAACACTTTTGTCGTGAGACTAAAACCCTGAAATTTAATGTGAAAAAAATAATAAAATTAGTGGTTTTTACCAAGTGCAACACTAAAATAAGGGGAAGTTTTTTTTCATCTATTTTTGTCCATATGTCATCAATCTGACATTATTTCTTATTGCGTCAGATGAAGCCATCAGTTGAAATAAAAACCCGATGGCATCACTCCTGCAAGTGACAAGAGAAGAAAGTCGGATAGAGAACAGTTTTCTCCACATAATCCTCCGCCTTAGTGTGTTTCTCCTTGGATAAAATAATTAATTCGTCCTCTGGATCCTCAGATGAGGAACTACTACCCTCCAATACCTTTAATACAATTTTGGCCGCAGCCCTATTTCTTGCAGACATATTGTTTTTTTTAACTCGACTCTTTATTCAACAAAAATTAAGTTGGGTTAGGAACTAAAAAAAAAGTGAGGTTATGTACTCCATCAAAACCTTCCAGCGACTCCCAGATCCGGTTGCAGTAGTTTTCATCAAAAAATTAAGAACCTGATTGTTGCCACCGGTTGCTGTTTGGTGGAAAAAAAAATCCACTAATACTCTTTAAAGGGGTGATATTCTTAACTATGAATTATAAATATTATGGATGTGATGCAGGTTTTGTAGTCACCTCTTTTAGAATGAAATTAAATCAATTTTATATCATATCCGCCGTCACCACGTTGCGCTATACCAAAACCCACCCCGCGATATTTTTCGGTGTTGCCACAGATACCATGAAACTCTCTCTTCTTTGTCTGGCTATGTGGAAGCTGTTGGGGTCAAAACAGAGTGATTTAAGAATGGACTGCCGAGTCTATAGGTAGTAAACTTAAAGTTACATATAAAAAGAGTGCTTATTCCTTGTTGTATCTCAGTGCGCATGCTCAAAACGACAAACGACCTTACGTCTTACCCATAAACATTTAAAGTTGCACATAAAAAGGGTGCTTAGTCGTTGTAGTATCTCAGTGCGCATGCTCAGAACGGATACGCCGAACAACAGCGACTAGGTCACACCTATCTTACGACCCTCCTTGCAGTATTCCCAAGCAGTTAGCGTATTGTATCGTTGTATCGCTCCTGAGCATGCGCATTGAGATACAACAGGGAATAAGCACTCTTTTCATATGTATTGTCATGTGTGTCTAGTAAGTCGATGTACCTATCCCTAAACTATAACCTAAAATACACTATGAGTGGCACTAATATATAATAGCACACCTTTGGACTCGCACGAGCTTTACACATATCTAATACAAAATTGAACCAGGTGAGAGAAATGTTACTCAGGTGTAAGTATTTGATTGATTTTAGGTATTGTTACTTTGCATGCTTCGCACATAAAGCACGCGGATGAGGCCGATACAGTTTAAATTATGAAAAATTTAAAATAAACAATTATTATTTATTTTTGTTTTATGCTTGTGTTCATTAATTTTGATTTTGATTTTTTTATTTAATTTTATAATTTTTTTAGTTATACATAATATGTTATTATAGACAAAAGAAATTTAGACAAATAAACACGTATGAGATAAAAAAAAATATTTATACAATACAAAATCAACAATTATTTATACAAGAGTAAATTTACTGAATAAATATTAAACAATATCGAAAAACGATGATTAGTACTCGAATCAAGTACACATTTTTTTATTTCGTTCAATAAAAGTTATTCTTATAATAAGATTTAACATGACTTGACGCAATTCCTTATGTGTGGTATTATTTCTAGATTAAGATTTTATTTATTTAATCTAATAAAAACGCCTTTTTCACTTTGAAACCTCATTTCGTTATTAACCTAAAGAAGAAGAAGTGGTTAAATTAAAGAATTGCGTGCTATTTTATATAATATAGTTTAATTATTTTAATAACTAAACAAATTAATATTGATGGGAGGATACTTTTTTAAAAACGTCTTATATGAAATTTCTTTGTTATGTCATGTTTTAAGGATTAGCTGAACTTGTTTGAAAAAAACCGCAATTAAATGAGGTGTTATTTTTGAAAAAAGTGTTCCGATATAATTAATTTTGAGGTTAACGCTCAGCGGGAGCGACTAAAACCCACTTTGCGTTCCACGATTTCATTGACGGACTCAAGGTTACATGTTTGTGAGGTTAGGGATTTTGTGTTTAATTCTTTCTCACCATCATCTTTTATTTTCAAACGCACCCCAACAGGATTTATTTAGTTAGATTGCAAAAAAGGTTAGGCTCTGGGTTGGGCCGGGTTGGTTCGTTGGGTAGGGTTGATTGGTTTGGTTACTATTTGTTTTTTTTTAATTTTTAGGGGAGAAAAAGTTCATAAAATCAAAATATATCTATAACCTCACATTCATGCGTTTTTCATGTGTGGGCTCCTTGACTCAAAACATGAATCACGTGGTCTAAGCGAGATTTAAATAAAAAGAGAGTTTTACTAACAGAAAACTGTTGGATTTTTCGCCTTCTCCACCAGTTCTACCACTGACTGGTTTCAGACAGAGTACCACAAGAATACATACCGGGTGCGACTTGAAGACTAGACGCAGACACGTACTTCACTCTTGTTAGAGATCATCAGTGCGAAGTTTTTATAGTCGAATAATATGAACGATCTAATCAAAGGAATTACGGATAAATAATAAAAAAAAATAATTTGAAGTAAAAATATGACCATAATTGATAACGGATATGCGTACTAAAAATAGTCTTGCTCTGCATCTGAAATATCATCCATGCTTTTAGAATCATTATCATTATCCTAATAATTAACGGTCTTACTTCGTCTATAACCTGTTCTGTCTCATAAGATTCAAAAATAGTTTTTTCCGTGTGTTCAATGCATTTCCGCCATTCTTGTTTGCCCACTTTGCTAAGTGCATCCTCCCACAACTTTATAGTGCTAGGCTCACCGATATTTTTACAGGCATGTTTGTCATAATAATTTTTGCTAATACCCCATATCAATTCAACTGTGTTGTAAAGGCAATGGTAGGTTGGTAATCTCAAAACTTGATGTCCATATTTAAGGGCTAATTCGTCAACAACATATTTTTTTTAAATGGCTGCTCTTTACAATTGCTTAAAATATTACTTTTTAAAAATAAATTTTCATAGTTTATGTTTTTCTTTGACAACCACTCTCTTATTTCCTCTTTTTTCCAGCTGCTTGTAGGAAACTTCTATTCGAGTCTCGTATGGTAAGACGCATTGTCGGAAACAATTAAAGAAGGGTTTTCTAAACTTTTTAAAAGTTTCTCCTCAAACCAATGCTCAAAAATTTTAGCATCCATATGCCGTGATAATGGTCAGTTTTTTTTTCATCCTGCCAAGACGATTTTGTTGAAGTTCCGTGCGGAAATACCCATGTTTCGTCAAGAAAAACAACTTGCCTTCCGATTTCTTGTTTTTTATGTAATCTTGGATTGCTCGCAAAGCACTTTTCTGTTGCTCGTTTTTTAAAATTTAAAGTGTGTCTGTCCAATTCCTCTTCACTCTTTTTAGGGTTTTCTTAGGGTCTTATCTGAAATGCCGCAAGCATCAGACATTCGTTTTTGCACTGCGAAAACAGACACTAACGGGCCCGAGTTATTTTTTTTCTAACGTAAAATAACGTTCCACTTGTAATACCAAACGGTGTTCACCTGAAGATAAACACCTTCTAGGCGTTGTGTCACCTTGCTGAACATTTTCCATAATAATAAAAGCATACCTACTTATTTAAAATAGAACATACCATCCCCAACTGGAGCAAATTTTAATTATTTCTTGGAAAATAGTGATTATTAATATTTTGATAAAATTACATTAAAAAGACCATTTTGACACGAAATCGTTAAAATGAAAGGTTGAAAGGTGTTATGGCGCCGCAGGCGAAAAACTTTTTAATTTAGAATGTTTTAAAGATTTTTGTCTAGGCTTTTGTATTTTATTCCCTATATATTTTATTTATGCTGTTATGTGATTGTGCCAATTGTAACCAGACTTCTCGGGGGGTGGGGGGCTAACCCCAAATCCCTCCCCATTCCGGGCGCCACTGGTTAAATGATATAGATAACGGAAAACGTAGTAACTGAGATTTCCATACTTGTCAGGTCAAACGCGCGAGTGTGACGTCAGACAGGGGTCAGGACAGGGGCCAGCAAAGTTATACCTTTATGGGCCAGCATATATTAGGAATATTTTTTGACTTGTTTACGCCATGCTTTGGACGAGGCTCGCTTTTATGGAGGATGCGATGACACAACAGTTACGTTACGTTACGGTGGCAGCAAGACAAGAAAAAAATGCGGTATCTTTTGGTTTTGTTCAGTTGGGAAATTGAAGGACATTTTACAAAATATTTTGTATTTCTAATTTCTAACTTCTTCAAACAACAATTAAAAAAAATTCAAAGTTTCAGGTAACTTAGGAATCCCTTTTAATATTAGTTGGGAAAATTCGCCGGATCGCCGATAAAAGGTATGCGTATACGTTTAAATAAAATGATTTTTCTGACAAATGTTCTTAATAAATTGACGTGGGATGAAAAATGTTTAAAAAATCGCTGTTACATGTTTTTTATGCACGACAACTAGCCGGCGGCTCTATCTTATTGATGTTTTTGATCCGTGGCGGAACGTATAGGCTGTTAATTAAAAACTAAATGGATTTGTGTTGTGCCTAACAGCCGCGCCGGTCACTTAACTGATTGCATTTGCAAGAAGCCCATTTTAATTTTTCAAACGGGTGCCGGGTTTAATGGTTTGGTTCCTTGAGCGGCAATAGTCAATTTGTTTAATTCTGACACAAGGGGGGAAGGAAGCGGGGGCGATTGCTGCCCGAAAATCGAAATTAACTACCCAATATTAATAGACACTTACAGTGGGGTTTGTTTAGTCTATTTTAGAACGGTCCTAAGTTTAAGTAAAATTTTTGATTTTAGGAATTTTAAACCAACCCTCCTTGAGTTTTGGACATAGTTTGATTTATAACGGGATTTATAAGAAGAATTTTAAATAGTAAACACTCTGTAGAACAAATTAAAATTAGGGTTATATGTCACGCTAATTCAAATATATCCTTGGTTATTAATTTTTCCAATTAATACTTGATGTCACACAACGATTTAGATGGGTAATAATAAAATAAGGAATTAGATTAATTTTGTATTTATTTAAAAGGTGTTTTTATTTTAAAAAACTTAAATACAAGTTTTGTTTACATTTCTGTCACTGTTGAAATGTTTGTACCTTGGCTTGCACCAACCTCTACTGATGAAAGCTGCAGCTTTGAAATGAGTGGGCTTTGAGTAAGGAAAGTTTTCTTGACTAAGCTTTTAGATAACCTCAATGTTTTAATTTCAGTTTGTAAATAAACTAATATAGTTGTTTTGGGTTTTTTTGTTTGTTATATTTTTCGAACGGATACGCCGTACAACAGCGACTACGTCTCACCTATCTCTACGATCCTCCTTGCAGTATTCGCAAGCAGTTAGCGTATTGTATCGGTCATGAGCATGCGCACTGAGATACGACAACAACTAAGCACTCCTTTTATTCAATTCAATTCAATTCAATTCAATTCAATTCTTTATTGGCGTTATCATACTTAAAGCACTTACGCAAGTCAAGAAATACAATAAAGTAAATATTAAACTTAAATAAATATAAAAAGTTTATCACACATAAAATAAGTATTATAAAAATAATATGACTTAACTTAACACAACTTAATTTCATATTATATTGCATGGCTCACGCTTTATAATAAAAATTTGCCACATTAATTACTTATAAAAAAACACACAAAATCAGTAATTAACAAACCAAAAAATCAAAATAACAGAAAAACATGACAAATTTACTTGTTAACACATATTAGAGAGATCTGCATCAAGAAAGTCATTGATATCATAAAATGCATGTTTTACCAAAAACTTTTTTAACATAACTTTAAAATGTTTGGCATCGAGATTTATAATGTTGCTTGGAAGAAGATTGTAAAATTTAATACCATAGTAGTCGGAGCCAATTCTTCTTTTTTCTAGCCTTCTAAATGGAATAATTAGTTTTTTACTATTTCTGGTTGGAATATTATGAATGCTACTATGAGTTTTAAACTCTTTAATGTGATGTTTCACATGCAATAAACACAGTAGAATATATTGAGAAGGTAAAGTAAGGATATTTAACTGTTTAAAAGCAGATTTACAATCGTCTCTATAACCCAGATTTGCCAAAATCCTTACTGCCCTCCTTTGAATTCTAAAAATGTTACATGTAAAACTTGAATAACCCCATGCAATCAGCGCATAGGACAAAACAGAGTGAATTAAGCCAAAATAACAAGTAATAAGTGTTTTAATACCGACTATCTTTGACAAACATCTTAGTAGGTAGGTATTTCTGGACAACACCTCAACCAAACTATTGGCATGATGCTCCCAAGTCAGCTTCACATCTAGTATTACGCCTAAATATTTTACATATGAAGATAATTTAATGCCTGAACTATTATCAAACGGTTTCAAAGAAAAAACAATATGTTCGGTTTTTTCTTCATTTAGACTCAGTTTATTGCAGGCAAACCAGTCCTTCAAAGCATTCAGGATATTAGACGCTCCACAGATAAGCTGCCTGCTGCATGGGTTGGAGTAGACAGGAGTTGTGTCATCCGCGTAGAGGAAAATACTATTTTGTGGACAAGCTTGATAAATGTCATTAATAAAAATAAGGAATAACACAGGCCCCAAAAAGGAGCCCTGAGGAACTCCGTGTTTTACTGGAAGTTTTACTGATTCACATTCCGCGAACGACACAAATTGCTCCCTCTCAGACATGTAAGATTTTATTAATAAAACACTGTCCGGTGAGAATCCATAAAATGATAGTTTAGCGATAAGATCATCATGCGATACACAGTCAAAGGCCTTAGTCAAATCCAAAAATTGGGCAGAAACCAGCTCATTGTTCTCAAAACCTTGATTAATCTGTTGCAACAATCTATTTATGGCATCTGTAGTAGATAGTTTATTTCTAAACCCAAACTGGTTAACAAAAAAAAGATTATTTCCTTCGAAATACTCTGTTAATTGAATTTTAAGAACCTTTTCAAAAATTTTTGCAAATGTTGGAATTATTGATATTGGACGATAGTTAGAGGAATCACTTTTGAAAGTTTAAAAATATCTGGAAAAATGTTTTGTAAAATGCAATTATTAATCAGTTTGGTCAAAGGAATAATTATTTGGTTTTTGATTGAAACTAGAATTTTTTTGTTGAGCCCGTATGCATCTTTGCAGTTACTGTTTTTTAAAGTATTAATTATATTTCTTACTTCTATAAAAGAAACACTTCTAAAGTTAAACTTTAAACCGTGTTGTGAAAAATTAGTTAAAAAACTTCTAAAATCTCTCTGACTACCATCCAAAGTATCAATAATAATTTTTGAAATGCTAGTAAAGTAGTTATTAAATTCATTTGATGAAATTAAAATAGACTGTTTCTTACTACTCTTTTTGTTTTTATTAATAACATCCCACATTGCTTTTTGAAAATTCCCAGATTCTTTAATAAACCTCTCATGAGCTAATAATTTTGCCCTGGATAAGTTGTTACGGTACCAGCGCTTATAATCTTTATTTAGCTCATGTAAAAAATTTAATTGATCTCTTTGGACACGCAGATCATTATTAAACCAATTAATCTTAAATGTCTCCTTTTTCCTGGGGATAAACCTCGATTTTTCAGGAAAGCAAGTATCAAATGATTGCCGTATTAAATTTACAAAATGCGCAGCCTTTGCATTACAATCCATATCTTTCTCGTCCAGAAAGTCGAAACTTATACGACCTACCAGGTCGTTAAAATTAAACAGGCCCAGTTTAGTTATTGGTCTGTAAACTTTTCTTTGTTGGGAGTTGCCTATGAAGTGCGAAATGCTCAGCAAAATAGCATCATGATCCGACATATTAGGTTTAACAATAGCGCAATTACAGAAAGAAGGAGTAAAATTTATAAAAATATTATCCAAGCAGTGATCTTTACGGGTATTGTACTTATTTAAGAAATAGAATCCAAAGAAGAGCATAAAAGAATTTATCTGTGTTCGCCTGTATTAAAATGAACATTAAAGTCACCCATTATTATTACTTTTTTATTATTTTTATCCAAAATTGTTAAAACTTGTGTTAATAAATTTAAAAATGTATTAAAGTTGCCACTGGTTGATCTGTACACTGTTAAAACTTGTAAATAATCAGATTCAATTGCAGAAAACTCAGCCTGCATTTCAACAGACAACAAAGCAATCTTTTTTAATTCGCTAAAATTAGATATATGTTCTTCTGAAATAAAAATTGCTGTACCACCCCTTATATGGACACTTCTACTATATTTTGACAATAACTCAAAATCATCAATAACAATGCAATCTAACTCAAAGTCTCTCAACCAGTGCTCATTCAAACACAAAATATCAACATCATGATCCTTCAAAGCAGCATCCAGCATGATGCCCTTACTATCTAAACCCTGCACATTATAATGAAAAATGTTAAATTTAATTTTTTTTGAATTAAATACTTTGTGATTAGTTAATTTTCCGACAGGTCGATCAGTAGATCGCTCTCTAAAAAATAAGATCCTGCTGTGTTTATTGATTTAGATTTATTACTATCTTCAAGACGCACATAAATCAAATTATTGTTTGTGTTATTTTGTTGGTAATAATCAAGATAATTTAAAATTTTTAATGAAAAATTAAAAATATTCAGTCTTTCCTGTACAGGATTATTAATCTCCGCAAAACATACCTTATGACATGAGTATTTGCCTAATTCTGACAGATATTCTTTTAATTTGCTGTTGAACTTAAAAATGTTATAGTTTATCTTAAAATTTAAGTTAGAAGAGTAATGCCTTATGAAAGGAATCGAGGCCATAATGATATTTGTATGCACGCAGTGCTTAAGTTTATTATTTAATTGTTTAAAAGAAGGATATTTTTTGTTTAAAAAGTCATTATAGCCAGCCATTACAATCACAAAATCTTTCTCTGTATAGTATTTGGTCAGGGCCTCGATATCTTCAATAACATTTAAAAGCGGCGCACCCGGTCTAGTGATAGATTGTTGTTTATGTGCAACTTTAACAGTGGGATTTCCTAAGATCTAAAATAGTACAAATCTAAATATTTTCACCTGTGGGAGGTACTAAATTTTAAAACCAAATTTAAAAAAACACTTACCCATATGGAAAACACACAAAGTTATTCATTATTTTGTATTATTATTGCAAAATACCATTGAAAAACAGCTTTTTTTCTAAAAATATACCATATTTTAGGAGAAAATGCCCTAAAACTATTTTTTTTTGGCAGGCTTCAAAATGGCATATGGTGAATACGCCAAAAATTTGGCATATTTTTATTATCTGTGTTTGAGGGTATAAAGTTGGTGATTTTTTAGACCACCTCTGGGGGGGGTGGTTTAAATTTATAGCCCTCAGAAAAGATTGTTTTGTGGCAATTGGTAATAAGTTCTTTTAAAATTTCCCTAAGTAACCGTTTTTACAAGAAGTAATTTACCTTATTTAATATCCCAAGTTGTTTATTAATCAATAAAACATCTCCAATTTTTTCCAAAAAAACGTCATATTTTCAACCCGTTTTCAGCACAAAAAATTTATTTATGTGGGCACTACGAGGCAAAATAAACATAAGTGAAGGTCACTGATTATGCATGAAAAATATACCAAACAAAAAAAAACAAAACAACTATATTAATTTATTTACAAACTGAAAGTAAAACATTGAGGTTAAAAGATCCGAACTCGCTGTTTATAATTGAACGCAGCGCTAATATTTTTAAACTGACATTTTGACAGTGACAGAAATGTAAAAAAAACTTTTTATTAATTAATTAATTTAATACATTTCATAAATAAAAACACCTTTTAAATAAATACAAAATTAATCTACTCCTTATTTTATTATCACCCATCTAAATCGTTGTGTGACATCAAGTATTAATTGAAAAAAGCAATTATCAAGGGTAAGTTTTAATTAGAGTGACATATAACCTTAATTTTAATTTGTTCTAACCTTAATTTTAATTTGTTCTAGAGTGTTTACTATTTAAACCCCCCGTGGGTTTCAATTTTGAAATTTTATTTTCTTCTAAATTGAAACTTTCTTCTTAAATCCAACAAAAGATTGTGTTAAGATGATTATTTAATAAACAAATTTATTAAAATTCTTCTTATAATTCAAACTGTGTCCAAAACTCAAGGAGGGTTGGTTCAAAATGCTTAAAACCAAAAATTTCACTTAAACTTAGGACCGTTCTAAAATAGACTAAACCTTTTTAGTAAATCCCACCGTAAATGTTTATGGGTGAGACGTAACGCCGTATCGCGTTTTGAGCATGCGCACTGAGATACGACAAGGAATAAGCACTCTTTTTATGTGTAACTTATTTTCCTATCTCTTCCACAGAAATTTAAAGTGTAATATCTTAGGGAAAATAAAAGATAGACCCAAAGTGTTTGGTATTTTTGAAAAGCTTATTTTGTAAGGATTCAGAAAATAAGATAACATTGAGGGTGTCCAATTTTAAAAAAGATAATTTTGTGTCATATTTTAATTTTAGGACACCCTGTATAAAAGGGTATACATATACATTTTTTGAAACCGCTTTTTTTTCCTAAAATGATCCTATGTAAGTTTTTTTTGAAAAAAACCATATTTCAGACTTTTGGGACACACTGTATACACCACCTCGATCCACCCTTCCTTATGCCAACCCAAAGAGATTAAAATTTTGCAAGAATTTCTTGTTAAAATGTCAAAAATTTTCGCTTGCAGCTCTACAACATCCTTGATTTTTACAAGCGTTTATAAAATGCAGTGTATCTATGTATACAGGGTGGATTCTTTAAACGGAACGGTGCTTCTAGCGGGTTATAATTTGGTTGAATAAAAAAATCCAAAAATACGTCAAGATATTTTTATCCAAATCTGTATGGAAAACTTCGATATTCATTCAAATATCCCCAAGCAACAATTATAGTCAATTTCACTGGTGCCATTGTCATTGTCACCAAAAAAGTGTTAAAGCGTAGTAATAGTTCCTACAAAAAACTATTTACAGAAAAAATTTAATTATTTTCACTATTACTGTTAAAAAATTACCACACCGTCGTAAAAATATAAACTTATATGCGAAAGTAATATATTCCACTATATAACTATATACCATTACTAGAACCACGAAAAAACTTTACAGTGCGGGGCTTACTTCATAGCTGTCACATTTAATTTCTTTAATATTACTTTTACGAGGTAACGACTCTACTGATATTAATTTGGTTGCAATTCAGTAGCCCCTACTCAATACAAAACTACAAAGTTATGGAGTCTACACGGTCGCCTATCTACCACGCAGTAAGAAATAAATGTGCATATAGTGTAAAAACGTTACCTACGAGTTATCGCTACTTTACTGAAATTGTAAATTAATGCACCGTCAACTGGATGCGCGACGCCGCCATGCTATTTACTTCTACTAAATATGGAATTCAAATCAAAATTTAAAAATACCTCATTAAATCATTGATTAGTAATTGCATGTATCAATAAAAGTAAAAATATTAATATTCAAATAATAAAACATATTAAAACTGGAAATACATTTAATTTGGATATCCTAACCTCAAATAGTTCCGATTTTTTATCGACATTTTAGATAAAACTAGGTCAAAACTGGGGGGCGCGCAGTTTTTTTATCAAAAAATCAGCATTTTTAATCAGTAAAGTGCTATCCGTTTATAAATTTAAGATGCTGTGACTTCAGAAGAGTGTTTAATAAAATGGTAATTATTAGCTATAGGTTATGATATAGATAATATTTTTATTTTCTGTCCTGTCTTCACATATTTTATGGGGCGTGTCCTGATATAGTTCAGAAAAAGATCAACATATTTTCAATTAATAATGTGAGAAAGGGAAAACCTATAAAAACCCTAAAAAGTCAGAAATACTACTTTATGTGGTAAAAAGGACGTCGGGATAACGTGCCCGTTTACTACCCGCGACGACATAATTCCTAAATCAAGAGTAATCTTGTAGTTGTATAACCGTCCCAATGCATTCCCAAAAACGGTGAATACCTCGAGGTATAGTAGTAATAAAACCGTCGCCGTGATATGATGCTACAACTCTATTAGGGATAGGGCGTGGAGACGGCCACCACGTCGCGACTGATTTTGTTGCTTGGGTCCCCCGTAAAACAGGACAATATCATGCAATTTTAAATGCCTCTATCTTGGAATCCGTAAGAGATAGAGTATTAGTCTGTGGTATCGTCAAAAAGATAATTTGTTTTAGAATTAAAAAATGTCAGACTATACAGGGTGTCCTATTTAAAAAAAAATATATTTTTGACATACCTCGTAAACAAAACGACATAAAAAAAATCCAAGATATCACGATTAAAGAAAATTAAAGGTCTCAGTTGACGTGTTTTTGGATTTTTTTTTATAAAACCAAATTCTAACCCGCTAGTAGCATCGTTCCGTTTAAAGAATCCACCCTGTATA
This sequence comes from Oxystoma pomonae, assembly GCA_963921995.1. NCBI lineage: Eukaryota > Metazoa > Arthropoda > Insecta > Coleoptera > Brentidae > Oxystoma > Oxystoma pomonae. The sequence continues at coordinate 102,003,210 of OY998166.1, read as the reverse complement.
TGTAACAACTATATTTATGTTTGTTCGGGTGGAATCTTGCAACTTAATTTTCAACAACTTCCCGACATCCGATCAGCTTCAAATTTGGCATGCCTATATAGTTGCGGTCACAACACAAGAATATATGAAAGAGACAGCTCCCCCCTACTCGAAGGGAGTGGAGGGGGGCACTTGGGGATGGAGATAATGAATTTCTAATCAGATTTTAAAAATTCAATATGGCGGGTTCAAGATGGACGATTTTTGGTCATCTTTTTCTAAAGAATTTTAACTAACTTATACACATCCGATTGCCTTCACATTTGGCATGCATTTATAGTTCTGGTGAAAATATTATAATATGGTATTCCCAGGTATCCACCTCCCTCTAACGTGAGAAGTGGAGGGGGAAAAAGATTTAGTTTGTTCGATTTCAATCAAAATTGGCATACAGGGGTTTTTAAGGAGGGGGGTTATGAATTGTTGATCATATTTGAAAATTTCAATATGGCGAATTTAAAATGGACGATTTAGGGTACAAAGCTTTTAAAGAACAAGCTTTTTATTATCTTTCTTATACCATAATAAAAGCGATGGGCGCAAATTCAAAATTTTAACTTTACGTTGACAAAGAGAGAACTACAGAAGAAGAACTAAATTCTTCTTGTATAGAACGGGTGAGATTGCCGTGCTTGCCAAGCCTTTGAAAATGTCCTTAGGTTATAGAGTAATACAACTGTTTCTTAGGTGAATCGTCGATGTGACCGATATACGATACCTAAAGTTAGTAAAATTATTTTCTACTTTTGAGTGCGTTTAATAAAAGCTTGTTCAAGTTTTATTCAACAAAAATTTTTACAATTTTACTTTAATTGTAATCTAAGCATTTAAGACATAATTTTGGTAGATCTTCCTTTACTTTTAATTACAAATAAATATTTGCACTAACCCCAACTGCTATCCAATACTACTATTCCTAATTTAATACAGGTCACAAACCGAAAAGCTTACAAAAACATTAAGCACAAAATTCAGACACAAAAAATTTCAATTCGGAAGCCAAAATCACAAAGAACTGAGTTTCTTTGTGCCAAAATAGCTGATATTAAAGCGTTGATAGCTGAACTGCGATCTTGACCAAAGAAATTAAAATAAACTAGAAGGCAAATTTTTCAAATCAGTCAAATCTAAGGAAATGCGTTCTGATTGGTTCTGAATACAGGTGTATTGTTTACCAGTGAAAAGATATTTCCGTCGACTTTTCGGCACTTTTTTCACCTAACGCACACTTCTTATGCATTTTTATAAGTCTTAAAACATAAATATAACAATAACACACAAAAAGTAACAAAAACCCGACGGATCGGTCGGAACTAACCCAAGTAGCATACGTCGTCCTCAAGACGTCCGATTAAGGGCCGAACGTCCCTGTTCCAAAACGTACGTCCTAGGGACGTTTGAAGTGGGACCAAAGATCGGTTGGGAACGCTTATACGTGCTCAGGACATCCCCAGGACAGCATAACTATAAAATTGGTTTTGATTGGTTGCCATTTTATTTGGTTTTTATTGGTTTTTTAAGTTATTTATATTGATAAAATTCATTAATGCTCAAACGACCTAGGTCCAAAACCCACGTTCTGGGGACGTTTGACGTGGGACCAAAAATCGGATAGAACCACTCAAACAGTTTTAGGACGTCCCGAGGACATCCATACTATAAAATTGATTTATACTTATTTCGTAACTGCTTTTGAGTGGGTCCCATTTTAATTGGTTTTTAATGTTTTTGTAAGTTATTTATAGTGATAAACGCCATTAATGCTCAAACGCTCTAGGTCCAACATGTATGTTCTGGGGACGTTTGACGTGGGACTAAAATTCGGATTAAACTACTCAAACAGTTTTAGGACGTCCCCAGGACATCCATACTATAAAATTGGTTTAATAGATGTCGTGTTTTGGTGTAGAACACGGCGCTTGCGTTATTTCGAAATGTGACGTCACTGGTTTTTTCCATCGCCAAAATACATTTCCAGTGACAGTTTTACAAACCTAAACTAACTTTGTTTTTATTTCTTATCCCCGGTTTATAATTCGTGGGTTATCTTATCCTTTGTTATTTTCATATATAAACCCACCATTAAATGACATACCTGACGAAAGTTACTTGGCAGTGTCCGAATCTTCCTCTAAGAGGAATTCTTCCATTTGACTCAGACTCCATCATTTTATTATTGAAAAAACAAAAAAAACGTCCTTGGGACGTCCGCCACCGAACATCCTCGGGACGTCCTAAAAACGACGTAGGTCCCAAAGCGGACATACCTAAGACGTCCTGTGAATATATGTTCTGTAGACGTTTTCTGTATACGCCCCAGGGACGCCTTTGTCGTACGTCCTGTGGACTAAAAACGGCGTACGTCCCTGTCGGGCGTCCTGTGGACTAATTATTTTGTAATATTGGACCGCCCAGGGACGTCCTAAAGACGGCGTACGTCCCGAAGCGGACGTCCCGAGGATGTTCGAATGTCCGGAGGCGGACGTTCCAAGGACGTTTTTGGGATGGATGTGTGCATGCTACTTGGGAAGATGGCAAACCGTGCCTCGCAAAATCAATAACCTTTTTGCTCTGGTTGTCTGATTGTAGGGAGTTAAGTTGTCCTAATCCTGATTTCAATAATTGTTTCTAGAACATAAAACAAAACATTATGTTAAATAAATTTCCTTATATGCATTTTAAACTGAGTTTTTTCGGCACTATGTCTACTTTATTAGAATATTATATTGCACTTACGCTACTTATTGCAATAATATGTAACTATAGGAAATAAAATAAGGGATAATTATGGAAACTCGACAACCGCAGTCTAAATATCTGGAATGTCAGCCTAGATGTGTGATTTGTCCAGTGTTTTTTATGTGGTGTCTAGTTTATTTTAATTTCTCTGATCTTAACCTATCTACAAATCTTGCAATCTCAAACGCGAGCGCCGCGTTATGGAAACTGCGGACTGAAAGCGAACTGCCTTTATGAACGTGACTGTGAAACTCCCATTGCCTAAACTGAACTGCTAACTAAAAAGTTTACAATTATCACTTGATAGAAAAATGTCATTACCAATTCGACTTAAAAAAGCGTTTCTATACTCCCTAAATTAAACGAAATTTTTGGTGGATTTCGTAAATCCATCTGAAGCGAGTTGGTCAAAGCTAGAAAGCTTTGGATTTATAAAACTGCATGTTTAATTTAATTTGCCTCTTTCCTTGAAAATATGTTATACATTCTTTTCTGATTGATTATATATTTGTTTAAAATTTTATCAAGAGGTTAAATACCAGTGATTAAGTTAACTGTCTTTTGACCTTACATATACAGGGTGTAGTACATAGTACGTAGTAATACATTTTTTTGTAATTGTAAAGTGAGACATTTCTGAAAATATTAATACTTTTTTTGCAGTATATTGTCTCTACCACATAACAAAACTAAAATGTCTTGACTTCTAATCTAGTACTCCAGGAAAATAGTAACAACTAAGTAAGTTTTGTTTCTACAGATTGAAATTCCAAAAAATTGGTTTGGTTTATCAAGGTGGCTATGGATAAAAAGCTGAGAAATGGTGTCAACGCTGTCAGTTTTGTTTGCTCGTCTATTTTAATATACACTTATTGTGCTTTTATTCCTTCCAATTGAGTCTATTTTGTGATAAAATGTGTTACATATATACCTAAATATTATGTCCCGTTGGTAAACATAATATATAATAAATTAAAATATAGCAATACTTCAGGCAAAAAAGTTTTCACATTACATTAAAAATGTAAGTTTTGTATTAACGCATTTTAATGTTTTAACCGTTTCTTTTTTGAAGCTTCTACTTTCGTTTGTCCCGTTAGTGAACAAAAATAATATTTTAGAATGGGAAAAAATAGCCTAGAGCGCAAACAAAAAATTAAAGCCTGTGTGTCGAATTACAGAAAAAAAAAACATATGAAAGAGACAATTTAAAACAAAATTATTTAAAAAATTGTGCCAAAAATCAGAAAAAATACAGGGAAAAATTTACAGATTTGGTCAAAGATAATATTGCCTTAAAAATGAAACTAAAAATGAAAGAAAATTAAAGAAAGAGGGGATATAGAGATAGAAAACGAGAAGAGACTTTACAAAACAAAGAAAACATGCTGCCCTATGAAACGCCTCGGCAAATAAATCACTTCCTCTGGGCATAAATAAGAAAGTGGTTGTTTTAACAGAGTACAAGAAAAAATTGAACCACGTTTCTTTTTCCTCCAGTAGTCTACCGTGTAGGTCCGCCTCCACGTGATATCTGATCCCATCCGTCTTGGTTACCGGTGTGAATAGAGGGGTAGGGCCTAAGATACATTTTACACTTTTTTTCCCTGGGTTCTCCCCAAATCCTGCTCACCAGACTGGTCTGATGAGCACCCCCTAGGAAGGCAGTGTTCCTTTCCTAGAGGAATTTAGAAGTAAACCCCTTTGTCGGAGCTAGGGATCTTTAACGTGCTTCACTATCATATACATAGATCATACGGTACCGTCCTCTTAACGTCCTCTACGAGGGACGGTATGGAATCGTGTTAACAAGGCTACTTCGCTCCATACGGCGTTTTTTCTTAATCTCGCAAAATCATTATGTGATTTTATAAGAAAAACTCCAAGTAGACGTCCCATAAATACAGGGTTCCTAAGCAAATCCTTAGGGGGCCAAGCAGCCGTGTATAAGACGCAGACAAACAGAAAAGCACATTAGGCAGAAAAGGATGGGCATGGGGCGATATTGTCACTACATCTTACACGTAGTAAATCCATTCCAGGTTGTTGTTTTCTAATGTTTTCCATTTTCATACCTTTAGGACTGGAATAAAAATTGTTTTTGCTCGACTTTAATACCAAACTGATGAAAGATATCGTAAAAAAATATATTTTTCGGCTTTTCATTTTGTAACCATTGTCCTTACGCACTGTTTACAGGCTGGGGACTGAGATACATGCAAATGCCTAACCTAAAGCGTTCATACACGGCCGGAGAAATCGACTGAGATACTTCCGTAGAAACTTTATCAAGCAAATAGGACGGATTGACGCCTTCGAACGTCCAACCCGGGTTTTGCACTTTGATTCGAAATCAAACAGGAAGAACAGTCAGATGTGGGGCCGTGCACAAATTACGTAACGGTGATTTTACCAATTTTTGACCCCCTCCCTATGTAATGTTTTGTAACGGTTTGGAACGCCACTCCCCTAATATTACGTAATGATTTCAAGACCACTACCCCCCCCCCAAAAAAAAAAACTTCACTTATTTTCATTCCAAATTACCTTAATTTCACACAAATGCAAACGCTGTCGAAAACCCCCCTCCCCCCTAAGTAACGTTTTGTAACCCCCCTCCCCCCTATGACCATTACGTAATTTGTGCACGGCCTCTGTAGTCCCAGTGGAGGAGGGCGAGAAAATTGATTTTTTTCTTAAAAATTATACTCTTTAGACCTATTTCTTTGCGTTCCCGAAATTACGTAATTTTTGAAAAAAAATTGTAAGCGGCGCCATTTTTATTTCGTGCTTTGTTTTTCTAACATTTTTGCGTTCGGCTAATTTAATTGAAAAATTTTTGTCTGCGGCGCCCTTCATCTTCTCACTCGAAACCAAGATCCCCCGTTTTAGGAAAACTGATCCCGTCTTTGTTTCTAAATTTTTTCGAATAAAAGTAGAGTATGACCATGGGGGAAATAATTTTTTTTCTACGGTATGACGAAAACTTCGAGAAAGTTGAAGAAAAAAATAAAAAAAGTGGCAGAGCTCAAGTTTTTCGTAAAAAAAACGTTTTTTGTAAAGAAACAGAGCAAAATAAATCTTTTCACCCCTTTTTGGGTGTTACAAATATTGGAAGCCCCTTATTTTTCACTTTTACCCTCCCGCTAGTTTTGAAGAATTGGTTCGCTACATGTTTCGAGATCATGTCATAAAACACCTCGAAAATATCAAATGTAGTGTAGGGCCAGCTTTATTTAAAATCAATAATTTCGCAAGCAAAAAGCTCTGCAGGAAAAACAGCGCCGTTTATTGATTTCTTTGGCTGCTAGTGCTAGCTGCATGGTTTGGCCGTTTCCGGATAGATGTCACTAGTAGAACAGAATGGAAAGAAATTTAATTAAAAGCGAAGATATTTCTTTCTAATGTTAACAACCTCACGAGTTTATCGCTCAGTATCGTAAATAATGGACCCTGCCGCCTCCTCTAAGCAAGAAAAAGCTGTGGTTTGGACCTGAAAACATCTAATTTTTTTCCCCGATCATCTCCTGGTGTGGTCGCCATCTAGCGGAATTTGCAGACTCGGTTATTATTGCAACTATGATTTATGCTCACAATGAAAGAGTGGCGACAGTTTTTTCTCATGAAAGCAGTCCAGAGATAATAACAAACTGGCACCATTGCTCAATATACCTGTATCTTTTGTGCGCGCAGAACTTTCTATGCCATTTCTGTTTGATTTATTGAAATCCTATCCCTAAGGAAAATCTTAGGAACCCTGTATAAATGGTCTCAAAAACACATAAATTAAAATGGGACAGGGCCGTGCCAGAAAAAAAATGCACCGAAGATGGTTTTGTTCGGGATCGAAACTTCAAAATAAAAAAATTATATTTTTTTTCAAACAAACTTAAAAAGAAAATAAAATACTTAGATTAAAAAGAAACAAGATACCTGACACTTACGGAGACTTTGGTTATATTATTATATGGAACAATGTTTACCTTTCTGTTGTTTACAGTAGACATACCAGTGGCGTACCTACTTAAATATAAATTTACACATGGATTAAATTATTAAAATTTTACTATAATATTAAATCTGCAAAATAATTTAAAAAACATGCAAAAAAAATAATTCTGCCAATTTGAGCTTTGGAAGCTTTTAATTTATTACAAAGTTTGTATATGATTTATAGCAATTTTAATTTTCAACACAATAAAATTATGCCAAACAATAAAACAAAGAAACACAGTTCGTAGCACCTGGAACATCAAGAAAAAAAAATATTACCTATTAGCTAAAAATTATGTTATTGTGTTGGTTGATTTTGTTATTTTTTCTGGTCATTAGCAGAAACTTACTTATACTGACTTCTTCAGTACACAATAAAGTCAATAATGCTTAGGGTATATAGAGACATCTAGGACAGACAAAAAGATTTAAATATCAATTCGAAGGGCGAGCGCAGATGGCAACGGCGGCAGTATAATCCTTAATATTCTGATAAGAGGTAAGAATTCAATATTCTTACAAACCTGAACACATATGAATTCACTTTTATTCTTGTTTGCTAATTGGTTTAAGGACTTTACCTACCTTTATAAAAAAAACCGTCGAAAATATCTTATTTGCGCATTAACTTCTTCATCAAAAGTATACTTTATTTTAACGTCTTTATAAAAAAAAACCTCTACAAAAACGTTAGAAAATATCTCATTTGACGCATTGGGAATTAACTACTTCATAAAAATAAAACGTGTTTGTTGATATTTTAATCTAAGGATCTACTAATTTAAGTATATTTCATAAACTTTTTTTTTATTTTCTGTGTACCTACCGGCAAGTATTGCCATAGACTGATTTCACTTGCTCTCCCTTGGTTTTCAGAACATTGGGCGATTTTTTCCACAATATCACTTTAAATGCAATGAAATATTCTCCTACTGGTAAAAAACACACTATAAACGTTTTTTGACAAAATGTGGTTTTAAAACGACTTATAAACTGCTTAAAACGTCCTGAAATTTTAAAATAAATAGCACGAAAAAGCTTATGTCGATAAAAATATTAACCGACCGTCTGCACTCTGCTGACATTCTTCACCCACAAGCCAATCACGACCTAAAGTGGTTGAGACAGAATTCTCTGTCCCTATCGTTTTAACGTTGTTTAAAAGGATAGAAAAATAATCGACATTCTCAACTTTGTTTTGTTGTGATTTTATTTGTAAATAAACAGTGGTTATTATTTGCCAAGGAGTTTTCGTTGGACCAGATATCTTGTCTCTTTTTAATCTAAGCTAAAATATGAAGTAAAACATTTTGGTCCGTATTTAACTTTTTGATCCTAATAATGGTATTGTAGTAAAACATACCTACCCAGGTTCGTTTAACACATTAAAATAAAACAACCAAAATAAATAAAAGCCCTACGTTGTTAACCCCACTCAACATAATTTTACTTGCCGAGAATGCGCCTGACAATAACAAATATAAACAAAAATAAAATAAACACAAAATTTGAAGAATACTCCTAATTTATTAATTTAAAGAAAATCAATAGAGAGAGAGAAACCCTCGATCTTAATTCCAAAAATCGAGTCATGCTTTGCCAAACATTGAATTACAAATAATGAATTTAAATTAGTATAAAAATTAAAATTACTGTCTCAGTACTAAAATTTGTCGTTCTACATTTATAACATAACATTCAAAACTGAAGAGATGGTACTGAGGTCGCATACGGGAGGCTACTCAGCTAATAGTTGATATTTTGGGCTAATATCTCTAGACTATACTTTTACTCGCTAGGATATTCGCTTAAATAGGGAAGGAAATGTTAGTAGATTCACCAAGGCCCTTTATTACATCCTGTGTTATACCAAAAGTATATGATATATCTATTTCATACATCTTTAGTCATACGTCATACAAACTAAAATCCCAGCACAAAAAGACAGCAAATGTTTTGATTAACTTAAATCTACATTGTTCACAGCATAAAACGATTCTATCTAAATATACACATGTTATAAACCAACACATCAAATATAATAAAAATAAAAGAACAATTTATTTGAAATATAATAATTTTTCAATACGCATTTTACTGACCTGTAAACAATTTTCTCCACCTTCAACCAAACAACTCCAACTAGTACTACTACTACTTCTTGATTCCGAATCTTGTAAAAACGCACACACACACACACACACACACACACACACACACACACACACACACACACACACACACACACACACACACACACACGCTTCTTTTTTGTTGTTTTTTTTATTAATACCTACAGGGTGCTACAAAACCAAATAAAAGATTTAATATATTTTTAAATGGACGGTTTTCTACAGTATCTACGAAACGAAACGTCGGATTAAAATTTTGAAAAGACCATTATGTTATGGTCATTACACGCTCAGATAAATTAAGACACTCGCTTGCGACTCGCGTCTCAAACTTCACTGTTATTAAATATATTTTTGATTACAAGGTGTGAAGAATTTAGCGCACGAATTTTGGCATCAAAGTTTAACTTTTAAACAGTTGATCACTAAGGCATAACAATAAATTGACAATAACAAATTTGAAACTTGACTTCCACTACTTGTCAACGATGGTTTTAGAGAAGTTTTGCGGCCAACACGTCGCAAAATTTTTAGCGCTATCAAGTTCCGCGTGACCTATTTCGCCGCAAAAAATTTTAGCGCAAGGCACAAATAGCGCGAACATTTTCGCGCGGTTTTTCTTAGCGAAAGACAGGTTTTTCGCAAAACACTTTCAGCGCAAACATTTTTGGCGTAAATGTTTTGCGCGCGGAGAGAGAAAGACTTTTTTCGCGCAAATTACGGCGGCGAGATTTGCGAAGTAGGCAGGGGTTCGTTTAAGGTCGTAGTTACAATCTGGGGAATTGTTTTTAGCAACACTGTAAGGGAAATCAATTTAACTATGAATTTGTTTTCCATGGCAACGCGGAGACTTTATTTATGTTTATCCACAGTGGGACACCAGAGATTTTTTAGCACCGAGTCAAAAATTTGGGGTTAGGTTACTTATTTATTATTATTATTTAACACCATTTATTGCAAAATTACCTGCTAAAAAAACGCTACCCAACTACGTATTAAAGTAGCTGGGTGTAATATTTAAGGTTGCATTTACAGGTGCATTTATAATTTAATTGGAAATACTCCCGCTAGCTGATAGAGACAACAGGTTAACTTAAAAGAATGCAAATTTAAAAATCGGCTACTGGCGCTTTAAGACGAAATAATCGTAGTCTATTTTAAACAGGACAACCTTTAAATGGAGCTTTACTGACCTGTTTTGTTAGTACTCAAGTATCCGTGTTTTTTGTAACTGAGGTTCTAAAATCTATCCTTTGCACTCCAAGATTTTACTAGTAAAATTACACATTATTATGCCGCAATAATTTAAATTTAAAAAAAAATGGTTGAATCAAAATAAAAACAAAATTATGTGGGGTTATGAGCGCAGAATGTTTCTATGCGAATTCCTAGTAATCCCAGCGAGCCAGTAAAGTTTTCTTAGTTCTTTGATAGACTCGGGGTAATGCCCGCGCAGCGCTAGGCCTTTTTCGGCGGGCGACCGCTCACGCGGAGTGGTTAGAACAATGTTTTTGAAAACACATTTTTGAAAGATAAACATAACCTGGAATGGTTTTCTGTCAGATAATGTAAAAATACTCTTCTGTCCCACTGCGGCCCGATTTAAAGTTTGTTGACAAAACACCTGCAATTACCATGGAATCGTATAAATTCTGCGGTCTATCGGCCAACACTTGAACTGCGTGTGTCTCCCAAATTCAATGAAGTTTGATTGATTGATCGGTTTTCTTTTTCGGAGTGCACAGGCTTTTAGAAAAAAGAAAACTTAGTTTTTATTTTCGCTAAAGCAAGGAAATATAAAAAGGAAAAATGTAATCCAGAAAAAATTGTGAGTATTTATCTATTTTTTTTTGTAAATCGGGTTTGTTCTAAGCCGCAATTATTTTGAGGCTTTTGGGATAGATGACAGCACCAGAGCTTCTATTTTGAAGAAAAAATAATTGAGAATTTTGAAAAATCCTTCAGCTAATTCTGATGTTTAATTTTCCCTGTGCACTCTGGCAAAAGATTAAAAAATTAAAGAACAAGGCGTTGCCAGTTGTACTATTTTTTACTTAATTGTAAAGCCTATCCCATTACGTCGCGAATCCCGCCACCAATCCCAGCAAACCCTAGCATCGCCCTTTTGTCGCGTCGGACTTTTGTGTTAATTGCTGAGGTTTGGTGGGATTGGGGTTCGCAGTCTGCTAGGGTGGACGTAGGTTCGTTTTATTGCAAGAAAAAGAGAGGTAGAGAAGGGACAGGACGTGTCATTGCGGGTGTGGGTGCCCTCACCCCCATTATCCTTTCAAATTAAAAGCAACCTCACTAAACCTACATATCGCGCTAAAAACATTTATTAATTTAAGTAACACTCGTGGCATATCGGACAAAGTGTTTTTGTTTCTTACTTCAGTGCGACCAGGCCTCTAATCTCTAATGTCTAATGGAGAATCCAGACACCTACAGACCTGTTTCATCCTTATTAGGAGTAATCAGTGAGTCATAGGATTGTATCTGGCAGTTGAAGGTAAACAGGCACCTCTCGAATTTAAAACAAAAAGTTTGTAATCCGCGAAGACGTAGTACCTGTGTGCTCCACCTGTCGAATAAACCGAGAAACAAAAACATCAAAATTGAAAGGTGCAGAAGACCTTAAATAAAGAATCCTGTACTTTTCAACAGGTTATAAAGAAGAAACCTGTAAAAGTAAAAACTATGAACTCACAGACCAGAATGCATAATGGAGAGGAGAAGTTTCTAGACATACCAATCCTACACATGAAATCAGACCAGATGTCATCCAAGTACCTGTATGGACCAACTCTAGAAGTAATTATACAGGATAGAGTAGTGTGGTCAGGACAAAACAACCCGCTGCCACAGGAAGGACTGATCTGGAATACAGACGGATCAAAAACTGACGAAGACAGTGGGGCAGGAATATTCGGGGAAAGACCTAGGAGAGACCTGTATTTCTCACTGGGATCGTACCCGACAGTATTCCAAACAGAAATCTTTGCCATCCTAGAATGTGCAAGAGAGAATAATAGAATGGGTTGCTTCGGTCAGACCATATCTATATACTCGGATAGCCAGGCAGCCCTTAGAGCACTTATGTGCCCGAAGGTAACCTCAAAGCTAGTGTGGGAATGCCTTGATGAACTAATGAGACTGGCGGAACATAATAAAATAATTTTAGTATGGGTCCTGGGACATAGAGGTATACAAAGCAATGAAAAAGCTGACGAACTTGCAAGACAAGGATCGACAAAAAAATACATCGGACCAGAGCCAGCCCTGGGGGTACCAAAATGTACAATAAGATCCCAGGTCAAACTCTGGATAAGGGAAAAACATGAAAGCCACTGGCTAGGAAGACAGGGGCTAAGACACAGCAGAGCCTTTATCAAAGGCCTAAATGCTAAGCTCACCAAAGACCTGCTAAAATATAGTAGAATGCAAGTGAGAACTATAATAGGAATTGTGACCGGCCATATGGCGGTTAAAGTTCACCTAAACAACATGGGCCTGTATCACGGAGACCTGAGCTACAGACTATGCAATCAGAAACCAGAAATAGTAGAACATGTAATATGCCAATGCGACGCACTGGATCGCAAAAGGCATCTAATATTTGGGGTAGTTAAACTAGACCCAATATTGACTGGGGACTACTCCATTAAGGACCTGTACAAACTTGCGCAGGGTATACAACTAATGAAGTGGTTAGCCTAGGAACTAAGAAGGTGCACAATAAGCCAGTAATGGCTGCAGTGCAGTGACTGTGGCTTGCCACCTGCCAGGTTGGAGTCACAATCGAGGGGTTTTAGTCGGTAGGAATCCGACACTACCCGAGATCTCCTGGTAGAGGAGAAATTACTCTGGCAGGAAAGTAGTTCGGGCGTCTTATGCAAAATTTCTCATTGATACCCTTGAAAAAAAAAGAATCCTGTACTTTTCAACAGGTTATAAAGAAGAAACCTGTAAAAGTATAAGTTCACTGTAACATGACTCTTAAAAAGAGGTAACGTTCGCAGCGCAACTGAGAAACAAAAAACGCTTTGTCCGATACCTATGCCACGAGTGTTACTTTAATTTATATTTCCGGACACGAGATTCACTTTGTTGTTTTCTTAAAACATTTATTGCGCTAAAAAAGTTTGCGCGCAAACTAGGTGTGCGCGCAAAAATTCTACGCTAAAATGCATTCGCGCCGATTATGTTTCGAGCTAAAATTTGTCGCACTGCGGTCAAAAATGTTGCGATAAAAAAGGCTTGCGCCGATTTCGTCTTCGCTGATCTTGAACTGCGCCGAAAATGTCTGCGCTATTATTGTCTTGCGCTAAAATTTTTTGCGGCGAAATTGGTCGCGCGAAAGTTGATAGCGACGTGTTGGTCGCAAATATTTTCTGGAAACTTGAAGCGAATTCTCGCATTGAAATTGTTTTGAAATATGTTTTTAAACAATTTGAACTACGACGTTATTAGTTCGAAACACGAGAAAATGAATAGTTCAAGTTTTTTAGAATACTTATTAATTTTGATTAAACTTTTGTGCTTCTTTAAATGGATCAAGTTTTTTATTTAACAAAACCTTCCTTATTTCGCATTATTTTCATTTTGGATAACTTCTCCATCACGGTCCACAAATTTGTTACTTATAACGTTCCCTAGATTGTCTCCCATTCTAATCGCTGCTAAAAAAGTAGAAGTAGTGCTTTAGAAAAAAAAATCCAAAAAGGCGAAATTTTGATATAACTTCTGCGCACACGTCGCTTTTGAAACGCGAATGGATTCTGTTTCGAATTGTGGCGTCATCATTGCAAAACAAGAAAATGAGTGTTTCAAAGAGAGTGTTTGAAAGCGAGAAAACTCCTCAAACCAACTTTAGAATCAGTGGCCCCATGGGGGGACAGGGGGCGATTGCTCCCCTCCCCTTTGCTCCAGAAAAAAGTAGATAACAAAGATGCTGGTGGTAACCGTGAAGTCTTTGGAGAAAAAACGAGAAATTGCTGAACGTTCCTTTAAAGACATTCTAGAATCACTCCACAGTATTTCAGGACAGTTTGAAACAGACGAAAACCACGATATTAGAAATACAGAACAGTTTTATACAGGTTCAATTTTAGACAAAATCATTTCGGATATAAAATCAAGGTTCAATAACGAGACTCTAAGTATTTTTGACAACGTGAACCCAAAATCAGGGCAAAATTAACTAATGTCGTTTCCAAATACTATAAACTGTTTGATTAATACAAATCACAAATTTCTCAACTTTTATTGGGAGAAGTCAGTATTTGGAAACAGTATTGATCAGAAGTAGGCAAAAGCTTAAATCAAAACATATATGATAAAGTTTTCGAGGCAATGAATAAGTGTGGCGATATTTTTCCGTTGACAAAAACATTCTTGGATGTTTGTCAGTAAGTAATGCTTTGTCAGAAAGAAGCTTCTCCTCCCTCAGAAGATTGAAAACGTATGTACCGTTCACACAAGGCAGTCTTAGTCTTTGGTTTAGTTTTTGTTATAGTCTTAATCATAAAATAGTTTAAACCACTGTTTCTTATGAAAGTGTTCATGCAATGCTTTTGATTATGCTTTGTCATAGGTTTAGTCACAGTCCTAAGGAAAAGTTAGCAACTTTCAAATTTTATAACTAAAATTACGACTATTACTATAACAATTATAAAAAAATATTACACAGGCAAATTAAAAGCAAAAAACAGGTTGCTAAGTATTTTGTAGGTTCCAAAATAAAAAATTGATTCTATTAGACCTTATCTTTAAAAACAAACTACAAAAAATAAAAGTAAATAACACAAAACATCAAAAAATTGAGGTTGCTTAGTGATTGTGATGACTATAACAAAGACAAGTATGAACAGTGAGCAATTTTTAAGACTAAAACTATAACTATCACTATAACAAAACCATATATTAATCTAAACTAAACCTATGCCTTGTATGAACGATCCTTTTTAAAAACACTATGACTGAGTCATTGACCGGTTTGCCCAAAAAAACTGGAAACCAACTTTTTTTTTGAGATAGGCATCTTATATTTGAAATATGCAATATAAAAAGCTTTTTGGATCCCAAATTTCTATGAGGTTTTGTTTGTGGTTTGTTTCTTATTATATGTTTTTATAACTGAAAAAATTACACGTAGTTACTTAAGCGCGTATTTCAGGGTGGTAAGGGGGTAACTAACCCCCCCCCCCACCCTGTATTTAAATTTTTTACGAAAATATTTAGAAAATCAAAAGTAGGGCATAAGTTGCGGCGCCATAACACCTTTAACATTTACGGTATTAGTTTAATTTTGTGTTAACAATGGCATTTGTGGTGTCACTTTCTAAAAAATTTTCGGCTGCTGCGCTTTGAAACCATTGATATACTTACAATTTTAGTTTAATTTTAAATAACACAATGCATTTGTTGGTGCAATTTTCTTAAAAATTTTCGCGGCCCTATGATACGTTGATATTTACGATTTTAGTTTAATTTGACTCAAAAATTGCATTTTTAATGTAATATTCGGCGCATTTAAACAATTTTTAAAATAAAAAATGTATTAATGAAATAAACCACTTAAAATCTGAGTATATACAGACCGCTTCAAGCTACTGCGAACATAGGGCGGAAGAAGTCTAATTTGCCAGTGTACGTACATGCAGAGACACCGCACGCCTATCAGTGAAGCAACCAATACTCTGAGAGCGTTTTATTGTCAACTGCTCAGATTTATCAGTGACGACGTGTTACAATGAAAATAATAAGGAGAAACAAAATAAAAGCAATTTCTCAAAATAAAATAATACATTCTAAAAACCAAAAAGATTCTCCCAGTCAAAAAAAAATTAAAGCAAATGTTCGAAAAGTCCTCCTTGCTCGGCTAGACAATATCCGAGCCTACTATAAAAACCCCTTCTAACGTTTCCAAGCATGTAAGGGGTGATAATTTGAAAAGCTTCTTCAAAAACAGATAGAAGTCATTAGGAGCAAGATCGGGAGATCGAGCTGGCCATAAAATAGTTCCCCGTGTACTTATAACCCGATTAGGAAATACATTATCAAGATATTCCCTAACAAGGCCAACATTGTGAGCGGAACAACCATCTTGTTGAAACCATGTTTCACCAAATCTTACACCTAACAACTGCCTAGCAGTTGGAATAATGTGCTGCTGCAGTAGATCCAAGTATCTAGGACCATTCAAATTGCAATTGCCGTTAATAAAAAATGGCCCAATTACGTGTTCCCCTACAATACCCCCCCCCCAAACATTTAGTTTTTGGGGATACTGTGTTCTTACGTCAAAATACAAATGCAAATTTTCCCTCGACCAATATCGAACGTGTGTTGGGTTATGACGATTTGACCATTTGACCATCTGCACTTTTTCGGCAACTTCGTATACATCCATTTTTGGTTTTAAAAATGTATTATTTCAATTAAGAACTTACCCATCTGTTTCTCGAGCAAGGCAGAAATAAAACAAAATAATAAAAACAAAATGAATTTCCAAAAGATAACACTGCAGCGTGCTTCGAATCCACCTCGGTCGTACGGCACGGAGAGTAAATTGGACTTGATTCCCCCTATGTTCGCAGTAGCTTGAAGCGGTCTGTATATAGAGTATATTGCTAGGCTTTTATTCTGGTATTTTTTTGTATTGAGACGTCCCCACCTTTTCAAATGGCTGGGACCGCCACTGTTAGAATGCAGGGTTTCTCTCTGTGACTGCAGGTACGATTTAGTAGTAACCAATGCTGCAGGTCAAAGATAAGCTACTTTATGGTACATGCAACGCCAACGGTTGAGTCAAACTTCATTATGGTTAAATAAACTTTTTTATTAATGCTTACTTTTTTCTCGCCCACAATTTTATCTACCAGATAAAAAATTGATCCTAGACCGAAACATGACATGGCTTAAATTCAACAATCATTTAACCATGTCCTTTTGTTATGGTGATAGATATATATGCACATGTTTCTTTTCTTAATTCCTAATCTCGCGTTAGAAATCTAATGAATTTTAAATGTGAGGGTGTGAGCAATGAGCATAAGCTTAGTTTACAAGACAAATTTTATCTTTGTTGAGTACCAAATATGGAATCTATTTTTAGGCGCTACCGTTCAAAGTAAAAATCTAGTAGTTCAACTTACCACATTGACGAGAATTGTTCCAAGAACTTTGAAGGTCGAAAACTTTAAAAACTGAGTAAGAAACCTTGCTAAGGTCAAAATAGTAGTTTTAACAACTAGTAGCTAAAATAGTGCTTTCTTTACAAGTGTTGGTTTAAATAACGAGCGCAGCGAGGTATCTAAAAATGCAATTAAAAAAAAGCACAGTTTAGCCGCGAGTTGTCAACACTGTTTTTTAATACCTTTATTAAAAAATCCAAGAAAAACAGGAAAATACTTTTAAAAATCTCGAACGAAGAGAACTTCTCGCAACACACCATCTTTACACTATAAATCAAGGCGTTTGGTAAATGAAATAACAATCGTTTCCGTAACGATGTGTCTTTTTTCGGTGACGTTCATTGTTGCGATATTTTAATCTTTGACAATTTGATATTTTAACGATATTTTTAAATGATTCTTTCGTAAATACTTGGTGAAAACTGGCGGAAATCGCTTAATTCTTAGGCCACTTTAACTTAGGGTAAAAAACGAACAGAAATCTTTTTTTGCACCCGTGATCAAAAAAAAAAGTTTTTTTGCATCGGTAACCAAAAAAGCCATGCTATAGTTATCTGCAGACAGTTACTAAAATCAGACATTTTCGGAATTACCAAAGTCAAATTCTCGAAACACCATCAATATCGATTTTGGTTTTATTTTAAATCAAAAATTGCATCTTAAGTGTTATTTTCTCAAAAAATTTTGTCTGCGGCGCATTGAACCATGATTATGACATCAAATTTTCGATTAATAAAAAATTTTAAATTTGATTCACCCCCCCCCTCTATATTTGAGCCCAAGTCCGCGCTTGTAAGCACCTGTTTCCTTGTATCAGTTATGGTCACATCTTTACTTCAAATTAAGTTTTTTTTATTATTTGTCCTTGAAAGCCCTCCCCACTGAAGCCAATTTCTGGATGCGCCACTGAAAATTTTATCAAAAAAATTCTAATACCTAGTATAGCTAACTAAAACAGCCCTTTTTTTTCACGTAACTTGGCACAAAAATTTAAAAAAACGAAGGTTAAAAATGATTTAAGTTACTAAAAATTCTTATAATTTACATATTAAAATATTATAGTACATTTATTCGACTTCAACTATTCTAAACTTAGACATGCCACCCTTCACAACCGCCTGCAGAACCGTAGTTGGTTCGGATCATAATTCCTTCTGAAACTTGTCCCTAGGACGTGTTTGTGTTTACGCAGCATTTTGTCCAGTGTAACCCCTGAAAATGTAGTTTTTTTATAAGTGCTGGTTTTTTTACTGCTTCATGTGCACTTATCAAGAAGAAAAATATTTCATACTGTTGATAAAACATGGAGCTCAAAAAACTTTCATTGAATGACAGTTGACAAGTGGACCTGAAGGGCGCTGCAGATGACACTACTTGACCATTTTGAAAAATGTCAAAAAGCGATATTTTTTCAACCAACTGTAATTTGCTCTATGAAAAATTTTTCAAGCGCCATTTTGTTTTGTTGAAAGCTACACATATTTGTCTAAACATATTTGAAAGAACAACCGATAGATGTCGAAATGTGTATGAACAGGACCGTATTAAAAAAAAGCCGTTTGTCCAATATAACCCCGGGCGTTCAATATAACCCCGAATTACGGTATATCTAATGGAGTGGGCCAAAATTCCAAAACTCTTTCTTTTTGTCAGTGGCGGTCCCAGCCATTTGAAAAGGGGGGGGGGGCGATTTCGATACGAAAAAAAAACTAGGATAAAAGCATGACTTTTATGAAGAACATATCAATATATGCAAACTAAACTTAGTAACTACAAGGGGCGGGGGGGATTTTAAGTTGTTTATTTCATACATTTTTGTTTAAAAAAATGTTTAAATGCGCCGAAATTTTTTGAGAAAATTACATTAAAAATGCAATTTTTGAGTTAAATTAAACCAAAATCGTGAGTATCACCGGTATCATAACGCCGCAATTGCACTAAAAATTCATTTTTTGATTTAAAATTAAAGTAAAATCGGCAGCAGGCGAAAATTTTTTAAGAAAATGACTACAAATGCCACTTTTAACACAAAATTAAACTCTAATACCGTAAATATAAAAGGTGTTATAGCGCCGCAATTTATGCCCTACTTTGGAAAAATATTGCCACACTTGTTCATTGCCTCGAAAATATTATCAGGTATGTTGTGATTTAAGCTTTTGTCTACTTCTGAACAATATTGTTTCCAAAAACTGACTTCTCCCAATAAAAGTTCAAAGTTTCAAACAGTTTATCGTATTTAGAAACGACTTTAGTTAATTTTGCCTTGATTTTGGCTTCACGTTGTACAAAATTTGGTATGAATATGTTCAGGTCAAAAATACTTTTTTATGTCCGAAATGATTTTGTCTAAAACTTGTTTATAAATTAAGTAGAAACTATAATACTGTTCTGTATTTCCAATATCATGGTTTTCGCGGTAAGTACTTCATGCGTTTGTTTATTCTTGGTGTGACGAATTGAAGGACAACCTTTCCCAAAATACTATGGAGGAATTATAGAATGTCTTTGTAGCAGAGTTGGCTGCCCAGTGGATGGCCGAAAAAACCCACTGGATTTTTTTTTGGGTAAAACTTACTTTAAAAAAAAACACGTAAGGCTTTTTTAAAAGTGGATTTTTTCATTACTTATAAAGTAAATAAACGTAAAAAAAGGTATATTATTACCAGTCGTTTGAATCTGATCGTAAGATTCGATAAACTTTGACGAGTTGCAAATCTTATTCTAATCCCAAACAATTTCTTATTTTATTATATTGCAAATAGCTGGGCAACAATGCAAATTATATAAAAAAAAAAACGATTCTGGTTTAGTATTTGCAGACTCTACTTTTATTACTAGATTTTAAAACCTCAGTCCATTCTGAAGCACTCTTTCTAGCGCTACTCTTAGGCATTTTCCTTTTAAAAAAATGGTTTAAAGTTAATAACCTCGAAAAAAAAGAAAACTTGAATCGTATACTATCATGTCATACTAAGTAAGCAGGTACTTGCAGTGTAGTAAATACACAAACAACAATTTTCTTAAGGTTTGTTTATATTAAGTATATAAAAAAAGCGCAGGCAAAACTGAACCAAAACTGCTTTGATTTATTAACAAACAAACAAAATGTTGATTTCTGTATTCCACCTATTTTTATGTCGTATTTTATACCTAGTTAATAAACGATCGCGAGAGTAACTCCTAATTTTGAAGAAGAACTACAATCTGTAGATAATTTAAAAAGAAAACCATAAAAAACCCAATAAAACTCATTTGTAAAACCCAAAAAAACCCAGTGGGTTGGGTTTTATATAAAAAAAACCCTGGTTTTTTTCCAACCCTGCTTTAAAGGAACATTCTACAATTTCTCGTTTTTTCTTCAAAGACTTCAAGGTTACCACCAGCATCTTTGTTGTCTACTTTTTTCTGGAGCAAAGGGGGGAGCGATCCCCCCCCCTGGGACCGCCACTGATTTAATGGTCAAGCCATGATGGTAATTTAAGGCTTAAAATATTTTAGACATTGCTCACATTTTAAAGCTTTCTTTCCAAACTTTCGATTTCTAGAATAAAATACTCAAATTTTTCAAGGTTGTTTTTTAGGCGTTCAAAAAAAGTACTGGCAAAAAACATTTTTTCTCTGTTAAAATTAAAAATATTTAGAGTGAAAGGAAAGAATTTTAGAGGTAGATGGAGTGACATTTTAGTGACGTGTAAAATTTTTTAAGGTTGTTAAAGAGAGACAGCAGGCTATAAAAAAGTATTTTAGAGAAATATGAAAATAATTTAAGGCAAATGTTTAATAAAAATTTCTGTTTTGTCATCTGTCTGTCATCTTGAGTGGTGTCGTGCATATGATTTTTATTTTGCAATTTTTATCAAAAAAACAGCAAAAATTGTAATTTTTTAAAGTGTAAAGTTTGTAAAACATAAGGTGGTTAAGAAGATTATTTTAAGGGTCATCATGGCTTGACCATAATATTCAAGTCGCACCCGTTATGTCCTTTTGGTACTCCAGTTTGATTTTTTTGTTATATTTTCGCTGTTATTTACCAGCAGGCCGAAGATGAAAATGAATTGGTCGTAGTGAAAGCCCGACTGGTGGATGGACTAGATCCGTAAAACTAGTGGAGTTGACCAAAAATTCAAGTTTACTCTTTTGCTAAAATTCTCTCTTTTTAATTTTTATAAAAAAAAACTGCCTTACTTTTTCAGACGAAAAACGCATCATCATCTACTACGATGGTTCCTGTCATCCGGAGGCGTGCAAGGGTGAAACCGCCTGCAAAAGTTTCGTACAGAACAACACTTACACGTGCCTATGTACGCACGATTCCCTACCTCCCACATCGAAAGGCACCTGTCCAAGGATAATAGGTAAGTTACATCGACGATTTCATGCATGACATTTTCTTCCATCTGCCAAAAATCTAGCCAGAAGGTAGTAGCATATTTTTATATTTTTTGTGTTGAAAATGTAATTAACCACCTAAATGTGGAAACCATATGTCGCTAGCTACTATATGGTTTAAAGCTAAAGTTTAATCCCTCTTCCTACCCTCTTTCAAACCCCCCACCCCAGCAAAACTAATCAGTTCATCGCCTAGTGGCAAGTAATTTTTATGCAAAAATTTACACACCATCCCAAAATTTTTTGACCCAAATAAGTCATTTTTAGTGAAAATACAAAATCTTTTTTTTGCCGATCCCAACAGCCTCCATACTATGGATGGCTAAAAAGGCAGTATAGGAAACGAAGCTATTTATTTTCAGCAAAAAGGAATTAATTCCTTACAGCTATTTTTTCGATCAATATGTTCAGAAGACCTTCTGTTTTAAGAATCCGTGGAGTCTCTAGCTGCTCTGCTTCATGAAATATGGGGGTAAAGGGGAGCAACATCAGACTTTTGAAAATATTTAAAAACTAAGAATTTTCGTGAAAAAAGCAGAATAATGCGTATTAAAGCAGAAATTATCTTTCAAATAAGGTATCATCACAGTCTATAATGTTATATACACTGTGGTATTATGCTATAAAATCGATTTAGTATTTAGACTTAACTTCGTTAATTTCAATCCTATTTCATAGCATGATACATAATTTGAGGTATACAATGTAATCTGCTTTAAAATGTGTTCCCTTGCTTTTTTCACTTAAATCCTTAGTTTTTGGGATATTTTAAAGTCTGATTTTGCCCTCCTATTCTCCCCCATATTTCAGGACGTGCTCAACGATCTGAAGAGACTTAACGGTTTCTTTAAATAGAAGGTCTTCTGGGGCACAAAAAAATTGCTGTTACAAATTTTTTCCTTCTTGGAACTCTCGTTGTCTGTACTATAGCGCCGGCCATGGCAAGAATTACCTAGACCACAAATAACTTTTTGATACCTTCATCAAAAACATGACTTTAGTAACTGTGCGCAAAGCATGGCTTTTTTGGTTAGCGATGCAAAAAAAACTTTTTTGTTTATCACGGGTGCAAAAAAAGTTTTCTGTCTGTTTTTTACCCAAAATTGAAGACAAATAGTAATGTTGAAAAAATCTAATTATTCTTGCCTAAAAATTAAGCCATTTCCGCCAGTTTTCACCAAGTATTTACGAAAAAATAATTTAAAAACATCGTCAAAATATCAATATGGATATGGAAATCATTTTTATTTCATTTACCAGCCGCCTTGATTTATAATGTAAAGATGGTGTGTTGCGAGAAGTGCCCTTCGTTCAAGATTTTTAATAGTTGTTTTAAAAACTAGTGGCTAAAATAGTGCTTTTTTTACAAGCGTTGGTTTAAATAATGAGCGTAGAGAGGTTTTTAAAAACGCGAATAAAAAAAAGCACAGTTTGGCCGCGAGTTGTTAACACTATTTTTTTTAATACCTTTATCATAAAATCCAAGAAAAACAGAAAATACTTAAAAATATCGAACGAAGAGAACTTCTCGCAAAACACCATCTTTACACTATAAATCAATTCGGCTAGTAAATGAAATCGTTTCCATAGCGATGTGTCTTTTTACTCGGTGACGTTCATTGTTGCGATATTTTAATTTTTGACAATTTGATGTTTTGACGATATTTTTAAATGATTTTTTCGTAAATACTTGGTGGTAACTGGCGAAAATGGCTTAATTCTTAGGCAAGAATAATTAGATTTTTTCAGTATTACTATTTTGCGCTATTTCTCTTTAACTTTGGGTAAAAAATGGACAAAAATCTTTTTTTGCACCCGTGATCAAAAAAAAAGTTTTTTGCATCGGTAACCAAAAAAGCCATGATTTAGTTATCTGCAAACAGTTACAAAAATCATGTTTTTAATGAAGGTATAAAAAAGGTATTTTCCTGTTTCTTGGATTTTTTGATAAAGGTATTAAAAAAATAGTGTTAACAACTCGCGGCAAAACTGTGCTTTTTTTACTTGCGTTTCTAAATACCTCGCTGCGCTCGTTATTTAAATCAACGCTTGTAAAAAAAGCACTATTTTGGACACTAGTTGTGAAAACTACTATATTAACAAATATTGTTTTATTTGATAGGCGAAGCTTAGAATTAGGGTTCTCCCGGAAGTAATATTTTAATTTTTAGTCCACCATACCAATATGGTATGGGGGACTATTAAAATCGGGAAATTTTGACTTTTCATAATTTTATCAAAAATGAGTTACTAAGGTTCCAAAACACCTTAATCGACGAAAAAAAAAGTTGTCTGTTGTCTGATTAACTTTTGGGTAGGGCGATGGGGGGTTGAAGAGGGGAAAAGGGGGATATAATATCTAAAAATATTGTAACTTAAAAAAAGCAAGTAGCCATATACAAATTCGTGGGAGCTTTAGTTTCCGAGTTATTTAAAAAAAAAACGTTTAAATATATAAAACAAATCACAACTTTAGATTTTGGTTTTCGTCATATAACTATGAGATACTATAACGGCCCAAGTGCCGCAAAATGTGTAACGAAAATAACTTTGAAAAACAAAGAAGAAAATTCAAAATCGCGGTTGGCTTTGAAACTGTCTGGGCCACCAGGCCATAAATCAAAAATCTAATTCGCATGCACTAATAAATCCATGCCTGGTGTCGTAGTGACCTTAAAATAATTTAATGACAAGGTATTAAGTTGTTGACAGTGACTGTCCGAAAACTTTTATTTTATTTAATTGAATTTATTTATTATATCATCTCCAACCGCAAGTTTAACCTTACTCAACACCGTTCTCAACTAAAAAGTCAGTTAACTCATTTTCGTTTTAGTATCCTTTGGCCTATGATCGGCGCCATATTGACACCAAACTAACAGAAAGTCCATGTTTTACTTGTGAATTTGGTTATAAAAATGGCAGCCACAATAGGCTAATGGGCACTGAAGCGGTAGGAGTTAACAGGCTTTTTAGTTAAGTACGGTGTTGCCTTACTCGAGGGTTTCAATCCACAAGCTAAACCCGTTACACGAGGACATGGCCCCAATGAACCCACTTCCTGAGAAAACTGGGGATTGTCGAAAAGTTTACATTTTTGACGAGGTATGGTTTTGCCATTTTGTTTATGTTATTCTGGAGTTTTTGTGTTTTTAAATTTTGTGGCAGTATTTTCTGTGATTGCGTGCGTTATTATTACGGAAAACATTAGACAACATTTTTTTTTACGGTAGTGTCCACTCTTTTAATAGATTTTCCAAAAGTAAACAAAAATATTAAACATAAACCTACATTTTTGCTGTCAGATGGTTGTAAGTTGCTTTCACTACTGACGCAATCGACGCGCCTGCCCATTACACTCCTGGTCTATGAGGTATTTCAGTGGCGATCCCAGCCATTTGAAAAGGGGGGGGGCGGTTTCGATACGACAAAAAAATAGAATAAAAGCATGGCTTTTATGAGGAACAAAAACTTAGTAAGTACGAGCGCGGATTTGCTCTCAAATATAGGGAGGGGGGGGGAGGTACTCAGATTTTAAGTCGATTATTTTTATTACATTATATCAAGGGTATTGTAGCGCCGCAGTCGAAAATTTTTAAAAAAATTGCACTAAATAATGCATTTTCTGATTTAAAATTAAACTAAAATTGTAAATATATCAATGGTTTCAAAGCGCAGCAGGCGAAAATTTTTAAGGAAATGACACTACAAATGCCATTTTTAACAGTAAATATCAAAGGTGTTATAGCATATAGTTATAGTTATAGTCTAAAAAGCTTTTTGGTGAAACAATATACCTTTTATATCGCATATCTCAAACATAAGATGCCTATCTCAAAAAAAAAACGTTTCCGATTTTTTTAAGCAAACCGGTCAATTTCAATACGTCTGTTGATATGCAGCAACGCTAAGCCCGTCAGACGAATTTCCGGCATAGTGTATTTAAGTACTTATGTTTTCAATCTTCTGAAGCATGAGAAGCTTCTTTCGGACGAAGCATTACTTACTCGGAAACATCCAAGAATGTTCTTATCAACGGAAAAATATTGCCACACTTGCTCATTGCCTTCAAAACGTTATCAGATATGTTTTGATTTAAGCTTTTGCCTACTTCTGACCAATATTGTTTCCAAATAGGTACTGACTTCTCCCAATAAAAGTTCAAGAATTTGTGTTTTGGATTAATCAAACAGTTTATAGTATTTAGAAATGACTCTAGCTAATTTTGCCTTGATTTTGGCTTCACGTTGTATAAAACTTGGTATGAATATGTTCAAGTCAAAAATACTTTTTTATGTCTGAAATAATTTTGTCTAAAACTTGTTTATAAATAGAAACATTATAATACTGTTCTGTATTTCCAATGGTTTTCTTGATGTGACGAATGTTAAAGGAACTTTCTGCAATTTCTCGTTTATTCTCCAGACTTCAAAGTTATTACCACCAGCACCTTTGTTGTGTACTTTTTTCTGGATCAAAGGGGGGGCAATCACCCCCTGCCCCCCTGGGACCGCCACTGGGTATTTCCAGCCCAAATTGATTGGGAGAGTTCGGTACGCATTTTCCTCGGGAAAAGCAAGGGGAGGGCCGTTATATTATCTCATAGTTATATGGTTTTCGTAAATATTACCCCAAAAATTTTGTTATAAGGTTCAAATCTTTCAAAGCTACAGTTTTTGAGATATTTTCATTTTCTTTCAGGATAAAATAATTGATTGTATGGTGGATTATCAGTGCTTTCTAGCACCAATTTTTTGTTTCTGGTGCCAGTAGGAAAAATAGAACATATAGGGAACGGATATCCCAACCGACCAATCTAAAAAATTAGAGGTACCCTTAGATTAAAAAGAGACAAGATACCTGACACTTACGGAGACTTTGGTTATATTATTATATGGAACAATGTTTACCTTTCTGTCCTTTACAGTAAACACACCGGTGGCGTACCTACTTAAACATAAATTTAAACAAGGATTATATTATTAAAATTTTACTATAATATGAAATCTGTAAAATAATTTAAAAAACATGCAAAAAATAATTCTGCCAATTTGAGCTTTGGAAGCTTCCTAACAATAAATGTTTGTAGTATAATTTTATACAAAATAAATTTATTACAAAGTTTGTATATGATTTATAGCAATTTCAATTTTCAACACAATAAAATTAGGCCAAACATTGAAACAAAGAAACACAGTTCATAGCACCTACTGGCTAAAAATTATGTTAATGTTTTTGTTAATTTGTTATTGTTTCTGGTCATTAGCAGACACTTACTTATTACTGACTTGTTCAGTACACAATAAAGTCAATAATGCTTAGGGTATATAGAGACATCTAGGACAGACAAAAAGATTTAAATGTCAATTCGAAGGGCGAGCGCTTATGCCAACGGCGGCAGTATAAATCAACCTTAATATTCTGATAAGAGGTAGGAATTCAATATTCTTACAAACCTGAACACATGTGAATTAACTTCTATTGTTGTTTGCTAGTTGGTTTAAGGACTTTACCTACCTTTATTTTATAGCCTTTATAAAAAAAACCTTCGAAAATATCTTTTTTGCGCATTAATTGCTTCATCAAAAGTATGCTTTATTTTATCGTCTTTATAAAAAAAACCTCGAAAAAAACCTTAATTAACTACTTCATAAAAAAAAACGTATTTGTTGATATTTTAATCTAAGGATCTACTAATTGAAGTATATTTCATAAATTTTTTTATTATTTTCTGTGTACCTATCGGCATGTTTTCAAAATATTGGACGATTTTTTCCAAAATATCACTTTAAATGCACTGAAATATTCTCCTACTGGTAAAAAAAACACAATATAAACGTTTTTTGACAGAATATAGTTTTAAAACGACTAATAAACTGCTTAAAACATCCTGAAAAAAGCTTATGTCAATAAAAATATCATCCGACCGTCTCCGCTCTGCCGACTTTCCCCACCCACAAGCCAATCACGACCTAAAGTGGTTGAGACAGAATTCTCTGTCCCTATCGTTCGTCGTTTAAAAGGATAGAAAAATAAAATAAATGCCAAGGAGTTTTCGTTGGACTAGATATCTTATCTCTTTTTAATCTAAGGATGTAACGATACGATTGACAGTTTCATAGCTAAAAAGGCATAACGATTGGGGAAACGTCACTTTTTCTATGCTTTGACACAAGGGGTTCATTGTTGTTTTCATGGCAATTATTTTGTTAATTTTTTTTTAATTTTACATACTAGCCAGAGAGTTTAGACCTAAGAACAAAATTTGCCACTTTTTCTTTCGTGCTATCCATTCTCTATAATATGTTCTATTTTCCCTGGGTGCCAAGCGTAGGCTGTCGAAAACGGGCAAAAATGCACAAAAATAAGAGAAAAAAAAACCGAGAAACTACCTAACTACTAGAGAAATCTAAATGTAACCATTATCTTTAAAAATTCCTCATATCGATAAGTTAAACAAACGGTTCTAGGCTAAATATATTGTTTCAAAATAGGCTGAAAATAGGGTATTTTGAGGGACGCTTTTAAGGATAAAAACACGATCAGTGGGATTTACTAAGATCTAAAATAGTACCCCCCAGAGATCTAAATATTTACACCTGTGGGGGGTTCTAAATTTTAAAACCAATTTTCAAAAATCACTTACCCATACAGAAAAGACACAAAGTTATTTATTATTTTGTATTGTTATTGCAAAATACCACTGAAAAAGTGCTTTTTTATCAAAACACACCATATTTTAGAAGAAAATGAGCTAAAACTAATTTTTTTTGACAGGTTTCAAGATGGCCAATGGTGAATACGCCAAAAATTTGGCAAATAATAGCTTCATTATTTGTGTTTGAGGTTATAAAGTTGGTGATTTTTTAGACCACCTCAAGGGGGTAGTTTAAATTTATAGCCCCCAGAAAGGATTGTTTTGTGGCATTTGGTAATAAGTTCGTTTTTAATTTCCCTAAGTAACCGCTTTTACAAGGATTAATTTACCTTATTTAATATCCCAAGTTTTTCATTACCCAAAAATGTCCGGAAAAACGCCATATTTTGAACCCGTTTTCATCGCAAAAAATATATTTATTAGGGCACTACGAGGCAAAACAAACATGAAGGTGAAGGTGAAGGTCACTGATTTACAAACTAGTAAAAAATTGAGGTTATCTAAAAGCTCACTCAAAAGAACTTTCCTTACTCAAAGTCCACTCATTTTAAAGCTGTAGCTTTCATCAGTAGAGGTTGGTGCAAGTCAAGGTGCAAGCAGAGGCAAAAGATCCGAACTCACTGTTTGTGATTCAACGCAGCGCTATTATTTTTAAACTGATATTTCGACAGTGACAGAAATGTAAGAAAAACTTGCATTTAAGTTTATTAATACATTTCATAAATAAAAACACCTTTTAAATAAATACAAAATTAATTCACTCCTTATTTTATTATTACTCATCTAAATCATTGTGTGACATCAAGTATTAATTGGAAAAATTAATTAACAAGGGTAAGTTTTAATTACATTGACATATAGCCCCAATGTTAATTTATTCTACAGAGTGTTTACTATTTAAAATTAAATTTTTTAATTTTCTTTTTTTCTAAATTGAAAATTTTCTCTTAAATCCAACGAAAGATTGTATTAAGATGATTATTCAAGAAACAAATTTATTAAAATTCTTCTTATAAATTAAACTATGTCCAAAACGCAAAGAGGGTTGGTTTAAAATGCTTAAAACCAAAAAGTTCACTTAAACTCCTGGACCGTTCTAAAATAGACTAAACCTTTTTAGTAAATCCCACTGCAAATTTTTAAATGGGGAGTTAAATGCGCCCTAGAGATTTATTTTCTTTAATAATTGCAAAAGGCAAAAGGACAAATACTTTTTCTAAAAGACTGTTTATTTCAAACCTCCTTGTTTTTTATGAAAAACTTTGTAATTATCTTAAAAATTCTTTTTTGACGTTAAACAATTATTGAAAAACAATAAATTAAAACGAGAAAAATATATTTTTTTTTTTAGTTTTATAACCACTGCTATTTATATTTTTTTCTTTCTTCTGTGCACTTAATTGATATTTTCTGCTACTTTTTTTTTTTACTGGGACTTTGCAACAGTGTTGCCAAAGTGAGAGCCAAGTGTAAATTTTTTTGGGACAAACATAAAATATCCATGCACCTAGCCGGGATTGGAACCTGGAACCTTCCGTGCGGCAGGCAGATACACTGCCCACTGCGCTACGGCGCGGCGGCCGGATTTAACGGCGCAAGAACAATCCAGAGATAATATAAATTTGTCAATCGATTTCAATACGTCATCTACCACTCATTATCTATCTCTGGTTTCTTTACTGTATTCTCCTGTTCACAGATTGCGCCGCGAATCATTGGGGATTAGGGTCACTGGATCCTAAAACCTGCGGCTGGGACCGCAGGTCTCAGGATCCAGTGACCCTATGGGGGATTGTTTATTTATCACCTAGGTGATCGAATTGAGAGCAGTGACAACTAGTCAAATGGCCATACACACAGACCACTTAAGGGTTCTAAAAAGTAGCTTTTCACCAAAGGAAAAATTATTAAATAAAACACAAAAACCAGGCCGACGAACTCCAAAACAAAACGACAAAACTAAGGTTATGAAGAATGTCAGGCAGACACACTGACATTGGTTAGTTGCAAATACAGTGAGTCGAACAATTTCGATGTTTGCATGGCATACATTTTTTTTCCTGGTAAGGGGTGTTACCTAGGCATATATGCTAGATCTCTCTTAGCCGAATACATTTAGGAAAGGAGAACACTAGAAACTATGCCTAGGGTAAGCTCACAAAAAAAAGACGTGGGTGGTTAATTTTGATGGTGGCGGTATCTATAATATAACCATTTAAGTACTTTTTGATGCTAGGCATATAACTAATATTGATAGGTAACCAGTATAGTCCATGTTTTTACATTTCCGCATGTTTTAGCTTTAGAGGAAAATAATACTCAATTTGTTTTTTATTAGAGGAAGAGGATTACAAAGCTTATTAATACAATCTAGAGAGTTTTTGAAATTAGGTGTCCATTATTTGGAAAATTACAAATATTTCCAATTTAGTTTTACAGGTCTCTATAAAGGGTATTTCTGACTGTTTCTGACGTAATATGGGCGCGCCAATTTTGAAACACCACAAAAGCTAAAACAGTTTTTTTCAAAAAATAAACAAAATTTTAAAAAAGTACCAAGATTTGATGGAAAAACATAGTCCAATAAACAATTTAGGCAAAATTTAGGCCATTTGGAAGTCCCGTTTCCGAGAAACATGCGGAAAAAGAATTGCCTAATAAACGGACCCAACAGCGTTGCCGGTTTAACGATGTAATTGGGCCGTTAACGTACTTACCTCACGGATGTAAAAAAGAAAAGGATTGATAATACCCTTGTGGGAAAATCAGTGCCGTGTGTCTTCCGCCATTTTCGCCGCCATGTTGTGGAGATTTAGGTTGGCGACATTGGTTCCTTAATTTTAAATAGTAGT
The DNA here is from genome assembly GCA_963921995.1 of Oxystoma pomonae. Taxonomy (NCBI): domain Eukaryota; kingdom Metazoa; phylum Arthropoda; class Insecta; order Coleoptera; family Brentidae; genus Oxystoma; species Oxystoma pomonae. The sequence continues at coordinate 101,972,210 of OY998166.1, read as the reverse complement.
GTGGGAACACTGACTATCAACAGTGTGTTTTAATACAAAAACAAAAAAGTGAAGAACCAAGCAATAAAAACCATTTAAAAGACAGACAAATGCTTGAACGGCTACGCCATGATAATCTCTCTCATTTGGTCTGGGGAATGTGCAAGTTTTGAACAAATAAATTACAACATGGAAACTTTACCCCCCAATTTATAAACTCAAAGGGTACTGTCAACCATTGCTGCTGGCGCTCCCGCTCAAGATAAACCTTCATTTAGTTGATCTCTGAATCTGAAACAGGAACTAAAACGTCTAGGGACAGATATGCGCCAACAGTTTATAAATCCGAGGTTGTTATAGGCCTAGAAGACAAGAAAAATAAATGAATAGAGGGAGATACAGAGTTTGATAATAGCATATATGGATTCCCAGAAAACCAGAGTGATGGCAAGCGATCACAAAAAAGTACATCTTTGGCACATCGACTTTTACAAAATTAGAACAATACTTCAGGAATTTTAGAAAGAACATTAAAAAAAAATAATTTTAATATGTATTTTATCAGTATATTTTTTTTTTCTTTTTCTTGTTGTCATTTTCACGTATTTGTAACTTTCTATATGTAATTTTAAGTAAGTAGTTTAAGATTTCATTGTCTATTTTTGTGATATTGTAGCCAGTATTTTTTTGAGATTTTAAGACAATTAATTGTAAGATGTTTTACCAGTTTACTAAATATAAAGAAAAATCAATATTTATTTTTTAACCTTTATTAACAGAACCTTAATGTTAACATTGTTTATTATCTAAATGACATTTTAAAGACATTCTTAGGTTAAATTTACCTTAATGTTAATATTTAATTTATTCAATTGTGACAATGTTTTTTGTTAACAATTTTTGTAATAAAAGTTTTATGACTCTGAAGAAGAAGCAGAAAAAGTTATTACTAAGATATCCTTAAGTTTTGATAAGTTTTCAGCATTTGACATTTTTTTTGTAGATTCGTTTTTTAAGGATGCACTTTCCTTATGGAAACTGGCTTTCTGTGTGATTTTGCTTTTCTTGATGAAAATCTATCATTGCCCCATAGCAACAAATAACAAAAATGGCTAAAAATGTTACAAAAGTTTTTGTTTTGAAGCTTGTTTGTTAAATATTAAGTGGCAACATAACAATTGAAATTTGCCTTTTGTTAAAAGTCATTTCTTGGTGATATGAATTTAATATTTTTTATGTTTGTGATGCCAGTGCGACGCAACCTATATTTTTCTGTTACTTATTCTTAGACTACAATTTGGTTCATAAATATTATTTACATTTTCCCAAAAAGTGCAAAAAACTGATTTTAGGGAAAAGCCAGAATACCAAAATGTTTAATTTTGAACGCAGTATCTCAAAAACCACATACCAGATCACTGTGGAGCAATGATAGATTTTTATCAGGACAATGAAACCTACAACATATGCAGTTTTGAGTAAAATCCCACATCCTTTATAAAAGATAGAGCTACAAAAAAAATGTTGAATGCTGAAAACTTACCAAAACTCAAGGATATCTTAGTAATAACTTGTTAACTTGAGGAAGGTATGGTCGACACAGTTGTTAGTTAATAGGCTTTTCCGCCAAAGTCTTCAAATATTGTAAAACTCCATGCTCGACTCCATGTGCCAAAGATGTACTTTTTTTGTGATCGCTAAATGTTGATTCACTTGCCATGGCTCTGGCTTTCAGCTGAGCTATATATGCTATTATCAAAGTCAGTATCTCCCTCTATTAATTTATATTTTTATTACTGTATCACGTTGGTGCATCTGTTCTTAGCTGTTTTAGTCCCTGTGCAGATTCAGATCAACGTAATCAAGGTGTATCTTCAGCGGGAGCGCCAGCAGCAATGGTTGAACCGAGCGTTTATTACAATTTATAACGTGTGGCGTAACAGTACCCTTTGAGTTTATAAATTGGGGGGCAATGTTTCCATATTGTGATTTATTTGTTCGAAACCTGCACATACTCCAGACCAAATGAGAGAGATAAATGGCGTGACCGTTGGAGCATTTGTTTATGACTTGTTTCTTTACTTTTTTGTTTCTGTATTAAAAAACAACAACAAAAATAACCTTTCAAAAAAATGTCAAATTCAATCATATTTTGAATGGCGGAAGACACGCGGCAGTGATTTTCATGAAAATTTCCCGTAGGTATTAGCAATCCAAGGTTTCTACATCCGTGACTTAACTTCATAGAACTCATTTGAAATAAGGAGAAAACTAAAAAATACTTTCCAATTAATGTTAAAAATGCGACTAGACGACTATAAAAGAGCTCCTCGAGCACAAGGGTATCCGTTTAAAGCACTGAACTGTGTATTTAATTTAAATTCTTGTACATATAAATATGTTTATTAAAATGTCGCCCCTTTTACTGAAACTGATTATTATACCGGGTTGCCCATAAAAAAACCGAAATTAATTTTAACCTAGGTGTATCATTTTTATTATTCAACTAATTTTATTGATCAATAGTTCGTTGGGAAGCCAATTTGAACTATAAGATGGCAGATGCTGACGATCTTTGACCCTACTTTCAAAGCGTTTTTTTTTCTTTTAAAGTAACACTGTGGCATATCGAACAAAGTGTTTTTGTTTCTCACTTCATTACGACCATGCCTCCAACGTCTAATGGAGAATCCAGACACCTACAGATCTGTTTCATCCTTATTAGGAATCATCAGAAAGTCATAGGATTGTACCTGGCAATTGAAGCTACACAGGCAACCATGCACACCTCTCGAATTTAAAACAAAAAGTTTGTAATTCGCGGAGACGTAGTACCTGTGTGCGACACCTTTCGAATAAACTGAGAAACAAAAACATCAACATTGAAAAGTGCAGAATACCGCAAATACAGAATCCTGTGCATTTCAGCTGGTTTCTTCCTTGTAACCTGCTGAAAGATACAGAATTCTGTATTTACGGTCTTCTGCACTTTTCAATTTTGATGTTTTTGTTTCTCAGTTTATTCGACAGATGTCGCACACAGGTACTACGTTTGTTTTAAATTCGAGAGGTGTGCATAGTTGCCTGTGTAGCTTCAATTGCCAGGTACAATCCTGTGACTTCCTGATGATTCATAATAAGGATGAAACAGGTCTGTAGGTGTCTGGATTCTCCATTAGACATTGGAGGCCTGGTCGTAATGAAGTGAGAAACAAAAACGCTTTGTCCGATATGCCACGAGTGTTACTTTAATTTTTATTTTCGGACACTTTGTTGTTTTTTTTCTTCCTCTAGACCATGCGGCACTGTAAAAGGCTTCTCTCCCAAACTCATCGAGATATCATGTACAGAAATCGATTTAGTAGGTAATAAAGTTTATCCTTATCTTATATTTGTAGCAAAATGGCCGGTCTCCGTGGCGCAGTAGGTAGCGTATCGGCCTGCCGTACGGAAGATCTCAGGTTCGAATCCCATCTAGGTGCTTGGATATTTTGTGTTTGTCTTTAACTTTGCAAAAAAACTTAACTAAAACTGGGCATTGATTCGATAATGGATGGAAAATTCCAATATAAAAAAATATATACAGGGTGGATTCTTTAAACGGAACGGTGCTTTTAGCGGGTTATAATTTCGTTATACAAAAAAATCCGAAAAGACGTCAACTGAGATTTTTAATTTTCTTTAATTATGTCATTTTGTTTAAGGGGTATGACAAAAAAATATATTTTTTTAAATAGGACACCCTGTATAGTTTGACATTTTTGAATTCTAAAAAAATATATCTTTTTGACAATAGCACACACTAATACTCTATCTCTTATGGTTTCCAAGATAGAGGCATTTAAACTTGCATGGAATTGTAGTCTATAACCCGCTCCGTTTTACGGGGGATATTTGAATGAATATCGAAGTTTTCCACACAGATTTAGATAAAAATATCTTGATTATCGTAAAAGATGGATCCTACTGTGTAGTATTGCTGAAGAGAGAATTTTTTGCAGATTTCAATAATTGCGAAATATACAGGGTGTCCTATTTTTTTAAAAAAATATTTTTTTGCAATACCTCGTAAACAAAATTATAGCACGATCAAAGGATATTCAAAATTTCAGTTGACGTGTTTTTGGATTTTTTTATTCAACCAAATTCTAACCCGCTAGAATCACCGTTCCGTTTAAAGAATCCACGCTGTATATATATTTGTAGCAAAGTGATTCAGAAATTATAATGCGTTATTTTTGCATTATACCTCCTGAGTCCTGAACTATGAATGATATATATCTCGTTGTGTTTGAGAAAAAAGAGGCTATTATTAAAATATTTTTAGTTTGTTAGCAAAATATGTTTGGGAAGTAGTAGAAATCCATTCCGGTTTATTTATCCTCCACCCTGTAGATATACCAGCAAGAAATAAATACAAGATTCCATTTTTAACTTTTGAGCGCATTTTTTACAAATAAATTTTTCTCTTTTATACGAAATTCCGATTTAGAAGTTTAGAGTTTCTGTCTCAAATTGAGTTTTTTGTATTTGTACCTTTATATACTATAATGATAATCCACCTACACAGATGTTTTATCTCCTTTCCTAAAAACAGACATAAAATAAAAGTTTTTTTTATAACGTGTGTATAACGAACAGTATTTAGGCAGGCAGCATACTGTAAATGTTTTTTGTGATTTTTTTTTTGTGGCAGGATCGTTTTTCGCTTAACAAAAGTGATTCAAAGAGATAGGTAACATGTTTTGTAACAAAACTTCCCTAGCTCAAGAACATATATATAAAAAAACCACTACTCGTATACACATGGGTTAGATTGGGTCGGGCAGACTTTTCCAGGGTATATTATTCAGAATTTTCTTGGGTGTAGACACCGTTTAGGGCTGTATTCAGACTTTTCCATGGTGTACTCGGACATTTTCAACGTGTAGCCAGACTTTTGCAGACTTTCCCAGAGTGTATCCAGACTTTTCCAGGGTTTTTTAGACTTTTCCATAGTGCATCCAGACTTTTTCAGGGTCTTTCCAGACTTTTCCAGGGCCTCTCCACACTTTTCCAGAGTGTATTCAGACTGTTGTAGGTTTTGAAAAAAACTATAAGCGAATCTTTAATGATTTTTTACGGACTTTCCGCCCATGATAAAAAAAAATTTGGAGCCCCCACCTGGAGGCCCAGGTCCCACCAACTATTTTTTTAAAATAAGAAGATACCACTTGTGGCACCTTTTTGGAAAGCTTGTTAAAAAATAAATTTAACACACTACTTTTTTTACATCTGTCAACACCAATGTGTCAAAAATTTAAATAAATATATTTTTTTGTCAATTGTTTTAGTTTCAGAATAAACTACATATTTCTCTATTTACTAAGCGGAAAAAAGAAAATACCACACCAGGACATTATTGGCGGCTCATTTGGGAGCCCTCACTGAAGGCCCAGGGCCTACCAACATTTTTTTCATGAGGAGGTACCACTTGTGGCATCTTTTTGGAAAGCTTGTTAAAAAAGAAATTCGATTAAATAACTTTTTTTGACATCTGTCAACCGTTTTGTTTGAAATTATGGTTGAGTGAAAAAGAAAATCGATGTATGCTTTAAATATATTTCCCTTTTATCTAATATCTAGTAAATTTAAAAACAGGTAATTATGCTGCGCCCCCAAATAGGGCGCCAATAATATCTTTGTGTGGTAGTTTATTTATTACGCTTAGTAAATCAAGAAATATAGTTTATTTTGAAGCTAAAACAATTGATAAAAAATAGGGTTTTTTTAAATTTTTAGCACATGGGTTGGCAGATGTAAAAAAACAATGTTTAATCAAATTTATTTTTTAAAAACCTTTCCAAAAAGGTGCCACAAGTGGCACTTCCTCATAAAGAAAATGTTGGTAGACCCTGGGCGTTCAGTGAGGGCCGCCAATAATTTCCTTGGGTGGTATTTTCTTCATTCCGCTTAGTAAATAGAGAAATATGTAGTTTATTTTGAAGCTAAAACAATTGAAAAAAAAATAATTTTTTTAAAAATTTTTGACACATTGGTTAAAAGATGTCAAAAAAAAACTAGTGCGTAAATTTCTTCTTTAACAAGCTTTCCAAAAAAGTGTCGTAAGTGGTACCTTCTCATTTAAAAAAAAATAAAAATACTTGGTGGGCTCTGGGCCTCCAGTTGGGGCCCCCAAAATTTTTTTTCATCATGGGCGAAAGTCCGTAAAAAATCATTAAAGATTCGCTTTTAGCATTTTTTAAAACCTCTTCCCTAAAACCGCTAGAAGCACCGTTTCCATTTTTATTGTTTCTAAAATCATTTCGTTTTACATGTTCTATATATATATATAGTGCCGATAAATTAAGATTTTTGATGAGACAATAGGGTGTGACCTGGATCTTAACTTAAGCTACTTTTTTTGTATTTTTTATGTGATGTATATATATGTAGTCAAAAATTTTGGCGCCATTCAACATTTTTATAAGCTTTCGATAAAAAAAAAATCTTTTTTTTTAGGAATAAAGTTTTTTGGGGGTAGCTCCGAAGGGAGTAATAGTAAGGACACTAATCCTAGAGCAAGCTCTAAAGGAAGCGAAGCGTGACATTACTTTGAAAGTTTGAGTTGTCCTTTTTGATTTGTTTGCCTTGCTTTTGTCATGGGCGGCTCGTTCTTATTTTAAATATGAATGATCTGACCTAATCAAACTCACCTAATCTAAACTAGTTTTTCCTAGGAAAACCAGGTTGTAACTGAAATCGGGGTTTTACCGTAACATATATACAGGCGAATACTTGCCCCAAAAGAAGTACTTAAATTCTTACCATAAACTAAATAACTATATACCTATATCTTTAAAAAATGATTTTTTTTTTACCAAGAATAGCTAAACTCGACTAAAGATCGACTTTCACAACGCCGTAATATTTTTTTTACTGATTTAAGATATAAAATGGGACACACAAGTTCACACACCACGCACGCAAATACACAAGGAATCGAATTTATACTTCCACTTTATTAAGCACTATCGTCGGGGCAAAAATAGGAACTTTTACAAAACTTGCCTCACAAATTCTTAAATTTTCTCTCAAGCTCTTCTTCTATTGCTGTTTGATTTTCCTAATAAAAATACTTCTTCACTCATTGCTACTTACCTTTAATAGGTACTTGAAAGAGCTGAACTCCGTCGCAGGACTATTTTTTGCAGCTTGGCACTCAACAGGAATAAATAATAAAATAAAAAAACTATTTACAATAATAACGAGCCGCCGATGACAAAAGCGAGGCAAACCAACACCGTTCTCAACTAAAAACCCTGTTAACTCCTACTGCCTCAGTGCCCTTTAGCCTATTGTGGTTGCCATTTTTATAACCAAATTGACAAGTAAAACATGGATTTTCTGTCAGTTTGGTGTCAATATGGCACCGATCATAGGCCAAAGGATACTAAAACGAAAATGAGTTAACTGGCTTTCTAGTCGAGAACGGTGTTGGGCAAACAAATCAAAAATGGCAAAGCAAGTGTCAAAATAAATGTCAGGCTTCGCTTCCTTTAGAGCTTGCTCTAGGATTAGTGTCCTTAAGTAATAGGGGAATACTCAAAAACAATAGGGGTCTGCGCGTCAACACAAGTGATCACTATGTAAAATTTTGTTATGATTGGGTATTTGAGTTAGAGTGGCTACAAATTAGGCGACAGATAGACCGACAGACTGACCGACAGACAGAGCGACGGTGTGCGGCGTCTGGATTCGTGCTTATCACTATTCGGAACCTCAAAATTCGGAGCGAAAGTAAAATTACGAAGCTCTGGAGGAGCCAAGTCAAAATAATATAATTTTGAGTCTTTAACGTGAAATTATATACTATACCGACTTGCCAACTCGAAATTAGTTTCTGAGTTACAACTCGAAATTAGTAGTATTACATGTATAAAGCCAGAATTAGTATATTTTCAAGATCTATATATCCCCTAATCGAGGTATGATGGATGGGACAGTGAAGAACCAGCGGCGCCCAAGTGTTCTAAGCTCAATGGAGGCGCCCTCGCACCATATAATAGAACAGTTAAAATTCAATCCAGCATTTTTGCGGAACTTTCTGCTCTAATACTTATTTATTTTGCATAACCAATACCAGAAACAATGCCACAAATGTAAAATTAAAAGAGATCCTGTTTATTTATTGTTTATTATGAGGCCAACTACAAAAATTTTACAGGCAATTCAAAAAAGCTGCAAACATCTGTTTTAAAGGATTCAGTTGACTCTGTTTACGCTCCTACTGGATAACCTTTTCGAGGAACAATATAATACCCTGGAAGCCGGTGAAAATTTAAGAAGTAATAATTTGTGTTTTTTGTAGAGCTTCGCGGTTTTTCTGCAATTTGATTGAAGTTTTTTGCGATAAATTTACCTTGAAAGTGTGACAAGGGGGACTTGCGAAGGGAGTATCCTTATTCTCTTCACACTTGTGTACTTTTGTATATCTCCACCTAACTCTTATTCAAATTTCGAGGAGAACCTACTTACTGGTTTAGATTTCAAGAATAGGATAGCTATCTAGGCTTTGATTAAGATCGCAACCCTTTGTGCACATACAATATATTGAACAACCATTTCAAAATTAATTTTTTATTAAAAAATTTATTAATAAAGAAAACTTTATTAAGGACTTATCGGTATTTAAAATCATCATAAACTGACTTTAATAAACGCGGAACTATTTTTGACAGTTTGACAAGTACTACATATTTTCAGGCACTTTACCCACCCAACACCGTTCTCAACTAAAAAGCCAGTTAACTCATTCGTTTTAGTATCCTTTGGCCTATGATCGGTGCCATATTGGCACCAAACTAACAGAAAATTATTTGTCAATTTGATTATAAAAATGGCAGACACAGTAGGCTAAAGGCAGGCGGTAGGAGTTAACAGGCTTTTTAGTTGAGAACGGTGTTGACCCACCACAATGAAATTACTAAAACAAATCCTCGAATTTTTCATGTGAATCTCCCCCCCCCCGATACTTTATAACACTTACACTTATCCCTCTTCCTCCACTTTGCTGCGTTAGTTGGTTAACTATTGTTCTTGCCTCTATTTCTGACATTTTTTTCATCTAAACATGCTCACAAAGGTGACATCAATTTGACATATTTAAAGGTAATTGCTTCCTTTATTAAAAGTTGGTACAAACCTTGGCGCAAACATTTTGGGATATTTTAGGACCCCTGTTTGAAACTTCGTAGTGGTTTCGTGGTAATGACTGCGACTGCGCAATAACTCAGTTTCACTTCATTGTGGTAATTAACCACTACCACTGCCATAAGCTATTCCTTTGGTTGTGGTTGTCGTTAATTTTACAGAATTTTTGACGCAAATAAAATTAAAAATAATAAAATATTACTAGGTTCCAACATATAAATCACTTATTTTGTAAAATAACGCCCAATTTTTGCGCTTTTTCTCATCTCTAAATTTTTTTAAATGTGACTGTTTTAATGTGTTCCAAAAACTCTAGTAAAATCGGCGCGTGGTAGTGGTTGATAAACATCATAACGGCTGTCAAAGTTGTCAAAGTTTAAGCATTCCAAAAGCTCCCTATTATAAAAAGCGACATTATTTTGACACCACCGCGCCAAAAAAAGCTCTGGCCAAATAGCCCGAACGTAGATTTCGGATGTTTGTGAAGGGACTTGAAATAATTTAAGTTTTTTTATTTAAATTCTGGTGGTAAAATACATCCCTCGTAAAGGGTGAATCTTAAAAAAATATAAAGCTCAAAAGGGTTTTTTAATTATAGTCGAGGGGCATAGAGTCGAAATTCGGCCTCCGTGGGCCTTTTGATGGCGGATGGTGAACAGCCTCAAAAGTGCTGCAGTTAAAAAGTGAGGTTACGGCGACAAAATATTTTTTTAAAATCTTAACGGTTTGACCTACGATGATGAAATTTGGTATACGTATTCGCCTTCTATCCAGATTAAAGAATAAATATTTTGTCGTCCTTACCTCACTTTTTGACTGCAGCACTTTTGAGGCTGTTCACAGGTAGGGTGATGTTAAGTGGCCTATTACTAACCGGTTAAAACAGGTTTCGTAAAATCATCATCAAAAACCCACGGAAGTCCATATGCCCTCCAACTATTAGTACAATCGTATATTTCCGTCGCGATGTAAAATAAAACACCTAGGTACTTCTTAAACCATTCTGTAAAAACCTTTTTTTTTAAGATTTCGGCGCGTGACTTGAGATTGATTGTTAAGAAAATTAAAACAATATTTATTGAAATTTTGTCACATACTCTGCCATCTAGCATAATTAGATTAAACTATAGTAGAGAAGCGGCGCTAAAGAAAATAAAAGAATTGACGCGACCATTCCCGAATATTCAAGAAAGATGTAGATAGGTCTATATGAGTGAGACAAAGACCAGAATGTTCCGGGTGAGTCGAGAGTGATGTCGGCGCAACACCGTTCTCAACTAAAAAGCCTGTTAACTCCTACCGCCTCAGTGCCCTTTAGCCTACTGTGGCTGCCATTTTTATAACCAAATTCACAAGTAAAACATGGATTTTCTGTCAGTTCGGTGTCAATATGGCACCGATCATAGGCCAAAGGATACTAAAACGAAAATGAGTTAACTGGCTTTTTAGTTGAGAACGGTGTAGGTCGGCGCATATAAATACGCCGGATAGCAGAGCTTCAGGAAATTTGTAATAGGATAGAAAGAGAGTTAGAACCAGAACAGCGAATAGACTGTGAGTTCACGATTAAAAGTAGAAATGGATAAGTCGATTATTTTGTACTGAATGAATCGATCAGTGATTCGTCTCTAGAATGATCGCATCTTTTGAATCGATCGTTGAATCAATCACATGAAATTAAATTAAAGAAAATGGTGACCAAAAAAAAGGTCTACGCAGGATGCAGCTAAATACAAAATACTCTGCTGACCAAAAAAATCTATATTTTCATACAGTTTACCCCGCGCGCAGGAATTCGAATCAAAGGAACGAATAAACGAAACGATCGACCTATTTCCAACTGATTCACAGCCATTTGCACCAACATATTTAGGGGTAACCTAGCATTAGGTGGCACTTAAATCTATTTTAGTTTTAGGTTAGAGGAGCGCTAGGGGGCCAAAAACGGGCCCCTAGATTTAGGGATCACCTAAGGTAGTTTAGGAGAGTTCTAAATACAAACGAAACTATTCTCTAACCTAGGCCACCTAATTTTAGGTGACCCCTAAATAAGTAAATATGTTGGTGCAAATGGCTGTCAGTGTATCGCCACAGTGGGTGGGTCAGTCAGTCGTTTGGTTAATTCTGTCTTCGTCGGTCATTTGACTCATTTGACTGATTGAATCATATCGAGCAAACATGATTCGATCACTTAATACTCGCAAGTGATTCGATCATAGTGAACGAATCGTTCACGAATCACACATCTCTAATTAAAAGTAAATAATAAAAATAGTGAAAGTTAAATCTGCGTTTTTCTTTTAAAATAAAATAAGAATAAATTAAGACCAGGCTAAAATCTTGACAGAGATACGTACACAATATACTGCTTTTATCGTTTTAATTTGTTCCGAGGTTAGGGGCAAATTAAAAATAGGCTTTTTTCTGGTATTGTTTTACACTGAAGTTCCGATTTTAAGTGTTTGTTGACATAAGAAGTGTGTTTGGAATCACCTGTCAAATCAGAGCGATCCAGAATTGTACCGGCTGTTTTTTGTGATTTCAACAGACTGGGTTCTAAAAAACTAGGATTGTTTTACATCCGCTTAGACAATGTGTATTTAAAGAGACATTAGGCAAGACCGACCGTTAACAGCCTACGTTAAAAAAATACTATGTCAAAAAAAAAATTGATATGAGAGCTTTACCTTACCATGTCCAGTTCCCATAATTATATATTTATTAATCTATTGATAGATAGATAGATATATTCTTTATTGTCATAGAAACAATTAGTTTTGTGTTTAAAAACCTAATGATAATAAAAATTGTCTTAAATGATATAATCCTGTCAAAAGTTAACCAAATAATATAGATAATAATAATAATAATAATAATAATAATAATAATAATAATAATAATAATAATAATAATAATAATAATAATAATAATAATAATAATAATAATAATAATAATAATAATAATAATAATAATAATAATAATAATAATAATAATAATAATAATAATAATAATAATAATAATAATAATAATAATAATAATAATAATAATAAAGTGTACGAGCAGCAAGAGTCAAAGAAAGGCGTAGCCGGCTGCAAGGAGAATCTACTAATAGACCGATGTGTCACACAAGACTCCTTCCAGTACAAGCGAAACCTTTTGATGACCTGGATAGATTATCGCAAGGCCTTTGACACAACTTCTCATGAACTTATTATTCCTTTCCGTTTCGCCGGGGAGTGTTTCAGGGAGATTCTCTAAGCCCACTCCTCTTTTGCGTCTCGCTACTTCCGTTGTCCGTTGCTTTGCGAAACACAAAGGGATACATGTGCGGTGCTCCTGGCCGTAGAACACATAGGGTTACCCACCTCTTTTATATGGATGACCTTAAGTTCTACGCGTCGACGAAGAGAGATCTTGACCAAGCTCTTCGGGTAGTGCAGGAGTATACTCATGCGATTGGAATGGAGTTCGGGTTGGATAAGTGTGCGACGGTTCAGCTTAAGAAAGGACGCCATGCGGATTACGCCGAGGACGCGCAACTTGTAGATGGGAGCATCCTACGCCATCTGGATGCCGGAGAGACCTATACCTATCTGGGGGTTCCCCAGGGACACATCCGTGATAGTGTCGTAGTAAAAGGGTCTCTCCGCGACAAGTATCAGCAGCGACTAAGACAAATCTGGAGTTCAGAGCTGTCTGGAAAGAACAAAGTTTCTGCTACAAATATGCTTGCCGTCCCACTACTCACTTACTCTTTTGGGGTAATAAAGTGGAACGTGAACGAGTTGCGCGAAATCGACGTGAAAACCCGCAAGATGATGACGCGATATCGCAGCCCTCACCCTAAGGCGTCTGTCCAACGGCTTTACTTCCCACGTTATCGGGGAGGACGTGGACTCTTAAGTTTGGAGTGTCTACATAGATGGTTGGTCCTAAGTACCGCGTGCGAGGTAATCAGAGACGAGGACCCCCTGCTATACATGGTGCGTAACCATGAAACGGTTGGGGTGGGGGTATTTCTTTTTAAAACAGCACAAAGGGCATCGGATGAGCTCCAAATAGTTTTTGACAAAAGTCGGCGGCAGGAAAACTCCATTACAGAGTTGACCAGCCAAAGACTTAAAACCACCTTAAAGAGTGCAGAGGTAGACTACTTAATGCGTCTACATATGGATAAGCCATTGCACAGTGTTTTCTTTAAAACCATTGAAAACACTGGCTTATCCACAAAGTTGAGCTTTACATTCTTAAGGTCTGGTGCATTAAAGTCGGAAACTGATGGGTTCATCGTTGCTTGCCAAGATAGAGTCATCAACACTTTGGAACACCGAAGTCGCGTGATGGGTATACAGGTTCCTGACACAAGTTGTAGGACCTGTCATAGGGCGCCGGAGACCGGTATGCGGTCTCCGCGTATATCCATCGACACAATGCGGCGTTACGGGTGCTGTACGTATTACCACCGAAGGAACTCGTACGGTGTTGATGATACTCCGGTGTTGCCATATGTCCCCTCTGATATTCCGTCCGTAGTGGAGAATGATAGAACCAGAATTTACTGGAATTTCGCATTCCCCACTCTCCGTCTTGTAAACGCTAACAAGCCGGATATAGTACTTCTTGACAAGAATGATAAAATTATGTATGTCATTGAGTTCTCGGCACCCGCCGAGACAAACATCATTGTCAAGGAGGAAGAAAAACGGACGAAATATCAGGATCTTCTCTTTGACCTTCGCCGAGTGTACCGGGGCTATATAGTCAAGCTAGTGGTTTTGGTAATTGGAGCTCTCGGAGGTGCACGGCAAACACTGCTCTCAGCTCTCAAAACCCTGCCAGCCTGCCGTGATAAGGCAGAACACCTGGCGCAATGCAGAAAGCGGTCATCCTCGGATCATTGCGTCTGCTCAGAGCACACGATGCGGAACACCGTTTCTACTAACCTCGCGGTTGGTGGGGAGTAGAACGGTGAATGGAACAGCTGGCCTATCTGCATCCGTGTAAGTCGGAGCCGCGGGACCGCAGATAAGGCCAAACCCCAAAAAAAAATATAATAGTAATAATATTAAAAATAATAATATTAATAATAATAATAATAATAATAATAATAATAATAATAATAATAATAATAATAATAATAATAATAATAATAATAATAATAATAATAATAATGATAATATAAAACCTTTATAAAAACTGGTATAACTGGTAAATTAAAAAATATATAAAAATAAATACGTAGGGTCGTATCATTTGGGAATAATACCGCTCATAAAAAGGTAATAAAACACAGGTTACATATATAAAATAAAACATAGCGTACGCAATTCAAACAAAAAGTTTACAAATTATATAATTTTTATAAAATTATGTACCTTGCTTAAGTTTTTTTAATAGAAATTTAATAATATACATGATAATTCCCTACCTAGAGCTCGTCTGGTAGTATTCATGTAAACTATAATAGGCCTTATTAGTTAAAAGATCATTAACGCTTTTTAAAAAAAATTTAATATTTGCAGAAGTTATTATTGATTGTGGGAAGTGAATAAACATTTTTATTCCGTTATATTAAAATGATTTATGTCTATAGATTTTTTGGGGATGCGAAGTTGTAAATTTAAGTTTTGACTCAATCTTGTACAATATTCAATATGACGCTGAAAACATCTGTCTGTGTTAAAAATAGGAGTGTCTCCAGTATATACAGAGTGGATTCTTTAAACGGAACGGTGCTTCTAGCGAGTTAGAATTTGATTTTATAAAAAAATCCAAAAACACGTCAACTGAGATTTTTAATTTTCTTTAATCGTGCTATCTTGGATTTTTTTATGTCGTTTTGTTTACGAGGTATGGCAAAAAAATATATATTTTTTTAAATAGGACATCCTGTATAGTTTGACATTTTTGAATTCTAAAAAAAATTATCTTTTTGACAATACCACACACTAATACTCTATCTCTTATGTTTTCCAAGATAGAGGCATTTAAACTTGCATGGAATTGTTGTAAATGCCCTGTTTCACGGGGGATATCTGAATGAAGAATAAAAGATAGATCCTATTGTGTTGTATTGCTGAAGAAAGAGAGAAAATATACAGGGTGTCCTATGTAAAAAAAAATAAAAAATTGTCATACCTCGTAAACTAAATGACATAGACAAAATCCAAGACAGCACGATTAAAGGAAATTAGAAATCTCAGTTGACGTGTTTTTGGATTTTGTTATTCAACCAAATTCTAACGCGCTAAAATGACAGTCAAAATTTTCCTAAAGCGGACATTGCAGCTCTTTTTTGTAAAATAAACATCATATTATGTAGTTGAGTGTTGGTTGATCCCCAAAAGGCAATGCCATAACGAAGATGTGATTCTATGAGTGCATAATATACAGATCTGGCAAAATTATACCCTGAATTTCCACTAAACTATTTAAAACAAAAATGAACTACGATATAATTTACCATTCATTTGCTATGCTGTAAAAACAACAGTGACTGAAGTAGGGTATAATTTTGCCAGATCTGTCTTCAAAATATGTGCCAAATGCAAATCGCAAACTTTTCCCAACTTAAAGGTGCAGTTCAGAAAAACGACAAGTAGGGCTTAATTGATCATACAAAAAAAATTATGTCAATGGCTATAGCTTTGTTATTAAAATTACCACGTGTAATGCACACTTCATTTATGTCAGTTTTAATTTTTTCAGGCATTGTCAACGAAAAAAAAACAACACGCTCATATTTTAATAACAAATAAGCTTTGTAGAGAAAAATTAAGATTTTGTATGATCAATTAAGCCGTACTAGTTATTTTGCTGAACTGCACCTTCAAGCCAAACTTTTCAATATAAATTTCAGTAAAAATTGCTCACCTTTGCTATAACTATATCTCCAAAAATATGTGTTCTGCAATCACTCACAAATCCAGCCTCAAAATACTTGAATGCATTTAAACTTTTCATCTCCTGGTTGGTGTAAAATGAAGTAGTTAAATGTCCATGTTGGAAACTGGGGGAAAACTCGTAGGGTCAAAACAAATCGGTGTCTTTTAGGGTAAAGGGATCGAAACTATTAATCACTGCAATTTTTTTGAGGTATCGCGAGGTCACTGAAGGGTCCTGATAATCACTCATATTTATTAGATAATCTTGTAAAAAAGCACAGAAGGTCTCAACAAAAAACGTCGCTAAATCAAAGAAACTTTTCAGTTCTTGAAGAAAAAACGTATTCTAATAAGCACTAAATATCTCTATTAGTGAAAACTCCCAAAAAAAAACTTTTTGATTTTACCAAAAAAACGAAAAAAAGAAAAAAAAAACACAAAGCTATATGGATCCACCTTTTGCTTGTACTACAGACGCCATAGTGATTCTGGTTGACGTAAATCAGCTGGGCATTTAGACTGCCCTATAGAATCCTAATCATTCCAATCCTTTTAGAAAATCCCGCAATCATCCCTATCCCAATAACATTCAGATCGCTATATCTTCTATACATAAATGGATAAGTTAATTCAATAAAAAATATACCTGAATATGTGAACTCATATATGATTGATTTCAGAAAACGAAAAACGTATTGAAACTAAAATTATTTAATTTTCCACAAAGATTTTCTTTTAAGGTGCTCCGCAATAGTAAAAAATTTAAAGTATTTGAGCGTAAACAAACAATTTGGATCAATCGTGAGATACAATTTGAGTTTCAAAGAAATTTATTTTTTAGTATTAATGAAAAATTTGGTACATATTGCCAGAGGAGTAGTTGATCGTTAGAGATCTGTCTCATTTCGCTCTCTTCTATGATTAGAAAATACGCAGTAAAATTTAAATCTAATAAAAAAACTTCATATTCATAGCAGTTTAAGATTAAAAGTTATACATTTTTAAGCATATTTTTGAATTTACCCCCTTTACACCGCTCACCCCCCTTTTTGTCATAAAATTGTATTGTCGCCAGATGAAATAATAAATCTAAAAACCAATGTTCGGTTCGTATCTGTTATAACTTCAAAGTTATGAATTTACCCCCTTCACACCCCTTACCCACCCCCTACCACCGTTTTTTTTTTTCATAAAATTATATTGTCACCAGATCAAATCATAAATCTGAAAACCGCATGTTTGTATCGGTTTTCATTACAAAGTTCTGAATTTACCCCCTTTACACCCTTCACCCACCCCCCTACCACCAAATTTTTTTCAGAATATTGCATTGTCGTTGGAATTACATTACTGTGCCAAATTTCATTAAAATCAATTTACGGGAAGTGTGTCAAAAAAGAATCGAAAGATTTGATAGACAGACTACAGACAGTCAGACAGTCGGCACACAGACAGTTGACAGCCAGGCTATGTGAAGTTAGAAAATAGAATTTATTATAATTTTGTACTCTTTAGGCAACCATTTGATTGAATTCGAGTCAATTATTTATGAAATTATATGCAAAAACATGCGTGTCCTCCCAGATGTCGAATCCGGACCAGTGTGCGCCGGGCCGCCGCACCACCTGCTTGTACGCCTCCCGTTCATGTATTATTGGCGAATGCGCAATCAATTTAGCAGAAATTTCAACAGCGATTCTTACGAATTCCGGTTTTGAGAAATAACGGTTTGACAAATTTCGGGTTTTATTAAAAATTGTTATTACAAATTACAAGTTTGATATTAAATGAGTTTAATGAACAATGGTTCGATTAAAAACGGGTCTTATAAATTTCGAATTTGTTATTTAATGGGTTTGAAGAAATAAGGTTCGGTTAAAAAATTGGTTTAACGAATTGTGGTTTCTATACTGAATTATTTTATAATTGAACTGTCTTTTATTTAACGGTTTTGATTTTGCACATTCTGGGCATCCGCCAAGACAAAACAAAAGTGTTTTTCCATTCTGGAATATTAGATAATATTCTACGTAGTTACTTTTAAAATGAAATTTTTTGAGTATAATTCGATAGTCGAAGTTAATTGTTTGCTTATATAACCGACCTAAATAATAAAGGGGCGGAGATAATGGAAGGGACTTATTAAAAAACCCAGTTTAATCCAGAATGTGGCATGTGTGGTAATAATTGGAACGTATTTAAACAGGGATTATGAAGTCTTTGGTGAGAGCTTTAGTGCCTATAAATTGAAAGAGTATTTTAAAAATTCATGCCCGCGTTAACATTTCTTTCTTTTTCTATAAAAAAAATACACATGTGTGGCGCCCTCTATCTCCCGTATTTTTAACATAACTGGTATTTTTTTATTACCAAAATTTAAAGAAGTTTAACCCACTAAATTTTTTATAGGAACATTTAAAAAAAAAAGTTTAATAGTAACAAATTATATGTCAATATATATATATATATATATATATATATATATATATATATGCTACCTTGATTAATCATTATTTTCGACGGTATATGTGAATTAACTTTTTATCCGAGACAGCAAGCAGATAGCAAAAAAATATTAAATCAAAAATCTTAGAAAAACCACTTTTTTATAAAACAATGGCCAATGAGATATCGGACTAAAACCGAGTTAACCTGAATTACGGATAAATTCAAGATGTGGTTTTACGAGTCTCATATGACCTTCTACTTGCTGTAAAAAGTTTGGCTGTTAAGTCAGTTTTGTAGATAAATCGCGACTATTCTATTGGAGTAAATGTTGAAAAAAGAAAATGGACGGTCATAGCAAAAGGAAAAGAACATCAGAGCCATATTAGAAGTAAACGGCCTCAATGAGAACAGGGACAACAGGCAAAATGTCCGTGCAAGTATTTAACAGGCCGGATCATCTTTTATAGTAAAGCCATATTTAACTTATTTAATTTACGTGTATATTCCTACGCCCACTAGGATCCTTATTTAAATTTCTATAAAATACCTTCAATTCTTCTAATAGATAACCAACTTCTTTTCGGCTTGACATATCATATATAATTTATATCCCACATTTGTCATTATCATTATTCCATCAACCATATTATATTGTGCAATATTATATTTTTTCATCAATTTTCCATACAATAGCCAAAACTTTTACTAATATGCCATTATTCCAACCAATTTTCCATATGTCCATTATCCAAATCATATAACTAATTTAGTTAAACCATATCCATAATAAACTTAATATTTTCACAATATGCCAAAATTATAAATTTTCCATATTTGTACAAACCATCAAACATCTTTTTGTTATAGCGTTATATTTTTTGCCAATTTTTTTTCAACTTTCTTCTATATTGCTTCTTAACTTTAATACATGCTAAAGCTAGTACACATCAACTGGAATAACGTACAGTACTAACTCGGACATCATGAGGAACCTGAATACCTTCTTCCTCTAGTATGAAATTTGAGTTAACTGTGCCAGTATTCGTCGTTTCAGCGTGCTTAGAGTTGCTTTTCCTCATATTTAGTTAAATAACACAACTTTACTAACTTTTTGAAACGGGTGGCAATGATCACCATGAACGGTTAAGACTTTAAAGTTGAATTAAAAGTATACATGTTACTCGTTTGAGTTCTAAATTGGTTCTCTTTTGAATAATAGTAAATCATACATAAGCATTACAAACTAGTTTGAAACAATAGTTAATTATTATAAATAAAATATAACCTAAAAAGTTATTCTCGTACTTCGAAATTACTTTTTCATTATCATTTTATCTCCTTTTTTTAATTTGAAATGATCAACGGTAATTTAATATTTTTCGTTTCAGTCCAAAATGTCCAATCTGGCAGAATTCCAAATGTCCAACCACCTTCCAACAAGTTGCCCGCCAAAGGATCAACAAACAGTAGCTTAAGCCGGCCAGCGACAGTAAGTCTGCATGTTTTACTACCCAACCCGACCCAATCCGACCCTTACCCGACACGCCCCATGCATGACGGTATCGGTATATCTATCGCGTTCGAAACAAAGCCAAAATACACTACGTTTTTGAGTTGTTCATACCATGTTTCGAACGATGCCCGCTTTTTTGATGCGTGCGATGACAGCACAGGTGATTCCACTCGTTGCGTACGAAGAGATGTACGTTCTGTCATCGCACCTTTCAAAAAAGCGGGTATCATTCGAAATGTCGCATAAACAAGTCAAAAATGTAGTGTATTTTGGCTTTATTTCGAACGCGTTAGGTATACCGATGCCGATACGTTGAAATATTTACTTTAAGTGTCTAATATTTACTTTAGGTGTCTATTATTTCAACGCATCGGTATCGGTATACCTAACGCGTTCGAAATAAGCCAAAATACACTACAGTTTTGACTTTTTCATGCCATGTTTTGAACTATGCCCGCTTTTTTGACGGGTGCGATGACAGAACAGCTGATTACATTCGTTGCGTACGGAGGGATGTACGTAACGTTACCCACGAACGCGGGCATCGTTCGACACATGGCATGAACAAGTCAAAAATGTAGTGTATTTTGGCTTATTTCGAACCGAGTCAGGCTATGCCGACTTTATGTACCGATAAGTCCCTACTGTAAATCAAATCAAAATTTAAAAATGCCTCATTAAATCACTGATTAGTGGTGGCATGTGCCAATAAAAGTAAAAATATTAATATTTAGTTAATAGTACATATTAAAACGGGAAAGACATTTAATTTGGAAATAATTTCGATTGTTTATTAACATTTTAGATGAAACTAGATCAAAACTGGAGAAGGGGGGCGCGGTTTTTTTTTATCAAAAAATTAGAATTTTTAATCAGTAAGTGCTATGTGGTTAATAAAATGGTTGGGTATAGTAGTGGCGCACTCAGGAATTGACTTCGGGGGAAGGGTCTCCAAATAAGCTCAAGTGCTCCATTGCCTATTGCCTAGAATACACATAAGTTTTGCATGAAATACAAAATCTTTTCAGATCTATTGTGGTTCCCCTTTCTTCTTCCTTGCTTTGCTAGAACTACAAAACAACTTGCAGCCCCGTCCTTGTCATGAAACCTAGAAGCTTTGCCAATGTGCCCTGTATATAGCTTTCTGGCTGCGGTCATTCTAGGTCCCCCAGTAAGGTCCTGGTTCTATCTAGGCCTTCACATTGATAGATAATGAGGTTTCTTCCTCTTTCTTGCAGAAACGGCATGTAGCATCTTCTACCAATTCCATTGCATACAAGCGCTGAGTTTGCAGTGACCTGTTAGGAGCCCCACTATTTGTCTCACTAACTTCTTTCCTTTACTAAGAAGTTCTGCAGTCAGCTTTGGTGAACGTTCTTTAGTGAACTGTTTGGCCTGTCTTCGTCCAGGCGTTTTCTCCCACAGACCGTTCGTCTCTTTGGTGAGCCATTGTTTAATAGATTGCTTGGCTCTGGCCTTAGCAATGCCACAAAATGTTTCAGGCTCTGTGTTGTCTGGCCAATTCATCGGCTTTTTCGTTTCCAGAGTGTCCAGTGGCCTGGATCCCAGGCTACTGCCACCCTTTTGGTGCTTTCCAGCCTATTTAGAGCTGTTTTGCAGTCTCAAACCAGTTTGGACGTCACTTGCACTGCTTCGAGAGCTTTAAGTGCAGCTTGACTATCTGAATATATAACTACCGAATGAGAGTTTTCCACTACTATTTCTTCGGCACAGTGATATATTGCCTTTACTTCAGCTTGGAACACTGTGCAGTCATTTGTCAGGCTTATAGAGACTAAAGTCTCGTATTTTTGCCCGTATATGCAGCCTCCTACACTCTCATCGGTCTTGGAGCCGTCTGTATACCAGATGGATTCGACTCCGAAAGGAGGACCTCCCTCCCAATCGGCTCTATCTGGAATTTTGATGGCCCATTGGACACATGCAAAATTCACCTGGACAATCCGAGGTTTGCAAGTGAACCTTCGAGCCAATAAACTGCGTGTGTGTAGGACCCATATAACTATGAGATACTATAATAGCCCAAGTGTCGCAAAATATGTAACAATAATAACTCTGAAAAACAAAGGAGATAAAGGAGGACCTCCCTCCCAATTGGCTCTATCTGGAATTTTGATGGCCCATTGGACACATGCAAAATTCACCTAGGCAATCCGAGGTTTGCAAGTGAACCTTCGAGCCAATAAACTGCTTGTGTGTAGGACCCATATAACTATGAGATACTATAATAGCTCAAGTGCCGCAAAATATATAACAATAATAACTCTGAAAAACAAAGGAGATAAGACAAGATATTGCAGATGCTTTTGGCGATTATTTTTCAAAGGTAGTGAATGACAAATTGTTAAATCATTTTCAAAACCAGCTCTCTGATTCATGTACAACTTCAGCTGATGTAAATGCGACTATTTTTCTAACACCGGTATCTACAGATACAGTCCAAAATGTAATACGTAATATAAAAAATAAAAAATCAAGTGGTCCAGATAACATTCCAATTAAATTGATCAAAGAGTGTCTTGACATTTTTTTGGATCCGTTAACAATATTAAAAAACAAATGCCTTTAAACTCAATCTTTTCCTGACGACCTGAAAATTGCCTCAGTTGTTCCAGTCTTCAAGAAAGGAGATGAAAAGTGTATGGAAAACTACAGACCAATTTCTGTCTTAAGTACATTCTGTAAAATTATTGAAAAGGTAATTGTCACAAAATTTAGTAGTTTTCAACATGGCTTTAGAACAGGGTTATCTACTGAAACCGCCTGTATAGACTATGTTCAATTTATAAACGAGAAAATGGATAAAAACAACTGCTTAATTTCTATATTCTTTGACCTAACGCGGCCCTTTGACACAATCAACTTAAACTTTATTAAAAAAAAAGAAAAATTGGGTTTTCGAGGTATTTCAAATAATTTAACTATGTCATTCTTAACCAAACGGAAATTCTGTGTAAAATTTGGAAATAAATACTCTGACCTTTACGAATCAAATATAGGCACTCCTCAGGGTAGTGTGTGGGGCCCTCTTATATTCTTGTTGTATATAAAAGTTAATAACATCACTATTGAGACAAAGAATGACTTAAAATTCCTAGGCGTCTACATTGATCGAAACTTGTCATTTGCAACACAAATTGATCACGTATGCAACAAACTAAGTGGGGCTTATTATGCACTGTTATTTCTAAAAAGTTCATTAGACAAGACTACTTTAAGAACGACGTATTTTGCTCTAGCACATAGTCATATGTCCTACAACATTGCAATATGGGGACATTCGTGTGAAATTAATAGGGTTTTCGTTCTCCAGAATAGAATAATAAGATTGATGTTTAACCTACCGCATTCATGTAGGGAAGCTTTTAGACTACACAAAATATTAACTTTTACATCTATCTATTTACTAAAGTTGCTCACTTATATACATAAAAACGAAAAATTATATCAAAAAGAAAATCAGCATTACAACACAAGAAGAAGAAAAAGATTTACAATTACAATTTTTTATACAATATTCTTCCAGAAATATATAAAGACATTACATGACAAAACAAATTTAAAAAATTACTTAAGAGCTACCCAACAAAAAATATATTTTACGACTTAAATGAGTATATAAATTTTGGGCATGTTTAGTTTTGTCTTTCCTTTTAAACATGGGCATTGTGTTTTATATTTTTATTTTTGTTTGTTATTCTTGTTATTTGCTGTTTTTATAGCTTTTATTTTTACACTACAACTTTAACTTAGATTAAATGTCTCCATATTGATTATTTTAATTTAGTTATTAGGTCTTATTATACGTTCTCATATATATTTTAATATTTTATTTTATATTTTACTGATATTTATATTTCTATAAGTTTTGAATTATTATTATTTCTTTGTGACATGTCTTATCAACAAACACTGTAGCAGAAAGATAAATATACTACTACTAAAGGGCGAAAAATCTACTGCGCATGCCTGACGCAGTATGCTACGCCCAGTGGGTCTATTCTTCAATCGAGAGAAAATTTGCTCCCAAATTATCTCGCTACTATGCATCTCATTGGTTCAAATCTTCGATTTAAATCGGTATTGTAATTCTCTTAGTCAAGACCAATAGAATTACTTTCGATCAATATCGGGCAAAAGTGAGAGAAACCAATTTAAACCGAAGATTTGTACCAATGTGATGCATAGTAGCGAGAGAATTTGACTCCCTGGGAGCAAATTTTCTATCGATTCAAGAATAGACGAACAGGAGAGTTTTTGCCTCTGAATTTATTCCAGGCTAACTTGATTGGGGCAGTTAATATCGCTACAGCTTTTTTTCGGAAAATGCAAGGGCAGGGCCTTTATAGTGTCTTATAGTTATATGTAGGACCGACAGGGCACCAACAAACAAGCAATTTACAGAACAAATATTTTAGGACCCAACATTCCAAAATTGGAATTAAAATCAATTATCCTAGTATTTTGCTACCTAAATCAGTTAATCAGAATACTCAAATAATTATTTTATAGGATGGCTTGATGTATTTACTTGTCCTGAAATATACACAGATTTTATTTACTACACATATACAGGTTGGATTCTTTAAATGGAACGGTGCTTTTAGCGGCTTTAGGGAAGAGGTTTTAAAAAAAGCTAAAAGCAAATCTATAACTATTTTTTACGAACTCTCCGCCTATGATAAAAAAGAATTTTGGGGCCCCCCACTGAAGGCCCAGGGCCTACCAACCAATTTTTGTTTTCAATTAGAAGGTACCACTTGTGGCACCTTTTTGGAAAGCTTGTTAAAAAATAAATTTAACTCACTAGTTTTTTTTCACATCTGTCAACATTAAAAAAAATATATGTTTTTGCAATTGTTTTAGCTTCAAAATAAACAAAAGCGGTTTTAGGCTCGTATAAACGTAGTAAATGAAAAATATAACGATGCGAGTCAAACTGGGTTTATTGGGGGCACAAGTCAATTGTAAGGTACTTTTAAATAATTTTATTTTCACGAGTCATCCATGGTCAAAATGTAAACAAATTTTCTGTCAGAAAAAACCTAACCTAAAATCTTCAAATGTGACGACAACAACAATCTACTGTCAACTTTCAAATCTGGTTTTCTTCAGTGGGTCATTGAGGTTAGGATTTTTCTGTACTCGTCTGCTCAGTGCTGACTGCCGCGGAATTGGACATACTGTAATCGGGGTATTATTGTTTTCCCTTTTAATTGAACTAGTCTTTTTTTATTTCAGGTATCTCCGATGACAACATCCATGGCCAACTTTTTGATTCCGTCCGTCGTTCTTGTAATGGGGTGTTTGGTTCTTTTCAGCATCGTTTGTTATATAAAAATGAGGGCGAGAAACAGACGAGACGTAAGTATATATATCGATATCTATAAAAGTTTTGATCATAACCTCACTTTATCGTTCCACAAATTGTCTTTAGGGAAATTACCCTACGAACTAGAACAAAGCCGGCCATATACGATGCAGTAGTAGCATCAATTCGTAGTATAGCTATTAGTGATAGAATAGAGCGGTGACTAGTAGGCTTCACATATGTTTGAAACTCAACAGAATTTTGTAGCGTAGATCGGAGCAAAGGTCCGCACCGGGTAAAAGTATGTACTGTAATTTGGTAAAATATCAAATATTGTGGTTTTCTACTCTTCTACCTTTAGGTCTCGCCAAAACTCCATTTTGTATTTTAAAAGCAACTTGCGGACTTTTGCTTCTTTTAATGTGATTCATGCTGCTAATTTAAATTTTCCAAGAAAGAGTTTTAAAAATGTTAAAAAATTTTTCGTTGAAAAAATCTGTTATCGTATTTAAAAAAAAGTTCAGTTTTTTAGGAAGGGCTTTTAAGAATGTAATAGTTAATTAATAAGTTTAAAAACCCGTTTTATATTAGTTTTTTGTTGTTTTTATTTATTAGACTTTTTTTCAAAATGCTCGTCTAATGCTTTTAATCAATATTACTCGAGTGCGTGTGGGTGGAGAGTATTCGAGTTGCTTCGCATGATAAACCGTTTATTCTTTCACACACTACTCATGCATCAGCCTAACGGCACGGTATAGGAAGAGACGGAATTAGCTGTATGCGAAAATTTTTTTATGGTTTCGAAAATAGCACCCCAGAGCCGCGTTAGAGCTTAGGTGCAACTAGAGGCCCTCTAGAGGTGGGCAACTCATATTGCCCTCTCCTTCTAGTTTTTTATATTTGCATGTAAAAGCGATTTTATGAAATGGACTGATGTTTTGTTGTCTCTTTTTATAATTTCCCCAGACAGTTTTTGGAAGATTGATTTGTTTTGGTTAGTAAAATATGTCAAGTTTTGAAAAAAAAAATAAAAACAGACAGTGAATATAGACAAGGAGATATTAAAAATGTAACTAATAGGTAAAATATAAAGACTCCTATTGATCTATATTTTTGTTATTCTTTTTCTTACGATAAAACACGGAAACATAATGTGTTATTTATTAACAAAGTACACTTGATTTCAAAAAAAAACTCATACATCCATTTTTTCCTAGCATTCCATTAGTGTATACTATTATAAGGCACCACCAGCTTAGTATGCCTGACAGCTTAAAATTTAGTGTATAAAAATGCCACAGATATCAACATTTACAAAAGTTCAAATTATCACTCGAGTTATAGAAGACGGTTGGTCTATAAGAAGAGCGGCCACTCATTTTGGAGTTAATAAAATGACGATAATGCCATGGAAAAAGCGCTAGATTGAAAATAATTCTGCGGATAGGAAAGATGGATCAGGACGACCAAAAGTAAGTTCTGAAGTGCAAGATGAGAGACTTATTGACCATCTCAGACAAAATCCTTTTTCAACGTCGGTTGAAGCAGCTAATGTAACATTATTTCCGGGTTCTTGAGCAACAAGAAATAGAAGAGTAACGAAATCAGAAGTCTCTTGTGGAGTTGCTGCAAAGAAGCCTTTTCTAACAGAAGAGCAAAAGCAGGCCAGAGTGATTTTTGCATTTAACAACGTTCTTCGTGATAATGACTACTGGGAGACGGTGGTTTTCACTGACGAAAAAAATTTTCAATCATCTTCTAGCAGCAGGAGAATTTTAGTTTATCGTCCACCAAATTCTAGATTTGAACCCGAATATACAAACCAAATTAAAAAAGCTGGACATTTTTTTGTAAACATGTGGGGCTGGTTTAGTGCTAGAGGTTTGGGTTTTTTTTGGACAATCGAAGGACTTTGAAAACGTTATGTTGCCATCTGTACAGGATTTACATGAAAATAATGACTTCGTTTATCAACAGGACAACTGTCCAGTACACACGGCTAATGTTGTTCGCCAATGGTTTCAGAATAATAATATAGAAACACTTCCTTGGCCAACCCACAGCCCTGACCTTAACCCAATGGAAAATATATGGGGTCAAATCGTTAAAAGAATATACCAAAGGAATTGGAGACCACGAATTGCTTGCTGAAGAGTTAAGCGATTCTATTTATCGCGCATTGGATCAGCTCTCACAGGACCATCAGTATTTTCAAAATTTAACCTCTTCAATGCCCAGACGTTTGCAGCTTGTAATAGAAAAAAATGGTGATCCCATTAAATACTAAATTATTTATTTTAGTTCTTTTTTAAGTTAAAATAATTAGTATTGAGTTTACCATCGCTTTTGTCCTAATCCAAGTTTTCTATTCGTCGAATTGTTTTCAATCCAGCGCTGTTTCCATCGTATTATTGTTATTTTATCAACTCCAAAATGGGTTACCGCCGTCTTTATAGATCAGCCTTCATCAGTATATTGTGCAATAAAGTACTAAAATATTTTGGCTGATTTTTTAGTATAATGCAAAATTTAATATAAAAAATAAGGTTGCCTTTAATTTAAGTAAAAAAATATTTTCAGTTTTAGAGACTTTTTTTAAACAATATGACAAATTGTCGTACTTTTGAAGTTTCATTTTTTAGCTGGTAGTCCGTATATATTATACACTTTTAGAAAGGTCAATTTTGTGACTGCATGTATGCGTTTGTTTTTAAAATCAAGTGTACATGCTAAATGCGTATGTTTGCAATTACTGCTTATAGCTCACTTACCTCGCAAATTCGGCAATTTTTATAAATTTTCCAGCTTGGTAAATGCATGTTTTCTTTCCACTTTTCTTGGGTTTCTTTCTCCGTTGGACAAAGGAACAATACAAATTCGTCGAGACACGTATTTTTACAGTTTTTGATACAGCAAAATTCCATTTTTAAACCGGACGTTTGTTAGTCAAACATGTGACAGTGACAAAATTATTTATTGTCAGGGGTTGCCAACTATCATTGCCACACACAATTTGTTTACATTTCAAATCCAGTTGCTCACCTCTGGTAAAACAATAACTGTCAAAAATCGTATACAGGGCCTCTAGGTGCAACTAGCCCCAAAAGGGTAAACTGTACCCTACTAAAATGTTGATAAGGCTTTAATGAATGTAAAAAATAGATAGCATCATTAACGGAACTACATTGACTATGAAGGAGGTCTGATCTTGAAACCATAGTTTAATAACTGGTTGGAAACCGGTGTTATAAAGCTCCAAAAATTACGGACGGAAGTAACTGTGGCAGATTTTTTCGCGCGAGCAATCAAAGATTGATCAAAGACGGATGTCGACTGCATGTCTTAGACATACGACGTTTATGACCGCGATCTAAATAATGTTTTTTCCTATTATTTGTCGTAAATTTTGTTTATAAAGTAGGTAGGTAAAAAAATTGATGCTAGAAATTCCACCGTACAATCAATTATTTTATGTTAAAAGGAAATGAAAATATCTCGAAAACTGTAGTTTTGAAAGGTTTAAACATTATAACAAAATTTTTGGATAATATTTACGAAAACCAAAATCTGAAAACCGCATATCGCTACTTGCTTTTGTTCCAAAGTTACATTTTTTATCCCTCTTTTCCCCCTTCACCCCACCACCCTACCTAAACGTTAATCAGTTCAGCCGATGGAGGATTTTTGTACCAAATTTCATTAAAATCGATTAAGACATTCTTGAGTTATCGTGTATACAGACAGACAACAGATCGACAGACCGACAGACAACTTTTTTTTGTTCGTCGTTTAAGGTGTTTTGGAACCTTAGTAACTCA
This sequence comes from Oxystoma pomonae, assembly GCA_963921995.1. Taxonomy (NCBI): domain Eukaryota; kingdom Metazoa; phylum Arthropoda; class Insecta; order Coleoptera; family Brentidae; genus Oxystoma; species Oxystoma pomonae. Next base: position 101,943,044 of record OY998166.1, on the reverse strand, counting down.
TTTTTGATAAAATTAAGAAAAGTGAAAATTTCACGATTTTAATAGTCCCCCATACCATATCTGATATGGTGACTATGACTATCACTAAAAAGTTTATTGGTGCAATGCAGATTACGAAAATGTAAGAAATTCTTTATTTTTAATTTAAATTACGTTAATTTATATGTAAAAGGACTACTTCATTTAAGGTGGCTGTGTTCTTGCCCAAAAAAAGCGTGTTTGCCCTAGCTCGAACCCGGCTCAGATTGAAGGCTTTGGATCATATATGTATGAGGTTAAATATAGGCCTTTCCCAGGCCAAACTTGTAAGCAAGATCTAAAATCTAGCAGGCCATGGAGCCGTCTTAGCTCCGCGCCTATGCACATGCGCGAAAATGTTACGAGGCGGCCGGTTTCGCGACCTTCGTCTTCGCCCTTCGGTCGAGACGCCATTTTTGTTGATTTGTTTTGATCACACATAGTCATTTTCCGCGTTTACGTTTATGCAAATTTTTTTATTGTGATATTTTTAATCTTTGGTTACGCGAAAGTTTTTAGAAGTTATAATAAAAACTGCTTATATTTTGGAGCTTAATATGTCGCCGCATAAAAAGACGTGCTGTGTTTGTGGATGCCGCCAAACAACAAAAGTGAAGTTCCACAGGTTGGTAGCTGTTTTTTATTAAAATTTGAAGGCAAAAAAGTGAAAATACCTAAAAATTATTTCTATTCATATATTTATTTATTTAAAAATAGAAAAGACTGATTTTCTAAAAAAGTAAACAAATAGAAAAATTTTGACAACTGCACAGTCTTTCTGTATTTTGGTTGGTTAACCGATGACGATGGTTGCGCATGTGCAGAATCCCTAAGCTTTGACGCCAGAAAGAGACAATAAGAGTAATAAAAGAGTAAAAGAGAAAGGTATAGATAGGCATATATATATAGGACATCCTGCTTACAAAGTTGTGCACGCAGAAGGCATTGCAAGGGCGTATATTTAAGCTCATACATATATGGTTTGCGCGAAGACCGGCGCAGAACGTTACTTGACAGAAGTGCTTTTATCACATAAATATTACTTATAGTTTTATATTTTCAGAGAAGCCCCATCAACCTAAAATCGAGCATGCTGTTGCCGGAGAGGTACGTGCCCAATCCTCAGTACCAATATGCTTGTGCGGCAACAGGAATCCCTGTCCTCAAAAAAGAGACTTTAAAGTTCCTCAGCGAGCTGGGCGAGGGATGTTTTGGAAAAGTATTTAAAGGTAAGATTCCAAGTCTTATGTGTCATGTGGTTACTATCTAGGCAACACCGTAGCTTGGGCCAAAAGATGAAGCACACTTTCGTCGTTCTTCGCAAGAAATGTCATTTTGGCGTTGAACTGGTGACGTCACAGTTCCACACATTTTAAAGGATTTCAAAACCGCGCCTCTAGGAAGATTTTTGGTGATTTCGTTCTAATTTGGCACACACTTAGGCATGACTCCGGGGACCACCAAACCAATATAAAATTTTTCGGCAACGGCGTACGTTAGGCGCGACGCCCTAAACTTTTTTTAGGACTTAGAGTCATTTTGACAGCTATATCTCGGTCAAGTGACAACATTTTAAACTTTTGTTTAAACCTCTTAAAAGGCTATGAAATGGCTTTTAATATAGTATGCAAAACATGATATTTTACTTCCGGTTAATTGTATAAAAAAATAATCAATTGGAAATTTTTAATAAAAAATGTGTTTTTTTTTCTAAAAATTTACAAAAAAACAAATTCTATTCTCTATTTATAAACGGGATTGTGCAAATTCATTTTGAAGTGACTGTAAAACGGTCCTAGCTATTCGCCGATATCAAAAAAATGCAAATTCATGTCACGGAAAAATCACAAAAAAATCGGAAATTGACGCATGTTCAGAAAATTTACAAAATCTCAATTTTTTGACCCCGGATGCTTAACTTCAAATTTTTTAATTCACATTCCCTTTACAGATCTGCCAAATATGTTTTTTAAAAAGCTATATAACACGATAGAATATTAAATGTAACAAGGCACGATGGGCCCCCAAGTTTAAATAAAATTAAACAACATACATAAAAAAAAGCTTTTTGCTAAAAACTTTATGTCACGCTTTATATTTTGTCGTGTGTTTAGAGACTTTTCCAGGGGATTCCTGAAATTTTTACAGCTGCTTGAAGACAATGAAATATCCTTTTAAAGAAACCAAACTTGAATCTTGAACGCCTTTAGGATTTTTGTCTGTGAGCTGTCAAACATAGAAGATTTTTACAAGTCGTCCAATTTTACTTAAAACACCATTGCTTCTTTTGTTATTTTATTCAGTTTTGAGCAGGTAAATATTTTTTATCGGTGTGGGTGCACCTAATCGGCAATACGTACATAAAAATAACATTTTCTACCGCCCCCTCTTCACTCGTCTCTCCCAGTTGATGGTTTAATCCATAATAATATATGAGGAGGGCCAGAAAATCTTGGACTGACTTTTCTAATTACTTTTTTGTTCATTAGCCGATTTTTATAAAGTTTGGCATTTTAGGAAGTTAAAAGAACAAGGTTTACTATTTTTGTACAAAATATGTAGAATGTCAAAGATTTAAGATGGCGGACGTAGTCGAAAATTTAGTCTGAAAAAAAAAATTGAAACTTTTTCCAGACTAAATTTTATTTTACTACCTATAACGCAGCCGAAGCCCGTCACATGCAAAATAACCCTTTCTCCTATAACTATGCTGATTCAGTCCCGTAGTCCCGTAGCACAATCAAATCAACACGATTATTGAATACAAATTGAAAAGACTCAGACACACCCCAAGAAAATCAAAATTTAGTTATGCCATAATTATGTGCTAATTTCGCCTCCAATCAAAAAATTTTCCCAACAGGAAATATGGCGCCAAACTAAAAATTTTTGGTTTTAAAATGATGTGCTAACTATGTGCTCCGCGAATATATCAGAAAAAAATAGAATTTTTCATATTAAATTATGTTGTTTTTTTTTAAAAAGGTGGGGTAGCTAGGTTAATATTAACTTAGCGACCCCAGATGTTCTGGTCTGGTTTCCTATAAAACCAATAAAAAGGATATTACATTACATCATTTGTAATAACCTATCATTCGCAATCTGAAGTATGATTCCAAAATAAAAATATATTATTCAAAATTATGAGCTCCACGAATATGTGTAAGAAAAATCCGAATTATTCGTTTTTAGTGCAGCTCTTTTAGTGGAGTAATTAACCTAGCTAACCCACTTTCTTTTTCGATTTTCTCTGAAACCAGACGAGTATAATATTTTTTGATCATGGACGAAATTAGCACATAATAGGCAGATAATACTGGTTTTTGACATTTTTAAATTCCGTGATACCTAAACATGTGGAGTCGCTAAGTTAATATTAACCTAGCTACCCCATTTTCTTTTTCGATTTTCTCTGCATTAGCACATAATTAAGGTGTGACTAAATTTTGATTTTCTTGAGGTGGGGTCGCTAGGTTAATGGGGGTTGCAGATGTTATACCAACATATGTCGAATCGACTCTCGCGACAGCCGCTCTGAGGCGCTCTTGCAAAAGAGGCGGTCAAGACCGTGCTAAACAATAGGTGCTTTCGCCACTTCATCCACACTTCTTAATAACCGTGGCTATATATAGGGAGATTTTGGTCAGGCAGTTTAAGTCAAATTTCGTTACTCTTATGGTTACCATTACCGTAAATAAAGGTAACTTCAAGATGTTAAAAATAGAGCTTACGTAGTTTATTGACTTTCATTGTTTCTTTCTCAAGTCTTTTTTTTTATTTGCTTTTCTAATCATATCATGGAGGAAAAGGTAATTATGCAGTTTACGGATTTCTGCCATTTTTGATTTTTTATGAAAAATTCTACACACCTACTAGGATTCCTAGGACCCCAAATCCGACTGCGCCGGTTGTTTTTTTTTATTTTTTTTTGGTTTTTTTAAATTTTTTTTCACTAAAACTACCCAATCCAACACAGTCCAACTCAACCTAATCCAATCCAACCCAAAACAATAAAAAAAAAACACATTACAACCCCCCCGGGCACCCTTTTATCTCTTAAAAAAAAATCGGGCGCAGGCGGATTTGGGGTTCTAGGGATTCTATTTTTCTTAAAAAATCAAAAATGGCAGAAAACCGTATACTGCATAATTACCGAGGAAAATATTAATTTAGTGATAGGACTGGGAGACGGACATCCCAACATAAATTTCTTTTGTGGAGTTATAGAAGAAAACGAGCGTGTGCAAACTTTTTGTACTTACTCACCTGTTTACCAAAATAAAATCCAAATGCACAAAATTTTTGTAAAACAACAAAGTCTTATAACCTTAAAAACTTCCACCACAGAATCACGTCAAATTTGGTTGGTTGTCTTTTTAACGATAAAGGTAGTCGCTATTCGACGCTAATTAGTGCCAGTGGTTATCTTTAATAAAGGTAACAGCCTGACAGAGCGCTACTGCGCTTGCCCAGAATAAAGGCAAGGGTAACAGACTGAAAAAAACCTGACCAAAATGTCCCTAATGATACACGGTTTCTCCTATTAATATAAGGGAAGTATTTAACTTTTAGGCGTTTTTAGTAATCCGAACCTTTAAACTAAAGATATAGGAATATAGTTTTACCTATATTAAATGATAGATGTTAAGATGAAAACCTTTAATTGCCCTCTATTATTTTATTTAAAACCACCCGGGGTACATCCATTTCAATAACAGGGTCAAATAATTTACATTTACCTAAGACGTCACACATTTGTTAAACATGAAATTTTTTTTGTTTTATTTTAAAAGAGGCTAGATATGGAGAATCTTTAATATAAAATGGCAAATTATTAAAATGCGACTTTTCTCCCGAAGAACATGAAAATTATTTAGTTTTGTAATTATGTAGTTCACTATTATACACAATTTTACAAATTCATAAACGCGTGTATAACTTAAGATACTTCCTAACAGGAAGGGAGCCAAGGCAAGACAACATAAGCTTAATGAGGGTGTACCTAGAACAAGCTAAAATTAAGCCCATACCGCTATTCTGTCACTTCTGTTTTCTCTCAACTTCATTCTAATTAAGAACGTAGAGCAAAGATGCGAATAGTTGATTTGTGGAAGCACTAAAGTGTTAGAAATAAATGTTCTTGTCCACATACTTAGACGATAGGTACACCTACTTAGATAAATAATTAACTCTAAACCCAACTTTCGAAATAACTTGCTTAGCATGATCTTTAAATTCAAGCTTTCTATTCTATTATATTCTGTTCACTACTTCTATGTCATTACCACCAATATAAATTTTATGATTAAATCTGGCAAATTTCGCTAACCACCCTTTTCCAATTATCATTGGTTTTGTTTTAGTAAAATTAATTTTTAATTTGTTGCGACAGGAATAATTATATATAAGTTTTTAAACGTTCCAAGCCCTATTAAATCATCAGCAAACAAGTCCATATCCATTTTCTTATTATCAGTAATATTGACGATATCATTTATATACATGATAAACATTCAAAGGCCTAGTATATACTTCCCTGCGCAATTCCGTAGTCATTTTTTATCTCTTCGAATATTTGGTTATTAATTTTTGCTTTCTGTCGCTTAACAAACATTCAAAAACGATAACACGACAATACCTTGAAACCCTAGCTTTCCAAACGTATCTAATAAAATCCTCGTCGATCGTCTCAAAAGCGCTTTGAAAATCTAGAAATCAAACTATGGTAAGCATACCCCCATCCATTCCTGTTTTACGCAGTCCCCTAAAACCAGATTGTTTTTTTTTTATATTTTATTTGTGCTGTTAATGATTTGATTAGACACACATTTTCAATGATTTTTTTCAATGCCGGATAACAGATTTACTGGCCGATGATCGGATGCACTATTTGAATTTGACTTTTTAGGAACTGGAATAACTGTAGACTTCTTAAACTTTGAAGGTATGCTACCAATCTCTAAACAACTGTTTACCAAATTAATTAAGGCGTTTCCAATCAATTGAATAAAGGCGTATTTACAATTAAGCACGCAAGCAAGCAAGCAAGCGGACAAATGTCAATGTCAAGTTTCCCGGCTTTTCCAATTTTCTGGAAAAGTACAAATTATTTTCGAAATTCGGCTATTTTAATTAATTTTCCAGCTTAGTAAATGCATGTTTTCGTTGCACTTTTCCTGAGCTTCTTTCTCCGTTGGACAACGAAACAATACAAACGCGCGTGTTTTTACAGTTTTTGATACAGTAAAATTCCATTTTTAAACCGGACGTTTCTTAATAAAAAGTGTGACACTGACAAAATTATTTTCGTCAATTTGTTTTCAAACATTTCCCTAACAACTGTCAAATCCAGTTGTTCATCTCTGCTAAACCAATAACTGACAAAAATCGTATACAGGGCCTCTAATCACCAATGTAACCTTTTTTATACTGTTCATTCCAAATTCTCCGAAGCAATTTAGCGGCTAACATTTTTACACAGAAAATAAATGGATCTATGAAAGCATATGCATAGAAACGTATACTTATAAATTCATCACTCGATACCGAGTATGATTTTCCTCTATTCTGTATCGTCGCTATCTGTTTTGCGTTTTTTAATGGCTATGTAAGCCAATTCGCGACCCGCACACCCTTCTACAGTCCTGGCACACTCAGTCTCCGGCAGCAGCCGGGTGTTGTTGGTCATCCATTCTTCCATTTTGTCGCTCCTTTCTACGTTCTCTCTTTTCCGTCTCTAGTCTACGTCGTTGCTCTTCAAAAGTTTGTGCTCCCTCATGGACTGTTCGGCGCCATGAAGCCCTATCGTTTGCCGTGGTCTTGAAGTTGTTTATATCGATGTGACCCTTCATCATATTGCTTTTGAAAACGTCCTTCTACCTTTTTTGTTGACCTCCTTGATTTCTCTTTCCCTCCTTCAGTTGTCCATAAAATATCTGCTTTGGGAGACGTGTTTCGGGTATGCGGATAATGTGACCAGTCCAACGAAGCTGGTGCTTGAAGATAATAAGGGCTTCTATACTAGTTGTTCTGACACACTTATGTTTATTCGTCGGTCTTGCCATTTGATTCTCAGTATTCGTCTTAAACAAATTTAGTGATATTTTTCTAGTCGTTTGATATGCCTTCTGTAGGTGGTCCACGTTTCGCATCCGTATGTTAGAGTGATTATTATAACTGTGTTGTAGACACGAAGCTTGGTCTCCGCATTGATGTCGTGATTGTTGAAGCCTCTCTCTGAAAGCCGTCCGAACGCAGCGCTAGCACATTTTAGGCGATGCTGTGTTTCTGCGTCAATAGTTGCATTTGATGATAGGTGGCTCCCAAGGTATGGGTAATGTTCCACGTTCTTCAGAGGATGGCCATTTATGGAAATGGAAATGTTTGGAGCTTGGGGATTCGTCCTGGTTCTGGTTGGTAAAGAATTTGCGTTTTGGCAAGATTAACCTCTAGGCCAATAAAACAAAAAACAAAATTATGATTGTTTTCCACAAACCAAAACTACACTTTTTGCACTCGACACGCGTTTCGCTAACAACGTTAGCATCATCAGGAGACGATAAACAATGAACTAAATTAATCTACGCTCTATCTTATATACAATCCTTTAGTGGGCGGAGATAATACTAATAATTTGTGATTGATCACGATTTTTAATCCTATCTCCCCTCAACTAAAGAATAAAGTGTACTAAACGGGATGGGTCCTCTATCTTTATTTAAACTATTTCTGGATTTAATGATTTCCATACTTTCATATGCATACTCTAGGCCGATGCTTTTGTAGGCTTGGTTAAATGCGTTGATTATCAGCTGTAGACCTTCCTCTGTATCGGCCATAACGACGTTGTCATCGGCGTACTGCAGTTCGATTACCGAGGTCGTCGAGACCTTAGTTTTTGCTCGCAGTCTGCCTATGTTAAATAGGCCACCATCGAATCTATATAGAATTTCCACTCTCGGCGGTAGATGTTCTTCAACAAGGTGAAGCATGGCACCCAAAAATATATAATAGAGAATAGGGTGCGCGCAATAACACACCCTTGTTTAACGTCTGTGGTAATATGGAATGATTCTCCTGGTCCATCGTTGCTCAGGACTGTTATACACCTAATATACATGCAATTGCAATGTATCCCCGTGAAAATTTTTGTAAGTAAGATAATCTAAATCCAGGAGGCTATGAAAATTTTTGAAAATTCAGCCGTTTTACGCAGCCGCGATGCCCTTCACTGCGATGGCCGCTGGCATATGAATTTCACGTTTCACGTTGACAGAAGTAGTGTTTACTTTTCAAAAACCAAGCAGTTTTCGTTTTTTACGTAAAAATATGTGCCGCCTCTTATGGCGTTTTAAATCGCATTTTAATGATCGAAAAATTAATAAGATGTGAAAGTTTTCTCTAGATGATACCACAAATTTTACAGGCAAGTTTATTTTTTCCTGGTGAAATTTTAACTTTTAAGGTCGTTTGTCGACCTGAGTTTTTTGCAAAATTTCACGTCATTGAATTTGTTTTCCATGGCAACGCGGAAACTTTATTTATGTTTATCCACAGTGGGACATAAAAATTTGGGGTTAGGTTATGTATTTTGACTTTTCGCGTTCTGCGCCGCTAAAAAACCAAGTAAAATACTGAAATAAAAGGAAACCATTTAATGCAGAATTACCTGCTAAAAAAACTCTACCCAACCACGTATTAAAGTAACTGGGTGTAATGTTTAAGATTGCATTTACAGGTGCATTTATAAAATTGAATTGAAAACACTCCCGCTAGCTGATACCGACAACAGGTAAACTTGAAAGCATGCGGATTTAAAAATCGGCTACTGGCGCTAGACTATTTTAAACAGGAGCGTCAACGACTAGCAAGAGTCTTTCCAACCTCTAAATACAGCTTTACTGACCTGTTTTGTTAGTACTCAAGCATCCGTGTGTTTTTGAAACTGAGGTTCTAAAATCTATTCTTTGCACTCCAAGATTTCACAAGTACACTTGCACAACTATGCCGCAATAATGAAAAAAAAATGGATGAATCAAAATAAAAACAAAATTATGTGGGGTTATGGGTGCCGAATGTTTCTATGCGAATTCCTAGTAATCCCAGCGAGCCAGTAAAATTATCTTGGTTCTTGGATGGACTCGGGGTAATGTCCGTGCAGCGCTAGGCCTTTTTTGGCGGGCGACCGAACACGCGGTTGTTTTTGAAAACACATTTTTGAAGGATAAACATAACCTCGAATAATTTTCTGTCAGAAAACGTAAAAATACTCTTCTGTCCCACTGCGGTCCGATTTAAAGTTTGTTGACAAAACACCTGCAGTTACCATGAAATCGTATAAATTCTGCGATCTGTCGGCCAACACTTGAACTGCGTGTGTCTCCCAAATTCAATGAAGTGTGATTGATTGATCGGTTTTCTCTTCCGGAATGCACAGGCTTTTAGAAAAAAGGAAACTTAGTTTTTATTTTCGATAAAGCGAGGAAATATAAAAAGGAAAAATGTAATCTAGAGGAAATTGGGAGTATATCTCTATCTTTATTGTAAATCTGGTTTGTTCTAAACTGCAATAATTTTGAGACTTTTGGGATAGATGACAGCATGAGAGCTTTTATTATTAAGAATTTTGAAAAATCATTCAGATATTTTTGTTAAGCATTTAAAAATGATTACCCCTGCAAAATTTCAGCTAATTCTGATGTTTAGTTTTCCCTGTGCACTCTGGCAAAAAATTAAAGAACAAGTCGTTGCCAGTTGTACTTTTATTACTTAAAATCTGGGGAGAAACTAAATATATAAAAATCTGAAAGGAATTGCAGCAATAACTTGCAAGGTCAAAACAGAAAACTTGCAGGTCATTGAAAAGAAAAAAAATTAAATAAAACTTCTAACCACTTTCGGAATCAAAAATCAAGACAAACAAAAATGGCGTCAGGAATAACATCAATCCAACGCACTTGCGCAAAACGGCCGTAAAATCTTTATTTTCATGGCCTACTTGGTCATGATATTTTGCTAACAAAGTTGCCACTTCCAGGGCGTGTATATTAAGTTTATAAGTATATGGATAGGACTGTACATCTTTTTAGATTTAAGTAAGTCTCATGAAAAATCGCTTTATTTGACCTCCACAATCAGAGGATCATGCAGAGAGTTCGTTGGACCGTCCTATTTTACAGGAAAAAATGTTTCAAATAAGCAAACGGACCATTGTGTTATTATTATATTACATTAAAACCGAAACATTTACAAAAAGGAATAAATATTGAATGCTTAAATAAGATACATATTTATAAAAAATAACAAACATTATAATTTAACAAATTTTACCTTAATCGGACATGAAGGAACTGCTACCATTTTCATTATAACGTTAACATCTTGACTATTTTCCACGGAGAATTGAAATTCTTTTACTATTTCTGCTAAGGTAACCTGCATCTGTATTTCGGCTAGTTTTTTTCCTACGCACGATCTGAAAAAAATATAAAGTAAAAGGTAGTTTTGTAAATAAATTATTTTTAATTTACAAGCGGTCGTCAAATAAAGTAGCATATGTTTTAATTCAGGTCAAGCCCTATCTTCTTGCCAGATTTCATCCAAATCGGTTCAGTCGTTTTTGCCTGATTGAGGAACAAACACACCCACATACATCCACACAAATTTTCGCATTTATATAGTAGAATAGTTACAAAAAAACAAATGGAAAACAAAAACAAAAGAAGTATACATATACTATACATAAATTTGGTTTGCGTAATTTTTAAAATTAAGGGATTAGGAAAAAATCAGTTTCATTATTTTGAGCGGATCACATAAATTCTATTCGATGGGGCTATTCTGATTTTTTAAAGGATTTCTCGATTTTAAATGATCTGGGGGTTATTTTGGAATCAAAAAATATTTGAAAAAAATTTGCGATTATTTTTTTAAAGTAAAAACCTAAAATTATTGAAACTTTAATTATTAAATTGTAACATTTTTGAGGAACGTGCACGCCTCAGGTTCATGTATTATTGGCGAATGCGCAATTAATTTAGCAAACATTTTCTGATAAAAAACGGGTTTTACGAATTCCGTTTTTGAAAAATAATGGTTTGACAAATTCTATGGTTCGATTAAAAGCGGGTCTTATAAATTTCAAATTTGTTATTGAGTGTTCGGATAAAAAATTGGTGTAACAAGTTGCCGTTTCTATAGTGAATGATTTTATGATTGAACTTTCTTTTATTTAACGGGTTTGATTTTGCACATTCTAAAAAACCGTAGGCGTCCCTGTTGTAGAATCCAAAAAAATACTACCTACTTCCAGAATGACCCGGGTTATCCGGATTAGCCCTATTTTATACAAAAATTTTATTTTAGTCATTGAGCCTTTATTTTCGTTCCCCGAATATCTCTATTCGCGGATTTTATTTATATCCGAGGGCGTATTTAAAGAGGTTTATATTACCTAACCCTGGAAAATTTTTACAAAAATGTTTTCAATGAATAGGAACTTTATTATTTTGGTTTGGTTTCCAGTAAATTTTTATCTGCGCAGTTTTCAAAATGCGTTACAACTTAGGAGTACAGGGTGATTTTTATCCGGACGCTTTGCACTATGAAACATGACATATGCTGAAATTTATAGTCGCTCTTTAAGGCCTTCCTTTGGTGAGGATTCCTTGAGGGCTCCTCATTGAATCCGTTTTATAAAGTCTTCCTCGAGAAAGACTTGCTGAAGGCCACTCTGAGGTCGCGCAATATGTGGCAACGTTGCAATTTTGCTGTTTTTTTTTTGTTGGCCGATGTCAGGTTTGAGCCAAAACAGGATTTTGTGTGGTGAACTGAGAAGCGACTAAAACCCACTTTGCTTTCCAAGTTTAAGGTTACATGTTTGTGAGGTTGGGGCTTTTGTGTTTAAATCTTTCTTACCATCACCTTTTATTTTCAAACGCACCTCAGCAGGATTTATTTGGTTAGATTGCAAAAAAGGTTAGACTCTGGGTTGGGCCGGGTTGGTTCCTTGGTAGGGTTGGTTTTGATTGGTTTTGGTTGGGTTGGTTATTATTTGTTTTTTTTTTAATTTGTAGGGGGGATAAAGTTAATAAAATCAAAATATATCTATAACCTCACATTCATTGAGCCGACCAATGAAAATGTGGAATGCAAAGTGGGTTTTAGCCACTCGTGTGAACTGTGGTGGTTGTCAAGAATGTTAGGTTATTTTTTAGTTTGTGTGATTTTACTGATTTTGTTAAATTACATGTTTAAAGTTATGTAAGCCATGGAAAAACGAAAGGAGAACAGAACTCCTTTTTCCAATGAGAAAACGAGTACTTGTGTTCATTGGTGGCAAAACTTTCCATATTGGAATCCAAAACACATCACTTCAAACAAAACAAAGGGCATGGGAAGAAATAACCAAATATTCAATCAAAGACATTCAACTAAAATAGACCAATCAAGTCATTAATAAATCACTTTGAAACGCGATCAATCGTTAGACTTAGGGAAAAACTATTTTATCTTCCACTGGCAACGCTGGTCCAGGCAATACCACGTCACGTTTATTAGCGGCCAGAAGCGGCTCGTTATTTATAAATGTAAAAAGGTTTGGTCTTTATTTTCAGACTTGTCAAATATTTTTGGAAATACAATCTTTCATTTTTTTATAATTAATAATTGATATCGATGTATGTAGAGGTATTAATAGACAGTTAGTTACCCAACTGGTGTGGAAAGTGATACTTTTACGCACGGGAGGAGTTCGGGCGGGAAATCACTTCCGCAAGAGTTAGGTACAATTTTTTTTCTACGAGTGCTTATCATGACTTTCTTGATCAAAAATAGTTTTTAAAGCGCACATTTCAAACTAAAAATTTAAACATTTCGTCCATAAAGTACCATTTAAAAAAAAGTTTTTTCACGTACGCTAGGACAGTTTTTTATGCACGCCGTGCTTATTTTTTTACGCACGGCGTGTGGAAAGTTAAACTTTCCACATTAAAATTGATTTGTAAAAGTACACATTTTCACTCGCATTTGCGAAATTAGCATAGGTAAAAGTATTTTTTTAGCACGGCGTGAATTTTAAGTCTAATTGGAGTTTTTAGATGCATTTATAAATTATATTAAATTAAAAATGGAAACAAAATTATGTTTTGGTTTTAATTTTAAAAATACCAAATATATATAACCTTAGGAAGAAGCTTTTTATGCAAGTAGGAAATTGTTGTACCAAAAACGTGTCAAAAGTGCTTTTTTTGCCCTTAACGGCCATCGCGTGCAGTAAAGTATCACTTTCCGCACTGTTTAGATAAATTACCAAAAAAACCGAAGTGGCAAAAAGAAGCAAATTCGATTAAAAATAGTGGTATTTTCAAAAACCCATTTATAGGTATTATATCATGGTTTTTCGTTGTGTAAATAAAATGGAATTTATACAATACTATAATTTTTATTAAATACGTACAAAAGTATCATATACAGTATATATAAATTCTTAACCAATACAAAAGAAATCTTAAGTAGATATTATAAATAAAAAGTTGTTACATACACACATTCTTTATCCTGTGCCTGAGATAATGTTTTAAAAATTTATATTTATACCGGGAACGCTTGTACTACTTATAAACAAATCTCGGCAGAAAAAATAAGCTGGCTACAGATAGTATCAAATATGTGAATGTAGTTATAAATAAATATCATACGCACCTCTTACATTTTTTTGCTACTCATATAGGATATTTAAAAATGTCGCAGCTGGGGTTCGTTCATTATACCAAATATAGTGTAATTAATTATAAGTGCTTACCATATTGTTTTTACCAGAAATTCGCAAAAATATCAAAAAAAAAATATATATTTCTTTCCTATACTTATTAATTACATTTCGTATTTATTGTAACACTAGTTGCACGCCTATGGCGGCTTATGACAAGATGGCGTCGGAAAAACATATGATAACTAACCCGTGAATTATTTGGTTTTCACTTGCAATCCCCAGTTTTCGTCACACTACGCACTTTGTCATATCACTTTTGCCACAAACACTTAAAAGTCTATTAAAAAAATATTAAAAACTGTCCAATAATCTGTAAAATATAACAAAACCTCGATTATGCTAAAGCTACAACGCCGAAGAGAAATTATGAATGGAGCAGCGTACAAACGGTTATATGGCTGACCCGCCACAAATGCGAGGTTGTCACATTGTTTTAGGTTTTATTCCCGATGTATATTGGGAAATAAAAAGAATTATTTTTTCGGCCAAAATATCAGGTATTTTATATGATATTTCGATCAAAGAAATGAGGTATATTTCCAGTACCATAACATCTGCACATTATAAATTCTTTATTGATTTAAAATTGTGAAGATTCAAGGAAATTTAAATGCAATTATCTTTATATATTTGAATAAAAATAAGGTGTTTATCCATGTTTTTAAAAAACAAACCAGATAATTTGCATAATTGTAGGTAAATGATAAAAAAGTTATAAAAATAATATGTTTGTAAAAACATTACGTGTAGAGATACAACTTTCAGCGCAATCTGGCATAGTCGCCAAATTTTTTACCTTATGTCTGATCGCAACTGTGGTAAACATAATGTCTCTATTTAAGTTATACCTTTATGAATTGAATCATCGGTTCTATCGACGCCCTTTTCTATTATCTTTTTTTAATTCATCATATACAATTGGTTGTATATAATCTTGAAATATATTGTTGGAAAACCAATGTCGTTTTTTGAACGTATTTTCAGAAAACCTTTCAAAAGGGTTGTCAAAATTTCTGAGGTATATTTTTTCAACTCGCCGATATGGTAAGAGGGGTTCTTCTACTTCTACCATATCCTGAGTAGTAGTCCATTATTCAGCAAAAAAGAATCCAAAAAAACTACTCTTCAAAAATCACACCAACAACAATACATAAAACCTAAACCTAACCTGGAAAACACGACCCAAGGCCTCACCTTGGCCTTTACTCAAACTTAAGGTTTCCTTCAGCGACTATAAAATGCATTTCCGACTTTAAGGGATCCTCAAATACCACTCAGCCTTAAGGAGGCCTTGAGGATCGACTATAAATTCGAGCCATATGAATGTAAAAATGAGTAATTCTTTTTGAGTTGGCGGATTCATCAGGTGACAAAAAATATCAAGTTACCGGAGAGTTTTTGGCATAAATGTATGAGGTCAAATATAGGCCTTTCCCAGGCCAAACTTGTAAGCAAGATCTAAAATCTAGCAGGCCATGGAGCCGTCTCAGCTCCGCGCCTATGTACATGCGCGAAAATTTTACGAGGCGGCTGGTTTCGCGACCTTCGTGTTCGCTCTTCGCCGAGACGCCATTTTTGTTGATTTGTTTTGATCACACATAGTCGTTTTCCGCGTCTTCGTTTATGCAATTTTTTTTATTGTGATATTTTTAATCTTTGGTTACGCGAAAGTTTTTAGGAGTTATAATAAAAACTGTTTATATCTTGGAGCTTAAGATGTCGCCGCATAAAAAGACGTGAAAGTGAAGTTCGGATCCACAGTTTGGTAGCTATTTTTTCTTAAAATTTGAAGGAAAAAAAGTGAAAATACCTAAAAATTATTTCTATTCATACAATTATTTATTTAAAAATAGAAAAGAATGATTTTCTAAAAACTTAAACAAATAGAAAAATTTTTACAAATGCCCAGCTGTCTTTCTGGATTTTGGTTGGTTAACCGATGACGATGGCCGCGCATATTCAGAGCCGCTAAGCTTTGACGCCAGAAATAAAGAGTCATAAAAGAGTAAAAGAGAAAGGTATAGGCTTATATATAGGACATTCTGCTTACAAAGTTGTGCACGCCGAAAGCATTGCAAGGGCGTATATTTAAGCTCATACATATATGGTTTTTGGTCAGCATACAAAAATGACAACAGTTGTGTTTTTTTCTTGGCGTTAGACAACGCGAATGTTTTTTTTTTTTTTTGATTGGTGGAATTAAGATATGTTCACACGTGACTAAATCATTTTGTAAGATTCCTGTGATCTTCGAAATGCCGACAAAAATTCGCGCGAATTATTTATTTAAAGATTCGCCCAAAAGCTTCGGGGTTCGGGTAAAAAGGTTCGTGGTGTTCGGAAAAAATTTGGTGAAAGAAATATTTGGAATAAAATAAAATATAGAAAAATTGTTTAGGGTAAATCATTGAACTGAATTGTAATGTAAAAATTAAATTTTAAAACCTTTCCGACGGAAAAACGATTTGACGCACTTGATAAAAAATAATGAGTATTACTTTATTTCATTTTGTGGGGTTTTGGTGGTGGGGTTTGGTGATTTGGTTTGATGATGGGGTTTGGTGATGGGTTTGGTGATGGGGTTTGGTGGTGGTGTTTGATTATAAAACCTAAACACTTAATTAAGGAAAACCAAAAAAGTGTAAAGCATAGCAACAATTAGGTACAAACTTCTTTATTAGATATCTACCGACCTCACAACCTACCACCCAGCAAATAATAATTTTTCGGTTTCCGTCGGCTTTTACTATTTAATCGAAAATAAAATAAAATATTTTTGGTGTTCCAATTTAATTTCAAGAATGGAAGTCAGTGATGTGAGACCAAAAATATTATCTATTCCCACTTTCAAAAATATATTTGCAAAAAATCTTGTGAAAATTTGCCGGAATGTTCGTGGCAAATGTTCGCTGCAAATGGTCGTTGCAAATTTTAAGTGTTCGGGCCAACGTTTGTCGAAAAAGGTTCGCCAGATTTGGCCCGAATTTTTGGACGAACCTATTCGCTCTATGTATATGCGCCTTTAGTTCTATTTATTTTAATCGTTTTCGTGTGTTAAATGGGGCAAATATTGTCAGATTTATTAAAATTCATTAAATTTTATATAAATCAGCCTTTATTATTAGGGATTCGATGTCAAAAAGAGGTATGTCCAAGAAATTTCAGAAAATCGTCGATATTTTGATTCTGTTTCTTTTTTCTCATGCTCTTAGTAACGTGATAAGCATTTCCCGACCAAAACTTTAAATTTGGTGACATACTTTAAATTAAATGGACGTCTTTTCCCTAGATTCCCGTGTGATAGACAAGAAAACAGAGTTTAGGTGGTTCTTCGTTTAACACATTACTTTTTACTTGGGAATCTTCCAAGATACTAACATATTATATATTTTTAAAATTAGGAAAAAAGGCCATATTAAGAGGGAAAGGAAAAGAACTCTAGAAAGGTCCCCCTTAAAAAAGGTCATTCTAAATTTTAAAAACCATGCAGGTTCAGTTAATGTCAAGATTTGACATATGCGATGGATGACAGCTTTTCTCCAGCTTCAATAATAAGGGAGGTAAAGGGAGGTTGAAAAATATGGTGAATCACCCTGCACCTTTCTAAATACAGTGTGTTTCAACAAAAACGAATCAAAGGCTTCCTCACGTATTTAGAGTCTAATTTTGGAAAAATCCTTGAACACGTCGATTTTTTTATTGAAGGGGGGTACTTTTTGAACTTTTTGCATTCGTCGTCGACCCACTTCGAAGAAAAGTGTTCTCCTCGAATTAAAAATTTTTTGAAAATCAGAATACAAATACGTGAAAACGCCTCTTTTCGGTTTCGTTGGAACATACATACATATCTAAATTGGTAGGATGATTAGGACAAAACATACTATTTCTAATAATAGTATTATAGTTTGAGATACAACTTTCCGTTTCTTACTTTTCTTAATTTTTTTTTTTAATTTGAGATTTTATTGTACAGGGTGATTCACCATATTTTCCCAACTACATAACTTGTGTATTATTAAAGATAGAGAAAAAGTTTAAATATAAGAGTTGCTTAGTTTTTCACAAGTTTTAAGAAAATTTAATCAAAATTGTCGGGGTGTCATTCAAAATGTCAAATTTCGACATCAACTTTCTTATTTAAAATGGAACACCCTGTATATTTTTTAAAACCTCGATAGATCTTTTCTTCCTGGTTCCAAAAATATACCATAATAATATGTAACCTTTGTCTTAAACGGTCATTGAACAAATTTAGAAAAACATTGGCATAAGAGCAATGTGTTTAATAAAGAACCACCTTAACTCTTTTTCCTTGGCTAACACATCGCTCTTGTGGCAAATTATTTTTTATTTCACTCAAGAACCGCTAAAGATGAACCCTACTAAATTTGACTTTTTAAATGACATTTTGAAAATTTTGCTTCAATTTTCTTAAAATTTGTGAAAAACTAAGCAACTTTTGCATTTAAACTATTTTTCTATCTCTAATAATAAATGAGCTACGTAGTTGGGAAAATATGGTGAATCACCCCGAACCTATTTGGTCGCCCCCTCAAAAAGGCTGCCTCGTTGCCTCACCCCTAGCGCCGAGCCTGAAAGGATCACCACTGTGTTTGCCGGTCAGTGGTAGTCCATTATTTTTGAAGGTTGAGGAAGAATCCGGGTTAAAAATGGGGCCAGCGGGTACAGCCTAAGGTTTTCGTTTAGTATGTGTTACCTACCTCACTCCTATGGCAAAAGGTAAATTAGAATTCTGTACTATGGAAGTTCTACCCTCTCTATTTGCCCACCGTTCTGGTAAAAATTTCAGAGGATTTTGGAAATACTTCTCGTCCCGTCCCGTGGAAAATATGGAAAGGATCACCACTGTGTTGGCCGGACAGTGGTAGTCCATTACTTTTGAGGGTTGAGGAAGGATCCGGGTTAAAAATGGGGCCACCGGATACAGCCTAAGGTTTTCTTTTAGTATGTTTTTCAGGAGCGGGTTATTTAGCTTTTTTTCTTTCTGAAATTAAAAAAAAAACATTGAATAAACAGATGCGAATACAGTTTCTAAAAATGTCTATAACGAATAACGATGCGGGAAAAAGTTTTTAAAAACGAAATCTTTCATTTAATGAAAATTTTGTTATCCCTTAATAAAAAATATTTAACCATTTAATTTTTGGAAGAAATACTCAAAAATGTTTTAATATTTTAAAAATAACTTACAGCAAATATAAAATTCAAAACATTTTTCAAAAATTCCACTCTCCGATTGCGGTAATTGCATTGTAGAAAACGCACCGCATGGTCCTATTTTTTCTTTCAATAAATGATGAATGTCAAAATTACATTTTTATAATTTTCATTTTTTATTTTTGATCAGGATAAAATATTTAATGTCAATTAATTTTTTTTTAAACTTTGAGGATAGTAGTACAACCGATATTCTCATTTCTTTACATTTTGGCTCCTGTCCAAAATGAACCAGATAGTTTTGCTATCCAAAATGTTTTTATTATAAACTAGATAATTACCGGAAGCTTTGCCTGCAATTTTTCCGAAATTTTTGCTTTAAATGGTTATAACTTAATTTTATGGCAACCGATTTTGATCTAATAAATCCTATATGGATTCCATGCCGTAATGAAACTCTCATCAAATCCGTTTAGTTATACTAATTTTGAGCAAAATCCGACATCCCATTCCCCCTACAATAGGTAGTAACTGTCTGCAACTTCATGTTTTTGTATTCATCTTCTAATAAGATGGCACCCCACCCCCTTCGGGATGTTGCCAACTTCATAATTTTTCAAGTATTTACTTCAAAAACCCCTATTTATTAATTTTAAATAAAATCGGAATACGTAGATGGTACCCCCTCCCTCACTTAGCACAACTTGACCATTTGCAAAATAACGTGATTATGATGGTGAAAATCATGCTTAATAGGTTGCTTTCTAACGTTTTTTTCTTAAATTACGTGTTTTTTACGTAAAAAATGTGATTTAAATAAAATAACCTTATAAAGTAAGCCTAATTTTCTCCGTCTAAATTAGTTTTAACTCCTGGATGGTTTCAAACAACTTGCCGCAATCGTGCGAACAAAAATTTATACTTTAGTTGAACATTCTAGACTTTATTTCGTTTAATCTAAAAGCTCTTACCACATATTTTGAGGCATTAACACTAAACCTAAATTATTAATAAAAAAAAAATTATTCTGTTTTAGATTCCAGACTGTATTTTCTTTAGTGTCATATGATACAACCCATATTTTAAAGGATTAAAATATTTATCGGGTATAGGGGGGTAATTTCAACCCCCCTAAGTATTCTTTTTATTGCGTTTTGAAGTGCATGTCAGTAGCATTCAAATGTTTGACTTTGAAGGAAAAACCTTTAATTTGTCATTGTTTCCTTATTATTTTTGCCTGATTTTTTCTTGAAAAAGTTTATAAAAATCTAAATAAAATTTAATTGTTTAAAAATAAAAATTGAGTGGCGGACGCAGTGCACCGTCGCATTGTCCAAATTTTGTTGTTAGTCTATAAAAACTAAAAAGCTCTGGGAAGAGTGACAGAAAATTTGGAAGAACAAACCAAGGTTTAAGATACCTGGGCCTCTATTCTTGAAATCAGGGAGAAAACACTTTATTTCCTTGAAATGCGCGGTTCCCGTGGGTTGATGTCGTTGATTTCGCCCACAAATGACATTAACTAATGACGAACGATATTTTAAATAAAAATCGGTATCCTTTATTACTCTCTCTAAAGACCAGTAGAAACAAATCTCATCTAAAGTCATGTTATTACTGTCAATGTCGGGGGAATCGGTGTCGTTCACCAATAGAATCCATGCATTTAAAGGAAATAAATGTTTTTTCTCTGAATTCAAAAATAGCTACACTGGAGACACTTTTCGGATTCGTTATATACTTTCCAGCCGAAGTTTATACACCTTGGGCGCCCCGCCTACGTTTCTTTACGTTAGTAAGAGAGAGACAGAGGAGACCCTGGGGTGCTTAGGGTGCCAACTCAAACTCACCTACAGATTTAATTGAAGTCAATTAACTGTGATGTCAGCGAGATTTTCCCCCTAACAAGACAGTTGGTCACATTTGGGCCAGTGCCGCATAGTTTTCTTTAATTTTACTTTTATCATGTGTGCCGATATTATTGTTTGACCATAACAGGAGTTATAAGCCACGGCATGGCGTAAACGCAACGTACGTTACGCAAAGAGGATGCGTCGCCTAGTTACGATGAGCTAAAAAAGGCAAAGCAACGCTTCTTGCGTATCTTTTAAATTGGTTATATAAGTAGTCCAGCAGAGGGCGCTCTCGTTTGATTTGTTTTTTATAGTAGTAGCAGTAGTAGTAGTAGTAGTAGTAGTAGTAGTAAGGGGCGTCCCGCAGGCCTGGCAATTAGGCCTCTTCAAGGGCCCTTTCTGCCATACCCCGTCTCGCTTTGTTTTTAATAAGATAACCTAAAAAATTTTCGTCTTTTTTATTTTTTTTTATATTTCTAAAAACATTCTTAATGTCTTTATTTTTGATGACCACGAGGAAGACAATTCTCCGCGAAGTGGCTGCTTCTGGGAGTAGAGCAGCCCGTTATGGAAGGTTCAACTTTGATTGAGGTGGCGAAACCAGCTAGCACCTACAACACCACCTACCTCGCCTCGCTAGATGCCTGGGAATACCAGACATGCTTATAATAAACAACTTTCTTTTGATCTGGGGTTACGCATTTACGTACGATACGCGGTGTAACGATACACCGCGCATAAAACCTATCGTACGTTTGGAGTTTACTGCACATGCACACTTGATCAAAACTGACGCTACGTCAAGTTACGTGCTGTGGCTTATAACCCGTAATGGTAGAGCAACGATGAACCTTAAAATAATTTAGTTGAATACCTGTTAAATTATTTTTAGACACGTTTTTTGGTAAATTTAAAGACTGTAAAGAACTTTGATTGAAATAAATTAATACTACCTTATGTCTTACACATTTTACGCTTTGAACAATTAGAATTTTTGCGGTTTTTTGGATAAAAATGGCAAAATAAAAATCATATGCACGACGCCACTAAAGATGACAGGCAGATGACAAAACAGAAATTTTTATTGAACAATTGCCTTAAATTATTTCCATCTTTCTCTAAAATACTTTTTTATAGCATGCTGTCTCTCTTCAACAACCTTAAATATTTGTCATTTTAACAGAGAAAAAATGTTTTTTGGTAGTACTTTTTTGAACGCTTAAAAAACAGTGAAAACTTGAAAAATGTGAGTGTTTTTATTCTATAAATCGAAGGTTCGGAAAGAAAGCTTTAAAATGGGAGCAAAATCATGGCATAAGAGAGAGAGAGAATTTACTTCTATTGGCCTCAGCTGCCAGGGCTATTTGGCCAGAATTTGCCACTCGGCAATTTTTGACTAATACCTAATGGATTAGTGTATTATAATATATCATAATGATTAAAAATATTAGTCTAGACAAGAAATAAGGAAAAAGAGGGAGGCAGTTTTTAGAAGAAATAATATTAAAGTTCCAAATTACAAGCGTGTAGAAATTTAGAAATAGATTTAGCTATGAATTCCAATTTAAGATCATTAAAAAGTATGGAGTTAATATCGATAGGGGTCGGAATATTTTCTTTGGTGAGTCCTTGATAGAGAATTTGAGAATTATTCCAGAAGCGGGGGCAGTCAAAGATGATATGTTGAAGAGTACCAACTTCTCCACATTCGCATTCGTCATTAGGTTTAGAATGAATTCTTCCTAGATGAGATGGTGAGCTACAGTGATTGCTTCTCATACGACAGATAGTGGTGATGTCCTTTCTATGAAGATCTAGATGAACGAACCAAGGTTTCTTCGGCGGGCGATCGTAGAATTGTCCATAAATTTTCCCTTTATATAATGATTCTTCTTTCCATTTAACGCACCATCGATTCCAAATGATGTTATTAAGGTTAGGTAAATATTCACAGTAACCAGGTCGGTTATCTACGGGAGGAATTTCTCTTGCATTATTAGCAATTTGATCAGCAATATCGTTATATTTGATGCCCGAGTGACTAGGGATCCAACAGAGGTATACATGACTGTTGATTGAATTGCAATTAATTTCAAAGAGCTTATTTTTAGTTTCCAAGTACAAATAATTAGATTTAGCATCAAGGCTGGTTGGTCTTGAGATAGATTCCAATGCACTTTTAGAGTCCACAAAAATGACTGCTCTTCTAATTTGACGGATCAATATAATGTCTAAGGCTTTATTAATCGCTTGGACCTCGGCTGAGCAGATAGAAAGGATGCTACTCAATCCACATCCCTCCCTCAAACTCAGCTCCGGAGAGAACACACCTATTCCCACTCGACCCTCTGAGTCCTTGGAAGCATCAGTAAAAAAGGAAACATAATCAGGGTTCCACTTCTTAAGGCAAAAAGATCTGAATTCATTTTCGTTATGATTATCTTTGGTGAGTTTAGAATCCACATACCCAAAGCTCTTAAACAATA
Source organism: Oxystoma pomonae (assembly GCA_963921995.1). Classification (NCBI taxonomy): domain Eukaryota; kingdom Metazoa; phylum Arthropoda; class Insecta; order Coleoptera; family Brentidae; genus Oxystoma; species Oxystoma pomonae. The sequence continues at coordinate 101,919,738 of OY998166.1, read as the reverse complement.
CCTCCAAAGGAAATAGGTAGCAAGGAAAACGATTAGATGATTGGATGTTACCTCTCATTAGTTCAGTAATTCTCCATGCCTCCACAAGGGGAGGAGTAGGTTTGTTACGAAAAAAATTATAATTATTTGCATAACTGTCTAATAAGGAGTTAATATACAGTATGACTAGATTATCATCAATCGAAGCGGCTCTAAGGATAAATCTGGATGCAAGCAAAATCCTTCTATGGGAGAGGTCCATCTCACAGGACTCTCCCAGGATAACATTAACAGGAGTAGAATTCATATACCCAAGGGCAAGTCTTAGAGCCTGATATTGAATCCTGTCCAATTTTGACAAATTAGTTTTAGAACATCCTCCCAAGATTATAGAGCCATAATCTAAATGTGACCTAACATAGGCCTTATAAAAGATGAGCATTGTTGAGGGGTGGGCGCCCCACCATATTTTACACAGGAACCTGAGCATGTTTAAAGCACCAGAAGCTTTTTTAATCATGTCGTTAATTTGGAGACTCCATGTAAGCTTATGGTCTAAATTAATACCCAAATACCTAACACTATTTTTCCATAGAACCATATCATTGTTAAACATTATACTAGGCCGAACTCCAGGAGGTAATCTACGGCCCATAAGGATGGCCGCTGACTTAGCGGGATTGACTTTTAAGGAAGAAAGAATAGTCCAATTATAAATATTGAGTAGGGCATTATTAATGGTTCCCACTATGTCCTGAATATTATTGCCACTAAGGCACAAGCCAACATCATCTGCAAACTGTAAAACGAGGATCTCAGGAGAAACGACATCCCTTAGTGAATTGACATAAATATTAAACAAAATAGGAGCTAAGGGAGACCCCTGTGGAACCCCCCTGCTTGTTTGTTGAGGAGGGGTCAAAGAGTTTGTAAGCCTATCTCTAGCTATCAAGGATCTGTTTGTTAACAATTGTTTGATCACCAAGGCTATGTCTTCGTTAATGTTAGCTTGATTTAAAAGTGAAAATAATCTGTCCACAGAGACATGATCATAAGCTCCAGAAAGATCCAAAGTAACCAGTACTGTCAGTCTTCCAGCACTAAAATTAGAGAGGATGTATGAAGTAAGAATAGCAAGGTTATCGTTAACGCCCTTTCCCCGTCTAAATCCCATCTGGGAATCACTCATCTTTTTCTGATTTTCCAGCATCCAATCTATTCTATTCTTGATCATGACCTCAAAAGTTTTACTAATTGAAGACAGATTTATAGGTCGATACGAGGTAATTAAAGAGTGATCCTTATTTGGCTTAAGGATGGGAATTATAATTTGGGTTTTCCATGCCTCTGGAATATTTACTTCGCCTACTAATATATTATTAAAGTAATTAATCAAAAAAACCATGGCCTCAATCGGTAATTTTTGGATCATAATGGGAGAAATTTTGTCTATACCTGGAGCTGTGTTTTTCCTCTTGGAGATGGCAGCATACAATTCTTCAATCTGGAACTTTTTAGACCGTACAGTGTTCTGGAAGACTACCTGATCTCCATTGGGAGGGAGACCAGGATTGCACAAAGAATTAAGTAGTTCCTGAGGAATATCAAGATTAATAGGATAGTGAATATTTTCTCTATGATAAGCTCTAGAGAATCTATTGATCCCCTTCCAAACCTCTGATATGCTATTCCTAGGAGAGAGGTCTTCACAGAATTTTCTAAACCCCAATCTTTTTTTATCTTGTAGAAATTTTCTCGTTTGAGCTCTTACTCTCCTGGCATTGATAAAGTTATCCAAGGAGGAATTTACGAAATATTCACGCATTGCATCCCTTTTTCTACGGATTGCATCCGAGCATTCTTGATCCCACCAGGGGACACCAATTTTGTCACAGGCCTTAACTTGGGGAATATATTCTGTAGCTGACTCTACAATAATATTATAAAAATCTTCATAAGATCCAGGAGGGGTAATATTTAATTTCCTTGCAATGTGGGTTGAATAACCCGTCCAATCAGCTTTGTTACAGTTAAATTTTTCCAACGGTCTTCTCACTGGGAAATTGGTAGTCAAATTGTTGAACTGACAAATTATAGGGAAATGGTCACTAAACCCCCTATCATTATGGACCGAGAAATTAAACTGCTCCAAGAAATGGTGAGTGCCAAACACTATGTCTGGAGCACTATGGATATTTGATCGAGTGAACCTAGTTGGCTGACCATTATTAAAAATAAGCAGATTATGATCATTGACAAACTCAATAATAATCTCACCATTTTGGGTTCCAATGGGAGAGTCTATGTCCGAGCCCCAGGCTGGATTATGAGCATTCAAATCACCCAAGAAGATAAATGGTTTATCAATAACTAGATTAAAAATATCTTCCAGGAGCTGAGGGGGAATTCTCACATTGGGAGGGTTATACATATTAATTAAAAAAAATTCAGAAAACTCCAGGACTAAAAACTGACATCTAGGATAGTGAGGTATATGGTCAGTGTTTATTACATTATATCTAAGAGATTGGTGGACAAAAAGGGCAACACCTCCCCAAGCGTCCCACCTATCCTCCCTAACAAAAGAGTAGGAGGAAATAGTGAAAGATACTCTAGGGAGTAGAAATGTTTCATTGAAACACAAGATTAATGGCGAAAAATCTCTAATAAATCTAATGATAGTATCTTTATTTCTTCTAATACCACAACAATTCCAATGGAGAATATTCATTATAATAGATATTAGTTTAAGTAATTAGTTCTTCTTTTTCCTTTTTCTTCTTTTTAGTTTTTATTCATCAACCCAGTTCAGCAAGAAACCCCCCTCAGGGGGTCCGCTGAACTGAAAAAGTGATTTATTTTAGACCGAATGCTGGGATCCACGCTAGGATCAGATAAAATGTGATTTTTGAATTGAGCAAAGACATTGCAGAACTTGTTCCAAGAGTCATCCTCCTGATTAACATCCATTTCTGATTCTGAAGACATATCGGAGGGTCTCGAACTAGGACCAGACTTTTCAATCTGGGATCTGGAGAATATGGGCGAGGAAGGACGCCTACCAGAAGAAGGCCAGAGATTTTCTTTATGTTTAATTTTGTCATATCCTGATTCAGTGTGAGGGGCAACTTTCCTTTTTTTGGTAATGGTTACATAACTTCCTTTTTGATTATACTGGGATGGTCGGAGTGCCTGTGTAGAAGGCGGAGATAACTTATCCATAGAATTTATAACTGGGAAGTTATGAGAAGATCTAACATAGGATGTCTTGTTTTCTTTAGGGAAGAGTTTAGCTGCCTCAAAGAAAGAAAGGTTGTGGAAATTCATTGCTTCGTTAATAGAATTTTGTCTGACATATTCCTTACAAGCTTTGTTAGTAGCTTGGTGTTTTTCATCACAATTACAACACTTAGGTACAGGATTAACCATGCAGTCGACCACATTACATTCTCTCGATTCATTTAGATGATCATCAGGGCAAGGTGTTTTTTTAAGGCTTTGGATTCTTTTATCACAGACAAATAACATATGGTCTTCTCCACAGAAGCCACATCTGGATTTACCCCTACATTGATTTTTGAGGTGTCCAAAACGACAACAATTGACACATTGCATTACTGGATAAGTAAACTGGGAGACTTCTCTATCAACGTTGTAGACTGAGATGGAGTCAGGGAGGCGTTTCCCTTCAAAAGTAATTATATAGTTATTAGATGGAACAGATTTGAAGACAATTGAACCATCAACTGCAGTTAACCTAACTCTCCTATTTTGCCTTCTAACATTAAGGATCTTCACTGATTCTTCTTTCCTACCAATAGATGACACTGTGGCCGTTGCCACATTATAGAAATCGTCCTCATTAATGATATCTCCAATATCTTTGACCAAACCTCTAGTTGTAACCAATCTTTGAGGGATATACTTATTGTAACCATTATCTGTACTAAATGATTCATTTTTAAGGAAGTTATTAGCAAAAACTGAAGTTCGAAACTGGATGCCAATTTTATTAGATCCCTTCCTAGTAATTTTGAGAATGCCCTCAATTTTTTTTTGATAGAATAGTTTACCCATATTCATGGGGTGTAAATTTCCAACATTTTGTGCGTTGGTTTCCATTAGGATCATAAAAGGACCAGAATCTGTTAGAGAATATTCATATTTCCTATTAAGGGTTCTTCGGATATTAGCTGACACCTTGGATGCCTCTTCCAGAACAACTGGATCTTGACTAAATTGTTGCTGTACTATCTGGATTTCTTGGGAAAGTTGATTTAAGGAGTCTTGATTGGGAATTTCGAAATATTGAGATTGAGATATATCTTCGGCTGTTTGTTTGCCTTTTGGCGAAAGAATAGTGAAAATTTTAGGGAGAATTTGGATTCTTTGAGGCAGAATTTGAGAATAGTTATTAGGCGGGAAGTTTTGAGAAGTTGGGTTAGAAACGCCTACATTGTCTTGAGGGTTAGAAGACTGAGAGGGTGGTTTATCAGGGGGAACATCGTCCCCCTCCTTATCGCTCATGCCCCTGATGAATCAGGGTACCGAAAGAAAAGAATAGATTGGAAAGGACTCACCAATTTATTGCAGAAAATGAAGAACTGAAATTTCAGTCAACACGCTTCTCCAAATTTCAGGCGAAAAAAAAAAACAATCATGGCATAAAAATGTGTAAGACGTAGTACAAATTGCTGAAACAAAAACGTTACCCCTTAAATTATGCTAAAATATTTTAAGCCTTGAATTACCATCATGACTTTACCATAAGTTTATTTTAGTAAATAAAACTGTCAGAAATAGCAAAATTTAAAAGCACGTCAATTTGACTGTACAAATTCCTTAGAACATTGAACTACTAGAAGGAGCTTTTTTTCAGACCTGGGGCAGGGTGTTTGAGTTCAACATCTTCATCCCATTGTTGTCATGTTAACCTAATACGTTTTCCCCTCTTTTTAATATTATTTAAAATACCTTTAATAATTTGTAGTTCCCTTTAATTAAATGGTCTAGATTTAGTAATAAAAATCTATGTTTCTATAAAAAAAAAACCTAAAAATGTATTCAAGTAGGATGTATAACTATAAAAATAAGAAAAGGGTGCTATTGAAATCCCTATTCACACTGAAATTAATGACAAGCCGGCAACACAGATTTCCTGCCTTTTTTCACCAAGATTGCCCAAATATGACGAATTCTAACCTAATATTTAGTTAATATTTTCTGTTTCAACTTGCATATAATAATACAATTTGGAACCATTTTTCATCACAAACTTTTCACAAAAATATCAAAAAAACACTATTGACAAGTGCTGAAACTTTCATTTTAAAAACAATGTTGCCACGTTGACTACAAAAGAAGATGTTTAATTGTGTATATTAGCTTTTTCAACATATATCTTAAACCTCATTAATTAATTAATAAATAAGCGTCAAAACTTAATCCAAATTTATTAAGTTTTTTGTTGCATAATTTTGTTATTAAAATTGGCAACACAGATTTCTTTCTCCCCTTTCCCCACTGTAGATGTTGCACTCAAACAACCAGTGTAACCAGACAAACCAGACTCCTTGTAGTAGTTCAGTGGTCTAAGCCAAATTCACTGAAAATGAAACCGGAGCAGCAATCATTGCCTGGCAAAATAAAAAAAAGTTCCTTTTAGAGAACTGCCTGTAAAGAAAAACTTGCCGGACTAAAGATACGACCGGTAAGTGCATACTTTCCATTTTAGATCCATTTTCCTCAATATGGGGCAGTTTTGTCCTGACGCGCCGACCAGAAACTCTCTAAATTTTTGGAAGAAACTACACTTTACACTGACAATGACAGTTCCATTTAGCTTTTGTGATGAAATGTGTTGAAATGAAAATTGGTCTGGGGAATTTGGGATGAGCAGTATACAGGATGTTTCAAATTCGACGCTCACCATGGGGATTTCCTAAACGGTAGGAGATACGAAAAGTTCTTAATTAGGGCAAAGTTGCGCAATTTAACGCTTTGCTCAAAACCAAAAGAAAAGTTTACAAATTCCGGTAGTTCCGAAATCTTTATTTTTAGATTTTATTTTTCTGCGCCCTTATTCTTAAAGCTGTCAAAAAACACTAAAAACTTTTTTTAAGATCTACCTAATGAGAGGTCCGTTTTCGAGATTTCACATTTCAGTGTGACAGGAGCACGGTTAAGTTCGTTTTTTCTTAGGGACACATGCTTTTTTCTCCTGCCGTTTGGTTCATAAAGCATGACAGATATTTTACAACCTTATTTTGACAAGTACCGGACGTTTTGAGTTAATTGACCATCATGCCAAATTCAAGGATTAAAATACAAAGCAAAAAACGTATTTTTAAAATATCAGGTAAAGTTATTTGTTATTTCCAAAATATCTTGGGTAAGTTAAAAGCAAAAATTAAATTTGGGATGATGATGGTCAAAAAACCCAAAACGTCAGGTGACTTATCAAAATAAGCTTGGAAAATGTTATCTGTCATCCTTTATGAACCAAACGGCAGGAGAAAAAAAGGATGTGTCCATAAGAAAAAATGAACTTGATAGTGCTCCTGTCACACTGAAATGTCAAGTCTCAAAAACGAACCTCTCACTAGGTAGATCCTGAAAAAGTGCCTGTAGAAAGTTTTAAGCGTTTTTTGACAGCTTTAAGAATAAGGGCGCAGAAAAATAAAAACTAAAAATTAAGATTTCGGATTTTTCCGCCTATCTTCGGAACTATCCCGAATTTGTAAACTTTTTTTTTAGTTTTAAGCAAAGCATCATCTCCTACCGTTTAGAAGATCCCCATGGTGAGCATCGAATTTGAAACACTATGTATACTATACGCTGTAACTTCTACCCATTTTCTACTTCCCGGCTATTCTGGTAAACTTTACTAGACCTAATGTTTCGGTTGGTCTGACTTGGAATGCATTTGGGGGTTTTTCCTGTCTAGGAACAAATGGTACAAATCAGAATCGGGTGTGTCTAGACCCTACTTAGGTACCCTGCCGAGGACAGAATACTTCTATTCAGAATTGAAAAATTAAAAGAGTTTATTAGCGAGCATTTGGGACAGACTTGACCTTTTCTCATTATGCCATAATATACCATTTGTTTTTAAACAGACCCTAAATATTACTCAAGCCACATCAATCGAAACATTTTCGGCTAGAACGGCTAGGATAGTTTACCAAAATGGCTGAGAAGTACAAAATGACGCCCACGGTTTCTCAGAATGTGCAAAATCAAACCCGTTAAATAAAAGAAACTTCAATTATAAAATTATTCACCATAGGAACAGCAATTCGTTAAACCAATTTTTTAGCCGAACCTTATTTCTTCAAACCCATTCAATAACAAATTCCAAATTTATAAGACCCGTTTTTAATCAAACTGATTCAATATCAAACCCGGAATTCGTAAAGCCCGTAATTTATCAGAAAATTTTTGCTAAATAAATTGCGCATTCGCCAATACCACATGAACCGGAGGCGTACAGGCAGTTGGCGCAGCGGCGCGGAGTTTTGATGCATTTGTCGCTGTTACGCGCACTTACAGGTTGCGTTCGATAGTCTGTGTATAGATGTCACTTGCATTCACCCATCTTGCATTCATGTGTTATTGGCGAATGAGCAATCAATTTAGCAAAAATTTTCTGATAAATTACGTGTTTTGCGAATTCCGGGTTTAATATTGAATGAGTTGTTCAATGGTTCGATTAAAAACGGGTCTGTTAAATTTCGAATATGTTATTGAAGGAGTTCGATGAAATAAGGTTCGGATAAAAAACTGGTTTGACGAATTGCAGTTTCTATGATAAAACATAGGCGTTCTTCCAAAAAGAACAGCTTGTTGTCGAAGAGTGCCAATCCCTACACGAAAAAAAAATACCTGTGTAAATTTTTGAAATGAGTTGTTTAAACTAAAATTGTGTACATTTTTTACAGAATTGGGTACGAAATATACACAATCGTGTAAAATATATAACAAAATGCAATTTTGTTAGACAATTTTGTGACCAGTACACACAATTGTGTTTTTAGGTTTTTTTTACGGGTGAATTTGAATTAGTTGATCTAAAAAACTGTTAATCAAATTTGTATAAAATTTTGTACGGTGAAAGTTTAAAGCATTATCCCGGAACCATTCACGCGATTTTGCATAATTTTAAGCTTTTACGTATCCTGTAAAATTTATCGAATATTTAAAAAAATTAAATAAAAACAAGATGTATAGTCGAAATTATACCCATTTGTAGTGACGTCATAATGGCAGCCAAAAACGTATGTCCACCGATATTTCTTCTGCAACAACAATATAGGGTGATGGACATAATAAAAAATTTCATTTTAACTTTGGTTATATTAAGATGTCTAAAGCTGTCCATGCATGATCCATTTATCCGTGACCTTATAAATTAAGACTGGGTACCTACTTAAATTTTGGCCAGTCTGTTACCCTTACCTTCATTATGGGCAGGTGCAATAGCACTGCCAGGCTGTTACCTTTATTAAAGGTAACCACAGGTGCTAATTAGCGCCGCACAGCGACTACCTTTACCGTTAAAAAGCCAACTAACCAAACTTAGCGTGATTCTGTACAGAATATAAAAAATATGAACAATTTCATTCACGTGTTTAAGACAAAAATACCATCTTGATGAATAATAAACTTAAATAAAAAATACAGATTGCCAAGTTAATGTAATTGTAACAAAATGACTCAAATACTTATACAAGAAATCGCAAAATAAAATTACTGTTGTTTCATAGCCTTTTCTGGAAGGTAAATATTCCTTTTCTTTAGCCACCCGATTAGCCTGTGCTTGGTTCAAGATTTTCTTCGAATCTCTTCTGATATATGCCAGAATGGTAGCTTGCGTTGTCCATGATTATTAAGACTTTGGAGGCAGATTCGGAACAAGCTGTGTTTGAAACCAATTTTCAAATTTTTGTCAGTTCATGTTGTCATAATAACCCACTTTTGAATGTTAAATTAGCGCCTTTAATAATGGCACCTTTTGTTCCAGCGTGGACCACAAATTATCGAAAAAAGGAGATAACTTACTTGATTTAAATTTAAATTTAACCATATTCTGTATTAATACAAAAAAAAATTGATATTTAATTCTCTGATATTGCATGTTATATTTTGTTTGTTTAAAAGGTACGGTTCTTTAAAGGTCCCCAGAACTTCACAGTGATGAGGCAATATGAAAGTCATACTCGGAGTCATAGCAAACCATCCGATTGACCTTAACCCTTTAACTTGTTTTACATTTTTTTTAACTTTTGAACTTGCCTTCGAAAAGTGTTTTAGATATTTAAAACAGCTTAATTCATAAGAGCAGATTTTTATCACAAAACTCTAAAAAGATAACAAGATTATTTTTACCTTCACTGTTTTTTTTTTGAATCCGTGTGCTTGGTGTCATCTAATCCCTTGCTAAAGATCCACGTCTCGTCTATGAAAACTAGAGTAAAACTTTCTGGACCTAAATTTTTATTTTTAATGTACTTCCTTAAAAAGTTTATTATTTTATGGACAATTTCTGGTAAGTCCATTAAATATTTTCGACAGTTAGATTTCTTCCACTTAAAGCCTATACTGTTTATCCATCTTTGTTCTCAGAACTTTTGCCGTACTTTTGCCAACGTCACATATTCTTCTCTAGCGTACAGGGTGTCCCATTTCCGACGGGTCCTTATGGAAAACACCGTTAATATTGAAGATATCAAGATACCTTTTTCACATTACTGCTCTACTTTTTCGAGACTTAAAAAATGGTGTTATCAGATTTTGGATGGCCCTTGTAGTTTCTGAGCTACGGGGGGAAATCGAAAATTTGGCACTTTTAATAATTTGCCATTGCTACGTTTTCATGGGAATTGAGTTCGTTCAAAAAACGATTTTAATCCGATACCGTCCGATACCGTATTCAAATCGATTTCAATCTAGATCCGACCCTGAAAATTTTTAGGGTTGGATCAAGATCGTATTGAGATTGAAATACCGATTTTCCATGAAAACGGGGATTGAGTTTACACATGCGTATTGCATCGGATTACCAGACAGCCGCCAAATTATATTTTATTGCTCTCACTCTTTTTGAGAGAGAGAGAGAGAGAAATAGAAGTGAAACTGTGGAACCGGCATTCTAAAATTTGGTGCAGTGTATAGAAAAAAGAAAATTAATAACATAACCTTACTTAAATAACAAAGATTTGTTTTTTTCAAGACTTATGGAAAATAAAAGAAATATTTGGCTCGAAAGTGTATGTGCTATGCGCATATGCCAGTCCAGCATTTCTTTCTTCACTTCCACTTGCAAACAGAGTAGTAATTAAAATTTAAAAAAAATGTGTGGCAAGGGCCAACATCATCTTTTGAATAGAATACATTTTTTTTAAAAAAGTACCAAAACTCAAAAATGAATATTTGACATGTCAGCTGCCAAATATCAAAATTTGAAAACCGTTTTCAAATCGATTCAAAACCTGCTTACATAAAACTAACAACTTAATTTAATTCAAATGTTCATTGACGTCAACGGACAACAATTTCAACATTTGAATTAAATTAAGTTGTTAGTTTTATGTAAGCAGGTTAAGTTTGTTTCTGTTTGTTTCTTCATATCTAAATTATCGTATAGGTACTTTTTGTTAATAAGACTAAACAAACAAGGCATCCGAAACAATAACTTTGAAATAACAAAAAGATTTGATTTTCCAGGGCCGTCCCTATTACTAAAACCCAAAATATAGCACCGACGATGGTTTTGGGTGTCGAAACGTCGTAATATTAAAATGTAAGTTAAACCAGTTGAAAAAGCACTAAAAACTATACAAGAAAACCCAAAAAATAAATTTAGGTCCGAATTTAAATTTTCGGTTCTGATAATGGTCAGTTAAAAAAGAAACGTTGCATTAAAATTTTGAGTCCGCTCTTTTGTTTCCGTTAAAAATTTGCAATGAAAAAGTTTTTACAGAATCAAAATATTTTGCATATTAAGGAAGATATGGCAAATTATTCTATTTCCCCCCGTAGCTCAGAAACTACAAGGGCCATCCAAAATCTAAGAACACCGTTTTTCAAGTCTTGAATAAATTGTTTTCTGAATTTCATTTTGTAAATATTCTGTAATTTTGGTTTTGGCTGTATTTTGCTCTAAAGACATATTAGATGCGTAAGTTTTGTCTGATTTCATCCCATTTTTCTTAATAATTGCAATTGTTGTGGGACTTAATTTGGTTGCTTCTGCTGTTTGCTCTATTACATTCTTAACTTGAGGGGCGGTTTCGTTGCGGTCTGTTTCCAGTTAAAAAAAGCTAATATATTTAAAATTATTAGCTGCGTTTGCTCATTAAACCTATTATATTTTTTTCGAGGCTTTTCTTTCTTTAAAAAATCACTTTGACAACACACTGAAAAATTGATGTTTTTGAATGACAGTGACGAATATTTCAGGTAAAAATATAAAGGATGTTTACTTATAAAAATCGAACAATAATCAGACACCAATTTTTTTTCGAAAAATTTGTTGTCACTGCCGTTTGAAATGTACCAAATAGAGATAAACAAAAATGACGTCACTACAAATGGGTATAATTTCGACTATATATTTTTTTGAAAAATCTCGCGAATGGTCTGTGGAAGATACCAGAAGCCTCCGCTGTGCAAAATTTTATTAATTTTTGATATGCGGTTTATCTAAACTATATTTAACTAAATGAACTGTTTTTAGGATTCAAATTCACTCTTAACAATATGTCCGACCCTGTTCTAGTAGTTTTTTTTTAGTATTATTTAAACAAAATCGTCTCATTTTGCTTCCGGGTCTCCTTTTTCGCTATTAACAGTCTATTTTCCAGGTTTTGTTAAAGAAGTAAAGATCCCTTTATTAGTTGCCCTCAGGGCTGGCAGTGCTGTTATTACCCGGTCGATGGCTTTGTCGCAATATCCATTATTTCGCCTCCCGCTATTTCCTACTAACTAACTTACTACCCACGCATATCTTACACCAATTGACCTGTAATGTAGGTGCTTGATAAAAAAAAAGAGTAGCGGTTAAAATTTTTAAAAGATCTGCTAATAAAATAAGCAAATACATGTTTCAGAATTGTTTAATTTTGAGTGGGGGTTAAAAGGTTTTAAAGGGATTACATATAACTAGTGGCGGTCGCCTCCCCCCCATTTTTTCAAGAATTTAATTAAAAAAATCGCCGGTTTTCCATAAAAACAGTAAAATTTTTGATAGTTTTTTAAAAGTTTTCGCCTTCGGCGCCCTACTGGGTCGAATTTTGCATTAATTTGAAAACTTTTGATAGTAGTATTCCAAAAAATATACAACCTTTCTGTTTTTTTTAAACTATTTTAATATTTAAAATTGTTACTCAACGTTGCGCCTTTTTTGGGGGCTTTTTCAAGAGACAAACAGGGGGCGGGGGCGAACATAAAAACGTGGACAATATTATTTTCGTCAATCATCGGTTTGACATCATTATCTCTTTATCAGGAAACTTGGCTGCACAATGATGTCAAACTGATGATTGAAGAAAGATAGACAAATATTCGTTTTATTTTTCATTGTTTGCTCTTTTTGGCATTAACATGTTATAACAAAATGTATCGTTATTTTTTGCTAGACAAAGCCAGAAATATGAACAAACATTTTGAATTGATGCGTTCATGAAAGTTCATGAAATTTTTGCTCTTATCCCTAAAATTATAGATAAAAAAGTGTGCCAAAAACTGTAACTGCAACTGTGAGCAACTGTCTTTTTAGAGAGAAACAAAATTACTAAACGTCAGATCGAAAATTCGGGCTGACAGTTGACTGCTTTTGCATGACGGCCACCCTACAAAAAAATATATTAAACGGCCCCCGTACTATAATACCAAACTGGACCAAAAAATAAATAGAACATTTCATTTCCCTCTACCGGAAACTCAAAGATACATTTACATTCAATTTGTAATATGTTGCTTATTTGCCGGCGTACGCAGGAGGAGGGGGCTTCAGGAGCTTAATCCCCCCCCCAGGTCCACTGAATATCGACTCTTAAAAAAAAAACGAATAAATTGGTATGACTATTTAGTTACTCAAGCTCCCACAGTTAGTATAATTTTCTAAAGAATTTTGCCTGGGGAACTTTCATGATGTGCACCAGCAGCAAACCCACTTTTCAAAAATATTTTACCTATCAAACACGGTTCCCTCGGGCCTTCGTCGGCCCAATGTCGATTGCCGAATTTGCCGTCATCGGCATGACGTCGATTTACGACATCGGACCAGCAGTATTTTTTGTCCGCTTTGCGATGTAGGCCCAATGTATGTTTGCCGACGCAACGTTAGACTGTGGTCCGCTGTCGCACCAATGGTAAATTTTACTTTTTGCTGATATCGGCATACCGTCGCCGTACGATTAAGGTCCGATATGGTTTAACCACATGGTACCGACCATCCGCTGCTATAGCTGCTTAATTTGGTCGGTCTAACGTAGGCAAGCTGGTCTCGGCCCGACATCGGTAAACTATCCAAGTCCGACATTGGTTTCCTAAAGCGGTCCAACGTCGGCGATTGACGAAGGTCCGTCGGTGATTGCTTGACACGATCCGACATTGGCAAACTACAAAGTTTCGATAATGCAGGTGCTTGCTTAACCAGTCGGGGTGGTTTAAGTGGCGGAAGAGGTGATTCTTGTAGAGAAGTACCAGCATCTTGTCAAGTCTGCATTCTAGTTTTGAAATATCTTTGCTCATTATATATATAATATTATCTTCCACTGTACAGGGAACATAGTGACATTAGCGCCATCTTTACATACTAGGAAGAAACTATTATCGATCAATCGAACAAAAATCTGATCAGACCATCGTCGATCCTAAAATTCCTAAAGCAGACTGCGTTTCGGCATAAAGTCGACTGTAGAAATCGGACCATCGTCAGTTGCCGATTCTCGACCTATCCAACAAAGTTCCAATCGGACCATCGTCGGCTCTAAAGCAGATAAAGCGGTCGTTGGCATAAAGTCAGCTATAGTAAATCGGGCCACCAACAGTTGCCGATTTTCAACCGATTAAACAAAGTTCCAATCGGACCATCATCGGCCTTAAAGCAGATAAGGTTTGCGTTGGCATAAAGTCGACTGTAGTAAATCGGGCCATCGTGAGTTGTCGATTTTCGACCGATTAAACAAAGTTCCAAAAAAGCAGATAAGGTCTGCGTTGGCATAATGTTGACTATAGTAAATCGGGCCATCGTCAGTTGCCGATTTTCGTCCGAGTAACCAAAGTTTCAGTCGGGCCGTCGTCGGCCCTAAACCAGATAAAGTGGGCGTCGGCATAAAGTCGACTATAGTAAATCGGTCCATCGTCAGTTTCCGATTTTCGACCGATTAAACAAAGTTCCAATCGGACCATCGTCGGCCCTAAAGCAGATAAAGCGGTCGTTGGCATAAAGTCGGCTATAGTAAATCGGGCCACCAACAGTTGTCGATTTTCAAGCGATTAAACAAAGTTCCAATCGGACCATCATCGGCCTTAAAGCAGATAAGGTTTTCGTTGGCACAATGTCGAATATAGTAAATCGGGCCATCTTCAGTTGCCGATTCTGGTCCGATTAAACAAAGTTCCAATCGGACCGTCGTCGGCCCTAAAGCAGATAAAGTGGTCGTCGGCATAAAGTCGACTATAGTAAATCGGGCCATCGTGAGTTGTCGATTTTCGACTGATTAAACAAAGTTCCAAAAAAGCAGATAAGGTCTGCGTTGGCATAATGTTGACTATAGTAAATCGGGCCATCGTCAGTTGCCGATTTTCGTCCGAGTAAACAAAGTTTCAATCGGGCCGTCGTCGGCCCTAAACCAGATAAAGTGGGCGTCGGCATAAAGTCGACTATAGTAAATCGGTCCATCGTCAGTTTCCGATTTTCGACCGATTAAACAAAGTTCCAATTGCACCATCGGCAGTCGACTGTACCAATGTGGACCTCCGTTAGTTGCCGATTATTGACCGAAAACTGAAAATCGCAATCTCTCCAACATCGGGACAGCGTGTAGTCGCCGATGCCGACACACTGCCGACGCCAATGTTCTAATACAAAAATCGTTAGAATAAAATCTCGAAAAAAAAAAACATACATTTTAGACGGCTGAAATTGGATGTAAATGCGTAGCTCTACTTTTAATGTAACCACAGAGTAACTGCCTAGCTTAAAATTTACCTACTTTGATCTGACATTCGCTGCTCCAATGCGGAAATGAGAACTCCAAGACAAAATTTACAAAGTTTGGTGAAATGGAGGACACTCTAATAACAGGAAAGTTTGGTGAACAGGGAGGGCCCAAAAATGGAAGAAAAGTTGGGGGCAAATACGGTAAAATCACAGGAGCAAAATTCTATTTTCTTCCAGGAAAGTAGACGATTGATATTGACTTTTAGACCTGGCCATTCTATAGTGTGTTGTTGAGTTTAAAATTAAACTAATGGGAAAGTACCAACGCACACAACCCAGGAAACCAAAAGACGTTTAAACATGCTGAAAAGACGTTGAAATATAGACCAATCACGAATTATGAAGTTTTCTTCGACGTTTAAATCACGAAGATTTGATTCGTAATTCGATGTGACTTAATGACATGAATTGGACGTGACTTTTGAGTAAGTGAATTTTATATTACTTCTGGTGACTCAAATAAGACTTAGTAGGCTTAACGTTTTTTACACGTCATATAAACCCCCCTTTATTTTACGTATAAAATTACTTTGGCTTGCGATTGAAGCGATACGACCATTTATTAATCAAAGATTCATGAGGCAGGCGAAACTCCTCATCGGCAGCAGGGGCCTAAATAACGCAATGTCGCCTCAACAGAAACCTCGACTACTAGACTACTAGACTAGACTCTTTCTCTTGAACGGGAGCATGTTTTCCCATGAGATACAACATCCATTCCATAAGCCATAGCTGTTTTTTAAAGTCTATGGCTATAACATGTTTGAGGTGTTGGATATAGGTACTTACTTTTTTGCTATCCTCGATTAACTCTTCTCTTAATTTTTCCTGGACAAGACCATGTTTCCCCATGAGATACAGCATCCATTCCATAGAATAAGCTGTCGTATCGCCAGCGGCCAGAATGAGGTCTGCCACAATTTTGGTCAAGTCCTCCTCGCTCATATGAGGACGCAATTTGGCAAGAAGACCGTTGGGGTCGTGATATTTTTTGTCGGAAAGGGTTTTCAGCAAGTTTTTAGTCGATTTGATGGCTCTGGTTACTGTTGCTTCGAATCTTCTCCATCTAAATTTAAAGTAAATATTATTTTGAGAGCACTTGATATCATAATGTAGTCAAAAAAAAATATTCAGGACCATTCACATCTGGGGCGACGAAAAGTCAAAAATAGTTATTTTTAGGTTGTGTTATAACATTAATTTTTTTTAAATATTAGACTTAAAAAAAATCGGTGAACTTTAATAACAGTATAATATATTTTACCTAAGACCAACTAATAATACTAATTTTACGATCTCAACACGATTCTAATGGCTCATTTACGGTCCTAGAATATTAATAAAGCTGGACGTAAATCACAAGATGGCATGACAAGCGATGAAACTTTCTTTTATAAAAGCACTAATTGACGCAAAAATGTGATTTTTTTTTGTATTTTGAAGAGAAGAAATATTTATTAAATGTAAATAAATCCAAGGTAATTTTAGTACCTTACCAAAAATAAGTCCCGTTAAATTGAAATATTACGCTTTTTTAAGAAACATATGAAAAGTCTCTTAGTACCCTTATTTGTTTTGACGTTTTAGATGTACATACTTGTTATGTAAACTACTATATTATTTGCAATTTCGAACCTTTTTTGGTAATGAAATAATTATAAGTAGCAACAATAAATTTCAAAAAACTTTCTCCAACGACCTCACACGAAAATAGCCAAATCTGCACTCTATAACGCCTCAGAAAGTTTTATTTTTTTTGCCTCTAGAGACAAAGATGTTTTCTTCTCTAGTGATGAAAATGAATGACAGCAAACCATCCAAACAATGTAGGTATCTAGTATATTTTCTTCTCTTGAGATAAAAATTTAAAAAATTTAATTATAATAAAAAATCCGAAAGTGGTCCTAAGAAAAATAGCGTACACAACTCGAAAGAAAGCAACTTTCTGACACTCGCGCGTTGTTTCACTCGGATAGCGCCTCGTTCACAATATTCACGCTCGTGTGAAATATGTCACTTTCTTCTCTCGTTATGTAATATACTATTTCTGTCCTACCAGAAGTGAAGTAAATAAGAAATTCTGGTTACCATGGATAACAAATGCAATGACGTAAAAAGCGGCAAAAAAATCAAGTCGACACAGTTAACACTGGCGATCCGAAGGCATTTGATTGGGGGGGGGGATAAAGGCCATTTTCCCAAATAATATTTAAAGCGATTCCCAAGTTAACCGAAACTTTGATATTTTTTTTATTGTTGTTTAAAGAAATGTAATTAAATTTCCCAACTGAACCTTCATATTTCCCAACTGCAAGCAACTGAAAGTAACATTGGTGGGAGAAGGCTTCCCCCCATCGCCCCTCAAGGGATCGCCGGTGACAGTTAAAGTGATATCCCAATAATATTAAATAATATCTCTAAAATGAGGAATAAAAGTGCACTTTTTGGAGCGTTATAGTGTGGTATTATTGTGGAAAAAGAATATGTCTGTATATTTTACAAATATATTTTTTTAAATCCTCCGTTAATAAAATGACGTATAAGAATTTTGGAATAGCTGACATGTTTTTGAATTTTTTTGAAAACACTAAGAGCTATTAATTATGCTTACAGTTATTGTTGTTGAGATAACCACCATTTGTTAAAATCTCTTACCTTGGTATTTTTAAAACAGCCGCAAGTTCTGGTGAAATTAATTGAAGTTTGGAACTAGTTTCGAAAATTAGGTGCACCGTAGACGCCAGTTCTTGGAGGTGACCTTCCAAAATGTGTTCGTTTCTTCTGAAGTTGTCCGGACCGAGCAAAATTGAAAGCATGACATCTAGAGACCATCTGTAGAGGTGCCCTTCTAGGTTCTCAAAAACTTCTACAAAGTTAAAAAAATTGATTTTGTTTTATTTTATCAACCGAGAGGCAGTGGCGTATGCGGGGAGAAGGGGGTCTTAGGGGCTTAAGCCGTCCCTTCAGATCCATAAATTGCAACTCGTAAACATTTTCTCAAGCCCCCCCCCCCTTGCAACAATTTCTTCGTACCTCTATGCAGTAGGCAAACTGTTGCCTAGTTCAAAGTACGTTTTTTTATACCTTCATCAAAAACATGATTTTAGTCACTGTCTGCAGATAACTAAAGCATGGCTTTTTTGGCTACCGATACAAAAAAAAATTTTTTTTTATCACGGGTGCAAAAAAAGATTTCTGTTCGTTTTTTACCCAAAATTAAAGAGAAATACATGAGAATTTAGTAATATTGGAAAAATCTAATTATTCTTGCCTAAAAATTAAATCATTTCCGCCAGTTTTCACCAAGTACATCAAATATATCAAAATATCAAAATGTCAAATATTAAAATATCGCAACAACGAACATCACCGAGTAAAAAGGCACATCGCTATGGAAACCATTTTTTCATTTCATTTACCAGCCACCTTGATTCATAGTGTAAAGATGGTGTGTTGCGAGAAGTGCTCTTCGTTTGAGACATTTAAAAGTATTTTCCTGTTTTTCTTGACTTTTTTGTTAAAGGTATTAAAAAAAAATAGTGTTAACCGCTCGCGGCTAAACTGTGCTTTTTTTTACTCGCGTTTTTAAATACCCCGCTGCGCTTGTTATTTAAACCATCGCTTGTAAAAAACAGCACTATTTTAGCCACTAGTTGTGAAAATTACTATTTTCGTTTAGAGTTATTTTTTTCATGATGTCATTTTGAAAAACTTATCTCTTTACCCTTATACCCATCGTTTTTCAGATTTTCTTTTTTTTTCCTCTTTTTTAAAACCCTCTCGAAAAACATAATCTTTTAGGGTTACCCTATTCTTACTATAGTGGTTCTGAAGCCTAATATCTTCTCATGGCCATTTTGGAGTTAAAATTCCGTTTTATACAGTTTTTTTACATGGTTTGACATAGAGATCAATAGTATGTCCATGATAGCATCAAAGATGCCGTCCAAATTGGTCAAGTAATTCGTCAGTCTCAGGACTTTTTAAAAATAACTGCTTACCAGACTTACCTAAAAATTCCAAAATTTAAAAAAAGTAAAAAGTAATAGTAATAATATTAAGTCACAAAATATATGACACACTCTCATCAACCAGCGATTGCGACATATATATATATATTTATTTTAATTGTTTTCAATTCGAACATTTTGATGGAGGAGTTGCAAAATGTTATTCATAAGGCGTCTTTGGCTTCATTTAACATGGCGGTCATAATTTAATCAAATTTGGTGTTCACAGTTGTAACAAATGAGGGGTTAGTAAAGTAAGTAAAGTAAAACCGCAATTTTTAATTAAACCAAAAACGCCTTATTGAAATATTGAATTAGAATCCAATTTTAATCTAATATATAATATACTAAATATATATGACAATCGCGACTGGTAAGAGAGTGTTAAATAATGGGTAAATTACACTGTTATAAAAGTTAACTTATGTATTTGAATGAAATTTTGTAAGGATCAAATATGCAATTTTTAAATTTTAGTTTAGTTAACGAAATCACTATATATGTTTTAAACAAATTGCATGGTTAAATTATGACCTCCATTTTCAATGACGCCAAATACTCCTGAATAACACTTCGCAACTCCACAATTGCTACTGGTGCGATGGAGTGTCATAATTTTGACTTAAAGTTTTTAATGTTTTTTACTTTTCAACATCCCTGGTAGAAAAAGTAGGGGACCAATTCAGTTAATATTTCCTGAAGACCAATTTTGATAATTGAGGCAAAACTTAGTAAATTTTGATGTTTGCAGGTAAATCGGGTAAGAGGTTATTTACAAATTATACTTAACCAATTTGACCACCATTTTTGATGGCGTCATAGACACACTTATCGCCACATTTGATTAATCCACCATTCAAAATATTGAACTTCGAGTCAAACCCTGCATAAAACTGTATAAAACAAAAAATGGCAACGGGGGGGGGGGGGTAAATTATAACACATACATGCACATAAACTTTTTTTTTGGTCACGGATGCAATAAAAATTCTTTTAACCAAATTTAAACAAAACGGTAATATTAAGAAAATTTTCTCAGGCATTCTCCAAGTATTCACAAAAAAATCTTTTCGAAAATACCACAAAATAACGAACCGCCAGAAATTAAAATGGCGAACAATAATAAGGATATGCTGAACAAGTTAGAAACGCGGTATATAGGCTGTAACCATATAAAAAATGGTAAGCTATTACGGTTACACGCACCTAAAACCGGTTTTATATAAGGACGGTTTTAAATGAAATCGGTTCCTGCGAAAAAACTACCAAGTTAACAACAGATTTTTTTGGTAAAATCAGAGTTGCAATGCGCTAAAGCGATTTAAAAATGTTTATACTGACCTTAAAATCGGTTTTAGAGCAATAAATAAATAGTGGTGTTTATACGACAAAGTTTTTAAATCGTCCTTATATAAAAACGTTTTTAGAGGCCCGTATAAACAAAGTAAGTGGATGTTGTGTTCGAGATTTGTGTAAGTATTTTTCTGATTATTTTATGAAGGTATAAGAAAACATAGTGCTTACAATTCGCGGCTAAACTGAGCTATTTTACTCCCAAGTTCGCAACGCTTGTAAAAAAACACTATTTTAGCCGCTTGTTGTAATTTCAGGCTGGAAAAGTCCACAATGTCATCAGAGAAATGGAACGATTGTACAACGATCTTGGGAGTTAGCGAGGTTAGATGGCCTAACTCAGGTAAATGCCAGATAGACGACTACCATGTCTACTACGCAGGCAATGACGAACAAAACCACTATAACGGCGTCGCAATCATTTTGAATAAAGAAATTCAAAAATCCGTTATCTCTTTTGTCCCTCTGTCGGATCGAGTCATATTTCTTCAGCTAAACTCTAAGCCTTTCAATGTCAATATTATTCAAGTATACGCTCCAACCAGTAAATATTCAGATGATGACGTAGAGGCATTCTACGACCAAGTTCAGACTGCCCTTAATTTTACAAAAAAGACAGAAATCACCATTGTTATGGGAGACTTCAACGCAAAACTTGGAAACGCCCCAAGAGAAGACATGGTACATCAAATGAACGTGGAAATCGCCTTTTCCAGTTCTGTCAGGAAAGGGATTTTATCGTGTCAAATACTTTCTTTAAACTTCCAGCTAGACGTATTTATACTTGGACTTCCAAAACTGACACTCCTGAGAATATCATTAGAAACCAAATAGACTTCATGTTAATTAATAAACGATTTAGAAACATTATTAAATCTGCAAAAACTTATCCTGGTGCAGACGTAGTCTCGGATCACAATCCAGTTGTGGCGAAAATTAAATTTACTCTCAAGAAAAATCGTCCCCCAAATAACAAACCCAGACCCAGGCTGGATAAACTTCAAGATAACATGATAGCAACTAAACTTAAAGTCGAACTTAACAAAAAGCTCAAAGATATTAATGAGTCTACCGAACAAGATGCAGAAATGGTCTGGACAAAGGTTAAAAGTGCCATAGTCGAAAGCACAACACTCTTAGGCAAGGATGAAACAAGAAATAAAAAGAAAGTTTGGATGACCAATGAAATCCTGGAGTTGATGGATAAAAGACGCAGTAAAGAACAAGATAAGGTCAGCAAAACAAGACTGGATAACACAGCAATGTCAAAAGAAATAGAAGATTTAGATGCTAAACATGACACTTTCAATTTACACAAACACATAAAGGAAGCGGCCGGATTATTTAATAAAAGACAAGGTGGAATACTTGTGGACAATCAAGGCAAAATCATACCGAAAAACTAAAAGAATGGGGTAGCTACATTGAACATCTCTTTACCGATAACCGATCCGAACAGCCAGAGGAATTCTCAAATCAAGGCATAGATATAACACCAGAGGAAGTAAAACGCGCAATATCTTCAGCTAAAAACAGAAAAGCGGTAGAGCAAGACAAAGTATACACTGAGGTTTTAAAGCTAATAAAAAACTTTTAACTTGATTTATAATAGCGGTAAAATCCTTGCTGACTGGCTAAAATCAACCTTTGTTACGCTGCCTAAAAAACATTCAGCAAAGAAGTGTAGTGATTACCGCCTAATCAGCCTAATGAGCCATATGTTAAAAATATTTCTAAAGATTATCCACAAAGGAATTTATGGGAAATGCGCGACACGCAGTTTGGATTTCGTGATGGGTTCGGGACAAGAGAGGCCTTGTTTGGCATTCAAGTCTTAGTTCAGCGGTCTAGGGATGTGTCGGTGCCAATATATGCCTGTTTCATAGATTACGAGAAAGCGTCTGATCGAGTCCAATACGAAAAGCTCATAGAATCGCTAAAAGAAGTTGGTCTAGATGACAGAGATCTAAAGATAATCGCTAATCTATATTGGAATCAGACTGCTCAAATAAAGGTTGATGGCGAACTGTCCGAAGAGGTCCAAATAAGAAGAGGAGTACGCCAAGGTTGTATATTGTCTCCGCTGTTGTTTAATATCTATAGTAACAAAATAATAGAGAATGCACTTCATAACTGCGAAGAGGGTTTGACCATAAACGTCATAAAAATTAACAACATACACACGCTGGAAGGCCTACAAGAGTTGTTGAATCAAATTGCTGCCAAAAGTTCGCAATTCGGGCTTAACTTAAATGTTGGAAAAACAAAATGGATGGTCATATCCAAGAAAAAGAACATCCGAGGCATGTTAGAAATAAATGGGCAGCAAGTCGGACGCGTGGATTCATACAAATACTTAGGTTGTCTCCTCAATCAGAACTGGGACAACATGCAAGAGTTCGTGCAAGAATTAAACAGGTCAGATAATATTTTATCAAAATGAAATCAGTGTTGTGTAGTCGCGATCTTAATACCACTCTCCGAATTCGTGTGCTTCGGTGTTATGTTTTTAGCAGCATCTTGGATGGACCGAGTAACTAATGTGGGTGTTCTGCTTAAAATAAATAAAGAGCTTGAAGTTTTATTTACCATCAAAAAACGAAAACTTGAATATTTTGGCCATATTTTGAGAAATGACAAATATAAACTCTTAAAATTGATAATAGAAGGCAAAATTGAAGGCAGAAGAGGTCCGAGTCGTAGACGGATATCATGGTTTAAAAATCTTAGACAATGGTATGGTGTTGTACTACGACACTTTTCGGAGAAGCAGTGGACAGGGTGCAGATCGCGCTGATGATAGCCAACGTTCGAAGAGAGAATGACACTTGAGGAAGAAGAAGTTGTAATTTGCGTGTTTTAAATCTGACTTACCGCCATTGAGTGCGCTCTTCTCAATCTTCCTTAATAAATTGTCCACAGCGGGTCTACAACTGTCTTCCAACCAACTGGAATCTCCTTTTAAAAGGCAATTGTTCATTATCCTTCTAAAACGAAGCCACTCTTCTCCGTTCATGAAGAACAACCCTCTGGATATTCCATGTATGTTGTTGTAAGTTATCCATGCGGGTGGTAGAATGTGGAGAGGATATTTGCCTATTAAATAGAAACAGAAAAATGTATATCGGATGGTTTTGCTTATCGATAGCTACATATTCGAACGTCAAAATAGTCCTTATTTAACCTATGTCAATATGCACTCCGATAATACCCTGATTACTAACATTTCGATATTTCGAGTTTATATTAACGCAACGTATAGGAGTAAAGCAAATATTTTACCTTTACTTTAATAGTATAGGTAAACCTAATTAAAAAATATGCCATACTCGTCAGATTTCTGTGGTTCTCTTTTTACAACGATACTATTTGCGGTTTTCCCATTTTTTCCCATTTTGTCTTGCTTTAAATGACCATAACTTTTGTTCCCGTGAACCGATTTTGATGAAATAAGGCCTATGTCGTACCCACGACACACAAAAAATGCAGTACTGGAACAAATAGATACACAGACAGACAAACAAACAGACAAATAGACAAAAATTCTAAAAATTGTATTTTTGGTGTCTTTAATATTTAATTAGAAGTCAACACCAAAAATTTTAAAAAAAATCAATGTACAGGGTGGTCCAAATTCGAGGGGCCTCTATACCTTTGGGCTTTTGCAGCATAGTTAGCCCAAAACTAATATACATGTTACAGGCTCGATTTTCAAGACAAGTCGAAAACTAAAAACCGCATTGCGATATGTCAAAGCGTTTCTGAGCTACAGGGTGATTCTCAAAAATGTGCGTTTCTAAAACCCGTAATATGTATATTAGTTTTGGGCTAACTATACTGCAAAAGCCCAAAGCTATAGAGGCCCCTCGAATTTGGACCACCCTGTACAGGGCGACTGTTTATAAAGTTCCACTTGGGAAAACTTTATGGTTTTTTTGTTACAAGAGGATAAATCAAAAAGTAAATAGACACTTAAAGTGAATATTTCAACGCATCGGTATCGCTATATACCTAACGGGTTTAAAATAAAGCCAAAATACACTACATTTTTGACTTGTTTATGCCTTGTTTTGAACGATGCCCGCTTTTTTGAAGGGAGCGATGACAGAACTGCTGATTGAAATCCTTCCGTACACAACGAGTGGAATCAGCTGTTGTGTCATCGCACCCGTCAAAAAAGCGGGCATCGTTCGAAATATGGCATGAGCAAGTCAAAAATTCGAACGCGATACGTATACCGATACCGATACGTTGAAATATTTACTTTAAGTGTCTATTAACTTTAAGTGTCACACTCTACACGCAGTGGCCATAAGGCGTGAGGTTCTTTTTTTTTTATTTAATACCATGAATATTTTAAAACATTTTGATAGGTTTTTTCTTTATGATTCCAAAAATATATAGGGTGGGCCACAAAATTCCGTACTTTTTGGATTGGCTATAACTTTTGATTTGATTACTAGATTTTGAAGTGTATTGGCTTTTTGGAAAGATAAAACGTGGGAGTTTTTCGATTCGGTTAAAAATTTAAAACGTCTAAAAAATTCAAGATGGCGGACAGTTTTAAAAAATGTGTAATTTTCACCCCCCCTTTATCATTTAATTAAATCAATTGGGAAATAAAAAAGTTATAAGTTTTTTGACTACGAGTGTTTTGGCTTCACATTGAAAAAAATCCCATCATTACATACATTTTGCATTTGCTATATTTTTTACCTAATTATTTATTTAAGAAAAAGAATCTAAATACACATTACTTTTTTATTTCTGATCCGATTTAATTAGGTGATACCTCGATATACGAAGAAAAAATGGAGATTTGAAAATACTAATTTTTATTTTGTCCAGTGTCTTACTTTAAAAAAAATTAGGCGTGTAAAACCTAACTCTTTGTTAAAACTATCCGCCATCTTGATTTTTTTTTTAATGTCAAATTTTTAACAAACGGACGCAACTCTCATGTTTTGTCTCTTTAAAGAATATTTTTTTTTAATTACGTAATCAGGCCAGAAGTTATAGCAAATTGAAAAAATATGTGATTTTTTTCCAATGTTAAGCCCAAACACTCATAATCTAAAAGCTTATAACTTTTTCATTTCTCAACCGATTTAATTAATTGATACATAATATACACATAAGCAATGAGCGTTGGTAGTGAAAGCTTTAGAGTTTGTTCATTGTCGCACATAAATTTTTTTCACGGGGGGTGAAAATTACGCATTTTTTAAAACTGTCCGGCATCTTGGATTTTTGAGAAATTTAAAATTTTCAACTGAATCAAAACATTATCACGTTTCATCTTTCTAAAAAATGAATATCTTTAAAAATCGAGCACTTATGTCACAAGTTATAGCCAATCCAAAAAGTGTGGAATTTTGTGGCACACCCTAATAATATGTAGAGTTTGTCTTTGGTGGCTCTCCAGTTAATTTGCCATAAGGGCAATGTATTAGCCAAGAAAAATTAGTTTAGGTGGTTCTTTGTTCAACACATTACTTTTATGACCATTCAAGACAATGTTAACATATGGTCATTGATTAAAGGAAATTTATTTTTCCTCTACTCGAATGATATGGTCTATTTTTGTAATCCGAAAATTATAGAGGCTGTTCCATTAAAAAAAGGACCTCGTGGCCATCCTGCGTGTAACGGGTGATAAAAAAAAAGTGAAACTGGGATAGAAATCTACATAATTTGATGAGTAATAGGCCAGTCAAATTAGGGCGAAAAAAACTGTTTTGAGGAATTAATTCCCAGCGAGCTGGACATCGTTTTAATACCTCTATTTGTTCCTAGATGTGTGTAATCTAAGTTTGCACCATCCCAAGTGGTGAGCTTAACTTTTGGTAGCCAAAAAACCGCCAGATTTTTGCACTTTTTTTAGTTTTTTGCTTGTAGCTGGAATGCGGTGCGTCGCGCGTCGAACGGAAAATGCCATTCTTTTTAATAATGCAAAGGACTAAATTCTGCGTCGAATGACATTGAAAACGTCGAATCATGAGCGAAGTTAGGGGGGCTTGGGAGGGCTAAGCCCACCCAATATTCAAAATAGCCCCCCTAAAAATAATTCGAACACTATCACACACACTACAATTAAAAAGAGAAATTGCCTAACAAACTTTTTTAAGAGATTGTACAGGGTGGGCTAAATTCGCTGGGATTTGGGGGTTTTGGGTACTTCTAGGCAAGATAGCCAAAAAATAGTATGCATGGGCTTGATTTTTGAGACAAGTTTAAATACGAAAACTGCATCTTGATATGTCTTATCATTTTTGAGCTACGGGGGCATTTTGAAAAGTCTGCATTTTGGGATTTATAGGACTATTGATTTCATGTAAATAGCTTTTTTGAAGATATTTTAACAAATAACTTAACCTTTTCACTGGATTTTTCCTAACACATCTAGTTTTTGAGATATAACCCAAATTTGGTATTTTTCTTATAGAATGACGCTTTTATTTATTTGATTTTTAAAATCGGCATAAAATTTCCTTTAAAATGATTTATCGCACTTTTTTTATTTTGATGTTTTTTTTTTATATTTTTATTACTTTTTACGAATATTTATATTTATTTTATCTTTTTGATTTTACTTTATAGTAAAAATTACGTTAAAAAAGTTTAAAAGATAGTAATTAAAAAAATTAAAAAATATCGAAAAAACAAAAATATAAAAAATATTTTATGCTGATTTAAAAAGTCAAAGAAATTCCATAAGAAAAATACCAACTTTAAGTTATATATATCTCAGAAACTAGATGCGTTAGAGAAATTTTAGTTTGACGGTTGAGTTCTTTGTCAAAATGTCTACAAAAAAGTTTTTTACATGAAAGCAATATAATCCCAAAATGCAGACTTTTCAAAAAGCCCCCGTATCTCAAAAACCTCTTAACATATTGAGATGCAGTTTTCGTATTTAAGCTTGTCTCGAAAATCAAACCCAGGACATGTATAGTATTTTTTGGCTATCTTGCCTAGAAGTACCCAAAACACCCAAATCCCAGCGAATTTAGCCCACCTTATACAATTAGTCTGGATTTTCGGCTGAAAGTCAAAAGTTTGATGTAGCTGTGCATATTTTTTACAAATTAATTTTTATAGAAGTTTTTGGAATTTATTGATCTGTACGCTAACACTTTTTAATTTGATAAGGAGGTTTTTAAAGGCCGAAGATATGAGCATATCCGATATTAGGTCTGTAGTTAAAAAAGATGCATTTCCACATTCATAAATGCTTATGCAAATTGCGTTAAAATTGCCAATTTCATCTGCTTCGTGTCAACGGGGAACATTGAAAGATTTGATATTACAGAATTGATATTACAAAATCCCTAGTTGGATGATGTTCTGAACGAATTTATTCAAACAGGAAATCGGAAGATTTTACTTCAATAAATTAGTTTAATAACAATGTTTGTACAAATTATTTTGAACCAATGCTTTTTTAATTCAGTGGCGTAGCCAGAAATCGACTCTGGGGCCATATGGCAAATTTTTAAAAATTATGTAGGTGCCTATTGCTTGAGCTCTTGAACTGAAGGGAGGGGAGAGGGGCGGTTTAATAGTTGTTTTGTAAGTGTATACGAAACAAAAATACTTATTTTGAAAAGCAAAATTTTGAAAAAAATACACTAACATAAAAAAATTTCTTGAAATTAAACAAAATTGTAACAATATTTATAGCGCTGCAGGCGAAAATTTTGACATAAAAAAAATCTTTATAACTTTTGATATCTAACGTTTTTTGTAAAATATTTTTGAAAAAGTAGATTGGGTTATATGTCAAGAAGTTGTTGTGGGTTACGGTGGTATATATAGATTTGCTGCTAAATCATAAATGTGCCGCAGATGAAAATTTAAGAAAATTTCTACTAAGAATGCCATTTATCACACGTTTTGAATGCTGGTGATAAAAATTCCTTAGAATTAAACTAAAATTATAACAATTAGACATCACACCAAACACACGTTACAAACCGGAGTAAAGGCTCAGCAGCTCTTCGTGCGGCCCTTGATCATGATTAATTTATTGTACGTTGAGTTGGACCTTCTGGGGGGGATTTAACCCCCAAAACCCCTCCCTGGCTACGCCACTGTTTAATTTACATATGTTTTAGCATTTTACTATTTTTGGAAGATTGCTTTTACAGTAAAATATGCATGGTTAATTAGATCAGAAACATGCCGATCCTGTGCGGAATCGCTCTGGAATTCGCCTTTTTCACAATAGTATGTTATATTTATATATATATAATAGTATGTTATATTGATTGTGAAATAAAGACATCAATTATTATTAATATACTTTATCCTAAAACATATAACCAAAAATAAAAGTTCAGATAAAATAAGGATGGGGCTTAAGCCCCCCCAGATCTGATGACCTAACTTCGCACATGCGTCGAATTCGGTTTAGTGCTATAGCCGAAATCGAGTGTTGAAAAATTTTGCGACGTCGGTTAACCTGGGGGACCATCATAACGGGCCCAAATATTTTATAGCTGCAGCCGTTTTCGAGAAAACGCGACCCCCCCCTAGCTTAACCGTTAAGCTGAGGGGCCACTTTAGTTCTGTCAAAGCTAGAAAGATCAAATAAACACTACATATTGTAGCTAGGCTTGTTTGAGGGAATTACATATAAAAAGTTTTAAAAATTATTCTATATTTTTTTTATTCTTTAATATTGCAGCTGCAGCCGTTTTCTGGATTTTAACATATGACCATCTGTTTTAAAGATATATCAGAAAGCGCAAAATCAAACCCGTAAAACAAAAGAAAGTTCAATCATAAAATCATTCACTATAGAACCTGCAATTGCTCAAATAAATTTTTTCTCCGAACCTTATTTCATCAAACCCATTCAATAACAAATTCGAAATTTAACAGACCCGTTTTTAATCGAACCATTGTTCATCAAACTCATTCAATATCAAACTCGTAATTTGTAAAACCCATGTTTAATAAAACCCGGAATTTGTCAAACCATTATTTATCAAAATATTTCGTCAAACTTGTTGTTTGTCAGAAAATATTTGCTAAAATGATAGCGCATTCGCCAATAATACTTACATGAACAGGTGGCATACACGCGGGTGGCGCGGCGTCACGGCATTTCGATGCATTTGTCGTTCTATAAAAGGATTCACAGGTAGTAATAAATACTTTATGTATAGATGTCGCCACCTGCGTGTACGCCTTCGGTTCATTGGCGAATGCGCTATAAATTAGCAAATATTTTCTGATAAACAATGAGTTTGACGAAATCCGGTTTTGATAAATAATGGTTCGACAAAATCCGGGTTTTGTTAAAAATGGTTTATCAAACCAGGAATTTATCAGACCGTATTTAATAAAAAAATTCGTCGTAAGGACGACTCCTCATAAAAACTGCAATTCGTCAAACCAATTTTTCCGAACCTTATTTCATCAAACCCATTCAATGACAAATTCAATATCAAACTCGTAATTTGTAAAACCCGTAATTTATCAGAAAATTTTTGCTAAATTGATTGCGCATTCGCCAATAACACATGAATGCAAGTGACATCTATACACAAACTATTGAACGCAACCTGTAAGTATGCGCGCGTAACATCGACAAATGCATCAAAACGCCGCGCCGCTACGCCACCTGCGTGTACGCCTCCGGTTCATGTGGTATTGGCGAATGCGCAATTAATTTATCAAAAATTTTCTGATAAATTACGGGTTTTACGAATTCCGGGTTTGATATTGAATGAGTTTTATGAATAATGGTTTGATTAAAAACGGGTCTTATAAATTTCGAATTGGTTATTGAATGGGTTTAAAGAACTAAGGTTCGGATAAAAAATTGGTTTAACGAATTGCAGTTCCTCTAGTGAATGATTTTATCTTAGATTAAAAAGAGACAAGATATCTGGTACAACGAAAACTCCTTGGCAAATAATAAAATGTTTATTTACAAATAAAATCACAACAAAACAAAGGTGAGAAATATCGATTATTTGTCTATCCTTTTAAAAGACGTTAGAACTATGACTTGTAGGCGTGGAAAGTCGGCAGAGCGCAGACGGTCGGATGATATTTTTATTGACATAACCTTTTTCGTGTTATATTTCATATTATCGTCAAATTTTAATAATATAATCCATGTGTAAATTTATATTTAAGTAGTTACGCCACTGGTGTGTTTACTGTAAACAACAGAAAGGTAAACATTGTTCCATATTCCACTTTGGTTATATTATTATAACCAAAGTGTCGGTAAGTGTCAGGTATCTTGTTTTTTTTTTAATCTAAGGATTTTATAATTAAACTTTCTTTTATTTAACCAGTTTGATTTTGCACATTCTGATAAACCGTGGGCGTCCTTGAAAACTTTTTATATGTGATTCCGTCAAACAAGCCTAGCTACAACATGTAGTGTTTATTTTATCTTCCTAGCATTGACAGAACTAAATTTATAGAGTGGCCTCTCGGCTTTAAGCGGTTAAGCTAGGGGGGTTGCGTTTTCTTGAAAACATTGAAAATATTGGGGCCTCTTATGATGGTCCCCTAGGTTAACCGACGTCGCAAAATGTAATTTTGCACCGAAAAATTCCCCTATTTTCATCATTTGATTTCGGCTATACCACTTAACCGAATTTGAAACCTTTGATGTCATTCGACGCATAATTTTGTCCTCTGTATTATTGAGTGGTACAGAATTTTATGTCCGACGCACCGTTTTCCAGCTACAAGCAAAAAACTAAAAAAAGCGCAAAAATTTGGCAGTTTTGTGGCTACCGAAAGTTAAACTCACCACCTGTGGGGCTATTTCTGAATCGAGAGAAAATTTGCTCCCAGGAACTCAAATTCTCTCTCACTTTTCCCAATATTGATCGAAAGTTACTCTCTTAGTCAAGACCAATAGAATTACTTTCGATCAATATCGGGCAAAAGTGAGAGAAACCGATTTAAACCGAAGTTGGACCAATGAGATGCATAGTAGCGAGAGAGTTTGTCTCCCTGGGAGCAAATTTTCTCTCGATTCAAGAATAGACCCTTTACAGAAATTGTCTATCTAGAGATTTATTATATGTAACTTAGATTAAAAAGAGACAAGATATCTGGTCCAACGAAAACTCCTTGGCAAATAATAACCACTGTTTATTTACAAATAAAATCACAACAAAACAAAGGTGAAAAATATCGATTATTTTTCTATCCTTTTAAACGACGTTACAACGATAGGGTCAGAGAATTCTGTCTCAACCACTTTAGGTCGTGATTGGCTTGTGGGTGGGGAAAGTCGGCAGAGCGCAGACGGTCGGATGATATTTTTATTGACATAAGCTTTTTTGTGTTATTTATTTTAAAATTTTAAATTTTAAAGTTTTTTTAAAAGCACATTTTGTCAAAAAAACGTTTATATTAAAAGTGTGTTTTTTTACTAGTAGGAGAATATTTCAGTGCATTTATAGTGATATTTTGGAACAAATCATCCAAGAAGAAACATTGTTCCATATAATAATATAACCAAAGTCTCCGTAAGTATCAGGTATCTTGTTTCTTTTTAACCTAAGGTATGTATATTTAAATATTATGAAATATTTTATTTCTCAGTCAAGTTTATAGTCGCCTTGTAAAAATATTTAGTTTTTCTACAAGGTTAAGGCCATGGTTTAATAATGGTAAACATAATTAAGTAATTGTACCCAACCTCGGAAATTAAAACCTACCTTCCTGGGCAAAGACAGATCTCATACCGCCTGGATCTGACAAAAACACACAATCCACCGGCCCTATCTTCTCCCTAAAAATTGATCCCAACTCCTTATGCCGCTTGTCAATGTACCAGTGCAATTGTGGCGAAGACCCCGCCAAAAACAAGGAAAAAGTGGTCCCCAAGAAGGGAATTCCTTTAGGGGTAGGTATGTCGATTAATTCTAGGGGTTTCTCGGATTTTTCCACTGCCAGGTTCGTGGCGAAGCTTCTTTTATTTTTATTTTCTTTATTGTCGTTTTTAATGTCGAAGTTTGTTTGGTCTTTATCCAAGGATGAGTTTCTGGCAAAACTTTTTGTAACAAAAACATTTTTGAGAAAGCGTTTTTTGTCACTGTTGATGCCTAAATTTGTGGAAAAGTCTTTTCTGTTTGCAAGAATTTCGAATAACCTATAACCATGGTCCAGAATGTTGTTTTCCGTTAAACTTGTAGTAAAATCTCTTTTAAGCTGGGAAGTATCATTGGTTTTTAGTATTATTGTGAGGTTTGTTGCTAAATTTCTACGAATTAAGTATTTTTTAGTTACATTTGAGTCTATTAGATACCGAAGTTTGATTGTGTTTTCTAAGAGAGCCATTTGATCGACGATTGTTAACACTTTTTGTCTTATATACGCGAACGATCTGTCGGTTTATTTATTTTAATTCGGTAAGTTTCGCGTTTAATATTTCACCAAATCACATCAAAAATTCGCTACGTAAGTCATATTTATTGTAATTTTTTTGTTATACTACACGCACCTTCGTTATTTGAAGCACTAGGCAGTATTATTATACTGTTCTCAACAATGACTGAACATAAAAAATTATATCGTTTTATAAATTAAATATTGAAATTAATAACAATTCCGTAATTGAACCGGGAGGAGCGCTATAATCTTAATGGAGAGATTTAAAAACATTAATAAAGATAAGGCCGTTATTTATTTAATTTTATCATTGAACCCAATTTAAAGTGTATTAGTTCATCTTTTATTTAGACTTGAGTAGACTGGTGGTTGAACCGAATGCATCTCAGAGACAACAGGTTGCCAATAGACAGATGCAGGATGTTACAAGGTTTTATATTATCTGTTGCACTTAAGTGCCACAGTTACAAAATTAAATTATTTCAAAATTTGACCAATCTCACCCCCCAAGGCCAAAGTCACCCCATTTTACAGAACGATTGTATTAAAAATTGGACAGTGACAAAATTATTTATTATCAAAACAATTGTCAACATTTCCCTAACAACTGTCAAATCGAGTTTCTCACCTCTGGTAAAAGAATAACCGTCAAAAATTGTATACAGGACCAGTTGGCAATCCAGAAATTTTAGTGTATTTTACCAAAACCACACGCATTACGTAAACTATGGGACAATTTTTGACGTTTGTGTTCTTTATTGTATTTTTTTGTTATTTTACCAATATTTGTCTGCCAAACAACTATTTTAAGTAAATTTTAAAAATGTACTAATGCGTTTCTGGTTTTTTATAAATTGCTTTTTAAGGCATATTTGATTGGATTTATGAACATCAAATAACACTAGTCAAGAAGAAAAAACTTCTTTAATTTTATGCGATTCTTTTTGTGTGCAAGAAGTAATGTAGAAAATCAAATAAAACATTTTTATTATGTTTTTGATGATACAGGGTGTTTCAAATTCGATGCTCACCACGAGAATCTCCTAAACGGTAGGAGATACGAAAAGGTTTAAATTAGGGCAAAGTTGCGCAATTTGATGATGTACCAAAAACCAAAAATAAAGTTTACAAAATCGAGTAGTTCCGGAGATAGGCTAAAAAAACCGAAATTTTCAATTTTATTTTTTTCCTCCTTTACTATTAGAGTTATCAAAAAATGCTTAAAAGTTTCTACAGACACTTTTTTAAGATCTACCAGACGAGCTATTCATTTTTAAGATTTGACAGTTCAATTTGACAGGAGCGCTGTCAAGTTCATTTTTTCTTATGGACACATCCTTTTTTTCTGGTTGTTTTGTTTCGGACGCAAGGCAAATATCATTTTGAAACATTATTTTAACAGGGAGCTTGCTGTTTCGGGCTTATTGATCATCATCAGTTTAAAAAAATTCCGTTATACAAGACAACTTAAAAAGCGCTTGTAGTAGTATCTACAAAATTATAGTTATCTACAAAATTTTGGGATGGTGTATGTCTGTCTGGGACAGGATTACTCAAAAACCGCTAAACCGATTTTTATCAAATTTGGCACAAAAATTCTTCTTTTTTTGATAAAAAAATTATAACTCACAGACCGTAGCAGCTAGCGACACACGGTTATCACATTTAGGTAGATAATTACATTTTAAACAAAAAAAATTGAAAAATTTTGAAAAAAAAAATTGTATTTTTTTAAATCTCTTTATACGAGAAATTTTTAGACGACATTTAAACCAAAAAAAAAATGGAAAATATAGAAAAAAAAAATTCAAAAATTTTGCCATTTTTTTAACTTTTTTTAAAAAGTTTTATGGATGGCTATACGTCCCTGCTGGCGCCATTTTTGAAACTACTACAAGCGCTTTTCAATTTGTCTTGTATAACGGGACTTTTTTAATTAATGATGGTCATTAAGCCCGAAACAACAAGCTCCCTGTTAAAATAATGTTTTAAAATGATATTTTCCTTGCTTCGAAAAAAAGGATGTGTCCATAAGAAAAAATGAACTTGACAGCGCTCTTGTCAATCTGAAATGTCAAATCTTAAAAATAAATAGCTCGTCTGGTAGATCTTAAAAAGGTGCCTGTAGAAAGTTTCAAGCATTTTTTGACAACTCTAATAATAAAGGCGGAAAAAAATAAAAACTAAAATTGAAAATTTCGGTTTTTTTCGCCTATCTCCAGAACTACTCGGATTTTGTAAACTTTCTTTTTAGTTTTGGGTAAAGCATCAAATTGCGCAACTTTTCCCTAATTTAAATCTTTTCGTATCTCCTACCGTTTAGGAGATCCCCATGGTGAGCATCGAATTTAAAACACCCTGTATATCAATATTTATTTTTATTCCACCATGCCAATATGGTATTGGGGACTATTAAAATCGTAAAATTTTGACTAATTATCAAAAATGAGTTACTAAGGTTCCAAAACACCTTAATCGACAAAAAAAATGTTGTCTCTCGATCTGTCGCTCTGTTGTCTGCACGATAACTCAACAACGCCTTAATCGATTTTAACGAAATTTGGTACAAAAACTCTGCTTTTCAAGGCAAGTTTACCTTGCAAACAATACAGATGTAGACATACGCTTCAATTGGGCATCTCAGCTTAAATCCCTATTATACGATCTAGACTATGGACTACGTTGGGAAGAAATGTCCTATCTCGAAATAAAAAATTACGCACCAATTATAATAGAAAAATCCTTTTTTTCTGGTTGTTTTGTTTCGGACGCAAGGCAAATATCATTTTGAAACATTATTTTAACAGGGAGCTTGCTGTTTCGGGCTTATTGACCATCATCAGTTTAAAAAAATCCCGTTATACAAGACAACTTAAAAAGCGCTTGTAGTAGTATCTACAAAATTATAGTTATCTACAAAATTTTGGGTTTGTTGCTAAATTAAATTTCTGTCTGTCTGTCTGTCTGAGACAGGATTACTCAAAAATCGCTAAACCGATTTTTATCAAATTTGGCACAAAAATTCTTCTTTTTTTGATAAAAAAATTGTAACTCACGGACCGTAGCAGCTAGCGACACGCGGTTATCACATTTAGGTAGATAATTACATTTTAAACAAAAAAAATTAAAAAATTTTGAAAAAAAAAATTGTATTTTTTTTTAAATCTTTTTATACGAGAAATTTTTAGACGAAATTTAAACCAAAAAAAAAATGGAAAATATAGAAAAAAAATTTTTTTAAAAATTTTGCCATTTTTTTAACTTTTTTTAAAAGGTTTTATGGATGGCTATACGTCCCTGCTGCCGCCATTTTTGAAACTACTACAAGCGCTTTTTAAGTTGTCTTGTATAACGGGACTTTTTTAACTAATGATGGTCATTAAGCCCGAAACAACAAGCTCCCTGTTAAAATAATGTTTTAAAATGATATTTTCCTTGCTTCCGAAACAAAACAAAACCATAAGAAAAAATGAACTTGACAGCGCTCCTGTCAATCTGAAATGTCAAATCTCAAAAATGAATAGCTCGTCTGGTAGATCTTAAAAAGGTGCCTGTAGAAAGTTTCAAGCATTTTTTGACAACTCTAATAATAAAGGCGGAAAAAAATAAAAACTAAAATTGAAAATTTCGGTTTTTTTCGTCTATCTCCAGAACTACTCGGATTTTGTAAATTTTCTTTTTAGTTTTGGGTAAAGCATCAAATTGTGCAACTTTTCCCTAATTTAAATCTTTTCGTATCTCCTACCGTTTAGGAGATCCCCATGGTGAGCATCGAATTTAAAACACCCTGTATATCAATATTTATTTTTATTCCACCATGCCAATATGGTATTGGGGACTATAAAAATCGTGAAATTTTGACTAATTCTCAAAAATGAGTTACTAAGGTTCCAAAACACCTTAATCGACAAAAAAAAAGTTGTCTCTCGATCTGTCGCTCTGTTGTCTGCACGATAACTCAACAACGCCTTAATCGATTTTAACGAAATTTGGTACAAAAACTCTGCTTTTCAAGGCAAGTTTACCTTGCAAACAATACAGATGTAGACATACGCTTCAATTGGGCATCTCAGCTTAAATCCCTATTATACGATCTAGACTATGGACTACGTTGGGAAGAAATGTCCTATCTCGAAATAAAAAATTACGCACCAATTATAATAGAAAAATCCTTTTTTTCTGGTTGTTTTGTTTCGGACGCAAGGCAAATATCATTTTGAAACATTATTTTAACAGGGAGCTTGCTGTTACGGGCTTATTGACCATCATCAGTTTAAAAAAATCCCGTTATACAAGACAACTTAAAAAGCGCTTGTAGTAGTATCTACAAAATTATAGTTATCTACAAAATTTTGGGTTTGTTGCTAAATTAAATTTCTGTCTGTCTGTCTGTCTGAGACAGGATTACTCAAAAATCGCTAAACCGATTTTTATCAAATTTGGCACAAAAATTCTTCTTTTTTTGATAAAAAAATTGTAACTCACGGACCGTAGCAGCTAGCGACACGCGGTTATCACATTTAGGTAGATAATTACATTTTAAACAAAAAAAATTAAAAAAATTTGGAAAAAAAAAATTGTATTTTTTTTTAAATCTTTTTATACGAGAAATTTTTAGACGAAATTTAAACCAAAAAAAAAATGGAAAATATAGAAAAAAATTTTTTTTAAAAATTTTGCCATTTTTTTAACTTTTTTTAAAAGGTTTTATGGATGGCTATACGTCCCTGCTGCCGCCATTTTTGAAACTACTACAAGCGCTTTTTAAGTTGTCTTGTATAACGGGACTTTTTTAACTAATGATGGTCATTAAGCCCGAAACAACAAGCTCCCTGTTAAAATAATGTTTTAAAATGATATTTTCCTTGCTTCCGAAACAAAACAAAACCATAAGAAAAAATGAACTTGACAGCGCTCCTGTCAATCTGAAATGTCAAATCTTAAAAATGAATAGCTCGTCTGGTAGATCTTAAAAAGGTGCCTGTAGAAAGTTTCAAGCATTTTTTGACAACTCTAATAATAAAGGCGGAAAAAAATAAAAACTAAAATTGAAAATTTCGGTTTTTTTCGTCTATCTCCAGAACTACTCGGATTTTGTAAACTTTCTTTTTAGTTTTGGGTAAAGCATCAAATTGTGCAACTTTTCCCTAACTTAAATCTTTTCGTATCTCCTACCGTTTAGGAGATCCCCATGGTGAGCATCGAATTTAAAACACCCTGTATATCAATATTTATTTTTATTCCAGCATGACAATATGGTATTGGGGACTATTAAAATCGTGAAATTTTGACTAATTATCAAAAATGAGTTACTAAGGTTCCAAAACACCTTAATCGACAAAAAAAAAGTTGTCTCTCGATCTGTCGCTCTGTTGTCTGCACGATAACTCAACAACGCCTTAATCGATTTTAACGTAATTTGGTACAAAAACTTTGCTTTTCAAGGCAAGTTTATCAGCTTAAATCCCTATTATACGATCTAGACTATGGACTTGGGAAGAAATGTCCTATCTCGAAATAAAAAAGTACGCACCAATTATAATAGAAAAACTTAGAAGGCAATGCTTTCAGGGGACTTATTCTTGAATTTTGTAGGAAAGATCGCACGGGAACGGTTCTCTCCCTGATATCGACCAATAATAGGCTTAGAAGCGATCACGAATTATGCGAAACCTATCCGACCACGACCGAAGCTCACCCGATTGCCGTATAGCGAAGGAACTTTCCTACACTTTGATACACCTGCCCCCGGACCGATATCAGGGAGAGGGCCGTTCCTGTGCGAGCTTTCCTACGAAATTCAAGAATCAGCCCCCAGGAGGACCTGGCATTTGCAAACTAAGCTGCATATACTACCTTTTACAGTGCTCTTGAAATTACAAATAAACCAGCAAGGCACCTGGATATCACCCTGTCTATCCACACTCTTAGGCTAATCTCTCAACTTCGTCTTACCAATAACTTTTATATTAGTTTTACCTATAAAGGAATCTCTTACAAAATAAATCCAAAGGAATATTGGACTGTCTATAATCTCCAAGGGCTAGAGTCCCTAAATCACATCCTCTTCATCTGCCCGCTCTATAAGGAGGTAAGGTAATAGTTTCTGTTTGGTATCGACTGCTTTTTTTCCCATTTAAATAATTCCCCAAGCCCTAAAAGCTGTCTGCCTGAGACTTTCTCACTCCGCTCATTTTTATTAAACGAATAATATTGTATAATCTTTTCTATATTTTATTAGGTAGGTAGGTAAAATAACAAAAATAATTGTTTCCTTCTTTTTCTCTATAAAATTAAAATACTTAATTGTAATTTAGCTAGTTATAAGAATCCTTGTTATAGAAATTGTAAATTTCTGAGAAACAATAAAAAAAGTAAGGTAAAAAAATCCTCTATATATATATAAAAAATCATAACCTTAGAAGGAAAACAGGTATTGATTTTCGTAAATATTACCCAAAAATGTTGTGATAAGGTTTAAATCTTTCAAAGCTACAGTTTTCGAGATATTTTCATTTCCTTTCAACATAAAATAATTGATTGTATGGTGGACTACGTGATTTCTAGCACCAATAACATTTTTTTTTCCTTTTTTAACAATTTCACTACTTAAATTTATTTATTTTGAATCAAAATTTTTGCTCATTTGTCGACGTTGCACTGTGGTTGGGGTTTCCCCATAATGAGGTACTATAATTGCCCGAGGATCGCCAAATGTGTAACAATTACTATTTTTTCACGTGGAACTGGATACGTTTTCAATACGATTTGAGCTTTTGACATTTGCCTAATGTATTTTGGATGGATCCCGATAGGATCCCAAAAAAGCGGTATTGAAGTTGGGCGTTTTCATGGAAGGTTTGAAAGGGAATCGTATTGAAACCGTATTCAGTTCTACGTGAAAACGTATTAAATAACAACTTTGAAAAACAAACAAAATAAATCAGGGTTGGCAAGGGCAAAGGCCAAAAATCTACTGCGCATGCCTGATGCAGTCTGCTCGCGCCCAGAAGAGTTTTTGGCATTACGTTTTTTCCAAACTAACTTGATTAGAAGAGTTATTATCGCTACGGATTTTGGCGTGTTAATCTTTCCAATATGGTTACACTCCTAAGGCGATTAAAACAAAAGGAAGTTAAAAAACCTCCGAATCAGTTACTTCAACCGAAAATAATCTAAAAACAAAAGATCAAAAGATATTTTTTTCTTAAAAATTAAACTCTTTAGACCTATTTCTTTGCGTTCCCGAAATTACGTAATTTTTGAAAAAAAATTGTAAGCGGCGCCATTTTTATTTCGTGTTTGCGTTCGGCTAATTTAATTGAAAAAATTTTGCCTGCGGCGCCCTTTATCTTCTCACTCAAAACCAAGATCCCCCGTTTTAAGAAAACTGATTCCGTCTCTGTTTCTTAAAGTTTTTCGAATAAAAGTAGAGTATGACCATGGGGGAAATAATTTTTTTCTACGGTATGACGAAAATTTCGAGAAAGTTGAAGAAAAAAATAAAAAAAGTGGCAGAGCTCAAGTTTTTCATAAAAAAAACGTTTTTTGTAAAGAAACAGAGCAAAATAAATCTTTTCACCCCTTTTTGGGTGTTACAAATATTGGCAGCCCCTTATTTTTCGCTTTTACCCTCCCGCTAGTTTTGAAGAACTGGTTCGCTAAATGTTTCGAGATCATGTCATAAAACACCTCGAAAATATCAAATGTAGTGTAAGGCCAGCT
This sequence comes from Oxystoma pomonae, assembly GCA_963921995.1. NCBI lineage: Eukaryota > Metazoa > Arthropoda > Insecta > Coleoptera > Brentidae > Oxystoma > Oxystoma pomonae. The sequence continues at coordinate 101,879,067 of OY998166.1, read as the reverse complement.
TTATTTAAAATCAATAATATCGCAAGCAAAAAGCTCTGCAGTAAAAACAGCGCCGTTTATTGATTTCTTTGGCTGCTAGTGCTAGCTGCATGGTTTGGCCGTTTCCGGATAGATGTCACTAGTAGAACAGAATGGAAAGAAATTTAATTAAAAGCGAAGATATTTCTTTCTAATGTTAACAACCTCACGAGTTTATCGCTCAGTATCGTAAATAATGGACCCTGCTGCCTCCTTTAAGCAAGAAAAAGCTGTGGTTTGGACCTGAAAACATCTAATTTTTAATTAGATCATCTCATGGTGTGGCCGCCATCTAGCGGAATTTGCAGACATCTTGTCAACGGTTATTATTGCAACTATGATTTATGCTCACAATGAAAGAGTGGCGACAATTTTTTCTCATGAAAGCAGTCCGGAGATAATAACAAACTGGCACCATTGCTCAATATACCTGTTTCTTTTGTGCGCGCAGAACTTTCTATGCTATTTCTGTTTGATTTATTGAAATCCTATCCCTAAGAAAAATCTTAGGAACCCTGTATACTCAAAGTATTGAACACTGCTGTGAATACTTTTAGCCACGTGTACGCACATAGAACGACAAATTCATCGAAACGCCGCTCCGCCGGCCGCGCCACCTGCGTGTACATCTCCGGATCATGTATTATTGGCGAATCGATTGAGCAAAAATTTTTTGGTAAACAACGGGTTTTACGAATTCAGGTTTTGAAAAATAATGGTTTGACAATTTCGGGTTTTATTAAAAATGGGTTCTACAAATTACGAGTTTGATATTTCGATTAAAAACGGGTCTTATAAATTTCGAATAATAATTGGTTGGGTTTGAACATATAATTCATAGTTATATGGGATTGAAGAAATAAGTAAAAAATTGGTTTAGCGAATTGCAGGTTCTATAGTGAATGATTCTATGATTTAACTTTCTTTTATTAAACGGGTTTTATTTTGCACAATCTGTTAAACCGTGGTCGTCCCAAAAATGTAAGGAACTCTTTATTTTTTATTTAAATTACGTTAATTTATACGTAAAAGGCCTACTTTATTTATGGAGGTTGTGCCTTTGCTCAAAAAGAGCGTGACTGCTCTAGCTCAAACGCGGTTCGTATGTTCGCCTGCCAGCTTCGCCAAAATAAATAAAAATCTAAATTTTGACCTTTTTATAAATCAAAATTTTGGCCGAGTTGGACCTTACTTTTGTACAAACTTTAATTACGATTCTCTCCAAACTCTTTACGTAGTGTGCTTTAACCCTCGTTAAAACTCTACACCGTTTTTATAACTTCGTAACTACCCCCCCTCCCTCCGCACACCTCCTAGCGGATTTAATTTAAAAACTGGGCTTCATAAAATTCTTCCGCATTTTAGCGTCTAAATTAAATGAATTTCATGAGTTTTGACATTCGAAAAATTGAAATTCAAGAGTTAGAACTTGGTCCATTTACATAATTTAGATTTTCACTCTGCAAATTTAAGCATTTTTCTATAAATAGAGGGTACCCTTTTTTAATCCCCGACGCAAATGCGAAAAAAGAGGGAATTATAAGTTTGACCCCTCATGTCTATAGCCTATATCTTTCAGGGATTGTTCTTAGCTATGTTCGATAAAAATAGTCTAAGTAGTTCCAGAGATAATACGCTTTCTACACACAGATCGCAAGGAATTTGAGATATAGAGAACATTGAGAATTCCCTAAAATCTTCCCTATAAACAAGGTGTGACGAATTTCTGATGGTTCTTCATTGTGTCAGAAATTATTTTATTTTATTTAGTGGACCTTGGACTAACAATAGCTAATTTGCCAACAAAGTTGTTTCGCCAACACAAATTCGATGTTGAATCGACGGAGATGAATTTTTATCTTAAAAACAACGGACTTTGTTGTTGAGTCATTGAAGAAAAAACTACAACTCTCCGACACTGGAGCCTACATTATTAGTTCACTGACTATTTTCAGTTGGTGTGCCAATACAGTTGATGTTAAATCGACGAAGAGAAATCTTCATCTTAAATACACCGGGCTTTGTTGTTGGGCCATTGAAGAAAAAACTACGTCTTTCTGATATCTTTAGCCAAAACGTTAATATACCGAAATGGAAATTGTGCAGTGTTGCACACTCGATTCAATCAATACAAATAAGCTTTATTGTCGGAAGAAACTGGTCTTATTCACAAAGCAAAGATAATGTCTTATTTTCTACAAGAACATAAAGTTAATTAAATTTACTAAAAACTACCTAATTTAGTCAATTTTAATATTAAAAATAAAGGCATAAAATATATATACATATAATATTAGAACAATGGTATTAGAAACAAATTACAATTAAAAATTAAAAACAAATTGAACAATACAACAGATACATAATTAAAAAGAAAGTTTGTTGTTTTTTAATCATTACTAAAATATGAGTTCTCACTGTAATACTCATCACAGCTATAAAACATTTTTTCCCCTAAACAAGTACGAACCGCCCTTTTAAATGTTGTTAATATCTGAATTTGCCTAATTATTAGTGGAAAATGATTATATAACTTAATGCTTTCATAGATTAAGGAGTGTTTCGTCAGGGTTAGTCTTGGTATTGGTAAGGGTAGATTCTCAGATTGCCGAGTTGTATAATGGCTCGAATTTATGTGGTTGTCCTGCTCAAGTCTCCGGTTATGAACCAGGCCAACAGTTTCCAGAATATCTGCAATGATCGCGAGGGTTTGCATTAAACAATCTTCGTATAGCACGCTTTTGAAGAATGAACACTGACTCCAAAAGCGTAGCCGAACAAAGACCCCAGAAAGCCAAACCATATCTTAGTCGAGATTCAAATAGGGCAAAATATGTCATTTTTGCCGATTGAAAGAAGGGATCTTCTTCTGACAACCCCAATAGCGAAGCAAGCTGATTACATTACTGAAGTTAGAATTTTAATATGCTCATTAAAATTTAATTTATCATCAATTGTTAAACCTAAGAACTTTACGATTGGCTTGCTGTCGATATTCTGGATTCACAAGATTATATTTGGAATAGAAAATCGAAAAGATAAAAGACATTTGATTGCTCCACTCATAACAAACCCGCCGCTATGGTCCAGTGATTATGGGGTTGGCTTGGTAATCTGGAGATTGACGAATCACGTCATCGTTCCACTTTTTTTTTATCTTTTGTTGATTTTTTTTTTCTTAGCACAAAAAACATGTTTTTTATTTTATTTAAAGCCATCTTTTTAGATTTAAGTGGTCACCGTTACATCTAAAAGTTGCTGGTTAGATTGAGACCATCTACATGGACCAATGACCATGTGACAAAAATCTTTCGTTATGCCAGTATTTTTTTGTTACTGATCCAGTAACGGTTTACCATTGGACCAATGATGTGGTATATCGGTTAAGTGACTGATGGCAAGTATTCCCAAGTAGACAAAAAGTTACCGGCTAGACATCTGCTACCTTTAGTGGTCCATTGAACGAATAACTAAAAATTTATATTGGGCCAAAAAGCCGAATTTACAAAAACCGAAACACAATTAAACCGAAAATAAAACGTCCGAAACGAAATATGAACGAAAGTAAAACACACAGAAAATAATGGATACGAATATAATTTTATACAATTTTAATTTACTCGATCCTTAAAAGACAGGAATATAAT